>OX439241.1:4657109-6055160 GCA_949319165.1 Sialis lutaria | reverse complement strand
AACACAAGAAGAAAAACGAGTATCAGCGGGGAACGCAAAGTAAGTTTACTGCCTCGAATCGAACTGTTTGCATGTCTGGGAACAACTCTAGCCACCAATGCTGCTGCTCTGGATTTATCACTGTGTAGAGTAAAGCCTTTATGCATGTTCATCTGAAAATGTTACTTTCGGAACACATATGTTTGTATAGTGTGGTAGTGTATAATGATAAAAAACTTTTTAAAAGAAAGTTAAAAAAAAAATTAAAATAGTTTTTTCATTCTTAAGGATGTTGATACCATAGAAAAATTTCGCTGAGATTTTTAAGAGACTGACGCCCAGTATTATCACTTTAACTAAATGCTCCTTTAACTAACTGTCATATTATCAACAGATCCAAGCATAATACATTTAATTAAATAGATTTTAAATTATCTGCAGTCAGCGGCGTAACTATACTATCTGAGGGCCCGTGGCAAATCCATCGGATGGGGCCCCCGCCCTGCTAATGTTAAAAAAGCTTGCAGTTCTAGTTTAATTTTTATTACTAAGCAAAGTAGATTGTTTTACTACAAATTTTTTCCATTTTACCAACCGTAATAATTTTATATTCAGAAAAATCTTAATTAATAAATAATTAAGTTTTTTTATTAAATGTAAGGTACCTATACAAACTTTTCATAATAAAAAAAAATTAATTTATTCTTGAATGTAGTATTTTTTTCGGCTTAAATCAAGTATATACTTATTTCAAGATAATTTTTTACTTGTTTCAAGAATAAAATTAGAAAATATACTAAATTCAAGAATACTTTTCTGACAGTGTACCTAAGTTAAATTTATTAAATTCATAATCAATAAATTTTACAAAATTTCGTAATAAATGTTAGGTTCCTCCTTTGCTCACGGCCTCTCGGGACGGAGGCCTCTTTAGGCCGGGGGGCCCGTGGCATTTTACCCGCTCTGCCACCCCATTGTTACGCCACTGTCTGCAGTATTTCTTTACAACGTATATTTATGTCAAATTTTTCATTGAGAGCTTAAATATTGATTTAAATCACGTTTGTAATACAGCAAATTTACTTTAAAGGAGCATTTAGTGCTAAAGGAGCTTTAAATTGGTTGATAATACCGGGCATGAAAATAACAAAACATTTATATTTAATAAATCTTTGCAAAATTTCATAAGGAGAATAATTTAAGAGATATCAAATAAATAAATTAGCATGCATTCTATGAAAACTGCATATTTTCGAGACATTACAGAACTTTTTTTTAATTAACAAGTATTATACATGTCAATATTTAGATTTTAATAAGCTGATTTCAAATCCGTCGAAAAAAAATCCGACCACACGTTCAAAAGTTCAGCCATTTTTTCTCCAAAATTTTGAGAAAACTGAAACTTTCAGAGCCCATATCTCGAAAACGATTTGAGATACAGACTTGAGATTTAAAAATCTAACTTTTCACGTCATTTTCTATATTTTTATTTCATAAGGAGGTTGACACCATAGAAAAATAACACTGAGATTTTGAAAAAACTTTGAAAATAACAATACATGGATCTTGGCTTCTGGGTGTAAGCCGCGTCGATTTGGTCATACTCAAAAAACAAACTATTGAATATTTATAATTATTATTATTATTTAACCCATTAACGCCCGCCGTACCTCATTTTATAATTAGTGCTGCTGTCTATGGATATTAATTCACAATATTTCCCTAAAAATCAGTTGGTAGAAGTGCAATAAACAAAATCTGTTAACGTTATTAGTTTCATAAGTGTTTAAACGTGTTTTAATTGTTCTGAATAATTTTTATATGAAAAGAGGTACGTAGTATGCTAATATATTTTATCCAACTAAAGCATGTGATTTCGAATTTTGTTCAAATCATATGAAATAACTTAAATATACATATAACATGACTTTTAAATGAAATTCTAAATAAAAATGATATCAGAAAAGCAGCCTCAAAAAAAATCTACTTCATATCTGCCCAATTTACTCGCTTGAGTACACACTGTTATTTTTTTCTAAATATTAAAAAAAAGTGTGTGTTGTATATTTAGTTAAATATATTGAATACGTACTTAATTAGTACCTACTTTAATTATATTTTCAAATACTGTGGTATTAAACAATGCTATTAAAAGCCATTTTACAAATATCGCACCCTGTACATTTTAATACAGCTCTTTTTTACCTACACAATACAAGCTCCAAACAAAACCACCATATCAACAAAAAATTAATATTCGTTTCTCATTCGAACTCTATTCAAATACGTTCATAAAAACATGATTTTTCTAGCTATTGCATTCAGAAGAGCTATTTACTGAATAATTAATAAAATAAACAATGCGTTAATAATAACTGAATGGATATGAACAACTTTAATTAGCCAATTATATGCTTTATTTCAGACCTACCAACACAAGTAATTAATAAGAATAGGTTTTTTATGTTGGTAGTAGCATAAGGAAACCAATGAGCGTGATAAGTATTTATTAACTGTTATATTATTTCACCCCAGTAACCTTTCACAGCTCGTTTATTCGGTTAATGGAATATCAATATTCACCTAAAATATCTATGAATTTTATGTGGGAAAATATTTGTTTTCTATTTTAGGAAACACGTTAAAAACAACATGATCATTTTTTTTTATTAATTTATTCAGAAAATTATATAAAAAAGAATTTAAAATTATTATTTTTTAAAGTTATAATACTCCCCCTTCTTTTTTTCTTATCTTTTAATTGATATTTCAATGAAAAAAATTTAATTTGAGCCATGAAATTTTACTAATTTTTTTGTGTTTTAGATTTCGTTAAAATTATGTTTATTTTATAGAAAATGATGTGAAAAGTTGAAATTTTCAAACCGCAGGTCTGTATCTGAAAACATATTTTCAACGAAATCTATAACCCAAAAAAATTTGGTCAAATATCATAGTTCTAATTTTACTTTTCATAGAAATGTCATATTTGTTTACTTTTCATATCAACATGAATACATTTTGAAAGTTAATTCATTAAATTTTTTCACAAATGTGACCAGGTGTGAGTAAAAACTACTATTTGTGAGCAAAAGTTACTCACATGCCCAACTTAATCCAGGGTGGTACCGAAATTCTTTTTATTTTAGAAAAACTCAAGAAGTGAAAACGATTTGTTTTACATATTATAACATTGATTAATTATAATTAATTCTGTATGAGAAAGAGAGAAATACTTATTTATAAAGTTTTTCATTTTTAAAAACATACACTTTACAAAAGTATTGATTTTTATTAGTTTAAGTTTTTCTCAATACAAGTTAAAACAAAACAACCGATTATTTAAAAACATTTTCCAGATATTTAAAAAATACCTAAATTTACCTTGTTTACACATGGTTTATCGAAGAACTTAATTTATATATAGTATTTCTTTTTCGTATAAAACTTCCATCTGAAGTTAAAATATCTGTAAACATAAATTTCTGTAAGCAAAAGTTTCAGCAGGTGCAGTAACAAGAGCTATAAGTGCGCAAAACTTTGCCAACAGTTTTTAGTTTTGTAATAGTTTTCTCGAAAATAAGATTATTTCGTTCATACGAGAGCCAGCGGGCTTTGATAAGACAGACTGAAGTAAAGCTTTAGAAATCTGTTACATGTCTTTGAAAATGATACAAACAGATAATGATCAGTGACGGTGGATGATATAATCTTTAAAATGGTTACTACAACGTTGATATACTATACCTAGAAATTTGAAAAGTGTTATTAGTCCAATTAAACAAAAAATGGATAATTCCATCAAAATCCGGATTTCTAAGAAATCGGCTTAACTGTACTTACTTATAAATATTTTATGTATATTTCATATACATGTGTATAAGAAAGTAAAAATTATGTCTATTGCCACTTTTTTTTTCATTTTATAAAATATGTAATAATCTATACATAGTATGAAATAGTCCCTCGCCATGTCTGTCTGTCTGTCTGTACACGATTTTCTCAGTAACTACTGATCGGATTTTATTTCGGTTTTCACTAATAGATAGTGTATTTCACGAGGAAGGTTTTGGTATATAATTTGTAGATATTTTGTGTAAATTTCATAAAAAAAACAATTGTTGGAAAAGAATCTTCGCGTGCGTAGCGTAAATAGTTAACGATAAGTGAAAATAATGTTTAATAGGTTTATTACAGATAGTTAAAAATCCAGGAAAAAATATCGTAGGTACTGTATTATAACGATGATTTCATAGATTTATAGAAAGTAATATTTAGGAAAAAAAAATAATGCCATAGATAATTATTGTTTCACACTTGAAATTTACAAAAATTTAAATTTCCAGGATCTCTTTCACCTTCCCCTTAAGCCTACCTCGAGTTTTTCGGACTGGGATGCTCTCATTGAGGAAATGCCATTGCATTTCTATTTTTGTATACTTTTTATAAAATCGAGTATAACTTTTTTAAACTCGCTGCAATATTCATATCTATTATTTATTATTTACATTTGTTTGTGGTATAACTTGGTTATGATAAAAAATTGGTACTGATAAAATAAAAATACTACCCTTTGCATTTGAACTGTAATTTACTTCATTTATTACAATCCGTATTCATATTATTTACTATAGAAGTGTAAATTGTGTCCAAGACACCGTAAGTATTGCAGTAAGTTTAAAAAACACAAAGTACTGACACCAGTCTTGGACAATACTTCAGTTTTCGACAATTGTTTAGTTAAATTTACTTAATTAGAAATATTTGATTACTGTCAGAACTGAATTCATGTCATTAACTGTAAACCAGCTTAATTTGATGGCAATCGTCCAATAGGTGTCAAAATGGTGGATATTTAAACTATATAAATATAAGTGTACACTTTTTATTATGCATATTATCTTTTAGTTAAAACAAACTATATTTGCGGACTTATTGATTTAATTAACCCTCAGGGTACGGACTGGGTTACCGTAACCCGAGCGAAATTTGAAAGAAGCGCCATACGAAGAGAAGTCGGCGATGGGGGTCCGGACCAGGGGGGGAAAAAACTTATAGGTACACACTATTAGAGGCCCAAGCGGCAGAGTCAGTCTCCGCTTTGTGTCCGAGCTAGACACATATGAACATTGTGCTCGGGTGTGGTACACCCAGTCCGTATCCAACGTTACAAAATCCAAAATGACTTTTGTAACCTTTTGATAATAAATATTCGTCTTTAACAATTATTTTTGGTATTTATTTATATGATACTACTCAACAATATCTGAGAAACAATTTTTTTACGCTCAAAGTAATTATTTTTAACCTTTAATATCATAAATCAACGAAACAACGTTTTTTCGCTAACTCGAAAAAACGCGTATTTTCATTTTTAAAAAAAAATATAGTTTTTGGAATAAATCAAAAAACCGTTATGGACATTTGAAAGAACTACTTTTTACCTTTCAAACGCGAGTTATACAATGTTAATATCTTTTTTTTCAAAAAGTTACAGCATTTTGAAAAAAAAACGTTTTTTTACAAAAAAATTTCAAGACCCGTTCACATTTTTCATTATAATTTTTTTTCAATCAGTTAAATGATTAATCTGACAATTCTATCATATTTTTGAGACAATTTCACACAAAATGGAAAAAAAATGTATTCAAATTGACAAAGTACAGCTCTATATACACCCAATCAAAGTCGCCGGGTTAGGCTAACCCATGTCCGTACTGAACGTAACTTTTTTATAGTCCGTACCCTGAGGGTTAAGAGGCCTTTTTTAGTAGCGTGAGTAGCATATTAAAAATATATAGTTTTTAACACACGAAAAATATGAGAAAACTTACCAAAAGTGCTCTATTTATTGAAATTCTACACAATTAGCTATATAGAGACGTTTTAAAAACTAATTATTCGAAACTTCAACCCTTTTAAATACTATAAAAATTATAAAACAAATATATTCACGTGTAATTTATTCAAAATAATGAAAAACTAGCTCTGCCATTGCAACAAATTAGTACACGTTACTATATATTATATACCGTTATGTCTATTTCAATTTTCAAATTAAATGAAACTTTTTTTTACTTTTAATAATTAACAAAACAAAATATTCCATTAAATGTAGGTACATGTGTTCTGAATATAATTTAAAAATCGTTTTTTACAGCGTGTTAAACGTATAACCTTAATATGCAAAACTAATAAAAAATAATCCGACATCAAGTCATACATTAAAAATAAATGATCTAAATGCAGATGTGCACTCAAACATACAATTGACAGAATGTTTATTGCCATGCACTAACGGTACATAAAATTTTACACATAAATGTGTAACTTTATGTTAAGCCATAAATCAGATATCCCCATCAAATTTTGAAAATTTTTATTAATATCAGTGGTTAGGTATTTCTCTTTTTCTACGTGTTTTACGAGTGTTTTGACCTATGCTAAAACGTAAAGGATATACGTGTGTCATAAAATATTAAATTTTGATCAATGTTCAGTACCTCCGTCAATATTTATATATTGAAGGGGTAATTTATGTATATAGAGGAGACTGGTGTCAATTGAAACATCTAAGACACCACTACTATCTGCAACTGGCGTTGAAATAAATTTATATACACTATTATTTAGCGTTATTGTTTAGTTACCTGTTTATTTGTTTGTTTATTTTTATGTGTATTGCTGTTATTATTGTATATGTAAGTTATTAGGAAAACGAATCTATATACATGTATATATTGATAACCTTGTATATTATACTATAAATAAATATACCTATACATATCTACTATAATATAAATAAATAAAATCATTTATATGAACAAAAGCTGTTATAACGTAGTTAATACAAATATTGTTGTTTCTATTGAAGTTATATATATCTACACAATATATGAAAATATGTGAAATATTAAAACACAATAGTTAATTAATATTGCTATCATATTAGTAACAATACAGTAAATCCGTGTTAAATATACATATATTTGTTGGTGGTTAATGTAGAAATGTTGAAATGATTAATTTGATTGGCTTTCTTCTTCTGCTTATGCTGGTATTCTTTTTTTATTAATACAGTCAAGTATTTCTTCATATCTTGATTGTCTTGAGTGCTAATTTATTAAGTTTTTTTTTATGTATTTTTTTAAATTTCTATTATTTTATTGATTGGTCTTAGTATTTTTGTATTTTACTCTTTTCAAATCGGTTATTTGATTGTTTTTTATTTATATACAGCCTGCATCGTGTTTCGTGGTTTGTAATATACTCCAGGTAGGAAGGTAGAAAAATCATGTGGTGCCCAAAAATTAAGATCAAAATTTAACCACGCCCGTCTTCACTGAGCTCAGACAACCTATTTTTTGTCATCTAAGAATTTGAAAAACGTGACAAGTTGGTAAATTGTTTTAAAAAATTGAGGGGGGATCCTCACTTCCAAACAATTACCGATTATTTTTTTAGTATAATGTATAAGAAAGTTCCATGGAAACCATATTTTAAATTTATAACAATAGTATATTGTGCAGCAAGGGTTGAAACAAGACGATTTCTGACTAGGGCGAGAGTTGACTGCCCGAGCGAAGCGAGGGCTGTCATCGCACTGGTCAGAAATCGTCTTTGTTTCATCCCGTGCCACACACGCTATTTTTCATATCACATGCATTGAAACAACGAGTTTTGATTTCTGTAGCCAGTCGAAGTAAGACTATTTCAGACAAATAGCGCAGTAATATCTTATACTATTTTAATAATAAAATAATTCAGAAATAAGATCCGCTTTTGTTTATTACAAATTTGACAGATTTAAAATTAATGAATTTGCTAGTCAGGAATAACGTTGTTTATTTGTTTCTGCTCGGTACAATCGCATTGGTCTGAAATTGTCTTGTTTCTACTGTCAAAACTGGGTTCAAAACTAGTTGTTTCTATGCATGTGATATGAAAATTTATTTAATATAAATTTATTTATATTTTCTCATTATTTTATAAAAAAAATTGTTCGAAATATGCAAAACTGCCTCATATACAATATAATGAAAATTCCGAATCAATCTGCAAAAGCGTCTAATAAAAACAACAGCATATTAAAAATAGCATCCTTTGACAAAAAAATTTAATCACAGATTTGGGATATGGAAGACAACAGCGAGAATTCGATAAAATTATTTTTAATTAATGCCATGCGTACTTTTTTGTTTTCCCGGGGTCACGTTAAGACCTTTAATGTATTTAAATATCAACAAAGATTTATTATTTTGGTCGTAAAAAGTAAACGATTTATGAATATTAAACCAATACATCTATATTCTTACTTATTATAAAATGTTACCATAGACTTAAACAATGGATTAAGCAATAGCCTCGCAAAATTGACCACTCTCTTTAAAGAGACAAAGCGAATATGTAGCCAATACCTGTCTCTTTTCTGTAGGTCTGTAATGATTGCAAACCTGTGACGTGATCAATTAGAAATTCTAGAAAGAGACAGATATTGGCTACATATTCGCTTTATCTCTGTCACATTTTTTCGCCAGTATTTACTTCACAGTTGGGTAGAGAAAGCTTAGCCCATTCTATAAGTCTATGAATGTTACGTTTCTCTGTCTGTCTGTCTGTCCGTTAGTGCGCTTAACACTCAAGAACCACTTATCCGATTTACGTGCTTTTTTTTATTGATTCATAGATATATTCTTTTCTAGGTTTTAGTGTATATTTTGTTACGTTAGGTAACATAAGGTATGAGTAGTTACGATAATAGTAAATCAAAGTTTTCCACCAGCAATACGCTGCGTAAACCGTTAAATATTAAACAATATATGTAATGTACATAGTAAAGAACTGTGTAGAATAAAAAGATCTATATTATTTTAACTAATTTTTTCAAAAATCATAAATAATAATTCCGTAGTCAACGCGAACGAAACAGCGGAAATAGCTATACATTTTATACAGTAATGAAAAATTACTAGGTATATTGAATAATTGACTGGAGCGAGATCTGGCCCTCTATTCTCGAGCTCACTCGAGAATATGTCGATTCAAGTTTTTCGTTGGAGATTTTAAATCTCGCATGCCCAGGAGCAGTCGAGATTTTTCATTCTGGGTGCAAAGTAGGTAGTGGGGGAAACGAAATCGATCACAGCGCACAACGTGGCAAAAAATAACACTTTGGGTGGACTAAATGTCATTTTTAATAGACTCGTTTTTAACTGAAAATAGAAAGGTCAACATGGTTAATCCCACTATAGACTATGTGCAAGGGGGTTGAGTTAGAAATAATGTCGATGCGAGTGTTCGTGGTGAGCAATATTGTAAAATTATCGGCGCCAAAATTTGAGGTTATGCTGTCAATGTAAACGAATTAATTATTTCTCTATTATACGTCATAATTAAAGAGAAAAAGATACCCAAAATAAATAATTTTCACGTACCTTTTATGCTATAATATTTATATTATATGCAAACAGCTAAATTAAATGATATTTGTTTAATAAAAAAATTCACGGTATTAAACATATTAAACAATGATAAAAATAGAGTTGAATCCATTCAATCCTTCTCTATTACCCGCTAGCGGCGCTAATAGACTTCGTGCACATAGCTAATAGTCATAAATAATCGTCTAAAATGTATATATTACGATATTTTATTGAAATTATTTGTTTGTTAGTACGTCAAAGTCCACCCAAGTTGCAACTAAAGTCCACCCGTTATTTGGCGCTGTTATCGCGCACGCTGCGAATAGAAAAAAAGTCGCATCGAGATTCGAGAATACGGTAAGTGTCGGTAAGTATATAATTTACACAATCGAGATTCTAGTAAATAACTTAAGTTAGTGACTTTAAGTTTTAGATTAGAATCTCGAATGAGAAAAAGTCGAACGAACTCGAGAATAGGGACCCTGATATGCAATAAGCACTTTGTGTAGCCCTACCAATGATTATTTTTAAATGTTAATCAAGTAAACAATAAACAAGTCTGAAAATCCCTTTAAAACTTTACTTTAAACTTCATTACTTTCTATATTGTCTGTGGTTTTTTTATCCAATAAAGAAGCTCGTACACAATTTGACATAATTAGACTGTTGAAATCAACAACACAAAAACAGTGAGATTAACTTGTATGTATGTAAAACGTAACGGCAGAATTAGGCGATCACGGTTTTCAATCAACTTTCTGTTCAAATTATTGCAGTCCCAGTGCGCGCAAGTGCAATATACAGATTGCAAACCAGAGCTTTCAAACAGGTGGTATTGAATACTGACTACTAATATAATTTTGGTACTTATCTATTTTAACCTCCGCGGTTTGAAAAAACTAAAATCACTAGGAACATAACATAATCAGGTCTACAGATAGGCAAGTGTCATGTATTATTTGATAAAATCAGCGCCAATGTGAGTAAATTTTGTACTATTAAATTCAATATTCATATTTATATCAGTAATACATTTTTCATTATTTTTGAATGATAACTTCTAACTGTCCTTGGTTAACCCTGGACGGGTAGACGTTCGTAATAATTACGACTAAATTTACACAACGCCCTCTACAGGGAAATCAAGACGGGGTGGGGAGCCGAGCGGGAAGATATGCCTCGTTTAATAGTTCATCTTCAACCTCTGCCAAGGACAGGTGTCAGTGTTTGCTATTTTTCTAGAGAGAGCCATAGATCAACATGTCACATCGTATCTTTTACGAAGGTCTACTCTTTTACGTAAATTTTAGTCGAAATATGTACGTAAAAGGATATGCTGTGAATGTGAAAAAGATCTCATTCGTCTCAATGCTTGATCCAATGATACTTTCTTTCGTTTGTCGATTCGCTGTAAACTTATATTACTAAGCTTATATTTTAATCTTTCGTATTTCGGTATTTTTGTAAATACATAAATCAAAAGATTTTAAAAGCAAAACTTTTTTTTGCCATAAATTTATTAGAAAACCAAAAATTATATAGTAGTAGTCAATTTTACGAACGTCTACTCTTTTCGGCTTAAATTTGACGTCTACCCGTCCAGGGTTAAGGCAATCTATTGAGGCGACATCGAGTTTTATTTTGGATTGGTTAGTTTTCGTTAGACCAGAAGGTGAAATATTAATATCAGTTCTAAAATACGACAATTAGAATTTTAAATTCGAAATTCATACCTCTATATTTACCGACCACTTTCTGTTCTTGATAGTATATAAATTAATAACTAGGTATCATGTGAAATTCTTGTTATTTATTAATGTATAAATAAGATGCAGGTAAACTAATTGGCGCTGATCATATCTTATAATACATGAAACTTGCACATCTAGATATGCCGAGGATTTTTAAAAAAATTGTGTGTCTTGTGAAAACAACTGCTGAAACTAGAAGTGACATCTAGCGAGCAAATTAAAAACTAAAAACTTGTTTTACATACTATCATAACAGAAATATCTTGGTATAAAAATCATTTTTTTGCTAGCTTCAGCTCTTTAGCAGCCCCCCCCCCCTTAATAGTTAAAAAAATATATCTTTGTTTAGAATCTAGAGGGAATCGTTTTACATGTTCAATAAATTTTTTAAGTTTCTAGCATAATATAATTTACGAAATATTTTGTTTTGACTGAAAAGGACAGACGGTCGGACGACAAATTACACCCTCGCAAAAAAAGTGTCTCAATGTAGTTTTGTAGAAATAGGAATAAATGAAATTATAACAATTAGTATTGGAAAAAGGACTGATACACAGTATTTAATTTAAATATTTCAGTATTCCTATGATGTTTGAAAAATAGTAACTAATAAAACGCTTAGTGATTAAGTATTTAAAAATAAAAAAATAAAAAATGTGACATTTTTTAGAATATGATAGTTTTGACGGTAGGTACACGAAGTACATTAATGACAATTTTTGTAGAAATATATAGTAATTTGGAATCATTCTACATATTTATCTCAAATATGACATTTTTTTAGTTGTGATTTTTTTACGAGAGTTCGAAATATGGTTTCTTCGGAACCCTAAAAACGTCGCAACGAACTGTTTAAGAATAATTATCTCAAATGAAATAAACGTAAAAATCCTGCATTTCGATAAGTGTTTACCAACATACAAAAACAAAAAATCTGAATAAATGTTTTAAACTAAAGTTTCGCTTCGCATTATCTTTATTTCGGGTTGGTTATATCTTAGCTCTAGGGCAGTGGTCCCCAACCCTATGCCCGCGGGCACCATTGTGCCCGCCGACTGTTTTACGTGTGCCCGCCGTTGACTGTGAACGATAAAAAAAATTAAGTTTTCAATTACATGTTATTTATTTTTTATTTTTAATAACGAATTAGAGAAATATAAGCGTATTTATTTGAAAAAATATTTGTTTATAAATATATTATATCATTTATTCTCTCATACCATAAAGTACAGCCAGAAAAATATATAACCATTTAATCTTTTTCTGGCTGTACGCAATTACAAAAATCACTTACATTAATTCTAAAGATGAATTAAAAATATTTTGTTGATGTAGATTTGTTAATAAAAAACATTTGTGCATATATCAAACATTGCACAAATTCGTTCAACAAAATTATAAACAATGATCAAAGTTTTATGAATAGCATTTTTACCAGTCACGGCTTACGTAGGAAGTAAGAAATATATGAAAAAATTTTCCATCAAAAAGTCAGCGAGAGCATACGTCTGACTTTTTTAGTTTAGGCGTGAGAAACGCCTGAGTGACTGAATCAAAATCGCGATTTTGATGTAGGCACCTTGGAAAAATAAATGGTGCCCGCCGCGCAACCGGTATTCTAGAATGTGCTCTTAGGTACAAAAAGGTTGGGGACCACTGCTCTAGGGATTGTCGGGCAACAACACTGTGAACACAATTTCATTGACATTGTGTAGTATGTACATTCCTTCATGCGCCTATAGTCTAATTACAACATATTGGTAAACTCTGACGCGCGACGTGCAATATCACCATCCCCGCTACTGTCCAACAACTAATTTTCTGTTGCTCATTTGCATATAGATGCGACACAACATCATGTAAGTTTGTAATTGTGTGACTCATGCAATACAATTAAGCAAAGTTGCTAATAAATGATGTGGAGTTAATTTAGATTAAATATGCCGGCACATTGTCAAAAATACACCACCCGATTGTAATGTATTACTAACATCGTTCTGTTTTATTGGATTTTACAATTGTTACCAACTAATTTACATATATGTACATTTTAACCATTTAGGCTTAGAGAGAGGGCTTTTATGTTGGTTTCTACTTTAACCCTTAATTACTCGCGTGAAATACCATAACACAGTTACTTGCGCGGTGTATTTTATACACCACATAAAAAAGCTAGTTTTTGGGAATTTTGAAGGTATTATATTAATTTTTTTGCCCAATTCATATTATGTACTATTTATTTTTGAGGAACTAAGAAAAATTTTCTTAAAATTAACCCAACTAAAAATTAAGGATTAGAAAGAAAAACTAACCAAAATAAATCTAAACAAGTACACAAAACTGTTCGATATTCATCTTGCAATAAATCGGACAACAAAAATTTGATTTTTGTTGGTAATTTTTTTAATTTTGCTCTTTTGACAAGATGTCTTCCATCAGCAGTATCACTTATGTCTTAAAAAACGCGGTTCTTCGCTTAGGATGTTGCTATTTGTGCGTTAATACCACCTACATTTAGTAAGTAAAAAAATAATACAAACTGCTACAATTCTCAAATTTTGACTGCCGGATTCCTATCACACTCTAGAATGACTAAACAAAGGTTAGATGGGGGTGTACAATCCCACAAAAATGTATGCATTTAGTAATTGCAGAAAATGCGTTACTGATGTACAAAATACACCAGCGCGAGTAATTAAGGGTTAAAACTACACTTATTGGCTTTTTGTACATGCATCGTATAATTATATGATATGATATAATTCAATTAAACATGATAGGGTTCTGTAGCCATTCTCACTAACATTACGTATCAATAGCTATTTTAATTTGACGAAAAATATTATCTCTATAAACGTGTTCGTGTGACGATTAAAAAAATTCTGCTTTTGCTACATAAAGCTGCATTCTGGAATTATTTACAGATATTTTCTTGTGAATATATATTTAAAACATATCACACATCGAAAATACGAAGAACCCACAAGTAAAAAATTTATCAAAACCCGTACGTGGGTGTTGCCACGCAACCCATATGACACAACTAAAAAAATACCCTTGTCAATCGATTCGTGAATCAATCCCGAGTCCAACGAGGTACATGAAGCCATATATGAAAATTTTTGAGGGGAGGGGATCAAGACCAGAAAAATTCCAAAAATAGGCTAAACTAGAACTAAAGACCTATCATTTAGCGAAAACCCGAGGTCTCTAGGTGGTCAGGGGGCCGAAATCTCGCGGTGAAAGACAGACGAACGGACGAAAAATTCGTGGGTTGCGCTAAAAAGTATTTAGATAAATAAATATTCTTGCATTAACTAAAATTGTATTCAAGCTCATTTTATATTCACCACCCTTTATAATAGTAAAAGAAAATAATGTATTTCTAAAGTTTATTTCGCAAAGTTTTTTTTTCATTTCAAAAAAAGTTTTAATGTTTTTCTATTAAAGGAAAGTAAGAGCGTGAAATTAAATCAAACTTTTCATATGAGAAAACTAGGTACTTCTCTGCTGATAAAAATATGAGAAAATATATAAATATTTCAATATACAGTTCAAAAACTTCGCTATATATGAATGTATATGTCTAATGTCTATATACTACATCCAATATTGATTTTTTTAAATCCATTTTATGGTATAACTGTACCTCAGAACCAAACGAACGTAAGTCCAAAAAATACGATTTTCGAGTTATTAAAAATTTGATTTTGCATCGAGCCATAAAAATGATTTTTTGTATATTTTTAGTTTTTTTAACAATTTAAATCCCAGAAAACAGGGGCAGATCATTTTAAAAAGGAAAACTTTACTAGAAAAATTGTGGTTACTTGTTTTATAGAAAATTGAATGCTCTCTAAAAAATATTCACGTAACATGTGTTTTTCTTGAGATATAACTATTTTGAGATGTTACCCCTCCCTCTTACATACAAATTTTAAACAGAACCGTCTTTTACAGGGCCCAATCAACAAACCAATTTCATTATTGTAGGTTTTATTATAGGGACAGACACACACACACAAACAGACACTAAAGAAAAAGGTTTGTCTTGACTTGGAACGAAAAGATCAAGTAAAAATTCAGAAATATCAGAATAAGTTTTTTTATTAATTGAAAAATGATCGCAAAACTTCTCGTATCTTTCAGATATGACAACGAAGAAATATAAATATTATGTTTTTGTTATTTAATAGTTATTTAAAAGCGAATTAAATGTAATATACAATTTTATAAAAAAACACAAAAAATGTAACAATATAAATATTATTTTTTTGTTATTAAATAGTTATTTAAAAGCGAATTAAATATAATATAAAATTTTATAAAAAACACAAAAAATGTACCAATATATAAAATTTTTGTTTGTTATTATAGTTATTTAAAAGCGAATTAAAGGTAACATACAATTTTGTAGAGAACACAAAAAATGTAGCAACATAAATATTATTTAATAGTTATTTAAAAGCGTATAAAATGTAACATACAATTTTGTGAAGAACAAAAAAAATGTAGCAATTATATTTTTAAAGAAATGAGAAAAGATATATAGTATATTCGACGACGTTTATATTTAAGTAGACCGTTATAATTAAACGGTTTGATATTTTTAAAACAATTGTCAGTTTTCTAGAACAATGTGTTCCGCCAACTTGAGATCACAATAAAATTTATCAGTTTCAACTCTGTCACACGAATAGTTCCTACAAACAAACACATTAAATTAGTCCACTCTTCTCATATGTCAGTCGACTGACTTCCAATTAACTTGCATGATGCCTTATAGTCGGGGAGCTGAGCGCCAAATTTTGCAACTACTATCTAAAAGCTGATATTTTGATATTACGTCACATTTGTAGTGCAGAAATGCAGCCTGCCGTCAGTCAGCTAGTTTCGTTAGCGTTTGGCTCGGGAGTGGTTTTAACTTTGTAAAAAAATTAAAAAAAAAAAACTATTCTCTGGGTGCAAAGTAGGTAGTGGGGGAAACGAAATCGATCACAGCGCACAACGTGGCAAAAAATAACACTTTGGGTGGACTAACTGTCATTTTTAATAGGCTCGTTTTTAACTGAAAATAGAAAGGTCAACATGGTTAATCCCACTATAGACTATGTGCAAGGGGGTGGAGTTAGAAATAATGTCGATGCGAATGTTCGTGGTGAGCAATATTGTAAAATTATCGGCGCCAAAATTTGAGGTTATGCTGTCAATGTAAACGAATTAATTGTTTCTCTATTATACGTCATAATTAAAGAGAAAAAGATATACTATTTATATTATATGCAAACAGCTAAATTAAATGATATTTGTTTAATAAAAAATTTCACGGTATTAAACATATTAAACAATGATAAAAAGAGAGTTGAATCCATTCAATCGTTCTCTATTACTCGCTAGTGGCGCTAATAGACTTCGTCTAAAATGTATATATTACGATATTTTATTGAAATTATTTGTTTGTTAGTACGTCAAAGTCCACCCAAGTTGCTACTAATGTCCACCCGTTAGTTGGCGCTGTCATCACGCACGCTGCGAATACACGTTGCAACTATGTACTTTCTAAATTCTGAAAAATTATTTGTAAGCAGTATACTAAGTATGAACCCCTTTTATCATAGTCAGCCTTCAAAATCTTGCAACTGAGTGCGTCAGCAACACGTTTAACTCGTCAAAAATCTATACATCGTGAAAGTATTTTCTAAAATATGAAATTCGGTATAAAAGTTAGGAATATTATTATTAAAAAAAAATAATCAGTCCGAATTTTACCTTAACAAATGCCGTCAGCAGCCGATACACCACCCCCGCGCCAAACGCTAACGAAACTAGCTGACTGACGGCAGGCTATATCTCTACACCACAAATGTGACGTGACGTAATATCAAAAAATCAGTCTATAGAAAGTAGTTGCAAAATTTGGCGCTCAACTCTCGGATTATTATTGTTAGTTTGCATTTTCACGTAGCACGAATTATTCTTTATTCGTAATCTCTAAAACATGTTATTATTGATTTTTATTTAATTATAAAGAGATGTATTCATGTTTTAATAATATGTTAAATTCAGAAGCTGTCTTTAGAAGGAGAATTACAATCCAAGGGTGAATGGACTTTTTTTATCATTTATAAGTATAAAAATGTAATTATAAGTATGAATAATAATACATAGAACATTTATTTATAATTCTTTAAGATACTGGACATATAAAGAGCAAGGTATACTTTTTTTTGTGGAATTGATGGGGTTTTCTTTGTAATTTTCATGAACTCTTGTTACTGATAAAACAAGTTTCTCTTTATTAAATCAATTTAATTATCAAAGTCCTCAAATATAGTTTGTTTTTTTAAATTATAGCTTTATATTTTATTTTTTTGCTCCAGTAATGATGATACAGTGCGACACAAAAGTTGGAAAATAAAGAATTATAAAATTTGAAACACTGTAAAGCAGAATCTATGAGATAATATACTAATGCATAAATAGATTACACTAATAATTAGTTTAAACGTCAATTATTTTGACACCCATTGCCCGATTGTCATCAAATTAAGCTGTTTTACAGTTAAGTATCTATAGATTATGATTCAGTAATAGTACAGTAAAAATAAATTTTTTGAACACAAAAATCCCTTCATCAACGAAAAAGAAACCGTTGACTTTAAGAAACCGTAGTCGACTAAGGGGTGCAGGGGTAGTTTGGTAAGGGGTGAAAATGTGCTTTTTCATAAATGACATTTATTATTATATTTATTGAAAAATATTTCAGATGTTTTTTGTAGCTCTGCGTTAGACCTTTAATTTGTTTTTTATTTTATTCCAATACAATAAAAATTGACCGAAATACGACCGTTATGCCGGCAGTACACACTCGCCGAGCCTAGGCGAGACTACCCGAATGCGAGTGTGTACTGGCAACGCTCGCCTCGCCCTGTGGTAATTCGCCATGCCTCGCCTCGCCTCGTGTTCGCTCCACGAGTCAAAGGAAGCGAGTGGCTAGAGCGAGCGCATTCAGTATACCTCTCGCGCTCACTCTCGCTTGAATTTACTTCAATTTGAATTGAACTGGGTAGTTTCGCCGAGTGTGTACATCCATGCGCTCGTATATACACATTCGCCTTACCAAATGTCTCGGCGAGATGTTCGGCGAGCGAGCTCGGCGAGTGTGTACTGCCGGTATTACAATCTGACCTGTTTATGTGCAATTTTTGTCTCGTTCCCGTTTATAATTCGCGCTGCTATTGCACTGATTCATCAATTTTAAAGGATTTTTTTTGTATATAAATTAAATTCTCTTTACGTTGGTATCAGTAAAATTACAAAAACTTGAAATTTAAGAAAGATATACCGGTTTAAAAGTAAACAAAAAACACAATAATTATGAAAAACTCACATTCATTTTTGATAACCTTCGAGTTAATATAAAACCAAATTCTTTTGATGAATCCATAGGTATGTGCTTCATTGAATTTTTTTTTAATTCCAATGAATTTTTTTAATAACAGTGGGATATTGTCCAAGACTGGGCCCCTATTCTCGAGTTCGTTCGACTTTTTCTCAATCGAGATTACTAAACTAAAACTAAAAGTCGCTAAGTTATTTACTAGAATCTCGATTGTGTAAATTATACCGATTTCTTGAATCTCGATACGACTTTTTCTAGAAATGTCGAATGAAAATCTCGACTGCTCCTGAGCATGCGAGATTTAAAATCTCGAACGAAAAACTCGAATTGACAAATACTCGAGTGAGCTCGAGAATAGGGGTCCTGGTATCAGTACCTTATGCAATGGGGGATAAAAAATCGATAAATTGTGCCCTTTTATACACTGGTGAGAATATTTTCTATAAATACTCGTATTGTTTTTTTTTTTAATGAAAAGTTTCAAAAAGCCCATACATATTAATTTTCCACAAATAGAATTTGTATGTAAAATTATTATTTGCATTGACATTTTAATTTATCATCTTGTTTTCATGATTCGAACTGTAATTTTATTTACCCAAACGTATCCCACGAAATTTCTAAAAATAATCATACAATGAATATAAACATTTATTTCTCTGACTATTTTGCATTTCAGAATGACCGTTTTGTTCGTATTCAATTTTAAATGTCATATTCAAGAGAGAAAATACTATATTTTTTTTTACATACGTTTAATGTATTTTTACATACATTATAATTATTCATTTGATTCTATTTATTAACATACTAGCTATGCCTGCGGCATTATTGTTTAGAATTTTTGAAAAATAAATATCTTTTTATTCTACACAATTCCTTACTACATAAAATTGTTAAATATTTAACGGTTTAGGCAACGTATTTAAAAGAGCGCGCTGCAAATGCTGGCGGCAAACTTTTTTTTTGACTTGATTTACTATCCATCACTTCTTATTCCTTATGTTACCTAACGTAATAAAATATATACTAAAACCTAAACAAATAACATAACTTTTAATTTACAAAAAAAAAAACCTAAATTGGATAAGTGATTCTCGAAGTATCAAACTTGTATGATAGTTCTCTTAGAGTTTCATGAAGACTTTGACAAATTTCGTGCACGCGTTGTATATAAAAACCAACGGTGATATTATCAAATAAATATTTTATACGGTCAGAGTCACCAACTGTGTTGAAATATCACTGCTCTAAATTTCATAACAAATCTATAGATACTATTACAAAAAAATACCTCATTTGCGAATACTTGCTAGCTAGCAAATTTTGTTAGCCCTTTTATGAAACCGGATATAAGACTCTAAGTTAATGCCTCTACAGACCACCCATCTTCAGGGCCGATTTTTAGGTAGGTAGAGTGGGTCTAAATCGGGTATTATTCTAGTAAGTAGTGCTTGAATATGATTTGCCTATATACAACTCAATCTGTAAGAACCCTACATATGGGGTGTCAAATTGAGTGGTGTATAGATGCCTTTACTTTTGTTATAATTATAAAATACGTCGTAAACGGTGTAGTATTTATGCCAAAATAAAATACTGATGTCTATAAGAAAACTATTTCAAATCATTGCCAATATTTATTACACAATTCAAAAACCGAAATTGTATCTTATTGATTGATTATTTTATTTAGTATTATGGGGTTAATTTGAAAAAAAAAGATAACATGATTTTTTTAAATTATTTTTCAGATCGTGTGACATTCATTTTATATGCAAATTCCCTGTCTAAAATTACTTTAATTAATCCAGTGATTACTAAAATAATCACATTCTGTGAGACTTTTATCCCCTCTTTCCCAGAAATTCTGATGATTTTACTTTTATATACAACATATAGATTGGTAAAAAAATCAGTCGATTTTAAAATTATATATAATATATAGGGTAAAGTGGGGTGAATGTAAACCTCATCGTTATTTATTATAATATAATGTTATTAATTTTTACTACAATGCTTTATAGCAGTCTTTACCAAAGTTAAAATCCAGGTAGGGGGGGGGGTAACTTTTGAAAAAAAATACATTACAAATTTTATGTAAAAAAATCAAATTAAAAAAAACTGAATTGTTTATAAAACACAAGATTATTTAATAACAAAAAATATTAAGAAGTAAGAATGTATCCCTTGTGTACCTACATTGGTAAACACTGGTTTATAGTATTTATTTTTGTTGAGGTTTATTGAATTATCGTAAAAGGTACAAAATTTTTAAATCAATATATTATAACCACAAATGAAAATATATTGGCATCATATTAGGTACCTACATTTTACATTTACCCCATTGATTCAGGGCTAATGTAATAACAATTATAATAATTTATTTGTATATCGATCAATTATGATATACAAAACGTCACATTAATCAAAATTTGAACAGTTAAAATAAATAATTCAATTAATAATGAATTATATTCAAGAGCATTAGGGGTAATAGAAATAAAATTCATAATTTTAAATTAACTTTGATTTTTTGGATTCTGTAAAAAAAGTAGGTTTTTCTCTGTCCATCCGTCTGTCTGTCTGCATGTCATAGTCCTCCCATTGTCTCATTTATATACCAATTAAAATAAAATTTGGTATACAAATGTAGATTGATAACCCAAAAACATAAATGATGAAATTTTTGAAGTATATAAAAATAAAAAAAAACTTCATAAAGTAAATTAAATAACAGAAGAACAACAAAAAAACTATTCAAACAATAAAACTACAACAGGAAAAATTGGCATCAGTTGACAAAATTTCAATTTGTTATGCCAAGTTGATTAATTTACAAATCCCAGCTATTCCGGGACATTTTATCATGTGTCCACTACGACGTAAAACAATACATTTAGAGTCCTAATACTTACATACCAGAGGTACTCAAACACAATTACTTTTGACATACATACTTTTAACTCAACAATATTCCCATTATAATATTTATGAATTGTTTTATAGCTTAATTAATAATATAGGTGCACTTTGATTTGACCCAGAACTGGGGCAAAGCAGAAATACATAAAATTTTGATTGTTTCACTGTTTTATGAGGTAGTACAACGCAATACTACTTTTGAGTCCATTTAGAGTTATGGTTCGATTTACCCATTACGAATTTTTTGATCAAGTTCTCAATCCTTGTTAAAAATATGACCAAACAGATAAATTCAATACAATTAAGACATTATAATAAATATCAATCGCAGACTGAATTATTATAGAACCTAATGTCATATTTATAGAATAACACTTTTTTCAACGACGGTATTTATTTTTGAAATTATTGAGATTTTATTGCTTTATTTATACTTTCATAAGTAATATTATGTATAGTTTCGTTAAATTAAAAACGCTTTATTAAGTGAAAAAAATGTAAATTTAAATGTCAGCTAACTGGAATAATTACACGGTTATTTTAAAAGTGTTATAATTTATCATTGAATGGACTCTAGAGTTCGTTTTAAAAACTATTGTAAGTAGAGACACTTAAAAAACATATTAGTAATGTAAATCAAATTAACAACGTTATGTCAGAGAAAAAAAAAATAGAAAATATGATGTCCTATAAATAGGACACTGGGAAGTAATGGATTAATGTAAATTTTTCCCATAGATTAAGAATTTTTTATGTCTTTTTCAGAAATCTGACTCAAAGCATGGAGCGAAACCTAAGTAATCATTGATAATGCTGAATCTAAACTAAAACTGAGCAATTAAAAATAATTCAAAATATCCATAACACGGTAAAAATTAAATCTAAATACAGTCATACCCCAAAGTTACGTCACCTTCAGGTCCAAACGCAAGTCATAATTCAACCAAAATCAAAGCAATGCTATTTTATATGTTGAAAGCTGATCGTACAGTTAATCCTTCGCTAAATAGACTTAAGCCGAAGCAAACGCCGTAACTTCGGGGTTTGGTGGTAATTGAAAGTGTACGTAAATGCGACATTTACCTTGGGTTGCACAAAGCAAAATTAATCACAATTAGTTAATCGGTGGTTTTCAATCCATGATTAATGTTTATTCTAAACTTATCCTGAATTTGTAAATGAACAATTCACTAAATACGACAATTTTTACCTTATAATATGTATCATAGCCGTGATTTTTTTTTTAAATTGACGTAATAATGCTTTAAAAACAACTGATTACCTAATCGTGAATTATTTTGCTTTGTGCAACCCGAGGTTAATGTCGTAATTTGGGGTTTAAAATATACACATTAGATATATAATACATGAACATTCATAAGTCTGTTTATTTGTAAACATAGAATATAAAACCCGTACGCGGTGAGCCGTCAGTAGCTCATGCTGACTCTCTGTAGAAACATTACGTTAATTACTATCTTTGCTTCTTAGAAATGCTGAAAGGATTGACTGACTATATTTAACAACGGTCTTGTCACACGTTGTGTATTTGCAAATTAAACCTTTCACTTCTAGAGATGGACATCTTATTTCACTGGTTTATTTTTACTTCTAAATATATACCTAAAGTAAAATCATATCATATAATATATTCATTGGTGTAGAAGGAAAAGGTGTGACTTAGTTTAAATACATATTTACTTTATGTTGATTTAATTTTATTATATAGGGTGACTCAGGACTGGTGGATTAGCCCAACTTCAACAGAATTTGGTAAAAAAAATTATACAGTGCGTTCATGATGAAAGGAACAAATTCGTTTAAAATTCAGGTAACTATTTTGTGGAAAAACGCTCGGACACGTCGATTAGTATTTTTAGTTGCGGATTTTTTGACATAAGAAAATTGTATACAGAATGTCCCAAGAAGAACATATGCAGTCATCATTGATTTTTTTAAATGGAACACCCTATATATTATGTCATTTTTGAATTGTACCATAAATTCTTAACACTTTATGTACAACATACTATAGCTCTAAAATCAGCAGTTTTTGGAATAATGACGTTTGAAATGTGTCTCAATATGAAAATATGCAGTCATCATTGATTTTTTTTAATGGAAAATACTGTATATTATGCCATTTTTGAATTGTACGGTAAATTCTGAATGCTTTCTGTACATATACCATAGTTCTAAAATCAGTGGTTTTTGGAATAATTTTATTTCTTTTGTATGTTTTATTATTAAAGTTAATTATTTTTTTATTTATTTATAACTTTTCAAACGTCAATATTTCAAAAACTGCAGATTTGAGAGCTATGCTATATTGAACATAAAGTGTTCAGAATTTATCGTACAATTCAAAAATGGATTTTCCATTAAAAAAATCAATGATGACTGCATATTTTCATCTTGAGGCACATTTCAAACGTCATTATTCCAAAAACCGCTGATTTTAGAGCTATAGTATGCTGTACATAAAGTGTTCAGAATTTATGGTACAATTCAATAATGACATAATATATAGGGTGTTCGATTTAAAAAAATCAATGATGACTGCATATGTTCTTCTTGGGACATTCTGTATACAATTTTCTTATGTCAAAAAATCCGCAACTAAAAATACTAATAGACGTGTCCGAGCGTTTTTCCACAAAATAATTACCTGAATTTTAAACGAATTTGTTCCTTTCATCATGAACGCGCACTGTATAAAGATGTGTCCAGAAATTCTTCGTGAAAATAATTTTCACATTTTAACAATAATGCCTACTTAAGAAAATGAAATAACATTTTTCATCAAAAATATTAATTTAATGTTTTTGAAATGAATAAAAGAGAGAAGGTATAAGATATGTACTAAAATTCTTCAATACCAATTTAAATAAAATAATTTTACAGTCACCAAGCTAACGACTCTGCCCCAAAACAACGCCCTATTAGCTCCTGCGCTTTCATTGATAAAAAAAAACTTCAAAAAAATTCCTTAAGGCACTGAAAAGTGACCTTATAATTAAATTCAACAGTTTTTGAAGTCCATTTTCTTTTTTTAAAGTTTTTTACTGGCTTTACATCAACTGAAAAAACTGTTTTTAATTATTACATACTTTCCAGTGTTTTAAAGGTATTTTAGGTCGGTTTTTATTATTTTTTTCCCTTTTGAGTGGCATATCTTGGAAGTCCATTGTCATATTTTGATTTAATTTAAATGGGATCACCTCGAAAGTATACTCTTTCGATTAAAAAAAACAATCAACCTTATTGGTACATATTTGACGGTGTTATACCCAAATATACATGTATAAAAAGTAAATATTGATTGAATTGATAATCTCCTCATTTTTTAATCAGTTTATAAAATAAACATTATAAAATAAAATACTTAAAAAATATTCAACCATCAATATCAATCTATATACTATATATGCGAAGTAGTTAAAAGGCAAGTAGTTACGATACAAAAGTGTAATTTGAAACTTAATATGTTCTATATACCACAAGCTGTTTTACTGATTACATAGAACACGCACAACAGATTACGCATATTCTAAACACGGCACGAGGGGGTCTCTCTATTTGGGTCAGTCTTTCAAACGAAACAACGCCGTTTCCAAACGTCTCCAGCAGTCAAATTCGCAATAAACTCTAATGTCAATGGTAATAATTATTCGTTATTATAACAAAACGAAAACAGTTACATTATATACACAATAAATTAGGTACTTTATTAGTGCTTTTAATGCTACTATATTTGAACTATGATTGTTTTGCTAACTAAATATTTAACTTCTTATATTCATATAGGTACTGTGAATATTTCTTCGATTTTAGGATTTTTAAGAAAAAAATAAAACCGATTTTAAAAAAACGGTATATAGAACCATAGAAGATAATAGGTGGGTCAGTCCGTGGTGACGGGTGTGACATTTCAACTCGAATTAGGGTTCATAATTTCTAAATTATACTAGTTAATAACATGGTTTTACCATTTTTCTGTAGATCTTAATGTAATACATGTATATTGATAGAATAACAAGTCTACAGTTATTTTACAAAAAATTGTCCGCGTTCAAAGGCCTGTGACGGGTGTGACGCCAACTATTGCAAGTCTTGCAACCTTTATCCAAAATCCCGAAAGTTTAGCGAAAATATATAAGTTACTTTATAATAATCATACATTAATATGTTATGAAAAAAATATTTTTAGTAACACAATAGCATCAGGTAAATAAGTATACCTGTACAAAATTTTGAATATTTCCGAAACCCCTAATCCGATTAGCACCAAAATCAATATGTCTGGAGCACTCACTGACACAAACATTTTCCCCAAAAACTTTTCATATTTACAGTAGTTATTGTAAACAAAAGAAAATTCTACATCCAGACACACACACGCACAGCCGCCTAGCGGAAATCAACTTTTCTTTACGTTTTGAAGATAGTACAATCAGAATCTGCTATTTTCTCGGATATGAGTTTTCGACGGTATTACAATACTTCCATTACTTCGAACATGGAAGTCAAAAATTAATATAATAATAAAAACAGTTTTTAAGTCGTTTTCTTTCTTGATTGTTCAATTTTTTTAGAGTTTTTCTTAATTCGGTTATATTTTTTTTTTGCAGCGCATCTTCAAAATCCTTGGTCAGATTCGGACTAAATTTATATGGGACCACTTCGGGAGTATACTCTTTCAAAGAAACAAAAATCAGCCAAATTAATACATATTTATCTGAGTTATGCACGAACATACAAAAATTGAGAACCTCCTTTTTTTAAATCGGTTAAAATTTGAATTTAGATAATCAGAAAATGTCGCAACATATTACAAATATTTATTTTTAAACCAATTACTATAAAATAAATGAAAACAGCACGGAACATCATCTTAAAGTACCCCTAGAGAATATTTAAATAGAATTAATCCGAAACATTCACGGTTAATTTAATACTATATTTAATCACGTTGAACTTTACTGTACCACGCAAAATTAGTTGTTTTGACTAAAACAAACACGATACGGCGGCGACTGTTATTCCGAACCGTGAGTAATAGGAACGGGAAGCCTTTTTACAACAAGCAACGCTCTCGCATTGCGCTGTGCCAATTTTATAACAAAGGTAACTATGAAACTATGCCAAGTAACCTTGATGTCTGCTTTATGTCATCTATTACATTTTGTTATTCTATATAATAAAGATAAAATTTGTTTTTGAATATTTATTTAGGTTATGTTAAAGGTTCAATTCTTAAACAATGAAATATATTATTACCTATCATTGTTACCGTTACCATATCGCTCCACGAATCATTGGCGTAACAATTGGTTTTAAAAAAAATCAATTGTTTTGAATTATAAAATTAACTAATAATAAATGTTTTATATTGTCTTTAAAAGTATTTCAGTCAATTTTGATATCCGATGTTAAAATTTTAACACAATAAAGAAGATAGATAAAGTTACAAATTTAGTAAATAACACTAAAATTGAACAAAAATTGTTTGTGTAGCAGCGCTTTGAATTTTGAAAATTTCCGAATTTAGGCTAAAAATCGATTATTTTTTTTTCGTTTAAAATATGATTTTCAAAGGGAATAACTTTATGAATGTGTATAATTTAAGGCTTTTTAGTTCAATTAGGACCCATAGCTTCATTCTGAATAATTTTGCAGTGGTTGCCGGAGGTTTTGATAAATACACGATTTATACCGTCAAATACTTAAATAGCTTTTCATAAAATACATAGTTTTTATAAAACAAAATCTCTCGCCGCATTTGTCTGTCCGTTTGTCTGTCTGTGCAAGATTTTTTCAAGAACAACTGAACAGATTTTTATTCTAGTTTTTATAATATAATTTAACTAAACTTTACTAATTGTAAGTATAATTTTTGGATATTTTGTGTAAATTTCACTAAATCGGAAAAAAAACAATCTGATCGAAAAAAATTCTAAGGGAGCCTGCCAAAAATTCCCCCATGATAGGAAGTGGGGGTCATTAAAAAAGACTATAAATATTACATCAAAATTTGTTTTATTGTATTAAGTAAACTATTTATAGCGCGATATATTTCATAAATATTACATAATTTATGGTACATGTGGGTCATAAAAACAATTTATATTTTATTAGCTCACTGCTGGGATTGGAAACATACATCTCATTAGTATGAGTTTAATGAAAAATAACAATCTGTGAAAACTGTCAAATAATATTATTTATAATAGAATTCACTGAATATTTGTCTAAATTTAATGGATAATTTCAAACTGCAAAATCTCATAAAAATGTCACTTCTTGTACAATTTATTACAACAAATAGCAGATATTGATGTGATGCTCTTTTTAATCAAACATTACATTTATCTATCTATCACATTAATAATACAAATGGAATGACAGAGTTAGACATAATATGCAAATATTTTATATACCTACCTATTTATTTTGTTTGATATTTACAAAAGTTATTTTTAAATTGAGTACGTAGTTCAAAACAATTTAGTATTTTTCACGATTTAAATTAAAAATAATATATATTTATGACTTATGCACAGAAGAAAATAATTTGTCTATGTGTTAAAAAATGTGATCAATATAAAAAATCCTCCGATAGAGGTTGTTTCTTAATATGATAATTTTTTTACCAATATGGAAATATCTACGTTTATCTTATTGATAAAATATGACTAACAATGTTCTTATCACGGTGAACATTTTGTATCGTATTGAAAACATATATTTTAAATACAAAGAAATACTTTATAAATGACATCACTGAATTTATCATATCAAAAAATGCACAATCACTAGTTGGGTGGTGTAAAAAATATTCACACTGATAAATATTTATTAATACTACCAATATTATTAATCTATTTGAGAGTTTCGTTAGTTGGTGTAATAAATGATTTATTAATTTAATAAATGAAAAGATTTTTAGATAAACATAAAGATATATTTTTCAAATGAATAAAATATCCTCAATAAGAATTATTTTTATTATTAAATTGAGGAAATATTATTATATTAATAAGATAAATTTATTAAGCATTTTTCCATTTCAAATTTTCAATAAGATCGAGTTTTTTTTCGATATGAAAGATATGGTATGAATGTATGATAAAACTATACAGTAAAACTTCGTTATAACGCTCCCATTTATAGCGCTATCCAGTGTATAACGCGCTTTTGCAATACTCCTAACTCTGACACTAAAATTAACAAACAAATAATCCCGTTTATAACACTCACAGATTCCGCTTATAACGCCAAAAAAATATTTTAAATTAGTGGAAGGGATTCGATTTTCAGTAAGTCACAAATTTCCAGGATCGTCTATTTGGAAGAGACGCCACTCAAAAATTTAAAAAACTTAAAAAAACTAAAAACACTATAATAGTCTAGAAAAAATAGACGTACAACAAGGAAAAAATTTGTAACGGGCTAAATTTTTGTATACACCTTAGTATAAGGGTACTTAATTATGTGTTAAAGTTCCTCAACGATTTTCTGTGTAAAAGTGTCAATTTTATGGGGTCAAAGTTCACGAAAACAGTGACCTTTTCGAAAAAGACGTACATCTAAAAGAAAAAAGACAACCGACATTAAAAACTGTTAAATTTAATTATTATGTATACTTTTCAATATTCCTAGAGTTTTTTGCAGTAATGTTTTTTATTTATTGAAAACCAGCTTAGAACATCTAACAAAACTCAATCCATTGACAATAATTTCAACAAATTCCTACCTACGAATAAATCTACCAATTCATGGTTCTTATAAACCACAAAACAGGCTCTAAAGACAAATGGGTATTATCGAGTTACAAGTGCGCTGTATTTTAGCGTATTTTAGTAACACAATAGCATTTAATCTGCATTTGACATCGACGAATAGAAAAGGGATTCTGTTCTGATCCCTCTACACACCATGCTCTTTAAACATGCTTCAAATTAAACGTACAAATGGCACTAAGCTTTCATCAATACGTACTGGAAAACATTCAAACAATGCTAAAAAATTTAACCTTATTCGACCATGTAACTTATTTTTAACAAAAAAAAACGTTTATTTTTACTTAATATGAACTTAATGTTGTAACACACATATAGCACCCCCGCAAAAAAGTGTCACAACTTAAAAAATTTCATATTTGAGATAAATATGTAGAATGATTCCAAATGACTATATATTTCTACTAAATAATGTACTCATTATGTACTTCGTGTACCTACCGTCAAAACTAGCATATTCTAAAATAAAACGGGCAAGTGCTTGTTGGGCACGCACATGATAGGGTTCCGTAGTCATTCTCACTACGATTTATAAAAAAAGTTTTTTTACAAAATTTTCGTGACCGAAGGGTTAAAATCAAAAAGTCATTTGGCTTTTATTATTTCATTTTTCGAGACCTATCAAATGACACCCCACTCAATGGGGTAAATGAAAAAAATGTGACTTCACTTTTCAATCTATGATAGGGGGGCCCAAAATATTTTTGACAATGTTCGTTATAATTTTCAGTGAAAGTACTAATTAAAAGCTACATTCTGAAATTTTTTTCAGATTTTTTGAATCAATAGTTTAGAAAATAGAGGGGTGGGGGGGACGCTCTGACAGCGACATTAAAAAGCAAATATTTCGTGACTGAAGGGTTGAAATGAAAAAGTTATCTGACAATTTTTATTGCATTTTAGGAGACCTATTAAATGACACCCTACTCAATGGGGTAAGTGGGGAAAAAAATGACAGTTCACTTTTCAGTCTATAGAAGGGGGGTCCAAAATATTTTTGACAATATTCGTTATAATTTTCAGTGAAAGTACTAATAAAAAGCTACATTCTGGAATTTTTTCAGATTTTTTAAATTGATAGTTTAGAAAATAGAGGGGGGGGGGCACTTTTTTAACGACTTTGGAGAGCAAATACATCGTGATTAAAGGGTTAAAATCAAAAAGTTCTAATATATTTTTTGTTGCATTTTAGGAGACCTTTCTAACGACACCCCACTCAATGGGGTAGGTGAAAATTTTTTTTTTAAAACACTTTTCATTTTATGGAAAAGGGGCCTAAAAATTTTTTTTACAAAAATTTTATCATTTCTGTTTTTGGGTCATTAATCTACGACCTTATACCAAATTTAATCTTATTATCTCAAAATTTTTGAAGACGAACGGACGGACGGACATAGAGAAACTATAAGGGTTCCTAGTTTTCTACGGAACCCTAAAAACTTAATCACTAAATGTTTTAATAGTTACTATTTTTCAAACATCACAGGAATACTGAAATATATAAATTAAATACTGTGTATCAGTCTTTTGCCTATACCTCCTTTACAATTTTGATTTACCTACATTGTTATAATTTAATTTATTTCTATTTCATCAAAACTACATTTTTTTGAGTTGTGACATTTTTTGCGGGGGTGCGATATCTACTTTTTAAGTCAAGAAACTACAAGGCTGTAACAAACAGATAAACAGACAGACCCAGTGTTGATTCCATAAGTTAAAAGAAAGACTTACCTATGTATGTCCGGTATCATGCAAGCTAGCAAGCACTCTCAAATAAGGTATCAAACTTATATGACAGTTTTTTTTAGTTTTTTGAAGAGTGACATGTTTCGCGAACGTGTTGTATATAAACACCAACGGTATTAAAACAATGGTGATATTATGAAAATTATTTTATACGATCAGAGTCGCCAACTGTGTTACAATACGTTGAAGTATCACTGCTCTAAATTCCAGTGATACTATCACAAAATAAATACCTCATTTGTGAGTGCTTGCTACCTAGAATAGGGCTTCTTAAAGTATTGGGCCGCGGCTCCCTAGGAGTCCGTAACTTCCCCACAAGGGGGGCATGAAATACCGCGAATATAACTATCGTTAAATAAGTTTAAATGTTCAAATATGCATTTGCTTAAATTATATAAATGAAACAAAAAACTTTTTTTAACCCATCTGGGTTTTAAAAAAAATAGAGGGCCGTGAGTTGCAGAGGGGCTGTAACGTCAAAAAGTTTAAGAAGCACTGACCTAGATAATACATCTCATTAGAATGAGATGTATTATCTCCGTAATGATACCGGACATAAAATATGACAAAATTCTTTTAAAACACAACTTGTCAAAATTACGTTTTCCGTATGACATATTATTTTTCAGTTTGCACAATATAAATTCAAATCAGATAGTATCGATTAAAATAAACGTCACAGAAATATTTCCAATCAAAGTCATCATTCATCACAAACATTTTTACAAAAACACAATAAATCTGTGTTACAAATATACGTTCAATATTAAAATCAAATTGTAAATAAATCCATTTTCGCGCGAGATTACATAAAATTACAAATAACATAAAACCATTATGAGCTTATACAAAAAAGCGACGACAGATATCAAAATAGAAATAACGATGCAAACAATAAATTGTATTTTAAACGGCGGCGGTCATATCAAATAACAGCGCCGATGTGATATGCAGCGTCTATCACCTCCTCGACCCCACCTGCTCTCTTCGATGTTCCGCAACAACCACGGCCAAGCATGCAACCCTGCAACCCCCTGGTAACGCAGGGTTGCCAACTTATTATTATATTTTTTTGCATATTTTTGGTTGCTGAAAACAAATTGGACACTGTTTTTTTCATTATCAGAGTGCCCCCCCCCCCTATAATTTCTAAGCTATCGATGCAACACTGAAGAAAAATCATAATGTAGATTTTAATTAGTACTTTCCAATAATAATTATAGCAAATACTGTAAAAAAATTTGAACCCTTTCCCATGTACTCTAAATTTAATTGAAAATGAAATTATTTTGCTTTAAAAGTCGTTATCAGAGTCTTCCCCCTCCTCGTTTAATTTCTAAACTATTTGAAGCAATACTGACAAAAATAAAAAAATGTAGTTTTAAATTAATACCTACTTACTTTCCAATAAAAATTATAACAAACACTACAGAAATTGTTTGGACCCCTTTCCCATGTACCTACTCAAAATATAAATGAAAATTTATTATTATTTTGCTCTAAAAGTCATCAGAATAACCCCCCCCCCCCCCCCCCCGTCTAATTTTTAAACTATCGATGTAAAACTGATAAAATTCAGAATGTAAATTTTGGACCACTATTCCATGCACTCAAAAATTAATTTAATCAAAAATGAAATTATTTTACTTTAAAAGTCGTTACCAGAGTGCCACCCCGTCTAATTTCTAGACTATCGATGCAAAACTGAAGAAATCCAGAATTATAACAAACACTGTACATTTTTTCTTATGAATTAAAACACAAAAATTGATTCTTTGCAAATATTTAGATAAAGTAATATTAGATAAAGTTTTAAAAAGTTGGCAACCCTGTTTATGTACATTGCCTGATTATTTGTAACACCGCCACTCCACACCCTCCAAGTACTTTTATTATGGACGGCCGTTAAAACAACAATTTCATATTGTTTACTAGCATAAATAATCTACTATAATAGAACCACACCTCATCCGCGAAATATGCACTCAAAATGTAATTTTTTTAAATGTAATTTGTTACTTTAATCATCCCATACAACATTACTATTTGTAGGTACATATTACTTATACAGTATGTTTAAAAAATATCTTATTTAGGTATAATTAAACATGTAATAATAAAAAAGTCAGCAATGTAAAAAATCCTTGATCGGATAGAGGTTGTTTGTTAATTATATAATTTTTTACCAATATGAAAATATTCACGTTTATCTTATTATTATTATTATTATTATTATTATTGATAAATGTATATTATGACTAACAATGTTCTTAATTTTTATTCATTTTGTTTCGTATTGAAAACATATTTTAAATGCAAAAAAATATTTTAAAAATGACATCACTGAATTTACCACATTGAAAATTGTACTTTCACTAGTTGGGTGGTGTAAAAAAATATTTACACTGATAAATATTTACTAATACAACCATTATGTTTTATCTATTTGAGAGTTTCGTTATTTGGTATAATACATTATTTTTCAATTTGACAAATGAAATGTTTTTTAAGATAAACATGAAGATATATTTTTCAAATTAATAAAATATCCTCAATAAAATTTTTTTTAATTATTATATTGAAGAAATATTGTTATATTAACAAGATAAATTTATTAAGCATTTTTCCGTCTCAAATTTTCAATAAGATCGAGTTTTTTTCTGTATATTAACAGTGGTGATAATATGAAAATATTCTTGTACGGCCAGAATCGCTAACTGTGTTCAAATAAGTTGAAGTATCGCTGCTCTAAATGCCAATTCATTATGTTATTAAATATATTAAATACTAAGTGGGCCCACGCGGCTTCGCTCGCGGAAATATTGTTTAGGATTTAAAAAATATATAGTTGAATTAAGTATAAACATGATTAGTTTTTTTTCTATTAAAAACCAAACAACACTTAAATTACCTACCTAACAAAAACGAATCAGAACAAAAAGTAAAAATAATTTTTGTTCTATTTAAATTTAAAACTTAATTATTGAAAACAAATTAAACAATTGGCAATCAAAAGAATACCGGCCTGTCCCTCTGCCCTGCGCAAAATAAACTGCTAGCTGAGCGCTGTATCTCCCCTCACCCCGCGCGTCACTGTATCATAGTTCGCGCGAATTGTCGCGAATAATATGTTATTATATGTATATTACACGTTATTTCCTAAACCAAAAGACCAAATTGGATTCTGTAAAAGGTAAATTATATCTACATACATTAAGTACTTATGACGATGAAATTATTTATTTCGATAAGGATTGAAGTTTTGCAGGTCAAAAGTCCATGTAAACCAAACCCAAATATTTTATGTTCTCTTTGTAACATAAAAGCAGTCATTGTGGCTTAAATATAAAAGTTAGACATATGGTGTCGCGGACTTTATTGTAAAACTTTTGATTCTACACAATTCTTTAATACATTATTTTGTTCTATATTCAACGGTTTAGGCAGCGTATTGCAAAACAGTGCGTCGACGGCAAATTTTTTTCCGACTTGATTTACTATTATCGTCACTGCTTAGTTGTTATGTTACCTAACGTAACAAAATATAGCCTATAACCTGGCCAGAGAATGTACCTATGAATTAAAAAAAATCACGTAAATCGAATAAGTGGTTCTCGAGTGATAAGCACACAAACGGACAGACAGACAGAGACGTTGAGCTTTATATATATATTAAGGATTTGCAACAAATATGTAGATAAATTCTACAAATCATTTACTTTTTATAAAACAATAATTATTAAAGTAAACAATTTTGCAAATCATCACCACTGATAGCTACAACAATAAAACTGACTAGCTGTTTATATATTTCACAATTAACACCCACCCTATCCTTACTTAATGCGAAATGTAAATAAAAAGAATAATTAAAATTAATATTGACATTTCCTGGAAAGCAAATAAAACAAAATAAATAACTATAAAAGCTTTGAACAATTTTAGTTGACAAATTAAAATCTCAATTGATGAATGTTTTGTTACAAATAATATCCCGCAATATTTTTCAAAACCGCTAATCATACCCAATGATATATGGGTGTACTTGTATGTTGTATGTACAGTGTGTATATTATATCATGTACAAGCATGCACAAATAGATGGTCTGTATTCTTTTTGTTGTTTTATTTGATCAGATTAACTCATTAATATTCCAGTGATGTTTCATTAACCCCAAGTAGATGGACAGTATAGTTTAATGAAGTACTACGCAAATAGAAGGGTTGATTATATTGTCTACATTCGTATTGAAGTCATTTTAAATTTTAATAGAAATATAAATCACATAAAAAAGTTTTGCTTCTTTTAAATAAATTAAGGGGGGTGGCCACTGTGACGGAAAAAAATATAATTTTTTTTTCTTAGATTTTTTTAAAGTTTACATATTCATAAATATGTATACAAAAAAAATGAGTTTAAATTTTGTAAATTGACGGAGTTACAGTCAGTTTAGTGAGACGATGTAGCACGGCCGGTTATGACTTTATGACATAACAAAAACATTAAACACGTTTATCTCGGAATGACATTTTTCGACCTGGTCGACACGATTCCTCAAAGACTAATGAACCGATTTCAATTTTTTTTTTAGTGATTTTCGTAATTGTAGTAGCTATCGTTGCATGTAGCCGATTTTTGAAATTTTGATAATTACTATTTTTAAAACCGCTCTAATAAAAAAAAATTCAAACGATCGCCATTTTGTGAAAAAATAAAATAAAAAAAAACGGCTAGGTGCAACGATAGCTACATTCATATAGATATTGATAAAATTTTTATTTATTTTTTTCATATAACCCTTCACGAAATTTCGAGTCGACCATAGAGAAAAATATTTTTTTTGGTCGTCCCATCGAGGCTCATAACTTTGTAAATATTTAATATTTTTAAATAAAAATTGATATTAAATAAGTTGAATGTATACTTAATAAAATGTCCTTTACCTGATTCAAAAATAATTAGTTATATCTGTGAAAAAAATTCCCAAACATTGACAATTTTTTCACCCGTCACAGTGGCCATCCCCCTTAAACATTTTAGTAAAAATGTATGTACACAGAGAAAAATATTTCATAACAATCACTCAATTTAAAAAAAAAAATCTATTTGACGTAGTAAACGGTCCAAAATATTGTAATTCTTGCTAGACCACGTGTTACTTAAGTTAGAATTTGTATTAGTAATTTTTGCGTGCAGGATCATAATCTATATTATTGGTATAGTTTAATTTGTTATATCAATAAAAAATATAATATTAATATAATTAATTTTGCACAATCGTAGTTTTTATTGTATTGTCTAAATTATTAAAATTTTAAATTAGAATAATGAATTTTTTATAAAATTTTGAAATGTTTTAACTAATATTAACAAGTTAAAGAAAGCGAAATGATGGATCATTTTTAATTTAAAATTCGGTACTTATTGCAATCGTTCGATAACTAACTACCTTTGGTGAATTTAGTACCTATATGGATGAAGCACTGTGTAATCATTTTACAAATGTTTTTTTATTGTTTTTTTTTTATGTCGCTCTTAATATAAACTTTTTGATTTAGGTGTTCCACATTTCTTTTATAATTGAATGTCTTCCGCGACATTGGAAAAGTTAATAACAACAATACAGGCGCTTGCTTTGGGACTAGTACTGGCTCTGGGCCTCTCAGGCTTTCACAAATTATCAATTGTAAATAAAGAACATTATTAGTTTTATACAATTATAAAGCCCCTATAATTAAATAATAAATAAGAAAAACTCAATCTGCTATTTATTATAAAGTTTCTACACTATAATTGACAAAGTAACATAAAATATCAAAAACAAATAAGGTTCAATTGAAGATAAGAAGAATGAAATGAACACTGCTGTTTTAATAAGGACAAATATATCCTAAACTATTATCTCTTTCTTTTGACACGACTCTGTTTTCAGTACGTGGTCCATGCTCTATATTTATGATAGTAAATTATTAATTAGTAATAATAAAACTCTCTAGACCTGAGAGACCATGCGCCAGTACTGGAGGGTTAAATACACAATAACGTTCACTTTATCAACACTTGCTACAAAAGAAACACTAAATAACAATAAATTATAAATAAAAACATTTGATCAAACAACGACCACAAATTGATTTTTGCTGTAAACAATTGAACGAATCAAAATTCCCAAACGAAATAGCTTATTAGAGGTAATTTATCCACACAATTTAAAATATACATAGCGACCCAGTTGGACATTTGGATAATGACATTCCAATAAACGCAAAAACATTGTATGTAGTATAAATGCCTATATATAGGGTAAAGTAGCAATAATCGAACTGCCTTAATCGTACCAATGTTATTTTAAAGAAAACCGTTATACATATTATCCATCTATTGTGGATATATAAAACTAAACTGTAGGTATTTCATTTGCAAGTTACAATTTTTGAACTTGTCGAAGATATGATATTAAAACGACAATCGTTTAAAAAAGTGTGATGTTTGATGTAATATTATACATCTAGCTAGAGCAGCGGTTCTTAAACTTATGTGGTCTAGGGACCCCTTTTTTAAACAATTATTTTCCAGGGACCCCTCTCCCTGATAGAAAAACAAAGAAGGTCGTTTGATACTAATTCTATCACTGGTAAATAGAAATATAAAAGTACTTTATGTAAAGTAATTTGTGCCAAAAATGTTTCATGGACCCATGTAAGAGTCTAGCGGACCCCTGGGGGTCCGTGGACCCTAGTTTAAGAACCGCTGAGCTAGAGTATTGACAATTCAGTAGATTTTCAATATAATGAAATGTAAGTATAGCATTTATGTTATCTATAATATGTAAGCATTACCAATTACAGTTTTATTTTGTTCAGTTGAGGTTATAATTAAAATTAATTTACAAAATGTCTTAGTTTAGTTTTTAATATTATACCATGCACTGTTGCCTAAATCGTACTTAAAAAAAGATCACATATAATGATCACAAGCATTCCTGTGATTTTTTTTTGTTTCCTGATGAAAGACCTAAAAAAGGCAATTAAAAATTAGCGAAAAAAAACTGGTCAAAAAAAGCTTTTATTAGTGGACCCGTTAATAATTCCCGATAAAAACTTGATGCATTACATGAATGTAATTTTGTCATTCATTTTCTGTAGTATTATAATATGAAGTACAATTTATGGAACGAATTAGGAAACTTGACTCCAAAATTCATTCCGTTTAATAAGCTTCAGAAAAACGTTAATATTATGTATTTGTGATCAATTTATCACTCCTAAAAAATTGTTTGGAATGAAATTATATGAAATAATGCAAATTTTGCCAATAATCTATTAACCTTTAGAGGGCCGAGATTTCAAGGGGCATTTCGCCCTAAGAAAACTGGTATAAAAGGTATCTTATATCATTGATTGAACATAGGCAACGTATCGATCACGAGGTGAGCCAATATATTGGCTTTCTGGCCCAGTGTTAAAATTTCAAATTCGAAAAAATATTATTTTAAATAGAACATAACCTTTATTCATTATACAAATATACGTAAGTATTCGATATATTTTTCGACGCTGAATCCAAATCTGACGTCAAAAATACAGTTAACCCAAAAACAATCCATATAATAGGATAAAAACTACCCCTTTGCTTCGCGTGAACGATTTTAATTTATTTTAAAGTGCAAATATACTTTTGCGATGTATTTTAATTTAAAAACAAAAATTAAAGATTTTCTGGTGCGTCAAAATATTGGTTTTCCGGCCTTCTAGAGGTTAATTGAGTTCGCTAGAAAAAAATTATAAAAGGGTCAGTCCGCGGTGACGGTCGTGACATTTCAACTCGGATTGGAGTTCATAATTTCTAAATAATACTAGTAAATAACATGGTTTTACCTTTTTTCTGTAGATCTTAATGCAATACATGTATATTGAAAGAATAAAAAGTCTACAGTTATTTTACAAAAAATTGTCAGCGTTCAAAGCTCTGTGACGGTTGTGACGCCAACTATTGCAAGTTTTGCAACCTCTATCCAAAAACCCGAAAGTTTAGCGAAAATATTGAAGTTACTTTAGGTATAATAATCATACTTTAATATGTTACGAATAAATTATTTTTTAGTTACACAAGAGCATCAGGTAAATACGTAATCTATTTAACTGGTTTTTACCCAATAAACATTGTGACGGTTGTGACAGAAAATTGTGACGATCGTGACACGTTGAATAAAAGGATACAATAAGAGTACTATTTGTGTGTTTAATTGCTTATTGATATTATGAACTAATACTTATAACAATTATTTATCAAATACATCAATAGACTCATTAAATTTATAATAAATGCGGTTACCCTTAGTCCTTATTGTTGGTGAGGGTAATTTTTTTTTAATTCGGCCAAACGTCACGTTTGATATGTAATTGTCAAAGATTTTCAATATTTTGCCACGAGCGTCACTTATTGTCAAGTAAATTATTACGATTTCACATTATTTGTTGTCTTTTTCGAAAAAAAATTTAAATTTTTTGTAATATTTTGAAAAATAATTAAATTTTTTTAAATTTTCTTTTGGTTTATGGAAATTGATATTAAATAACCTGTTAATTTTATATTTTAGTATTCATTTTCGTAAAATATTTTTTTAACTATCTGGTATCGATTACCGCGGACTGACCCAAAAGGAAAAAGTGGTAAAACATTGGCAACCTTCCCCTATACATACGTCGCAGTTTATAGTTCATTTGACAACGATCACATTGGTCGCTTTCACTCATAAACCCTATGTTCACATACCTACCTGTTCGGTAATTTAATTTAGCAACACATTCATATGCGCCCACAAAAATATATTATTAAGTGACCCTCTAGATTAACGTGTCAACATGATCTTGTTTATTACCGCTACTGACATGAATATTTAAACCAGACATCGGGAACCCTTACCGGCTACAGAACGTTCCTTTTTTTAAATTGTAAATTTCAGTTAAATCTTTTGGTTTCTCTGGTATGGATTTATATGTATCTAAATGTCAAGTCTTATTATGTCGAGACAAAATTGTTTAAATTTTAACTGATTTAGGTCACAGTAGGGGAAGTCAAAGGGTCAAGGGGTCATGACCTATCTATTAATACATTTTCAATTACAAAATCATTTGAATAAAAATTGTGTACTATGATACTTATTGTTAGCTGCTTAACATATAGTTATTTAAAATATTCGAATACTATTTTTAATATATGTAGATAATTTTTAACATCGCTAAAATAATTATTTTTTATGAGTTATAGGAAATTGATTTGACTTCATTTCTGGTTGCCATATTGTGCATCTCTCTCTCTACTACCATTTATTGCAAAATTAGCATTTTTAAGTTATTGAAATTTAAATTAAAGAATTTGAAGTAAAGACAATGTTTGTTAACTGATATCTTGCATATAAATAAATATTGATTAACAGATTATTAATTTGCGATTTTTCCTAAAAGTTAAATTTATAAAAAAAATTCTATATGATGACCCCCTCCGAGAAGTTAGGCTATATATGCGCCTGGTTTGGAAAGAGGCACACTATTTCAATTTGACAACAAAATTCCACGGACTCCCCATTGAAAACTAAAAATCCTTAAATTTTCGGAATCTCATGAAGTTTTTAATTTTACAGTCATAGATTCCCACCTATCTTGATGAAATTTAGCAGGGAGATAGCTTGCATCCTGAAAAAGGACATAACGTCGCTTATATAACAGCACCGCTCAAGTGATTTTGACCAACTTTACAGAAGAGCGAAAAAACCGTGTCTTTTTTATATTTTGAGATAGATTTTGCTCAGATTGAGAATGGGTGATTTAAGTAAGGTTAAAAATAATTCCATGAATGAATGAGTAGCTCTATCCAATGACATTTAAATGTAAAAACCGCTAATTTTCGACTTGAATTTTCGGTGTTGTTAGATAAGCAATGATAAGCTACTTTGTATCCCGAAAAAAATTATTTTAGATAAAAAAATGAGTGACATTTGTACGCGCGACTTGTTTTATCGACTATCATAACAGAAATCTATATTACCTAACCTTCTTCTTCATGGGTTTTATATCTAACAGCTCCTATCTAATCTAATTTAATGCCGCAACAGCTAGTAATGCATATTTAATATATTGGCTAAGTATATTTTCACCTTACAAAAACTGCATTGTGTACACCAATGACAATAGCATTATGCCGTTGTTAATATCATCAATTGCGATCAGTAGTCAGTATAATGACGATCACATCCAATGGCCATCGTACCGACATCGTGTGATAGACCACAATTCATTAATCACCGCGCTATGAACCCTCCAAAACAAACTGCCCTTTGTTTTGGGTCATCCTTCATCTCGCTAAGTACCGGCCCGACAGTCGGTGGCACACCATGTATCAAACTGCGTACAATAAAAAAAACATACCGCAGCTAAAGTTCCCAACACAAATATATATATTATAGTATTTGTCTAAAACAAAAAAATAAATTTATCGTTTTAGTAGAATTTCGATTATCGGGATGAACATATAATTTTTATTATTCGATTATTTTTGGACATATTTAAATTTTTACACTTCTGATGTACACTGCCGTGCAAAAGTTTTTGGACACTAATTTTATTGGGTATTGTAAATATAAAACTGCAAAAATGGTTGATAAAAAATCTTAAATGTTGATAAGAGTACTTAATTACAACTTTTGTAATAATCCTAACATATCTAAAATACAGCATTTACAATTTTCCATGTTAAGGAAAATTTTTGAATTATATGCTTGAAAGGTCAGGTTTACTCAAGTTGAAAGTATTGACGTACATACAGTGTCTTTCAAGCTAACGAGAAATTGTTTTTTTTACTATTTTGACTGCGAGTAAACATATTCTTTTCGCTATTTTGGGTATTTTTATTTTGAAATCTGTATTGTATATGTATGTTCAAAATCACAGGTGTCCAAATACTTTTGCACGGCAGTTTATCAAACGTGTGGACGCACATGAGATAAAACGAGAGTTAGATAAGTATCTTCTCGTCTTCGTTTTCTTAACTGAAGTCTAGTAAAATAACTTTTATTTACTATTTTTTATAATAGTTTACATATTTTATTTAATCATTTTAACTTTTTTTATAAAATTCAAACAAAATACAAAATTGGATACAACTTACAGTAAAGTCTGAAAACTTACTGAAAAGTGATAATCAAAAAGTTTGTTTATCTTATTAATTATTTAGTAGTAACTGATGTGAATATAATTAAAGCGAATGTTCACATTTCTTGTAGTTTGTAACTTGTAACATGTGACAAATAACTCCAAAAATCTTTGTATCATACTATACTGCCGTGCTAAGCACAAAAGCGGTATCTCAAAAAAAATCATAAAGTTGATTTTTTTATGGCATTGAATAGCTTAAAAAAATACGAATCCAATGAACTAAGCCAAATAGCGATTTCTTATTTAAAACATATGAAAAAACCCTTGAAAAAGTTTTTCCTATCTCAGGTTTACCTTAAATTACTAAGATAATTAGCGGTATATCAATAATACGTAGGCGAATAACTGTATATTTTGATACCGCCAAAATTCCCAATATAATGAATAAATTCCATTTAATAAACCAAAAAAACAATCTGTAAAGTAAAAATAAAACTATTTTAACAAAACGTCGATTTTCTCGAAACTCGCCTTTATAACTGAGATACCGCTTTTGTGCTTAGCACGGCAGTATATGATATTGAATATTCCAAAAAAGTGGGTATGTGAACATATGTACGCACGTAAGAAGTTATATTTGTTTACTGTAGTGACATCTAGCGTGGAAATGAAAAAATAAAACCCTATTTTACCGACTATCATAACAGAAATCTAAAAATCCCAATTCTTATTAAATAATAACATACCTGTAACAGCAAAATAACCAGCATTTCAAAAACATTCTTGAAAATTTCTTACCTGGAAATAATAAAACAAATATTAAACAACGTAAACATAAATATAGCGAGCAAAATAAATGAAAATTAATCCTTTGGGTCAGTCATTATTGTTGATGAGGGTAATTTTTTTTAATTTGGTCAAACGACACGTTAGATATGTAATTGTCAAAGGCTTTTAATAGTTTGCCACGATCGTCACTTATTCTAAAAGTAAGTTATTGTGATTTCATCTTATTTGTTGTCTAGTTTGAAATATTTTGTAAATATTTTGAAATATTTTAAAAATTGACTAAATTTTTTCTAATTTTTTTTTGATTTATGAAAATTGATGTTAAATAGCCGGTTAATTTTATATTTTAGTATTCATTTTCGTAAAATATTTTTTTAACTATCTGATGGTATCGATTACCGCGGACTGCCCCCTTTGTTAAACGCGCAGATTATATGCAGAAACTACTATTTTAAACACTGTATTTGATTTGCTATAATTCACAATATCGCAATAAAACACTTCAACTAACTAACTAAGAATATACAAGATACAAGGTAGTGTTTTTAACAGCTATTCAAAAAAGCGCATGTGTAAATAGGGTATAAGTATTAGTTTTTAAAATAGAAGTTTACATTTGTAAACCGCGTGCTTAATAAAGGGTTAAAGTAGAAATTTGCGAAGAAATGGATACTATAGCATTACCCATTTTAAAATCAAAACTTTTAATGAAGTTTCTAAGAGAATTGTAAATAATGTAGGCAAATCTCTGAGGTCGCAATCATTGCGCGGGCATATTTTAACAGCGGAACCCAATTTACTAAGTGCTAAATATGTTTACATTATGTATATTGTAATGCATTTCTAGGTGATACATCCTGTACGTTTAATATCTATTAATATATATGTGATTAACTGATACAGGCATGTTGAATCTACACCTTATATAGCAACCATATAGGTTACATACGACAAAAAACATATAGGAGAACAAAAAAATGGTTAAACGTAAGATTATGCCGACGTGACGTTACAATTATTAATCACGTATAAAGTTATTCAGAATAGAGTTAATAATTTAATAGTTATGTAATATGTACGTTAACTATGCTTGATTAAGGTCAAGGCAAAAGGGGGTTAATATAATATGTAGTATAAAAATGAGGATTCAATTTTCGCCGTATTATCTCCAGTTTGACCCCAAAAAAATTGTCGCGAGGCGTTGTGTACTAAAATCTAATTAAATCAATTTAAGCTAAGGTTCTTGGGATTATTCAAAAATTGACAAAAGTAAACATCCGTCTTTGGTTTTAGAATCAATTTAAAAAAAAGTTTTCTTCCTTGAATAAAACTGATACTACTATAAAATTTCGTTCTACTATTGTCATTTTTGATTTAGAATGTTTAGAGACCGACATACTTACAGACATCATAACAAAAATAGTCAGGATGGATTCAGGAAAAGTCAAAAAGGATATTTTTATCAAAATCTCGATTACAAAAAAAATGACTTAACCATTGTCATAGAGCATGGATCGCACATCTGACTCGAAAGGAAAGTCATGTCAGAAGAAAAAAATGGAAAATAGTTTATGATATACTTTTCTTTATTTAAATAAGGACATCTATTTGATTCATCTTAAAAAAAGAGATAGATATATCCGAAAGACTACTGCTTCTCTCTCACTGTTTTAAAGAAATATTACACCATTATGTTAATATATAAAGAATGCGCGATCCATTCTCTATGTCTATAGACTTAACAATACTTACAATTAAGGCGGTAAACCACCCTAGAATTTTTTGAAAATCGATTTTTTTTTTGCTTAAAGAGTTCTTTAATATTTCAAAAATATCCTGGAAAAGTTTCAATCGTGGGTCCAGTCTCTAAGTGCCCGAATTTTGAATGTAGCGCGGGCTTCATAATCCGTGCGCGTGCTGCTCAGACGCCCCATCGCGTGCTACTGGTAATAAGCCCGAGCGCACATTGAGACGTAGGCGACGCAGCGCAGCGCAGGGCAGCACAGCACAGTTTTTGTGTAACCCATGTTTGTATTTACGCGCGCTAATTGAGAGGCAGGGCAGGGCAGCGCAGTTCAGTGCCTGCGTGAACCTGCGTCGCGCAGTGTTTATGACACAGTTTTCTGCAAACGTGTCACGCAGTTTTTATTACTATTCATTTTTATCCATACTAATATTATAAATGCGAAAGTGTGTTTGAACCGATCTTGATGGAATTTGGTAGGGAGATAGCTTACATCCTGAGAAAGGACATAGGCTATTTCGTATCCCAAAAATTCATCCCCTAAGAAATTTCAAGGGGGTGGAAATGTTTGTATGGGCATTTTTTTTAATATTTCACCTCCTGTCACATATGAAGGGCTGTAATTATTTTCATTCGATCCGGCGGGAAAAATACTACGGGAGTGGGAGCTTTTAGGGGGGAAAACAACCCCCTATTTCCCATAGGAACCGAGATATTAACGATTTTGTATAATGAATATAAACCAAAACAAATGAAAATATATATATTTCAACCTCTTACATATATGAAGAGTTGTAATAAGTTTCATTCGATCTGGCGGGAAAAATACCATGGGGGTGGGGGGTTATAAGGAAAAAAACGACAACCTATCTTACTTAGGAGCCGAGATATTTAAGATTTTAATACATATTATAAATGCGAAAGTGGATCTGTTTCTCTGTTTGCTATTTTTTCACGGCTATACCACTGAACCGATTTTGTTGAAATTTGGCAAGGAGATAGCTTGCATCTTGAGAAAGGACATATGCTACCTTATATCCCGAAAAATGTTTTAGATAAAATAATGGGTGTGTAACATTTTACCTGTTTTATTGATTATCATACAAAAATTTGTATTATCTATCTGTATAATTTACCCAACTGAAATTAACGTATTTTCACTAACCTAAATTCCACGCGAACGAAGTTGCGGGTACCCGCTAGTTATTCATATTTTATTCTATATTTTATAAGATAAGATATAATATATAATCGTTTATCGGAAAATTCCGATGTTAGAATGAATTCACCGTGACTTTTTCTTTTTTTCATATACGCTTTTTTTCCAAATAGACTTATTTCGTTTTGATAATGAATATAAAAGTAAAAGTTCGTCCATTTCTTTGTCTGAATCAGACTCAGAACTTAGGTCTAGTTTGTTTAGTTCGGCCATATTGTTTTCTACAACTGTCACAACGCAGCAAAAACTGTGCTGCGCTGCGTCGCCTACGTCTCAATGTGCGGACACCCAAGTCACGCAGTAAAAAACTGTGCTGCGCTGCCCTGCGCTGCGCTGCGTCACCTACGTCTCAATGTGCGCCCGGGCTAAGAACGCTTTTTTCTCGAATTCACATTTTCAAAGTCGGGCGGTAAGTTTACTCGCACAATTTTCATCCGATCGACTTCAAATTTTAACTGTATATTCCTGACTGCTTTCTCTACAGAAGTACCTGGGGTTTTTGTAATATATTAATTTTTTCAAAAGTTATTAACAATTTTTTAGTGAATTTTTAGTAGTTTTTTCATATTTTCTGTTCAAAATGACGCCATTTTGTAAAAAAATCGATTTAAAAACAAAAGCTCAAGTACTTCTGTAGCTATTCATAAATATTTTCGAAACTTTTGTGTCTCATGTTCATATCTTTAAAATTGCAGGTAAAACGCTACCGCCCCCCGAAGCACTAAAAAAAAGACGTCTCAGGGAAAATGCTGCCAAGCCGCCATTTTGTTTTTTACAGTCAATATAAATATTGAAAAACATTGTTCAAATGTTGTATAAACAAGAACTTTTTACCGAATTTTAATATCTAGTATAGTTTTTTTAATAACCTATCTCGAAAGATCAATTTTTTGGTCTCTAGGGTGGTTTACCGCCTTAAATGTATTATTTCATACTTCATATATTGGCCGTATAAGAAAGATAAAAATTAAATATTTTTACATTAAAGAAACAATTATCGATATGAAATTTGATATAGATTTGCTATAATATTCAAATTAATCTATCAAATGCGCCATTTTTTATTAATTAATACAATCTCCGTTACATCGATGAATAATTAGTCCTCGTCCTACGTAGGTCGAGGACGTTTCTATGCTACATACTATTCTATAATATATTAGCTGTTATCCATGTTTATGGAGTAATTAATTAGCATTATGCTTATTGCAACGTGTTCATGGCTCATTGTGTGACAAGTAACCAACACTCAATTAACGTGTTTTAACTAAAACTGATGCATACTTACTTCAAATAAACTCAACTAGCTGTTACTCGCAACGCCATATATATAAAAAGATATATAGCATGCATATAGTTTACGTGGAATTAAGGTTAGGTATAAATTGTCACTTATACCATTTTTTTATGTATAATACATTAATGAGATATATGTATATCTAGCAAACTTTCTTTAGGGGACTCAATTTTATAAATGTTCCAGGGCCACTAAATTTATAATTTCGACACTGGTTTAGATTAACAATACATAAGCTAATGATAAGCTTTTAAATGTAATTCAAACATTAACCAAATTACAAATTAATTAATACGATTATTAAATGTATTGTACATGCATACATAATTATGTTTAATCTGTGGCCTATAATAAACTAACAATATATATTATCAATATTAAAATACAAATATATATAGTTCCAAACTTCGTTATTAAAGTACGGTACATTCAATATATAATGGGACATAATATTTCGGGGCTCAAATAAATTTTAAACAATAAACTTAAATCTATATGTAATAAAGAAGATTTATTTAAACAAATTAATTTCCTATATCATAAAGATGCTAGCAAATTTGCTAGCTAGCAATCACTCTCTCAAATGAGGTTTCAAACTTATATGACAGTTCTCTTGGAATTTTTTGAATACTTTAACAAGTTTCGCGTACACGTTTTATATTTACACCAACAACGGTATTAAAACAGTTATTATATTATGAAAATTATTGTGTACGGTCAGAGTCACCAACTGTATAGAAAAAAAACATGCGTCATATAATCGAAGAAAGTCAAATTTCAGGGTATTAACATAGACATTTTTTTACAGGTGATACCAATGACATAGAGTATGGACCACGCATCTGACTCGAAAACGGAGTCGTGTAAAAAGAAAGAGATAGAAAATGGTTTGGGATATATATGTATTTGTCTTTATTTAAACATCATTCTTCTTAAAAAAAGAGATAGAATATGTTAAACATCGTCACATCTCTCACTGTTTCGAATAAATGTTACACCATTAATGTTAATACAGAATACGCGGTCCATGCTCTATGTCTATGGGTATTAGTAATTTAATTCAATTAAAAAAAAGTCCACAATTTTATCAGTCATTTAATTTTTTATAAAATTAATACATCAAAGTGCAGATTTCAATTTTCTTTTTCTAATATAAAACTACGAAAACTAATTTAACATAGTATTTATTATTTTATATTTCATCTTTAATATTTTGGATTGTTTCAATTTTCAAACTGTCATTTGGACTATGCAAAGGGCTCCAAACACTAGTAGAACTACTTCCAATAGAAGTTTCGAAATTCGATACTACGATTGGATTATAACGAGAAGATTCCTGATGGTTTTGCTGTTCACTTAAGGCCTTCAGTTCCATTTCTGAAACAACTTGGCACACCTTTAGTCTAGTCTCGGCAATAATATGAGGTGGGAATTGCATGACTGTTCTTGCCATACTTTTAAAAAATATTTCTATCGGGTGTTCAGATGGTTTTTCGGTACGAAAGTGTTTCAAAAAAGCTTCTCGGTCTTCATTTATTTTTGAAGTTTCGTCAATTGTTCTTGGTTTTGAAGATTTTAATTTAATTTTTTTCTTAGGTAATTCTTCAAAATTAGTATTAACACTTTTGGGTTCAATTTGGGTATTTGTAACTGTTGCAAATTTGTAATCTGGTTGCTCATTTGAACAACTGTCTTCGATGAATCCTTTATTTTCAGGACTCATTTCTTGATTTTCATTTGTAGAGTTTGGTAGGATGAATTCAACGTTTGACTTTGTCCTTAAATAATAAAAATCGATATGAGCAAATTAGTAAATAGCAAAAAATATTAATACTTACTTTGTTTTCTTAAAACCTTCTTCGAGAAATTTTAATTTGTCATTATTATATTTAGATTTCGGAAATCCTGATGTACCTGTCATTATTTTATTTTTGGTTTTTCTATATGAATCTCTTATTGTCCTCCATCTCATTTTGCAATCAGAAACTAAAAAAAGAACATACACAGGTAAAAAAATGCACTTGGGCTAAGAAATCCTTGTTTAATAGGTTTAATACAGATTAAACTTATTTCCTCGGGTACCATCGGGTGATCCAATATAATAAAAGGAATATATTTTTTCTATACTTATTACAGGTTAACTCGAAAACTACTGAACCGATTTTAATGCGGTTTTCACCAATAGTTAGATCATTTTTCAGTGCAAGTTCTTAACTATTAATATTTTATGAAAATCTAAGATTTAACATCAGAATACTAAAAAAATATTTTATCAAGTCGTTTTTTGTTTTCATTATGTCATAGTTTACTAATGTCATTTACATACAGGGTGGCCCAAGTAAAAATAAACGGGCGCGATTTTGGTAATTTTAAATAAGATTATTTAATCTAAGGACATTTATTGAATTAATTAATGTTTTGGATGTTGGTAAAAAAAATTTAACAAATTTTTTTAATTAATTCAATAAATGTCCAAATTGAATGTTTTTGAATTATTTGATAAGAAAATAAACCTACTTTCTTTTTAATTTTAGTTGTAAATATTTGGTTTTTGATCAGAAAATCATTGCATTTATTGAATTCAAAATGTAAATAACTTGACTAAAACTAAACAGATTAGAAAAAATCAAAAAGCACTGTATTCAGAATGAAAAAACCTTTCAAATGAGGTATCACTTGCCCTATCATGCTATTTAAAATTTTAAGGGTTGCGCTCATAGCGCTGAGGGTTGAAAAGATTCTTGCAAAAATTTTATAGCAAAAGATGTCACCCTTGAAAGCAAAATGTTCGAGCTTTTTCTCAAAATCTTTTTTTAAATGACCAAAAGCGCGTCCGTTTATATAAAAACATAGTAAGCTTTGGAAATACAATTCTATAATTTACGGTTTCAATATTTTATTATTTTAGGTGCTTAATTTGTGGATATTAACCCGGGTAACACCAGGTCCAATTTTTTCCTATCACATACAAAAAAAAACATTTTTACAAAAATATTTTTCTCATACTTACCACTTTTATTGAGAGACGACGCAATTTTCCTCCACACATTATTTCTGACCCCATTATCCTTATTTTTCTTACGTTGGTACAGAACAGGATGTTCCCTTACTAAATTAATTAACTTTTCGTCCGAATCTTCATCAAAACATTTCGATTCCATAGCAATCTCTGACTACATACAGTTCTATATAACGTATAGAATAATATTCGTAAAGCACAAGATATGCGTGACACGCAAAGGTCGACTGAAGATCGACAATGCTGTGGCGTGATGCGCGTCGGTGATGCGCACGTAAGCGGGACTGCGGGATTACAACTACACTCATCTCGCGATTTACCGACCTTTGATTTACCGACAGCTTGATTTGACGACGGGCCAAACGCGCGATTTGCCGACCTTATCATATCCCCTCCATAATACTACCGTGATTGCCATAGGTGGGCACAGTTAATCAAAAAGTTAACTTCGTTAATCCGTTAATAAAGAAGTTAACTTCGTTAACCGTTAAAGCGTTAAAATTCCGAAAATGTAACGGAAGTTAAAGTTAACCGAAAATTCGAAAATTTAACGAAAGTTAAAGTTAATCCATTAAAAAGTTAATCATCCAAAATTTTTGTAGATCTTTTTTAGCTATTTCGACAACTTTGTTATGTACTTTTCTTCAAACAACCAATGTAACGGACTAAAGTTAACGGAAGTTAACAAAAGCGTTAACATTTTTTTGAGTTAACGTAAAAGTTAATCCGTTAACCATTTTGTTAACTTCATTAATTAACGATTAACGGATTAACGAGTTAATGCCCACCTATGGTGATTGCTAATTTAAATGCGCGAAATTTAAATTCACAAATCAACGTTGAGGTTGGCACGGTGGTGGGGGCTCCTCTCGACGTCGTCAAATCAAGCGGTTGAATTACCAACAACCTCGGTAATTCAAGCGATGAGTGTATACGATTTATAAAGTTCACTACACACGATTATGACAAATTGAAGTTTGAACCATAAAATTTTACTCAAAAATTTTGAATTTTAGATTTCGTTGAAAGTATGTTTCTTATATAGAAAATGACGTGAAAAGTTGAATTTTTCAAACCGCAGATCTGTATCTCAAACCGTTCTCGAGATATGGCTTCTCAATGTTTTAATTTTTTCAAAATTTTGGAGAAAAATGGCTATAACTTTTGAACGCGTGGTCGGATTTGATTTTTGTTGACAGATTTGGAATCAGCATGTCAAAATCTATAGAATGACATGTATAATACTTTAAAATTCGACAAAAATTTTTTTGCTGAAAATTGAAATTTTTCCAAGGGGTACTTATACCTTAAAAAAATGTCGATTTTTGACCAAATTTTTTTTATCGAATTTTGAAGTATTATACATGTCATCAAATAGATTTTGACAAGCTGATTCCAAATCTGTCAACAAAAATCAAATCCGACCTCAAGTACAAAAGTTACAGCCATTTTTCTTCAAAATTTTGAAAAAACTAAAACTTTGAGAGACCATATCTCGAGAACGTGATGAGATACAGACCTGCGGTTTCAAAATTTCAACTTTTCACGTTATTTTCTATATAATCAACATAATTTTAACGAAATTTAAAATTCATAATTTTTGGGTAAAATTTCATGCATCACACGGGACAGATGAACTCGGCGATATTAATAATTATTAGTAAATATATTTTTTAACAAATTTTTTTTCTGGGTGCGCCGTTTTGCTGCTGTTTCCCTATTAGCTGTACAGTCACAACATTTATTCAATGTTAAATGGATTCTGATTGGCTGTATCAAACAATATTTTCATAAAAGTTCAATGGGAAATTCATGCGGATTTCTAAACATTTTTTTCTGGTCACGTATTTATGACCTCATTCAAAAATCATTTTTATATGACAAAAATGTACATTTACTATTATATGATCACCATTTGAGATCATATTTGATATCAAATACCTGAAAAATTGAAGTTATTATAATACAATCAAATTGTCTGAGACCAAAGTAAGTTAATATTCGTTACCAAAATTCCTATATACGCAATGTCTTAAAATGACTGTTTTGTAGTTATTCAGGGTCAAAAGTTAAGAAATAAAAAATGCACATGTAAAACATTCATATAGTTATTTTGGCGTACTTTTTTATTATGTAAGTACAGAAATCGTAGCGTACATGCGTGATACAGTTTGCTTATATTATGTAAACATAATTTAAATTGACCGAAGTTAATAGATATTGGCTAGCAGTGCTCTATTAAAAATATACCACACACATAAAATACAATTAGAACTGACCGTGTATAACTGGCTTAAACAATGCAGAACCTATCAGTTAAATCACAATCAACAAACTAGATCATGGACTCATATACATCAAGGATATATTGCTAAAAATCACAGTTGTTGTTAGTAACATATTGAACAGTTTATTTCGAAAATCAATTTTTGAAAATCATTAATGATAACAAAAGATTGCACGTATGCCCTTTAAAATATCTAGCATAAACAAAAAAAGTGTGTGTACTTATCTACATGCGTTAGAAGTGCTGTGGATATTTTGACAGTCGCCATTTTATATAAATTTCTTGTTGATGACGTATTACATCGACAAGAAATTGTGTTGTGTTTCAAAATAATTGATCAAAAATTAAATCAAAAAGAAAAAAATATAATAAAACAATTATGTAAACAATATTGGTCGTTTATTTATTTATATTCCGTTTGTCACAAATTCCTTATTAGCAAAATTTCTTGGCGATGACGTCACAGTATAAAACAAGTGAACTGTCGAACATAACTTGTGTATTATTGGATCATACTTCTTTGGCAAGATTGAAAAATAACTCTTGAGACTAGTAGTGACATCTAGTGAGTAAATGCAAAACTTATAAAAACTGTTTTACCGACTATCATAACAAAAATCATAACGCATCTAAAGAAGTATAACTTCAAAACATAAATATTACAATAGAGAAAATATTTAAACTTTTAAGTACAGAATGTTTATTTCATCTTTATTTAAAAGAAAAATAACAGTACATTTCATTTTTAGAATTCAATAAATAATGATGTACAATTTTCTTTTTCGTTGGGTTTTAACAGATGTTCACGTCTTTTCTTTATTTGTATTTTTACAATCAATCATAAAAATAGCTTGACGTTTTATTTTTATTTTGTGTTCGTTTGGAGCAGTTTACTTTGTATGAAAATTAAATAACGATTTGTTAACGCGGTTACAAATCACCTAAACATTCAAGTCAATAAAAATAAAATAAATTCTTGGATTTTAATGAAGATAATAATGTACTTGCACTTTATCTCCTTTTTTATTTTTTTGTAAAAGAATCATTGAGTGTACAAATCAAAAAAAGGTAAGGGCATTAGTCTTTGATCATATACCCTAGTATTACTGAATCATAATTTATACACTTAACTATATTATAGTATAACTGGGTGCCTATTACTAATTTTACTCTTTCCATTACTGGAGGAAAAGGGTGCTATGGGTGCCACGGGACTTTCTTATACTTAATACTGATAGTGAACAGTGTACGTAATTCTTATTTTATTGAAACATGTTTGTGATACATAAAAGATAAAAATGGAACATATTTTTAATCTAATCATTTTTCTCTAATATGCACCGTTTCAAAAATAATTCGAAAAATTAAAAAATTCACATTAGTAAACAATAAAAAGATCATTTTCAAAAATAGCATGTTTTCTTCTCGGACAAAAATTAATCTTAAGTATAACATTTCACTCTTCTATGATTTGTCGTATTTAAGTTACAGCGTCTACAGACAGACAGACAGAAATTACAATACTTACTTATACTATATGTACATTTCATAAACAAAGGTATAAGAAAGTAAAAGCATAGGTTATAATAAAAAAAACTTGCGGACTTAAATAATTAAATTGATTTAATTACTTAATTAGTAATATGAGTTCATTAGAATTGCAAAAAATAATCTCATCTAGCCAATAAACCGTATACCTTAATCTTAAAGTGGCTAAAACAGGTATCAGTACCTTATTTTTCCGTGATTTAGAATCATTAAAAATATACTTTTAAATAAATCTGAGTTTAAATTTGTCTAACTAAATGATGTATGGTTATCTTGCCTTTAGTTATAACATGACATTAAGTTAAATATGTAAATTATTTGCAAGTGCATTTAATCAGACGGCATGTAGTTAATATTCGGTTGTATGAATAAATACTTGTTACAGTTGGTATAATTCATTGACACGAGACGCATATATCTTACTTAAGTATGAGTATTTGCGTGCTATCATTACTCACAGCGACACAAGCGAATGGTTAAATTGTATACATATGTACATATGTTTTGTGCATTTGGTTAGCCTAAATGCCATAATAATTAATACGTATAAATGTATTGTATTGACAGCTGTCAACTGTCAATTTTAAAAATCTGACATCGGATTTGAATTCAGCGACCTCGAAAACATAAACCCAGACATTAAAAATAACAATATAAACCATTTAAAGCTCTCTAAAGCCTTTGCGAATAAGTTAATCTGTGATGGAGCTTTAAAACTTTAAAGCTCCGAGGCGGCCAAAGAATTGAATTCTGAGCTTTGCGCCCATTAGGACTTTTGCTTAGAACGCCGATATCTAGAACATATCAAAAATCCAGACATTTTGACCGAAACCCAATTTCCATAAGATTATTGCGGGGTTCTTTCAAGCCTATATTTCAAACCATTCAAAAGTTATTCAGGTACCCCCAAACTTTTGGGAGGCACTGCATATAATGAGTTAGAATTTAAGTATTAAATACCATAAAAATAATAAAATAATAAACAATATCATAAAATACATTTTCAGTTCAGTACGTGTGTTACATATAAAAAATGTAAAAAACAGTTTTTAATTTTACAAATGTTACATGCAATATGCAGTCAAAACCTTAACACAATTGCAGTTTTGTAATTTGAAATTTCGCCAAACGAGTTTCGAACAATATCCCCTCAGCTAAATAATCATAACGACGGCGTATAATTACTTCACATTTAAGAAGTACATTTTCCAGATTAAAAAAAGTATATTCTGTATTAAAATCTCAACTTGCGCTACGGCAATTATATTTTTCATATATATTTTTTCGTCCACTTCAGTAATGTTCTAATTATTTATACTTTTTATTTTAATGAATATTTTTTGAAACAGTATTCATGTACATATTACACTGAATTTGTGTCGTACTTAAAAATATAAATTTATACCTAAATAGATGATAATAAGTATTGCAGAACATAACGTTTTAGAATACTTTTCACAACTTTCATTACCGGCATTAGAAATCCTAAAATCCGGTATCAAAAAAGAGCTAGCAAGCACTCTCAAATGAGGTTTCAAACATATATGATAGTTCTTTTGGAGTTTCATGAAGACTTTGACAAGTTTCGCGCACGCGTTGTATGTAAGCACCAACTGTATTAAAACAGTGGTAGTATTCTGATAATTATATTGTACGGTCAGAATCGCCAACTGTGTTACAATACGTTGAAGTATCACTGCTCTAATTTCCATAGCAAATCCATAGATACTATCACAAAATTAAAACCTCATTTGAGAGTGTTTGCTAGTTAGCAAATTTTGCTATCCCCTTTATGATACCGGAAATAAGACTCTAGTTTTTTTTATAATAAATATTTTTCAAAATGGAAAAAAAATTATAGTGTAAAATGCAAATGTAACTCTGCCGGTTTGTTATTTTTTCACGGTTAAACCGCTCAACCGATCTTTGTAAAATTTGGCAGGGAGATATCTTGCATCCTGAGAAAGGACATATGCTAATAATTTGTTTCCCGAAAAATGATTAGATAAAAAAAATTCCAGTTCCACGTATATGAAGTTGTGGGTAACAGATAGTACAAAATTGTCACAAAAAAGTAAAGGTAAGTTATGAATAAAATTATTTTTTACTGCATAAAATACACCATTTGATGCGCAAATAACAAAACTTGTAAAGTATTGTTAAATAGTATTTAAAAACTATAATAAAAGTAATTGTTATTTGTTTATAAAAAAATCTAAAAATGTCGGAATAAAATTAATTGAAAATTGTATTTTCACGGACAAATGGAGTGAAATAAATTGAAATTCAGCCTTCACACTGAACAAAATATATAATTAATACATTTCTGGCTGTTTGATATAGTATCTCATTGTTTTAGAGAAAAACTTTCCTCACAAAGAAAATGCTTCTCCATTATTTCTTGTCATTCCGTTGAATTGATCAATTAATTTTCAATCTGTCGCCTTTTGTTTTAAGAGGTTTTTATGTTAAGTATAAATTTCACTTACAATGAAAAATAAAAATAAAATTCTATACAAACAAACAAGATCTAAACTAAATATCGCTTTAAAATTCCCTGCAAACTTTTTTCATTTATTTCCTTATATTGCCTTTGATGTATGATATTTTCCATTGAAAATTAATGACTTCTAAAAATATGTTTTCAAACTATTAATACATAATTTATCCTATACAGTAATTTCACACAAGAAAAAATAATTACTATTAATATAACTGGAGAGACAACTATAATGGGCGAGCGTACGCTTCGAATATTCTCTAATCTAAACATGTTTCAGTTGTTTCCATGGTTACCACCATTTCAATGTTTTTAGCATTTTTAGTATAGAGTCGATTCAAGGTTAGTAAATAAATACTTTACATATCTTAGAGTCGATTCACGCTGTCAGCCAATCAGAGCAATTGAGACACGAACTTATGTTACTAATAAAACAACTACATGTTTATTAAATCAATTTAAATACCAAAATCTGCAAAGTTAGTTTATTTCTCTCCCTCTAGTAATGAACACTTGCTAAAGATTACAAAATGATAAGTACTACAAGACAAACGTTATAAAATAAAGAATCATAAAATTTTAAACAATGTAAAGCATTATCATATGAAAATACACTTTTCTTGATACTATTCCGAACCGTGATTACTTATTCACTGTTTTTAAACAACATGATCAATTATCATCAAATCACGCTGTAAGACAGTTACATGTATATTAGAGATGCCACGAATATTCGGCTACTATTCGGTATTCGGCCTATTCGGCTACTTTTTTTACTATTCGATATTCGGCCGAATACCGAATACCAAATCGTGAAAAAAGCACATAATAAATACATATTATTAAATTTTTTTTGCAAAAAATCAGCATATTTAATACTTAAAATCTATCAGTGGTAAGTTATGATGAATGAAAAAAAAATTTGCATTTGTTGTTACTCAGACCTTGCTTTTACACAACAAACAAACTGCCAGTTTATTGTCTTCACTACAAATTTCATTATATTCCCCAAATAGGTGATTTTTTATTAAATGGTGCTATTTCGTAAAGCTTTTCACGAACAAACAGTGATATTTTTTAAGATATACCTACAGTGTATTATATTAAGGTGACCATCTGTCCTATTTTGAAGATGACAGTCCTCTATTTTGGCCAACTGTCCTCTTTAGAAAACGTGTCTTCTTTTTGTCCTCTTTTTAAGTTTTCGAAACTTTTGTCCTCTTTTTTTGTTATTTGGTAAAATAAATGTTATCCATCAAATTACAAAAAAATAAATATTTTATTTTTCTCAAAATTAATAATAATTATTGAAATTAATCATTATTGAGTTAAAATTTTCGTCAATAATGATTATTAATGTGACACGACCTACTCGCAAATGAAACAAATACGCCCACGAAATGCACCGAATATTCGGCGCTTCGGCCGAGAGCCTAGCCGAATATTCGGTATTCGATATTCGGCAAAATCACTATTCGTGGCATCTCTAATGTATATCCAGTAATGACAGTAATCAAATATCTACAAATATTTCTAAATCAGTACTTTTTATTTAAAAACGTTCACCACTAGGGTATTGTTCAAGACTGGTATCAATACCTTACAGGCAAAAACAAATCGTTTGTACATTTTTGTGTTCATAATACATAAAACAAAACTTGACAATATTGCTTTATTCAATAACAAAGAATAAAGATCACAATGTCTATAAAACGAAGTACTTCATTATGTACAGTTGACTGAATATTATCTGCAAACCAAACGCTATTATAATATAAATAAAACTGTACTAGCATTCATTGAACTATAACACTTGCGCAATATGTGAGAGACCATTATTTAAAAACTAATTAAAATTTAATCAACCTGTTCAAAATGACCAATTTCCAACAGCTGTAATGTATTTTGTGGTTTTTATGTGTTTTACTCGTGTTTTATTATGCTTTAATAGATATTACATTTTAGCTTTGTTAAATAAACGTTCATCAAATTAACAAACGAGTGCAAATTAAAATAATTATAATGAACTTTAAACTAATAGATACAATTTCTATTATGTACCTACAACAATCATGATTTAAAAAACATTTATATACAGGGTGGCCAAAAGTCACAACACTTTTTAAAATTCAAATAACTTTCTACAATTAATTATTTCTTTTAAAGAACCCCGCAGAATCCCTATGGGAAAGGGGTTTCGGTCAAACTCTTTGAAACTTTGGATTCTGATAGTCCTTGATGAGTACATTAAAAGTGTCAATGGGCACTAAGTCCTAAAAACTCAAACTTTTAAGATATAGCCCTCTGAAGTTGGGGATCATGATTGTCTTTAATTTACAATATTTTTTTTGTAGAACCTTTTTCGTTCAACTATTCGTATGTGTTCCCAAAGACATCTATTATCGATTGCCACCATAAAAAAGTCAACTTTTCAATTCATTGAGAAATGACAACACTTAAATTATATTGTTACGTTTTTTTATTATAAACAAATCCAATTATTTTATAATAAAAAATTGGTTTATAACAAAAAAAACGTAATAATAAGATTTAAGTACTGCCATTTGCTAAAGAATTTAAAAGTTTACTTTTTATGGTGACAATCGATTATATAAGTCTTTGGGAACACATACAAATAGTTGTACGAAAATTAAGGGTCTGCAAATTTTTTTATTGTAAATTAAAGATGAGCATGATTCCTAACTTCAGAGGGCTATATCTTAAAAGTTTGAATTTTAAGGACTTAGTGCCCATTGACACTTTTAATCTACTCATCAAGGACTATCAGAATCCAAAGTTTCAAAGGGTTTGACCGAAACCCATTTCCCATAAGAATTCTGCGGGGTCCTTGGAAATTAACTATGAAGAAATTCAAAACTGAGCAATAATTGTGCCAACGCAAAGAACCTACACTCGAAATTTTGGGGTCAGATAGCTTGCATCCTTTACGAAATTAAAAACCTTTTTTATCGCCTATCTTACAGAAATCTGTATTATTTACCTAACCTAACTTAATGGCGTTATTTTCACTTACCTAAATTCCACGCAAACGAAGTCGCAGGTAACAGTTAATTTTCTAATGAACTGTATACATTTATAATAATAATTTAACATAACTAAAGTGATAAATTAAATGAAGAAAGAGACAACAAACAAAACAGATCATAAAACAAAACACGAATCACAAAGAAGTTTAACAAAATTAAAACAATCTCGTTTAAATAACAATCAACACCCTTTTACTTCTTACCGTAAACGCCTATGGAATCCAATATCCGCTGCAGGCTCTTTTTGACATAAATCTTTCTACTTTTAATGTAGTCTATTTGTGGGTTACAACAAGCTCGATCAAACGAGTCGAATTTTCAGATGAAATAATATAAATCTGGCTCAAAAGGAACGCGCTCAAGATCAAAGCGTACACAAGTTTCAGCTTACTTACACATAGACGCTGCTGCTATATGGGTCAATCAATTACCGAATGCCAAGTTCGCTTTAATTAATCACGGTATTTCGTGCTTCGTTACTAAATCCCTAAGAGACACTTGTGTAAACTATACTCACTTACATGTACGTCATTAATAAATATACCGTTATTAGTTTTTTAAAAAAAAGAGGAGGTTCTCAATTCGACAAAATATACTGCCATGTAAAAGTCTTTGGACACTTCTTTTTTGCGTATCCGTCCTCTTTTGAAGAGGACAGTCCTCTATTTTGGCTAACTGTCCCTTATAGAAAACTTGTCCTCTTTTTTTGTTATTTGGTAAAATAAAGATGTTATCCATAAAATTACAAAAAAATAACTATTTTATTTTTCTCAAAAATTATTTTTTAAAAAAATAATTATTATTGAAATTAATCATTATTGATGTAAAATTTACGTCAATAATGATTATTATTAATCATATAATAAATTTAACTGACTGTATTGAAAAAATTTAATTTTATAATTTCATTTTTATTTATAAAAATTATTTATAATTATGTTTTTTGTATATTGTACAATACAATATACGAGCACATATATATTTGCAAGAAAAACGTATCAATTCAGTTTAAAAAAAATTATTATTATTTTTTTTTAATTTTCTAGGTCCAAAAATAAAGTGAACTTTTTCCGAGGAGTTTTCTGAATGGTAGGGAGGGTACCCCTATTTTGTTCTCTTTTTTATTTTTATAATTCTGATCACCTTGCGTATTGTAAATACAAAACTGCAAAAATGGTTGATAAAAAATCTTAAATGTTGATTAGAGTACTTAATTACAACTTTTGTAACAATCCTAGCATATCTAAAATTTAGCATTTACAATTTTCCATCTTTAGGAAATTTTTTGAATTATATGCCTGTAAGGTCAGGTTTACTCAAATTGAAAGTATTGACGCACAATGTTTTTCAAGCTAATGATAAATTGTTTGACTGCGAGTAAACATATTCTATTCGCTATTTTGGGGATTTTTATTGACTAGAATCTGTATATATACATTCAAAATCACAGGTGTCCAAAGACTTTTGCATGGCAGTGTACAAAGTGTACACTTACCGCTCTTTACAACGACGGCATAGATAATTCAACCGTTCTATAGAACGCTAATTGGTGAATTTAAATTTCGCGCAGGAATATAGCAGTCACGGTAGTATTATAGTGGGGATATGTAAAGGTCGTTGGATAGAACGGTCGGCCAGTCGTTGTATGGGTCTGTCGTTATGAATAAGGTCGTTTTATAGATCGACGAGTGTATATTTTATGTATATTCGGGTGTACTCAATATGTACCGATTTGACCGATTTTTGTTTTGTTTGAAAGAGAATACTCTCGAGATGGTCCTATATTAATTTTATCAGAATCTGACCATGGACTTCGAGATATGCCACTCAAAAATAAAAAAATAAAAACACTGAAAAGTATATACCTGATAATCAAATTTAACAGTTTTTTAAGTCAGTGCAAGGCCAATAAAAAACTTTTTAACAAATAAAAATTACCTACTCCAGAAACTGTTAAAAATTATTAGTGTATTTAAGTTTTTTTTTATGTGTAATACAGGATGATTCAGCACTGTCGTGCCAAACTTGAACAGTAGATTGAAAAAAATATTTTAAGCAAAAAACTTCCAATAAACATGTTTCCGGAAATTATTCCTTAGGGAACTACAGGCATCCAAAGATTTTACTAAAAATGAGTTTTAATTTAATATCAAGAGAACCCTTTGTGATAGAATTATGAAATTTAGTATTTGGTTTAGTAATAATAAGTGTTATCGATTTCTAATATTAACCAATTATATTTTAGACCAGGGCTGTATGGGGCCAGTGGGCCCATCGATTTTTATCTAGTATTTGTTTGTTCGTTAATTTTTTTCCTGAGTTGGTACAACAATAAGATTACATGACACAAAATACACAAAAACATACTTTGCTTGTTTATCATAGGATAAACCGTTTTCGAGAAATATCGATGGAAAAGAAAGCATGCAGAATTTAACTTAATACGGATGCTTGAAATTGCAAAAAATAAATTTATATTATTTTTCAATGATTAAAAGTAAGAATAAAGTTCATATAAATAAACCCCCTAATATGAATCCTGTAAGAGCTATAGCCTTTTCTATTACTGTTACATGTACTTAATTAACTTTATTAACATGACTAAAAAAACAAACTAAAAATGGCTATTTGTTGATATGGATGCATTTTCGGAGGTAGATTTATATTAACTTTTTGTCTTATTTTTTATCATGGAGCAAGAATATAAATTTATTTTTTGTAATTTCAAGCATCCGTATCAAGTTAAATTCTGCATGCTTTCTTTTCCATCGATATTTCTCGAAAACGGTTTATCCTATGATAAACAAGCAAATTATGTTTTTGTGTATTTTGTGTCATATAATATTATTGTTGTACCAACTCAGGAAAAAAATTAACGAACAAACAAATACTAAATAAAAATCGATGGGCCCACTGGCCCCATACAGCCCTAGTCTAAAATATAATTGGTTAATATTAGAAATCGATAACACATATTATTACTAAACCAAATACTAAATTTCATAATTCTATCACAAAGGGTTCTCTTGATATTAAATTAAAACTCATTTTTAGTAAAATCTTTGGATGCCTGTAGTTCCCTAAGGAATAATTTCCGGACACATGTTTATTGGAAGTTTTTTGCTTAAAATATTTTTGTCTATCTACTGTTCAAGTTTGCACGACAGTGCTGAATCACCCTGTATAAATATGTTATAATTTAAATACACTGCAGTATAATTGAATGATACATATTAAGGGTTCCTTAATAACGTACAACTATTATGTCAATCATGTCTGTCTGTCTGTTGACCTCCAGTCAAAATGATGATATTTACAACATAAAAACAAGAAACTTTAAATTTAAAACTGTATGTAAATGTGTACCTTCTAATTTGAAAACAGTCCCTACTACGGAAACGGATGTTTACTCTTTTCAATTTTTGTTTATGTTTGAAACGGCTCGTAGTTGTTTAAATGATTTAAATAAAAGTTGTAGAATAGATAGAAATATATTATGTAATAGATATCCTGTTGAAATTTTATATTTTTAGTCTATAAGTTAACTATAAACATAATAAATGTATATACGTAAAAACAGTAAAACTTTTCCAAATCTACCAAATAGTTAATAAGAAGAACGCTCGCTTAAGAAAATGTCTGTATTTTTGTTTATTTCGACTTGTCACACAAAATGCTGAACCGATTTTGATGGAATTTTCATTTTTCTAAAGCTTTAGATCCTAAAACCTACCAAATAGTTAATAAGAAAAACGGTCGCTTAAGACAGTGTCTGTATTTTTGTTTATTTCGACATGAAACAAAAAATGCTGAACCGATTGAGATGGAATTAGATCCTAAAACCTACCAAACAGTTAATAAGAAAAACGGTCGCTTAAGACAGTGTCTGTATTTTTGTTAATTTCGACATGAAACAAAAACTGCTAAACCAATTTTGATAGAATTTTCATTTTTCGAAAGCCTTAAATCCTAAAATTAGTTAAGATAGACGGTGCAAACGACTTTGTTGTATACAACGTTTTCGAAATAAACACGGGCGAAAACTCGAGGAACTTCTAATACTTCAATATCGTGTTAAAACGATAAATCCACAAAGTTTATAACTCCAAAATCAAATATTTACTGTACCTTGAAAAGGATTATCGACATATACAAAATCTATATTTTATTTATACAGAACTTCAATAAAAACAAGTAAAGAATGGATCCAGTCAAAATTTCACTAACTAACATTTGTACGTATAGTACAAGCAATGATACAATCTCGGTTGGTCTATAACTGAAAGGAAATGTTACTTCAGCGGTCTTATCTACCAGAGATCATAGATAAATACACCAAAGCTTGTGAATAATGCATTCTCGTATAGTTAAGATCTATAAAGTTGCCGCGCGCTGTGTTATTGTAGAACTAGGGTTTACAAATCGAATGAAAATAACAGGTTTTTTGTCACATTCTTTTATAAATTACATTCTGCGCCTCAACCTTTAGTTTAAGGAAGTTGATATCATAGACAAATAACAGAGAGATTTTAAATGAAACTTTGACAATAACAAAACCCTAGAATCGGCGCGCTATGAGCATTTTGCCGCCTTCGATAAAAAACTGTCATTATTTTTTTAACTGTTCGCTCGTCAAAGTCAAGCTTCTCAGTAGCTACCACCCATCTCTTCACCTACCTCTGTTCTTAGTTTGAGTTTACTTAGTGCATGGTGGCTGTCGGGACGAAAGGGTTATTATCACACTGTCATGCGGCGGTAATTTGCAAACTAGTAATAGTCGGTCTTCTGACGATACAAAGTGGGTGATTTGATTCCTCAATGGTCTATTTTACTAAAAGAATATGCTGAGGATAGTGAAAACAAATAATTTTGTTTTATTTTTCCGTTTTTGTTAATTTTTTATAGGTTCAGCCAAATATGTTCCTAAAAAACGACAATTCTACCAAAGATGATTCAAAGAATTATAACTCATTACATTGAATTAATAACATTACGAGTACTTTTACTAATAATATATGCTTTATTATGATCCTTTCATAAACTTTTATTAATATATTTTGTAGGATTTGAAAAAAAATGCATTTTAGTATAAGCGGCAAAATGCTCACCACGCGCCAACTCACGTTTTATGGAACTAGGGTTAAAAAATCCTTGCAAAATTTCTAGGTCATTAGTAGAATAGTTTAAGAAATATTAAATAAACAAATTAACATGTATTATTATGAGAACTGTATAATTTGGGGACATGACAGAACTTTTCAAAATATTATGACAGAGAGAATTTGATGAAAAATTGAGCATACATTCATTATTCATTTACAAAGATATCTGTAAAAAATGTATTTACTGTTTTGTTGCAATAATAACACAAGAATTTGAATGTATTTGAAATAACATTGAAATCCGTATGTACCGTAATGAACTTGTACACCCTGTATAAAATAAGGATGAATAATTGTAAACCCTAAGTACAACAAACACTACGCGTTATCGGATACGAACGGAAATTGGTTTTAGCAGATCAAGTAGCACGATTTCAACTAATATACATGCATGTAAATGGTGGTGGCGGTGCAAAGAACGTTTTTGACGTTAATCTCCTGTATGTGTTTTTTTTCCTTCACTGTTTTTAATCTTGCAAATTGTATTTGGAGTTTGTTGCTGTCGATTTTTAAACCTTGATATCTTTTCGAGTTAATCTATTGTCAGTGTTGAAATTCGTTCACGTTTGAATATTTTATTTAAATCTGTCTATGAATCAGATTACTTCATTTTTGTCTTCTTCGTATATACAGTCGAAATCGGTTATAAGTTATTACAACATCTTTTACTACAACATATCGGTTTTAACGATTCAAAATAAAATTAACGAAGTTAACAAAATGCTTAACGGATTAACTTTTAAGTTAACTAAAAAAATGTTAACGCTCTTGTTAACTTCCGTAAAATTTTACTTTCGTTAACTTTAGTCCGTTACATTGGTTGTTTGATAACAAGTTGTCATTATTTGTTTGAATAACGCAATTTACGGGGGGGATTTGCAAATGATAACCTACATAAGAAAGGTTTCGAAATAGCAAAAAAAGGTCTTCAAATATTTTGAATGGTTAACTTTTAACGCTTAACTTTCACTTTCGTTAAATTTTCTGTTAACTTTAACTTTCGTTAAATTTTCGAAATTTTAACGCTTTAACGATTAACGAAGTTAACTTTTCGATTAACTGTGCCCACCTATGCTTATATGACTGGTCCCCTCGATATCGTTATAACTTATAACTGATTTCGACTGTATTTACTAAATGTAATATCGTACTAACGAGATTTCATTTTAATTCTGTAGTATTCTCATCTTATTGTTAAGGGGAAAAGACATTGTGACAGTTTAAAAAGTCGATTTTTTTGTATTTTTTAGTTAGACGACATATTAAAAAAATATGTAAAAAAAATTACGTTAAAATTCTGAAAACTAAGACCAAATATGCCTGTCATGACCATCAGAAAATTTTAAGCGCGTTATTCTCGAAACGACATTTTTCGACCGTATCCCAGCGATTACTCAAAGACTAATAAACCAATTTAATTTTTTATTTATTTATACAATCGCAGTGCGTAGCCATTTTTTTATTTTTTATAACTACTATTTTTTAAGGCAGCCGCTTGAATAAAAAAAGGTTTTAAAAATTAAAAAAAAATCCACCAAAATTTCGATAAAATATTGGAAGGCTTATAACTTTATAAATTTTTAATATTTTTCAATAAAAATTGGTATTGAATAAGTTGACTAGATACTTAATAAAATTTCCTCTACCCCTCCATAAAATAATTAGTTATACACCTGTGTAAAAAATTCCCAAACATTGACGATTTTTGGATACGACACAGTGGCTTTCCAACTTTTACATACCTATATATTATAATTGTTTAAATTTTCGTATTATTATGTTACCTATGGTTAATCTTCGAATAAACATGTATTTCATTTAGTATTTTTATAGTATTTTTTTATTAAAAAAATGGGATCAAACCCTAGAATCGAGGTTCCAATTCTTTTTGTAGAACCGCGCTAATATAAAGAGTTTTCCAGCTCTTGTTTGAATCACATATTCGTATCAATATAAGACTATTCCATTACGAAATTAAAAGTAAAGGTGCTAGGAATATATTATCACATCAAATCATAATTACTCCAGTACAAAAACGCGATTACACGATTACTACAAAGCATAATTATTCCCTTGACCATTGATCATTGCCAACACAATTTATCGATTTTGTTCACTGTGTTACAAAAAAAATGTTTGTATACATACGTTACTAACCCATAGCCTATAGGTTTAAAAAAATAACACATCGAAACATGATTATTCCATTTCTATTTTGGATGGAATTTAAAAAAATTTAAGGACATCTAGAAATTGTAAAAGAAAGGTTTAAAAAAATCAATGAGCGCACTGACAATTTAACCCATACTCTAGCCTTAACTATAAGAGATACATCAAAATGAAGTACAGTGATGCCTCGCATAACGAACATAATTCGTTCCAGGAGCAAATTCGTTATGTGAAACGCGTTTTCCCATAACAATACATGTTAAAAATTTTAATTCGTTCTGTAGCATAAAATATGTTACTGTAACATAAAAAAGATTGTACACACACTCAGATTTAGGAGAGTTTACTGAGGCTTGTAGGGTTAAATCCTCACACACAAAATTACATTTATTAAAACAAACACGTGTGTGAGTTAAGCGCAGAAAAGAATGACTGACGCACGTTGATGCATGTTCGTGCAAGTTTGAGCATCGAATGCGTGCGACCTTGGAAGTTCAGGCGACTTCGTGATACGTAGAAGCGTTCGGGCGGTAAAATGAAATACGATGCAGTTCGTTGTGTGAAGCGAGGTTCGTTGTGTGAGTCACGTAATGAATGGATAGAAAGTTCGTTGTGCGCAGCGTTCGTTGGGCGAGGCATCACTGTATATAGATTTTTTATAGTTCAATTAGTTCTACATATTACATAAAAGTTCGCGAGGCAATTTAATTATACATATAAGTCTGACTGAATCCCATACACAGTAAAAAAAATTTCGTAAAATTTAACACTTAAATGAGTGTTAAAATTTGCGTGTCAAATATTTCACATTTTTGTGTGTTGAATCAACACACGAGGCAAGTGTACTTTCATCGACTCAATTGTTAACACATTAAAATGTTATTAGAGATTCAAATAACACTTTATGAATGTTACTCTAAAATCAACACACAATTTGTGTTAAAAATCTTTTCCAAACAGTGATAAGTATCAAAGTATGTTACTTTTAACATGCAAGTGTGTTATTTCTTCAAAAATAAAAAGTCGAGCCAAAGTAACACTCACTGCGTGTAAAAAAATCAATAACACTCATTTAAGTGTTAAATTTTACGAACAATTTTTTACTGTGTATCATTGACTTTTTACCGGTTTTGACGACTGTCGGTTTTTACGACTTAATATGACTGGTCTCCTCAATATTGTTATAACCGATTAATATTTAAGTCACTACATAAGTTTTTTAACAATACTGATAATTATTAAAAAATAAAGCACCAGTTTGATACTAAATAATAAATTTAAAATCAATATAAGTGATCGACTTAGCAAAATTATCGAAGCTATACTATATATAACGAGCATCACACACATTTTCATTGTTTACCTGACTTTTTTGTTAAATGCATGCCTATCTCGTACCTATACATATTAAAAACGTAAAAAATTAATATATAAATTGTTTGTTCGTCACAACTTTATTAAAATTAATAAAGATTTGTATGAAAATTTTATCGCGTTTTACGTAACGAAGTTTATAAAATATGCAAAAAAATGTGAAATTATATTTTGTAAACTGGAGTTTTGCGTATGTTCACAAACTAAATTGAATAAATTTTGTACAAAATACAACTAAAATTATATCAATTAAAAACATTTTATAGTTACTTTCAAAAAGTTTGTAGATAAAATATTTCTGTATTATTAGTATTTTAATTATTTTATTTAAATTTAAATGAAAACGCTAATATTGAGACAAATTAAATTAAACTATTACTGTCATAGTTAATTCTAACTTATAACATAAACTTGTACCAGAATTACCCTAATTTAAAATGATAACGGAACCAATCTCAGGTTTTGGAATTTTGACTTATTTAATTATCCGTAAAATTTCATTTAGGTTATGAACCCGTGATAAAATTGACTAATTTGAATGAATTAATATTCAAATCATGTAGTAATTTACCTTTAAAAGTTTACATTGGGCGTGACTTTCTGAGGTTATTGTCTCACATCAAATGATTCATATGTAGATAAGGTACGCGCACCAGTCTTAGAGAGCACCCCAATGATTGACATCTATATCTATAAAAGAGTTTGTCCTTAACCACTCATTCACTCACTCACTCACTCATTCACTTATATATCAACGTACAGCCCAAACCCCTGGACCTAGAAACGTGAAATTTCGTAGATGTCTTCCTTTTATGATGTAAGCACCCACTAAGAAAGGATTTTTCGAAATTCAACCCCTACGGGGTTAAAACAGGGTGTCAAAGTTTATATAAAAAAATATTTTTTCTGTTCGTATTTAATTGAAACTTATCGAACATACTCTACAATAGTCTACAATATAAATAATGAAACAATTATGTCAGCATTTCTCAAAATTTAACCCCTAAGGTGTTAGGGGGGTGGAAAAATTTGTAAAATATTTTTTTTTGTATTCACCGATGAAACAGGGCACAAGTAGGTACTCTACCCCTTCAATTCAACCTCTATGGGAATGGGAAGGGGTAAAATTTTGATATATTTATCTTCGTAATTGTTCATGATATTAAAGTAAATTCGGACAAATTAATATTCAATAATCTGCATACCTGATTTACTTATAAAGGTAAATTCGGTCAAAATAGTCATCTATTAAAATACAAATTTCGACATTCAACCCCTAATGACAGGAGTAGACAGGGTCTGTGTTTCTGATATGTTTATCTGCATAGTTTCGAAATTTACGCGAGCGAAGCCGCGGGTTTCCACTAGTTAGGAATATTTGTTGATATTTGATTATTATAATAACTGAATCATAATCTATAGCAGAGGTTCCCAACCTTTTTTGCACGTAGACCCCTTTTCATGGAATGCCAAAGTTCATAGACCCCCAATTAAAAATTGTAAATGACCTTTTTGCTCTTTGAACTGTTTTTAAACTCTTGCATTGCATTAAAAAAAACATCGAATTTCAAAACCTTCCCATAGACCCCTTTCAAACTTCCACATACCCTTACACAGAAAAAAAAACTGTATTGGACCAAGAAAACCTTGTTTTGTATATAATGAAAACAATATTTTGTTAATATAAGAAACATACTCTTAATCCAACTACGTTATTCCTTCGTTCAATAATACTATAGTTGGTTTAAGAGATTATTGCTTATCTTAAGAAAATATTGTTTTCGTTACATACAAAACAAGGTTTACTTGGTTTGAGAAATCCTTTCTACCAGTGTATGTGGTTCTTTTCAGCATAGGTTAAACGTTAATCCGTTAATCGTTAATTAACGAAGTTAACAAAATGCTTAACGGATTAACTTTTAAGTTAACTCAAAAAAATTGTTAACTTTCGTTAACTTTAGTCCGGTACATTGGTCTTCAAAAAACAATTTGGATGGTTAACTTTTAACGGTTAACTTTAATTTCCGTAAAATTTTCGGTTAACTGTAATTTCTGTTAAATTTTCCGAATTTTAACGCTTTAACGATTAACGAAGATAACTTTTTTATTAACGAATTAACGATTAACGAAGTTATCTTTTCGATTAACTGTGCCCACCTATGCTTTTCAGATATACACTTGTACTTATGACTGCTTTCTTTAATATCAATGTATAAAAATAAATCTCCTTCCTTAAAAGTTATTTAGTTATAAAACACGCATTTCTTCTTTTTTACTACCAAACACTTTTAATTACATTATATAATACCTAATAATAAATAATACAAACTTTACTGGTTTCAACTTATATAGAAATATCCAAGTTTTTTGAGACAATTCATTTTAAACATTGTCTTTCAGTTATTATTTATTTTGAAGTTCTTAGAACTGTTACTTTATCCATCTCAGTTTAATCTTCTATTTGTTTAATAATTAATAAACCCCAAAGGTTTTATTTTCAAAGACAGCATCTGTAATTAATTATGTTACAAGCCTTTCAAGTAATATTAAAGGAAGATACGATATAAGTATATCTTTATAAAATTAACAAAATTTTTACAAAACTTTAAGCATTACATGTTCTTTAATCATTATAATTAAACAGGAGGAAATCCATTGTGAAATTGTGATGGAAAAAATCGATTTTTAATGCATTTTTTTAAATATATACATATTCAAAAAAACGTATAAAAAATTAAATTAAAATTCCAAAATTTGCCTGTGTTACAGTCAATTTAGTTAGACTAAATAGCACGGCCGGTTATGACCATCAGAAAACTTTACATGCATTTTCTCGAAACGACTTTTTTCGATATGATTTCAGAGATTCCTCAAAATCTAATAAACCGATTTAAATTTGTTTAATATCCGTTATCGCAGTGGCTAAGTTAGTGCGTAGGCGATTTTTGTGAAATTTTTACATAAGCTATTTTTTCAGCCTGCTTGAAAAGTTTCAGACCGTCGCCATTTTGTGAAAAAAATAAAATTCATATAGATATTGATAAAATATTTATTATTTTTTCCGAAATTCCCTTCCCGAAATACGATGGAGTCATGGAAAAAAATTTGTTGTCGTCACATCGAGGCTCATAACATAGTAGATTTTTAAGATTTTTCACTAAAAATTGGTATTGAATAAGTTGAATATATATTTAATAAAATGTCTTCTACTTTATCCTAAAATAATCAGTTAAACCTTTGAAAAACATTCCCAAACAACTTTTTGGCCCGTCACAGTGACATTGCCCCTCAACCCGTTAAATAAGCATTTAAGATCAAGAAAAAAAAGAAATTCATAAAAAATAAAAAATTTTATTCATCATAATAATTTTCGCACATAATAGCTGCCCGAGTATACTCGGGCGTGGTTCTTAAGCGGTTAATGATGTATTAATATATTTAAAGAATCCCCATTTAAGTTGTTATTTTTTTCTTAAATTAAAATGAGCTCTTATTGCAGAATAAACAAAGTATTAATATTGAATTTGCTACATAAATTTAAAGTGAATACATCATACCTACTTCAATTTTTATTATTTTTGACATAGACCTTACATCCTTAAGTCAGCAAAGCATAAATACTTAAGCTACCAGAGAATTTTTCTGCATGTTTTATAGTGCAAAATATCCGAGTATTATTACTGACAAATATGTCTAGGAATACAACATTTCAGAGAACCTTTTAAAATAAATAATTAGTATGTTTATTACAAAATGAATAAAAACAAATTTTAATAAGTATACTTGTTGAATAAAGATAACAAAACACATTACAATACAAATGTATATAAAGCTATCTTTTGTTCACACGGCATATATATGGGAATGTACGTATACTAACAGCAAGCAATATAAGCAAACGGATTATCGATGTGAGATACGAAACATTTTCATTTCCTGCCAGAAAGTGTTTTCTCCAAATCTTCATGGATTTCAGTTTTCTCGTTGCGTTATCAGTGTATATAGCGAGCTGCTTTAATAAAATACATTTTCTTTAACCCATTAGAAAAATGTCTGTACTTACGAGTAAGATTTTTCTGTTTATATATTCTTCCATTAAGATAGTCCAAAATCAGGTCAAGTGCTAAATGAAATATATTTTTAAGTGGAAAAATATTTATTTATGTATCTTTGTATACTGGAAAATGTATTGTTATAACTAATATTAATTCCAATCTAGCTGTTAACTCCAACTTCATTTACGTCATATATAATGTGTAAATAATAACAACTTAATTAATTTTATAAAATAAAGAAAAATGTGAGCTTTCGATTCACAGAATCATCGTCAGGATTTTAGAAAGAATGAAATTTGATACATGAATATATACTATTGAGATTACGACATATGCATAGGTGGGCATTAACTCGTTAATCCGTTAATCGTTAATTAACGAAGTTAAGAAAATGCTTAACGGATTAACTTTTAAGTTAACTCAAAAAAATGTTAACACTTTTATTAACTTTCGTTAAATTTAACTTTCGTTAACTTTAGTTCATTACATTGGTTGTTTGATGACAAGTATATAAGAAAGTTTTTTCGAAATAGCAAAAAGAAGACTTCAAACATTTTGGATGGTTAACTTTAACTTTCGTTAAATTTTCGATTAACTGTAACTTCTTAGAATTTTAACACTTTAACGATTAACGAAGTTAACTTTTTTATTAACGAATTAACGATTAACGAAGTTAACTTTTCGATTAACTATGCCCACTTATGGATATATGTCTCAAATTTTAATACTTCTAAAAGTCTGATGATAATTCTGTGAATCAAAAACTAGCATTTAATTTAATTTCAAGAAACTTCTGACTTTTACACAATAAAATTGTTATTATTTATTTTATTTAACGTCACTACTATTATATTATAATAAGATGTATATGGTTCGTGTGGAATTTAGGTAAGGTAGAAGCTGTCACCCATGAAGAAGAAGTAGAATAAGGTTACGTTACATAGATTTCTGTTGTGATAGCCGATCAAACAGTTCACGCGTACAAATATCACATAGTCATTTTTTTATCTAAATTATTTGTATAGTTAATATTTTTTCTGGATACAAAGTAGTCTATGTTCTTCCTCAGAATGCAAGCTATTTTCCTGCCAAATTTCATCAAGATCGGTTTAGCGGTTTAACCGTCAAAAGGTAACAAACAGACAAACTTTTGCATTTATAGTATTAGTATGGATGTGACAAGTTTATGTTTAACCCTTCTGTCAACCACAGTTCTAAAACCTTTCCGTCTACCATATAGGTCTGGCTGGACCTTCATATATTTTGTATGAGAATGAAGTAAAATAAATGGAAAAAATTAATAAAGCTTTTTTTATAGGTTAATTTGAATATTTTCTCTTATTTTAATACATTTTGAATTATATTTAAATTTTTTTTTGTATTTTTATTTATCTTCTAGATTTACACATTCGTGACATTTTAAATATTGCCGGCTATGTTGCAAGCATACCGGGTCTGCGCAAGCAATGCACTTGAATCTTGTTTTTCTTTGAAATTTATCATTTATTCGGAAAATCTTGCTGGATTTCTTCTGTTTTGCTGCTGTTTGGCTGGTGGTCGGCTGTGGAATTTTATGTCGTAACGGTGCCCAATTTTAAAGGTATGAAGATCTGGTCAGACCTACAAGGTAGACAAGAGGTATACAAATAGAAATATCTTTTTTTTTGCACTCCCACACACCCAATTATTTTTTTTTGCACTGAATCATAGAAAAGAGGTAGATTAAAGAATTCAAGGAATTTGATAAAGATACATAAAATATTTCTATCAAAAAAACATATGGAAAGATCAAAAAGGTCTGGCCAGACCTAATGGTTGACAGAAGGGTTAACTACGAAGTAATTCATCAAAGTAAACAAAAAAAAATCTATACGTAATAAAATATTATTATTGATGAACAGAACGAGCACGCCAAACATATTTTAACCTAAGAACAAGCAGAGTACAACAATCGTTGATTTGGGTGTTCGCCGAAAATTCAAGTGAAAATAAAATGTACGTAAATCGATAAATAAATAAAAAATCGAAAAATAAATTTTATTGCGACTTATTATTTTATATCATAGAAGAAAAAGGAGACTATAAAAATAAGATATTGTAAACATCTTGCAAAACAAATTTATAAGCAGGGCGAATACGATAACACATCAATGTCAACTCTTACCGCATTACTTTCATTTACATCACTTCTCATCTCCGAGCATGCACAGAGAAAAATTGTATAATTTTGTATAAAAAATGAAAAACAAAAATATTACTTTATTTATATTAAGTAGGGTAAGTGGGGGGAAACAGTTGGTATATTTTTGAAAATCAATTCTAAAGGCTAAGCTATTCTTAAAAATTGAAAAGTTAATTTTTGTATTCCAATTTGTTTTTTTAGTAATGTTATATTAAATTTACTTTTGGGTCTGTCCGTGGTGACGTGTGTGACAATTCAACTCGGATAAGAGTTCATCATTTCTAAATAATATTAGTTAATAACATGGTTTTTTCCATTTTTCTGTAGATCTTAATGTAATACATGTATATTGAAACAATAAAAGGTCTACGGTTATTTTACAAAAAAAATGCTAGCGTTCAAAGCCCTGTGACGGGTGTGACGCCAACTATTGCAAGTCTTACAACCTCTATCCAAAATCCCAAATGAAGTTACTTTATAATAATCATACTTTAATATGCTACGAACAAATTATTTTTTGGTATCACAATAGCATCAGGTAAATATGTAATCCATAACTGGTTATTACTCAACAAACATTGAGACGGTTGTGACAAGTTGAATAAAAAGATACAAGGATACTATTTGTGTGCTTAATTGCTTATTAATATTATTAACTAATACTTATCATAATTATTCATCAAAGACAATCAAAAACAACATCGTTAAATTTATAATAAATTCGGTCACCCTTAGCCATTATTATAGGGTAATTTTTTTTTAATTTGGTCAAACGTCACGTCTGATATGTCATTGTCAAAGACTTTTAATAGTTTGACACGATCGTCACTCGTCACTTATTCTTAAGTAAGTTATTGTGATTTCACCTTCTTGTCTTTTTTGAAAAAATTTCTAAATTTCTTTTGGTTTATGAAAATATTTGTTAAATAGTCTGTTAATTTTATATTTTAGTAGGTACTTATATAATTTAGTACTTTATATTTTAGTATCGTATCGATTACCGCAGACTGGTCCTTTTAATAGATATAGTGTACGAGCTTTGTTGCATTCCCCAAATAATTATTAATTATAATATTCCTCATATTAAACTAAATATTTCATTCGCTTTGGACAAACAACACGTTTGGGGGGGGGGGGGGCAACACATCTTAGATTAGGTAAATAAGATTAATACCTATAAGTATAATACCTACATCGTTACCACTAGTTTAACAAAACAATTTCAAAATACAAACATCACAAAACTTTATAGTATAAACGTTCACATAGACATGAGAGCAGGGCGGAAAATGGAGTTATAAAAATTGACTTCACATGCGGACACATTCCTCACGGCTCATAACTCTGGCGCGGCGGTAAAGCACACGGTTCTTGAGATAAATCATGCGGGGGGGGGATGCTGCGAGTAATAAACGAACAGTGAGCATAATAACCGCTTGCGCCAACAACAGGAAGATGTCTAGCAACAGTCGCCCGTCGCTTCCGCCCCTCCCCACCCTTCCAGCGTCCGACCTGTTGCTACTTACTCTCGCGACAACCGCGGGTTATCGGCGGGACGAGAGGGGAGGGACGCGTGTTGGTGTTGTAAGCCGCAACCATGTCGCCAGATCAACTGACTACAGTGGATTAATAACTTGTACATTTGTAATTAATTCTGTTTAATTATGTTGCGGTAAAGTTAGTGATTATGCGTAGGGTTTTACGTAGAATGGGGTGAGAATATTGACGCGTTTCGTCTAGACGAGAAAAAAATTTACAAGGACATACACGGGTGTATGTGATAAGGGAGCGTTCAAGTATTACGTAACGAAATTTTTGGAGATTTTTGACCCCGCCCTCCCCCCCATGTAACGCGCCGTAACGTTTTCCTGTACCCCCCCCTCCTCCCCCTAGTTTTACCTAAAAACTGTTACGTAACGCGTAGTTCAAAGCGCCCCCTCCCGCCCCTGTAACGCATCGTAACGTTTTACAAGAACCAACCCCACTCCCCCCAAATTCGTTACGTAATACTTGAACGCTCGCTAATATGTTAGAACTTTTTCTAAATAATCCAAGAATCGTCACATAATATTAGTCAGAATTTTCTGCATCGATTGTTTAGAAATTAGAGTGGGACGATGATCTGATAACGACTTTGAAAGCAAATATATCGTCACTGAAGGATTAAAATCAAATTTTTTTGTTGTATTTAGGAGACCTATCTAAAGATGGTGTAAGTAAAAAAAAAACACACATTTTTTAGTACACTTTTCAGTTCATGGGACGAGGTCTGTAAAAATTATTTCTTAAAAAATCTCATCATTTCTGTCTTGGGAAGACAGACGGACAGACTGAAACTATAATGTCCAGTATCATAAAGGGACTAGCAAAATTTGCTAGCAAATTTCACAAAGATCGGTTTAGCGGTTTAACCGTGAAAAGAGGACAAACAGACAGAATTACATTAACATTTATAATATTGATACCAATATCTAATATATAAAATTCTCGTGTCACGGTGTGCGTAATTGAACTACTCCGAAACGGCTCGACCGATTTTCGTGAATCTTAGCGTGCATATCGGCTAGGGTGGAAAATCGGACAACATCTATTTTTCATCCCCCTAAATGTTAAGGGTGGTTCACCCTTAAATTTTATTTTTATTTTTTTGGACAAAATTTTTTGTTTTTATTTTTTTATGATACATCATACAAAAATACATACAACCCTAAATTTTCACCCCTCTACGATCAACCCCTATTTTTTATTTATTAATTAAAAACTTTAATTTTTTTTTGCAAGATTTTTATTTTTATTTTGTCATGACCTTACAATAAAAAAATTCATATTACTCTTAATTTTCACCCTTCTACGATCAACCCCTATTAATTTTTAATTTTATATTTTAATTTTATAGTAAAGTATTACCAATTCGAATTCAATATTCATAGTTAAGACAGGACAACGTCTATCGGGTCAGCTAGTTACATATAATAAAATATTATTTTTTATGAGGGCCTGTTCTAATTCAATTATATTACCTAAACTAATTCTGGAGTCTTGTGTCCGGTATTATAAAGAAGCTAGCAAAATTTGCTAGCCAGCAAGCACTCTCAAATGAGGTATTAATTTGGTGTCAGAATCTATGGAATTTAGAGCAGTGATATTTCAATATATTATAGCACAGTTGGCGACTCTGATCATACAAAGTAATTTTCATAATACACCACTGTTTTAATACCGTTGGTGTTTAAATATGTACAACAAGTGCGCAAAACTTGTCAAAGTCTTCATAAATCTCCAGAAGGACAGTCATATAAATTGGATACCCTATTTGAGAGAGCTTGCTAGATCCTTTATGATATCGTACATAAGGGTTCCTAATTTTCTACAAAACCCTAAAAGCAGCAAACCTGTATCTTATTTAAATTACATTTTAAATACTTCAAATGTAGTAATTTGATTAGCTTTCTTATACAATGTAAAGGACATCTTTAGAACTTTTTCTAAATCCAAGAATCATTACAAAAGAAAGGTATAAGTAATTCAACATTGTTATTGTAACAATAAGTATATGTTACTTTCATTACCTTAATTTAAAATTTACTTTTAGAAACTTAAATAAACCTTTTAATATATTACCTTAAAATGATTTCTAAAGAACATACGTATAATATATGTGTATGTATACACTCTTTATATTAAAACTGATAGGTAAGCCTACACAGGTAGAAAGGTTTACTTGAGCCAAGTAAACCTTGTTTTGTATATAACGAAAACAATATTTTCAATATATTCTTAAAACCAACTATAGTATATTCTTGGACGAAGAAATAATGTAGTTGGATTAAGAGTACTTTTCTCATATTAAGAAAATATTGTTTTCGTTATATACAAAACAAGATTTTCTTGGTCCAATACAGTTTTTTTGTGTGTATGATTTCAGTTAAATAATAATAAAAACATAATAAATATTAATTTATAAATAAAAACAAACCTAATTGTAATTTGTAATGCAATGATTACTTGAAACGCAATAAGCTAGATTTAAAAAAAAACTAATAAATAAAAAACAGCAAAGATCATACATTTAAATACTCGTATGATCTTTCGAAAATAACTAGCACATATTATATTATTTTTATACATTTGAATCTATTTTTAAATAGTAATACTTAGACCTCCTCACAACAGTACAGTTGCAACGTACAAAAGTAATGCAAAGATTAAGTAGATGTATACATAATTATAGAATCGTTGCCAATTCAATTCACGAATAAAAACTGTGGAAAGATGCAAACGTGATGGAATATTTAAATGTATACGTACTGCACTGTTTATTTTAATTGAATTGTTGAGATTTAGTCTGTTATAAACAAATTAATCTCTTGACTTTAAATGACATATTTAAAAATAGATTAAACAATAAACAGTTGATATTTATTGCACTTCACTAAAAGCTCAAATACTTTAATTGTTTTGAACTTTATATTTTTGGGCTTTATCCCAAGTCGTTTTTTTGTAGCATTTGACGCCTCCTAAAATACTAAAGAAAACTACACTTCAAATATTTCATAACAATCGCTTAATTTTTAAAGAAATATATTACATGTTGTCGTAGTTATCTTGAAACGGTCCAAAATATTGTAATTCTTGCTAGGCCACATGTTAAAATATTAAAGTTACAATATGAGTTAGTAATTTTCCATTCTCATTTTCTATTCTCGAGTTCGACTTTTTCTTATTCGAGATTACTAAACAAAAACTAAAAGTCACTATAAGTTATTTACTAGAATCTCGATTGTGTAAATTATACCGTATTTTCGAATCTCGATGCGACTTTTTTCTATCGAAATGTCGAATGAAAAATCTCGACTGGTTCTGAGCATTCGAGATTTAAAATCTCGAACGGAAAACTCGAATCAACATATTTTCGAGTGAACTCGAGAATAGGGGCCCAGGATCGAAATCTATATTATTGGTATAGCATATTTACAGTAGTTATCGTGAACGAAAGAAAATTCTACATCCAGACACACACACGCACAGCTGCCATACGGAAATCAACTTTTCTTTGCGTTTTGAAGTTACTACAATCAGAATTTGCACTTATCTAGAACATGGAAGTAAAAATAAAAATGCAGATTGTATAAGACTACAATCTGTCTTATACAATCTCCATTTATGTATGGAGAATTAAACATGACTTCCATATTCGTATAAGAAATTTTCCAGACGCATAAACAGACACACACACCCACGCACAACCGCCATGCGGAAATCAACTTTTCTTTACATTTTGAAGTTAGTACAATCAGAATGTGCTCTTATCTTGGACACGATTTTTCGACGGTATTACAATACTTCCATTTCTTTGAACATGGAAGTAAAATCGTTTATTTTATTTTTTGTACCAGATGTATCTTTTCTCTTCTTGTCCTTATTTACATCTTTAATATCCGGTATTACAACCTAGCTAACAAAATTTGCTAGATTGCAAACACTTTCAAATAAGGTATTAATTTACTTCAACTAATTATAACACAGTTGGCGACTCTGACCGTATATACAAAATAATTTTCATAATATCACCGTTGGTTTACTTACCACGCGTGCGAGAAACATATCAAACATTACATAAAACTACAAAATAACTGTCATATAGGTTTAATACCCCATTTGAAAGTGTGTACAATATGCAAACTATCTTTCAAATATCCATTTTATATATCTACTAATGATATTGATTTTCATATAATATGCATATGGATATATTCATCATTATTTCAAACGTAATAAAGTCTAAAATTCACTAAAAATCTCTATATACCAAAGTCACGGATTTGTGGTTAATCAAATGTAGACGCCATAGCTCCTGCGTCATTAAACATTGTCATGGTTACGCAGCAGGAATAAATAACTCAATTTTCAGTAAGAAATCCACACTTTGCCACCTCTCCAGGCCCCCCGTGACTTCCCTATCGTTGTGCTGCGACTCGCCATCGGCAAACACTCGCCTCGTATTTAATTCTCTACTATGACACTCCGGGCGACGTATAAATGAACATCGAATTATAAAGAATAATAGCAAAGGCGTTGAAATGCGGCAAAACACTACGTGTATATTACATTTATTATTGAATGAATAATAACATACTTTGGTTCATTTCTTTCTTAGTAAATGCAATAAAGCGCACTTAAAATAATTACTAGCTGGGTTGCTCGAGTAGATATCAGAATGTTACATAAATGTAAGTAAAGTAGCGACTCGCAATTATGGCGTAATTGGGACCGGACCTTCGCCGTTAAGTGAAAAACACCGGTAAGTGAATTGAAGCTTTTTTTTTCTTCACGAGTGTCTGCAAGAAAAACTACGTACTATGTAATATATGTACTATGTAATATATGTATATTAAGTGTGCAAAACAATGATAGAATTACTTTTAAATATATATTTAGTACGTGGGGGAGAGGGGGGCATAGTGGGGTACTTAAGACTCAAGCATACCTACAAGATAAAATATTAAGATTAAACAACAAATTTTAACTCAATATCATGGTTTGTTTAACGCATTGCGAATGACTATGGATATATTTTTCTCGATTACGATAAGAACTCGTATGGGAATACATAAATATAAAATTGCATTTGCCCCGCTATGCCCCATATATGGGGGTTAAGTGGGGTACCTTATGTAATAGTCTTTATTATCAACAATATAATCTTTTAGAACAACATTTCGCATCAATTTTAAGATGTATTTTTAATTTGAAATCCAGAAGGCACTGCTACAAAACGAAATAATCACCACCACAATACATAATTAGGCTCGAGAAACAGTTGCTGTTTAATTTCATATAATTTTTTAACGAAAACACTGTTTTTGAGACTTTTGTTTATATAGCATAAACGGCTGTCGAAATGGCGTTGCTCGCTCGTGAAGGTCACGTGCCGACTGACGACCAATCAAAGTGAGCCATTTGAATCTTTCCACGGGGTTTCATTCGACCTGCATGAGAGATTCCTCGCTTTGCCTCGCTACCCCACTATGCCCCCTATGTACCTATATGATTAACAGCTGAAATAGGAAAATTTGAAGATTTAAAAGCGCCGTTAAGCGAGTAGCCGTTATTGTGAGGTGCTACTGTAATTAGAATATATGAGAAGTGGAATTTCAAAACGTCTCTTGTCCATTTTTTTCATTTTAACTTTTTTTGGGAACTATAAGGCTCCTTGTGACTATCAGTAAAGATTTTTTCGTTCAATACATCCTAAAAATTATAAAAAATGGAGTTTGAAATCTAATAAAATTTCAAAACGTGTCTTTTTAGAATCAGCAACATTTTTATGAGCTTCCAAACATTTTGGAAAATGAACGTTCTTGAAATTCCACTTCTAATATATCTGGTATTTTCGTTAGTGTATTATTTACTGCCACAAATAAAAATATTTTTAAAAATTCTAGCACTAAAAAGTATATAAAATCGTTTTTTATTAGAATCTCACCATAAACTTTAAAGGAAAAAATAATTAACATTTTTAAGAAAAAAATAAAAGTGACCAAAAAAATTTGAATAGAAATTCCGAACAAATTCTGAACTGAATTTATTTTGACACAAACCATTATAATTATCATATTGTTTTCGTTGGTAAAACCACAAAAAATAAAGATTGAAGAAACATTTATTATTTCAAATGTTTAAGAAATTATACACCACTTCAAAAAAATAGTAAACAAGTATTAAATAAAACTAATTACATGAGAACAATGAGTTATTTATTTAAAAATAATTAAATTGAACATGCCAATACTGACATTTTGGCCACAGTCGTTTGAAGTTTTGTTTATAATTATAAATAAACTACAATAAAAAACAGTCCAAGCACTCAACAAACCAATAATAGTTTTTTTTAAATACAATCTAATGAAACACAAGAATAGTTGTTTTCGATGCCAGCAAAGTTTGATGATAAATATATTCTACATATTACCTTTTAACCCAAAATCCGGCACGTTCTATTGTACAATAAGATTCTACATTAAATTATATGATTTTAGAAATTATTATTATTAATGTAAACATAATTATAATACATTATTATTAATTATATCAATACAATATACAATATACATATTGTATGTATTACTGCGTTGTTGATCCAAAAGCGATTAAAAAAGGAAAAATTATATTTAAAGTGGGCCATGACAATCCTATTCATATACAGGGGGGCTATTACGGTTCTCGTGCGGATTTTCTCACTTCTCACATTTTCATCTCACGTGACTTAAGTCACCCGATTACGGAACTCTCGAGTGAAAATGTCAAGTAACTAGGCACTTTCGGAAAATGAATCTCACATTTTCACGAATGTTGACGCCATTTTTATTGAAATCTCATATTTCGTTATGTCAAACTAAAAATTAACCTTAAATTATTACATTGATGTGATAAAGAACGACTTAATTTTAGTAAAAGAGAATAGGGTACATTATTAGAATTAATTAAAGAATATAGTGCTGCTATAAAATGTAAAAGAAATATTTGGGCTAGTAAAAATAAATTTTGATTACACATTGACCGTATTTTTAAATTTTGAAAACATTTAAACATGAAATTAGTTTTTTTTAAATTAATAATGGTATTACAAGACAGCGTCAATAGTTAAAATACACAGTATTATAATGTACACATATTATAAAAACACTCATTATAAATTACAGATAATATCACACATCAAATAGCATCAAATACAATACACATCATAGTTATTTATTTTTGATTGTTTACAATTTTTTCAACAAACAAATCTTTTAAATACATGATAATAAATCAATTAATACATAGGCAAATTGTAAAATTCTTCCTTGGTATTTACTGTCTGTTAATTGAAGTTCATTCATTTTATTTTTGGATGATTTAAAACTGAATATTGTTGTGATTTATAAACCGTTAGTTCATCTGTCAGTTAAACTTGAGATTATTTATTTTTTCATTACTAAACTGTACACACCAACTTTTTATTCGATTTCTAACGAGGAAAAACCTTTGCACACTCCTTATCAAAAAAATTTCATTTATTTAACGTGTTTTATGATTTAAATAAACAATTAAATTTTAATAAACGCTCACGCGCATGCGCACAACGGTTCTCGACACATAATTTCGTGTCGAGTAAACTCACGCGGATAATCTCACATTTTCACCTAGTGAGATTCACCGTAATAGAGTAGGCTACTCACTTTCGTCATTTTCACTCGTTTTGAGAACCGTTATAGCCCCCCAGGGGGGCTATTACGGTTCTCGTGCGGATTTTCTCACTTCTCACATTTTCATCTCACGTGACTTTAGTCACCCTATTACGGAACTCTCGAGTGAAAATGTGAAGTAACTAGGCACTTTCGGAAAATGAATCTCACATTTTCACGAATGTTGACGCTATTTTTATTGGAATTTCACATTTTGTTATGTCAAACTAAAAATTAACCTTAAATTTTACATTATTGTGATAAAAAACGAGTTAATTTTAGTAAAAGAGAATAGGGTACATTATTAGAATTAATTAAAGAATATAGTGCTGCTATAGAATGTAAAAGAAATATTTGGGCTAGTAAAAATAAATTTTGATTACACATTGACCGTATTTTTAAATTTTGAAAACATTTAAACATGAAATTAGCTTTTAAAAAATTAATAATGGTATTACAAGACAGCGTCAATAGTTAAAAATACACAGTATTATAATGTACATATATTTTAAAGACACTCGTTATAATTACAGATAATATCACACATCAAATATATAGCATCAATACAATACACATCATACGTTATTTATTTTTGATTGTTTACAATTTTTTCAACAAACAAATCTTTTAAATACATGATAATAAATCAATTAATACATAAGCAAATTGTAAAATTCTTCCTTGGTATTTACTGTCTGTTCATTGAAGTTAATTCATTTTATTTTTGGATGATTTAAAACTGAATATTGTTGTGATTTATAAACCGTTAGTTCATCTGTCAGTTAAACTTGAGATTATTTATTTTTTCATTACAAAACTGTACAAACCAACTTTTTATTCGATTTCTAACGAGGAAAAACCTTTGCAGACTCCTTATCAAAATAATTTCATTTATTTAAAACGCTCACGCGCATGCGCACATCGGTTCTCGACACATAATTTTGTGTCGAGTAAACTCACGCGGATAATCTCACATTTCCACCTAGTGAGATTCACCGTAATAGAGTAGGCTACTCACTTTCGTCATTTTCACTCGATTTGAGAACCGTAATAGCCCCCCAGGTGTTGAAGCTAACCAACTGTCATTTTCAAATGAATGCAGTTATTAAAAAAAAATTGCGTTGAAAAGAGGAGAGTATACCGTTTATAATGGGTATGAAAAAAGTTTAATAAAATGTTTATGCGTCAATTTATTTTATTGATGAAAAATATTTAGATTTTAAAACATTGATAATACTTTTATAATAATGTAAATCTATTATCATTTCTAGGGTGTATACTGTACACTAATTACTACTGCTTTTAGACTGCTGACTTATATTTAACACATGTTATTTAAGGTACTTGACCACCTTATAAATTTCAAAAAATAGAATTTTTGTTTTTGTATTTTCTCAGTCCTTATACTTTTAAAATCAACCCCCATTTTTTTTTAATTCGAATTCTATCATAGTGAAATTAGTAAAAGTGTTTGCGTGCTTCCATTACTGCGTACTTGCTGACTTTGTTTCAGGCAGCTGTTTCTCGAAACTACTTTTTTCAAATGGCGGACAGTTAATCTCCGAAACTACTCGGCCGATTTCAATGATTTTGATCTTGTTTTGTTCATTGAGATGTTTTGTATGCCAATTTACCACATTTTGCGAAAAAAATTAATTATAACATTTTTTTAGCAGAGATTAGTGAAACACATCCGCCATTTTTTATTTTTTTTATTTTTGGCAAATTATGGTAAATTGTCACATAAAGGACCTTTCTTTTGAAGATACCGTTTTGTTTTTTTCTTCAAATTCACCAATCCTGAGATTAACTGTCTGCGTTGGACACCATTTTTTTGAGGCCTCGACTTTGGCGCCTCCTGGATAGTTGTTAAAAATGAAATTAAAAAAATAAAGTATTTTTGTATTCTATAAGCTTCAAATAAAAGTTTTAAAAAATCATTGTAATATCTTATAAGTACAGGGTCTGAAAAAATTATTGAAAATGTTGTATTTTTTAGCTTTCCAAGGTGGTCAAGTACCTTAAATGTGATACCCTACAGAAAACGTTTGGTTAGATTTTAGTTTTGACTAAATTTTTAATAATACTAGACATAACATAACTCATGAAATTCGCGCGACAGCTCCCGGATTAAAAATATCTAATTATATCTTGAAACAAATAAATTCTAAATCTTTCATTTGTTGTCTTCCCTGCAAGATTTATTCTAGCAATTATTATTTTATACAACATTAGATATAAGTCGTTCTATATATTAACTCTTGATTCATGGTTCAAAATTTAACATTGTTTTGTATATACAGTCGAAATCGGTTATAACGATATCGAAAGGACCAGTCATATTAGTTCGTAATAGCCGATAGTCGTAAAAACCAGTAAAAAGAATTATATGAGATTTGTTTGAGTCGTTAAACCCGATATGTTGTTTTAACCAATAACGTTTTAACCGGTTTCGACTGTAATTATGGAAACATGAAGTCTGATATTGGCTGTTTCTATAAAAAGGATTTGAAAATTTGAACCCTTTGGATGCGATCTAAAAATGTGCACCTTTCCGATAAAAATAAAAGTGGTCTAATTTTATTTACATTTTCTTTTCATTATATCAATTTTGAATGAAATTGCATATAAGAAAGTTGATATTCGTGTCTATTGTGTAGTATATTGAGGAATCATGATTTAGTAAAGCAAAATATATATATAATTTAAGGCTGGGGTGAAGGATTTTACTGAATATTTCACTGACATTTACATTTTTTCTTAAAACATTTTTTTCTAAAATAAAGGTCGAATTCCGCGTGTAATGGTGCTTTTTGAGTCAGGAACTATAGTCGATTTTCACGTCAAAGGGGAAAAATAAAATCGACTTTTTTAGTCAACTTTTGCGTCCAAAGGGTTAAATTAAATTTTATACAAAAACTTCTATGCAGATTTAATTAGACTTTATTTATACAGTTTTAAGATTTTAAACAATCATTACTGCCACGATAATGGGGATGTAGTGTCCACATTTTATAGCAACCAGTCGAGCAAGCATTCACTATACATGCCGCAAAAAAATTCTAGTTGCATATAAATACGAATATGTCTTACAAGAATTCATATGAGAAAATCAATAAAATAAAAATATAATATTTTTCCGTAACCGTACATGACAATAATAGGTATGTAGGTTATATTATAATACATTTTTACATGTAATCCATTTTCATATTTCTAACACGTACATAATATGTTTCAGATCAAATATTGATTCCATAATCACGTTTAGATACATATACATACATCGACATGACGCGTTTAAACCACAGCCAGTCGTGGTTTGTTCACAGACATTACAGAAACTAGAACATAGTACAAATATATCCTTTAAAAAGTATTTTCTATTCACTTATTTAAATACCATTTCATATTACTCTTTAAACATTTCTTGTGCTATGTAAATGATAGTCGAATAAGATTTGTGGAATAAAACTGCGAAACTACAAACTTACTTAAAGTATTACTTAAAATATTTTTTTTATTATGTTTCAATAATTCTTATGCAGAACTGCTTACCAATGTTTTTATATGAGTAGTTTATTTTTTATGCACCTAATAAATAGAATGGACATTCGCGAATTTGTATATACATATATCAAAAGCGCTCTATATAAATTAATGTTAATTAAATGAAAAAAAAACATAACAAATAATGAAATTTATTGTTTATAGTAGTTATTTATGTTTTTTTTTTTTATCTTAAAGTTGATATTTCTATGACAAATTGAAGTATGACACAAAATATAACTAAAAAATTTTTAATTTTAGATTTGGTTAAAAGTATGTTTATTGTATAGAAAATCACGTAATCTATATATATAATCGACCAATGGGTGTCAAAATGGTTAACCTGGCCCGACAAAAAATAGGTGTGACGCGTGAAATTTTACCCAAAAATTTTGAACTTTAGATTTCGTTAAAATTAAGGTTTTTATATAGAAAATGATGTGAAAAGTTGAAATTTTCAAACCGCAGGTCTGTATCTCATCACGTTCTCGAGTTATGGCCTCTCAAAGTTTTAGTTTTTTAAAAATTTTGGAGAAAAATGGCTGTAACTTTTGAACGTGTGGTCGGAATTGATTTTCGTTGACAGATTTGAAATCAGCGTGTCAAAATCGACATAATGACATGTATAATACTTGAAAGTTAAAAAAAATTTTTTTGCTGAAAATCGAAATTTTTCCAAGGGGTATACCTTAAAAAAATGACGATTTTTGACCAAATTTTTTTTTATCGAATTTTGAAGTATTATATATGTCATTATATAGATTTTGACCCGCTGATTCCAAATCTGCCAACAAAAATCAAATTCAACCACACGTTCAAAAGTTACAGCCATTTTTCTTCAAAAATTTGAAAAAACTAAAACTTTAAGAGGCCATATCTCGAGAACGGTTTGAGATACAGACCTGCGGTTTAAAAATTTCAACTTTTCACATCATTTTCTATATAAAAACCTTAGTTTTAACGAAATCTAAAATTCAAAATTTTTGGGTAAAATTTCACGCGTCACACCTATTTTTTGTCGGGCCAGGTTAACCATTTTGACACCCATTGGCCGATTATATCTATAGATTATGTAATGCAGTAATCAAATATCAACAAATATGTCTAATTTAGTACATTTAGTTAAACAAGTGTCCAACACTGGGGTATTTTCCGAGACTGGCTCCAATACCTTATCTTGAAATATTTGTGACCTACACAATATTTTAAATTTTAAAAACAACGGGACGCTACTGACCACCACAACAACATCATACTAAAATCACATCATCAAAATGGCTGTAGAAGCATGAAATATATAATTTATTTTTATGTACAGTGCTTCCCCATCCAGAAACTGTGAACATCACGTTTATTGTAGATAGTATCTTTTGAAAAATGTGTAGAGTTTTACGCTTGAGCTCAACGTGGGCAATTTGCCCAATTTAAAACGAGTCGGGGTATACCCGGGAAATGTTTAAAAAATATGTGTGTATGTAATAAACTAACTTTTAATGTTTTTCAAAACAATCTAACCGAATTATTGTCAGAAATGTTTCCTTTTCAATAAATAATTCTGTTGCTTTTATATTGTAAACTTTGCAAACTTTATAATAGTTATTTTTCAGTTTAAGAAATCTAAAATAAATAGTATATGTATAAGATAAAATACCTTATTATGAAACTACGTGAAAAAACGTCTGTTATGTACAAATGTAGGTAAATATTAATCAATTTTTTTTTAATTCATTTTACTTCATATTACGTACGCAAAAAATAATTTTTGACTTTCATAATGGGGGAATGAATTATAAAACATATGTAGGTAGTAATCCAAAAATAATGATTTATATGTATTCATAGAAAACATTGGATTATTTACTCCTTTTTATTTCATAAAAAATAGTTTATTTAATTGAATTTTGGAAGCAGGACGATTTAAAGAAAATATGAGCCAATCAAATAATGCAACTTATAGATTTTTTTATGAACAAAAAGTTTTGGAAAATCGTTTCATAATACGGTACTACTCATCTCAATCATATTTTAAAAAAATAGATAATATTTTCTAATTCAACTGTATAAAAATTAAAAGGTTAACCAATGGCAGTTTATTTGAATATTTTATCGGTGTTTTAAAATTGTTCGATAATTAAGAGGGTTAGCAAGTCTAGCGCCTCTGAAAATACTCAGTATTTGGGAATTTACTGTGGTCAAATGAAACAACGAATTAAAGCAAAATTAACACAGCTGTTTAATACTATTTTGTAGTACATTTTAAATTATTTTTCAGATTTTTATGAATGAAAATTATTAATCTTTAGCCGATGGTAGGTTTTCATCAAAATTTGGAGTTGACACGTACTTGCTTTTAGCCAAATGGTCAGATCTGGAACAATTTTACAAAGTGACTTTAGTTTTTGAAACTATCCTCTATACTCTATGGAATGAACCACTTTGGTTGGAAACAAAAAATCCTGTAGATTTTTATGGCCAATGAAAATTACAGTTCAAATAAAGCTTAAATTTTAAAGTGATTCATTCCATACAGCATAGTTTCAAAAACTAAAGTCACTTTGTCAACTCTAAATTTTGATGAAAACCTCCCATCGGCCAAAGATTAATAATTTTCATTCATAAAAATAAATTAAAACGTACTTTAAATAGTGATTAAACAGCTTTGTTAATTTTGCTTTAATTCGTTGTTTCATTTGACCACAGTAAATTCCCAAATAAGTATTTTCAGGTGCGCTATAGACTTTCTAACCCCCTTAACTACACTTCGTGAATTTATACGAGAAAGCACTGTGCATTTACTTGGCAGATGTTTGTATTGTTTGATTTTAAATTTTAATGCGTAATTTTATTTTAGAAACAGTACATAAAAACACCTACATTCTATAGTTTAAAACAGAGGTTCCCAAAGTGTGCGTCCTGAGGAGCCACAGGGCCACTGTAAAAAAACTCCAAGCTCATCCAATGAATGAATTTGTTCAATAATGCATTTTTCTACATGAATTAGGAAGAGTGCCATGAGAAAACTTTAATTCAAAAATGGCGCCGCGATTTGTAAAAGTTTGCGAACTTCTAGTCTAAGATTTAATATTATTTTTAAAGATAAATAAATCTCATTTTGTAAACATCTAATATAATAAAGCCAGTGGCAATGTTTTCTTAATATTTATCAAGCTTTTAGCACGCGGTCACAAATACAAAAAAAAGATTAATAAAGTCTAATAAATACATCAACTAAAGCAACTATGATATATACACCAAAAAAGACATAAATAAAATTCAAATAGGACAAATCATTGTTGATTTAAGAACATTAAAACGACAGTATATTATCGTTCTACATATCTTTCCCAAAATACAATATGTGGGAGTAAAAAGAACCTCTGTTTCATAAGTAACTCTCTAATACAGATGTCAAGTCAACACCCATATCTAACATTTCGTATTCGCTCATTAGGTATTTGTTCTAACGATATATTCTTGAGTATTTATCATCAAACGGTACATGAGCACATGGAATGTTTATACACATGAAAGGAGAATGTATGAAGTAATATGTAATATGTTACGTGGAATGAAACCCCATTTTAACCACTTTTAAGAATTTGCAATAAATAAAACAGTTTTCATAAAATAACATTAAAAAAAACATCTGCATATCAACACATTGCTTCATCGCGTTGAATTCAGGTAGTTCATTTATCGAATATTTTTAATAAACGCCGATTAAGTATTCAGACGAACTTCCTACAATTGGTTAACCATTTAGTTTTTATACAATTTTATATAAAAAATATATAAATTCGATTTTTTTCTTAATACGCGCCGGATTATTTTCACATATATTTTTAATTTTTTTACAATTTCAATTTAAACCTAAATTTTTCAGCTATGAAAACGTCAAAATGATATTTAATACCTATGTCTAAGAAAATAATGATTGAATAAAAACAAATGATGATTTTTTAAGCAAATGGAGATAAATTTTCATAAGGGAATATTTTACAACAAATGTTGCGGTGCCCTGTTTTATATAAAAAATTAAATGTTCTAAAAAATATTAATTCGAAATAAGAAAATCGCAAAAAACAAAAAAAACTCTCTGACTACCTAGGGAAACATATCACCTTTTGAGCACATTTCGATTTTTTTGTTTCAGATGATCCGGTAACGAGTTATGGAGTTAACAACTTTTTTTTTGAGGCGCCTCCAGAGATTCGCTGTCATAGACTTATTTTTTGATATTTTTAATTGAAAATTTTTCCAAAGATACTTTAGATATCATACTATAACGTGTATATGAAATAAATAAACCAATATTATTCATATCTCCAATAAAAATCATGAAAATATGCCTTTTTTTTCGTCTTTAAAATCTTACCCCTTAATAACTACAAAAGTTGTGGTGCCCGTTCTTGAAATATCTTGAAAAATAAAATAATTTTTAAATGGGACCATCCTCTAGCCAGACTCAACCAACTAACCAAGTTTCATTAATACTCAGACAGGCATACAGGCAGAAACGGAAAAAGTACTTGCATGAAAAAAAATATTAAGATGAATTTTTGGGGTACATTTGAGCTTAATATTGCAATATTTTTCTGTGAGCCTGCAACTACGGTTGCTGCAAAGAATTATTGTTTCGAAGACGGTTAATATTTCTACTGATATCCACACCTTTTAACGTTTGTTTCATTATAATAGTTTCAACAGTTCGTGACATATCGGTGAAAAAATATAAGAACAAACCTTTTTGCTTTGTCGTTGTTGGGTTAAAAAAAACATTTTTTTTAATTAAAAAGGGAGTTCCCTATGAAAATTATATTGGTCTCGTTAGACAGATTATTTATGTGTTTTATCTTTTTTTTATTATTAAATCGAATTTGCTTCTTTATATAAAAATAGGCCAAAGGCTTTTGGAGTAGAAAAATTACTAATAATAAAATATCATTTCCTACAACAGTTCTTTAGGGTGTCATCTAAAAACCCGGAAGTGTCCCTTATCCAATGAAACCGGTGTCATATGCTCTGAAGTTAGGGAAGAGGCAAAAATCAGTACTTCGTCAAGACAATAACCCATTAACGCCCGCTGTACAAATTTTTGTACAACTTATTTTATAATAATTAGTACTGCTGTCTCTGGATATTAATTCACAATAATTCCTTAAAAATCAGTTGGTAAAAGTGTAACAAACATATAATCTGTTAACGTTATTAGTTTCATAAGTGTTTTGATTGTTCTGAATAATTTTTATATGAAAAGAGGTACGTGGTATGTTAATATATTTTATCCAACTAGAGCATGTGATTTCGAAATTTTGTTCAAATCATATGAAATAACTTAAATATTCATATAACATGACTTTTAAATGAAATTTATCTAAATAATAATGATATCGGAAAAGCAACCTCACACAAAATAGACTTCATATCTGCCCAATTTACTCACTTGATTACACACTGTTATTTTTTTTTCTATGAATATTAAAAAAAGTTTATGTTGTATATTTAGTTAAATATATTGAATATGTGCTTCATTTCATTATAAAAAATCTTTTGGATGTTTTTTTCCATTGGGCGTTAATGGGTTAATAATAAATTATTAATAGAATTTTATTTGTTTTGTTATATTTTATAATTTATAATTTATTTAATTTGATACCAAACGCATCCCAAAACAATTCCAGGGACATGATTAAGAGTGATATGTAGCTAGCTTCGGGCCGATCAAAGTATTAAAGTATAACAGATACATGATATATACAGTCCTCTATTAATAACATAAGAATACTACGATGTTGTCATCGCAGCGTTACAAAATTCCGATGTACCGACAACCATTACAGCCCTCTGCGATTCTTGACCGCGGTCAATACAACATACATCACTACTTCCAGTTTAACACGTCGCGCTGTCACTCGTCGACGCGCACGTGCTTTTATATATAGATGACTCATAAGTTGTCATTTTTATTTTTATTTTGCCAGTTTATAAAAAAAAACGTTTTTACTTTATTTTAAGAAAATATTGTAATGCTGAAAAAAATTTAAATCAGAATTTTGATTAAATATTAATTTTGATTTTTTCCAATCTATTTAGACTATGATAGCTATATGTCAGTCTGTCTGTAGATGATGTTATTCAAAAATTATAAAATATTGAAGAGTGAAAAAATTATGCTTTTTCAAAATGGTTCGTATAGATTAAAAAAAAAAATTTAAATAAAATAAACCGTATATAAAACACGTAGTACCAAAAATTATGTATCAAAACTAACCTAAACTCGTTCTCTTATACATCTACTCATCGCTCTTTTCCTTAGCGTTACATCGTTGATTATTTATTAGAAATAACGTGTACATATTAAGTGCCGAGATATTTCTAAATCACTAGTCTCGCTAAAGAATTTTTACTTCAAAAACGTGTGTAATATACAAAGTAATTTTACAAAATTGTATAGTAAAATTTCCAATATAGTACCAAAAACTGATATATCAAAACTAACCTAAACTCGTGATTGACTCTTTCTCTTATACATCTACTCATCGCTCTTTTCCTTAGCGTTACATGTTTAATTATTTATTAGAAATAACGTGTCGTATTAAGTGTCGAGATATTTCTAAATCACTAGTCTCGCTAAAGAAGTTTTACTTCAAAAACGTGTGTAATATACAAAGTAATTTTACAATGTTGCATAGTAAAATTTCCAATATTGTCTTAATAACAATTACTGTCCTTTAGGTTACAAAGCAAAGCATAGTAATTTTTCCAGATTTTTTTCCGTTTATGTATACATTGTACAACCCTGACATGTACAGCGAAAACATTTATCCAATCAACAGACTCATGCAGAAATATGTGTAACATCATTACACTAATAGACACTGTTGTACTTATTGTGTTACAAAAGGTGTCATTCGTTAACGGAATTTATTTGTGATTTCACTTAATTCTACAAATACATTCGTTTAGTTTAGTGACTGCGAGATAAAACGTTTAAAAGTATTATTAAAGTGGGTACATGGGTAATGTTAAAATTAATAATTAATTTTGATTATAACAATTAAATCCGAAAAGTCTTATACTCATATGAATTTTTTTTATTCATAAAAATATATTTGCTATTTACAGTGAAACTTGGATAAGTGGGAAACTTCTATAACTAGAATTCATACTAAGATCCCGTCACTTCTACATTTGCAACATTAGAACTGGGTAAATGGGAAACCTCTTTAAGTGGGATAAAATAACTGGTCTCTTGAGATTCCAGTTATCCATACTAATACAAAAATATCATTCTTTGACCCGGTAGATTTATAATGTCCTTTAAAAAAATAATTTTAAATTACGAAATAAATATATTTTTTTAATTAAGCGTCAAAAATCATAAAATGTTTAGAATAATTAATAATAAAACTAAAATTTCAAAATACAAACAAACAAAAAAACGTATGAGGGAGGCATGTCATTTTATATTACAATAAAATACATATTTGAAGTTTTTTATATTTTTTTATGTAGACAACAATTTCTTATATAAATATATTAAAATTTCAATTGAAGAATAGACAAACTATGTTGTTAACAATTCTACAAAAAAATGATGAAAAAGTTCTAGTATCACCGCGGGATATAAAGTTTCAAAGTCAGTGTCTGTCTGTAGAGAAAAATAAAACATGAATTGAATCTTAAATCAACCAAGACAAAAGGCAATAACGGTAAAAATATACAATTTATATTGGTATAAAAAATTCGTGCAAAAGTATATAAAATCTCATAAAAATACATTCATTTTTATTATTTACACGCAATTGAGGATTTACCAATAGGCTAAGTAGGATACTTATAGCCTTGAGCGGTAAATTTTCAACGTTAGGTAATTTCTAAAATGAATTGAAAAAATATATTTAAGATCGAAAATGTCAGAAGAGACAAAAAATATTTTATAGACAATTTTATCTATAGATAAAATATTTAAAATTTCCGGGTTGTTATGCCGTGGTCGATGAGTCGTTTCACTGACACTAGACGTTTCGCCGCTCTTTACTGGCAGCATCTTCAGTAGTATTCTGTGGATCTGTCGTGACTACTGAGGTTTGAGACCTCGTCACCCGTCTTATATCCAAGTCTGTAGTGGTGGGGGCTGAGGATGATGACGTATAGTTGGTATTATAACTGTTGGTTACGTATTGAAATTGTGTATTTGTTTGCTTGTTACGTAACGCCGTTTTCCAAGTTTTATTAATATTATAACCGTCATCTCTATTAAAATTGTTTGGGTGTTGCATAATTTCAATAGCTTCTCTTCTTAATAAGTTGTGCAACCCCCTAGGTTTGGCTAACACAGATGTCTTGTCAAATTGTATCACGTGTCCTTCATCCAATGCGTGCTGTGCGACCGCTGATTTTTCCGGTTGTATTAGTCGTAGGGCCCTCACATGTTCAGATTTTCTTATTGCCACTGATCGTTTTGTCATACCTATGTAATCTTTTCCACACTCACAGGGAATCCTATAAACGCCGGGTGTAAGTAAAGGGTCCAGCTTGTCTTTGACCGCGCGGTGATCAAAAATCTTGTACACAGAGCCAAGACCATCTCTGACCCCCAACACTTGCAACGAGAACTACAACATCTATCGGGAGCCCTGGAAGCCAATGGATACAACAAAAGGGATATCCAGCGAGCCATCAATCCACGACGGACTGAACCATCTGAGACCGACCAAACACATATGGACCAACCCAAGGCTTGTCTTCCATATATCCAAAATGTAACGGATCGCATCTCCCGAATTCTAACTAAGAAGGGTATAAAAACCATCTTCACCACTACAAATAAAATAGAACAGAGATTCTCTCGGTCAAAGACAAGCTGGACCCTTTACTTACACCCGGCGTTTATAGGATTCCCTGTGAGTGTGGAAAAGATTACATAGGTATGACAAAACGATCAGTGGCTATAAGAAAATCTGAACATGTGAGGGCCCTACGACTAATACAACCGGAAAAATCAGCGGTCGCACAGCACGCATTGGATGAAGGACACGTGATACAATTTGACAAGACATCTGTGTTAGCCAAACCTAGGGGGTTGCACAACTTATTAAGAAGAGAAGCTATTGAAATTATGCAACACCCAAACAATTTTAATAGAGATGACGGTTATAATATTAATAAAACTTGGAAAACGGCGTTACGTAACAAGCAAACAAATACACAATTTCAATACGTAACCAACAGTTATAATACCAACTGTACGTCATCATCCTCAGCCCCCACCACTACAGACTTGGATATAAGACGGGTGACGAGGTCTCAAACCTCAGTAGTCACGACAGATCCACAGAATACTACTGAAGATGCTGCCAGTAAAGAGCGGCGAAACGTCTAGTGTCAGTGAAACGACTCATCGACCACGGCATAACAACCCGGAAATTTTAAATATTTTATCTAACAACGCCGGCCGTGAAAGCCTTAAGACAATTTTATCTATAGTCTGTTTCATTTAAATTTGCAGTAGTTACCGGGAGATTTGACGGTAGGAATTCTGAATAGTACCGTTAAAAACCCCGACAACCACTGAAAAACTTAAATGAAACAGACTATACATATTTACATATGTATTAAATCAGATTAATTGGAATCAGCATCATATTATGATAATATAATTAAAATAATTGTAGGTATAGTACAGGGATTCCCAGTGGGGTCCAGGTGGACCCATTGGAGGTCTATGAAAATTTAAAAAGGGTCTATAGTATTCCGGGGGTCTATGATAAGATGATTAATTTTTTTAATTTTCCTTTTTTTGGCTTTTCAACTATATTTAGGTATATCTATTTATAATTTAAGTGCAATGACCTTTCTTTTCTTTGCTTTTCAGCTTTATTTATGTATATATAATATAATTGTAACGACTTATTTTTGCTTTATACAAGTACAAAGCAAATGTATAATATAATGTTTTGTATAAAGCAAAAATAAGTCGAAAATATTAAAAATAACTGGATTTTATTGAAATTGTAAATTTATATTAACTGTGATTTTTTTAAACAAATTATGAAACATTTTTTAAATTTTCTTCATATCTTCCTATATTTTTGCTGACCTAAACTTAAGGGGCGATACCAAAAAGTAAATAGAATATAATGTTTCTAAAATTAATAAGATAGTACCTTAAGGGTGCAAAGAAGTTATACAAATAATAATTATTGTGAATTTTAGTTTTATTTTGGAATAATCACTTTTTAAACTTTTTTTTCAATACTTAAAAATGCCATTTTCCAATTTTCGTCACTGTAAGGATTGCACACCCCCTGCTGATGAAGAGACAAAGCTGTAACTTTTTGGGCTTTGAAACAACACTACATTAATGATTTCTCTGAATTTTCATATTAATATGACAATTTTTAACAAAACTATGTCACATTGAAAAAGTGTCCCACTAATTGTGACAAGCAGTGTACAATATTTTAGAAATATACGAAAACACAGGTAATATAAGAGTTTCAATATAAAATTTTAGCAACCCTACTAGAAGTAAAAACATCTTAATCATTTTTAATACAAAAACTTTTCCACCTCGTCTTCATTATTAGTTATTGTCGTATAAATTACTGTACCTTTTCTGTATTATACATAACGTGAATTTTCAATGTTGGTTTTGGCTTTCTGCGCCCAAGTTTCTATGCCAAGTAATAAATTCAGCGTAATGAAAACGTCATTAGTTCTGCAGCTGTAGGCTCAGGTCGACTCTAATAGCACTACACAAAGCTTTATAAGTTTTGATTTCATTTGTCAATTCGTACTTTGTTATTTCTCAACCTATGTTTTTCGCGGAAATCATTTCCAATTACATTTATACATTTAACCTAATGCAATATCGTTGGAGCAGTTAACATTTTTAAATTGTTCTATTAAATGTTTATTATATTCCATTAAAAAAATGTGTGTTTTCAAATCAACACGAATAGCAATGGCGAAAATAGTTAACAATATTACACGTGGAATCAATGGTTTAATGAAGGGGTTCCCAATCTTTTCTTTACAAAGACCCTTTTTGAAAGAATGATTTCTTTTATAGATCCCCTAGCAAAAAAAGAGTAATTGTAGGTAATTCTATTTTGTAAATCGAATTTCAAACATCAAAATTTTCCATAAACCTCTAATAGACCCCTGGGATACTATAGACCCCTTTTAAACTTCCATAGACCCACAGTGGGTCCACTTGGATCAAGTTGGGAATCTCTGGTTTAATGAATAATGGTATAATAAATATTAATTTTAAAAAGGGTGTGTATACTTATGTTCCCGCATTAGAAGTTATACTTCTTTGGTGTGGTGACATCTAGCGTGCAAATGCAAAACTAAATACCTTTTTTACCGACTATCAACACAGAAATATGTATTATCTACACATAATCAAACTTCATGGTGTTAAATTGTTTCCGTTTAACAAGTTTGAAGACGAAAATAAAACCAAATCATTTGAAAACGCATAAAAATATAATAGTTGTCTTACGACTAACTATATTATTTTTTTCATTTCATACTAATTAGTTCTGACCCTCCTTCTTTTAATTTTATCGAAAAATTCATTTTAATTATTAAATATAAACAAAATGACAATTAGCATATATTACCTTATTTATTTATAGTGAAATAGACAAAATATACTGGAAAAAGAAATTGGCGCAATGTCGATAAATATTTACAGTGTTAAGACTTTTCGTTTTATTTAAAAAATAAATAAATTACTCAACCGAAGATTTAGAAAAAACATAAACAATGTTTATTTTCTGTCACAAAATCTTCGTACATTTTAAATTAGAATAAATAAATAAACATGGAAATTTTTTCAACAGAATAACCATTGAATATTTTTAAATATAATACATACATTAAAATATTTTATATGCACGAATATAAATAGGGTAAACGTAATTTTTGTACAATAAAGATGAACATTGCACCAAAATTAACATAATCAAAAAAGTACTAAAATTTCAAATTAACTATGTATATAGAAAAATAGAAAAAATAGACGAACGTCATTAATGGATTCTGAAAGGACCCCACAGAATCCTTATGGGAAAGGGGTTTCGGTCAAACTCTTTGAAACTTTGGATTATAATAGTCCTTGACGAGTAGATCAAAAATGCCAATGGGCAGTAAGTCCTAAAAACTCAAACTCTTAAGATATAGCCCTCTGAAGTTGGGGATCATGATTGTCTTTAATTTACAATATTTTTTTGTAGAACCTTAAATTTCGCTCAACTTTTTGTATTTATTCCCAAAGACATCTATAATCGATTGCCACCATAAAAAAGTCAACTTTTCAATTCATTGAGAAATGACAACACTTAAATCTTATTGTTACGTTTTTATTTAATTATAAACAAATCCAATTGTTTATAATCAAAAATTGGTTTATAATAAAAAAAAACGTAATAATAAGATTTAAGTACTTCCATTGGCTAAAGAATTTAAAAGTTTACTTTTTTATGGTGACAATCGATTATATAAGTCTTTGGGAACACATACAAATAGTTGTGCGAAAATTAAGGTTCTACAATTTTTTTTATTGTAAATTAAAGGCAAGCCTGATCCCAACTTTAGAGGGCTATATCTTAAAAGTTTGAATTTTTAGGACTTAGTGCCCATTGACACTTTTAATCTACTCATCAAGGACTATTATAATCCAAAGTTTCAAAGAGTTTGACCGAAACCCCTTTCCCATAAGGATTCTGCGGGGTCCTTTACAAGCATTATATTAAATTCACCTGTTTGTACAGTTAACTTCATAAATGGTCGTCCAGTTTTTATTGAAATTCGTTTAAAACAAAATTAGTAGGCTCCTACTATAGCAAAAAAAACTGTATTTATAAGGGCATCGAACCGTTATTTTTTTCGTTTTTTATTTTTTGTTCTGGGAGGCCAAAAAATTATCTTAGAGTATTGATGTTTTGGATCAATGTTAGAAACAACTAGCATAATTTAAAACAACTTTCAAAAATGTAAATTTCAAATGAGGGGCTATTGAAAAAACAGTTTTTTTGAATTTTTCTACTGTTGTTTTTAATTTAAGGAGGAAATATTTTGAAATAATGTAGCAAAAGTATAGTACAATTTGGCACAACTTTCAAAAATGTGAATTTCAATAAAAGGAGGGCTAACATCACACAGATTATATTTTTTTGAATTGTTTGAATAATAACGAGTTAAAATACGAAGAAAAACTAACGTTATAAATATATTTTTAGATAAGAAAATAGAACGAATTTTAAAATAATTTATTTTCGTATAAAATTCAATAACAAACTCCCTATACTTTGTAGTCTGTATTTGACTTTTAGGTGTTCAGAAAGTGGTGGTTATAACTACTTATTCTTTAAATAATGTCTGAAATACTCGTAAAAATATAAACGATCTCTTTGAACAACGATGCTTTATTTATTTTTTATTGTGTTTTTTTATAGTTTGCTATTTACATAATTGTTGTAATATAGTTTTAATGACTTCTACAAACTATACATGCATGTATATTGTATTTTTAATATGCGGTTCTCATATTATAAAATGATACATTAGGTGTTTAGCTATGCTAAATATAATGATATTATTTGTTTAAAAGTTCATATTAAATGGTATGTAAAAAAATACTTCTTACAATCAAGCTTTTATTATTACATGTCAATGATACCCATGTCAATGAGGTTGTGAAGAAAAAGGTAATTCACCAATTGCCGTATTGGATTTAGAACAATATTAGATATACCATATTGCATTTTCACCGGACTTATAAACGTGTACAAAATTTTAAAGCTCTAGCTTAGTTAGAAATGGTCGAAATTTCGATTGCAATATTTGACCTAAACGTACCATCGACATCATAAGTCGTCTGACACCCTAAAGGTGAGAATCGCTTACAATAAAATCGAAAATATATAAAACAAACATCATTGGTTATTTTTTTAGGGCTTTTACGCCCATTTCATTAATTAATTTTATATCAAGTTATTTAAATACCAAAAATTCGGAATATCAAATATTGATTGCCACAATGTTTACTTATATAATTTTCAATAGATTACATAATAATTTAATCGCACAAATATTAAAGAGTATTATAAATAAAGAGTAGGGGAGCATGGGTGACAGTGGATCAACTTTTTTATTCCGTCGTATTCCTATGAAACTGCAGTATTTTTTAACTATCTTTTATATGGGTCTTATAGAGGAGTTATTAAGGTATAAACAACACTAACAATTTTAGGTATTGAAGCATTAGAAACGCCTTTTTTCGACTATTAAAAAAAATGAGGAAAATGATCCACTGTTCCCCATGCACGGGTAACAGTGGATCAACATAAGACAATTAAAAAACCTTTACGTTTTATTAATGATTGTATTATATTTATCTTAAACTAGGAAACATTAATCTTGTCAAGTAATAAAATCACATAGGTAATATATTAAAAAAAAATAGGCAAAACCAATAAAATTTATAAAACATAATATTTTTACAGAAATGTTAAATAATTATATATTATTAATTAATAATTAACGAATAGTTATTCGCGAAATCGAACATTTTCTGGCCTACCCGTGGGACATAGCTCGATCCGTTGTACCCCAAAACATAATGATCCACTGTAACCCACAGGCACGTGTGAAAATAATAATCATACCGTTAAAAATACAAGCAACAATGGATTAAAAACAGCTGTTTCACCAATACTTAACATACTTATACGTATTACAAAATTATTAAACACGCCAATATATGTATATTCTCTATAAAAAATTGTTTTGAAAAATACTGTGAAAAAAAATTTCGTACATTTTTTTTGTCAGAGTGCCGTAACATGTCTACCTTCTGTGATAATCTAAGAAATACTAACAAGCAGGCAGGACATTTGAAAAAGTATACTCCTGATGTAATAAGTATGTGCATATGGTTTATACAAAAAAAAATATTTGCACTGATCCACTGTGTACCATGATTCACTGTTACCCATGTTCCCCTACTTTTTTATCTAGCAAATTAATTTCAAAATATCTGTCTTTGTTTGGTGCATGGAAAAATGATTTAAATATTATAATAATCAAATATATAATATTACTTATGAGAATATCAATAAAGCATAACAATATCAATCATTTCAAAAATAAATCCAGGACTATCGTCGTTGAAAAAATTGCTAACCTATAAATATGATATTGGGTTCTCATTATACTAATAATCTAGTCCATACGTGACAGGGAATGACATATTACATTTTTTTATATTGATTTTTATTCATCACCTATACAAAAACGTAAATATCTCGGATCTTAGTTAAAAATTGTAAAAACTAACCCCATGTCTACCCACGCAATTAGGGGTTGAATATCGAATTTTTTTATTGTAGAATATTTTGTCCGACTCCACCATTATAACGTAAGCAGCTATGCAGATAAACATATCAAAAACACAGACCCTGTCTACCCCAGCCATTAGGGGTTGAATGTAGAAATTTTTATTTTAATAGATGACTATTTTGCCCGCATTTACCTTTATAAGTAAAGCAGGTATGCAGATAAACATATCTAAATCCATCCTCGTCTCCGTCTCATGTTATTAGGGCTTGAATATCGAAATTTCATTTTTAATTGAATATTAATCTGTCCGAATTTACTTTAATATCATGAACAATTATGAAGATAAATATATCAAAATTTTACCCCCCCCCCCCAACCATTTTCACAGGGGTTGAATTTTCGTAACTGATATTTGTCTTGTAGAGTACCTACTTGTGCCATGTTTCATTCGGTGAATACAAAAAAAATATTTTACAAATTTTTTCACTCCCCTAACACCTTAGGGCTTAATTTTGGGAAATGCTGAAATAATTGTTTCATTATTTATATTGTAGAGTATGTTCGCTAAGTTTCAATTAATAAAAATATTTTTTTATATAAAATTTGACACCCTGTTTTAACCCCGTAGGGGTTGAATTTCGAAATATCCTTTCTTAGTGGGTGCTTACATCATAAAAGGAAGGCACCTACGAAATTTCACGTTTCTAGGTCCAGGGGTTTGGGCTGTACGTTGATATATGAGTGAGTGAGTGAGTGAGTGAGTGAGTGAGTGAGTGAGTGAGTGAATGAGTGAGTGGTTAAGGACAAACTCTTTTATAGATATAGATTTATCTTTTTGGTTATATTTACAATAAGAATTGAGAACTTGATCTAAAAAATTAAAACCGAAATATCGATAACACAATACCGGGAAAAATGTCCAAACGCCCGGTTTTCGAAATCCCGATATTGTAATCCCCAAATCCAGCTTTTTAATTATATCTTCACCCACACATAAAAACTAATTGCTATACGATCCCTGCTGGGTCAGACACCTCTCATTAATACACTCTCCTTCGGAAAAACAATACACTAATTAAACATTTATTTTTAGAAAAGTAAAATAGCGATAGAAAAGACGGACATCACGATACAAAATTCCCTTGCTGCCACATCTGCCCGTCAATCACAAACTTACACAATTACACGGGCAGTGTTCAACGCGATCCAATAAACATCTAGTAGTGGCGACCGCCAAACGTCTGAATTATTAACTGTCATTCGGTATTAAATAAAACCATTTCGAAATACTAGTGTGCTTTGGTTATTTTTGCGGTTTAACAATATTGTGCAAACAATAACTAGAATAGCTTTCTATGATGACAATCGCTGAAATATTTATAAAGAAACAACAGTTGTATTATTTACTATACTATAGTTTTTCTCACTTTTTCGCAAAAATTAAATATTTATTATGTTATAAATTAACTTAGTTGATATTTTTATGAAAAGTCGATTTTATTTATGAAATTTCTATGAGAAGTAAAATTAAAACTTTGAAATTTTACTAAATTTTTTTTAAATTTAGATTTCGTTAAACGTGTGTTTATTTTATTGTAAATGATGAGAAAAGTTGAATTTTTTAAACCGCAGGTCTGTATCTCTAACCGTTTTTGAGATATGGCCACTGTAAGTTTCAGTTTTTTTCAAAATTTTTATAAAACATGGTCATAACTTTTGAACGTGTGGTCGGAATTGATTTTCGTTGGCGGATTTGAAATCAGCGTGTGAAAAAATATATAATGACATGTATAATACTTTATATAAAATTTTACGAAAAATCGAAAAAATTCAAAGGGGTAAACCTTAAAAAAAATGTCGATTTTTGGCAAAAAAAATTTTTGTCTGATTTTAAAGTATTATACATACATGCCATCACATAGATTTTGGCGTGCTGATTTCAAATCCGCCAACGAAAATCAATTTAGACCACACGTTCAAAAGTTATGGCCATTTATTTCCAAAAATTTGAAAAAAACTTAAACTTTCAGAGGCCATATCTCAAGAACGGTTTGGGATTTTTCACATCATTTTTCATATAATAAACATACTTTAATCGAAATCTAAAACTCAAAATATTTTAGTCTAAATTCATGATTGAATTTAAAAAAATATCATCTTAAAGGTAAGAAAATAAGAAAGAAAGTCATGATACTACGTTAACAATAATTTTATTATATTTTTCATTTAAATCACTTTTTATAGGTATATGAAATTCAAACTAAAGACTGCAAAAATTCACATGAAATCACGCCTAGTAGGATGATCGCCTCCCTCCCCTAAATGGGCGCCTATGACTACAATTATGAACTTATGTCCGGAAAATCTTCATGGCAGAGTTACAGTCCGCCAAAGATTATTTCTCAAAATAGTTTCTATTAAATAGAAATTTCAAGGCCGTATCTGTTAAACTCTCCAAACAGCAGCCTTCTAAAGAGCGACTACTCACAGATATGAGTCGTCCAGATGCAAAACCTGCTATCCACATATTTTAAGATTTTGAGGTTTTTGTATCTTTGGATTCTACTCGTCTCAGGCTACAAGAATTATAACAAATTGGGCTGCAAACCCGGCAAAAATCTGTTAAAATTAAATTTGAAAGATTAAGTCGGTTGCAGAAATTGTTATATTTTTGGTGAACTAACATAAAAATTATTTTAATAAAAGTAATAAATTTTGTATCGAATTGAGACAGGAAAAAAACATGACAGGTTTTGCATGCAGACTCATGAAAAAGGCATAAGGATATTTTACCTAGACGCTGCAAAAACAGTTTATGTAATTTTGCTAGAAATCTGTTCAAACACACATAGCAGGTTTTGCATCTGGACTACTCTATTGATATATGTACATCTATTCAGAACCTTTTGTGATATAGTAATAGAATTTATTAATAGGTACTACTGCAGAAATAGAAAAAAATCTACAAAATAATAAATTTTCAATTAAAAATAAACGTATCTATCTATTTAAAGAAAATGTTTTTAATATAACAAACAATTTATTAAATCTTTAAAACGTTGTACAAACAAAAAGGTTTTCAATACAATCAATTGCCCAGTGCACGTCCAGATTCTATAAAATAAATCACACACACACAAACACACATGCTCACACACATGCACACATATGCGTATACACATACGTCCTACAACCACAGCTGTGCATGATTTCTTACAAGTTATGTGTTTCGTGTTCTTTATTAAATCACCACATCAAGTGTGCTCTGAAAAACTCGCAAGTTCAAAATTAAACTTCGATTGTAGCGGAAAGTGCACAAAACAAGAAACAAAATGTAAGCGCACGATATTCGAACGATCCATTACAATAGGGTCCGTCCGCGGTAATCGAAAAAATATTTTACGAAAATGAATACTAAAATATATAATTAACAGGCTATTTAACATCAATTTTCATAAACCAAAAGAAAATTTAAAAAAATTAATTAATTTTCAAAATATTACAAAAAATTTAAATTTTTTTTCGAAAAAGACAACAAATAGGTAATGTGAAATCGCAATTACTTACTTGACAATAAGTGACGCTCGTGGCAAACTATTAAAAGTCTTTGACAATTACATATCAAACTTGACGTTTGACCGAATTAAAAAAAAATTACCCTCACCAACAATAATGACTAAGGGTAACCGCATTTATTATAAATTTAATGAGTCTATTGATGTATTTGATAAATAATTGTTATAAGTATTAGTTCATAATATCAATAAGCAATTAAACACACAAATAGTACTCTTATTGTATCCTTTTATTCAACGTGTCACGACCGTCACAATTTTCTGTCACAACCGTCACAATGTTTATTGAGTAATAACCAGTCAAATAGATTACGTATTTACCTGATGCTCTTGTGTAACTAAAAAATAATTTATTCGTAACATATTAAAGTATGATTATTATAAAGTAACTTCAATATTTTCGCTAAATTTTCGGGTTTTTGGATAGAGGTCGCAAAACTTGCAATAGTTGGCATCACAACCGTCACAGAGCTTTGAACGCTGACAATTTTTTGTAAAATAACTGTAGACTTTTTATTCTTTCAATATACATGTATTGCATTAAGATCTACAGAAAAAAGGTAAAACCATGTTATTTACTAGTATTATTTAGAAATTATGAACTTCAATCCGAGTTGAAATGTCACGACCGTCACCGCGGACTGACCCAATAACAGATATTGATTAAAGATTAGAAGATTGATGTTAAATAAATATGCATGGGGTGATTGTAAAGAAAATTAAGAAAATAGCAATTGAAAATTTTTTTGTTTAAAAACATTTTTGCCTAATTGTTTTTTTTTTGTAATTCTTGACGTATATATTGTAGGTTGAGTTAAAAGTGCATATTAATTTAACCCTTAGTTGCTCCACTTCTCCAGAATAACATACCTGCTCACCTCGTACCCCAGATACTAAAATGCTAACTACACAGAAAAAAAACTGTACTGAACCAAGAAAATCTTGTTTTGTATATAACGAAAACAATATTTTCTTAATATAAGAAAAATACTCATAATCCAACTACGTTATTCCTTCGTCTAAGAATGCTATAGTAGGTTTAAGAGATTATTGCTTATCTTATTAAGAAAATATTGTTTTCGTTATATACAAAACAAGGTTTACTTGGTTTGAGAAATCCTTTCTACCAGTTTACTCGTAAGCTATTGAATATTTTCAATTTTCCTCTATCATCTTCGAACGATACGGAATGCACTCCAATCAGTTATTTAAAATATATATAATACTAGCTGACCCGGCCACGCGTTGCTGTGGTTAACCTATACTTTAGTAACATGTGGTGGTTATGCTATTAAATTGTAGGTTATATGAAACGTTTGGAAGTTTGACATAGCGCCATCTATTGAATACTTACTCAATCCAGTCAACAGATGTCACCATCTGTTAGAATCGTTTGGAGCTAACAGATAAAGACAAATAATTTGCAATAAAATAATATTGCGATCATAAATTGAGATGTAAGCTATCCTATCTTTCAAGTTGGATCAAACTGCACACGGTGTACAAATTTGATTAAAATCGGTTAAGTAGTTTAGGATTCCATCGCGGAGAAAACAATGTGACACGTAATTTATATATATTAAGATTTAATATACATATTTAAAAAATTGAGCCCTGTAAAATTTAAACAGCTTACATTGAAGTTGAAACAATATGGGGCGCCTGGTACTCCACAGGGGCAGCTAAGAGTTAATTTTTTTCTCAATTTTAAGCATGGCTTCCATATCCTAATATATTTCCTTCTCATTAATTTTTTTTTACAACGATCAAACAAAAAGTCTCGTTTCTCCACAAAGTGGGTATAAATCACACATAACATTTTTGCGCAAAACTTCGCTTCAAGCCAATTATCAACCAATATTAATATAATCAGTCGGACTTAGAAGGTAAGTAATTGTAGTTTCTAAAAATTACCCCAAATATAGTAAATTCTCCCTCGTAATTACCCTTTCATCCCTTTAAATTTGAAAAATCTATATTTAATATAAAATTATCCAACAAATTAATTAAAATATTAATATAAAAACATTGAAAATATGTAATGGGCGTCGAATACTTTTAAAGTTATATATGGAGCAATTATCGATTGTACAACTTCAACATGCAATCAATTAAAACAATATTACAAAGCATAAAAAACAATTTGTTGCTACAATATTGCAGCAATCGATTTTAAAGATATATAGAACATGTTCTAGTTAGTGAAACAAATGCACGTAGTCGTACAATCCCTTGTTTGGGGGGTAATTTTTCTTTTATTCAAGTTATTGACAATTTAAACATACATTATTGTATTGTTTATTTTAATGAAACCAATAGGTAGATCCCTTTGGGGTCTATGGAAGTTTAAGAAGGATCTATAGTATTCCAGGGAGTCTATTATCGACGATTTTTATAATTTATTTTCACTAAAACTAAAATTGCACTTTTACCACAAAAGTTATCGACATTCGACACGTGTTTTGACTTCACAAGAAGTCCTCATCAGGAGCCTAACGATTCCAGACTTTTTTTTCAATTGCAATGTCTTTTTTTAATAAGATTGTAGTATATAATGTTTTCTAGAATCTAAAAGTGTAAGGAGGTCTATTAAAAATCATTCTTTTAAAAAAGGTCTATTTTTTAGTAGCCCCCCTTTTTTAAATTAAAATTTTTGATAATTGTGCTAAATTGTGCTAGTTGTTTCTAACATTGTTCCATAACATCACTACTCGGCCCCCAGAACAAAAAATACAAAAAACGAAAAAAATAACGGTTCGAAGTCCTTTTAATTTGCAAATATACTGTACACATTATTCATTTTATTTCAATAAATATAATTCAAAATAACATTTTTTTCAATACCATACATTTGCGTACATCAAAAAGCAATCACTTTTTAAAACAATTAACTAAATATTTAATTACCATTATTGTATGCACCTATACTGTATACATGTCGATAACAAATATGTACCTGTACTCGTGTGTTCACTATTTATAATGTAATCATTTGACACATGTCAAATATGGGTGTGTGTTCTAAATTTTACAATATACATACTAGAAAGAACCGTGCGTTTTATAAATAAATGCACTAAAATACAATTGTTTGAATAAAAAAAAGTATTATTCGTTTGATATCTATTTATAAACATTTTGATACATTTTTGCACCCATTATGGATTTATGTATTGTACATTTACTTTATTGACAATGGTAACATTTGTGATTATATTCATGTTTTCACATAACTCAAGGCGTCTTCTGTAACAGCTCTGATAGAAACGATAAAAGATTTTCACTATAAGCTCTTTATTTTTAGTTATCAATACAATACATTTTGAATGTATCTAAAAAAATACGAAAAAAAATATAAAGAATAATATAAATACGAAATTCTGTGGGAATATAATAGAATAGTTGTTTTTTTAAGGTATTTTATACAGAAAATGTATAAGGGTGTCCCATTTTAAATAATGCAGATAAATATTTTTCAAACTGATATTAACGTAAAAAAAAGTTTTGGAATTTTGAGGGGAAAATAAGGTTACTTGAAGGTATTATAACAGGGTGGCCAGTATTTCTCTGGAAGAAATTTCCCGGACTTTTCCCTGAATAGCAAAATTCCCTGACTTTTTCCAGTTTTCCAGAAACTGGTCACCCTGTATAACCTCCAACATTTTTTAAAATAAATATCCTTTAATTTTATAACGAATTCTTCTAGGTGAACAGTTTACCAGAAAGTAAAAATTATTTTATACTAATAGATTGTCGCTTACTATCCGAAATGTATAGAGAAAAACGGTAAGTAATTCTTTAAGTTTCTTTTTTTTCTGTGTACATTAGCAATGAGCCTTTTTTGTTCTACACTTATATTTTCTTTGCGTTTCCAACTGCAGTAACCTGTTTTGCCTTTTTCTTGGTTTTATACAATTTCTCTATTTTTTGCATTATACAAACAACTGTGGTTTTCATTTTTGGAACTGCAGAAATAAACCACAATTACACACGAAAATAACCTCTGAAAATACATTTACCTTGGGTTCCACAAAGCAAAATAAATCACGATTAGTTAATCAGCTGTTATAAAAACCATTATTACGTCAATTCTAAAAAAACAATCACGGTTATGATACATTTTATAAGGTAATGAATTATCATATTTAGTGAATTGTTCATTTACAAATTGAGATCAAGTTTAGAAATAACATTAATCATGGATTGAAAACAACTGATTAACTAATCGTGGTTATAGTAGCTAACTTTTCGGGCTGTTGTCTACGTTGTAGTATTCTTATACTTGACGTTTCGACTCTCAGAAGTAATCCTGAAAGTACTTCTGAAGAAGACTTCGACATGAGAGTCGAAACGTCAAGTATAAGAATAGGGTATTTGACTAAATTTTAAAATATATTGTAAATTGTGCGTATGTATACAATAGATACTTCCATAGTATCTTTTTCCAAAATAATGCAGAAAAAACGCTGAAAATAATATTTTTCTTTTTAAATGAAAAAATTCCCGCCAAAACGCGCATTCAAAGTCACGTGGTTGCGTGACGTAACATTATGATAAATAAACTGAAATCAACCAATAGGGATCGAGTATTCTGACGTTTATAGCATAAAGTGACGTCATACCAGTGGCAATTCATTTAGACGTGTTTGCGATCACGTGACAATTATATTAAATATTAGAATTTAAAATTAGGTTTATTATTAAAATACTGACTTATTTCACGTAAAAAAACACTTGATTGTTAATTATAGTAATATATACTACACTATTTACAACATTTTAGTCTTTATTATTAATAGTGTCAAATACCCTATACTACAACGTGAACAACAACCCGAAAAGTTAACTACTATGGACAACGGCCACGAAAGCCTACAGAAGATAATCGTGGTTAATTTTGTTTTATGCAACCCAAGGTTAGAGTTAGAGCTATTTAGTTGTCATTTAAGTTTTTAAAATGAGACACTCTGTATAAATTAATGACCTGAACATCAGATGTTATTTTTTTTATAAAAAGAACGACGAAACAAGTTAAATAGTTATGAAAAATGTTATTAAAACTACTTACTACTAATATTTAACTACTCAAAACTAAAATAATATATGTATAATGTATATGTAATATAACTGTATAATACCTGAAGCAGTTTCAAATGTAATAAAAAATAAAATACTTTTCTAAACGATCCCAAACGACGTTTTAAGAAAATAATAAAAGCAAACCATAATAAAGTTAAGTAAATAGTTATAGCTACAGTAATTTTAATGAAAATTTGTTACGATGTTTATCCTGCGCAAAGAAAATTGCGATAACGTTATGAGAAGATGGTAAACTAAGAAAAATTCTTTTCCATGCGGGGAGAATTATATATTTACATAAAATGTTTATTTGTTACTATTTTAACAAAAATAAATAATTAAAATATGACTTCATAGCTTTAACATATACTTACTACAATATACAAAAATCTATACATAGTATAGTCTGTACACGATTTATTTTCTCAGTAACTACTGAACCGATTTTCTTCCGGTTTTCACTAATGGATAGAGTGTTTCACGAAGAAGGTTTATGTGTATATTTTGAGAAATTTGTTGATAATTTATGTAAATAGTTAGCGATAAGTAAAAACAATGTTTAATAGGTTAATTACAGATTAATTTTATATCTCCAGGTAACACTGGGTCAAATGGGCTACTATTATATTAATTAAGGACTGATAACAAATATGCCAGTTTTATTTTAATACACCAATTATTTGGTATGTAATATTCGCATCCAAAAGAAATACAGTTTTTTTCAGAATTTTGTTTTGCAAATGTAGCTTCGACTAAAATTTTAGTATGTATACATATAGAATATACACTCAAATCTCTAAACAACGGTCATCCTATGAACGTACGCTCCGAGAAACGACTGACAAACCGCTCCATGTAACGACCTTCTCCTATCCCTACCACAATACTACCAATTAACCAATTAACGTTAAATTCGACATGGTGGTGGGTGCCCCTTTAGCCTATGTTGTTAGGAGATTTTGAATTACCGATGCCTAGTTTGTTCGGAGCGACGAGTGTAAATGATTTGGTATAGGACTCTTTGAAACCAATTAGAGATGTATATTTTATATTTATATTTAAATATTTTTTAATTGTATGAACATTTCTATCAAGAAAGTAAAAAAAAGTCACAATATTGTAAGTCAAAATTAGTGATAATTATAATGCACACAATTTTTTCATAAAAACATGAAAGGTAATTTTTCAACAGTAAAAAAAAGATTTGTTTCAACTTTTATTTAAAAAATAATATTGAATTATATTATATGAAGCATACAACATACAATATATTCCTATACATATACATAGGGTACTTAAACGAGTAAGTAATTAAAGAATGTAGACATTTCCGTATAATCTACAACACGTGGCCTGAGTGACAGACAGCTATAGACCCCGGGCACGTCGCGCCACTGTCGGATCAAAGCGTCCGCATCGTCGTCGCGAGGATATTGGTTACATCTATCCGCTGACACACGAAAATGTGTTGTTTTATGTTGCAGAAAAACTGCCAGCTGCTAGAAATAACTTCTTGTTATACAACACGCGTATGTTGGATTGTTGTCGTTATTAACAAACAAACTTGTTATTTTTTTTTAATTGTACTACTTGTTATCATTTTACAAAAAAAAAAAACAAAAAGAACAAAATTATACATATACAAATAAATATCTTCGTTATATCGAAAAAATTATTAGAAAATAATTTTAAGTAATAATCTAAATCTAAATATACCTATATAAAAGAGTTTGTCCTTAACCACTCATTCACTCATTGATCAACGTACAGCTTAAACCCCTAGACCTAGAAACGCGAAATTTCGTAGGTGTCTTCCTTTTATGATACAAGCACCCACAAAGAAGGGATTTCCCGAAATTCAACTTCTATAGTGGTAAACAGGGGTGTAAAAGTTTGTATGGGAAAAATATTTTTTTTTGCCAAAATTTTAAACTTAGTATAGATACTCTACAATATAAATAATGAATAACGTATTTAAACATTAAGGGGTTGCAAGGGTATGGAAAAGTTTTTATGGGAAAAATATTTTCGGTTGTTTTCACGTATGGAGGGTTTATTAGTTTATTATTTCTATTATTTTAATAATTAGAAAATTAGTTTTCATTTGATCCGGCATAAAAAATACCACGGAGATGGGGGTTTTAGGGTGAAAAACAACCCCTATCTAGCATAGAAGCCGAGATTTTTATGATTTTGTATAATGAATAACAAGCTAAACAATACACACATTAAATATTTCATCCACGCGAGCGAAGCCGCGGGAATCAGCTAGTATTCTATATTACTTGAATTAACACCATTTCAAATATTGATTGTATCTTTAAAAATATCTCGACATCGATTTGTATTTTTTAGTAACGAGATTGAACGTCCTGAAAAAAAAATCAATACTTTACACAATTTACCGATTTTCCAATGAAAACAAAGTTATAGTTAATGTTTTATAGAATTTTACCTATAATGTACTTGCACCAGTCTTGGGATTGATGGGCTTCTTTAATGTAATTCTCATAAACTCATTTTACTAATAAAACAAGTACCTCTTTATTAAACCAATTTAATTACCAAAGTTCGCAAATATAGTTTTTTTATTATAGCCTTTTATTTTGTTTGTTTTTCTCCAGTAATAGGTACCCAGTGATGGACACTTGCTAATGATGTAGGTACTACGACACAAAAGTTATAAAATAAAGAATCGTAAAATTTAAAACAATGCGATAATATAATAATTAATAAATATATTCCACTAATAATAAGTTAAAATGCCCACCATTTTGACACCCATTGGCCAATTGTCATCAAATTAAGCTGTTTTACAATTAAGTGTCTTTAGATTATGAATCAGTAATCGCAGTAATCAAATATCAACAAATATTTATAATTGAGTACATTTAAACAAGTGTCCAACATTGGGATATTGCCCGAGATTGGTTCCAGTACCTTATATGAAAATTACTTCGTTTTGTATAGTTTATAAATACTAAATGAACATGCATTTGCATTTATTCAATGGAAACTATAATCATATGTGTAGTTCAATTGTACAAACTAAAATACAAATTATATGCAATCGTTATAAACAGGAGACCTTAGTACGTGGCTTACCTCGTTGTAATGGATGAATTGCATGTATTTGTATATCTACAATCTATTTAGATTAAATAAATCACTACTGCAGACTTATAACAGCATTAATTTTATGTTATTAATAAGTAATATATTTACATATTATGTTTATTATTCCAATATTTTGCATATCAATTGATTTATACAAAAAAACAACTGCATAGCATTTGTATATTTTTTTAAACGAAGGGAAATTAAGCGGTTAAAAATGAAACTGCATTTGACAAAAATGCTTCTTAAAAAATTCTTTGTACTTGTACTTGAATACTATCGCATGCAAAAGTAACAGTTCCCTTTTTGGTTCAATTTCGACGGTTTCGAATATATGTATGGAGTGTCTTTATTTGATACAGGGAGAAATTATTTAAAAATTAAAATTATATATTTAGTAATATTTGCTGCAAACTGATCACACAGAAAAAAAAACTCGATCTTATTGAAAATTTGAGATGGAAAAATGCTTAATAGATTTATCTTGTTAATATAACAATATTTCTTCAATAAAATAATTTAAAAAAATTCTTATTGAGGATATTTTATTTATTTGAAAAATATATCTTCATGTTTGTTTATCTTAAATTTTTTAATTTGTCAAATTAATAAATAATTTATTACACAAACTAACGAAACTCTCAAATAGATAAAAACATAATGGTTGTATTAGTAAATATTTATTAGTGTGAATATTTTTTACACCACCCAAATAGTAAAAGTGCAATTTTCGATATAGTCAATTCAGTGATGTCATTTATAAAGTATTTTTTTGTATTTAAAATATATGTTTTCAATACGGAACAAAATTTTCACCGTGATAAGAACATTGTTAGTAATAATATACATTTATCAATAAGATAAACGTGGATATTTCCATATTGGTAAAAAATTATCATATTAACAAACAACCTCTTTCAGAGCCAAATCGATCTCGGATTTTTTACATTGATCACATTTTTTAACACATAAACAAATTATTTTTTTCAGTGCAGTTTCTTTTTGCTTGGACTATCCAATCAAAATAATAATTTTCGACCCACTTACTCCTCTTTTATCAAAATATTTTACTACTTAATAATATACTTAAGTACATACATATATCAAATGTCCTTAAGTTCTTGTCCTGTAAATCTACTTGCCCTTTAAACATTTTTTGTAGAGAAATTTTTTGTACTCGCGTACTGAATTTTTTTTAATTTATACAATTTAATGATCTGTGAAAGAAATTGGTAAAAATCAATTAGCGATTTTATAATTAACTTGAGTGATTCTTTTCGCATAGAAAATACTAGTTTTTCATCACCTTTTGAACAGACGACATTTCTAAAAATAAAACCTAAACTTCTATTTAAACAGAAGAAAAGTAAAAATAAAACAAAAATAGACCACCAGTTTCAGCCCTAGAATGTATTTATTTTGAAACTACATTCAGCACTCTGATATACGACGGCATCGGTAATTCAAAAATTCCATTACACGACTGCTAGAGTGGTACCCACCACCGTGTCAACTTTAACGTTGATTGGTGAATTTAAACGCGCAGAAATATAGCAGTCACGGTGGTATTATGGTGGGGATGGGGGAAGGACGTTGGTCAGAACTGTCGGCACATCGTGGAACGGAGCGGTCGTGTAGTGGATGGTCGTATAGCAGAGTGCTGAGTATCGATTTTAACGTTGATTGGTGAATTTAAACGCGCAGAAATATAGCAGTCACGGTGGTATTATGGTGGGAATGGGGGAAGGTCGACAGTTAGATCTGTCGGTACATCGTGGAACGGAGCGGTCGTATAGCAGAGTGCTGAGCGTATGAGAAACTTTACACAACACAACGAAAAGCTATTTTTAAAACCAAGGTCTCGCGACAAATATTTTGTTGATTCTTCCTAGACTGAGTCTCATATGTGAAAATGTCAACAACAAAAAACTACCTCATAAATCTAGTAAGTTAAATCAAAAGTACAGGCTATTAGAATTCTAAATAGCATGTTCAAAGCGAGCATTTAGTACATTGTTTTACACAAATTGTATTTTTATCTAATAATTTCATATTATTTATTACTTTCAAAAATTGTTACATTAATATTTTCATAGAAAAATAGAAGGTTAAATCTTATATTACGAATTACGATTACAACGACCTGTTTAAAAACAATATATAAAATTCCATGCCATCAGCCCCCCCTCATTTAAATTATTGAAAATTTTAAAGGACAAATGTTTCTTACATCATCAGAAATATACCGTGTATAGTATCGTGCCTAATAACATTTTATAAAAACCTAATGCGGTGTTTACACCGAAAAAACAAAACAGAAACAACGTGTCTTTAAAATACTTCGTATTTAAAAATGTATAGGGTTTATTGCTTTTTTGTCAAAAAAACACCGTGTTTCTGTTTTGTTTCACCGCGTAAGATTTAACATCAAATAAAATAATCCTTATCAAGTCGTGTTTTGTTACCATGATGTTATGCGGTGTTTACACCGAAAAACAAAACAGAAACATCGTGTCTTTAAAATACTTCGTATTTAAAAATGTATAAGGTTTATTGCTTTTTTTTTAAAAAAAACACCGTGTTTCTGTTTTTTTTTTCGGCGTAAACACCGCATTACAGCAAAGAAATGTCATTTATATAAAACCAACGGAATAAAGGATTCTATAATTACGGTTTGAATCATGGGTTTGTTAAGTAACTATGATTTTGTATATTAACCCGGGTAACATCAGGTCCAATGCGTTAGTAATTCAATAAAATATAATAATAAATAAATTCGGTAATGTACAAATTCTATACAGAATAAAGAGACGTATATGTAATATTAAAAGCAATTTTCTACGTAACTGCCCAATATACGTGACATTTCACTAACAAAGCCAATCCTTTTTGAACGATATAGGGTAAATGTTTTTGTATAATACAAAAGGAAAATAACTCGACAAAACGTAGTTTAACTTAATATGTTGACTGCCATAATATAACCGGCCAACATGACAAAAAAGAAAACTCTCGATTTTTCTTAAGTTAAAATTTTAAAGTCTAGCCCTTATTTTTCTTATATGCATTATGCATACATACATACGTAAACCCTAAAACTCGAATCTTCTTTATTTCATTTGAAAACATGACTACTTATAAGGTGTAAAAAGGGCATCAGTCTAAATTGAAGAGACCTATCTCAAAATTTTGACATGACCTCTACAAGAGTGATAAAAAATATCGATTATTTCTTATTTATTTAAATCATTGTTCAAGGGATAATCAAATCAATCAAAAAATAAATAAATAAATGTTAGATATGACAGACAAAATATGCAAGCATTTGAAAATGAGATATCAAACTTATATGACAGTTCTCTTTAAGTTTTTTTACAGATAAATGCATGCATGGTAAGTAAAAATTAAGGTATGTTAAGTATATTTAATAATCTTGAATAATAACGATAAAAACCAACTAACTGCGCATGAATTTGATACCCCATGTGAAAGTGCTTGAAAACTAGCAATTTTTGAAAATTTTTTGTCAGGTATAATAAAGGGGCTAGAAAAATTTACTAGCTTACAAGCACTCACAAATTAGGTATTAATTTTGTGATAGTATCTATGGATTTTTTATGGAATTTAGAGCATTGATATTTCAACGTATTGTAACACAGTTGGCGACTCTGACCGTACAAAATAATTTTCATAAAAAAATGCGCGAAAATTTTCAAAGTCTTGATGAAACTCCAAGATAACTGTCATATAAATTTGATACCCCATTAAGAGTGCTTGCAAGCTATCAAATTTGCTAGTCCTTTTATGATACCGGACATTACTCTGTATTAAAAATCGAAAATTCTACTTTTTTTTGTTTTCAAATAGAACTTTTATTTTTTTATAATACTTTGACTACATTGTACCCATATACAATTGGCGCCCTAAGCATTCAGGGCCGGCATCAGTCTAGGCTTCGGTATGTCGTACTAGACACTCGAAAAATTTACGTGTGTCGAATTACCCACTAGAGATTGGAAAAACATTTACATTTTTTTAGGTTCTGTTTACGTGAACTTACTTATGACCTGCAAAACATTAATCCTTATCGAAATAAATGATTTCGTCGTCACATGTAGTTAATGTAGATAAAATTTACCCTTTACAACATCCAATTTGGTCTTAAATAATTGAGTCAGATATTATGAATAAAAAGCAAATTTGAATTTTTATTTGTAAAACTATTGATAATAATGTTTCAAAAACCATATTTAAAAAAAATTCTCCAACTCCCCCCCCCCTCACTTTTTTACTAGACACTAGAAATTTATCTGTTCTGCCGGCCCTGTAGGCATTTACCTATGTTGCTAACTTTATCACAACGGCTTTGTCTGTAAGATAAAATCAGAAAGTTTTGCTAATCAATAAGGAAATATATTCTCTCAAAAGCAAAAACGCATACTCTAGTTTTCTACTAAACAAACAAGAACGGAATGATTTTAATCATATATATATATATATATATATATATATATATATATATATATATATATATATATATATATATATATATATGGGACGTTCTTTGTCAAACGGAACAAGGCTGTATCCAAAATTCATGTTGATGGATTTTAGTGATCTTGGGCTTAAAATGTTCGTTATGGATCCTTCTTTATGGAGGAGTGTGGCCTTTTGAAAAATTTCAAAATGGCGGCTCAATATGGCGGCCAGAAGTCAGCGAAAAATCAAGATACTGGAGAAAAATATTCGTAAAAGAAAAAATTTACGACCGATTCCATTGGTTTTGAGTTGTTTGTAATTGACAGCCCAAAAAAGTTGGATAGGTAGGTTGGCGAAATCCAACATGGCGGATCCAAGATGGCGGCTGAAAACTGAAAATGAAAAATCAAGACATTGACTAGAGTTTTTGACATTTAACCTAATTATATTGGTCTCAAATGTTGAGTTTCAATCATTAATTACATATACAGGTTATTATGAATTCAAAATATAAAATGGCGGCTTCGATTAATCTCAAAATGTAATAAAATCGGTAAAAAACGGTGAAATATAGGTGGAAATAGTCCCGAACTAGTATATTGATTAATTATATTATATTAATATTAAAAAAAATTATTTAAATAAAAAAAAATTTTTTTTTTTTTAATTAATTTTTTTTTTATTCTGACCAATTCTGAGCGCGGATTCGTATTCAGAATGAAGAAAACAACAAGATAAGAAGTTTCGCTTAAGAATTTCAAGTAAATGGGTTGTGTGAGTTCATTTGACAGTGGGTTTTTCCTTATATATGGCATTTATTTACGCTATTTTGACTCCGCCATATTTGATTTACAAAGTTTGATTTCATGATACAAAAAAGCAATCATTTGACGATCTATGAACCATCAATATACTCGTTCGGAACTGTTTCCACCAAAATTTCACCGTTTTTTACCGATTTTATTACTTTTTGAGATTAATCGAAGCTGCCATTTTATATTTTGGAATCATAATAACCTGTGTATGTAATGAGTGATTGGAACTCAACATTTGAGGCCAATAAAATGAGGTTAAGTGTCATAAACTCTATTCAAATTCTTGATTTTTTCATTTTTCGACGATTTTCAGGTTTCAGCCGCCATCTTGGATCCGCCATGTTGGATTTCGTCAACCTACCTATCCAACTTTTTAGGTCTGTCAATTACAAACAACTTGCACCCAAAACCAATCGAATCGGTCGTAAATTTTTTCTTTTGCGAATATTTTTCTCCAGTATCTTGATTTTTTGCTGACTTCTGACCGCCATATTGAGCCGCCATTTTGAAATTTTCCAAAAGGCCACACTCTTCCATAAAGAAGGATCCATAACGAACATTTTAAGCCCAAGAACACTAAAATCCATCAACGTAAATTTTGGATACAGCCTTGTTCCGTTTGACAAAGAACGTCCCATATATATATATATATATATATATAGTTCAATTTCTAAAAGCACTCAACTCTACATTTCCTGTAATAAAGTATTTCCACCCTACTGATTTTATTACTACTTGAAATTATGAAAATTCTCTCTTCTAGAAAATACTTACTTACTCGTACATACACATTCGATTTGATTTGAAAAAAAAATTTAATTAATAGAATATCGAACAAATACAACATTCATACTAGCTGTTCCCTCGCGTCATAAATACAGTGATACCTCGCACAACGTATGTAATTCGTTCCAGGAGCAAGTTCGTTACGCGAAAAGTTCGTTATGTGCGACCTTGAAAGTTCGGGCGACTTCGTGATACGCAGGAGCGTTCGGGCGGCAAGATGAAATACGATGCAGTCCGTTGTGTGAAGCGAGGTTCGTTGTGTGAGTCGCGTAATGAATAAACAGAAAGTTCGTTGTGCGCAGCGTTCGTTAACGAGGCATTCGTTATGCGAGGCATTACTGTATATTATTGTATATGGTTTGCGTCTCTTATGAAGAGAAGAAAAATAAGAAGGTAAGATATAGTAAATTTCTGTTATAGTCGATAAAACAGTCGATCGTACAAATATCATTAATACTCATTTTTTTGTCTAATAAATTTTTTCGGGGAGTTATAATTTTCAAGATATAAAGTAGCCTAATTCCTTCCTCAAGATGTAAGCTATTTTCCCGCCAAATTTAATCAAGATCGATTCAGTGGTTTAGCCGTGAACAGGTAAAAAAAGGTAAACAGACAGACACACTTTCACATTTATAAAGTTAGTATGGATCAAGTAAGCGGTCTCTAAACTATGACCCACATACCAAAAACAGCTTTTAAAAGATGTAGGTATGTCTGAAAATGTGATTAGTTTTCATGTTAAACCCCCGCCTCCCCGAATTTGTCAATATATATTATATAATTTAACAATTATGATACATAAAAAAATTAAAATTACATTTAATTAACAAAAAAAAATTACCTCCCCCCACTTTTTTCCTGGGTGCGCCAATGATTTCATAAATACAAAAACAAAAGTATAAAAAAAAATAAAATGTGATAAAATGAACTTCCGTTGACACTGTTTATCATTCTCTTCCATAATGGGCACTGTAAATAACAGCTTTCAGTTTAAAACCATAACAAACATATTAAATAAATGTTTACATACCTTTTCAATACATTCCATTAGGTATATAGACAAAACATCAAACTCACCTGAAAATAAACAAAAATATAATTTATTAATTCGTAAATAAGGTAAATATCATAAACATACGAAAATTACTAAAAAATAAATGTACATATAAAAAACAGATATTATATCAACATATGATGCATGTAACATTTATTATAAATTGTGTAAAACATAACAAAGTATATATAAATTCTTTAAAAACTCATGAAACACTACATTAAATATAAAGTAAAATTATGACATTCGCTAAAATACAAACACATTAGTTGGGAATATTAAATCAGCGATAATTTGTGACTAACTTTAAACTAGTGTCGAGCATTTGGTAGTGTCTATAAATACAAATAAGTAAAATAGGTTTTACTTATAAATTAGTAGATTTACTTTCATAAATTTTATCTAAAATTTTTGAATGCAAATGGACGTTGTATGAATAATTCCGGAGGTCATCCAATGTAATGATTTCAGCTATAGTACTATAGGCTATTGAATATACCGGAAAATAAGGGGTAGAAAGGTACAAATTATGTTAAGGGGTTACATACAGTCAGAAGGCCAAAAAAGGGTTTTTTCAATAATTTTTTAAAAGAAGACTTTTAAATTTATTAATGTAAAAATTTGTACACATATTATGGTAACTTTTAATTGTATTTTAACATTTTTTATTTGTAAAAATAATAATTTCGAAAGCTGCTACAGCTGTTCTCCAGGAGGTCCTCTCAAAAAAGGCGCCTTGCGGTGACCACGATATCTCTGGACTGCATCTCTTAAAATAAAAAAACCCAAACGGATTTCTTTAAAGTAATGTATACTCTTGTACTTAATCGAAGGAATAAGCAAAATAAATTTTTTGACAAAATGGCGGCTTCTCAAAAAAAAATTCGATTTTTGGCAAACATTTTAACCTTAAATTGTTTATTAAAAAATAAATATTTATCGGTGAGAAAAAACCTTCGACTAATTACTAAAAAATATTCTTAAGAAACTTGTGTTAAAATTTGAGATTGATCGGTTCAACCGTTTCCGAGGAATAGTGGTCACCGACTTTAAAAACACAGATTTGAGAAAAACGCGCTGCCGCTCTGACCTCCTACATTCAAACGCTCTGAGACGTCTTTACAAATATGCATGGTACTAGTCGTGGCTGTACGGGGCCCACCTTAACGCCAAAACTGAAGAAGAAAAAAATAATCGCCGGATTGACATGAAACGAAAATGAAATAAAAAAAATCGATTTTTTTGAAAATTTTAACTGTATATACCTAACCCCTTAACTTCGGTATTTATTATATAGTCTTTTAATTGAAACGAAATAATTGATATAGAACTAAAATAATTCATCTTAAGAATAATTAATTGAATAATTCATGTAAATGGTATTTACGTTTATAATAAAAATTACGTATTATAAAAAATACATTGAAGATTATAGATGTTACTTAATTGCCAGTATATGTTAAAAACGTTACTATTTTTTGATAAAATCAGCAACTGTAATTTTTATTTAAAAATCTACTCCATTTTCTCCGTATACAATTACTCATTAATTTAATTTTTCGTGTTCAACAAAACATTTTTTACATTATAAGAAATTTTGTCATATCTTTTACTGCCTCCTTTCCATACACAGGAAAAAAAATTGTATTGGACCAAGAAAACCTTGTTTTGTATATAACGAAAACAATATTTTCTTAATATAAGAAACATACTCTTAATCCAATTACGTTATTCCTTCGTTCAAGAATACTATAGTTGGTTTAAATATTGTTTTCTTTATATACAAAACAAGGTTTACTTGGTTTGAGAAATCCTTTCTACCAGTGTACATACTTCTAGAATTTCGAATAATTAACACTACCCCAGCCTGCACAGGCACTATTTACGCTAATGATACAGCGCGAAAGACCTGCGGCTAGAGCGAAACAGTACAATCAAGTAGAGGGGGGGAAGCCAACGCGACCGTCGAGACGGTGCCGCCATGGCCCGTCTGTGCGCGCTTTATTTCTGGACGGCGGCGACGAGACGATACACAGTTCCGCGTCATTATTATGTAAAGCCTCACTCTGTGTCCGCGCGGTCACGTGACACACACTGCGACGTACGCACAATAACACGGGTTTGTAAACACTACAAACGCGTTCAGAATACTTTAGCCAATTGCACAGGTAACAATACTGGTATTATTTTAAGTTATTTTCCTTTCTAATACATATACTTAATGCGAAATTAACTATGTATATCTAATTTTCCACGGTTAAACCGCTGAGCCGATCTTGATGAAATTTGGCAAGGAGATAGTTTGTATCCTGAGGACGGACATAGGTTATTTTGTATTCAGTTTTCAATTTTAATCAATCAATATTCAATTATGATAAAGTACTAATTGGTATACCATTGTATTTAAAAAATTTGAATAATCCCTAATTGAACTTTTGTATTTTTGATATGTCGCGAATGACACTTTAAACTATTAAAATCTCAAATAATCATACATCTTTTCAAAGTCATTTATTTCTACTTTCTAAATTTAAAAAAATAATAAAATTTTATTAATACTTAACGAAGTTAGAGCACTTTTAGTAAAACCTTAAATTTGAGAACAAACAATTTTTGTTTTACGAAAGTTTCTTATTTTTGTTATGATCTTTACAAATATGTATTTTTTAATATACCATTCCATTTGATTTTGCTGAGAAACGGGTATGTACCCCTCAAACTACCCCCCAAGGAGCGGTTTTAGGGGGCTCAAAATATTTTCCTGAAATTCTTTAGGGTTGCTATATATAATAATTTTTCATCCTAAAACTATATCTTCAATTGTTTGGGCGTAAAACAAAACCTATTATATTATATGTACAGGATGTTCCAGACCACCCCTCCACTATGTTTATTAAAACAATTAAAATTTATAGAAGACTTTGAGGATGATATACTGTTTACTCTCAGTTTTACGTATAAGAAAGTTCCATGACACCATGGCAGATATTTCTTCTCTGTTATGAACCGTTTGAAATGTAATTAAAAACGGATGTTTATTAAAAAAAACATTATTTTTTTTAATTAATAGAAAATAAATTAAAAATAATAATATTGCCAATATTTTTTATTTTGACCATTTTTCTCTAATTCGCACTGTTTCAATGTAATTCGAAAAATTCAAAAATCGATCTCAGTAAACATCCATTTCCGGTTAAAAGATCGTTTTCAAAAATAGGAGATTTTTCCCAGACAAAAATCAATCTTAAATATAATATTTAACCCTTCTACGACAGACAGACAGACCGACATACACACAGACATCATGGCGAAAATATTCAGAATGGATTCAGGAAGATCAAAATTGATAATTCCATCAAAATCCGGACTTTGAAAAAAAAAACGGCTTTACAATACTTACTTATACTATATGTATATTTCATATACATATGTAGGTATAAGAAAGTAAAAAACTAAAAAAATAAAATAAAAGACTAGTTTTGTAAATAGTTGTAATCACGCACAGTTAATTATTCCTTGATTATATTTACCTTTTGATAAATAAAACAAATACTTGGAAAAACTAACAAGCAAGTAAAATACAATTTATCTAAATATCTGCTTGTACAAAAACAAATCTCCAGTAATTTAAATATCAAACTTTATAAATTTACATACATCTTCTATTTAAAATTAATTAACTTCAATAATAAAATTCATGAATTTTAATATGGAATTAATTCTAAGAAAATTTAGAACGATTATACAAAAATAACCTCATTATGTCAAATCCATAAATAAACTGATACAGTGGCGCACCCAAGAGGAGTAGAAATTACCCCCCCCCCCCCTCTTCCCACGAATTTATCAATATAAATTATCTAATTTAATATAAAAATTACATATTATAATTAAAACAAACAGTTTAACTCATCCCCCGATTTCTTTTCTGGGTGCGCCACTGAATCAATGTACCCATGATCCAAAACAATTTTTTTAAGAAAAATGGTCATAACTTTTGATCTGGAATTTGGATTTGATTTTCGTTAACGGATTTAAAATCAGCGTGTCAAAATCTATATAATACTTTGAAATGTGACAAAAAAAGTTTTTGTGAATTTTTTTTTAAATGTCGATTTTTTACTACAAATTTCTTTATCCTGTTTTCAAGTATTATACATGCCATTACATAGATTTTGATACGCTGATTTTAAATCCATCGACAAAAATCAAATCCAATCACATGTTCAAAAGTTACAGCCATAATTTTCCAAAATTTTGAAAAAATAAAACTTTGAGAGCAATATCACGAGAACGCTTTGCGATTCGTGGTTTGGAATGAAAAGTTTTCTAAATGACACCCCGCTCAATGGGGTAAGTGGGAAAAAAAATTGAGTTCACTTTTCAGTTTATAGAAAAGGGGTCCAAAATATTTTTAACAGTGTTCTTACTAATTTTCAGTAAAAGCTAAGGGGGGACGCTTTTATAATGACTTTGAAGAGTAAATAAATCGTGATTAAAGGGTTAAAATTAAAAGGCCCTGATACTTTTTTATTGCATTTTAGGAGACCTTTCTAACGACACCCAACTCAATGGAGCAAGTGAAAAAAAGTACTGTATAAATTTTTTTTCAAAAATTCTGTAATTTCTGTTTTTGGGGCATCAATCTACGACCATATACGAAATTTCATCTCATCTTTTTTTGTAGCCATTCATCCTAGAAATTTCATCTTATTATATCAACATTTTTACAAGACAGACGGACGGTCAAACGAACATGGAGAAATTATAAGAGTTCCTAGTTTTCTAGAGAATCCTAAAAATAAACCAACATATAAGACCTCCTCCCACCCTTTACATTATCTTTAAAAACTCCCAGGGCAATAAACATATAAAATCAGACATCAATCATAATATCTAATGTATTTTATGAAAGTCAGTGTTATAATTTTTAAACCCAAATCATTATTCATAAAAGCGAACATTATTTATTTGTATGTCGTCAATTGGCTATTCGCCAACCATAACACTCACTATTTATACTTACAACTGCAAACAAATTGATCTCGTCCATTATATAAATCATATTTATTCATTAATGTTGAAGTTTTGATACCTTTGATATAGAACTATTTTAATAACCATATAGATTTACCCCGAAAACCCGTTAAATTGCTTTGTAAATAACTCTGTTTTCTCTGTAATACGACGTTAACGTTAATGTACAAACTTAATTTATCATAAATAGAAAATTAACTTTATGTTTACTCGTATAATATATGGTTTTATTTTGTTTCTTCTTTTTTGAATAGTTTGAAACTATAAATTTTATACGTACGTTATATTGATAATTAAGAAAATGTTTTTTTTGCACAAATTAATCATAGAACAGCAATAACTTATAAATTCAGACTCAATATTTGAGATAAATTATTCTTTACATATAATTTATCAATTATACAAAAACACACATTTCTTATTCTTCTTTTATTAATATATTTCTGAATATTTTGATGGATTTATACGAAAATTAATAAACCGATTTTAATGGAGTTTTCACTAACTATACCAGCTAAAACGACATTGCTAGTATTGTAGTTAATAATTATTATTATTATCTAAAATCTCTATTTTCTTAAGGAAATTGACACTATAGGATGCGGGGTTGGTGATGCGGGGAACAGTGCAGGTAAGTGCATGTGGATAAGCATAGAGTGAAGGGAAGGCGTGCCTCTCTCTCTGGAGCATGCGAAATCACATAGATGCGTTTCCCTATCTCTTTTTCACACTCCTCAATTTTTAATTATAAAAGCGGTTCCTAATTATTTTGAAAATTTGCAAGTTAATTTGTTTATTTAATATTTCTTAAACTATTTTCCTAATGACCATGAAATTTTGCAAGGATTTTTTAAACATAAATATATTGTTACTTTCAAATTTTAATCGAAATTAAGTGTCAACCATCTTAAATATCATAAAATAACAAAAGTTGCATTTTTAGCATAGAATAAGATACTGAAATAAAAAATATAAGTTTTTATTTCAAAAACAAATCAACCTTAAAAAAGGTCCACCAAATCAAACTATTATTAGAAAAAGAAAATGTAATGCTTAGTTTCAGAAATATTCATATGTGGTATATTTTAAAATAAACACCCTGTATATTATGCAATTAGCATGACTTTTTAGTATCAGAGAATACGATAAATACAGCTTACGAATACGATAGACAAATAATTATCACAAAACGGAAGTATCGACCTAGAAAACAAAAATTTTAAATACAGCAAAAAAAAGTTCACGGACATTAATCTTATTTAACTTTATTTAATTTTAATTTTATCTCTGTACGATTTTTTGTGTAAAAGTGTAATTAATTCTCCTTTATGTGAACTTTTTTTTCAAGACAGTCACTAACCAGTGAGGATGCTACAAACATATCCGTTAATCACTCCGTTATAGTAAAAAAAAACTAATTAGCTTTTTATTTTACAAACGCTGCATAAAATGTTGTTTTGTCTTCTACATAAAAATCTACCCGAAAATAAACAAACATTTTTTACAAATTTATATAAATATGTATATCTATATCATATTCGCGTGAAATACATATTTATGTTATGATAGTCGATAAAAAGAGGTTTTTAGTTTCGCATTTGCACGCTAGATGTCTACGTCAAACTAGTATAACCTATTGTACGTATAAATGCAACACATTTTTTTATCTACACGGAGAAAATATATTAAATAAATATGTATTGCTATTTGACGTAGTAAGTAATCATGAAACGGTCCAAAATATTGCCACGTGTTACAATATCAATTAGCAATTTTTGCGTGCAGGATCGAAATCTATATTATTGGTATAGTTTAATTTGTAATGCCAATAAAAAATATATCTACTATTAATATAATTAATTTAACTCTTAGCTGCCACTATGGGGTACCAAGCGCCCCACATTGTTTCAATTTCAATGTAAGCTGTTTAAAGTTTTAAATTTTTTAAATATATTAAATATATTTTTTAAATAACCAATTGGAGTGCATTCCTTATCGTTCGAGGAATTTTATTGAATTAAAATATTCAATAGCTTACGAGTAGTTAGCATTTTAGTGCCTGGGGTACGAGGTGACCCCAGTGTGACAGGTTATTCTGGAGAAGTGGAGTAGCTAAGGGTTAACACAATCGTAGCATTTATTGTATTGTCTTTTAACTGATTGTGAAATGAAATAATTTGTATAGAACTAAAAAATTCAACTTAAGAATAATAATTAGTTGAATAAATCATGTAAATGATATTTATGAATATAGTACAAAATGCATATTATAAAAATTACAATGGAGATTGTAGATATTACTCAATTGACAGTACATGTTAAATCTGATAGTATTTTTTGACACAAAATTTTTAATCGGTAACTGTGATTTTTATTAAAAAATCGACTCCATTTGTAATATAAAGTAGGCCATGTCCAAAATTAATATACATCTCTCGTAATTTAAACTACAAAGAAAAAAACTTATTAAAACACTAAGTTAGATTTAATGTACATACCTACGTTATCACGTAGAGTAATTTGAATAAGCAGTCGTATGGTTTATGAATGACGTTACATAGTAATTAAAATACATGGCTAGTCGAGCTCGGACTAGGAATTCTAAAGCTTATTAGAGACATTCATTGGTTACCATAGACTATGCACATACATACAAGTCAAAAGCTTTAATACAAATTGATGAAAACGCGCATACTAAGAACTTTTGAATAGGTCATATTTTCCGTCACATTTATTTTAAAATGTATTTTCTTTCGAAATCAAATTCAATTAATAATAATTTTTTGTTGATTATAATTATTTCATTCGATCATTAGAGCAATGCATAGATAAAAGTCTAAAATTTTAATGTGTTATTTATGGATAACTCATACATTTTACTATTTTTATATTAAAAAAATTGGAAGTATGGTTTTTGAGTAATTGGATATTGAAAATAGATTTTTTAACACACGATAAATGAAAGTGCTTATTTATTGAAATTCTATACAATTTGCTATGTAGAGACGTTTTAAAAACTAATTATTCGAAATTTCAACCCTTTTAAATAATTATAAAACAAATATATTCACGTGTAATTTATTCAAAATAATGAAAAACTAGCTCTGCCATTACAGAAAATTAATACATATAACTATTATATACCGTTCTGTCTATTTCAATTTTCAAATTAAATAATTTTTTTTGACTTTTAATAATTAGCAAAGTAAAATATCCTATTAAATGTATAGGTACATGTGTTCTGAATATAAATTAAAAACAAAATTTTTTGTAACCAAATCTCTTTTTACGGTGTGCTAGACCTATAATCTTAAATTCTAATGATATTCTTTAAGCATTGAACATGTTATAAATTATTTTTGAACTTGAAAATATCAGAATAATGATAGTCGGGTAACATAAGAATATATAGGTAAATAATGTAACTGAATTTCAGAGGAAAATGAATACTAAACTAACCTTAATCATTAGTGGGACATATAGTATACATATGTTTCATATTTTATATTAGAATCATTAGTGTATAATATTTATACACATTTAACTATTTTGTAGGTATCGTACATACATATAAGTTTTATATATATTTAATCAAAAATTAAATTGTGGAAAAAGTAATTTTCCAAAAAGCTCTTAATCTCGAATGGACATTTCTGGGAATTTCTTTTGGAGCAGGATTATCCCAAATTCAATTCGTATTTACACTTCAGTTGACAAAGCCGTGATCGGATTTAGACTAATAAAAAATAAAATAAAGATAAACAACAATACAAAATTTATAAGAGTGTATAAACTACAATAAAGTACTGGCAGCAATCTTGGCCACTTTAAAAACAACTAAAAATAAAACGGGCAAGTGCGTGTTGGGCACGCACATGATAGGGTTCCGTAGTTATTCTCACTACGATTTATAAAAAAAATATTTATTTCAAAATTTTCGTGACTGAAGGGTTAAAATCAATTATTGCATTTTAGGACACCCCACTTAATGGAGTAAATGAAAAAAAATGTGAGTTCACTTTTAGTTAGAAAGGGGTCCAAAATATTTTTGACAATGTTCGTTATAATTTTCAGTGAAAGTACTAATTAAAAGCTACATTCTGAATTTAAAAAAAAAATTAATTGATAGTTTAGAAAATAGAGGGGGAGGAACGCTTTTATAATAACTTTTATATAGGTTCTAATAAATTTTTTGTTGCATTTTAGAAGACCTTTCTAACGACACCCCACTCAATGGGGTAGGTGATTTTTTTTAAAAACACTTTTAATTTTATGGAAGGGGTCTAAAAAAAATTTTTTTTTTATTTTATCATTTCTGTTTTTGGGTCATCAATCTACGACCGTATATCAAATTTCATCTTATTATGTCAAAATTTTTACAAGACGGACGGACGGACATGGAAAAACTATAAAAGGTTCCTAGTTTTCTACGGAACCCTAAAAACAAGTAACTCTTTATTAAGGCGGTAAACCACCCTAGAATTTTTTGAAAATCGAATTTTTTTTTGGCTTAAAGAGTTCTTTAATATTTCAAAAATATCCTGGAAAAGTTTCAACCGTGGGTCCAGTCTCTAAGTGCTCGAATTTTGAATGTAGCGCGGGCCTCATAATCCGTGCGCGTGCTGCTCAGATGCCCCACCGCGTGCTACTGGTAATAAGAACGCTTTTTTCTCGAATTCACATTTTCAAAGTCGGGCGGTAAGTTTTCTCGCACAATTTTCATCCGATCGACTTCAAATTTTAACTGTATATTCCTGACTGCTTTCTCTGCAGAAGTACCTGGGGTTTTTGTAATATATTATTTTTTTCAAAAGTTATTAACAATTTTTTAGTGAATTTTTAGTAGTTTTTTCATATTTTCTGTTCAAAATGACGCCATTTTGTAAAAAATCGATTTAAAAACAAAAGCTCAGGTACTTCTGTAGCTATATATATTTTCGAAATTTTTGTCTCATGTTCATATCTTTAAAATTGCAGGTAAAACGCTACCGCCCCCGAAGCACTTAAAAAAAAGACGTCTCAGGGAAAATGCTGCCCAGCCGCCATTTTGTTTTTTACAGCCAAATAAATATTGAAAAACATTGTTCAAATGTTGTATAAACAAGAACTTTTTACCGAATTTTAATATCTAGTATAGTTTTTTTAATAACCTATCCCGAAATTTGATCATTTTTTCGGTCTCTAGGGTGGTTTACCGCCTTAAATCAATTTAGTTACCAAGTCCGCAAATATAGTTTGTTTTTAATTATAGCCTTTTCTTTTGTTTATGTTTTTTCTCCAGTAATGAACAAAGTAAAACCAGTAAATTCAGCATTAACTTTATGTTATAATAACACCAAAATATAAGTCAATTATCACTAATGTACATAATATATTAAATTTACTTCAACATCATATCAAATAGACATATTCTATCCACTAACTCCAATATCAACAAGAGTTTTCATTATGTAAGCAAATCGTCTATGACCAATACGATAGATTGTTTGAGTTGTCGTGAACACCTCTTGAAATATCCGCGCTAAATGCATTATCAGCGGAGAATAATAATAATCTCCAGCCATTAGTGCGGTTGCAGCAGCCATTCAATTATCCGCTACTTGAACTGTCGGCCAGCCAAGACGAATCACATCCGGTCATAAATCATATATATACCTCCTGGAACTGCAGAATTCTTGCACAGAAAAAAAACTCGATCTTATTGAAAATTTTAGATGGAAAAATGCTTAATAAATTTATTTTGTTAATATAATAATATTTCCTCAATATAATAATAATGAAAAATCTTATTGAGGTTATTTTATTCATTTCAAAAATGTAATCTTTATGTTTATCTAAAAATATTTTCATTTGTTAAATTACTAAATAATTTATTACACCAACTAACTAAACTCTCAAATAGGTTAAACAAAATGGTTGTATTAATAAATATTTATTAGTGTGAATATTTTTTAGACCACCCAACTAGTAAATGTGCAATTTTCGATATGGTAAATTCAGTGATGTCATTTATAAAATATTTTTTTGTATTTAAAATATGTTTTCAATACAAAATAAAATTTTTACCGTGATAAGAACATTGTTAGCAATAATGTACATTTATCAATAAGATAAAAGTGAATATTTCCATATTGGTAAAAAATTATTATATTAACAAAACAACCTCTATCGGAGCAAAATCGATCACTGATTTTTTACATTGATCACATTTTTTTACACAAATTATTTTTTTTGTGTAGTATTGCAAATAAATATATATGAAAAATTTTCACGAAAAATTAATAAATTTTATACGGATATTGAAAATTGATCAATATAAATTTAAAACTTGTTTATTTAATTTATTACTTTTGATTTCTAGGTCTAAATTGTGTCTCTTTAGTTCATATTCCATAATCCCTTGAAATTGTTATTTTCATAGCTTTTCCTGAATTGAAGATATGATATTTTAAATTTTAATAGTATAGTTAAATTCTACTCGCGGATTCTTCTGCGTATATCATTAACTCTTTAGTGCCCAAAGGGTTAACTTTTTTTTAAAATATATCAAATGTTTTGTAAATATGTTTGTTTATTTAAAAAATAAGCTTATTTTAATAAGAAAATTGTGGGGACTAAGTTCCCTTTTTAATGTTTTGTTTCTAATATTTTTTTGTTCTTATTACAGTATTGTCATTAAAACTAAATAATTAATTATTAAGATACGCATTATCGCCCATCTTCTATAACAGGTATCCCGAAGGGGTTCCAGGTAGACTTAGATGATTTTTCTTTCTATTTTCTTATCTTAAACCCAATTTTTCTATGACAAATTGAAATTTCGTGCATGAAAATTACTATAAAATTTTGAATTTTAGATTTCGTTTAAATTATGTTTATTTTGTAGAAAATGACGTGAAAAGTTGAAATTTTCAAACCGCAGGTCTGTATCTCATCACATTCTCGAGATAAGGTCTTTCAAAGTTTTGGATTTTTAAAAATTTTGGAGAAAAATGGCTGTAACTTTTGAACGTGTGGTCGGATTTGATTTTTGTCGACGAATTTGAAATCAGTGTATTAAAATCTATCTAATGACACGTATAATACTTTAAAATTCGAAAAAAAAAAATCGGTCAAAAATCGACATTTTTTTAAGGTATACCCCTTTGAATTTTTTCGATTTTTTGCCAAAAATTTTTTGTCGAATTTTAAAGTTTTATACATGTCATTATATAGATTTTGACACGCTGATTTCAAATTCGTCAACAAAAATCAAATCCGACCACACGTTCAAAAGTTACGATCATTTTTCTCCAAAATTTAAAAAAAATAAAACTTTAGGAGCCCATATCTCGAGAACGGTTTGAGATACAGACCTGTGGTTTAAAAATTTCTACATTTCATACCATTTTCTATAAAATAAACATCATTTAAACGAAATCTAAAATTCAAAATTTTATAGTAATTTTCAGTCACGAAATTTCAATTTGTCATAGAAAAATAAAATAAAACGGAAAATTATAAATTATCTAATAATGTAAAGGGATCTATAAAGAAAACTATTCTTTTAAAAGGGGTTTATGTAGGAAAAAAGTTGGGAACCCCTGCTTTACACTAAGTGTCCCTTTGAAGACACCTCTCCCCTACAGTTTATGATAAACCGACTCGGACGATAGACGATGAGTTAGTACGATAAAACGTCTCCAGTCAAGTAATCAACGTGGCGGTGCACTTGCACTAATTAAGTGTGAAATACTGATTCCGTTCTCGTATCACGTTTTAAATGTATACTTTTCATGGCTGGCCATCTGGACGATTAGTAACTACCACAGCACACTACTAGAATAAATAATGCACGCGCCTAGTCTATTATATCAAGTTTAACTCGTATTAATTTACTCGATTATTACAATTTATGAATCTACTTGCACATTGGACCTGATGTTACCCGGGGATATAAATTTAATCTTTAGTAAACCTATTAAACATTGTTTTTACTTATCATCGCAACACAGTATTAACATTTCAGAAATTGAATGATACTTTTTCAAAAAAATTGATAAACCAAAAACAAAACAAACGCTATCTGTAAGGCATGGCCCCCACAAGGCGAGGAAGGGGGAGCTGACAAAGCATGGGGTTAAAAGGGACCCACTGAAAATTCTGGTATGGGAGCCCACGATAAATGTAGAGGCAATGCTATTATAGGTATTAAATTGATATAAATTTTCTAGTGTACACCTATCACTGCAACATTTAAATTGAATGTGATAAGTTACTCATATACATATACCATATAATGTAAAATATAATTTACTAAAGCTGTCACTGACAACGAGCAATAAGAATATTTAATATCGAGTAGAAAACGTTTGCATTTAATATTTTCAAGAGTAAAGGTTAAATTTTAGCTCTAAACTTACCACTTTCAGTAGTATTTCTAGGAAAGTAAACAATTTTCGTAATATTTACCTGAAACAAAAAAAAAAGAATTAATATCAGAAAAAAATATGCGATTTTATATAAAAAATAAATTTATACACTATGATCCATGTCTAAAATAGGATTTATTCCTATATACATATGTATCCTCAGGCCCAGATAGAGGGGGAGCTAGGTGGGCCATATGGTCCGGGCCCCCTGTGTGTCAGGGGCCCCGGAGTCCTGAAAATTATGTATATTTTACAGATTTTTTTGATACTCGCAATACTATTTTTAACATGGGTTATTTAAAAAAAACATAAATATACTACAAAAAGATACACCTTGTGATAAAAGTACAAGTACATAGAAATCAAAACAGGAAAATTTTCTTAAAAACCCCCAGATTTTAATACTAAAGTAATATTAGAAAGTTATTAGAATTTTACTAGTACGAAATTTGTTTGGAATGTTCATACGCTCAGTGAAGGCGGGTAGGGGGGAGGGGGGTGGGGGGGGGGGCATTTCTAATCTCAAATAAAATGTTCAATTGATCATAACTCTTCGAAAAAAATCGTAGAGACCTCGATGATCTCGCTTTATTTTTATCTTGGTAAGCCCTTTCGAACGAGCCCTCACTCAACCCCATGTGCAATTTAAGATTTCTTTACTCCTCCTTCCCCTGCCTACCGGGGATATAAAGGCGGGTGTTTTTCTGGTTAAATAATAGATTTGGTGATCCCATTGTATTTTATAAATTTCAATCTTATATTTCAAACCATTAAAAAGTTATTTAGGTGACCCCGAACTTTTGGAAGGCACTGTATAATATATATTTAATAGGTACAGACCACTATGCCGGTTACAATGATACTAAAATCACCCCAGTCGGACGACCCTGTATACATATATCATCTCATACATATGCAGACATATAATAATACGTTTGAAACAATTCACACATAATAAGTTGTGTGTGTGTGTGTGTGCGTTGGTTTGTGTAGTTAATTCTCAACATGTATCATATCGTATTGTACCAAATTAAATCAGGCAGGTAGGTATTACACGCAAGACGGCAACAAATGGGCGACACTTGGTGCACGATTCATATGTAAATTAATATCAGGAGTTTGCTTTTTGCATTTGAAGAGCTGTCTTCGGCGCGCTTGACGTTAATGAATTTAAGATGTTGCCTGTATTATACAATCGAGTTAAGCTTTCGACCGTAGTATTTTGATTTATATACATGTTTAAGGTGTCTTTGTTGGGTTAGTTTCATGGATTCGATTATTTAATGTTCGATGTACAAAGTGAATACTATCTAATATGGGATCCGGACAAAAGGCAGACATGGACAAAAGGCAGACACCCAAAAGGCAGACATGGACAAAAGGCAGACAAGAACAAAAGGCAGACATTTTTTTATATTAATTAATCATATATTTGAGGGAGGAGGGTTTATGCAATATGCCCTTCCCTAAAAATAATATTGTATTATTTAAGTTACTTAAACGATATATTTTTTTGAGTAGGTAGGGGGTATTTTATAAGCCCCTCATTTCTTAAAGACACTATTAATTTTATAAATTTTTTGTCTGCCTTTTGTCCAAGTCTGCCTGAAGTCTGCCTTTTGTCCATGTCTGCCTTTCGGGAATCTGCCTTTTGTCGTAGACCCATCTAATATATAGCGCAATTAAATATAACCCTTAAATAAGGATTTGTTACAAATTAATAAATATTTTTACAATACAGAAAAATATCTTCAAATAATTTCCAAAGCCTACACGGAGAGAAGACTCTTTTAAAAATTAACAGATAATGCTGTGAACCTGAGAACAGAATCGACTTCTGGAAAAAATTAACAGAAAAGTCGGTAGAATTTAAAATAAAGTAAGTTAAAAATTAGTAAAACTAGTAAATTTTAACATAGCACCTATTAAAAATTATTTACTCTGAAAAAGTAATATACGCTATTTTTTAATTTAATTTCTTGCATATGAAAATTTCACGTACATTCCCTATAATTTTACATTACGTTTCTATATTACTTTTCATATCTGGTCTATCGCCGTCATAGAAACTGATATACAGTATATCGAATTGTAGTAGACGTTCTTTTAAATTTTACCATGTCGGGTGTTAAAAATTTCTAGGATCAATTTCGTCCTCCCGTTAACATGTTTTTTATGTTAAAAATTAACATTAAATTTTTTCAGTGTACTTACAATATTGAACAGCAAGCAGGGCCTAATCTAGCTGCATAAATGCGAAGCTTGATGGCAAGATATCATTTTTAAACCGTCAACAAACATTTACAACCAAAATTCAAAACAAAGTAGGCTTATTTTCTTATCAAATAATTTTAAAAACATTCAATTTGAACATTTATTGAAATAATTAAACTTTTGGATGTTGGTAATTTTTTTAAAATTATTTGATAAGAAAATAAGCCTATTTTGTTTTGAATTTTAAATGTTTGTTTTGTTGATCAGAAAATCAATGCATTCATGGAACTAAAAATGTAAATAACTTGACTAAAACTAAACAGATTTAAAAAAAAAGCATCTTGTTTAAATGAAAAAACCTTTTAAATGAAGTATCAATTGCCTTATCATGCTATTTAAAATTTTAAGGGTTGTGCTCATAGCAAGATGTCCCCCTTGAAAGCAAAATCGACGAGTTCGAGATTTTTTCAAAATCTTATTTTAAATGACCAAAAGCGCGGCCGTTTCGTTTTAATTGGGCCACCCTGTACATTACACGTGTATTAAAAATTCGTAAATATTTGCATAAATATATTTTAGACTGACAAAGCAAATACAATAAAAAACAAAGTACCTTCTTAAACATAAAATATAAATGTAAAAACGTACTTAAAAATACATTAATGAAGAAAATGTTTTAAATATTTTAAATACCAAACTACACAGAGAAATGCAAACAAAAGGAAATGCTTTTTCTGATGTTGATACTAAAAAAACTATTATGAATAAAATAAAAAAACAAACAAAACATAAAAACGCGTAACGGCTATCAGATGGCAGCACCGACAATTGTTGGGTTGTTAAACGCGACCCTCTCCGCGACACGCGGTTCTAACATACAATTTAAATTTAAATTTTACTTACATTTATATTTTTTACTACCTCATCACCTGAAGCAATTACTGTTTTTTTATAAAACGCATTGATAGATATAACAGATATTTTTTAATGGTAGAAAGGATTTCTCAAACCAAGTAAACCTTGTTTTGTATATAACGAAAACAATATTTTCTTAAGATAAACAATAATCTCTTAAGCCAACTATAGTATTCTTGAACGAAGGATTAACGTAGTTGGATTAAGAATATGTTTCTTATATTAAGAAAATATTGTTTTCGTTATATACAAAACAAGGTTTTCTTGGTCCAATACAGTTTTTTTTTTCTGTGTATTTATATGTAAGGTATTAGCACCAGTCTTGGACAACACCCTAGTGTTGAAAAAAAAATTCTTAAGGTTATACGTCTAGCACACTGTTAAAAAAGATTTGGTTTCGAAAAATTTTGTTTTTAATTTATATTCAGAACACATGTACCTACATTTAATAGAATATTTTACTTTCTTAATTATTAAAAGTGAAAAAAAGTTTAATTTAATTTGAAAATTGAAATAGACAGAACGGTATATAATAGTAATAATGGCAGAGCTATGTTTTCATTATTTTGAATAAATTACACGTGAATATATTTGTTTTATAACTTTTATAGTATTTAAAAGGGTTGAAGTTTCGAATTATTAGTTTTTAAAACATTACTCAAAAGCCATACGCCCAATATTTTAAATAAAAATTAGTAAAATATATGAGCTATCCATAAATAACATATGTATTAAAATTTTAGACTTTTATCTATACATTGCTCTAATAGTCCAAGAGGTGAGCGCCAAAATTTGCAACTACTTTCTAAAAGCTGATTTTTTTATACCTATTACGTCACATTTGTGGTGTAGATATACAGTCTGCCGTCAGTCAGCTAGTTTCGTTAGCGTTTGACGCAAGGGTGGTTTTAACTTTGTAAAAAAAAAACTATACACGTTGCAACTACTTTCTAAAATCTGAAAATTTATTTGTAAGCAGTATACTAAGTGAGAACCCCTTTTATCATAGTCTGTCATCAAAATCTTGCAACCGGGCGCGTCAGCAGCGCGTTTAACTCGTAAAAAATCTATACATCGTGAAAATACTTTCTAAAATATGAAATTCGGTAAGAGTTAGGAATATTATTATTATTAAAAAAAATAGTCAGTCCAAATTTTACCTTAACAAATGCCGTCAGCAACTGATTTACCACCCCCGCGCCAAACTAGTTGTCTGACGGCACACGGTGGTTCAGAACGACCTAGTCCCTGGCCAAAATTCGAAAAGTGAGAATAATAATTTAAAAAATTCCACTCTCGGGTTTTTGGGGTCGCTGATTACGAATTTGATATCAAAATTACGAAATTCAAAATGGCGAACATTTTGAAAAAATAATTACGTTATGGGTCTGAAAATTTGCACTATTGGGTTTTTGGGGTCGCTGATTACGAATTCGATATCAAAATTACCAAATTCAAAATGGTAGACCCAAAATGGCGGACATTTTGAAAAAAAAATTACGTTATGGGTTCGAAAATTTGCGTTATTATTTTAGAAAGGGGCAGCTAATTCCTGTACATTCCATTAATAGATAGTTTAATAAACATGTCCCTGCTAATGGAAACATTAAGCTCGGCAAAGATTTTTTTGTATCGCAAAAAGTATATTGCGAAAAAAATGAAAATCACGACTACCGTTAGCATAACGTTTCATAAATAACAACAAACATTTGCGAACAATGAAGTAGATAAAATGTTTCTACATATCTTTATTAACAATATACATTTTGGAAAATCGAAATCGAGCACGTGGTTGCAATTTCACACACTATTTTGTAGAGCACTGCAAAAGTCGGCAGCGAAGCGTTGCGCGCGTGTTCTACGAGAGGCAACTTTCGACTGTCACAGAAAAGCAGGTACCTATACAATATTTTCACCTCGGCTTATGCGATCTGAATGCCTCAAACCCCCTCTACAAGAACCCATGTCAAAAACATCGACTTTCCAACCTTCATTTTTCGAATTTTGGCCAGGGACTAGACCGTTCTGAACCACCGTGCGGCAGGCTGTATATCTACACCACAATTGTGACGTAATATCAAAAAATCAGCTTTTAGAAAGTAGTTGCAAATTTTGGCGCTCACCTCCCCGACTATAATGATCGAATAACCTTAAATGTACTGAATTAGAAACATTATTTGATATTTCATTACTGCCATTATTGAATACTAATTTACACAAAGTAGCCTTCCTCAGAATGCAAAATATCTCCCTGTCAAATTTCATCCAGATCGGTTCAGCGGTTTAGACGTGAAAATGTAACAAACAGGTAGACAGAGAGACAGAGTTACTTTCGCATTTATAATTAGTATGGATAATCTAAAATTTGTTTTATTGATATAAATATTTGTACGTATAACATGAGAAATAAATTATTCAAAAACTTCAAATGTACCATATTAATTAAAACACAACGTGAAAAAATAAATCAGAAATAAAGCCACAGTCAACAACTTAAATATAGTTAAAAGTGGACACAATCATCGTCGTGGAAAAAGAATTAATAATGTCCAGTAGAAACGACAGTTTTTTTTATTCAAGTTTCTTTGAACTGAAAGCTTTTTTTTCTAGCAAGCAACGAAGTGTAAAACCTTTTCACAGTTTTCAGCGTGGAAGATTAATTAAAATTTACTAAACACAAATATAAGGTATTTAACCACACATAAATACAGGATGATTCAGCACTGTCGTGCCAAAGGCTGTAGCCGGGTAAGCATGCAAAATCGGCCTTTGCATGGATTTGGCTGATTATTTTTTTGAAAGTCACATTCTATGTAACATTCAACCTGACCAAATATTAGCTTCCAAAAATTTGTAGTTTTCGAAAAAAAATTTTTTTTTGATTTTCAAAAAAAAATTTTTTTTTGATAATCCATCAATCGAATTTGATGGTGCTTGTGGTATATTATAGAGGTACTTATGACTCATCAGAGGTAATTTTATTATGGTCCTCTGTACATAGTAAACCAGAAAAAAAAATTAATAAAATTTAAAAAATTAAAAAACACTATGTTGTTTTCGGGGGGCAATCACCATTTTTTTATAAAATATACCTTGTACGTACCCAAACAACATATCAAAATCCCAAACTGATATGAAGGGTATAACATACTCGTATAAATTCGCATATGGTCGTATTGGCGCGGTGCGCGCGTGACGCGGGTGGACTTTATGGAGTGCAAGTGTCTTAATACTTTTAAAACATCTCTAATTTGTAGCTAAACAACAGGGCTGAACTAGCCTGGAGAGATCCGGGGAATTTGAAGGGGCCCATGGCCTGACAAAGATAAAATATAGAGGCCGTAGCCGGGAATGTATGGGAACCGCCATTAAATCAATTATGCTAATTTTTTCTCATAGGTTGCTTTTTAAGAAACATAAAATCGCCTCAGATCGCTTTTGAAATGTTATAATCGTCTTTAGTAGCAATAAATCACATTGCCGCTGCAAACTAACGACTCTTCTTGTATAATAAGTTATAGATAAGATTTTTTTTTTCAAAATAAAAATGTTCTTAGTAAACGTAAAAATTTTGAAACACAAATACAATTAGGGCGATTTTATGTTTCTTAAAAAGCAACCTATGAGAAAAAATTAGCATAATTGATTCAATGGCGGTTCCCATACATTCCCGGCTACGGCCTCTATATTTTATCTTTGTCAGGCCATGGGCCCCTTCAAATTCCCCGGATCTCTCCAGGCTAGTTCAGCCCTGTTGTTTAGCAACAAATAAGAGATGTTTTAAAAGTATTAAGACACTTGCACTCCATATAGTCCACCCGCGTCACGCGCGCGCCGCGCCATTACGACCATATGCGAATTTATACGAGTATGTTATACCCTTCATATCAGTTTGGGATTTTGATATGTTGTTTGGGTACGTACAAGGTATATTTTATAAAAAAATTGTGATTGCCCCCCAAAAACAACATAGTGTTTTTTAATTTTTTAAATTTTATTAATTTTTTTCTGGTTTACTATGTACAGAGGACCATAATAAAATTACCTCTGATGAGTCATAAGTACCTCTATAATATACCACAAGCACCATCAAATTCGATTGATGGATTATCAAAAAAAATATATTTTTTGAAAATCAAAAAAAAAATTTTTTTCGAAAACTACAAATTTTTGGAAGCTAATATTTGGTCAGGTTGAATGTTACATAGAATGTGACTTTCAAAAAAATAATCAGCCAAATCCATGCAAAGGCCGATTTTGCATGCTTACCCGGCTACAGCCTTTGAACAATAAATATTTTAAGCAAAAAACTGTGTTCACAAATTTTTCGTAAGGGAACTATAGGCCTCCAAAGATTTTACTAAAAATGAGTTTTAATTTAATATCTAGAGAACTCTTTATGATACAATTATGAAAGGTATTTGGTTTAGTAATAATATGTGACTATGTGTTATCGATTTCTATATTAACCAGTTATACTTTAGTCAGTGGGCCCATCGATTTTTATATAGTAGTTTTTTGTTCATTAATTTTTTCTTTAGTTGGGCACTTCTATAAGATTATTTGACACAAAAATATACTTTGCTTATTTGTCTTAGGATAAACCGTTTTCGAGAAATATCGATGGAAAAGAAAGCATGCAAAATTTTACTTAATATCGATGCTTCAAATTATACAAAATTAATGTATATTCATGTTCTATAATTAAAAACCCTGGTCTAAAATATAATTTGTTTATACTAGAAATCGATAACATTTATTATTACTAAACCAAATACCAAATATTATAATTGTATCATAATGGGTTCTCTAGATATTAAATCAAAACTCATTTTTAGTAAAATCTTTGGAGGCCCATAGTTCCCTTACGAAAAATTTTCAGACACATGTACCAATATTAGAAGTTAAATATTTTTCTCAATTTACTGTTCAAGTTTGGCACGACAGTACTGAATCATCCTGTATACATGCACATGTTCATGTAAAAGTAAACACAAATCACGTGACTGTTGTCTTTTTCTAAAAAATTATTTTATTACTAATGAGAAGAAAAGTAGGCGTGAAAAGTTTACATACTTGTCATAATTGTATTAATTATTTTCATGATAATTTATTACTGTTTTTTACACGTGTTCTTTCTGTTATCTTTAACTGTCATTAAGTAATTTGTGCCTGATTACATTTTAACAGGTTTTTGATAAATAAATAGATTTGTATTTTAAAAAAATACGCTCAAATTTTTGAGTCATTTATCGAATTAATTCGATAAATGACAATTAAAGAAAAATCTGTGTTAGATAAAAGTTTGGGAGGGGGGGGTGCATGTTTGGGGAAGTTAGTTTAGGTAGCATATACATAATATAATGAATTAATACATTTTTTCATAATAATATGCATTGCATGCATGATCCAATAAATCAAGGTCTGCTCTGAATATTTTGACAGCCACCATTTTATATAAATTTCTTATCGATGACGTATCACATCGACAAGAAATTCCGTGTAGCACACTGTAAAAAAAGATTTGGTTTCGAACAATTTTGTTTTTAATTTATAGTAAGAACACATAAATGGAATATTTTATTTTGTGTTGTTATTAAAAGTAAAAAATGTTTAATTTAATTTAAAAATTGAAATAGACAGAACGATAGGTATATAATAGTAACATGTACTAATTTGCTGCAATGGCAGAGCTAGTTTTTCATTATTTTGAATAAATTACACGTGAATGTATTTGTATTTGTTTTATAATTTGTATAGTATATTTAAAAGGGTTGAAGTTTCGAATAATTAGTTTTTAAAACGTCTCTATATAACCAATTGTATAGAATTTCATAAATAGAGCACTTTCGGCAAATTCTCTCATTTATCGTGTGTTAAAAACTCTATTTTTAATATCCAATTTCTCCAATCTTACGTCCAATATTTTAAATAAAAGTTAGTATTTTTATTCATAAATTACATTAAATTTTCAGACATTTATCTATACATTGCTCTAATGATCGAATAACCTTAATACATCTTGTATATTAATACTTTTAACCACTAATTTAAGTATATAGTAAAATTAAATCGTATACACAGGTAGAAAGGTTTACTTGAGCCAAGTAAACCTTATTTTGTATATAACGAAAACAATATTTTCTTAAGATAAGAAATATATTCTTAAACCAACTATAGTATTCTTGGACGAAGAAATAATGTAGTTGGATTAAGACTACTTTTCTTATATTAAGAAAATATTGTTTTCGTTATATACAAAACAAGATTTTCTTGGTCCAATACAGTTTTTTTTTGTGTGTACGAATATTATATGTATAGAAAATTACATATTTATCAATGATATCATAAAATGTATATACAGGGATGATAGTCTCTTTTTTCTTCAAAAAAGAGGAAAAGAGGATTTTTTTCTTGAAAAAAGAGACCAAAAAGAGGAATTTTCTAGCTCTTGAATAAGTTATATCTATAGATACATTTTTTAACGTTTAATCTAGAAATATATTTTTTTACGTTTTTGCGCTATTATTTCTTACTATTAAGGACAAAAAACATTCCAGAAAATATTAAGGACCTAAAAGACAACAAGTTCTGGGTATTTTATAAGAAACCATAAAACCTTGGCATCTTAAGACTAACGCGCCGCGTTGCGTTACGACTTTGCAAATCTATTACAAATATGTGATTCAATACAAGTGACATTTTACCTTCGTCGAACGCCATGACGTTTTACATATAATACACTCATCAAAAAAATTAAAGGATAATTTTAAACAAGCAAATTTTTACCAATTTTCAAACAGTTATATTTCCGCGAAAAATGATTGGATTTGTATGATCTAAAGCTCATTCGAAAGCTTGTATTTTCTAGTTTTTAATAAAGAAACCAATTATTTTTATCATCCCCTGCTGCTCTGGGCCAAGGTTCGAAAAATTATCCCTTAATTTTTTATAAACTTTGAAAGCGTAAAATTTTTGCGAATTTTTTTTACAAGAAATTCAATAAAAACGTTCGAAAGCTTGTTTTTTCATCTTGAAAATTTGTTTTTATCATCCCTTTTTTTGACCGCGTTATTCACTGTCGAAGTAAAAATAACACTTTTGACTTTAAACTCCTGTATATCCTGAAATAATGATCGCACAATAATCGGTTTGATATCATTAGTAAGCTGAAAGTATTCTCTTTAAAATTGTTACATACGATTTTGTAAAAAAAATTCCTCCCATGAATTTCGTTTTTTAAAACATGTAAAAAACGGCATTTTCTCATTTTTTAGTTATCTGGCCGCCATTTTGTCAAAAATGACGATACCTTAAAAGCAAACGTGTTTTTTTAAGTAAATAGTGTCCCAAAAAGTTATTTTGAGTAGCATTTTGCTGCAGTTTTTTCTTTTAATGTTCACAGCTGTCAAATGTTTATGATTTAATTAAAGGGTATTTTTTCCAAAAACAATAAGAAATGGAACATTTTCAAACTACCGTAAATCCGCCAAAAATTATTCAATTTTAATGAACTAGGGTTTTTTTTGAAGCTGATATTTTCTAATTTTTGAAAATAAGCTAAATAAAAATTTATCGTACCCCACTATTCCGCACCAAGCGTGAAACAGTTTTTTTTTAATGATTTATGGTTAAAGCAGTTTTTCGAACTGTTTTAACCCTTGGCCCATAGAGCAGCAGTGGATGATAAAAATAATTGGTCTCTTGATTAAAAAACTAGAAAATACAAGCTTTCGAATGAGCTTTAGATCATGCAAATTCAATCATTTTTCGCGGAAATATAACTCTTTGAAAATTGGTAAAAAAAATTGTTTATTTAAAATTATCTTTTATTATTTATTTTTTTTGATGAATGTAGATTAACGAAAACGCTAGTCTTAAGAATCCAAGGCTTAAGAAATACATATTATCAAAATTTAACTCGTTTTTTACTTTTCTGTCTTCGAATCTCTTAAATCGAACAATTTTATTTTTTAAATACAATTATAAGTTGTATATAAGCTAAAATTAAATTAAATAAGCTAAATAAAATAAAATTATAAGCTAACAAATAACAAACTCAACTTGAAATCAGTCAAAAAAGAGGAAAAAGAGGATTTTTTTTGAAAAAAGGGTACTTTAGGGCCGACCTTCCAAAAAAAGAGGAAAAGAGGAAAAAAGAGGACCGCTAGCATCCCTGTATATATGATTATTAGTCAACGCGTCAGCGGTCCTTTCCAAATTACCCTACTTCCATACAGTGACAGTTGACACATGAGTCGCGTAACCGAGGTATTGTGTCCGCCGCACGCATACGCACTTGCTCCAGGCCGATAGACAGCAACACATGTATATATTTTATTTTTATTCTCATGTCATGTGTGGGCGGAAAACAGACGTTGTTAAAGAAAATACTGTAGGCGGTTTGTGATAACACACGAAAAACAATTCCTTATGACAAAATTATAATAAAAATAAACATTGTTTTTCCGTTTGAAAACTAAAGAAGGTATAAAAATACATATGTAGTTTCTCGAATTAATTTATATTTATTGATGCACAAAGAATACAAGTATCAATGATTTTATTACAAGCGTTTATTCAACTTCACTAATTATTTAGTTATTATGTTAAGATCAAATATTGCAATCAAAATTTCGACTAGTTCTAATTAAGCTAGAGCTTTGAAATCTTGTATACGTGTATGAGTCCGGTGACAATGCAATATAGTATATCTAATATCGTTCTAAATCCAATATGGCGGATTACCTTTTTCTTCATAATCATATCAAATGAAAGAATTTGACAAGTAGAATATGATTAGTTATGTGACGTACTTCTAAATCAAATATAGCGGACGCTTCAAAATGGCGGATTACCTTTTTCTTTATAACCATCATGATATGGGTATCAAATGAAAGAGTTTGTCGAGCTTTACCTGTTAGTAGGTATGTTAGTTAGTTAGTCAATCAGTAACTAAAAATTTTAAAATAAAATTATATAAAAAAATACTTTTAAAAACAAACTTTCATTAAAAATGCACTAAAAAGTAAAAAATAAATGTTAAATTTCAGATTTTTATGACAAACCAATAAAAGCGCTTTCTATTTATTTAATTAAATATTTTCAAAGCCCATAAAAATGCTTAGCGAAGGTTCGAAACTTATCGAAATAAATAAAATACCTATTTTTTTATTAAATATGTAATATTATGCACCCTTGATTAGATTTAAATTAGATTTAGATTAGGTTGTGATTGATGATGAGGGTTAGATGCCTCTAACACTGCAGCCTTTGGCTTATTGTGTTCTTCATCAATTCACTCATTCAGTGAAAAGGTTTGCCGTTCTTATCAGGTTTAACATCCTTTCCACCAAGTTTTCTCTTGTTAGAGCTTCTCGATAGTTGTCTCCTGCTAGGAGTGCATGTCTCCATTGAGCAAGAGCTTCACAGTCGAATATAATATGGGAGGCTGTTTCGTCCTCTTCATTACACAGTCTGCAAATGGGTTCTTCATCATAGATTCCCATTGTTTGCATGTGTTTCCGTAGGTTACAGTGACCGGTTATCATTCCTGCACCCTTGATAGTTTTCAGAATAATTTTTGGTCAGTCTGTCTGTTTGTTTCGGCTGTTAAAACGCTAAAGCCGCTAGAATTAGTTAAATCACGAAAATTATTAAAAAATTCAGACATTCTCGTTTTAACTCTTTGAAAAAATATTTAATGATCTCGTGTACCCCTATACAAAAATAGTACTTTTAAAATTCCTCATTAATATATTGATCATGTTATTTAAATTTTTTAAATATTTTTAGATTCCTACTAACATTAAAATTAGTAAGCGTCTTAAATATTTTTATCGAATAATCATAATTTATGAAACAACTGAAAGATATGTAAATTAACATTACTTTTATAAGTTTAATAAAGCAACATAAACATAAAATAATAAACTATTTATATAATACATTAAATTAAAAATTTTAATATAAATTAAATTCATAGCCCTTTATAAGTAACAGTAAAATTTCTATAACGTTATGAATTTTTATAAGGTTATATACTGAAAACATTAAATTTTAAAACCCCTTTTAATCTTAACGGCCTATTTAACTTGAAGTTGTCAAACTTTAAAATTATAAACTTAAAATGTGTATTATACTGTATATAAAATATAAATTTTTTTAGTATTATTGAAAAAACACTAATAAAATATATTTATTTAAATTATAACTTTTTTCTTCAGTGCAGAAAAACTACTAGATTTGATAATTGAAATAAAATAAGAACATATATATAAGTTATACATATATTTTTGGTTATAAAATATATACCAGTAGTTTTTAAACGGGGTGCCGTAGTCGCCAAATATTAATTGTCATGATTACTTATGTTAAAAAATCTTTAATACTGTATTAAATTTAAATAATAGTACCTACCATATTAGATACCTAATTAATAAAAAATGCCGAAAAAAATGAAACATTTTTTCCTAACTTTTAAACATTAATTTTCAGGGTTAAAAGAATTGTCGTCATTTGCGATACAAAACTCAATTTCGGAAATATTGTCGCTTATAATCTAGAGGTAAGGGCTCGATATGTAATATTTCTTGGAAAAAAACAATTAATTCAGCTTATATTATTGTCCTGAATTTAATATAATTTTTAACATTAAGAGTTGTTCCTTTTAATTAAAAATAAAATATTTCTTAGGGAAATCTATCACACATCGGTAAAATATCATAATTTGACACTACAATTACATATCACAAAACAGTTTAGCTTATAAATATAAAAATCAACTCTCTGAAAGTTATTCGTACACGGAGAAAATGAAGCACCAATGAGTACTGTCAGAAACAGTACTCATTGCTGTCACAACAGTAATGCTTGATGTTTTACGATAAAAAAACACTACATTGACTTGATTAATATTCTAAACAGTACTCATTGGTGTTTCATTTTCTCCGTGTACGTATTTTAGTGCTAATTATAAATACCGGTATTATATGCACTAATACCGGTATCGTAATACTGGAGAAAAATGGCCGGGATTTATTGTATATGTATTGTACTCACTAATTGTGTCCGTATAGACAAAAAGGTCGCCGACCTCTATTATTAACTAATAATAATCATTCTATTGTTAATTACGATCAAAATGGACACCCCTGTAAGTATTACGAAGAAGACAAAAAATAAAAATAATTTCATCCATGTCACTGTATCGGTGAACTATAAATAAATCTACTAAAAATAATTAACAATAGACAATTGAATCAAGTACGAGTTGTTCGAAATAGAAGACAAGAGAAAAACGAACGTTATGTTTTTGTTTTACCTCTATACTAGGGTAGCCATAAATTTACTTTTTTTTTCGAATTTCTTTAAAGTCAATTTTTTTAAAGGTAAGAAAAAAATAATGTATGCATTTTAAAATGATTGGATATTATTAACACGTGCCACCGAGCGATCGAATATTAACACGTAAGATGCATTTGATTTTTTCAATTTTTCTATAAACAGCTGTATCTTTGTGAAAATTGAATGGATTTTGATGTTCTAAAACGCATCTTAAAGCTGATACTTTCTAGTTTTTGAACCTTTGAATCGATTTTTTTTATCGTTTCCCACTACTCCTTGAGAGATTTCAGAAAAGTAAAAGAAACCTTAAATTTAATAATTCAAAATTGGCGTGCCAAACTTATACGGTAAGTTGAAAAAATTATTTTGAGCAAAAAAATTTACTAAAGCATGTCTCCGAAAATTTTTCGTAGGAGAATTACAGCCCTAAAAAAAATTTTTTTGGACAAAATTTTCGGGGGACAATTTTCGCACACATGTTTAAAGTTTTTTGCCCAAAATAATTTCTTCAACCTACTGTTGAAGTTTGGCACGGTAAATTTTGAATTATCCTGAATTACTAAATTTTAGGTTTCTTTCACTTTTTCTGAAATCTCTCTAGAAGTAGTGGAAAGTGATCGAAAAAATCGAATCAAAGATTCAAAAACTAGAAAGTATCAGCATTAAGATGCGTTTTAGAACATCAAATTCCATTCAATTTTCACAAATATACAACTGTTTAATGAACAATTGAAAAAATCAAATGCATTTTACGTGTTAATATTAATTCGATTGCTCGGTGGCACGTGTTAATAATATCCAATCACTTAAAAATTTTATATACATAATTTTTTCTTACCTTTAAAAAATTTGGGAGGGGGGGGTGTGAGAAATTTGAAAAATTTTATATACATAATTTTTTCTTACCTTTAAGAAATTTGGGGGGGGGGGTGAGAAATTCGAAAAAAAGTAAATTAATGGCCACCCTTGTATAGAGGTAACCAACAAGAACGCAAAGAAATACAAATGGATGATGGCAGCGTTGAGAGACGGCCGATGAGTCTTTGCAAAGCTCTAAAAATAAATTGATAATTAATTCAAGACAAGAGAAACAAGTGCCGCTGCAGACATTAGCAACGTCGAGTAATGGCCTGGCTGGCGGAGTCCTCGACACACTGAAAGCGAAACATTTATTCAGAGATGGCGTAGAAATATCACTGCGGTTTACAAACACCGCCGCCGCCAGTTGGCGCTATTGCTGCACAACTGTATACGTGTGTCTGTGCGAAAATTGTACCGATGCACCTGCCGCTCTTGCGTTTGATAAACAACCTGTCTTTTTTGATAAAAGTAAAATCAATTGTTTTTGTAATGAAAATTTACTCCGTTGCAATTTATTATGTGGATACGACTTTTTTTTAAGTAATCGCGAAGAACTACGAATATAACAAATAAATTTACTATCATTAAATAAGTTGAAATGTTAAATTATGCACTAGCTTAAATTATGGAAATGAAAGAAAAAAATATATTTTTAACCCATCTGAGTTTCCAAAAAAAATGTGGGCCGTGAGTTATAAATATGAGCTGCAAGAGGGCCGCGACGTTATAAAGTTTATGAAGCACTGATGCAGATAATACAGAAATACAGATTTCTGTTATAATAGTCGATAAAACTTATTAGTTTTGCATTTGCTCGCTAGATGTCACTACTATTCTCAGCAGTTGTTTTTCAATCATGTTAAATAAGTATAACTTCTAACGTGTTTATATAAATACCTAGTAAATACACACCCATTTTTTAGCTATTTATAAAATTTAGGCTTAATCGTGAAATTTGTTTAACCCTTTGAATACGACTATATGTATAGCGAAACACTTATTCCTAAAAATGTTCACTGTATTTCCTATAAAAATCAAAGTTGCGCAATATTTATCTTTTTCTAACAAATAGCGAGCCTTTTGCTCCTCAAGAAATATTTTATCTCATGTCCAGTATCATAATTAAGCTACCAAATTTTCTAGCTAGCAAGCACTCTCAAATGAGGTGTCAAACTTATATGATAGTACTCTTGGAGTTTCGTGAAGATTTTCACAAGTTTCGCGTACGCGTTGTTTGTAAACACCAACAATATTAAAAGAATGGTGATATTATGAAAATTATTCTGTACGCGCAGTCAGAATCGCCAACTGTAAGTTGATGTATCACTACTCTAAATTCCATAGCAAATCTATAAATATTGTCACAAAATTAATAACTTATTTCAAAGTGCTTTTCAGCTAGCAAATTTTATTAACTCCTTTATGATACCGGGAATCAGACTATTGTTAAGTATTCGATTACCTATACATACTTATGAATATAACTAATGTATTTATCTTGATTTCATATTACTAAAAAATACAAGAATTCTTATACAATACAATAAATCAATGTTATATTTAGTTTAATTACAAACATAAATTTGTCGTCCCTGTTTTAAATACGGGCAGTTATCCAAGAGCAAATGGGAAATAAAGAGCAAATAAATTACAATAAATCCAGGAACAATGTCAACATCGAGTATGTAAACGCGACTGCCGGACTTCGAAACAATGACAGATTACAATTACATTATTACAAGTACCTCTCTTTGTACAGCATTTATAAAATATATTCCAAAAATAGTTTATGAAAAATTTATAAATAATTATTTTTTAATAAATCGTCAAACGAACATGTATTTTTATAGAGATTACATCTTTTGTCAACATGAAATAGCTCTTGATACCTATTAACAAGTAGAGAATGTTAGTGAGAATGGCTACTGAACCTTATCATGTGACGCACTGGGTGGGTTTTATTTAGGTAAATTTTAAATTAAACTTATTGTTAATAATAAAACGTATTTTTAATACCTATGTACGATTGTGAATTAAAATATAATACATGGGTATTTCTCTATTAACAGGGTTACTTTCACAGGTAGTGTCCTAATGATATTTTTGCTTGATTGGTGCAGTTTAGTGCTTTAGATTGAAGATAAAAATTAGACAAATACAGTTCATCATGGAACTCAAAACAATTTGCAGTATTATAGTACGATAAAAAAAAGGAATGCTAAAAATTTCACGACAAAAGTGTAAATCATTTTTACACAAATAAACATCAATTTCACAAAAGAAAAGTATGGTATTTGCATATGATAAATATTAATCTCTGAAAATATGATAGTGAATTTAATAATTCTAACAAGGGAACCTTTTCAAGTCGAAAATTCGTATCGAGTTTAAACTTTGTAAATAGTTAGAGGACGGCAAGATAAGTAAGAAAAAAATTATCTTAGCTGCGGTAAAACGGTTTAAGGGGGTGAAACACTACTATGAAAATGTGCAAAATAATCATATTTTTTTCAAATAACTCTGAAACTAATGAAAATAAAAAAAATCTACAATAAAAAATTTGCATAATTTTGTATGCTCTTTTGAATGGCGATAGTCAAATTTCGAAAACATTAAACCGTTAACCCCCATCTCCTACCCACATTTCATAGTTTTAATTTTTTCGAATTTTGACCATCGCCATTCGAAAGAGCATAAAAAATAATTAAAATTTTGTATTATAGATTTTTTTAAATTTTCATTAGTTTCAGAGTTATTTGAAAAAATATGATTATTTTGCACATTTTCATATGCGTGTTTCACCCCCTTAAACCGTTTTACTGCAGCTAAAGTAATTTTTTTCTTACTTATCTTGACCTCCTCTAACTATATACAAAGTTTAAACTCGATACGAATTTTCGACTTGAAAAGGTTCTCTTGTAAGTACGTGTTTCTGAAATAGTTTTTCCGACCAGGGGACTGTGCTTAATAATTTCAAAATAATATTAAATAGATGACAGTATTTTTATTGTAACTTTTTACATTACACACAAGTAGAATTCATTATTAATTTTCATCTTTCATAATAAGTACATCAAAATGAAAATAAAATAATAAAATTAATGTGACACCAAATTTCCCAGTTAGTGGAGAAATGTCCATATAACAACTTATATTAATGCTCTTCGTGTCACCTACATATATCGAAATAACAATTAACTACAATCGATTTCATAAACATGTACAACTGTAAAAAATTATAATAAAAAATCAAACGTAATAATTACGAAATGATTTGTAAGGGAAATGCTAAAAAAAGGTGTTTTCGGGGTCTGTCACCTGCAGTTCCTGTGTCACGCAACGCCTTTGTGACTCACAACAATTTCCTGGTTTTCAAAGAAAACCACCACCAACACATTACACGCTTATTTACACATAAATGCATTTGTCGATACATTTAATTTGAATTCGGGATGTAAATGAATGGTGGAAGAAATTCAAAGAAAATCTCGTTACTTTGATTTTCGAAATATAACTCATGACAGTTACAGTCCTTGATGATTTAGAAAATATATTCCAAAGAAGGTAGGTACGTTTAAAAGTACATTCTCTATTTACACGGTAGAAAAAACAGCATATAAGAAATTGTACAAAAAAAGACATTGGAAAATTAGGGAAACGTTCCATAATTATCTAAAACCGTGTAAAATTAAATTAAATCAATTAAAATATGCCGCAAATCGCATAAAAAAGTTTCTGAAAATTTACGAAAATCCATTCACGATATGCCCAAACTTGACCCAATATTGGGATGCTTAGTGTTGCTTTATAATATTGATCCCAGTTTAGGCAAATCTTCAGATACCGACCTTAGGGTCAACCATGACCCCTTTGTAATGTTCTACACGGGAGTAAAAATTTCCAAAAAATACGGAAATCTAAAAGAAATTGATATAAGGTGGCTATTACACTATCAAATAAATACGTCAAAGATCTTTGACAAAGTTTTGATCAAATATTGAGACTGTCATTATCTATGATCAGAGAAATTTTATGAATATTATAAAATATGGGTCATTCTTAGTCAACTCTATCAGGGAAAAACGCTACTTTTACGGATTTTCATAATTTTCACATATGTTGTTAAACTTGCTCAAATAATATAACTTTCATTCATCATTTCGCAAAATTTTCAGTTTTTTGAAAATGACGCGTATTTTAAGTTTTGCAGGTATGACGCATATGCATTTAAACAATAATTTTTATCTCCGGATGTACTTATCGTAGCGAATTGATTTTTTTTTAGTTTTGTTCACAAAAGAACGATCATTTTGGACATTTTGTCCGTTTTTAAGTAAAAAAAAAATTTTGATTATTTTTTGTACAATTAAATTTTTTTTTTGAAATTTGAAGCTGAGGTCAGCTTTTTAAAAATCTGAAAAAAATCATAAATATTGCTTATAGTATTCTCTATCATCCGTGCAAATTTTATGCTGGACATATTTATAACGGCTTCAAAATTTTTTTTTTAATGTTGTTGTATATAGGTTACGCGCACTATACATTGATTTGTCGTAATGAATTCGGGTGAAAATGTTTAAATCAATGTTGTTTATGTGTAATCTATGGAACTAATAAATTGATTTCGAAATAAAGTGATCATACATGGTGTTTAAAACTGTTTGTTTTATGTACTCATTAAGTTATATATGTTTAGTATAAATGTACATTTCTACTTATTTTTTGATAAGAAAATTAATAATTCTTGTGTAATTTCTCACTAATATAGTCGTTAATATCTCATTTATTACCTCTTGTATTATATATATTAATTATATTATATATGGTTACTTGAAAAGCTGCTTTAATTGTAGTTAAACAAAAAATAGAATCCTTAATTTTATTAAAAATTATTTCACCATGAAATATTGAGGAATGATACAAAAAACTATCATTTAATCATCCACCAATACCTTTTGATATTATAAATTTAGTATTAATAATTTCTATATTCTTATTAAGAATATAGAATATTTTTTTAATTGATTTTAATGTGACTAATATATGATATTGAGTGCTAATATAAAACCTTAGAGTTGTTTTTCTTTGATTTTAGAAACTTCGTCCAAAATCTAATTAAAAATTAGGGTATTCATATTATTTAATTAAAATAATTATAAAAGTCGTTTTTATAGTAACCATCTTGCAGTATTATAAGTAATAAACAATATTAGAGGTAATATATGAGATTTTGAAGACTTTATTTTTGAGAAATTACGCAAGAATTATTAATTTTCTTATCAAAAAATAAGTAGAAATGTAAATTTATACTAAACATATATAACTTAATGAGTACATAAAACAAACAGTTTTAAACACCCTGTATGATCACTTTATTTCGAAATCAATTTATTAATTCCATAGATTATACACAAACAACATTGATTTAAACATTTTCACCCGAATTCATTACGACAAATCAATGTATAGTGCGCGTAACCTATATACAACAACATTAAAAAAAAAAATTTGAAGCCGTTATAAATATGTCCAGCATAAAATTTGCACGGATGATAGAGAATACTATAAGCAATATTTATGATTTTTTTCAGATTTTTAAAAAGCTGACCTCAGCTTCAAATTTCAAAAAAAAAATTTAATTGTACAAAAAATAATCAAAATTTTTTTTTTACTTAAAAACGGACAAAATGTCCAAAATGATCGTTCTTTTGTGAACAAAACTAAAAAAAAATCAATTCGCTACGATAAGTACATCCGGAGATAAAAATTATTGTTTAAATGCATATGCGTCATATCTGCAAAACTTAAAATACGCGTCATTTTCAAAAAACTGAAAATTTTGCGAAATGATGAATGAAAGTTATATTATTTGAGCAAGTTTAACAACATATGTGAAAATTATGAAAATCCGTAAAAGTAGCGTTTTTCCCTGATAGAGTTGACTAAGAATGACCCATATATATAAAATATATAAAATAAATATATATAAAATATACACTGTCATATTTTTTTGACCAAAGAAATTTTATCACATTTAACATAGGCGGATTTTACACTATCAAAGAAATGTGATAAATTTTTTTTGATCAAAGAAATGTGATATTTATTTGATAGTGTAATAACCGCCCAAAACAAGTTTGTTATACAATTTTATTGAAAAGTAACAATATTTTTTCATCCGAATTACCGTCACTATCTCAAAATACAACACGACACCGTTTTAAACAAAGATTTTAATAATAACAAAAGGTTTACATATTTAAATTCCTTAAATTGTAAGCTTCAATTTGATATCCCACTCGCCTAAACGTGGAATCCCAGAATTTACATAAAAAAATCGCACCGCGTAACTTTAAATCCGCATTAAAAAATCCGCATTAAAAAATCCGCATAAAAAAATACCCTACTATACATAACTACAAAATCCCCACGCATATTGAAAATTAAGTAATTTAGAATAATAATAATAAAGTCAATTCAGAATTTTCACATTTAAAAAAATAAAATAAAATTTCTATAAACATATTTGAAAACAAATCTAATATTGAAAGCCATATTATTTACCCATCGAACCTTAATTAATATAAAGAACCTCGAATCGAACCCGATCAATAAATAAATCCAGATTCAAAATCCGCCCATAACAATTATAAAAAAAAAAACAATCTCAATTGTGAAAAGTAATAATAGTGTTCTCAAGAAGCTTTAATATTTTTGTAATAAAGGAAGTAGTTCTACATTCTACAGCATGTAGAACTACATGTTCATTTAATGAACTCGGTTAACTTTTTTTAATAAAAAAAATATATACAGCACTATACGGTATGTGGTAATCTGACAAAAAAGATAAATAAAGAAGTTCTGTAGTAAAACCGATCTACCGCGCGCTTACATTTATTTGTAAGTTCTTCCATGTAAGATTGTTGTATACTTCACTACATTAGGATAAATTCTATGTTCATGATTCTATTGTTAATCTTTGTCACTACCACAGCTAGCGTGACTAACCCCATACCTCTATTTTCTACTCAATTTGAACCAGTGGCACTGCATTAAGGAAAAATATGTAATAAAGACATGAAATATAATTGATTATTTAAGTAGAAGTCATTGTTTACTCATTAAGGTAGTTGGTGCGTAAACATTGTTTCGTCAGATTTTGTTTAAATTGCACAGGAATATTTCCTAGATTAATATCTGAAAAATAGCCCATTTTTATTAAAATTGACCATCTCAAAGTCATGAAAAACGATTTCAAAGTTTATATTTTTAACACAGCTTATATGGACTAACCGTACACTAACGTAACGTTTTATTAGATAAAATTTAAACGTACCGTCAGTTTTTCATAAAAAACTGACATGTTGTATATTTATATGAAAGAAAACAGTATACAAAAAATTGGAATTATTGACCATCCCGTTATTAAGATTTAACCAGTTTTACCTACCAAACCATCACATAAATTACAGAAGCTGGACAACCACACGACCTTACACTAACAGTACATACATGCACACAAAACAAAACACCATGTAAATGTACACCACTTAAAGCAGTTAAAAGCATTAAATATCTAGGGATTTCAGTTGATAATCATCTTAAATGGAACACCCACATAGAAGACATAACAAAAAAACTACGAAAACTTATACACATTTTCATTACACTACGAAACATATTTCCCACAGACACAATGCGTTCAATATACTTTGCTCTGTGTCAGTCTGTGATTAGTTATGGAATCACTGCTTGGGGTGGTACCTACGAGTCTATTATGAATCCACTCTGTCGTGTACAAAAACTAATTATCCGTATTATCCTTAAAAAACCAAGATACTTCCCATCCGCAGAACTGTTTTCTGAATTCAAAGTATTGGATGTAAGACAAATATACATGAAAACAGTTCTGAAAATAATCCATAAACATCCCGAACATCAAACTCCCGTTCAATATTCCTACGACACCAGATCATCAACCTTAAATCCTATCCAGATCCCAAAAATGTCGAAGACTTTTGGACAGAGACACATGGTTTTCCTCGCTCCTAAACTGTATAACTACCTACCCAGCGAAATAAGAAACATACGAAGCAGCAACTTATTTAATAAAAAACTCACTATTTGGCTTCAAAACGACACAATTGTGAAAAATATATTCAAACAATAATCTATTTTATCTACTGTCTTTTTATTTTATTTTGTTTTATTATCCATCAATCAATTTTATTGTTTACTACCATCTACTACCATCTACAGTTGTAGCATATGTAAACGTTAACATATAGCAAAAACATAATCTCACCCTAGCACTGGCTATGCCAAGTTGGGTGAGACAAATTCCGTATATGAAAATGTAAATAACAATGTACAGAAAGTTTTAAGGAATAAATATATATTATTATTATTATTATTATTATTATTGTTGACAATGTGGCAACAACGTATTCATTTCATTATAGTAAAAAATACACGAAATAATGAAATAATTTTTTTACAAAATATGATAAGTGGATAGAAGGGAATTATAATCGATTTAATTAATTATTAATATATTCTGTGGTAGCTTAGATCAGCGGTTCTTAAACTGGGGTCCGCGGACCCCCGGGGGGCCGCCAAACTTTTACGGGGGGCCGTGAAACATTTTTGGCAAAATTTAATTTACATAAAGTACTTTTATATTTCTATTTATAAGTGAATAATTAGTTTATAACGACCTTTTTTGTTTTTCTATCAGGGATGGGGGTCCCCGAAAAATAATTGTTCAAATAAGGGGTCCCTAGCCCAGATAAGTTTAAGAACCGCTGGCTTAGATGATAAAATATAATCATTTGACAAGTAGTTAATAGTAGATAATGTACAGCGTTGCCATGATCATTTCTCTAAATTAAAAATAGTTACTCATGGCCTAATGTGATCACATTATGATGGACCAACTACCTTAACAATTATTTCACTAATTGAATTAGTCATTTTAAATTTCACTAAAAGAATAGTGAAATTAGAGCCATTACGGCATTTATTCTTACCTCAATTTGTCAACGTAAAGTATACGAATTAATTTATTTTTGATCTATTCACAATGAATTTTTGAAAGTGGCTATTTGCACATACCGTATGTGCATGCAATTGGCTATTTGCGCACATATAGCCAATTGCATTAATTTTGATTCTTTAATAATAAATTAGCATATGATAATTGACATATTCATAACTGACATTGAAGTTAGGTTATGAATAACTAGCCGATTCTGCGGCTTTGCTCGCGTAAATTTCGAAACTAATAACAACCCTTCATGCGTGATAGGGGAAGACATTACATTTTTTTATATTGATTTTTATTCATTACCTATATAAAATAGTAAATATTTCGGATCTTAGTTAAAAAATGCAAAAACCCACCCCCTATCGACCCCCGCCATTAGGGGTTTAATATCGATTTCTATTTGCAGATTATTTCACCCAGCTCCACCATTATAACTTAAGCAGCTATGCAGATAAACATATCAAAAACACACACCCTGTCTACCCCCGCCATTATGGGTTGAATGTCGATTTTTTTAAATCTTAATAGATGACTATTTTACCCGAATTTACCTTTATAACTAAAGCAGGTATGCAGATAAACATATCTAAACTCCATCCTCGTCCACCCGTCCCATGCTATTGGGGGTTGAATGTCGAACTTACATTTTAAATTGAATATTAAGAGATTATTGTCATGCGTGATGATTTTCTATTTATTTATGCTTATTAAGGGGGTATCCTGCTTTATGAGTCTCAAAAAATCAATTTTTTATTGCTTACATCTCTTCCTAATATATCTAAGAATATATCTGTAAAGTTTTATAGGCAAATTCGAAATATTTTCAAAGATATAGCACTAAACGCAGTGGGGTGTCGAACAGGTATACGAGCGCTCGGGTAGCTTGAGCGCTCACCCCTCCCCTCGATTCATGAAAAAAAAAATTTAAACAACTTTTTTAGCAAGTTGAAATTATTTTATTTTTTTTCAAAAAGCACATTTAATTTCACAATTTTTTGGGTTTTTCTTGGTTCACCTAGAAGAAAAATATATAAAAATTAAAATTTACTTTGGTTTTTTATCTCAGACAAAAATTACGAGCTTCATCTTTTCCGCCGATTGGAAACTGCGATTGCAAGGCGTTGCACAAATGTACATATAAATCGGCTGCGTTTGAATATTTTTATCTTAATAAAAAAATTTTTAACGTTTAAATATGCAATAATAATAATCTGAAAAGTTCGCTACACTTGCTTATTACTTTTTTATACATACATGAAATGTAATGTATAAATAAAGTATAGTGATCACGAAAAAAATCGAACTCGAGATTTTAACGGAATTACACGTTTTGAGGGTCCCTGAATCATATATCACCATTAACTCAATGACGTCTGTGTGTGTGTGTGTGTGTCTGTCTGTCTGTGTGTCTGTGAACGCTCTACAGCCAAAACTGTAATACTTACGAACGTGGAATTTTAAACTTAAGGTTCTTTTATGCTCTAGATGTGCACCTTCTATTTTTAAAAACCATCACTAAACCAGAAACGGAAGTATAATTATTTTTCGAATTATTTTAGAAAAAAAGGTTTTAGATCAAAGTTATAGAGGGTATTTATCTATAATTTATGTTCTATCCATTACCCCCCCCCCCAAATTTGTTTTTAAGAAATAATTGATTTTCTAAAAAAATTAATTTTTTCGATTTATTTTTTAAACGGTTATAGGTATTAGAAAAAAATGTTTGAGATACAAGTTGTAGAGAATATTATTTTCTATAATTTATGTTCTATTTTTTTTTGTATCTTATGAATTAACCAAAAAAAAAGAATTATTTTAGTTTTAATGGTTTTAATTTAAAAATGATTTGTATAATACAAAAAATCTAGTTATCTATGAAAATTTTGGCATTTATTATTAGAAGTGTCATAGTTGAATTCTAGCAAAATAAATAGTTAATACAATAATCACTATTCTTAATTGATTTCGTTTAATATTTAATGTCAATATTAAATACAATGTATCAATTTCATTCAGTGAAAATCATTTTGTAAGTAAAAAATTTTAAAATCAAATATTAAATTATAAAAGTAATCACATATTAATACTTCGGTGTCATGATGTATAAAAAAGTCTCGTGCCTGCCAAGGCAGTTTATTTTTTTCTGTCATAAAAAAAAATTTCCCCAAAAACGCTTTTTATTGGCCTCATAAAACAGGATACTCCCTTAAATAATGAATAAGTTTTTTTAAGATTGCTCCAGGTTTTGACATCAAAAATAAATAAATATATTCTGTCATACACGTAGCTTAAGAAATGACTTCACTAATTCAAATAGTGATTTTTCACTAATTCAGTTTTTGATAATAAGAAAGTAAAAAACCGCCACTGTATGGTAGTGATTTTTGCATCACTGAACCACATCACCCCCTCCCACATTACCTGGAACTGGCAAGCTATATCTACACGACAAAATCGTATAGACAGTGCCAGGCACCATTTGCATAATTCGTCGCTAAATTACTCACGGGATTTTTTTTATTGTTCACACGTTTTTCATCACGTGATGTTTCATATATTATAAACGCGCAGTATTATGATTTCCCTACCTTCAGTTAATTCGAAATTAGCTAATTGCATTTGTTTGTTCAGTATTACCGTATTGCGACTTTTTAGGAGAGTTATCACTTGAGGTTATTCGATCGTTAGAGCAATTTATATAATATATTTTACTAATTTTTATTAACTTCCCAATTATTGTTATTGTAATTGGTCCGAAAATCGAAATCAAAAATTTTAACATATTTTCATGTTTCAAGGGCATTAGAGTATATTGACACCATTTTCAGAAAAATGTCTGTGTGTGTGTGTGTGTGTGTGTATGTACGTACGTATGTACGTACGTATGTACGTACGTATGTACGTACGTACGTACGTACGTACGTGTCATTTTTTTCCGGGACGAATTCTCGCGAACAAAAAATGCTATTGACTTCGTTGGGGTGCTAATCGAAGCGTCTTCACGTGAATATGATCTGAAAGAAAGGATTTTTCGAAATTCAACCCCTACGGGGGTAAAAAGGGTGTTTTTTTTCATTTTTATTTTTTTTCTTGGTCGAATTTAGTCGGAACTTAGAATAAATACTATACAATACAAATAATGAAACGTGTATTTCAGTATTTATTAACTTCCCAATAGGGAGTTATTGTAATTGGTCCGAAAATCGAAATCAAAAATTTTAACATATTTTCATGTTTCAAGGGCATTAGAGTATATTGACACTATTTTTAGAAAAATGTCTGTGTGTGTGTGTGTGTGTGTGTGTGTGTATGTACGTACGTACGTACGTACGTACGTACGTGTCATTTTTTTCCGGGCCGAAATCTCGCGAACAAAAAATGCTATTGACTTCGTTGGGGTGCTAATCGAAGCGTCTTGACGTGAATATGATCTGAAAGAAAGGATTTTTCGAAATTCAACCCCTACGGGGGTAAAAAGGGTGTTTTTTTTCATTTTTATTTTTTTTCTTGGTCGAATTTAGTCGGAACTTAGAATAAATACTATACAATACAAATAACGAAACGTGTATTTCAGTATTTATTTTTTATATGGGTCCAAACAGCCATTAAAGGGATGAAAACCACCATCAAAATTTGAATTTCATACTTATAAATACATCTAATAATTCATGTTGCCTTGGAAACAACACAATTCAAAATTCAAACTGTCAGATTAGTTTTTCTAAAAATGTGCATTATATTATTGACATTATTAGGATATTAGAAAACTAATATTCATAATACAAAGGGTGAGTTTTATTTCTGATAAATTCCATTAAAATTTTTCATATACATATTAAAAAAAAAAATTTACAAACTGTAACATAGTAATATTAATTATGGAAACAATAAGTAATCAGTATTCAAGTATTGTAAGCCATACCATGTTGGGAAGTTGATTGTGTGGACCTAAAGGATCGCACCCCACAGCATTATACGTTATATAGTTTAATTTTATATCCCCGGGTAAAATTAAACTATATAACGTATAATGCTGTGGGGTGCGATCCTTTAGGTCCACACAATCAACTTCCCAACATGGTATGACTAACAATACTTGAATACTGATTACTTATTGTTTCCATAATTAATATTACTATGTTATAGTTTGTAAATATTTTTTTTAATATGTATATGAAAAATTTTATGGAATTTATCAGAAATAAAACTCATCCTTTGTATTATGAATATTAGTTTTCTAATATCCTAATAATGTCAATAATATAATGCACATTTTTAGAAAAACTAATCTGACAGTTTGTTTTGAATTGTGTTGTTTCCAAAGCAACATGAATTATTAGATGTATTTATTAGTATGAAATTCAAATTTTGATGGTGGTTTTCATCCCTTTAATGGCTGTTTAGACCCATATAAAAAATAAATACTGAAATACACGTTTCATTATTTGTATAGTATAGTATTTATTCAAAGTTCCGACTAAATTCGATCAAGAAAAAAAATAAAAATGAAAAAAAAAACACCCTTTTTACCCCCGTAGGGGTTGAATTTCGAAAAATCCTTTCTTTCAGATCATATTCACGTCAAGACGCTTCGATTAGCACCCCAACGAAGTCAATAGCATTTTTTGTTCACAAGATTTCGTCCCGGAAAAAAATGACACGTACGTACGTAATTCTTAAAGATTACAGTATTTTAATGGCAGCAAATCAATTTTATATATTTTCTATTAATGCTATTAATAATTCTAATAATTAAAATTCAATTATAAAAAAAACTGATCTGTTCCATTTAAAAGAAAATTTATTAAAAATTGCTTTCTATTCATGAATATTAAATAAACTCTGTAGGTACTAGTTTTTTTATTTCATCTAAATTTAAATATTAATTAAAGTTAAATATTGAATGATGATTTTTTATCTGCTTTATACAAATTTAAGAACGTTTTATTAAGTTTTTATATTAAAGTTATTAAGTTTTTTTTTTGTTCGAATGTTTTACTGGTAAGAAAAAAAAAACCTTATACTTACTTTGTAAACTACTCCAGACAATTTTTTGTTTTAGTATATATCTACTCTATTAACATTGGCATCTTTTTTCATATTTCTTATATTACAGTAGAACTTCGTTAATATGTTTTAAAGGGACTAGGAGAAAAACGCGTAGTTACAAGAAAAATGTATGATAATAATGAAATATTTTAACATGATGTCTTGAATTTTAGGACCTAAAAATAAAAACGTAGTAAAGCAAAATGCACTAACGAGGTTCCACTGTATTTATTTTGATTTGAAAAATATAAAAAATACACCTTTTTACCCGGGAAAAAATTAGTGATCAAATCAGATCTTTATAAAATAGATCTGTATTTTGAAACAATATCATATTTTTCACTGGTTTATGATGTGTGGAGACTTGCAAAGATCTACAACAACCTACAAAGATCTACACCGATCTATAAAGATCTCTAAAGATCGTTGTAGATCTTGATTGATGGATTTTCAACGTTACAATGATCTTCAAAAATCTTTGCAGGTCTCCACAGATCAAAAGCCAGTGAACAAATGCGATTTGATTCAAAATGCAGATCTATCAAGATCAGCTCAGATCTAAAAAACTTTCCGGGTCCGTTTTTAGGGTTCCGTAGAAAACTAGGAACCCTTATAGTTTCTCCATGTCCGTCCGTCCGTCTTCAAAAATTTTGAGATAATAACATGAAATTTGGTATACGGTCGTAGATTGATGACCCAAAAACAGAAATGATAAGATTTTTGAATATAAAAATTTTTTAGGCCCCCCTTTCATAAAATGAAAAGTGTTTTCAAAAAAAAAATTTCACCTAATGCTTAAAATGCAATAAAAAATTTATTAGAACTTTTTGATTTTAACCCTTTAATCATGATGGATTTGCTCTCCAAAGTTGTTAAAAAAGCGTGCACCCCCTCTATTTTCTAAACTATCAATTTAAAAAATCTGAAAAAATTTCAGAATGTAGCTTTTAATTAGTACTTTCACTGAAAATTATAATGAACATTGTCAAAAATATTTTGGACCCCCCTTTCATAGACTGAAAATTAAACTTACATTTTTTTCCCACTTACCCTATTGAGTGGGGTGTCATTTAATAGGTCTCGTAAAATGCAATAAAAAACGTTAAATAACTTTTTGATTTTAACCCTTCAATCGCGACATATTTTCTTTTTAATGTCGCTGTCAGAGCGTCCCCCCCCCCTCTATTTTCTAAACTATCGATTCAAAAAATTTGAAAAAAAATCAGAATGTATCTTTTAATTAGTACTTTCACTGAAAATTATAACGAACATTGTCAAAAATATTTTGGACCCCCTTTTCATAATTGAAAATTTATCCCATTGAGTGGGGTGTCATTTGATAGGTCTCCTAAAATGCAATAATAAAAGTCAAATGACTTTTTGATTTTAACCCTTCAGTCACGAAAATTTTGAAAAATACTTTTTATAAATCGTAGTGAGAATGACTACGGAACTCTATCATGTGCGTGCACAACACGCACTTGTCCGTTTTATTTATGTTATATCAATTTATACAGATGCTGGTTTAATTTAATCAAATTTTCATTACGCACCAAAAAAGCCTTAAATCCATGCATTATGTGTATTTAAAATTAAAACCCTCAGTATAAATATTTGCAGGAAAATATAACGCCGATGAACAAAATTACGAGTAGGCACTATAGCTCCAAAGCCTACTGTGTAAAGCAGAGGTTTTTAATATTTTATATCCCGCTCCTACTGTCATCATTAATTTGTTAAAATTAAAAAAAAGTTATATTTTTATTTTGAACAAAAATTTTACTTTTGCGATAAGATTTCTAAAATTTACAAAAACTAAAATGACGATATTATTTTCAAAATATAACACATGCACGATAACTGTTTTATTTTTTTTTATCACTTTCACGATCTAAGATTTAAAAATCGTGACCCGATATGACCCGAAAAAAATTCCGGTCTTCGGCTAGTTCCATTCTAACATGGAAAGGATATAAGAATCGAAGTTCAAAATGTATGTGAACGTACACAAGCCAGAGGCGCACAAATGGGAGATTAGGGGGATAGCTCCCCCCCCTCGAATGAATCAATATACATTATTTAATTTAACAATTATCAACAAAAATGAAAATTATATTTAAAAAAATACCCCCCCCCCTTTTTTTTTTTTGATGCGCCACTGACACACACATACACATTATATTTGTGCTGTAAATGCAATAAAATCGCTGATGCATCCATTGCAGAAATGCGATAATTTCCGTTCGCGTAACTATAAACCAAATATACCCAACCTTCCCCTTTCTGGTTACTCCAATTATTCGTGATCCGTGATCAAGTCGATACAATTATCTTTGTCCCTTTTTCAGATAAACGATCTGTGTCTGCATGTACATATTTTTATTATGTTTAAAGTAAAAAGGAATTTTGTTGAATCTCGATTATTTTATCATTATCTATCTTCAAATATGCCTTGTCATCGCTTAAAAATAATTTCACTTACGTCGCAAAATCATCACCCAACTTTTTTTACGTAGCAATAATTTTTAGATAAAAATCAACTCATTTTTAAGGTTATTCGATCTTTAGAGCAATGTATAAATAAAAGTCTAAAATTTTAATATGTTATTTATGGAAAACTCACACCGGGTGTCCCAGATAACTTTTCCAGCATGGGGATCTCAGTATCTATAAGAGATACAGGTTTGGTTAAATGAGATCAATTATATTTATAAAAGGGGTGAGTATTATTACACCAAAAAATATTCATAATTATATGTGGTTTAGGCGGTATACCCAAAAAACTGAAAATTCGGAATTTCTTTAAATGGCTATAACTTTTTTGTTAAAGTAGATAGGTACTTTTTGTTTGCGGTTTCTTTAAGCACTTTTTTGTGTAGAATTGATTGGTGTATTTAGATTTTTTATATCACTTTTAGTTTCCGAGTTACAAGCTCTAACTTTAGTTTTTCTTATGGGCCACTTAGTTGAATATATCATATTTGAACGTGTTTTTTCCTCGATATGTCACTTGCCATATTTATTATTACAACGATATGTCACTTGCCATATTTATTATCGAAAAAAAAATTATAATATATTTTTTCAAATAGTTCATTGTTTCAAATATTCATTTGTTATTTTGATTGTTGTTATTGTGATTTTTGTTTACAATTTTTGTTTTTCATGGCTCACTTAAAAGTTAGTAATAAAATACTTCATAAATATCACTGATATTTAGTATTTCGACTTTTTTTCGGTAATAAATATGGCAAGTGACATATCGTTGTAAAGTAGAGGAAAAAACACGTTCAAATATGCCATAGCCAACAAAGTAGCCCATAAGAAAAACTAAAGTTAGAGCTTGTAACTCGGAAACTAAAAGTGATATAAAAATTCTAAATACACCAATCAATTATCCACAAAAAAGTGCTTTAAGTAACCGCAAACAAAAAGTACCTATCTACTTTAACAAAAAAGTTATAGGCATTTAAAGAAATTCCGAATTTTCAGTTTTTTGGGTATACCGCCTAAACCGCATAGAATTAAAAATATTTTTTGTGTAGTAATACTCACCCCTTTCATACAAATAATTGATCTCATTTAACCAAACCTGTATCTCTTATAGATACTGAGATCCCCATGCTGGAAAAGTTATCTGGGACACCCGGTATATTCTATTATTTTTTATTTAAAATATTGGAAGTAATGTTTTTGAGTAACTGGATATTAAAAATAGAGTTTTTAACACACGATAAACGAGAGAACTTGCCGAAAGTGCTCTATTTATTGAATTCTACACAATTGGCTATATAGAGACGTTTTAAAAACTAATATTAGAAAATCAACCTTTTTAAATACTTTTAAAATTATAAAACAAATATATTCACGTGTAACTTATTCAAAATAATGAAAAACTAGCTCTACGATCACAACAAATTAGTACATGTTACTTATTATATAACGTTCTGTCTATTTCAATTTTCAAATTAAATTAAACTTTTTTTATTTTTAATAATTAACAAAGTAAAATATTCCATTAAATGTAGGTACATGTGTTCTGAATATAAATTAAAAACAAAAATTTTCGAAACCAAATATTTTTTACAGTGTGCTAGACGTATAACTTTAAATGCATATTGCTCAGCAGTGTGCGTTACTAGTGGGGGTCAAGGGGGCCTGGATCCCACACAGTATTCTTATCACAGTAAAGGGGTAGATGATTATACCATATAATATGCATGTAAAATATATATTATAAAATGTCAATAACCCTCCAGAAATTCCACCAAAAAAATCCTGATTACATCACTGTTGTTTAGCATATAAAAAAGGACGAAATAGATTTCCTGCCCTGATAGATCCAGGGCACATCCTGGCCCTCCCAGTCATCTCTTCAATAATTCCATTTTTGATAGAAATACAAATTTGGTACACTGCCGTGCAAAAGTCTTTGGACACTCAATTTTTTGCGCATTGCAAAAATGGTTGATAAAAAAACTTAAATGTTGATAATAGTAATAAAATACAACGTTTGTAAAATCCTAGCATATTTAAAATACAGCATTTACAATTTTCCATGTTAAGCGTAATTTTTGAATTATACGCCTGAAATGTCAGGTTTATTCAAGTTGAAAGTATTGATGAACAATGTCTTTAAAGCTAACGAGAAATATATATTTTTTTTACTATTTTGAATGCGAGTAAAAATATTCTTTTTGCTATTAGACTAAAATCTGTATATTTTTTGTTATTCTACCCTTAAAATCATGTCCAAAAAATTTTGCACGGCAGTGTATATGACTTATTGTCAATATAATATAGGTACTACAAACAAATTTTCCCAAACGCAAATACAAATTTAAATCCAGTACGAAATGAAATCAAAAATCAGATAACAACAAAAACTCAATTTCTTTTCGTCAATATCGACAAGTGCGATCTACGCTAACTAGCTCTCCATTCTACGCGCCTCCACCATGTACAGAGCGAGATTGGCTGTTAGAGTGCTAGTAATGATACGAATCTCGTACAACAGGTGGCGGCATTTATCTGTGTCTCCCGGAATACAATTCTATGTGTGTACATATAAAACTTTTGGACTTTTCCTCGCAATTGACTCCATCGGAGTGTTTATTTTTCATCCACGTTAACAAACGTATTCTCATCTACGTACAAACTTTTCTTGAGCAATGTGTATTTGAACTAATTTAAAACGTTGATTTTATAAACGAAGTATAGGAGAAGCCGAATTTGCTGTAGTATTATTTATTTTTTAATACACATTTTTTCTTGGACAGTGAACAAATCAAATGCGTCGGGTAAATTCGGGTGAACCGAACGACAGAGATAAAACTGTCTGTAATAATCATAGACTTATAGTTCAAGAGATGAGCGCCAAAATTTGCAACTACTTTCTATAAAAGCTGATTTTTTTATATCCCGTCACATTTGTGGTGTAGATATACAGCCTGCCGTCAGTCAGCTAGTTTCGTTAGCGTTTGGCGCGGAGGTGGCTTTAACTTTGTAAAAAAAAACTATACACGTTGCAACTACTTTCTAAAATCTGAAAATTTATTTGTTAGCAGCAGAGCTGTCAAAAGTACTTAGTCAAGGTACTTCAAGTACAAGTACCAAGTATTTAGTGACAGTACTTCAAGTTTCAAGTACATTGCGCAATTTTTAAAAGTACTTGAAGTAAAACACTTCAAGTACCGAAAAGTACTTGAAAATTCAAGTAACTTATTTCAAGTACATTTTAAATTTTAATTGTTAGAACTATTAAAATACAAAAAAAATGGTAATTTTAAATATTTATATACATATTATTTTCATTACCTAACAAGGGTAGTGTCAAGTATTCGGATAAAAAAAATACTTAAAAACACGTGAAAATTAGCTGAGCTTTTGTTTGCGGGCCGCGGCCACATATTATTAATAAATTATGTTTTTATTATGTGTTTTTTAAGTATTGGATATTTCAGAATGTATGAAACTGATTTTAATTTCTTATTGTTTCTTAAAAATAAATTTTAAAATATTGTTTTATTTATGTCACTCAATTAAAAATTTTAATTGTTAAAACTATTTTTTATAATAGAAAATAACATATGTGGCCTATTAGAACCCATCTATAGATTTATGTTGTGTATTTTGAATTATCCGTATTAGAAATTAGAGGGCTAGGGGGGCACTTGAATAACGACTTTGAAAGCAAATATCTCGTGACTGAAGTGTTAAAATCAAAAGGTTCCAAAAAATGTTTTGTTGCATTTTAGGAAACCTATCTAATAACATTCTGGTCAATGCAATGGGGTAACTAAAAAAATTTGAACACTTCGTCTATCAAAAATTCTTTTTAAATCTCATAATTTCTGTTTTTGGACCATCAATCTACGTCATTTATCCCAATTTTCATCTTAAAAGGTATATAAATGAGAGAATAACAAAAAAAAGTTTTAAGGGCGAGGGTGTATACCAAGTCACGATTCCTACCGTCAAATCCCCGGCAACCGCTGCAAACTTAAATAAAACAGACTATAGGTAGTAAGTAGGTATATCGTAAATAAATTAAATAATCAACGAATATACCTCTTTGATATCTTTAAAATATTTTTAAAGGCTTTATAAATTTCTTTCCATGTTTTTATAAGTGATAAAATTAATTATTTTGTTTAAAAAAAACTTTTCTTATGGCAAATCAGTTTATTAAAGTAAGTACTTGAAAAACGACATGGTGTATTTAAAAATATACTTGAAGTAAAATACTTGAAGTATTTTACTTGCAAAATCAAGTACTAAATTCAAGTATTTTTAAAAAATTACTTCAAGTATCAAGTACATTGCGCAATTTTCAAAAGTACTTCAAGTAAAGTACTTCAAGTACTTTTTGGCACTTGAAGTACTTTTTCAAGTATTTTACTTGAAGTATTGACAGCTCTGGTTAGCAGTATATACTAAGTAAAAACCCCTTTTATCATAGTCAGTCATCAAAATCTTGCGATTGGGCGCGTCAGCAGCGCGTTTAACTCGTAAAAAATCTATACATCGTGAAAGTACTTTCTAAAATATGAAATAAAAAATAAAAGTTAGGAATATTATTATTATTAAAAAAATAGCCAGTCTGAATATTACCTTTACAAAAGCCGTCAGCAGCCGATACACCACCCTGGCACCAAACGCTAACGAAACTAGCTGACTAACGGCAGGCTATATCTCTACACCACAAATGTGATATAATATTAAAAAATCAGCTTTTAGAAAGTAGTTGCAAATTTTAGCGCTCACCTCCCCGACTATATAGAATTGACTGAGCTTTCCCTATCTAACTGTAATAGTATACTGGCGAAAAAGTGTGACAGAGACAAAGCGAATATGTAGTCAATACCTGTCTCTTTCTAGAATTCTAATTGGTCACGTCACAGGTTTTCAGTCAATACAGACCTATAGAAAAGAGATAGGTATTGGCTACATATTTACTTTGTCTCTTTAAAGAGAGTGGCAATAATACATAACGCTCTCACTCTCTCACGTAGCGTATGTTTGTCTCTATCAGATTTGTTTGAAGTGCGTTATATTTTTGGTGGCGTTTGCAATGTTTACACGATTATTTCGTGTTACGTTTACATTAGCAGTATATTTAGAATTTTATTAAATATTATTAATAGTTTTAGAAGTGATTATTAAATTGTTTCATTGTCATTAGCAAATTAGCAATATTAGTTTAGAAAATATAATATAATATTATTATTTTCGTCCAACAATATTGCTTTAAGGTTATTCGATCATTAGAGTAGGTAATGTATAGATAAAAGTATAAAATTTCAATATGTTATTTATGGATAACTCATATATTTTACTTAAATAATTTCAAATAAACGTTTCAAAAAAGAATAAATTCCATATCTCCGAAACCGTTACTTTTATTTTTATTTTGGTCCATAATATTACGTCATTAAATATTTTACACTCTTTTTTTAACACCATGTATATAATATTTAATATATTTAAAAAATTAAAAACCTTGTAAAATCTAAGCAATTTGCATTGAATTTGAAACAATGTGGGGCGCCTGGTACCCCCACAGTGGCAGCTAAGGATTAAATTTAGTTGCAGTTGATCTACTTAATGATACATCTAATTGTTTACGAAATTTTAAAAAAATCAGTCGAAACCTATTTTGCGTTGAAAAAGTGCGGTATTCTTTGTAATACATAATAGAAGTTGATTTTCGCATTCGATTGAATCAAGTACTTATGTTGTTTGAAAAAAAATCCTGTGATTGGAACGTAACGTGAAATCAGGAAATTAAGAATTATAGCAACGATAGCATAAGTGGACAAAAACCACTTGGGTGGCTTTTTTCTAACGAGGTCTTACAAAAACTAATAATACCTTTCTTCAAAGCCCGAACGTCTTGGGTACTTTGATAAATACCGGGTGAGCGAAATGTAAGTGAACAATTTAAAATAGTGATACTAGATGGAATAAAATCTGGGCTTACTTAAACAGGTCGGTAACTAGAGTACCTATACAGGGTGGCCAGTATTTTTCTGGAACAAATTTCCCGAACTTTTCCCGGTTTTCCAGGAGAATTTTTTACCATTTTTCCCTGTTTTTTTATAGATAACTGTTTTAATATCTACGAGAATATGTGGTTTAAACCCCAACTCCCACCCGCATTCAATAGGTTTATTTTTTTCGAATTTTGACTATCGCCATTCGAAAGAGTATAAAAAATCATGAAAATTTTGTATAGTAGATTTTTTTTTATTTTTATTAGTTTCAGAGTTATTTGAAAAAAATATGATTATTTTGCACATTTTCATAGGGGTGTTTCACCCCCTTAAACCGTTTTACCGCAGCTGTGATAAATTTTTTTTCTTACTTACCTTGACCGCCTCTAACTATATACAAAGTTTAAACTCGATACGAATTTTCATTATTGAAAAAATGCTCGTATATAATATAATACATTTTATAATTTTCGTAGACTCATGGGGGGGGGGGGATTGATCCCCTTAATCCCCTCCCTAACTACGCCCCTGCTATATCTTAATATATATAAATTACGTGTCACATGTTCCTCCCCTATGGACTCCTAAACTACTTAACCGATTTTAATCAAATTTGTACACCGTGTGCAGTTTGATCCAACTTGAAACATAGGACGCCTCCTATGGGAAATGGGGGGGGGGCTTTGCCCCCCCCCCCCATTTTTTTAAAGAGAGTTCCCATTTTTTTACGGTGGTGGTGGTGGGGGGTTGTAAAGCTTCCTATGGGAAAAGGGGGGGTGCCCCCTCTTTTTTTCGCCCCCCCTTTTTAAAATAGAGTTCCCACTTTTTTACGGTGATGGTGGTGGGGGACTGTAAAGCCTCCTTTGGGAAATGGGGGGGGGCGACCCCCCCCCCCTTAAATAGTTTGTAAATAGTTTACAACAATGTAATATGACAAAAACGTTAACCACAGCAACGCGTGGCCGGGTCAGCTAGTATAGATATAAAAGATAATTGTATAAAGTACGAGTAAATCATAATCATTTACGTTTTGATATTAACATTTTAACATTGTACAAAAAATTGCAAACATACGCTAACATTAACATTTAAAATGATTAATAAACTTCCCCAGACACAAACTTATCCCGTCTATGTCAAAGTGGAAAACGACACCACAGCGGGTGGGGTTTTGATTACATGGTATAGTTTTACTTGTTACGTGACTGGTATGTAGTGATTTTCTGATAGAATTTAGAGCAACCGTTTTAATTAGGTTTTGTTACAAAATATAAAACAATATTCCATGTTTTTGTATGTATGTATGTATGTACAAGTAGCCCATTATAAAAGTTGTTATTGTAGGTAAATGTATTTTGTTTGTTTCAACGTTGGTATTTTAATTTACTGCTATCGTGTTTCTATTTTTGACGTATGGGGTAAATGTGTATAATATTTAGAAAATGATTTCTGAATGAAATGTAATATTTGAGATCAGTGACTTTTTATTATCATTACCATACAGTTTAAAAAAACATAAAACAATTCTTAAATAAAACAAAGTGGGTGTGTGTACTTATGTACATGCGTTAGAAGTTATACTTAAATATTTTAAAACACTTATCATTTGTTTACAATTTTTTTTTGTTTATTTAAAATATATTTTATTTGAAGTAGGTATAAATACTTAGCTGGATTAAGAGTAAATTATTATATTAAGGGGAGGTTCTCATCAAGCAAGACCAAAAAATCGATTTTTTTTTTGCTTAAAAAGTTGGCAAATGTCTCGTAGAATACGCTCGTGAAACCCGTTTTGCCGAATTCAATTTTTTTTTAAAGTTATAGTCAAAAAACCGAAGTCGTCTTTTTTACGCGAAAATGGAATTTTTGCGGTAGCGCGTTTTTTCGGTATTAATTTTTAATTTCCCACACTTTTGTGACCATGGTATTTATATGTATTTCTAGCTACCTCGAATGCCGCTAGATGTCTATACATATATATACACACATTACGTCAATTCTAAAAAAACAATCACGGTTATGATACATTTTATAAGGTAAAAAAATTATCATTTATTAAACTGTTCATTTACAAATTGAGACTGTTACCAAAGCCCTGAAGATGTCCACTGCAATGTGTGACGAAACGTTGGCCAGTAAAATGACCAAATCGACGCGGCTTACACCCAGAAGCCAAGATCCATATCAAGATCACCGCGAAAGCCTGAAGACTTCTAAATTGAGACTAAGTTTATAATTAACATTAACCATGGATTGAAAACAACGGATTAACTAATCGTAGTTAATTTTGCTTTATGTAACCCAAGGATATTCTAGGATAAACTTTAGGTAGATTTTTTTAGTAGTAAATACTTTAAAATTAATTTTCTTTCATCTACAAGTGTTCTTATCGTATGTAATATAGTTTATATACAAATTATCATAAAATCGTAAAACACTTTTTTTAATTTCACACTCCACCAACCGCAAAGATCGCCGCAAGGTACCGTGCTAATATGTTAAATATTAAATAAAAATATCGTTTACGTTTACCCATCATATCACACACTGAGAATATTTCATAAGCGTTTTAATTGGGCAAAATGCAGTGGTGTAAATACAAGAACATCACAAGCTTGTTGAAATTTAAAATCCGACATAAAACCTTTTTATTAATTCTTTCTAACCATGAGCGTCCACAGGGGAGAAGACATTCCGCTCATGGAATTAAAAATCTAGTGTAGGACTTTTTAGCGCAACCCACGAAGTGGTAGCGCGTAAATGCTCGATTTTCCGTCCATCCGTCTGTCTTGCAACGCGAGATCTCGGCCCCCTGACCACCTAGAGACCTCGGGTTTTCGCTAAATGGTAGGCCTGTGGTTCTAGTTTAGCCCATTTTAGGAATTTTTCCGATTACACCCCCCTCCCCTCAAAAATTTTCATATATGGCTTCATGTACCTCGTTGGACTCGAGATTGATTCACGAATCGATTGGCAAAGGTATTTTTTTAGTTATGTCAAGTGGCTTGCGCGGCAACACCCACGTGTGGGTTTTGATCAATTTTTTATTAATTCTTTCCAACCATAGGCGTCCACAGAAAAGAGGGGGCTCATGGGGCATTCCACCCATGGAATGCGACTTTACTTACACTTGTCATTTTTTCCGCCAATTTTAAGTTCTTTCTTATTCTATTTTGTTAATTATTCTATACAATTTCTCTATGTAAGTATTATACATATATTATTATAGTACCATCCCCCCTTTCAAATTGATACATTTTCTGTGGACCCTACGCCACAACTGTTAAAGCTTGTTGTTAAAATAATTAGCATTAAAATTACAAAAAAAAAATTTATTCTATTTTCTGGCGATCTTATAAATTTATTAATAAACTTTCGAAATATAATAATTCTTTGAAGGTATTGATTTTAGAGCGTTCCTCTCATTTGATAAAATTAATTAAGGTGAAATAATATTTGAAGCTCATACAATTCTGAATTCTGAAAACTTCATAATTACATATTAAACTGCGTCCCCTTCGACCTACCACATTTGGAGAAATGCTGGTTTAGCTAAATAGAATATCAGCCGAATACTTTATCAGAATCTAACCAATTTCATAACTTCCCCCCCCCCCCTCAGTATTATAATGCAATTTATTAATTCAAGTTTTTAATAATAAAATATACATATTAAACTATGTTCCATTCGACCTAACACATTTTGAGAAATGCTGGTTTAGTCAAACAGAATATCATCCGAATACTGTATCAGAAACAAACCAATTTAATACGCTCCCCTCCTCAATAATATAAGGCAATTTAATAATTCAAGTTTTAAATAAATAAAATTAAATCACAGATGGTACAAAAGCCACAAACACAAACTATCACAATTCAGTTAACTTTTATCGATATGATGTAATCACGGACCCTACGCCACTGACCTAGAGAAGGGGGGGGTCGTGGGTGTGTCAGTTTAAGAGCATTATTATCAGATGACGGAACTTTCTCGGTTATTACTACATGAAATTGAACACCAACATATAGTCAAATTACGAAATACTCGGAGATTTTTTCCCTTCATTTTCACAACATAATGAGCGTGTCTAGTGAGTGAGAGTCATGGAACCAGGCTCGCGTGAGACACTGCGTCATAAATCAGTGGTCCTCGCAATTATAATACACGAATATTTCTACTTTTCATATACATATCGCACTCCCGCAAAAAATGTCACAACTGAAAAAATGTTATATTTGAGATAAATATGTAGAAATAGTAGCATTATTCCAAATTACTATTTCTACTAAAAATTGTCATTAATGTACTTCATATACCTACCGTCAAAACTAGCATATTCTAAAAAAATGTCACATTTTTTATTATTTTTTAAATACTTAATCACTAAGCGTTTTAGTAGTTACTATTTTCAAACATCACAGGAATACTGAAATATTTAAATTAAATACTGTGTATCTATCCTTTTCCTATACTACCTTTACAATTTTGATTTACCTAAATTGTTATAATTTCATTTATTCCTTTTTCCTCAAAACTACTTTTTTTTGCGGAGGTGCGATATGTTAAATATCTCATTTTCTGATGGTTTTATTTTAAATATAGAGGGAGGAATGAAAACGGTGGGGGGGGGGTAAAAAGAATGATTGTGAGTAGGAGCTTATTTATTATTGTGTTGAAAAGCAGTATTTTTGTTTTATGCAGACGTGAAATAAAGTAATCATGACAAAATTCAAACTTGTGATTTTAACAAAATTATATTATTTGAAAGTTCCTGAATCGAGTACATACATATAACCATTATTTCAAAGAAGTCTATCTGTCATTCGGTCTGTGAACGCTCTACAGTCAAAACGGTGAAACTTATTGTTAGATACAAATATAACATTTCAAAATAGTTTTTGTATACCGACTATGTGTACTGTACATCCTATTTTTGAAGGGAATCACTAAACCGGAAACGGATATTTATTCTTTATATCTACACGTAAAAAATGTAGTAAATTTTTACAGTTGCCAATTAAAAATGTCAATTTTGTATTCATGTTTTAACATGTACTGTCAATTGGATAACTTCTACAATCTCTATTGTAATTTAATTATTCCTAAATTGAATTATTTGTTAACAAAGTGATATACAAATTATTTCATTTCAATTAAAAGACAATATAATAAACACTACGATTGTGTAAAATTAATTATATTAATAGTATATTTTTATTGGTACCTATAGCAAATTAAACAGAAAACTGGTATAAAAGGTATCTTATATCAATGATAAATCATAGGCAAAGTGTCGATCACGGGGTGAGCCAATATATTGGCTTTCCGGCCCGGAAGGATACAACTCGTGTTAAAAAATTCAATTTAGAAAAAATATTATTTTAAATAGTACATAACCTTTTTCATTATACAAATATACGTTTTCGATGTATTTTTCGACGCTGAATCCAAATCTGACAACAAAAATACAGCAAACCCAAAAACAACCCCTATTATATGGTAAAAACTACCCCTTTGCCTCGCGTGAACGATTTTTATTTATTTAGAAGTGCAAATATACGTTAATATTGGAAAAATTATTATTTTAATCTAAAAACAAAAATTGAAGATTTTCTGGTGCGCCAAAATATTGGGTTTCAGGCCCTTTAGAAGTTGAAAATTAAAAAAAAACGGGACAAATACAACATCACCCATTTTGACAAACACTGAAACGTTGTGGGTGTATAGAGGAAAGGGGCTAAAGAAGGACACGTAGTGTGTACATAAGCGTCCGTATTGCTTCGCTACAACGTGTAATTAGGACGAAGGCATCCTCTGGAAAATTGGTATTACGTAACATGTGTGCCTCAGATTCGCACATCAGCTAAGATGGAGAGTGCAAGCGTGGGCGGTTGTGACGGGAGGGTTTTGTGGGGGGGGGGGTCAGTAGAGGGAGGGGACGAAAGTCTGGTGCGTATGAAGCTTCAGTACGTGTTAACACATGTATATAATTAATGTATCTAGCTTTCAATTGTATTAAACATAAAATATTGCGGTGTTTTAATAATAATAGTGTACGTTTTTATACATTTTTCTAATTTTATTTTAAGTCAGCAATTATGAACATTTAGTACATAACAAAATAGGCTTGTATTTAAATGCCATTTTTTAATATTTAATACTTTTTATTTAGGTAATCGATTTCACTTATAACAAAAAAATTAATCATTCAACATTAATAATTCAATATATTGGCTTTAAATAATAGTTCAGGAAACACAAACACAGCTCCATATAAACTTCTAATTCCAATAGAAATGATACTTATACATATTGTTCCCAGTACATACCTATAGATGCATCTTTTCAGATCCCCATATGTAGGTGTTGAGCAAAAAAAGTTACACTTGTTTTAATTTTAGTTTTCGGTAATTTTTTTTTTAATGAAGCATTTTCTTAAGATGGTTGTATCTTTTGAAATAAAGAACCTACAAATTTGTTTTACTTACCGAAATTGTTTAAAATCAAATATTTTAAAAGAATAAAATTTATTATTTAATATATTTTATAGTACAAATACTCAAAAATGCATATTAAGTCGCATATTTAAAAAAAAAATCAAAACTGTACGCTCTTTAGGTTTTTACATAGGTATTATTTAAAAAAAAAATTTTTGTTAAATCATTTAAGGGAATCTTTGTGTCTAAAGATCAAGTTTTGGAATCACTTTCCAGTAAAAAATTTGCACAAAAAAATAATACTTTGCACTTAACCTCAATTTGGATCTGTCAGATTTAAAAATTACATATTTTTGATGTATTTTTTGTGTTTTCTATATTTTTACCTAACCTACCTACTAACTTCCGTCCTTTGGCCCAAATAGATTTGATATTTTTATTGTGATTTTTGTGATTTTCTATATTTTAACACGATTAAAAATTCGCCTTATGTATTTAAAAAACAAACACAAAAAAGTATCAAAAATGTATGTTCGATGTACAAAGTAATTAATATCTAATATATAATAAAAATTACAATGGAGATTGTAGAAATTACTCAATTGACAGTACATTTTAAAACTGATTTTTGTTAAAAATTTTTAATCGGCAACTGTAATTTTTATTAACAAAACGACTCCATTTTTCTCCATGTGTTTACAATAACCTATTTGTTTTGCTGGTTTAATCATTTCGGCTTCCGAACAACTCAAATACGTATCACTGGATTCAAACATATTTGACATTATATCCTTAACATACTCGCATTTAATTCAGAGACGTGTTCATATACAGTTAAAGAGTGGGGGTTAAACCACAAAATGTCACGTCCTACGGGAGACGAAGGATGGAAATGTGACACTTTGTACTAAATTAAAACTGTAAACTTTTACCTAATTGCTTTCGTTATACACTTCCACGAAACAATTATATTTTAACAGTAACGTAATTTCAAAAACAGAAGAAATATATGCTAATGCGGATAGATAATTATATGATACTTATATGGAAAGGTCAAATTATGATAATTAATTCATTTACAATGCACACTTTTAACCCTTTGTAGCTCAAGATCTTAAAAATTTAAATTATGTTGATAAAGAGACAAGTTAAGGCATATAAAAAACATGTATTTTTCAGAAATTTAAAAATATTTATTTTTAATTATTTATTTGACTTTTTTGGGAGTGACATTACTGTGAGTTAATCGTAAAAACATTTATGTCGTATGGCAGGATTTGAAAGAATTATTTAGTTTGTAGTAGCATAATGTTACACCGCATTTTTAGCAAATTGTTTGTGAAACGCCATACACTGAGGAAACGTACAACGTATTCTTTTTTCTACCCAAATCGGGCAATAGCCGGATCTGGTCCTGTCTTATTGCCAATAGTTAGATAATAATACGTAAGTCAATAGGTTATGCCATCTGTGAATTTTACTTGATACTAAGTTATTCAGTGGTATGTTACAGTAGTGTTACACAAATTTGAATGAACTAAATATATTTAGTACGTATATTAGCGGGATTATTGAGGTTTGTTACAGAAATGTCACATGGGGCTACAAAGGGTTAAAATTTTATCCATGTGGGTTTGTGCATACATATGTATATATACGAGTATAACGAATCAATACTTCTTCAATTTTATTTTTGATATTTTTAAGCAATTAAAAAAGAAAAACAATTCGGCAATATGTTTTTTATATATATTCGGGCATGACCGATTTGGAGGATTTTTTTTATTTGAAAGAGTACATTTCTGAAGTACATTTCAGAATGCATGAGTTTCGAGATACGCCACTAATAAGGGATAAATAAAAAAAACTTAAAAAATAAAAAATATTGAAAAGTATAAAATATTTCAAATTAACAGTTTTTGAAGTCAATTGATTTTTTTGTACAATTTGTAACAATAAGATTTTAGGGAACTTTTTTACCTTAATATACAGACTGATTTACAACAAGTGTAAAAAAAATAACAGTAGATCGAGGACGTTATTTTAAGTAAAAAAGGTTGTATGAAAATTCCTCGTGAGGGAGCTAAAGCCTTATAAAGATTTTACTCAAAATTAGTGTTTATTTAACAAGTAGAGAACCCTTTGTGGTACAGTAATAAAATTTGATACCCAGTTTAGTATTAATACTTGTCATCGATTTCTACTATCAAACAATAAAAATTTAGACCGGGGGTGTACTGGCCCAATGGGCTCGTCGATTTTTATCAAGTATTTTTTTGTTCTTTAATATTTTCCTGAGTTAGGTACTTGTAGAAGATTATTATTATATGACACAAAACACACAAAAATATACTTTATTAATTTATAATAAGACCTACTGTTTTTAAGAAATATTAAGATCACATCATTATGTAGCATGAAAGTAACATTTACATAACAAAGTTAAATTACGGTTATAACGACATCGGTTAGTACAACATATCGGTTTCACGACTCAAAATGAAGGTTCTACTGAATCCCATATAATTATTGGAAAATATCTAAATAAGATCTAATCACCAAAACATTATTCACCGACTTATATTATAACCCATAGTTCAGAAGAACTCAAATATAAAAGTTTTTTTCTGTGCAAAGTATTCTTTAAAAAAATACCAACTAAAGAATGCTGTGTAAAGTATTAATGTCTAAAGGTTCCGTACTAAAATACATTCATTCCGAAATACAAAAACATCAATGTCAGACACAACGATGCAAGAGTGCAATTGAAAAAAATAACTCTATTTCTAAAATTGAATTATCCAAAATAAGAAACTTGTACGGGTTTCTTAAAATGTGGAAAACGTATTGAAATTTAAATAAAAAATCAGCAATTTTTAGCCAGCTGAATATCAAATGTGTACTGAATATTTCAAAGGTATAATATACAGAGGCTTATTATTCATGAAAAGGATAAAATGCTTCTAAAGGAATGTATTTTCTGGGTTAAATTTTGTATTACAAATATCATGGAACTATGATTTGATTAAACAATTATATAGGTACCTTAAAAAGTTGACTCCATAGAAAAATAACAAAGAGTTTTGATGAAACTTTAAAAATAACAAGATATTTATATTTAAAAAATCCTTGCAAAAAGTTCAATTTTTATCATCCCCTGAAGTTGAATGTACATATGTTACCATATGTAAGTATAAACAATTTAAAAAATTAAACACCTAACCAAACATTAAGGTTATACGTCTAGCACACTGTAAAAAAGATTTGGTTTCGAAAAATGTTGTTTTTATTTTATATTCAGAACACATGTGCCTACATTTAATGGAACATTTTACATTGTTAATTATTAGTGGGCTCTCACACCGGAGTAATATAGCAATATAGCAACATCAATAAAGTAACTACCAATTAGAAAATAGCAATATAGCTATATCATATTGCTTTGGTGTGAGACAATATGTCCGATTCAATGTATATTGACAGATAGCAATAATATCGCTAGTTATAAGTTGCTAGATGCTATATTGCTATATTGCTCCAGTGTGAGAGCCCACTTAAAAGTAAAACAAGTTTAATTTAATTTGAAAATTAAAATAGACAGAACGGTATATAATAGTAACATGTACTAATTTGCTGTAATTGCAGAGCTAGTTTTTCATTATTTTGAATAAATTACACGTGAATATATTTGTTTTATAATTTTTATAATATTTAAAAGGGTTGAAGTTTCGAATAATTAGTTTTTAAAACGTGTTTATATAGCTAATTGTGTAGAATTTCAGTAAATATAGCACTTTCGGCAAGTTCTCTCATTTATCGTGTGTTAAAAACTCTATTTTTAATATCCAATTACTCAAAAACCATACATTCAATATTTTAAATAAAAATTAGTAAAATATACGAGTTATCCATAAATAACATATTAAAATTTTAAACTTTTATCTGTACATTGGTCTAATGATCGAATAACCTTAACAAAGAAATAAATAAAAGCATTTACCTTTAACAAACAATATACAAAATCGAATCAACATTTTTAAATCCGTTCCAGTGCACTCGCTTAGTGCAAGCTTTTTTTATCGAAATAGTAACACAATCAAGTAATTAACAATTCTTCATATGCTGCAAATATTTTTGCAAATTCAATTACTGAAGTTTACATTTGAACGTTATTACTGGCCAACGCAAATTGTATAGTTCGTGAAAGCTTAATTAGACGCCATGCACCGAAGCACTGCACTTGCTACGCAAATTGATTTGGTTTATGAGGTAATTTTTTAAATAGCTACATATTCACTGTATGTAGGTTTAGTAACTAAAATAGTAATTAGAAAAGAGTTTATATGTATGAAAAAAATATGGTTTCATATTAACTTTTATGTAATCTACCGGCATCGCAATATTTCAATTTAATAACAGTTAAAATTAAATTTCATTAAGGTTATTCGATCATTAGAGCAATGTATAGATAAAAGTCTAAAATTTTAATATGTTATTTATGGATAACTCATATATTTTACTCATTTTTATTTAAAATATTGGACATATGGTTTTTGAGTAATTGGTTAATAAAAATAGATTTTTTAACTCACGATAAATGAGAGAACTTGCCGAAAGTGCTATATTTACTGAAATTCTACACAATTGGCTATATAGAGACATTTTAAAAAAACTAATTATTCGAAACTTCAACCCTTTTAAATACTATAAAAATTATAAAACAAATAATGAAATTTACTTTTTATATAGTTATTTATGACTTTCGTTCTTATCTTTAAGTTGATATTTCTATGACAAATTAAAGTTTGGCACATAAAATATGACTCAAAAATTTCGAACTTTAGATTTGGTTAAAAGTTTGTTTATTATATAGAAAATTACGTGAAAAGTTGAAATTTTCAAACCGCAGGTCTATATCTCATCACGTTCTCGAGATATGGCCTCTCAAAGTTTTAGTTTTTTCAAAATTTTGGAGAAAAATCGCTGTAACTTTTGAACGTAAGGTCGGATTTGATTTTTGTTGACATATTTGAAATCAGCGTATCAAAATTTATATAATAACATGTATAATACTTGATAATTCGAAAAAAAGTTTTTTGCTGAAAATCGAAAATTTTCCAAGGGGTATACCTTAAAAAAATGTCATTTTTCGACCAAATTTTTTTTATCGAGTTTTGAAGTGTTACACATATCATTATATAGATTTTGACACGCTGATTTTAAATTCGTCGACAAAAATCAAATCCAACAACACGTTCAAAAATTACAGCCATTTTTCTCCAAAATTTTGAAAAAACTAAAACTTTGAGAGGCCATAACTCGAGAACGTGATGAGATACAGACCTGCGGTTTGAAAATTTCAACTTTTCACATCATTTTCTATAAAATAAACATACTTTTAACGAAATTTAAAATTCAAAATTTTTGAGTCATATTTTTTGTACCAAACTTTAATTTGTCATAGAAATATCAACTTAAAGATAAGAAAACAATAAATAACACAAATAAATAAATAAAAATCAAATTTTCAAGAATTCAACATAATACTAAGAAACAAAGTAATAAAATCTTCAGGATATTTTATCCGATAACACTTAAAGTACCACTTCAAACACGCTATTACCCTCAAACTTAATAAATAATTCGAATGTTAAAATCATAAAAATGTTTTTTGAGGGAGAGATTTAGGTAAAATATAGGGGAAATATATTTAGTATGTAAGTTATATTTTACTCGCATAATAGTCGGCTACGATAATGGGTTTAATATACTATATTGAATATGCTAATAAAATACTGAAAAATCTATTTGGTATGTTAAAAATACATAGATTTATTACTATTATCTCTAACATCATCAATATTAAATCAAAAAATGGGTTAAAGCAACTTAAAAAAAATAAAATTAAAGAAAATCAGAAAATAAGACAGCTACTAAAATTGCAATAAATATTTTTTTAAGTCAGGGGACTGAAAAAGAACTACGAAAAATTAACCTAAAATATTATCAAATTTCGAATGAATCTGACAGAGACAAGCATACGATAGTGTAAGCTACTGAGAGAGTGAGAGCGTTATATATTTGCGAAAACAAGTTTACCCGTATATTTCTGAAACGTCACATTTTAGCATAGCTTTTCAATGCCCAGAAAAAAAAGTGTCGCGGTGCGTCTAAAGAAGTACAACTTCAAAAAATTAACATGCACGATACTGTGAGGCAGTTATTATTTATTACTAGCGCATTTAACCCGGTGTTACCCGGGTTAATATCCACAAAATCATAGTGAATTAAATTAAGAAACAAAACACGACTTGATAAAGATTTTGATGTTAAATTTTAGGTTTTCATAAAATATTAATAGCAACGAACATGTACAGAAAAATTATCTAACTATTGATGAAAGCCACATTGAAATCGGTTCAGTAATTTCTGCGAACATTCATTTTTATATATACATATTTTATATTTGTATAATATACGTAAATTAAAAACATTTATAAAATACGTACAACGTATTTTTAAAATTCAAAAATATGTTTACATTCAGATGGTATACATATTAATTTTTATTTAATTAAATCGGAAATAAATAACAAATTCTATTGAAATTTACATCCATATACGTTTCTACAAAATTTAAGTAAGTTTAATACATTCCGCAAGTTCTAAATTTAGGCAGGCTAACAAAAGCCGATATACAAAAATAATTTCAAAGACTGTTATTACGATATGCTAAATATTTCCGTAATAAATTTCGGTGTACCAATGTAACATATATACTTATACATACGTATACAGTGGCAGCTAGGCATTAAATCAAAAAGGAATAGTCAATTAATATTTTTTTAAATTAAGGCAAGTGCAAGCTATACTTACACAATTAGGGTCGATCCAGACTATCGAGCCAGTCTCGCTCCGAAACTATATACTTAATCAGTGGTGTAGTTAGGGGGGATTAAGGGGATCAATCCCCCCCCCCATAAAGTTACGAAAATTATAAGTCGATTTGAATATACGAGTATTTTTTCAATAATGAATACATCTAAGTGGAGAATATAACCAATTTTTGTACTTTGCACCACATAAAAGATGATTTTCATAATAAAAAATATAACTATGAAATTTAATACCGACAATGCTGTCATATCCCCTCCCCCCAATCGCAAAAAGCTATCTACGCCACTGTACTGAATATTTGACTGGAGCGAGATCGAATCGATAGTCTGAATTGACCCTTAGAGCCATTTCACACATACACGGCAGCAGGGCCGCGCCGACCCTCAGCAGCGCCTGTGTGCGAAACCTATGAAGCGCCTTTTTGTTAGAGTTCCGAGATAAACTTAAGGAACTCTTTTAGTTTTGCTCTATCTTTAAAAAATTATACATAAGATGAAATTTTATATACGGGCAAAGATTAATGACCGAAAAACAAAAACGATGAGATTTAAAAAAAAAATTGTTTTAACCCATCGATTACGATGTATTTGCTCTTCAAAAAATTTAAAAAAATTCCAGAATGTACCTTTTAATCAGTACTTTCAATGAAAATTATAACGAACACTATCAAAATTATTTAAGACTCAATTACCATAGACCGAAAACTGTAGGTACTCACATTTTTTGTTTACTTACTCTATTGAATGGGGTAAGTGAAAAAAAAGATTGGGCTCCTAAAATGCAACAAAAATCTAAATTGACTTTTTGCAACAAAAAATGTGAAAGGACTTATTTATTTGCTTTTCAATGTCATTATCAGAGTCCCCCCCCCTTCTAATTTATAAACTATGCAGAATGTAAGAAAGATATATTATGAAAAATTTTGAAATAACTCTTTTATAAATAGTAGTGAGAATGACTACGGAACCCTAGCATGTGCGAAGACAAATGACGTTTCACTTCCAGAAAAAAAAAACGCGAATTAAATTATTTAATTTTTTAAAGTAATAATAAATATAGTATGAGACGCTCAGCGCCAAAACAGACTAACCAAAAAATTCCCAAACAGAAAAATAGGTATTAATAAATGAGGTTTTATTAACATGTGTAATTTTTGCCGTATAGCTTTATTACATTTGATAGGACCTTTTTTGTTCACTTTTGGTAAGATGCAAAGATTGGAAGAATAGTTTTTCAACTATGGCGAAAAATGTAACTATTACATGAGTGCAGGTAATTTTGTATCAGTTTAATTTAGAAAACGACCTTTCTGCGTTTGCTACTGCAACTTTTCACCACATTATTGTTTAATTTAAAAAAAAGTTCGATGCGATATAATTTTTTCTTCTATTTCTTTCGATTAATTTTTAATTTTAATGATTGGCGCTGGTATTTTATTAAACCCAAAAGGCGCCTCGCGGCGCCCCTGATGCCCTGGCGCCTGTGTGCGCCGCACACTTCGCACATATGGGCGGCGCGGCCCTGCACGGCAGTTCTGTTCTATGCCAACAGCCTCCCACTTAAATTATTGAAAATTTTGAATGTATAAGGACAAACGTTGTTCCTTACATCGTGGAAAATATATTTTGTTAAAAAAAAACAATAAACAATTCGATTATTTATAACAATTGATCGCACCTGAATTCTTTAATCCTGTTAATTTTGGCTCAATTTACATTTAATTCTCAACGTTTATGTTTTATTTTAAATTTTTCTGAGTGATCTTTTTGATTATAAATTTTTGGTTTTCAAATTTTCAAAATTAGGGGGGGGGTAAATCCGACGGCTGGACTATTTCTGATCTCAAATAGTACGATATAACGAACATTTTTTTTAATTTAATCCAAATCACTTTGCTTTTGAGGGTTCCGTAATTTTCGCAATTTTCGAGTGTCACTGACTCGAGGACTCGACTATAATACATATATAAAATCAGTTAAGACTGCGTACATTTCCCCGACCGCGCGACGTCACTGTACTCATGAAAATCGTTATATTTTTCTTATTCAATCATTCACGAAACAACGTGCGATAAACATCTGTCGACATGAACGAATTAAAAATTAAAAGCTGCACGAAAACCGAAAAAAGGGGGAATACCTCCCGGGGTAAGAATGATTTATTCACAAGTAGCGGTTATTATTTGTATACATACTCTACATAACATAGCCGTTGTTGGTTTCATTGTTATTTCGTCGCAATCATCCAAAAGGTATATATATAAATATATATGTATGTATATTGCATGATGCATGCATATGCTCTGATGCATAACATATCAAAAATGCCTATACGTAGGTATGTAGGATAAATTATATTGATGCTAGATATTTTTAATTCCAGATTTAAATAAACATTTTTTTAAATAACTTGAGTTTTATTTAGAAACAATGATTTCTGTTTTTTTTTCGACGGTTAAAATCGTTGAATAATTAAAGTTTGAGTAACTTTTATTAAAAACTTTGAAGCTATGTAAAACTTTTGTTAAAGTAAAAAAATATTTTTATTAACAGAAAAGAAACTATGTTTTTAAAATAAATTGTATATAAAGTTACAATTTGTTTTATACGAATGTATAAAATACAAAACAAGTAGGTAAAGCTTTAAGTAAATTATGCATACATAGTCTCTCACCGCGTCTGTCTGTCTGTCTGTCTGCACGTTTTCTCAGTAACTACTAAACGGATATTATTCCAGTTTTCACTAATAGATAGTTTTTCACGTGGAAAGATTAAGTGTATATTTTGTGTAAGCATAGTCGGAAAAAAACAATCGTCGGAGCGGTATCTTCGCATGCGTTGCGTAAATTGTTAGCAATAAGTAAAAACAATGTTTATCGCAGATTGAATTTATATCCCCGGGTAACAGTGGGTCCAATATGCTTAAAATTAAATGTTAGTTGTATTAAAATGTGAGAAAAATATTAAAAAAACAGCTATATTTAACTTTTTACATTGAAAATAGTATTAGGATACAAAAAGGTTAGGAACCCCTGATACAGTCAAAATTGATGGCTCCATCTTCGTTATGTCAACATACAATTTTTTTTTTAATCCACCCATTTTTTATTTGAATTTGCAAATAATAGATTCCCAATATTATATACTACCGACTACCTATGTAAGTACCTAGTAGGTACCTACTGTAAATATTTAAAGTATAACTATTTTTCTGTCTATCTCTTTGTTATCTTTTCACAGCTAAACTGCTGAACCGATCTTGATGAAATTTAGAAGGAATATAGGCTAGTTTATTTTGATTAGATAAAAAAAAATACAAATTATATACGGACGAATTCACGAGCAAATGCTTGTATGTAAATAATATAAAAACAAATACAAAAATTTTATAAACGTTTTTAAGGATTCGTAGAACTACGATCAAAACCCTTAATCTCTATTTATCATTCGTCCGGCGCATCGGCCATAGGAAAATATATCGTAAACTAGGTATATTTATAAACTAGATAGAAAATTGACATTTAAACTAAACTTACAACTTTACGTAGTTATACATAAATTTAAAAATAAATAGATATACATATGCATTTGTCATGTGTAAATTGTTTACAAATAAAAACGACATTTCATAATATGATAGAAAATATGAATAATAATACTTTGACACTAATATACGAGATGTCATACGTTTGTATTAATTATTCAAAACAATGAAAACAAATTGATCATTTTGACATATCATGTGCTATTTTCCCTAATGGTTTTTTGAAAAAAAAAACATACACTTGTTGAAAATATTACTTTGTAAATAAATAGTATTTAATCAACAATCATTTTATCTCTTCTAAATATTTACTTAATATCGCAATGTGACGATTTGTGATAATTCTTTTTAAATAATAAATGGTATGTAGATAATAGGGGTTCTAACGGATTCCAGGTGGACCCCTTGGGGGTCGATGAAAGTTTAAAAAGGATCTATACTTAGGGTGACCATGTCTCCGGTTTTGACCCGGAGTCTCAGGGTTTATATACTGTCTCTCCGAGATCCGGAGTTCGTTACAATTTCTCCGGGTTTGGTAAAAATGATGAAGTTTAAATGTTAAATGTTGAGAACTAAAAAAACGGCGCAACAGTAACGTTTGCGAAAAAGGTCTTCATTTTCATCTCACAAAACCAAAAAATATACTTACGCAAGAATTTTTTTTCTCAAGGTTTGTCAGAGTTGGCGTAATCTAAAATCAGGGTTTACATAATCTGAAATCTGGCCACCCTATCTATACTATAGTGTAATTATTAGTATTACGATTGGGTTGAATGCTGTATATTAAAGAGAAAAATGTAAGAGATTCGATGAAGAAAATCATTCTTTTAAAATGGGTCGATGTAAAAAAAAGTTTGGGAACTCCTGGTATATTTCCTACATAACCAAACATAGATATATATCGCGTACCTCTGACAACGTATTCTTAATACTGACTGTGCTTTTTATTCAAAATACTGGTTATACATTTGAACTGTAAATTTGTTTGTTTGTTTGTAGACGGGACGAAACTAGGTTAAGTTAGTCTCGAATTCTCATATTAAGGGGGAAGAAACCAATAGATACTCCACCCTATAGAGTAGGGTTTCACGTGGTCTATGTGGACCCCTTGGGGTCTATGTTTTGAAATTCGATGTTTTTTATGCAATGCAAGAGTTTAAAAACTGTTCAAATAGCAAAACAAAGTAATTTACAATTTTTAATTCACAAATAATAGGCAGTAAACGTCAAAGTAATTGACTTTAATTTTATACAAATATCAATTCCTCTTAAAGATTATTAGGTACATACCTCATTTAAGTATACATACTTTAAAATTCATTTTTAACACACAAAATAATTAAATTACTGTCTTACTCTGAATGTTTGATTATTGTTGACAATAAGTGTGACGTCACAACTCTGAAATGTAGCCTGCGAGCGTTTTGGCGTCAAATTCAAAATTAGTTTTAAAAGAGTCAATTTTTACGATTAAACCTTTATTTTCTGTAGAAATAAATATTTTTTTTAGAAATAGAAGACACGTAAGATCATCATAGAATAGTTTTTTCTTAAAATTAATCATCATGCCTAATACAAGAGGGGTCTATGAACTTTGTCATTACTTCAAAAGGTGTTTAGATCCAAAAAAAGGTTGGGATCCCCTACTATAAAGGTTCTTGAAATGTTCATGTAATGTAAAATATAATCCAAATTCCACACCATCAGAAAATGCAAAACAAAGACATTACCAAAACCTCATTATCTTAAGATTGGTTAAAGTGCAAGCATCGACCATCAGACACCATACATTATTAACACAAATTCAGACACGACACGTTCAAAATATATGCATATTTGATAAACCTCGAATGCATAATAAAATCCAGGACATCATGAATAAAATATACAAAATATCAAGTAAATTTTAGTGGACACTTGCAGCACGGAGATAAAAATCGCTCTCGTAGTTTAGTTAACGACACCATCGGGAACTGTTTAAAATATAAAAGAGGTGACGTTTTTAATAATACATATGAGTACATGTGGCAAGTCACCCGCCGTCTCTCCCTGAAGTCCAACAAGGACATAAAGTGAAACAAATGAACAAGTGCAACTTAAATTACCAGTCGGCGTTCGTAAAAACCCCCGAGAATTCAAATAAAATGTATGTCTGCTTCCCTCAGTGCCCTCTACTGCGACAAACTAAATCTGACGGATACTTGTACTATTTGTAATCAACACGGTACCATCACAGGTAAAAAAATGACATGGGCCAATACTGAGGTATATAAAAACAAGGTAGCCTCATCAGCTTCTTGACAAAGCAGTGAAGCTGCGGCAATTGACGTCACCACGAAGCCATATTCAAATGTTATAAATGTATAATTGAATATAAATTACAAAAAAATCCTTTATTTATTCTTTTTTTTTGTATTTTTGATATTTTAACAACACATACAATCAAAGAAGTACAAATTCGGTATTGCAAAATCATAAAAAAACTGAAATCTTGAAGTCTGGAATCGTTAGGCTCCTGATGAGGACTTCTTGTGAAGTCGAAACACGTGTCGAGTGACATAAATTTTGTGGTTAAGGTGTATTTTTAGTTTAAGTGACTAAGAAACCACAGTTTCTCCGTTTTTCAAGTAATAAAAAAACTGTCACAAACAATTTGGTCTTCAGAAAGCGTAAAATTATATTTTACTGGACCCCTATCCTCGAGTTCGTTCGACTGTTTCTCATTCGAGATTACTAAACTAAAACTAAAAGTCACTAAGTTATTTACTAGAATCTCGATTGTGTAAATTATACCGTATTCTCGAATCTCGATCCGACTTTTTTACTAGAAATGTCGAATGAAAAATCTCGACTGCTCCTGGGCATGCGAAAGTTAAAATCTCATACGAAAAACTCGAATCGACATATTCACGAGTGAGCTCAAGAATATAGACCCTGCTCGACAGTTCATTTGTTCTATACTGTGACGTCATCGCCAAGAAAATTTTCTAATAAGGAATTTGTGATAAATGGAATATAAATAAACGACCGATACTTAAAAAAAAATTATTTTTTTCTTTGCTATTATTTTGAAGTACAATACATATAAATTTCTTGTCGATGTAATACGTCATCGATAAGAAATTTATTTAAAACTAGCGGAATCCCGCGGCTTCGCTCGCGTAAGCTTCGAAAGATTTTTATTCATGTCCTATAAAAAAACGTAAATATCTCGACTCCACCTTTATAACGTAACCAGCTATGCAGATAAACATATCAAAAATACAGACCCCGTCTACTCTCGCCATTAGGGGTTGAATGTCGAAATTTTTATTTTTATAGATGATATTGCCCGAATTTACCTTAAACATATCTAAATCCATCGTCCCCGTCCCAATTTTGTCCGAATTTACTTTAATATCATGAACAATTATGAAGATAAATATATCAAAATTTTACCCCTCCCCCCCCCAATTCCCATAGGGGTTGAATTTTCGTAACTGATATTTGTCTTGTAGAGTACCTACTTGTGCCATGTTTCATTCGGTGAATACAAAAAAAATATTTTACAAATTTTTCCACACCTTAGGGGTTAAATTTTGGGAAATGCTGAAATAATTGTTTCATTATTTATATTGTAGAGTATGTTCGATAAGTTTCAATTAAATACGAACAAAAAAAATATTTTTTTATATAAACGTTGACACTCTGTTTTAACCCCGTAGGGGTTGAATTTCGAAAAATCCGTTCTTAGTGGCTGCTTACATCATAAAAGGAAGGTACCTACGAAATTTCACGTTTCTAGATCCAGGGGTTTGGGCTGTACGTTGATGTATGAGTGAGTGAGTGAATGAGTGAGTGGTTAAGGACAAACTCTTTTATAGATATAGATGGCGACTGTCAAAATATCCAGAGCAGACCTTGTATTATTGGATCATGCTCTTAGTACATTGCTTGTCACATTTAGTGGGACACTTTTTCAATGGAACACAGTTTTGTTAAAAATTGTCATATTAATATGAAAATTCAGATAAATCATTAATGCGGCCTTATTTCAAATCCCAAAAAGTTACAGCTTTATCTCTTCATCAATAGGGGGTGTGCAACCCTTACAGTGGTGAAAAATGGAAAATGCCGTTTTGGTAACTCTTTGGGCTTTGAAATAAGGCCGCATTAATGATTTTTCTGAATTTTCATATTTATATGACAATTTTTAACAAAAATGTGTTACATTGAAAAAGTGTCCCACTAATTGTGACAAGCAGTGTACATATATGCAACTATATTATTATTTTGTCTAACTATACAGGGTGTCTTGTAAACTTTCAGGAATTGTCGTGGACATTAAAACAATGACTTTTTGTCAATAAACCAATATCCATAAACGAGCCGTTTTAGCAGTAAAACAAAATGTATCAAATAATATTAATAAATGTTTAATTTCACGTGAAAAATTAAACATTTGTCACAGCAAATATTACACGCGCTGCGACGTTATATTAAAATAAATATTTGACGTTCATACAAATACAATTTTATCTTTACACATACATTCATACACCACATTCATCATTTCAAAGGTTTTAAAACCACAAAGCCATTTAAGCATTCACCCAAAAATTTTAAAGGGTGTAAATTGTTAAAACCAAACACCGAAATGAGAAGTAATAGGGTCAATGATCTTCTTTCTCTCTACCTCTCTTTCTCTTACACACACATACACACACTGTAATAGCAACGCGTATGTTGTAACGTTACACCTAATTAGGCAAGATAAAACCCAGCTAATTAGTGGCGCCTTAGCCGGGCTTTACGACGCCAATACCCGAGGCGTCGAACCCGAGTTAACGCATCAAAGTTACTAACACACGATTCTATATTATGTTATAGTGTTAATATATCTGCAAATAATCAATTAATAAGACAAAAGGATATACATACAAAAATAATTCGGTTTTCAAACATTGATATGCATGATTTTGAAGGCTTTAAACCATTTATTCACAATCAGTATATATTATTAATAAGGAGATTGGCACAATAAAAAAATACTCTGCCTTGTAAATGCACGGTGCTTCCTCGTGCTAAATTCATCAAAGGTAATTAATTATTGAACAATTTAAATAAAAACCGATAAAGTATTCAGATGAACTGCCTGTAATTGGTTAACCATTAAATTTTCATAAGATTTTAATAAAAAAATTTAATTTTACATTTTTCTTAATACGCGCCTGGTTATTATGTCGTATATTTTGAATTTTTTGACAATTTCAATCAAAATCATTATTTTTCTGCTATACGAATGTCAAAATGACATTTAAAACGTCAAAGTGACATTTAATATGTCAAAGTAAATAGCAGTTTTAAAAAAACAAATGACGATTTTCTTAAGTCAAATTGAGATAGATCTTTGTAAGGGAATATTTTACAACAAAAGTAGGTGATCTATATTATAGAGAATTGAATGCTCTACAAAAAAGGTTCTATAAAATTTTTACGTAACATGTGTCTTTCTTGAGATATCTTCAAATCAAAAAATAAATATTTTGGGATGTCACCCCTCCCTCTTATACACGATTTTAATACTTTTGAAATGGGACCGTCCACAAACCAGACCCAACCAATCAACCAAGTTTCATCAATATCGGTTCAGTGGTTCATGAGTTAAGCGTGTGACAAGGATTGGGGGACAGACACACACACAGACAGACAGACACGGAACTGAAAGTGTTTGGCTTGACCTGAAACGGATAGATTCGGTAAAATTTTTAAAATCGGAGAACAATTTTTTTTCTCGTTTTAAAACGATAACGAAGCTTCTCGTATCTTCGATATTGCGAGGAAGCAATAAGGTACTTGTCTATTATAACCTCCATAGTTTGAAAAAACTAAAATCACTAGGAACATAACATAATCAGGTCTACAGATAGGCAAGTGTCAAGGTTAGTAAATGTACAGGTTTGCTGACTTGTGAGTTGTGACGTCACCACGAAGTTCTTTTCTACCTACTTGATTTTTTTATTTATCTATGATTTTAACTGCCATAATAGCTAGAGAGCTCGTGAACCCTCCGAGTAACCTTCGTCCTGTAAGGCTAGTAATTTTTTTAGTAGCGAGTCATAGCATACTAAGTACGAAAACCACGACCTGGCAGGCATCAGCCCTGCACATCATCAGACCTTATATTTGTTAAAGTGTGAATAAAATTAAAAAAAAAACTTGTCGCTGTAAACTTCAAATTTTAATATGATTTAGTTCATTTACTGTAAAGTATAAAAAAAAATTGACAGGCGATTTCAACGAGCACAAGTACCTGACAGATGAATCGAAAGGTGTGCAGTGTATGATTCAAAATAAGGATTTAAACTCGGAATGAAAGATAATAAGCTACAAATTTGTATACATCTTTGTTTTGACATTTTATAAGTTGGCTCAAAAGTCACATAGTATCTCGTGTCCGCAAGTCAAGATATTCAAGGTCAAAGGTCACGAAGAACGGTTTTTTGTAAATATATTGTTTTCTTTGCTCTAAATGACATTTTGAGTTATTAGAGAAGTTGTAGAGCATAAAATTCTCTACAAATTTGGTACTAAGCAATATTTTATACATTTAACCGTTCTTGAGATAGAGTGCAAAGAGCGGAGAGCGCTTAGCCGAATGGGCCGTATATACAGAGTGATTCAGCACTGTCGTGCCAAACTTAAACAGTAGATTGAGAAAAATATTTTAAGCAAAAAACATCCAATAAATATTTGTCCGGAAATTTTTCGTTAGGGAACTACAGCCCTCCAAATATTTTCCTTAAATTGAGTTTTTATTTAATATCTAGAGAAGCCTTTGTGAAAAATTTTTGAAATTTGGTATTCTGTTTAGTAATAATAAGTGTTATCGATTTCTCATATTAACTAGTTATAATTTAGACCAGTGGGCTCATCGATTGTTATCTAGTATTTTTTTCTTCTTTAATATTTTTATAATGTTAGGCACTTATTTAAGGTTATATGACACAAAATACACAAAAACATCATTTGCTTATTTTTCATAGGATAAACCGTTTTCGAGAAATATCGATGGAAAAGAAAGCATGCAGAATTTAACTTAATACGAATGCTCCAAATTACAAAAAATAAATTTATATTCTTGTTCTATAATATTAAACACAGCGTTGGCGACCATTTGAAATCTAGAGTGTTAAAAAGAACTTCGTGGTGACGTCATTTCGTCCGCGCTGATTGGTCAAGGCAAGTCAGCATACCTAGTCATTTACTTACCTTGGGCAAGTGTCATGTATTATTTGAGAAATGAGAGTAAAGTTTGTACTATTAAATTCAATGTCCATATTTTTTATAAATATTACATTTTTCATTATTTTTGAATGATATCTTCTAGGTTAGGGCAATCTATTGAGGCAACATCGAGTTTTGATTAGGGTTGGTTAGTTTTCATTAGGTATATTTTAACCTAACAAAGAAACTAACCTTCCTATTTCGCCCCAATAGATTGCTCTTACCAAAATTGCAATTCAAAACGATTAAATCTTCACCTCATAATGTAATTCGTAATAGAATACCTACCTATATGTATAATAATTACCTTATGAAATTAATAGTACAAACTTCATAAAGGAGCTAGTAAAATTTGCTAGGTAGCAAACACTCACAAATGAAGCTCCATGTCTCTGGCACCCCCTTTTTGAAATTTAAATTTTTGATTGTGCAGTTCGTTTCTACTTCGTTTGTGCACGTTTGTGCTGAAATTATATTCGTTTATGCTTTAACCCTTTAGGAGCTATTCGTAAAAAAAACTGTTAATGCGTTATAAACATGATTACATATGAATATTAGTTTTCGAAAATAAATATACGTCTTGTGTTCTTATTTATTTAACTAGAAGCTCTGTTTACGCTTGAACCCTTTAGGTGTCACTTCGATAGTGTTGATTTTTATTTTATTTTAATTAAATGTTTGATGATGGTTTTCGAAAACTAATATTCATATGTAATCATGTTTATAACACATTAACAGTTTTTTTATGAATAGCTTCTAAAGGGTTAAAGCATAAACGAATATAATTTCAGCACAAACGTGCACAATTGAAGTAGAAACGAACTGCACATTCATAAATTTAAATTTCAAAAAAGGGGGTGCCAGAGACATGTTTTCGGTATTTTTAAACATAAATAACATGTAAAGGGTTAAAGCACAAACGATGAAAATTTCTGCACAAACATGCACAAACGAATTGCATATAATAAATTTCGAATTTCGAAAAAGGGGGGGCTCGCATGTCTACGGCCCCCCATTTGATTTTTTTGAATATCTCCTAAGGGGTTAAAGCACAAACGAAAGGATTTCCTGCACAAACGTGCACAAACGAATCACAAACGAACTGCATATAATAAATTTCGAATTTCGAAAAAGGGGGGGCTCGCATGTCTACGGCCCCCCATTTGATTTTTTTGAATATCTCCTAAGGGGTTAAAGCACAAACGAAAGGATTTCCTGCACAAACGTGCACAAACGAAGCACAAACGAACTGCATATAATAAATTTCGAATTTCGAAAAAGGGGGTGCCAGAGACATGGAGCTCATAAATGAGGTATTTATTTTGTGATATTATCTATGGAATTTAGAGCAATGATATTTCAACGAATTGTAACACAGTTGGCGATTCTGACCGTATAAAATCATAATATCACCACTGTTTTAATACCGTCGGTGTTTACATACAATACGTGCGCGAAATTTGTCAAAGTCATCACAAAACTCCAAGAGAATTGTCATATATGTTTGATACCTCATTTGAGAGTGCTTGCTAGCTTGCAAATTTGCTAGCTCCTTTATGATACCGGACGTAAGAGATATTAAATAAACAAATTAACATGTATTCATATGAGAACTGCATATAACTTCGAGACATAACAGGACTTTTCAAAGTGATGTGACAGAGAGAATTTAATAAAAATGTGAGCTTACATTCTTTATTCATTTACAAAGACATCTATAAATTTTCAGAATGATAAGGAACTGTGTTTTTTAGTTAAATAATGATAACTGTGTGAAAAAAAGAGAAAGAAACACACTTTGCGTTCACTCTACGCTTATCCATAGGCGCTTACCCGCACCATTCCCCGCATTACCAACCCCGCACCCTATAACGTCAACCTCTTTAAGAGAATGAGGAAAATTTCATGCCAGATATATTTCCCTCAAGTAAACTATAGTAAACTTTCCTTTTGAAGATATCATTTCAAAAGTATTGTCTTGTATTTTTTTAGAGCCACATGTCTCTTTTCAAAATGTTTTATTGTATTTTAATTTAACACTAGCAAGACGGGAAAATCTACCTACCTACAAAGACGGCGACCGGTCAAATGACTACAAATTTAGTAAATATCTTTTTTTATGAATAATTAATAAATGTCAAGTAAAGAAATAAAAGTAGATGTAATGTATGTTTAATTTTAATATTTATACACAATTTTTACATGTTGCAAGAGCCGCAAAGCGGTTTTTTACAAGTATAAGTATCGCATACTTTATTAGTTTTATTTTTACATTTCTGAATAAGACATTCTCGCCTTCTCCAAATTTCCTGGGTTTTTTTCACAAAAATATCGATACACAATTACAGGCTTATTTGACTGACAATTCATATACGTATTTATTGTTGTACCCTCTCATACAACAATTAAAAACATATTTATCAGATCATAGCCGTCTTTGTCAGTATATCAACATTTTAAACAATAAAGAAAATAGATGTGAATTATTTTGATACATAGTTTCATTTAACTACTAGTATTAATAAAAGTCACAAAGTCTCATTACGGTAAGTCAAATAGTTTTTGAATTATTCAAAATTGAAATGACCGTCAAATGACTGCTCCCGTCTTTCTGGTGTTAAACCCTCCTTCACATAAATATAATATATTCTTCATATTAAAAAAGTAATAATAACACTCAACAAATAATATAAATTTGCATTATTAACAAAGTTGAAAAGTTCGCAAACCACTACACTAATTTCTAAAATGTACTTGGCCAATCAGTATGACGGGGTTGTAGCTGCTAATGACCAATTATTAAACAGGGGCGTTTCGCGTAATGTGTTCATACAAACGGAAAACCGCGTGAAAAGAAATTATTTAAATTCACGAAGCGCATTGCAGTGACAGGCCGAAACGTATGCCCCCATAATATAACATATGACCTGAGTTATATAAATCTGTAAAGTAACTCTTTCGTTGATCATTATTCATCTTTAAATCAGTCTGTCAGGCGTGGTATAGCGAAATTATCCAAATAGAAATAAGTATTTACCATATAATACATCAATCAAAAACAGAACCGCTGGGTGAATTTTTATACCGCAATTAAATAGCTGTTTCACTTTGGTCGTTATTTATGTCTGCTGCTATCAGATTAATTTCATTTATTTATTTGACCGAAAATATTTTCAAAGCGATTTATTTAGAGGATCTACTGTCAAAATTGGCCAAAAGTAATCTTGATATTGCAGTAGAACCTCGTTAGTACGTTTTGCTTTATATTTTGTTAGTGCATGGAAAAAAGAAACCTGAAGGATTACAGTTTCAGGGATGAAAGTCTCTTTTTTTACAAAAGAGGATTTTTTTTTCTTGAAAAAAGATACCAAAAAGAGGAATTTTCTAGGTCTTGAATAAGTTATCAATAGATATATATTTTTTAACGTTTATCTAGATTTTTTTTTTACATTTTTGCGTTATTATTTCCATAGGTGGGCACAGTTAATCGAAAAGTTAACTTCGTTAATCGTTAATCCGTTAATAAAAAAGTTAACTTCGTTAACCGTTAAAATTCCGAAAATGTAACGGAAGTTAAAGTTAACCGAAAATTTTAAAATTTAACGAAAGTTAAAGTTAATCCGTTAAAAAGTTAACCATCCAAAATGTTTGTAGACATTTTTAGCTATTTCGACAACTTTGTTATGTACTTTTCATCAAACAACCAATGTAACGGACTAAAGTTAACGGAAGTTGAATTTAACGGAAGTTAACAAAAGCGTTAACATTTTTTTGAGTTAACTTAAAAGTAAATCCGTTAACCATTTTGTTAACTTCGTTAATTAACGATTAACGGATTAACGAGTTAATGCCCACCTATGATTATTTCTTACTATTAAGGACAAAAAACATTTCAGAAAATATATACCCAGTTCTGGGTATTTTATAAGAAAAAAAATATCATTTAATAAAACTACAAACTATTATATATTATCAAAAATTAACTCGTTTTTTACTTTTCTGTCTTCGCATCTCTTAAATCAAACAATTTTATTTTTTAAATAAAATTATAATAAACTACTGTTTCTCAATCTACTGTTTAAGTTTGGCACGACAGTGCTGAATCACCCTGTATAAGCTAAAATTAAATAAAATAAGCTAAATAAAATAATTTATAAGTTAACAAATAACAAACTCAACATGAAATTAGTCAAAAAAGAGGAAAAAGAGGAGCTTTTTTGAAAAAAGAATACTTGCAATTAATCTTCGAAGGGCTGTAGCTCCCTCACGAAAAAATTTCCGGACACACATTTATATGAAGTTTTTTGCCTTAAAATATTTTTATCAATTTACTGATCAAGTTTGACATGACAATACTGAATCATCCTGTATAATAGTTTTTATTTATTATAAAATGAAGATAACATTTCTTGTACAAGCTTACGAACTATAAAAGGTATAAATGAGTTCCTACATGTCTTCCGTAGTCTACGTTCATAGCAATAAGTGACAAGCAGAACAATAAAATGCCTTTATTGTTAATGTTCTTAAATTTAACAATATTAAGGTACAGTTTATATTATCTAATTAATATTTCAAATATCTACCTGATCAGTATCAGCATTTTCATCAACTGCATTTTCAGGACTTGGAGAAAGTGGTAGCTGCGGTGAGTAGCATTTTGGAAATACAAATGTATTTTCCTCGTCAACAGTTGAAGCGTCACCACACTGAGTCTCGACTGTTGCAGTTTTGTTCGAGGTACTCATTGTTTCTATTTCACTCATTTTCTTATAAAATCTCGAAATAAACACACTTGTATTATTCGATGACAATTGTTTATCGAAAGAATTTCTACTCGCACAGTATATAGAATTGAAACTCTAAAATATGGTAATTATATTATATATAGATGTGATCAAAATTAAGATTTCAAATCGCAAATATGTTATTTTGATATTTAAATTATTTATTTATGTATTAACATAAGTAAATAAAAACGTTCAATATAGAAAATGTTCGTTCTACAAAGTATTTAATAATAATTACAAACGTACCAGTTTACTCAAACTATTGAATACACGAAATGTAAGCATTTAAATGAAATACTTTAATAGGTAATATGAATTTGACAATTCAAATTGACATCAGCACATGGTCGTCAAAATGACAATAAGATTGTAAGCATGCGCAAAGAAAAACCCTAAATGATTTGAATTAAAAAGTGGTTTTTATTTTTATTACAATGACAGTTGTCTTCAGCTTGAAAATAAAAATACATTTTTATTTTCAAATATTAAATTAATTAATTTGTAGAAAATTAAAGACGTGTATTTTAAAATCAGCCAAAATTAGAAACTCCATTCACATTGGTTACGTTGACGATATTATGTTGGCCATACTGGCTGTCAATAATTTACCTGTACCGTTTTTTTGCTGTCCTGCTATTACGTACAGCACTTTTTGCACTTATGTAGTAAACGATTTAATTTTTAAGTTTTTAAAATTTTATTTATAATTATTTTCTAATTATTGTAGATTAACTTTTGTGGCATTAATTATTACATACTTTTCACTAAAAGTAATTACGTTGGAATATCAAAGTTTTAATTTATATTTTAGTAAAAAAAACGAACTTTGATCCTTTCGTCTTTGATCGGCTTTAAATGTCATATTTCTTATTTCCTTTTAATTTAAGAATTATGTTTTTAACATGCTTAATTTTATAATTGTTACTTATACTATACTAAAATATAATTGTATTGAATATCAAATTGGTGAAATTATTTAATGTGATATAAAAGTGTACATGTATAAAAATAAAAATGAATATATTTCAAAATAGAATATCAAATTGTTGTAAATATTTAAATTCTGTAAATGAATGTATTTTTAAAAGAAAATTTAAATATCCATTTGTAAGTCCTTTATTATTTTTTTAAATTTTATATTTTCAAGGTTCTTATGCTTTTTTCTTATTTTCAGAAACAACTTCGACAGGTTACAGTGTTATCTCAAAACAGTCCGGATAACAATAGCTGGAACCAAGCTCTCTATCAAGCAGAAAAAATAGTCAAATACCCAGTATCATTCTTTAATTTACGCTGGCTGTTACACGATGATTTCTTGACAATTGCATTGCAACTAAATAAATTGACAATATCGAATCATCCTATATTAAATACCGCAAAAAACTTTTTCTATAATGGAAGTAATCACAGTCATCAGGTAAATTATTTGAATACAAAAATTATTTTATAAATATTACGTCATTATAATTATATTTAGGAATGGGGTTTGGTGATATTACTTATATCAAAAGCAGCGAGTGACTATAGACTAAAATCAAATACAGAATTAGATGAAAATGATGTTATTTTACATAAGCAAAGAACAGTCGCTGAAGTCACGTTAATGTTACACTATCAGTATGTCTTACATAAAGGTAATACTTCTTGATTTATAATTGGTTTATTAGGTATTTGTCTATTACGCACAGTGCCAGATTTACCAATAAGCAAAAGAAGCAACTGCTTAGGGCATCCGATCCCTGAGGGCATCATAAAAGTGATTCCTGGGGGCACCAGCAGACTATTGCAATTAATAGGGAAAAACAGTAAAAAAAAAAGGTCGTTCGAATTTTGGTAATGATTAAAATCAGAATTAAAATGAGGGCCTTCAGATGGTTAGTGCTTAGGGCATTACATTGGGAAAATTCGGCTCGCAGACATATGAGGGGTTTGCAGCAACAACAAGTTAACTCCATTTTTAGGCCAAACAGAGTTAACAACCGTCTCTTGGGGGAAAAAAATCATTCTTTCGTTTGGTTCAACAAAGAGTTACCTAGCGTTGATAGATGAGTAGTTATGCATTCTTATTTTTTCTTTGGAGCTTCATTTTTCATGTATTAAAAAGAGTGTTTTTGGGTTTAGAATTTAGTTAGTACATTCGTTACTGTGTTCTTTCTTGAAATAAACCAATTTTCTTGAAAATTGTTCTTACCCAGGAAAAAGCGATCAGATCTAATTGGATCAGAGCAGATCTGAAATTTGATCCAATTAGATCTGATCAGATCTGAATGGGCCAAATTACGGATCTGATCAGATCTGATTGGATCAAATTTCAGATCTGCTCTGATCCAATTGGATCCAATCTGATCTGATTGGATCTAATCAGATCAGATTGGATCCAATTGAATCTAAAATCAAAAATAAAATTTTTTATCAAAAATAGCATCAGATCTGATCAGATCCAATCAGATCTGATCAGATCCGTAATTTGGCCCATTCAGATCTGATCGCTTTTTCCTGAGTATTCAATGCTTCCTTACTTTAAAAAGAAAATAATTTTCAACTATTTGGGTCAAAAAGGAGTTAACTCCAGAATAAAATTGACTCTAGAATTGCGAATTTGACGAATTTCTCAATGGAATTTGGCCAAAACATGAAGTGGTAGGTGACAAATAATAATTGGACGAAGACAAAGGCGATTTAAATACATTCTCCATTTTTTTAACAGTTTTTTTTTATTTTCCCACAAATTATAAAAACTGGAGTGAACTCCTTGTTGCTGCAAACCCTTCATATACAAATTTAAATGTAGTGTGATGCATAACAGCCGTTAATTAATTGCTGGTTACTGTTAACAGCAACAATAAACCAACCTAATAAACAAATATTATTTGTTAGTATAAAATAAATTGTTTATTCAATCTCAATTTTTTTAGGTCTTATTAATTTCCAAAATCCAAACAAAATACTTGAATACGACAAAGATATCGTAGCTGCAAATAATACAGCGGTTTTAGCTGGTTTGTATTCCTTTTTCTTATTATTGAATTTAACTAAAGAATGTATTTTAATTGTATTTTTAGGTGACTTCCTTTTAGCTAATTTTACCTTAGAATTAGCAAAATTGGGTAATCCGTATGTAACTGAAATAATGTCAATAGCATTAAAAGAACTAATGGAATCAGAATTTATTGGATTACAAGATGAAAATAATAACCCCATACCATCACAACTGATACCAACCAAAGAAAACATAAATGATACAGTTGTATTTAATAAATGTGAAAATGATTACGAAGGCGAATGGTTATCAAAGCAAATGTTTATAGGAGGTAAATTAAAAATAATAATATGCGTTATTTTTAATTTCAAATTCGGTTACTTTAATAAATTATTTTATTTAGCTGGACTTCTAAGCCGTGCATGTCAATCAGCAATGATTATTGCCGAGCATTCTAAAGAAATGCAGGAACATGCATTTCAATTTGGTAAACATTTCGCTATAGCGTGGCAGGTAAAATAACGATTAATTATAACAATTATTATTTAATATAATTATGTATACTTTTTGTTGCAGATTTGCGTTGAATTATTACCATTCATTGCAGCGGATTATTCTGATATAAATAATGTTGTACATCCTTTCAATTTAACGTCAATTCCTGTAATGTACGCATTGAAAAATAATATAGATTTATATGAAAATATTTTAAATTCGCATAAATCTCCGTTGAATTTTGAATATAGAATTATACATTCAGAAGTAAAGAAGGTAAGATATTGTTTGGAAAAATTTTAATAAGCCTTCGAAATCATTACTAATTGACGGGGATGGTGAAAAATTAAAAAAAAACTTGAAAATATTTATTTTAATTATTTTCAGGGTCTTGGGCTTAAACAGTCACGACAATTACTGATGAAACATATTCAGTGTGCTTTAGATGAATTAATATACTTTGAAGAGAACAATGCACAAGACGCTTTAAAAAATATGTTAATCACATTAAGAAACGTGTACGGTGTACGATAACAGTGAGTGAATCTTTCAGTACAAATAGTATTTAGTTATAAACATTATACAGTGTATTTCAAAAAAAAGTAGCAACCCTCCGGGATAAGAGAGAAGAAGTTACAGGTAGGTAATTTTTATGTTATAATTTTAGTCAGATGGCAACACTGTACGGAGTGTTACTAGTTCAATAAGACTCAAAAATAAATACCCGTTCATCTTTGGAATATCTCACATCTGACATAATCCATACTTATATTATAAATGTGAAAATGTCTGTCTGTATGTTACCTATTCACGGCTAAACCGCTGAATCGATCTTGATGAAATTTGACAGGAAGATAGCTTGCATCCTGAGGAAGCACATAGGTTACTTAATTTCCTGAAAAGTGTACCCTAAAAAATGTATTAGATTAAAAAATTAGTATAAATGACATTTGTGTATATGTACAAGTGACTTGTTTTATCGACAATAACAGAAATCTGCTTTACCTACCTATTTTTCTCTATGGGTGACAGTTCCTACCTAACCTCAATTCCATGCAAACCATATACATACATGATATAGGTACTTACATCTTATTACGTATATGATGAAAACGAAGTTATGGATAACATTTCAATGGTTAGAAAATGGTAGTTAATCTTTAGTATAATGTTGCTATCTGACTGATACATTGGCATATTTACCTGCGTGGAAGTTCTACTCTCTTGCTTCATTTTTGAAACATTCTGTATATATTTACAGTTAAGATAACATCTATTTAGTACAAAAACAAGGTGCTAAAAACAAATATTGTAATTTTGTTAAATGTATCAGGTAATTTACTTTTAATACTATATTAAATACGTTAGTCACTTGATTGTTGTTTTTAAAATCGGAGACTATTATTGTTATGTATATTATATACTAAATTTATACAAAAAGAAAAGATTTCAAATTGAAATTCCAAAAATATATTAAATATAATTTTTAACAATTCATTTTCTTTTCAAGAACATCTTGCCAATAAATGTATTTCGTTGTAATGTTTGGTTATGTTAAAAAAAAAATTCAAACTTTATAAATAATACATGCTAAGGTTATGATTTATTTAGATATCATATATTTTATGTACGTACAAAATACTCAAATTTAATAAAAAAGTAACAGTTGTGAAATTTGCGTTATTCAATTCTGTACTTACATACAAAAAAAATAGTGTAGATTTTTTTTGTACTGAATGATTATTTCTATTGTGATTTTATATATTTTTGTAGTTCCTGTTAGTAGAATTATTTAAATAAATCTTATTTTTAAAACTTTCGTAGTTTTATATCCACACAAAGAAAACGTCAAGCTTAATCGACCAAGGGGTGAAGAGGTAGTTTGGTATTTACATTAAATACTCTTCACGTTAGTATCAGTAAAATTATAACAGTTGAAAATTGCAAAAGTTATAACGGTTTGAAGACAAAAACAATATTTATGAAAAATTTGTATTTCAAGTCTAATTTACGATTAATTTTAATATAAGATATAATTATACATAATATATAATTGCTATAAAGTTAACGGTTTTATAATAAAACTAACATAAATATTTTTAATATAAACATATTATTTATTCTTTACGAGCAGCAAGCCTTCTACGATTTTGTTCATCCAACATTATTGTACGTTCCATTCGTTCAGTTGCAATATATTGAATGTTTTCAAATAGATCTGGGAACGGACGAATAGCACGTTCAAAGTCTTTACGTTCTAATCTATAAAGATCACAAGCTTCTACAGCAATTACAGATGCCATATGTTTTTCTTCTCGCAGTACAAGAGCTATTTCACCAAAATATGCACCGTCTTCAAGATGACAGACTTCTTTACCTATTTGAATAATTAACTTTTATTCGTAGAGCACTAAAATTACTTATTAACAAAAAAATGTTGCAGATTTTTATTTCTTTACCTGATTTTGTATAAATAGCGACAGTACCAGATGCAATGAAATACATCGAATTGCCTACAGTATCAGCTCTTATGATAATGTCATTAGCAAGGAACGTTTCAAAGTTTAAGCATGACACAATGCGAACAAGTAACGAGAATGGCAATTGTTTGAAAAATATTACATTTTCAACTAATTGTCTGCAGCTGTGCATTACAACTTCCTGAAAGAAAAAGTACATTTTAAATTAATTAATTTAATTTAACAAATACATAGATTAAACACATACGTGTCTTAATTGTCCGGAAACACAATTTAATATTTCATCTTCACGAAAATAACTATTCTGATATCGAAATTCATAATATTTTTTTACACGACGTTTTAGACTGTGAGGGAGCTGTTTATGGGTTAAATATTCTTGTGTTTGATTTTCCATCAATAAAAATTTTGATTGGGAAGATTTTCTTACTTGTTCAGTTTGCATTATAATTGCTGTTAAATATTAAATGGTATATTAATTAAACGATATTAAGTACCGATTCACTAAAAATGATTTATTTTAATTAACCAGTAGATACAATATAGAAAACTACCGTAAATAGCTAGTGCGAAACACTGCTCTTTTAGAAGATTGCTGTAGATTTACGCCATGAGAGATTTAATTACCCATAAATTTTTAGACCTACTAATAATTCAACAACCTATTTTAATTTATTATTTCTGTGCTTTATTTATATTCATGGTTTTTACAATCTACGTGCAATTAATTTTACATTTATTATACATACCAACAAAGATGAAAAAAAGTGCTTGTGAAAGCCATCCCAAAAGACAGCAAATGAATACTTCCAAATAATTATTTAAATCATGTATATAGAAATCAGCACCTGTTGCAATACTAGATCCTCGAAAAAATGATAAAAAGTATGATTGATACGGATCTTTGGTTTTTCCACTGAAATTAAAATAATGATTTTATACACGATATCTATAATATGTATTTGGTGCAACACTATCAATTTTTATCAATTGAGCTTAACTTAACTTCATTCTCAATAATGCATCCCTTTTAGAGTTCTGCAGGTCTACGATCTGAATCCTATTTAAACTTTAACCGAACATGCAAAGCTATGATCTCCAGGCTTAGATGTAAAAAATATTTTATACCTAGACAAGTGATATCAAAATTTGTATGTCTTAATCAGTAGTATTTAAGAGGCTCAAAACAGCCATTTCGTAAGTCTCCCCTCTCTATCTAAAAGTATTGGCTTAAAAAAGTAACCCTAATAGCTCACACTAATATATCCCTTCACAATTTGTATTCTAGGTTAATACGTAAAAAAATAATTACTTTAAATATGTTTCTTCCAAAACAGTTATAGTAAATATAAAACATCCCACAGTGTGTATATATATAATACCAAACAAAGAGATAGCGGAATAATGAAATGTTACAGTCGATACGTTAAACATCTGAAAAAATTATTGAGATTAAGCAACATAAACGTTCTTAAAAGTAGTTGTTTATTTATGTATACACTTACCTCAGTTATGTTCCTCATAAATTTGTATAATGTAATAATTCTAAAAAATTTAAGATATTTGCATATAGCTATTATGGAAAGTATTAATTTCCAGTCATGTTTAAAATAATGGTAAACATCGTACGAAGGGAAACAAACGATTAAATCAATTATAAAGTACGTTTTCAAATAGTTCCTAAAATAAGTACAACCATTTTAGAATTTAATTTAAACTATTTTTGAAGATATACTTCTTTAGGGACGTTGAGGGTAAAAATTCAGTAATGTAACGGAAATGAAATTAGTAATGTAACGAAATTGTAACGAAATTTTATGCGGTGAAATATCTAGCTCAGGACTGAAAATACAGAATAAATAACACAACTGTAAAGAGTATTGCCTATATCAAAAAAATTATGACGTACACTCACCGCTTGATAAACCGACGAAGTTGGTAATTGAACCGCTTGATAAACCGACGTCGAGAGGGGCCCCCACCACCGTGCCAACCTCAACGTTGATTGGTGAATTTAAATTACACGCAGAGATAGCAATCACGGTAGTATTATGGAGGGGATTGGAGAAAGTCGGCATATCGCGCGTTTGGTCCGCCGGTCATCCAAGCTGCCGGTTAATCAAAGGTCGGTTTATCAAGCGATGAGTGTATTAACATTCATAGAAAATAAAGATTTTTACTTAAATAACACAACTGTAAAGAGTATTGCCTATATTAATTAAATACATATTATAATTAAATTTTTAATTATATTTAAAGCAAACGGCAGATTATTGTTATTAAGATTATTCGTAGTTATTTTTCAATCATCCCAAAGAAGTATAACTTCTAATGTGTGTACATAAGTACACACTCATTGTTTTTTTATTTATTTTCTTACCAAGTTACCTTTCCATAACTAAGAACAATTTCATTGCTTTCTGGTTTATAATAACCTGACATGAAATTCATCACCATATCTATTAAATATATAGCATAACAAATATAAACTTGCACTGCTATATTCGTTTGGTAAGTTATTGCTGCTAGCGGTATCATAAAAAATTGGAAGCAATATCCAAAAATCATAAAACATTCAAATACCGTTCTAGTAGAAAGAAAAAAATTTATATTAATAATAATTGCATTACTGTACAAACCAATTTTAACTTAAGGACAATATGGTAAACATATTATGACCTTAATTACTTTCAACTAGGACCGTTGTAGATTCCCGGGAAAAAATTGTAGATCTGCATTTTGAGACATCATATTTTTCACTGGTTTTTGATCTGTGGATACTTGCAAAGATCTATAATGACCTACAAAGATCTAAAAGGATCTACAAAGATCTCTAAAGATCGTTGTAGATCATGATAAAGATTAAAACGTTAGAATGATCTTCAGATATCTTTGTAGATCGTTTTAGATCAAAAACCAGTGAAAAATATGATGTCTCAAAATGGAGATCTGTCGAGATCTGAGTAGATCTCTGCAGATCTTCAATTTTTCACGGGTTATAATTCATTTCCTTACAAAATATTTTTTCTTCATTCTAATTTTGATACAAAGAAATTTATTTTTATTACCTTAATTTACTAAAGGGATGTACGATATAAAAATAATTTTTAATTTGTCTATTTCTTTCTTTTTTTATCGCTGCTTTACTTCCTAAATATTTTCTACTAAAATAATTGTTTTCATTAATGATATGAAATTTATGAAAATAATAACAACAGCGACCAAATATTGATCCTTTACGGAAAATAATATCAACTTCATCTTCTTCGGGTTCTAATTCGCATACATGACAGTTATTATTTTTCTAAAATATATAGATCAATATTTAATAACTTAAAAAAACATATAAAATATATCTTTTCACTTACTTTAGGAGGTTTATTAGTCTTTATTTTAGGCATTGTTATTTATTCTTTTCTTGCATATATTTGAAACACGTTTCAAATAGAATTGACATAAGAAACAATAAAATATTAATCACCGCAGTAACAGAAGACTATGTGATGCCCTAAGCACTAATTATCTCAAGACCCTTTTCTTTTATCAATAAGTTTTTAGTTTACCAAAATAAATATTATATTTTAAAGTGAAGAATAAAATGAATCAAAGGAGAATGATTTAGTGAAAGATAAGACAAAAGAAAAACATTTGAAAAAAGTTTAATTTCGTGACTTTTTTTAGCGAATTACACATCGTATATCAAGTTTAATAGTCAGTCTGATGGGGCCCTTCAGGATCAGATGCCCTAAGCAATTGCTTACTTTGCTTATTGATAAATCCGGCACTGCAAAAAATAACGTAAACAAAGTATAGATTGTAATAATGTTTATTTTATTTCATTTTTCAAATAATAATGTAAGTTACAAAAAAGCAGTAATTTGTAATAACAATATTAAAAACAATTTGACTTTTTTTACAGAATTTAAAATATAAACTTTTATTTAATACTTATTTTTCATTAAGCATTTATATATATCTACAGTAATTTGGACAATTTTAAGAATATACATTTTTTACATATTTACATATTTTTGTTAATAAAACTGATTATATTAATTAAATAACAGTAGGTATTTTATTATTACATTGTATGTATAAATGCGCACCAATACTGACCTAATATGTATATTATTTTAAACTTATTATAAATACCAAAATGTTATTTTAACTCGTTCAAATTTTGTAAATATTATACGCTGTTTTCACTGCATATATACTTAACTACAGGGTGTAGCTAAAAGAAAGAAGAATTATTTTTTGATCCAATTAGATCTGTTCATTGTTTCCTGGATATTATAATGAAATTAAGAGAGAGGAAGCAACAGGCTACAAAATGATATACATGTTATAGAGTCAATAAACAAATTCTGGTGTTAAAAAATAATTAGTGTCTTTTTGTAACACTGATTTGTTTGTAAAGGTGTCAATACTCAATAATAATATGTAGAATTACAAAACAAATATATAGAAATCTACCAAAAACAATTATTTATACAAATATAAAAATAATTTTCGCTCAAATTTATTAATTACGTACTTTATATTTTTACTCTTTTTGTTAAAAAAATATAGAACATTTATATGAAGATCTATTTTCAATATCGCTAAATATATTAATATTTAAATATATATAGAGGTAACAATGACATAGAAACATATTTCAAACAAAAAACATATGCAAATGCTAATGCCCTGTTTTACAAACAATATATAAAACACAACAGGCCCACCTAAACGTTGAGGGAAAATAAGGAGCATTGTGTGACAAGAAACACTGCCAAACTTTTATTCTTATTTTTTGGGACAATTTAAAAAATGTAGCAACCCTGAGACAACGCTAATCTAAAGATTATCCTGGACACCAAACTCTCGCAATTAAAAGTATGACTATTTGAACCGTATGCTGCTACCAAGGTTAGGTAGCACCCAAATACATATTGCTTTCTTTAATATGCTAGATAAATTCTTGTTTATTAAAACTGGTGATCTACTCTTCCCCTGAATTTTTTGGTTGAAATCTGTTTACTATACAGTAGGCGCATGTTATATTCAACCTATGGGAAAAACTACGCCTATTACTATTACCCTCGTTCCTCAAAATACCCTCACGTGCATCGAATTGTAAGTTAATATATATGCGCGTGTACGTGTGCAGAATATATAACTAGTAACAAAACTGTCACTTTATTTACGATATTTACTCAATATAATGGGAACCGTGAAGATTGCTTATAATTGGTGAACTAAAAACCAGAAGTGGGTGGTAAATAAGTTGAAGATAACACATGGAGGGAGTTGATGATAACGAGCGCCTACTGTAATGTTATGTTACCTGTAAATTGTATGTATAAATTTGTATATGGAAAACAATAATATAGTTGTGACTACTATTCAATTATTTAATAAAACTAACAAATCCTTAAATGGCATTTCTGGTTGATCTGCAACTTTCTCGAATGTGTTTGTAAATGTTATTTTTAAATTATCGGTCGTTAACTGGTTATAAAACTCTTTACCGGATAAACAGAACAACCTTTTATCTTCTTGTTCATATTTACCAATACGTGATTGTACATGCGGAAAAAAAGAACGTAACCATTTATTTTTACTGGCACTGATAAAGAAACAAGTCAAACACCATGTCGTCATTCCAATAGGAAAACTTTGTGTGAAATTTGATAAACTAAATACTACCCATTCTTGCAAAAGTGGTAATTGTGATTGTTCATAAGCTCGTTCAAATATCTGTAAATATTAATTAATTTAAATTTAAAAGCAAAATCTCTAAACAAAGTATCATTTGACAGTCGTCTATGGATTTTAACATTAAAGATTCGATACAAATCAAATCAAACTAACCTCAAAAATTAATTTAAATTTATTACAATGAAATTTAAAGCAAAATCTCTAAACAAGGTATCATTTGACAGTTATCTATGGATTTTATCATATAAGTTTCAATACAAATCAAAACAAACTAACCTCAAAAATTAATTTAAATTTATAACAATGAAATTTAAAGCAAAATCTCTAAACAAGGTTTGGATTCACAGAAAGCGGTTAGTTACCGGTTACACTGACCGGCGAGTTTTGATTGGTTGATTTATCGTATTTCTGGTACATTCTACCAGAAATTCCATAAATCAACCAATCAAAACTCGCCGGTCAGTGTAACCGGTAACTAACCGCTTTCTGTGAATCCAAACAAGGTATCATTTGACAGTTGTCTATGGATTTTAACATAGAAGTTTCAATACAAATCAAATCAAACTAACCTCAAAAATTAATTTAAATTTATTCAAATGAAATTTAAAGCAAAATCTCTAAATAAGGTATCATTTAACAGTTGTCTATGGATTTTAACATAGAAGTTTCAATATAAATCAAATCAAACTAACCTCAAAAACAACACCACTCAAAAATTTTGGATGGGGCTGTTGTGGAGAAAGAAATTCTCCAATAACTCTCGTTATTATTTCTGACGGTGGGAAAAAATCATTTAAAACTCTCGGTAGCACTGAACAAATAATTTCAACTTCAAACGGATATCCTTTTTTAATACGGTTGAAAATCGCCGAAATCTTTTCAATTGATTGTACTAAAACTTCAGGATCATTTTCAACAACATTTACATCACCACGTTTATCGAATCTTTCTTCAGCATCTAAAACACGTGCATAACTGTCAGTACAAAATACTTATTAAGCTGCAAATAAATATTACCTGTATACATACAAACAAATAACAATTGTAAGGCAGGTACCATAAACAATGGATTCGTATTATTTAACAAATCTATTGAGAGTTTAGTTACTACTTCAAGAGAACCACTTGAAATTCTTTTTATCATAATTAACCGTTCTAATCCCTAAAAATAAAAGATAGTTACGTAACGTAGGAGAATAATATCCGTACAGAATTTAAACTACGGTAGACATTCCAACTGCTAAAGTTAAACCCTCTTCTTCTGTGTTTTTTGATCAATCATAAGATGTTTACGGGGCCGCTGCAGTTTTTACAGTATGGAACGTCTATTGTATTTTATTTACAAAATAATACCTGAAGTAGGGCTATGTACATAGTAAGGGATAACTTTTTTTGCATTAATAAATTGGTAACGTTTTGTATAATGGATGGCATCAATACAGCATTAGATATATTTTCTTCCAAATGTTCTACTAAATAAAAAGCTAATGTCCAAACTAATAACTGATGGGTTTCACTTTTATTCAATACACTGGAAAAGAAACAATCATAATGTAATCGTAACGTAATAAATAAAATATATTTACTATATAGTTACATACCCACTGTTATTTGTAATATGATGATAAACGTAATCAATCGCAACTGGTTGTATCAAAAGCATTTCTTCTGAACATCCTCCTATAACAGTATTCGCCATTATAGTTCCTTGAAGTAAATACAAAATGCCATTTAGACTAGATAAACGTGCAGGTAAAAATCCACTTTTCAAATTCATTTCCAAGAGACGTTTTACAATTTCATACGTTTCTATCTCCTGTAAATAAAATTTTAGAAAGGCTTAGGTGGGGTATAATACAAAAAAAGGTTGGGAAACACTGAACTAGATTATTTAAACGTCAAAAAATTTAATGAGAAAAATTATTGAAGATGATTCTGTGAATCGAAAGCTCGTTATATTTTTTCTCATTCAATATTTTGACATTTAAACAATCTAGTTTCTTTTATTTATTATATTTAATGTCACTACTAGTATATTATACTGAAATATGTACATTTAATTTAACATACCGGTATGAGAACTGCTACGGACTTTGCTATACCCAAAATCAACTGGTGATGTAACAAATCATCTTCAATAGGATGCGCTTTTGATAATTCTAAAAATTTATCTAACATCCACTGAAACTGTGATTTTTCAGTAAATAAATCAGAAATTGCTATTATGGACTTGACAACTTCATTTAATAACCGCAGTGGCGTAGCATTCTGAAATTTTAAATCGATTTATGAATATAACAGTTTTGAACATGATCGTTGTATAATTTACGTACCTGGGGTTGCAACCATTGCGAATATAAATCTAAAAGAAACTGAATACACGAGTGAACATCAATTCCACAATCTTCTAAATACTTATTTCTAATTTCGTATTTTATCAACGCGTTACTTTTTTCTAACGGCATTTCGACTGTTTTACTTGCAATCCATAAATATTCTATCGATACTTGACCATAACTATACTTCGTGTAGTCATTTATTCTATCGATATTAGGTCTTTCAGATATATTTACTTTATTAACATCATAATTAGGAATATGCACATTTTCTTTTAGTTTCCAACAAAGTGTACACAAAACAGCTTTTAATTTTTCAAAACTGAAATAAATACAATTTAGTAAATTATATGGTAAATGGTATGAACCTCAAACGAACCTTGTAGAGTTATTGTTGATAGCTTTATTTCTTGGTATGTGAAGGTATTTTGAAATATTAGGATTTCCAGGAACAGGAATCATTAACGTTTGCAATAAAAGAGCAGTCAAGCCTTGAACGGCTAAACTGTTTGCTTGTACTGTAATTGTAATATCATCTGCAAGACTGTCTTCTTCTGTAGAATAACTCAAAACACTTAAGAGAGACATCCACGTTTCTTCAAATTGTTGACGATTTCTCCAACCAATTAAGTTTATTCTGTAATATATTCCATAAATGTAATTTTTATTAACCCTTTGAATGCCACACTTTTTTAAATAGTTATATTTAATTGCACTATATATCAATAATTAAAATATCAAATCTATTGGGCAAAAAGAGGTTGGTTAGTTTTTAGGTTAGGTTAAAATATAGAAAATCACATTAAAAATATCAATTTATTTGAGCCAAAGGAAGGGGGTTAGTAAGTAGGTTAGGTTAAAATATAGAAATTCGCAAAAATCACAATATATACATCAAAAATATGTAATTTTTAAATCTGGCACATCCAAATTGAGGTTAGGTTAGTATTATTTTTTTGAGTGCAAAATATTTATTTTTAGTGGAAACTATTTATTTAAAGTACCATAATTTGTTCAATATATTTGTTTAATGTTGAATAATTAATTTTCCGTGCAGAATATTAATTTGTTATAAGTGAAAACGATTAAATAATTAAAGTGCATTTAAATACAATCCTTTTTTAAATCGTAACTTAAGAAAGATTTTAAATTGAACGGGAAAGAAAGTACCTGTATATAAATTCTTCTAATATTTTCACATCGTGCAAATAGGTAATGGACAGAGCTGGCACTTGAGTTTTAAATTGTCCGCTGAATTCTGTGTTCCATTCTTGTTCCCATATCGTCGTTGGAGTGAGAACATAAGAATTAACAACAGGTTGGCGCACAAGACAAATAATCAAGCTCTTGAGTATTTTAAAGAGGAATTCATTTATATACACATATTCTTGTTGAATATTCTCTAACCATAATACCATTGTTGACAATTGATAACAACAAACAGCTGCATTTTTTGTTTCTAAATTTTCTAAAGTATTTCTAAGAGGAGAAATCGAAACTGTTGGCAAAGTATCTTTGTTTAATATTAATTGTAAAATCAGTCTATATATAGCGTTAACTGAAGAACACAGCCATGAAATATGTGTATCGAGAGCAAGAATATTACTTAAGTTTTTATCTTGAAAAATTAAATCAGCGCACCGTAATAACAAATCTACTGAATGCGGATACTGATGTAGAAAATAATCATTTTTAATTGTTATGTAAGCAATATTCTCTAAACAGAGTACACCGAATTTGCAAAGATCTTCAAAATACGTATCGTTTATTTGAACATGTTTAAAAGATGACAGTAATTCTAAATAACTAATAACTGCAGGAGTAATTTGATTTAATATTTTCCAATAATTCGCACTGGAAAATAATTGATCTATGCTATTTTCATATTTTTCTTCAGAATGTGTAGATTCATACCCATGTATGCAATAAACCTAAAATTAAATAAATACGGTTAATATTAAATTATAAACGAGCATATTAATTACACAGCTCCACAAAAAAATCAAACTTTTGTCCAAATAACCTCATCACGTCATGTTTCTTTCCTAACCTCAAAAAATAGGCTAAAGTCATAAAATTCAAAACCCCATAATCATATACTCCATCAACCCCATAACCCAGTGAAAAAGAGACATTTACTTTCAAGCAGTGGAAATCAATGTTTGAAACAGCTTGAACGCGCATAAGTTTCTTTTTCATTGGGTTATGGGATTTTAGGGTTTAGGGTTATGGAGTTTTAAGGTTAGGTTGATTATGGGGTTTTGAATTTTATGACTTTTAGCCTATTTTTTGAGGTTAGGAAACAAATCTGACGTGATGAGGTTATTTGGATTCTCGATTCGGTTTCAGCATGCTCGATTACATACAGTACAGTAGGTCAGGTTCAATTTTGTTTGTGGAGCTGTGTTATCAAATAATACATACTTGATGTGGTTTTGGCATTAAACTTTTTAAATATATAACATGCTTCATAAGTGAATCAACGACGGCATTCAATAACATGGATTCTTTATCACCTGAATTTAAACATTTCATTGATAACGATATACAATCTTTGAGTATCAGTTTATTAAAATTTTCTTGCGACATTATAAAAATTATATCGTTATACTCCAAGTTATTCAGTAGCTCTGCAGATTCTTTTCCTAAATAAATACTTTGGCAGCAACGATTTTTTACTTGTGACAAGTACCAAGTCTTATTTAATTCTATGTCGCAGATATTTTTAGATTTCCCGGCTAGTTCGACATCGCTTTTGATTAATACCATTGAATAACATTTATTTGCTAATTTGCTTACCAAGCTAACAAGTGAACCATGTCTAAAACAATGGTAATTAGTAAATTATATGTTTAATTATGTAAAAAGTAATTTACGTAGATTTCAAAGAAACTTACTTTCTTATAGATTCATTTTCAATCAATGAATTTTTTATAAATATAAAATCATCTTTAGTAAATTGTTCTGTTAAATTTTCCATTTTTAACGTCAATAACAACTCAATTCTATGGCACGCTATGCTATCAGCTAACCTTGATATAGATGATAACCAATAATTTAACGTTTTTGAGATCAAGTATTTCAACAACATACAAGACTGTAAATTATGCATATTTTCCAAACATTTTAATAACTTGATCATAAAATATGGCTGAAATGTTAAAATATATTTTGAAATTAACGAAGTTAAGGACCACTAATTAAAGTGTATAATAATTACCTCTGTTCTATTACTGCAATATTTTATAACAGTACTAAGAAACAGTCCACTATAATTATAGTTCCGATGAATTGCTGATATCAATTCACGCACTGGTTCTTCATTTGAAAGTAAAATAAGAGTTTCAATATGATTTTCCAAAAACCATATAAGTTTTTCTTCATCATTTATATTTTCACACTATAAAATTAGGTATATATTATTATTAAGCTTTTTAAGCATCCCAAAAAACACATTAAAAGCCAACGAATTACAAAGTTCCCTCTAGTATCTGGTGTAAAAAAGTAAAATTCAAAATTATTGAAATAAAATTAAATCTCCGATCAATAGGTATTTGATTAAATTTTAAAATATGTTGTAAATTGTGAGTATGTATATAATAGATACTTCCTTTGTATCTTTTTCCAAAATAATGTCGAAAAAACGCTGAAAATAATCTTTTTTCTATTCAAATGAAAAAATTCCCGCTAAAACGCGCATTCTTAGTCATTGTTTACTAAACAAACTGAAATCAACCAATAGGGATCGAGTATTCTGACGTTTTTAATGTATTTTGACGTCATACCAGTGACAGTTCTGCTAGACGTGTTTGCAATCACGTGACAAATAGGTTAAATATTAGGTTTATTATTAAAATACTGACTTATTTCACGTAAAAAAACACTTGATTTTAAATTATAGTAATATATACTACACTATTTAGAACATTTTAATCTTTATTATTAATAGTGTCAAATACACTAGCATTTGCCTATTTTGCCTTCCCTATTACTATGATTATGTACACAAATATCTAAATTATCCCCCTGATTTTATATTTATCTGGAAGTTAATTAAACTAAAATATAAATTGAAAGGAAATATTACTTACTACATAATCACTGAAAGCTATGACACCACACATCTGAAGAATGTTCATATTTATATTATTACAAATTGGTCGTCGATGTACAACTTCTGATTTATTTTCATTATCATTAATTTGTAAAACTTTCGACCAATATAATTTATCTGAATAATTCAAAAGGATCAATAAATAACACCACCTATATGAAAGAATTGGTTTAAAATGAGCGATCTTTAAAAAATTTAAATTTAATGTTTCAATATCAATGAAATCTTCACGTTCATCATTTTTATTTATTAAATCCATTGCTGTTTTTGTAGCAATACAATGACTTCCTAGAATAAATAATTTATAGTTAGAATAATCATGGGGCCACATGCAGCGCTACAATAAAACATACCTGATTCAAACATGTATAAACAAATCATTAAAAACATATCCAACTGTTGTAAAAAATGAGATTCTTCTTTTCCTGCTATTAAAACCTCAACGCATTTTTCACTTGCTACTTCAATAACTCGAAATATATATCTAGTAAATATCATTTGAGGAGGTAAATCTTTGGAACAATAACCACTAATAGAAACGTTAAGTGGATCATAAGTATATGTAAGATTGTCATATATACTATCCAGACGAATATCAAGTTTAATTCCATTCAAATGTAATAACAATACTTCTTCTTTGATTTGTAAAATAAGAAGAAACACAGATACTATAGAACCCAACCAACGACTCATTGTTATTATCGATGATTGCTAAAAATAATTTTAATTAACATTACTACAATAGGCATGTTGACTAATTAAAAAAAACTATTCTGTAATGATAATGTGTCTCCTATTTCCAAAAAAATATTTATTTCTGCAGAAAATAAAGGTTTAATCGCAAAAAATTACTCTTTTAAAACTAATTTTGAATTTGGCGCCTAAACGCTCGTAGGTGACATTTCAGAGTTGTGACGTCACACTCCTTGTCAACAATAATCAAACATTCAGAGTTATGAATGACAATAATTTAATTATTTTGTGTGTTAAAAATGAATTCCAGAGTATATAAGTTCTTAAATAAGGTATATACCTAAATAATCTTGTAAGAGGAATTGATATTTGTCTAAAATCAAAGTCAATCACTTTTGACGTTTACTGATGCGTGACATCATTCACTCTGATTGGTGTTTCATTTAACATGACGGATTGTTGTATTTTGAATTTTTATTTTAACAAAAACTATATTAATCTCGCTTTTAATATAAAAATAAATACATTTTTTATAATTTTTTTAACCTATTTCATTATTTAAAATTATAATTTCAATGATACTTTGTTACCGGCATCATGCCTAATATAGTGTACCGTAAACAGGGGTATTTTAATTAGCAGAGATACTTCTATAATATTCTAAATATGCGCACGCATCTAAATAAAATTTTTAACAAATAAAATTTAAATATCATTACTTACGAAAGCAGGAGGTTTATGGAACAAAACATCTAACAGAACATCCGTTGGCTTATATACATCTGGATCTAATACAGATAACAACAAATGTAATGCATTTTGAGCATTCATAAACTCTAATCTAACACGACGTTGTGCTAGTAATGGAAATAAACTATCAACAACCATTTTGGATAACTGTGTCCATTTTTCACCACTGTTACTACTGTAATGAACTTCGTTTATTATTAATGTAATCATTTCTATAACATCGTGATATTCAACAAGACGTAACAACATTGAAAATAATACATCACGAGTTGCCTCGAGTTCTTTTAAATCGGTTGTGCCACTATCGTAACCACGATCAACGAAAATATCTTGTATTACTGGAAATAATGCTGGAATGCAATGTGTCAATGGAGATTCTCCGCTAGCCATTAAAGCATCGCACAAATTTATTATTTTAGGTATACTGATTATAGTTTTACTGTGTTGTTTCTCGTATGAAAGATTTACAAGAAATGCGAAGATTTTTGGTATAAGCTTTTCAGTATTTCTGAAAAAGAACACTATTATAATTATTTCTTCTCATTCATTATCAAATTTTTTCCTAAAAAATTGTGTAAAATTGAAATAGCTATAATTTTGGTAAAATTGATCGCAATGAAATTTTTCAGACATAAAATTAAAGTTTGAAGTTTTCATTTTAAGATTTTTTCAACAATTTTAATTTTAATTGGCATCTTAAAAAGTTACAGACCAATAAAAATTTCAAAAATCTATATGTGCATCTCGGACATTTTATAAAACGAGGCTATTTATGTTTTAACTTTGAATAAAACCCAAGAATTTATTTTGCAAATTATTTTTTTATTTACAGCAATTACCACTTGACATGTAAAATGCCTCCACGGCAAAATCCATTAAAAAAATCAGCTGAGTATAACAGGAGCTACTTTTTAGATTCAAATTTTATCAACCTTAAAAAATTTGATATATATTTTTTGTTTCGTTACAGTATATGTGGCATTTTTCAGAATGCAACGCCAATGCAAAGTGATATAGATATGTACTTACAAAATTTGTCCTTGCTCAATAAATTCCAACTGTTCCAACACAAATTTAATAAATATTTGTTCTGAATCAAGTAAACAATAATTCACTCTCAGATTGACTAGTTGATTAAGAAGTTCCAACACTTTACACTGTAACTTTACATCACTTGTAATTGTATAAAGCTGCAAAAAAAAATGTATACAAATAATTACTAAAAACAAAAGTAATTATTTTTCAATAATTACCTTTAGAGATTTTATAACCATTGGTTCAAAAAGCCGAATATAATTTTCTAACGATGTTTTATCTGCATTATATGGTATTCCTCGTAAAGAACCATACATTCTTATTCTTTTTCTTCTCAAAGAATTTCCCAAACCAATTGTATCTTCATCTATTTTATTGTTTATGTTAAAAGAATGAATAGAAGACGTCAAAGATATAAAAAAATTTTGAAACGTAACTGAATATATATTATCAACATTTTTGTTCTGAAAGAATATAATTTCGTTTAAATCAATTATTAAAATTGTATCAACAGTTTGTCTAATAAAAGCATGACCGTAAAAACTTATTTTTGGAAACCGGTTATATTACGAGAAGGTTATATTCATTGTTTAATAGTTATATTGGTCACGGTCTTACTAAAAAGGCTGTATCATTATTTTATACGTACAAATTTTGTAACATCACATTTATCTGTAGTAATTTCATTTTTATCTACTTGTGAACACAAATTTGTTCCAAATAAGCATTTTAATAATTGCTGAACACATTGAATGGATACTTTTGGCTCAAGAAGTACAGACGATTGTAAATATGTTAGTATTTCTGATGCTATTCTTCCTGTCTCGTTTAAACTCGCTATTTCTAAAATCTGTGTTAGGGTCTCAAGTGTAGTTTTTAACAGCGTCGAAAATATTTCATTCTCTCCAACATCAATAGTTATCTATAAGATAATATATACATTGTTATAATATACAGGGAGTGGTGACTGGTAACCTAACATCAGATGAAGCATTTAATAATTTAGACTGGTTAAAGCTTGATATAATCTTACCTTATAATTAGTAAATGCCGTTTTCAACAATTCATAAATTTTCATGTAATGAGGACAAGCAGCAAAATATCCAAGTATATTTGTATTGAAATCAGTTTTTTTATCTTTCTGTTCATCTTTTTCTAAATAAAAATAAATTATTTGTAATCACGTAAAAAAATAGATTACTTTTTAAATTATTTATTTACCATTTACAGACTTGTTCGGTGACATGAGCTTATTCTTTTCTACAACACCATCAGTTTTAATCTTGCGTTTTATTGGGGATAAATTTGAAGTATTAGGTAAATTAGGAAGAATAGGTTTTGAATAATTAATTGGAACTACATCATCAATAATATGAGAAAAAATATTTAACAGTTTTATAACATGTGTTAAAAGAACTTCAGAACATTGTGAAATTACTTTATCTTCAAAAAAATCCCATGGATTACGTTTTTTACTTTCTAGAGATTCAACTGGTGTTATATTTCTGATCGCAATACCTAAGAACATAAAATATATATAAATAAATAAATCATAGATGTATCTACGTCAATCTCTTAAAAAAATATACCTGAATAAATATTTCCAGCTAATCGCAATAACCAGCTATGACAAATCAGATTATGACTAAGTATAGAGGAAGTTAACATTGAAATGGAAGTATTAAGAAGTATGGAAGTATTACTGAGCTTCACAACAGATGGTATTGGTTGTGGTTTCGTTTGATTAGTATCAAATACTTCGTGTAATTCCTTATTCATCTTTGGTGTAACGGAAATACAATCCCATGCATTGAAATATGTAATTGTATCATATATGTCTGATAAATTATGCAATACTTCAAAGCATCCATACTACAAATGAATACATGTTATAACATAAGAACATAGATGACATAGAAGTACTACTTACTGTTAAATATTTAGATGAAGATTCTAATAACATAACTGATAAATAATTCACAATCTTAAACAATGACTTTTCTATTTGATCACAGTAAATGTCTTTTTCTATATTACAAAATGGTTCCGGTAAATCGCACATTGAATGATGGTGAGAAATATGACAATCTGTATCGACTCTCATGTTGTTATTTAACAAATTGTTTTTATATGATTTAGCTCTTGATATAATTGGTGAAAAACTTAAATTATTAGCATCAAAATAAAGATGTGGAATTATTCTGTAATAAAATTATTTATAAATACATAAAGACATTGAATTAATGATTAAAACTAATATCTTTTTTACAAATAAATTTACTTTTTAGTATCCTGTACCAAAATCAGAAAAAAAACACATGGAATCAACGCAGTATACGTATATATTAATTAATATAAAGTTAGTTATCTAGTGCAGCGTTCTTTAAACTTACCCCCCCCCCCCCCCCAACAGAAAAACAAAGAAGATCGTTAGATACTAATTAATTAATTCACTTTAAATGTAAAAGTACTTTAATTTACGCCAAACATTCTGTGTGCCAAACCTGTTTCACAAACACCTTCAAAAGTTCTGCAGACCTCCAGGTATCAGTGGATTCTAGTTTAAGAACCACTGGTCTAGGGTATTTTAATCGGATTATTTACGTATTGTGGGGGTTTAAAAAAGATTTGTAAGTTATTTTATATGTTCTTTGTGGTAATTTGAGCATTTGAATGCGTCTACTATTGCATTTTATTTAAATAAATGTGATTTAAATTATAAATAGTGAAAATTATTGTTTGTATATTGAGTTATGATTCTAATTCTTATTTTTTTTGTAATTGAGTTGATATTTTTACAATAAATTATAGTTTGATGCAAAAATATTAACCAAAAATTTTGTGTTTTTGATTTGGTTAAAAGTATGTTTATTATATAGAAAATGTTGTGAAAAGTCGAAATTTTCAAACCGCAGGTCTGTACCTCAAACCGTTCTCGAGATATGGCCTCTCAAAGTTTTAGATTTTTTAAAATTTTAGAGAAAAATGGCCGTAACTTTTGAACGTGCGGTCAGATTTAATTTTTGTCGACGAATTTGAAATCAGCGTGCTAAAATCTATATAATTACATATATATCACTTAAAAATTCGATAAAAAAAAATTGGTCAAAAATCGGCATTTTTGTAAGGTATACCCCTTGGAAAAATTTCGATTTTTGGCCAAATTTTTTTTGTCGCATTTTGAAGCATTATACATGTCATTATATAGATTTTGACACGCTGATTTCAAATTCGTCAACAAAATTCAAATCTAACTACACGTTCAAAAGTTACGGCCATTTTTCTCAAATTTTTTTAAAAAACTAAAACTTTAAGAGGCCATATCTCGAGAACGGTTTGAGATACAGACCTGCGGTTTGAAAATTTAAACTTTTCACATAATTTTCTATACAATAAACATATTTTTATCGAAATCGAAATTACAAAAATTTTCAGTTAAATTTCATGGTTCAAATTTAAACTTTTCATAGAAATTCAATTCAAATACAAGAAAAAACAAAAAGACAACCAAAATTAACCCATCAGAATAATATATATAGTACAGTAAATCACTTAGAAAAAAGCGGTTCTTAAATTTATGTGATCTAGGGACCTTATTTTTCAGGGCCCTCTTTCCTCACAGAAAAACAAAGCTGGTCATTATATACTTATTAATCACTGGTAAATACAAATATAAAAGCACTTCGTTTGTTTCACGGATCCTAGTTTAAAAACTTCTGATCTAGTGTCATTGTTAATGCTAACATAACCTAACAAATTAAAAAACTACACAATATGTATACATAACACTAATAAGTAAGGCTCTACTTGCACTCGAGATGTTTTTAAAATATTTATTTAATTATAGAAATAGGAATATCTCATATAACTACAAACCTGATGATTCCTCGTGTTGCTGCACTTCGTACACGTGAATCTTCATCTTTCAATGCAACAAATAAAACACCATGTAAAATTTTATCTTGAAATGAATTATCCCCAATCAAATAATAAATCGCATCATATGGTAACACTTCCACAACCTCAATGAGTTTAACTTTGACTAACCAGTATGGATTTGTTATCAAAAACGGAAGAATATTTAAAATACTTTTAACTAAATTGCAGTTATTCGATTCTAAAAAAACTGGCAAACATATTTCAACTGAAATTAAACATTGACGAGCACAAGTGGATGAAGCATCTTCAAGACCCTAAAATAAATAAAAATTGTGTGACATGTACTTAATTTTATGGTTATGTCATGCCTGAAATATTTCATTATAAACTTTAACTACCCAGGAAAAAAACGATCAGATCCAATTGGATCCAAATTTTTTCAGATCTGTAAAATGGTTATCCAATTGGATCTGATCAGATCCAATCAGATCTGATAATAGCGGGCAATTTTCAGATCTAATTAGATCCAATTGGATCTGAAAATTGATCACTTTATCAGATCTGATTGGATCCGATCAGATCCAATTGGATCTAACCAGATCTGAATTAAAGAATAACTTGTTATTTCTACTGAACAACTCATCATTTAATATTTATAAGAAAAAAATATTATAACATTACCTACCTACCTTTATACAAACTGGAAACATGCTTCTCTGGCGAGAGGTAATTTGCGATTTTTTTAATCCAATCAGATCAAATTGGATCTAATCATATCTGATTGGATCCAATCAGATCAGATTGGATTCAATTGGAAATAAAATCAAATATAAAAATTTTCATCAATAATAGCATCAGATCTGATCAGATCCATAATTTGGTCCATTCAGATCTGATTAGATCTAATTGGATCAAATTTAAGATCTGCTCTGATCCAATTAGATCTGATCGCTTTTTCCTGGGATAAAATATAAAATTAGTTACTTACCCGACACATTATTTTAATAAGATGATCAATTCCCAACAGTTCCATTTCTGTATTCCCTTCATGTCGTAAACACCAAGCCGTATAATCAAAATCATTGTTAACTAAGATGGAATTAATTAACGAGGCAATTAAAATTTGTGTAACACCTCTCAGTTGTGGATCTGAATGATTTGAAAACAACAAAATATCCGATATCCTTTGGTGTCTTTCAATATTTTCACTACTTCCCAATTTGTCTTTATCATTAGATGTTTTACTTAAATAACAGAAGAAAATGTCTGGATATAAATTCAAAATTTTCGCAATACAATTCAATGCTAACGACTTCACTGACACTCTTACTATTTTATCTGGTACTAAATAACTTGGAACGCCACTAAGAAGAAATAATTTCGATAAGTGTCTACAGCAAAATGCTAAAGGTACGTTGGCATCAGTAAAACATCCAATATTAATATTCTAGAACAAAATACATAAATTAGAATACTATGTATTCTACATCTCACGGAAAATGATATAAATATTCGCTAGGTGCAAAGTAGGTAGTGGGGGAAACAAAATTGATCGCAGTGCACGATGTGGCCAAAAAGATACTTTTGGTGGACTAACTGTCATTTTTAACTGAAAATAGAAAGGTCTCACAAAAAATTATATAAATATTCGCTGGGTGCAAAGTAGGTAGTGGGGGAAACGAAATTGATCGCAGTGCACGATGTGGCCAAAAAGAACACTTTTGGTGGACTAACTGTCATTTTTAATAGACTTGTTTTTAACTGAAAATAAAAAGGTCAACATGGTTAACCACACTATAGGCTATGTGCAAGGGGATGGAGTTAGATATAATGTCGATGCTAGTGCTCGTGGTGAGCAACATTGTAAGATCATAGTTTGAGGTTATGCTGTCAATGTAAACGAATTAATTATTTTTTTCTATTATACGTCAATAATTAAAGAAAGAAAAAATACTCAAAATAAATAATTTTCACGTAGTTTTTATGCTATGCTATTTATATTATATGTAAACAGTTAAATTAAATGATATTTGTTTATTAAAAAATTTCACGGTATTAAACAATAATAAAAAGAGAGTTTAATCCGTTCAATCCTTCTCTATTGCTCGCTAGCAGCCCTAGTAGCCTTCATGCACATAGCCAATAGTCATAAATAATCGTCTATTACAATATTTTATTGAAATTATTTGTTTGTTAATATGTCAAAGTCTACCCTAGTTGCAGCCGCTAGTTGGCACTGTCATCGTGCATGCTGCGATTACACATTTTCTAGTGAAAAGAAAAATTGTATTTACCTTGTTACAATATTCCAATAAATCATCCGATGACAACATACTCAAAGAATCGTGAGTATCACCTGACATTTTTTTCGGAGAAGCTATATTATCTATCGAATTAATTTTCTTAATGCAATCTACATGAAGCGAATTATCCGTTTCCTTATCAATCATATTTAAATCACTTATGTACAAATTACTGTAACCACAATAATTATCAGTTTGCTCATCAGATTCTAGGTTCTCCGATTTTTCATCAAAATAATTATTTAAAGACAGTCTATCTTCAGAAATAACGGTAGCATCTTTAACATCTATGTGAGAAAGTTTGGATGTGTTTGTCCAATTATGTAAATCTGACATTAAAGATTTATCTATTTCAAGTGTCTCATCGCTCTGGTGAATTGAAGTTGCGATACTCATTTGACCTTAAATAAACAGTAAATATATTAGAGCTACGCCTTAACCGTAAGATCAAGATAACTTTTTCTGCCTCGATAATTTAAAGTATATTAGTTGAGAATACTTTGAACAAAAATGAGCGTGTCAGAATACATGAGGTTTTTGAGGTATGTGACATCTAAACCACAAAATTATTGTTAAAAATAAAGAAATGAAAAAAAAAAACAACCCCAAAAGTAAAGAAGATTCGAGCAAATGTTTTTGAAGTTATACTTCTTTAGGCACGTTGAGGGTAAGAATTTTGTAATGTAACGGAAATGAAAAGCTATGTAACGAAGCGTTATGCGATGGACTAGGTAAGCACGGTATCAAAAAAACTGTAGAAATTGTGTCTTTTACTTAAATAACACAACTGTAAAGAGTATTGCCTATATAAAAAAGAACTATTTTTTAACTCGATTTAATACTGGTGCTGCCATCTAGCACTAGTTGAACCAACTAAAAGCGACATTTACATTGATTATTACATCATAATATTCAAATTTCATGATTTATAAATTATTATATGGACTTTTGATTAAATAGTATAGTGAAATAATGTTACGAATTATTTAATAAAATATTAGTGTTCTTTATAAATGTATATGCAGTACATTATTTTATTCATTTAATCAAGTTAAAATAGTCGTTTTTCAATCACGTCAAAGAAATATAACTTCTAACGCGTGTACATAAGTACACACACTCATTTTTTTTGTAGTTACATTACTTACTTAAGGTCCGTGCATACATGCTAATATCTGATTCCAATATTCTTGAGTTTGTGATTCCTGTAGGAGATAATAAAATGTCCCTTAATTCAGTTGTACAGTTTTCTAACAATGAAGCAAGTGTTTCTAAGGCTGAATTAACAATATTGTGATCTGCGTGAGTTGTGTAGAAAATGCATAATTCATAAACCTGAAAATATTAAACAAAATAAGATTCACTTAGGTACAATAAATCATAAATATTAAAAAAAATATACTATTTTTAGACATATTATACCTGAATCATTTTATCTACCGTAAAAGACATTTCACGAAAACTTTCACGGACACCAAAGCTTCCTTGTATTTGATGATCCATATTGTTTTGTGGAATGCAAGGGATTACATTTTTCAAACAATTAAAAATTCCTAGTATTAAATTCACTGAACAATCTTCATTGATAGGTAAAATAAGATCTAAAAATTAAAGTTTATTTTATAAATTTAAATTGTAAGTGTAATTGTAAAACTATTACCTAATAACTCATTCAGTATAAAGGATGTAAAGAATATAGGTTTTCTGCATTTTTCACAAATGGTAACAATACAAGAAGCGGCTGTTCTTCTTATAACTGTCGATTCATTTTGTAAATTTTGTAAAAACACTTTCAGAAGAATCTGAAATAAATACCATTTTAAATATACTTTACTTAAGGGGATATCCTGCTTTGAGTCTCAAAAAATCCTTTTTTTATTGCTTAAATCTCTTCCTAATATATCTAAGAATATGTCTGTAAAGTTTTATAGGCAAATTCGAAATATTTTCAAAGATATAGCACTAAACGCAGTGGGGTTTCGAGTAGGTATACCGTAGACCGTAAACTTTGAAGCACGTTTTCTCGAGTTTTAATTTTTATCATTTTTCTAAACTGGCGGGCGTGATTGCAAGAAAACTAAATGACCAATCAAAATAAACCAAAGCTTTGAAATGAAAAAGATTCATGAAAAAAAAAATTCTAAATAACTTTTTTAGCAAGTTGAAATGATTTTTTTTTCTTGCAAAAAGCACATTTAATTTTCAAACCCGATTTTTTTTTTAATTTTACAATTTTTTGGATTTTTCTTAGTTCACCTAGAAGAAAAATATATAAAAATTAAAATTTACTTTGGTTTTTTTATCTCAGACAAAAATTACGAGCTTCATCTTTCCCGCCGATTGGAGACTGCGATTGCAAGGCGTTGCACAAATCTACATATAAATTGGCTGCGTTTGAATATTTTTGTCTTAATACATTTTTTTTTAACGTTTAAATATGCAATAAAATAATCTGAAAAGTTCGCTACACTTGCTTATTTTTTTCTGTCATAAGAAAATTCCCCAAAAAACGCTTTGTTTTGGCTCCATTAAGCAGGATCCCCCTTAAGTAGTACACTCACAATAATTACCTTTATATTATTATCTGACATAAAACTACCTAGTGATGTCATTATTCGAGGCAAACTCTCTGACATTGTTTCATGTACAGACTCATTATCGCTTGATGCAATTTTTACAAATGATGGTACGAGTTCTTGTACAAATGGTTTTCCTTTACTGGGTCGAACCATATGACATATAAATGAAAATCTTCTAAGTGCTGTACGTAATGACCTCGCTGCACCATTCTTTTTAATCTCCTTAAGCAATTCAATCAGTATTTTAATTGAATAGGTATCTAGTAATGCTTTAGTTATTCTATTAAGACTTTCATCGGCCACCATTCGGATATCTGCATCATTGTCGTCGCAAAGTTGTAATAGCGTTTCAAATGAAACATTGATTAAATTTAAAAAGTTTTTGCTTGTTCTATTAACTGGGTTACTTATGTACTCGTGTATGACTGTACAATGAAATATTTTATCTTTTTTCCTAAAAAGTACGATAATTCATTATACATATGTAACTGCAACATCATTTTAAAATTTCTTTACCTAGCTGTCAAATCTGACGTCTCTGGTGATACAATTAAAATCCTAAGTATTTCTAAAGATTTGACAATCTTATCTTGATTTGCCATGTTTATATTTATAATCACTGCATTAATTTAATAAATATCTATACTTTAGAATCAAATAAACTCCCTGATTATTCAAAATCTGCATTTTCGATACATCTTGACATTTCCTGACGTTTTCAAAGCAAACTTCAGACATGTTTTACTACATAGATACAAAATAAAATTTAAATAAATTACATCTATGAAAATATCATATTAAAAGCGCGAAAATTAAATATCCTTCCAATTTGATTTGCTTTTACGACGTAAAATCGTAAATTTAAAAAACAGAATTGCCCTTGTTCGTTTTAACAGTTTTTTGTGAATTAAGCCTAATACATGATATATCATTTTAATGATAAAATTGTTTTTCAATCTATTGGAAACACTTTTTGTATTGTCTATTTTTAAAGACCTAATCGAGGCATATATTCAGAAACGAATTTAGACCTCTTATTGCCCCTGGTGCAAAATTAATTTGTATTAAAAAATGTTTGGTAGTACGAACAATTTTTTTGGATATCTAAGTGGTTATTATTTTTATTATATTATAAGGGGGTTAAGGTTAAGGAGCAAAATAAGTAGGGCGGTTTGTAAGGGAAGTAAACACTACCGGCGCCAACATGGCGCCACAGGCTAACACAAGAAGTAGGTCGAATTTTGCTTTATCTATAGTTTTTTTGTGTTCTCTGTGGTATTTATGGATTTTTTGAATTAACAATGATGGCGGTTTTGACACATTGTTCCTTACATTGTTCAAGCAAATATGTTATTAAAAAATAATGTAGCGTCTGTATATTTTACAGTTTACAAATAAACATCATGAATAATTTAAAATTGACATTATGTGTTGCATACAAATTCAGAAAATTAACTTATTTTCTGATGTGAATGAAACAAGTGTATAATCTGGGTTAAATTTGTTAAAAAGTACATTATTCATACAAGTGGTAAGTTTTGAAATAAGTTTATCTGTAGAATTAATAAAACAATATAATATCTGAAATAATTGTTATATTTATTTTTCAAATGTTACACTATATTTTTTTATATTTAACTAAAATGTTGATATCAGTGGCGCGTTACACAGTAAGCAGCTTTCAGGGCCCCGAGGTAAAGGGGGCCCACGTTGAAGAAATAAGTAAAAAATTGTATATATTCTTAAAGACATTTTTTTTTTGTTCTCACAACTATTTGAAGAGCAAAAAAAGGTCTTTAGGCTTTGTGAAATGTTTGAATGCTGGTATAAATTTATAAATTTTGCTTGAGTTCCCCGACTTTCGTAACGCGCCATTGATTGCAAAGATAACGATAATATGCCGCCAGAAAAACATTTAATTATTTATAATATTAATAATTTATAAAAAAAATATTAAAATAGTATTTTTATGATAGTTCAACAAGCTTAGAGCTGATTGTCCATAATTTTCTTGACACATTTTCATCGTAGTTGATTTTTGGTGTATACAATTTACAATTTTTATAAAAATTTCCTGATTGCCCTTTTAAAGATGGTTCTGTAGCACAGTATATCACAGATTGGGCGCCCTAAAAATAACATTATTTTAATATTTTATACCAATGACTATCACTGGCGTAACCAGAATTTTTTTGGTGGGGAGGTATTTTTTAATGGTCCCAATTTATAAATAACTATCTATATATTTTTTACATTTATATTTTTTACATTTATATTTTTTGATTTTGTTATAATAATTTGCTCCTTCGTTGGTTAAAACACTGCGAAGGAGGAAGCAAGCCACTGTATATAAATTTCTCTTATTGTATATTAATTATTTGTTACATTCATTTGCTAAAAAAATTGCCTCGAATCAAACAATTATTCGAAAAGAAGTTTCTTATTTTTTCACGTATTATTAGATCCTTCAAACAAAAATATAGGTTCCCATTTAAAAAAATCAAAGTGACCATTAAAATTAAAAAAAAGCACTTGCAGTTAAAAAAATATCATAATATTGCTTCCTCTTAGGTGGAAAAACTTTTGTCTGAAATTGTTTTCTGTATAAGTAGCTTAATTTTCGGTATACAAATTCATAACGTTTTACTTAACACCCGGTTTAGTATGTAATTACAATATCAATACAAATTTAGTCGAAATAGTTTATCAATACTCTATTTTTAGTGAAGCGTGAACCTGCAATTGATTTTAATATATGTATACCTATCGTTTATTAATTTTATATTATACTAGCGACTTTGTCCGCGTGAAATTTGTATGTTCTCATCTACACACAAAAAAACTGTATTGAACCAAGAAAATCTTGTTTTGTATACATAATTAAATGTAAAATAATTTTAGATTTTCACTAATTTTTTACTCGAAACCCATCAACTTTAAAGAGAATGTGTAAAAAACAAAAAATGTTTATTTTAATCTGATATAATAGTCCAGTGCCAATCCGACTTTTTGAGGCCAAAAAACAGGAAAATTCTCTACAGGATAGCGATGGTGGGAATCGTTGCTAAAGATGATTACAAAAAGAGGGGAAAAAATGCACCTCTGCACATGTAGCGGTTTCGAAGGGGGGTGGTTTTTAAGGGTTGAAAATGGTTTTTTGCGATTTTCGACGAAGTGCGACTTTCTATCAAAAAATGGTTTACAGTAAAGTTGTAGATAAAAAATAAATCTACAATTTTGTTTCAAACCAATTTACAACATAACCTCAAATTTTCCGAGGTAATGGCGAAATACCGTTTATTTGAATTTTCGAGTTTTTTATATCAAAAAAAACTTCAAAATACTTGAAATTTTCATGAAATGTATGTTTTGAAGTCCTTTAATTTTACCGATCTGTTCGGAATTTTAAAGTTAAATATTACCTGAAATATTAACGTTTTCCGAAAAAAATAAAATTTTTTCAATCGAAAAATTGATCGTAGAAATTTTCGATTTTTTAACTTTTAGGGGGCTCAATTTTTTTGTATTGAGTCGAACTTTAAGATAGATAAAAAATTAAAATACCTTTACATTTAAAAAATTTGTGAAAAATTAAAAAAACCAAAAGTAGCGATTTGTAAAAAACGCAATTATATTTTTAAATCACTATAAAAATTTTGTACTAATCATTCAATTTTTGTGCTAAAATACAAGAATAAAATATATTTAATTTTATAAATGGATAATTTACGAAAAAAATGTAATACAGTGTAAATTGATAGGAATAGGATGCTGTAAATAAGTAATTAAAAAATTTTAACATAATAATAAAATAACTTTATTAAAAATAAAATAATAGTATATAAATTTTCTGTAAAATTAATATAAGTACTATGTAATGGAACTTTCTTTTATTTTTTAGAACAAAGTAATTTTAAATATATGTAAAAAAATGTCAATTTATAATGCTTTTACGATTTATTACCGAAAAATTACTTATTTACAGCATCCTATTCCTATCAATTTACACTGTATTACATTGTTTTTCGTAAATAATCCATTTATAAAATTAAATATATTTTATTCTTGTATTTTAGCACAAAAATTGAATGATTAGTACAAAATTTTTATAGTGATTTAAAAATATAATTGCGTTTTTTACAAATCGCTACTTTTGGTTTTTTTAATTTTTCACAAATTTTTTAAAGGTAAAGGTATTTTAATTTTTTATCTATCTTCAAGTTCGACTCAATACGAAAAAATTGAGCCCCCTAAAAGTTAAAAAATCGAAAATTTCTACGATCAATTTTTCGATTGAAAAAATTTCATTTTTTTCGGAAAACGTTAATATTTCAGGTAATATTTAACTTTAAAATTCCGAACAGATCGGTAAAATTAAAGGACTTCAAAACATACATTTCATGAAAATTTCAAGTATTTTGAAGTTTTTTTTGATATAAAAAACTCGAAAATTCAAAAAAACGGTATTTCGCCATTATCTCGGAAAATTTGAGGTTATGTTGTAAATTGGTTTAAAACAAAATTGTAGATTTATTTTTTATCTACAACTTTACTGTAGACCATTTTTCGATAGAAAGTCGCACTTCGTCGGAAATCGCAAAAAACCATTTTCAACCCTTAAAAACCACCCCCCTTCGAAACCGCTACATGTGCAGAGGTGCATTTTTTCCCCTCTTTTTGTAATCATCTTTAGCAACGATTCCCACCATCGCTATTCTGTAGAGAATTTTTTTTCTCCTCAAAGGCTTTGGCACTGGCCTATAACTAGAAAAATGATTTAAGATTTTTTTAAATTTAATTTTTTTTTTGCTTTAATATTTTGAAGAGTAAAAGTTAAAAAAAAATCTGATATAATTTTCATAGTTAAATCAAAATAAAATAAACATTTTTTGTTTTTTACACTTTTCCTCTAAAGTTAATGGGTTTCGAGTAAAAAATTAGTGAAAATCTAAAATACAAGTCATACAAAAAATTATTTAAAACAAAAGCTGCTTGCTTTTTCTCAAACAATAAGATACCATAATAAAAAATATAGGTTTCCATTTGAAAAAAAAAATGTTGGTCCTATTTGACCATGAAGACGTCCAAAAAATAAAAAATTAATAACGCCATTTTAGTTCCCCCTCAAAACCAAACAACTTTTATTTGAAACATTTTTTTATTTAATTGATAGATAAAAAAAATTAGGGGGGTGATAGATTAAAATGGGACACCCTGTATAACGAAAACAATATTTTCTTAATACAAGAAAAGTACTCTTAATCCAATTACATTATTTCTTCGTCCAAGAATGCTATAGTTGGTTTAAGAATATATTTCTTATCTTAAGAAAATATTGTTTTCGTTATATACAAAACAAGGTTTACTTGGCTCAAGTAAACCTTTCTACCCGTGTAATCAATTTTTCGTTATACAAAACAACCTATACTCTTTCTAGGGATACACGCTATCACCCTAGCAAATTTCATCAAGATCGGTTCAGCTGTTTACCCGTGAAAATGTAACAAACAAAATACGAGTTACTTTCGTATTTATAATATTTAAAACATTTAAGTTTAATAAGTAATTTTTCTTACTAAGTATACTTACTTGCCGACTGCTGCTTAAGTACCAATAAGAAGCAGGAATAACAGCCATATCGATGAGAAAATTAGTTGCATATTTGAATAATCCAGTATACGAATAACCCGGACAAACATTATACACATCTATGCCTGTACCTTTGAGCTTTTTAGCAAGCTCTCTTCCAAAATACACATTAGCCAATTTAGAATTCGCGTATGCAGGATTCACCAAAAAATTCTTGAGTATTGGTATTTTATAATAATTTATATTATCATTTATAAACTTCCTCATGTTCAAATCTTCTAAATCAATAATTCCTTTTTCGTGGAAAATCGACGTGACGTTTATTATGCGAGCGGGTGTTGCATTTTTTATATTTTCCAATAATAAATTTGTGAAAAGAAAAGGTCCCAAATGGTGGATAGAAAAATGTATTTCATTTCTATCGTAGGATTGTAGGTCGTAATATAAAGGGAAATAAACCCCTGCATTGTTGATAAGAATGTCGATTTTATGAAAACGTTGTGTAATTTCTTTTACGCATAATTTTATGTTTTGTATATCTGCTAGGTCCAGGTGAACAGTTACCTTGAAATAGAACACACATCTTAATGTTAACTTACGTAATATATTGCATCAAATACGTTTTTGTAATAAAATAAATATTGATGTATCTATAAGTTTTTGTTAAAGGGAATTGGACCATGACCTAGACAAGTGTGATGGTGAAAGGTATTATTTTCTTACGACAAAAGGTCGAACATCCGGAAATTTGTTCGTTTTAAAAAAGTCCAGGTCCGTATTATAGAAAATTTACAATTTATGGTTTTTATATATGCAAAAATATATAAAAATGTAAATTTTCGTCGACCTTTTTTGGGTTTTTTGTCAATGTCGATCTAGTGTCCATATTGGTATTTTGTCCGTGTCGGCCTTATGGCTAGATTTTGTACAATATAACAGACAATAGTATATGGTTTACCTTTAGAGGGCCGGGATTTCAGGGAGCATTTCGCCCTCAGAAAACTGGTATAAAAGCAGTGCCGGATTTACCTAATGTGATGCCCTAAGCAGTAATCAGTTAAAGGCCCCCATTTGGAATATTGATGACCTTTTTTATTTTTTTTAGTCGTCACCACACTTTTCATTACTATTTTTCTCTATTAACTCCAATGTTACGCTGATGCCCCCAAAAATCACTTTTATGGTGCCCTCAGAGATCGGGTGCCCTAAGCAGTTGCTTCTTTTGCTTATTGGTAAATCCGGCACTGTATAAAAAGTATCATAGCATTGATTGATCATAGGCAAAGTGTCGACGTACTTTTCGACGCTGAATTCAAATCTGACGTCAAAAATGCATTACACCCAAAAACAACCCCTATAATAGGGTAAAAACTACCCCTTTGTCTCGCATGAATGATTTTTATTTAATTTACCTTAAATTGTATTAAAAATAAGTAATTATATTGGAAAAATGAATATTTTAATTTAAAAACAAAAATTGAAGATTTTATAGTGTGCCAAAATATTGGTTTTCCGACCCTCTTGAGGTTAATACATAATATAATAGCTTTGAATTGTCTTTGTTAGTAAATAACTTATAAATTATGTTAATTAAATTAATGTTATTTGCAGTGCCGGATTAAGCCCACCGGGGGCCTTAGGCCATTCAAAATTTGCCCCCCCCCCTTTTTGAAAATCTGTAAAATTAAGTGTTATTCAAACATGCAATAAGTTCGTCACTTATTGTAAAAAACAATAGACAACAGATGTTATCTTTATAACAACTAAGCACTGAATGATTTTGTTTTGGTAAAAACACTGAAAGGAATCGTCTTTGTTTATATAAACAAGCCTGAGTTTTCAAGCACTGTTCAAACTTTTTAGCGGGCGATTCGAAATTTGAATAGTCAATAAAATAACAATCTAAATGATAAATTAATATGAATTTCAAAATAATTTGTTTAAAAATAGATTTTATAAACAATTGCATATGATAAATAAATTGATCGACAAAATTGGTCGATCGATTGTTCAAAGGCTTTTTTCGTTAAAACTACAATAAAAATTCGATAGAATAAAAAATTGAATTAATAAAAAAATTTCAAAAATTTCAAAATTTTCAAATTTTCAAATTTTCATGGGGGCCCTTGTTCGTCGGGGGGCCCAGGCCACGGCCTAGTCCGGCCTAATGGGTAATCTGCCACTGGTTATTTGCAAGTAAGCTAGAAATGATATTTTTCTACATTTAGCAAGAAAATAAAAACTAAATAATGAAAACAAAATGCGTGATATACTAAAACTTACAAAAATAGAATGAATTTACATATTTCGTGTTATTAAACATAACATTAATAATGAATAACAAATTTACCATCTCACGACAATCTGGAACTGTTTTTTTAATTTTATCGACAGCTCTTTGAGCAGAACGCACATCTCTACAAGCGAAAATAATTGTAGCTTTTCTTCGCGCCAAATCTTTAGCTGTTTCAAATCCGATACCATTGTTGGCTCCAGTTATTATAACCACTTTTCCTTCTAACGATTCTTTATTTTTGCACCAACCCCATTGACGTTCACGATATTTTCGAATCAATATCAACAAAATTATTGTCACAACAATATATAATAATGGTGACATCATTAAACTTTTTAATATGTATAGTTTTATTCAACAGATATAATGATACTGATCACGAGATCTAATTATAATATTTGTATTAGTTGCATGCGTTTTTATAAAAACCTTTAAGGTACATATTACATAATAAACTTGTTCTTTAATTACCTATTGAAGTATACCCATGTTTTTTTACATATCCACGGGCTAATTTTAATTCAATAGATCGTGAATTTAAAATTTAAAAAATATTTCAATTTTAACAACAATAAATTGTAATATTCATTGTTGCTTTGTATATTGATATCATTAATGCAATGATTACAATATTATAATTGATGTTTCAATATCAATATTCAATTGTACATTAATGTAATACGTACAAATAAGATTAATGATCATATTATATTGAAAAAATATACATCTGTAAAAATTCGGAAAATATACCTAGAATAATATAATTTGAACAATGAGAATTGATTCTTTAAAGTTTTGTAATGGCGTTGTAGCGCATGCGCAATACGTTTTATAGCTTTGTCTGTCAAAAAGTGGTCAAAAATGGGACGTTCGTTTTTAATTGTATTTATATTTTATAATAGGAGTTTGCAAAACTAATACCTTGTAAGAAAATAAGAAACTGTGGCAAAATCTACTTATTAGCAACTATAACATATTCGTACGTTTTAGTTTTGTATTCATATATTTAATTTGCCGGTTCGCGATTAACAATATAAAAGAGAATTTTGTTATTAGATTATAATATCATTGTTTATTGTTTTAGACAATGTCTGGTGGCAGTGGACCCGGTAAAAAACGTACTTCCGAGCGTGAGAAAGGTTGGGAAAAAGCCAATGCTGAATTTTATTCTGAAAGTTATCCTACAGGAATCGATTCTGAACTAGATGTATTACGAAGGGACCCAACTCGTATCTCAACTTTATTACCTAGTAAGAAATCTCGAACTGCTAACACGTTACATCGAATGACAAGAAACACAGATACTAGAACAATGAGACGGAGAGCATCAATAAGATCTAGACAGTCAACAGTTCGAAGAACTTCTACTGTAAATCAGGATGCAGTAGTTTCTATGCCAGATTTATCTGAGAATTTGTCAAATGAAGAACGCACATGGGAAGAAATTGCACGTATAAAAGCATTACCTATTCCTATGCATCGGAAAAGGGAAAGGAAAGCTAAATTACAGGTATGAAAATAAATTTATATACAGGATGTCCCAGGACTGTGTCAAAGTTCAATATTTCATTTATTATAAGAATTGGAAGAAAACTTTAAATGCAAAAGTTGTCAGGTCAGAGGAGCGGCATAGTTTGAAAATAGTTACATTTATACAGGATGTCCCATAACTGCGTTACAAATCAAAGTTATGTTTTTTTAAATACAAACTATATATTTTTATTTGATAATCTAATAGCATTCATTTTTCTGAGTATTTTGATATATCATGTATGGGATTATACAGAGGGGTTTAGAAATAATGACCAATTTTGTAAGAAAATAGGAATATTTTCAACACTGTAATTTTCTAATTACAACAAAAAAAATGTGTTCTCTGTTTGAAGTAGTTTTGGCATATTCTCTATTATTGCGATATTATGTCAAACATTTACAAAATTGTATTATTTGTACAGGATGTATCAAAACTCTGAACCTAGTTTTTTTTCAAAATTTTCAAATGGAACACCCTATATATTTTTACATTTTCAAATTGCCTGTTTAATTCTCAACACATTTTACAAACCATGTTCTATACCTAAATCCAGCCGTTAATAAGTTATTAATTTTATATTAAAATCTTAAATTTTTTTAAAAACAATACAACTTTATTATATTCCATAAAATAATTAAAATTTTGTAAATGTTTGACATAATATTGCAATAATAGAGAATACGCCAAAACTACTTCAAACAGAAAACACATTTTTTTTCTTGTAATTAGAAAATTACAAGGTGTTGAAAATGTTCCTATTTTCTTACAAAATTGGTCATAATTTCTAAACCACTCTGTATAATCCCATACATGCTATATCAAAATAACCAGAAAAATGAATGCTTTTAGACTATCAAATAAAAATATATAGTTTGTATTTAAAAAAACATAACTTTGATTTGTAACGCAGTTATGGGACACTCTGTATAAATGTAACTATTTTCAAACTATGCCGCTCCTTTAGCCTGACAACTTTTGCATTTAAAGTTTTCTCCCAATTCTTATAATAAATGAAATATTGAGCTTTGACACAGTCCTGGGACACCCTGTATACTAATGTGTCATTTTTTTTATATTTTAACTAATTTTTAATATTTATACCTAGAACGCTACTTATCTTCGTCTTCAAGGCTACGAACGCTTCAAATGGAAGTTAAAGAAAACCTGGCAGACATTTAGACTACTATGGAAAGACGGTTATTCAAAACTGGAGCTTTGGAAATACAGTTTTAAGAAAATAGAAGGCACCTTTGGTAATACAGTTGTCGAGTACTTCTTATTTATAAAATGGTTAGTTTTTTTGAACATGTATTGGTTCATAGTGGTTTCTTTATTTATTGTCTTACCTACATTAATTTTTGAGACACCTGCAAATTTAAATTGCGATTTGGATAACAGAAACGCGTCGGAATGTTGTTCCGAGGAATATTCAAACGAATCAGTTACTCTTGTATCTTTTATTGATATTATGCAAGGAACGGGATGGTTAGAACACTCACAGTTTTTCTACGGATTTTATACAAATACTATTTACGGTTACGAGACATTCGGTAACTACGAAAATGGATATACAGGTGTATATAACGTATCTAAAAATGAGTCTGCATTGTTTAAGATTATTTTTGATGATACTTTTAACGAATCTATATTAAATGATACTAGATTTACTAGTCCGAGCTTTTATTATGATTTACCGTTGGCGTACGTCATTGTAACACTTGTTAATATAATCATTACATTTATTGTAATCTTGAGATCTGCGGAGAAGGGTTTAAAAGCGAGATTAATAGAACGCGAGGGAGTTTTCTATCAATATTCTAGTTTGATTTTCAGCGGTTGGGATTTTTGTATAAATTCAGAGAAATCAACTAAAATAAAACAGAAAGCTTTGCGTAATGAAATTAAAGCGAATCTCGATTTACAAGATGATCAAACGAACAGAACTAGTTCAGAAAAATTAAGGCTGGTTTTTATTAGAACTATTGTTAATGTAATAGTTTTAAGCATTTTTGCAGGTGTGGCATTTTCGACTTATTATATTTTTGATTTCATGTTTAAACAGATATCTTATTTTTCGATACGTATTGAAGATAAATTAACATTTACCGAAAACAGTATCTTGGTTTTATTTTTACAGTACGTTCCATCGTTTATTATTATCGCATTTAACACCCTAGTTCCGTTTGTCTTTCGGTTTTTAATAAATTACGAATATTACACACCTAATTTATACGTATGGATATCCGTAACGAGGTTGGTTACGTTACGACTTACTTCAGTAATTGCGCTGTTTGTGTCTCTGTATGATTTAAACCCTTGCCGGTCACCTGAAAGTGAATCATGCGTTGGTGATAATTGCACGACTCCTGCATGCTGGGAGACTTACGTTGGGCAGCAAATCTACAAATTAATGATCACAGATTTCGTAGCGCATTTGCTCATAACTTTCATTGTTAACTTGCCACGATCATTGATCGCTCAATACTTTGATAATCGATGTGCCAAATTTATAGGGGAACAGGAGTTCAATCTGCCGAAACAAGTACTTGATATAGTTTATTTTCAAATGTTATGTTGGTTAGGATCATTTTATGTCCCGTTGTTACCTATTTTAGGTTCGATTATGTGTTTTGTTTTATTTTACGTTAAGAAGTTTGCTTGTTTAATCAACAGTAAACCACCATCTGCTGTGTATCGAGCATCTCGATCACATTCCGTGTTTATGTTCGCTTTATTGGGTTCTTACGTTCTCACAGTTTGTTTCATTATATTTTCAATTGTTTACATTAATCCGTCGAAATCTTGCGGGGCATTCAGAGGAATGTTTTCTGCTTGGTCTGTTGTTACCACGACGTTTATTTTATCCCCTTTTTGGTTTCAAGAAATAATATTTTTCTTTGGAACGTCTACATTTATCGTGCCTATTTTAGTTATTTTAATTTTATCGTTGTATTATTTTTATGTTGCTAATAGTGCAAATAAACGGTCAGAAGAGTTTTTAAGAAAGTTGTTGGTCTCTGAAGGACATGATAAACAGTTTCTTTTGAATACCATATGTGAATTTTTCAAACAAGATCAAAATCCGAGAAACACTGAATTGCAAAGAGATAGAGATAGAAATAGCATGAGCTAACAATTTTTTGATTATTTTTAATACAAATTGTAATATAATGAAGAAATTTATTAAAAAAAAAAATTAAAGAAATTTGTATAAAAAATTGCACAGTATGTTAAAATACTCACATAGTCTCTTTTAATATTTAGCTTTATACAATGATATTTTTTAAATATTTTATTTTTTAATATACATATATATGTGAGAAAAAGAAGAGTGAACAATTCCAAAAAAATGCTCATAAATTTTGCCTATATAGGGTTCATAAGGAGGAGTAACAAAATAAGAAATGGGTTTTTATAAACGGAGATGAACTTATCTGTGTTCTATTTTCTTCTTGTGTATTAATAGGCTACACATTAGAGTGTTCTAAAAAGTGTTTTTGGTACTTGTGTATTATATTCCTGGCATTTGTAGATGTGCAAGTCTCATGTATTATAAGTGACATGATCAGCGCCAATGTGAGTAAAGTGTGTACTATTAGTTTAAATATTTATTATTGCATATTAACCTCACAAAACTAACCAACCTGATTTCATTCCAAATATTGCTCTAACCAAGGACAGTTTGATTAAATCTCCGCATTATGCATAATTTAATTACCATGTTGCAGTTTTCGTAAATAATAACCGAAAATACAACAATTAACTATTTAAAAATATTATTGACATTAATAGTACACACTTTTAACACATTAGCGCTGATCAAATCATATACTACAGTGCACGGGGGTCCAACTGTTACCGACTGAGAATGAGGAAATTTTTCTTTATGTAAACGTCGTTTTTAGTAAGGTTCAACAGGTGCTAGATGGCAGCACTAGTATTAAAAAGTCATACCATGGTGAGCGAGCGGTGAGGGGAACATTTCAAAATCAATGTCGCCATTTGTAATGTTGTTGTAAATGTATTTGTGTTAAAAACTATTTTAACTGTGTTTCGACAGTATATTCTGTGGTTTCGACTTTAAATTGAATAAGTATGTCTGATCAGTTTAGTGCTAATAAAAATAAACATTTATGCTAACAATAAGTGTGTATAATTAATCAAGAACGAATTGGAGTAAAATGTCATACATTACGTCGTAATTTGGATATCAGTAAGTAAAACTTTATTTTGAATTTTAATTGATTATGTAGATTATGTATATTGAAATAAAAAAAAATACATAAGTTGAAAATAACTGAATTTCATTGAAATAGTTTTATATTTAATTTAATATGATTGTTTTTTATGTATGAAGCATAAAGATTTAGGGGCACGAAACAAAAAAGTAAAAGAAATAAAACAAATAAGATAGTTTATGTTGCAAATAAATTCCACAAATTAAAATTAAAATGATTTTTACCATTATTTTGTATATACATATAATCATAAAAAAAATCATTGTTTGATTACAGTGCCACCCGCTGAATTTGTGAAGATGATAAATGATCTGTTCGACAATATAAACTGCAGAGAAAAGACTCCAAAGTGGCAGAATGTTCTATCTTGTTTTGTTACAGAAGAATCCGAACATTGAAGGTATGTTAACATAAAATAATACACTCATCGCTTGATTAACTGACCTTTGATTTACCGGCAGCTTGAATGACCGACGTGCCAAACGCGCGATTTGCCGACCTTCTCAATCCCCTCCACAATACTACCGTGATTGCTATCTCTGCGCGTAATTTAAATTCACCAATCAACGTTGAGGTTGCACGGTGGTGGGGGTCCCTCTCGACATCGGCAATTCAAACGGTTCAATTACCAACTATGTCGGTTAATCAAGCGGTGAGTGTATATTGAAATAATAGATATTTCTTATAAAAACATTTTAAAACAACAATATTTATGATTCACAGGATCTTCTAAATTGGAGTTTTAACCGGAATGACAGTTCCTATCGATCACTTTCAATCAAGGGATGGTGGGCAACGATTCAAGCTGTGAAGAACGTTTGGCAAGAGATTAAATCGTCAGGTGTCAGGATAATGAAAACGCCTTAATCAGGACCCATCAGAATGATGTACCGGACAACAATAATTCTGAGAAAACTATAATATCTGGACCAGTATTATTAGTAAAGACAGACATTGTATGTGTGCATTCTGTACACAATGCTTGTTACCAAGATTAAGCACATTTTATTATCTCATTTGATATTTCGCTTTCAATGTTGATTAAAATCTGAACAATATCCAGTTTTGATTAAATCTGATTTCCATTAAATCTTTTTGTGGCCTAATCACATAATGAAGATTTTTATGACTTATTTTTTAGGTATACATTTAATGTAGTTGTAATTTAAAAAAGATTAACATTTATCAATTAAATGAATATCGAAAAAGTCACTGTTAGTAAATAATTTCTAAAATATCAAATTAGCAAATGCAAATTGTTTGAAATCTTGAATTTTATGTAAGATATAAAATGAAATATTGAATAAGAAACAATGCAGTTGTAGTTGTTACTTAATTTGTATGAATATTAAATTTTTTTATTAAGATATTCCTTGGCAAATTAAGAAATTGAAGAGTACGTCCAAATTTTGTAAATAAATAACAGAAGAGTAAAAGAAGCTCCAAATAAAATCCTCAAATGATATATAATACCTGCGAGCAAAAGATATCAAAATAAAATAAATGTATTTAACAATGCAACTACAGAAATTGTACTCGCAATGTTTTCAGAATTTTGAATGGAACTTCTTCTGTTATTTATTTATAAAATCTGAGTTTACAGTTGATTTTTTTCAATTTTCTGAGAAATTTTACAAATCATGCAATATTTATTTTTTTCTATCATTTATCAAACCTTGTTGCTCTCAGAGAAATACCTTAATTAAATATGATAAATATTGTATTAATTATAGTTAATCTTTTAATTAATTTAACATTTTTTTTTGTTTCTCCAATTTATATAATATATTTGTTTGCAAGCTTTCTAGAAAAAAATGATAATAAATATTTGTAAAAATATTTTGTTTTATTTCAATTATTTTCATTACAGATTTACAGTATAAATGCAAAATATTGTAATTACAATAAATTATATCATATTTGGTGATATATTTTATTGTAGTTGCAATATTTTGCATCTAAACTGTTGAGTATAATACAAAATATATATTGGAATGAAAAGGGATTTGAATTTCGCGCTACGGAATGGTATAGTTAGTTCAACAGTCGCCAGGCGGCAGCACATATTGCGATCAAAATTTTTTAACGTTGAGTTGAACACCCGTGCTACAGTGGCTCTTAAACTTATGTGGTCTAGGGACCCCCTTTTTTAACAATTATTTTTCAGGGACCCCCATCCCTGATAGAAAAACAAAAAAGGTCGTTAGATACTAATTAATCACTGATAAATAGTAATATAAAAGTACTTTATGTAAATTATTTTTTTGCCAAAAATGTTTCACGGACCCCCGTAAAAGTTTGGCGGCCCCCAGTTTAAGAACCGCTGATATACTACATAATACACTCATCGCTTGATTAACTGACCTTTAATTTACCGGCAGCTTGATTTACCGGCGGGCCAAACGCGCGATTTGCCGACTTTCTCCTATCCCCTCCATAATACTACCGTGATTTGTGTTTCTGCGCGAAATTTCAATTCACCAATCAACGTTAAGGTTGGCACGGTGGTGGGGGCCCCTCTTTACGTTGGCAATTCAAGCGGTTGAATTACCAACAACGCCGGTAATTCAAGCGATGAGTGTACCACCATCACCATCTACAAATACCGGGGATATTATAATAGACAAGTATCATGTTTTTATTTTTTGGAAACACATCTTGTAACTCAAATTCAAAATAAACTTCTATTTATAAATATAAATATACAAAACATAAATACAAAAATGTGTATAAAAATGATATTTTTACTATTTATGAAATACTTACTATATATCTAAATAGTATTATTTATTTCTACACAATTTATAGATATATTAAACTATTGACTTAATTTTATGAAAAATGATATAAAATTGATGTTTTTCTTAATTGAAATTATATCTGATTAAAAAAATTATTCTATGTAAAAAAATTACGTATCTTCTATAAATTTTAATACAAAATATATTCATTATAGATAAAATGAAAATGTATATAACGCAACATTTATTTTTTCTGTAGTCTAGTCAATTTTATGTTCCTTTTATCTAAGTATGTTTTATGTGAAATTTAACTCACAAAGTGATTTAAATATGTTACAAAATAGTTTTTATCTTTATAATATAAGTAACATTGAAACCAAAACTGCTAACAGTTATTTAATCGAAAAAAGTTAACAGCAATATACTTGTTGCTTCTTTACTAGCATCAGTATCTAACTTACTAACAAGCTAGTTTAAAGTGTTAAGTCATTATTTTGTTCTGTGAAGAAATTTGAATTTACATTTCATATCGATTCAGTAATTTTTAGACATGTCTAAAATAAAAACGGGTTAAAAACACTAATAAGGCTAATTTACTGCATGATAGTCAACTAGCTACTAGTAAAAATGAATCGAGTAAATTACATTTTATACAAGATATACCAGCTTATGAATATTTTTGTAGAAATTAACAGGGCCTACAACAAGATTAACTATATATATTTTTTTAATTTTACTTTATAACCTTTTAATTACACATTGTTGGAAATTTGATTGTTGTGTTGAATACAACTGTCATAATACAATTTAAATCGCAAATATTTTATAATTACTGGAATTAAAATTATGTTGATCATCCCTAATCTATTTTATTTTACAGTTTACTTATAGTTTCTAACTACCTTTACTAAAAACATTAGATTTGTACAGTATAATGAATACTATTAAAGCAATTAAAACATTTTTAGGTTATTTAGAAACTATTTGGCCCATTATTTCTATTGATCAACCTGCCTTCTATTGTTGTCATTCCACTCTATGGCCAAAATAATTTTGATTTTATATGAATTGGAGATCCTTTTTCTACGATTTGAAATGCTCAATTTAAATTATATTAAGACAGTTGTATTTATTTTAAAAATCAGTATTTTAACGATGTGTAGAAAATTATAGAGTGCAATTTGAAAAAAAAAAATACTTCATGGCATTCGTTTCAGCTCTCGAAGCTAGAAAGATATTAGAGTGACCGTATTTTCATAGGATACGGAATAATTTTTGTTATACAATGTACCTATTACAAAAATAATATAAATATAAATGGGGCATATCTGGTTTAATTTTGAACGATGTGCTGTTATTGGTTTCATGTTACTTAATTTAGTGAAGTATTTTCCAAAATTCCAAAGAAAATCGTTGAATATTTTATAACATTACCAATATTATATTTACGCAAAAAAATATTTTTTTTAATTTCACGACAGCTCTCTATGTTTAATAAAGATAAAAATTATACAAACTTTATTAAATGTTTCATTGAATGCTCATAATATGTTAACGATAATATTTAGCTTTATCTGTGATTTTTTTGCTGCAACTGTATATGATTGGATCAAAATTAAACAAACCGTACTTTAATACATGCTGGTCTAAAAGTCACGTCACAAATTTTAACTTATATGTAATATTCAGTTGCTCACTTATTTACATCGGACTTTTGGACCACTTGTAAATATGTATACATGCTGTTCATACTGCTCCGTTCATTTAATGTGATTTAAATATTATAAGTAAATGTCCAAATTAGTATACATTTTTTCATACAGTTGATATTTTTTTGAGGTTATATTTGTGCATTAAATGTTATGTCTTTTTCATACGCGCACAAAATGTTTTGATTTAGAAGGTGTGGCGATAAGGGGCTAAATTGCTTAAATACTTCAAACGATCTTAGGAATGTTTACTCTACGTAAATATAAATGTGAATGCAATATAGGCCTTTATCGACACTTCTTTATGGTATATTTTTGTATAAATTTAAAATTAATTAAACATCAAATATGATTGAAAATATTATTATCATAATCAACCGTGAAAGTTACTAGTTTTCGAAACATGTATCTGCAATCTCGTTAAACTATTAAACCAGCAAAATTAAGTTAAATAAGTAATAAGAAAGGAGCTTATTTCTAAATTTGTCTTACTATACAGGTGTCCCATTTTAAGTGCACACCTCTGATAACTTTTTATGGTGAAATGTTATCAAAAAACTTTTCAGATAAAAGTTGTACGGTTTGGAGGGGGACATAGACGTACTTGGATGAAATTTTTGTAGGTGGTGTTTTTAAGGTGGTATGAAGGTCAACATCATTTTTTTAAATAGGAACCTATAGTTTTTATCAAGTAATTTTATTTAACGTGAAAAGACACGAATCTTTCATTGAAAACTTTTTTTTAAACAACTTAACCTTTCCAAGATATCTTGGAGATATCTTGGAAAGGTTAAGTTATCAGAGGTGTGCACTTAAAATGGAACACCTGTATAAAAATATATTTGTATCAGTTTAAAATACCATAGAAACTATTTAATAATACGTTGTTTATTTCCAAAAAAATTAGAACAGAGAAACCTGATACGGTAAAATTTTTTTTATTTAATTTATTTATTTACCAAAGATCTTTTGGAAATAGGCTTCTCAAGTATCAAATATGTACTTATTAGACTGGTTTTATGAAAACAATAGTACATGTCTCACGAAACTTTTTTTTTGTGATTGATCTGTCTTAATCCTGTTGCATATTTATATGGCATTTGTTAACATGTTTTAACTTGTTTACGATGTTTTTTCTCAGTGTGTAAGTCATCATAAAAGACAGAGTGCTATTTCTAGCATTCAAGCGATATGAAATTGTCATAGACAAGCATCGTGAACACGTTGTGAACAAAATTTCAGGCGATATGTAGTATAAGAATGCAACAGTTTCATGGAAATGTCTTTACAGATATTATTATTATATTTTGCTCAAATTCTGTGGACCCCATCTAAATTACTTATTAACAAAGTGCTCATTACGTTACTTATTGTTTATGTAATAAGAATTTCTTTCATATTTGTTGTACTTACCCATGACTTAATTGTTTATTATTAATGATTAATTGATATACTATGATTTATAATGATTCTCATAACAACTATTACTATATATAATTTTAAGTAAATGTATATTAATATTAGCGATTTATATGTAAGCAGCTCATGTATTCTTTTATGTATAATAAAGTTTCAAATTTTACTAAATCAGTCATCAGTTATTTTTTTAGGTGTAAAAGACTGTCCCAATATCCAGGTTTTGTGTTATTTTATGTTTTGTATATTTTTTGTAGCTTGATGATCTTTAACTTTTAGTAAAGTTATGAACCAATTTATGTGAGTTAATTTACTATCGGAAAGATGGCAGCACAATGTAATTTTCACTAATTTTCATCCTAATTTTCATTTTGTATTTATCACAGTAGAAAAACTTGGCCCAAAATTAGTTTTTATTTAATATCTTGAGAATCCAGTTATGAAATTTGAAAACATGTTTAGTATTAATAAGTTTTATCGATTTCCAGTGTCAATCAATAATAATTTAGATAAGGACTGCATGAACCTAGCGGGCCCGTCTTTTTTTATTTGGCTTTTTTTTGTTATTTAATATTTTCCTGGATTGGGTACTAATATAAGAGTTTTTAGCGCAACTCACGATTTTCCGTCCGTCCGTCTGTCTTCCACCGTGAGATCTCGGTCCCCTGACAACCTAGAGACCTTAGGTTTTTACTAAATAGTACGTCTGTGGTTCTAGTTTAACCTATTTTAGGAATTTTTCCAGTCATGACCCTCCATCTGGCCACGGACAGGCATAAAGCATAATGTCCATTTTTCATACAAAATGTTTCATTCATGTACCTCGTTGGACTCGGGATTGATTCACGAAGCGATTGGCAAGAGTATTTTTTAAGTTGTGTTCAAAATATTTTTTTGTTTATGCATATAATTTAAGCAAGTACATATTTGAACATTTAAATTTATTTAATGATGGTAATTTTTTTGTTATATCCGTGGTTCTTCGTGGCCCCATTGTGGGAAGGCCACGGCCCACCACTTTAAGAAGCCCTGATTTAGATTATACAAAATAAGTCTTTATTCATTAAAGAAAGACACGTTTACCATAATAATTTTTTTTATTAAAGACGTGTTTCAACTTCATAAGAAGTCCTCATCAGTAGTTTAATATACCAGACTGATGCCTATCAGATAGTTTATCAGAAATTTGAGTCAAACATTTTTGGTGTAGGTGCTGGTATTTTTTTTTATATTGATGAAATATATAACTAAAGGGTAAAAAGGTAATATAAAGTATAAAGTAAAACAAATATATAAAACATGTTTATTTTATGTATAATAAAATGTACAATATTTGACTATGAGTGTAAGGACTAGCAACATTGATATATTTTATGTTTATTATTTACAAAATTGAGAATAGTATTTACAATGTTGTTAGATTAGATCTTAGAAAAAAAATTATTGTCCTTGATCAAACCTTGTAATTAAAATACCCATTAATTAATTAATTTACCTTAAATTTGGATACTATACGAAAATACAAACATTTTTATTTTTAATTTTTAAATAAATTTGAATTTTGCAATAATTACATTGTTGTGTATAAATTTTTTTAAATAAAATGTATGTTCGTATAGTAAAAACAAATATTTTTGTAACAATGAATAATTTTGTTAAAATTATTAACATTAATTATAAAACTATATTGTGAACAATAATACGTTTAACTATTAAATATATTTTTTAATTTTATAATAAGTAAAAATGTGTGATATTACACTTTTTGGTAAATTTTAATAAAATATAAAAATAACAGATATTTTTTTATGAATATACCATTCGACTAAATTATATTTTATTAATTTTAATTTTAATAACGACACTTGATTTGTAAATAATATGACATTTGCACTAGACCAAAATTTAGGGTTAAACAATATTTGACAATTTGATTGTTTCAAATACAAAATTTCAAAAATAATATTAAAATAGGGTCTAGTAAAATTAGATATTATTTAATTAAAAAAAGGTACGTAAAACAATTATATTAAACATTTATTTTTTATAACAATTGAGGGGAATATATTTTGTTATTAATTATTATTAATTTGTTAAAATTAAATAAAAATATATTTTTGAAAATGTGGGTTTTTGGGCGCTAACTTTGAATTGAAATTAAATAGTAGAAAAAAATTAAAGTTCAAATTAAAATACCTATCTTTGTTTTACAATTTGTGAAGGCAAAACTTATGTATTAAACATTTTTCAATCTAAGCCAAAAATTAGTTGTTTCCGTCAAACGTCAATTTTTAAATTCATTTAAATCTGAATACAGTCGAAACCGGTTATAACGACATCGGTCAATACCATAGATGGGCATTAACTTGTTAATCCGTTAATCGTTAATTAACGAAGTTAACAAATTGATTAACGTATTAACTTTTAAGTTAACTCAAAAAATGACAAGTACATAAGAAAGTTGTAGAAGTAGCAAAAAAAAGGTCTTCAAACATTTTCGATAGTTAACTTTTAACGATTAACGGTTAACTTTCGTTAAATTTTCAGTTTTTCGGTGAACTTTAACTTCCGTTAAATTTTCGGAATTTTAACGCTTTAACGATTTACGAAGTTAACTTTTTTATTATCGAATTAACGATTAACGTAGTTAACTTTTTTTATTATCGAATTAACGATTAACGAAGTTAACTTTTCGATTAACTGTGCCCACCTATGTTTTATACAACATATCGGTTTTAAAGACTAAAAATAAAAGTTCAACTGAATCCCATTATAATTGCCTTTTTATGACTATCGGCTTTTATGACCTAATATAACCGATTTCGACTAGTTTTTTTATCTTGTTTACCTCCACTATATCTGTCTTTGAAATAGTAATAAATCAGCTTTATTATATTTTTCTGTATTTTATCTAATTCGACTGGACGTAAAATTACATCAAGATTTGTATGGGACGATTATAAAACATTTACATTTATAGCATTATTATCACAACATAATATTGGATATTTTACGGCAAAAAGGTATGTTAGTTAGCTTATAGCTATTAAGTATTAGTTAACTATTTGTATAGTTCATTATATAAATCGGCGTTATTATTATATCTGATGCAAAATATAAACAAACTGTATATTTTAATTGAAAATCCCATTGATATAGTTGCCTTACAACTATATTTACAGTTCAATTAAGGCTTGGCATATAAGAATAAGGCCCAGCGCATATTTAACCCAGCCCACGTACACCGGTAGAAAGGTTTACTTGAGCTAAGTAAACCTTGTTTTGTATATAACGAAAACAATATTTTCTTAAGATAAGAAATATATTCTTAAACCAACTATAGTATTCTTGGACGACGAAATAAGTTGGATTAAGAGTACTTTTTCTATATTAAGAAAATATTGTTTTCGTTTTATACAAAACAAGATTTTCGTGGTCCAATACATTTTTTTTGTATGTATAGTCCATGAGTGGAAACTCAGTATTACATAGGTTTAGTATGCTTACAATTAGCGCATATTGAACCCATTCCACGCCGAGCACAGAGCCCCTATTCTCGAGCTCTCTCGAGAGTATGTCGATTCAAGTTTTTCGTTCGAGATTTTTCATTCGACATTTGTATAGAAAAAAAATCGCATCGAGATTCGAGAATATGGTATAATTTACACAAATGAGATTCTAGTAAATAACTATAGCCCTGGGCCCCTATTCTCCAGTTTGTTCGACTTTTTCTCATTCGAGATTACTAAACTATAACTAAAAGTCACTGAGTTTTATAATAGAATCCCATTTTGTTAATTATATATACCGTATTCTCGAATCTCGATGCGACTTTTTTTCTAGAAATTTCGAATGAAAAATCTCGATTGCTCTTGGGTATGCGAGATTTAAAATCTCGAAAGAAAAACTCGAATCGACATATTCTCGAGTGAGCTCGAGAATAGGGGCCCAGGCCTAACCGGTATTCACGTGGATCGGGCTGTATGTGATATACAAATTCGTGGATACTTTTTTTTTTAATTTTACCATTTAATTTGATAGATAGTAATTTCAAACATTTAATTAATTCGTGAATTTCGTTAAAATTTTAAAATATCTTCTATTTAATCGAAATGACTTTAAATATATTATCTGGAACCTCAACGACTCTGTTTTTTTCGTAAATATGCAACTTTAAAATTTTTTTCTATTAATCAAGTAAATGCAGTAAAATAATTTTTTCATTATTTTCAAATTCAGATTCTAAATCAAGAAATTGTTGCTTATTCGCATCCATCGTGGAACTAGCGTGGGTCTGTGCTGGGTTCAATAAGCGCCGGGTTTAACGCGTCGTCGACTTTGAAAATTTGTTTCATGTTATTGAATACAGATGGCATGTAACGCTCGAGCGCACCACAGCATTCTTAGATGCCAAATCTTTACGTTTAAGGGCTTAAGGTCTAAATAATTATATTTTATTATTATTTTGAGTCGGCGCATTTTAAATTTCATGCTGTACACATATTTAATATCATTTATAGAATTTGGTTACATGTTACATGTATTTGATTTTTTATATCGACATTCCATTTATTTTATAAAAAATAGATACTTCTTACAATGCGTTAGAAGTTGTTGAATCGAAATACACGTGTATAAAACTGATAAGTTTAGAACTTGCTATAATTTATATTAAAATGACGACTTATAAATAATTATTTTGGTAAATTTATATGACGATTTACATACATACATAAAATCTGTACAAAATTTATATATTTTACAAAAGTAATTCTATATATTAGTTTTTAAGTGATTGTTTAACATAATATTTGGTTTCTTGCAATTTGGTATCAGTAACCATCGGTATCATTTTTTATATATTTGTTATTATTATCATACTTGCCAATAATAACATTGAAGTGAAAAGGATTCTTGCAGCTCCTGAAAATATATAAAAATCATTGATTATTATAAATATATAGTTTCATTATATTTTGAACAAAAATAAGGGAATAGTACTAAAAAAAACAATTGTGATATTGTGATACGAAAAAAAATACAAATTACAATTTTTACAAACAACTACCCCTTGAACCCCCCTTTTTGGTAACAACCCTTAATTATTTTGAATTGTTGAGCATATTATCGTATATACACGCGGATAGGGTGGTAAATGTGTTTTATATTTAAACCCTCCACCATAAACATATAAATAATTATATAATGCAAGTGTTATGTATAACCCTATATATTTATATATCCATGTATACAATATACAATCAATTTGCCAATTGAAACAAATAAAAGATACCGTAAAGAGTTGAACATAAATTAAATTCAGATCATGCATGCAAACATGCAAAATAATAGTGCATTATGATATATTTATATTCCATTTTGACTGTAAACAGAGCGACTCCATGCGCGTATACAAGGAGGAGTATATGGGCCATGACCTCTCCTCTCCCCCAAGAATTGAAAAGATACACTAGATGTTATGAAGAAATCTGATGTCCGGTATTATAAAGGACCCAGCAAATTTGCAAGCTTGCACTCTCAAATGAGATATCAAACTTATATGACAGTTCTCTCTGAGTTTTTAACAGATACATAGTTGTATGCGCAGTAAGTTGGCTTTTTATAATTTTACGCAAGGTTAGTAAATATACTTTACATACCTTTTTTTATTTCCTATGTATAAAACTATCTGTCAAAAACTTCAAGAGAACTGTCATATAAGTTTGATACCCCATTTGAGAGTGCTTGCAAGCTTGCAAATGATGAACACTTGCTGAGTTTAAATCACTATAATAAATTTTCAACTACCAAATCATTTGAATAAAATTTTTATATTATGATAATTAACAGAAATGAAGATTGATAAACTATTTTTAATATAATTAATTTTGAACATTTATATGAGTTATAGGAAATTGATTTGACTTCATTTCTAGTTGCCATTTTGTGCATCTCTACTACCTTTTATTGCAAAAATCGAATTTTTAAGTTATTAAAATTTAAATAAAATAATTTACAGTCAAGAAAATGTTTGATAACTAATATCTCGCAAACGACAGCTCTAAATAAATTTTGATTAACATATTATTAATTATCAGCGAATTTTTCTGAATATGTGAAATCCTATTCTGGAACAACCTGTATATTATTATTATTTTTTTCAAAAACTTAACGATAAAATATTTTGAGATTTATTATACGTTTTAATAAAAAAAGTTAAATTTATAATTTTTCTGTATGACTCCCTCCGAGAATTTAGGTTGTATACGCACCTGAGCGACTCATATTATAGATTTGTTAAAACATGATTGGAATATCACAAATGTCAAAGAAGATAAATTTTGTAATCCGACACCTAATGGAAATAAATATTTACTATTGTTTATCGAGCTTGAAATTCTGTCTGACTAAACCATACACTGATAAAATCCACATTATTGTATTGAATTTATATCAGCTATCTTTGTACTGTAGTTGAAAATAATAAAAATTTAATATATTCGTTTTTGTGTTCACTCGAACTGAATGTTGAATTAAACAGAAAATTGGTTGTTTCTGTCATTTTCATGTAACAAGATTGGAAACACGATATTATCAGTTTTTTTTTATTGGATTTTTGCTGTCAAAATTAGAAAATACGCATACACACAAAAAAACTGTATTGGACCAAGAAAATCTTGTTTTGTATATATAACGAAAACAATTTTTTCTTAATATAAGAAAAGTACTCTTAATCCAACTACATTATTTCTTCGTCCAAGAATATTATAGTTGGTTTAAGAATATATATCTTATCTTAAGAAAATATTGTTTTCGTTATATACAAAACAAGGTTTACTTGGCTCAAGTAAAACTTTCTGCCTGTGTAGGTATATTTAACTTTACTGTGTGTTTTGTGAAAAACAATTAAGATGTTTTAAATAATTAAACTATAATAAATGTTATTAATAATTTGTGAACATTATGTTCGATTTTCCGACCATCCGTCCGTCCGTCTGTCTTTCACTGCGAGATCTCGGCCTTCTGACCACTTAGAGACCTCGCGTTTTTGCTAAATGGTAGGTCTGTGGTTCTAGTATAGCCTATTTTAGGAATTTTTCCAGTCATGACCTTCCATCCGGCCATGGACAGGTAAAATGTCAATTTTTCATACAAAATTTTATCATATATGGCTTCATGTATCTCGTTGGATTCGAGATTGATTCACGAATCGATTGGCAAGGGTATTTTTTGCAGCAATATCCACGCGTGGATTTTGATAAATTTTTGTTTATTATTGGGGAAATAAAAAAAAATAATTTTGATATTTTTCAATCGTTGTTTTAAGATTAATTTTGCATTAAAATATAATATATTATTTAAATAGAAAAATGGTGTATTCAGTGTGTTTGAATATGAAATAAATTAATAGGTACGATAAAATCATTTTAAAAAATGTAGAACGGACTGGCTTCAAAAATGACCTGTAAATTACGTATTGTATGATCCAATATTAATTAAATGATAACGAATGCATAGTTATTAACATCTGGAATTATTGAAATTACCCCCTATAAAAATAAAGATTTCATTTATGTATATTAGGGTATCCGTTAAAATTGAAATATTAACGGGGAACCTCCTCAATCTGCTCTTTATGACTAAAAATATAAGGTAGCCGTAAAATCAGCGTTGACAATTAATATTTTCAATGTCCAATGCTCTTTTTTCTGAAAAATACTTTTTTCTCATTTTCCTGTATATTATGATCTTTTCTGGTAGCTGGCTAATTGTTAAAGACTATAGTTTTTTTAAATTTATTTATAAATTCCATCTCCACAAAAAATCGATTTTTTGTTAAATTTAACAAATTTTTATGTTTAATCGTTTTTTTGCGGAGGTGAAATTTATAATTGTAAACTAAAAAAAAACTATAGAGTCCTCTTTAAAAATTATCCAGCTACCAGAAAAAGTCATAATATACAGGAAAAAATGAGAGAAAAATTAGTATTTTCAATAAAACGTGAAAATTGCTATTTAAAATTTTAAAGTGCATTGTGCATATAACCTTAATATTAATTGTCAATTAAGTTTGCGGCTACCTTATCTCTTTTAGTAACAAAGAACAAATTAAGGGACTGCCCCATAAATATTTCAACACCCTAATGTACATACAAAATTATATTTTTTAATTATAACACATTCAATTTGATAATTATATAATACATAAGCAAGCAATTAAATTACAAGAAAAATTCGAACAAATTACAACTGACATACATAGAATAGAACCTATTACAAAGAAGAAACATACATCTCGTTATTATCTCAAAATCTGCTATAGTTATTTAATCTACATAACATTTAGATACAAGCAGTGGCGTCGCTAGAAGGGATAACATTCTGGACGAAAATTGAGAGTGTCACCCCCAGAAAGTCAGTTGATTTAATTTTTTTTACTCATTAGGTGGGTGCCACCCATAGACTTATATAATGGACTGAGCATTTCCTATCCAACTGTGTAGCAAATACTGGTGAAGAGACAATGCGATAAAGTAGCCAATACCTGTCTCTTTCTAGAATTCTAATTGGTCACGTCACAGGTTTGCAGTCATTACAGACCAAGGTATATAAAGACAAGGTAGCCTCATCAGATCCTTGACCAATCAGCGATGGCGCGGGAATTGACGTCATCACGAAGACATATTCAAATGTTATAAATGTATAATTGAATACAAATTACAAAAAAATTATTTTTTCTTGTTTTCGTATTTTTGATATTTTATCAACACATACAATCAAAGAAATACAATTTCGACATTACAGAATCATAAAGAAGCTGTTTCAAACAATTTGGTCTTCTCAGGAAGCTTCATTTTTACTATTCTTATGTTGGCAATACGTTCTGTGATTTTGACAGCTTTTAATGATCTTGTTATGTCGAATTTGTACTTCTTTGATTGTATGTGTTGTTAAAATATAAAAAAAAAATACAAAAACAAGAATAAATAAAGGATTTTTTTTGAAAATTGATATTCTATTATACCGGGTGTCCCAGATAACTTTTCCAGCATGGGAATCTCAGTATCTATAAGAGATACAGGTTTGGTTAAATGAGATCAATTAATTGTATGAAAGGGGTGAGTATTATTACATAAAAAAATATTCATAATTCTATGTGGTTTAGGCGGTATACCCAAAAAACTGAAAATTCGGAATTTCTTTAAATAGCTATAACTTTTTTGTTAAAGTAGATAGGTATTTTTTGTTTGCGGTTTCTTGAAGCACTTTTTTGTGTAGAATTGATTGGTGTATTTAGATTTTTTATATCATTTTTAGTTTCCGAGATACAAGCCCTAACTTCAGTTTTTCTTATAGGCCGCTAAGTTGGCTATGGCATATTTGAACGTGTTTTTTACTCTACTTTACAACGATATGTCACTTGCCATATTTATTATTGAAAAAAAGTCGAAATACTAAATATCAGTGATATTTATGAAGTATTTTATTACAAACTTTTAAGTGAGCCATGAAAAACAAAAATTGTAAACAAAAATCACAATAACAACAATCAAAATAACAAATGAATATTTGAAACAATGAACTATTTGAAAAAAAATATTATAATTTTTTTTTCGATAATAAATATGGCAAGTGACACATCGTTGTAAAGTAGAGTAAAAAATACGTTCAAATATGCCATTGCCAACTAAGCGGTCCATAAGAAAAACTGAAGTTAGGGCTTGTATCTCGGAAACTAAAAGTGATATAAAAAATCTAAATACACCAATCAATTCTACACAAAAAAGTGCTTCAAGAAAAAGTTATAGCTATTTAAAGAAATTCCGAATTTTCAGTTTTTTGGGTATACCGCCTAAACCACATAGAATTATGAATATTTTTTATGTAATAATACTCACCCCTTTCATACAATTAATTGATCTCATTTAACCAAACCTGTATCTCTTATAGATACTGAGATTCCCATGCTGGAAAAGTTATCTGGGACACCCGGTATGATACATTTATAACATTTGAATATATCTTCGTGGTGACGTCAATTCCCGCGCCAACGTTGATTGGTCAAGGAGCTGATGAGGCTACTTTGTCTTTATATACCGTGATTACAGACCTACAGAAAAGAGACAGGTATTGGCTACTTTATCGCTTTGTCTCTTTAAAGAGAGTGCTCAATTTTGTGAGGTTATTTCTCAGTCCATTTTATAAATCTATGGTGTCACCCCTATGATTTTTAACGATAGAAAAAATATTTTCAAAAAATTGACGGATATTACACTCCTCTCAATAGGATTTTACCCCGATAAAATAACTAAAACAATGAGATAAATAGGCTTTATTTTTTAATGGGTGTCACCCAGATTGCCCCACTTAGCGACACCACTGGGTACAAGCTTGTACAGTGCTAGTGTAAAGTTTTGTTTAAGACCATACCTGAGGCGTCGTCTTCAGCAGATCCGACGCTCTTTTCTGAGATCTTGTTGACGTCATAATCAGTAGCGCCTACAAAGCAGACACAGGTAAAACGCAAGCCAGACAGCTAATGTATTATTATTATCTCAGCCCAGTAGTTAATTTAATGTAAAACACCATTCAAATGCGAAACGCGATGCAGTGGCGTACGTCAATTGTATAAAATTTTCATGATAATATTAACAAGCACGCTATTCATGGTACTTGTTGGGGATCTGGGTAATTTCATACCACAACATGTTTACAACTAGTTTTTATAATATTTAGTATGTTTTCAACCACCAATATCGAAGTTTTATTTATTATGTATATAATATATATTTTAAATATACAAAAAAATCTAGTGAAGTCATACACGAAAAAAAAATCTTATATTATATTACAACTTATCATTACCTATACAGGATGTCCCATTTTAATCTATCACCCCTCTATTTTTTTTTATCTATCAATTAAATCAAAAAATGTTTCAAATAAAAGTTGTTCGGTTTTGAGGGGGACACAAAATGGCGTTATTAATTTTTGATTTTTTGGACGTGCTCATGATCAACTAGGGCCAACATTTTTTTTCAAATGGAAACCTATATTTTTCATTACGGTATCTTATTGTTTGGAAAAAAACAAACAGTTTTTGTTTTAAATAATTTTTTGTATGACTTTTTTTAAATATTTAACAAAATAATTTTAGATTTTAGATTTTCACTAATTTTTTACTCGAAACCCATTAACTTTAGAGGAAAAGTGTAAAAACAAAAAATGTTTATTTTAATCTGATATAACTAGGAAAATTATATCAATATTTTTTTAACTTTTGCTCTTCAAAGTATTAAAGCAAAAAAAAATTAAATAAAAAAAATGCAATCATTTTCTATGTACATCAGATTACAATAAACATTTTTTGTTTTTTACACTTTTCCTCTAAAGTTAATGGGTTTCGAGTAAAAAATTAGTGAAAATCTAAAATCTAAAATTATTATGTTAAATATGAAAAAAATGAAGTCATACAAAAAATTATGTAAAACAAAAGCTGTTTGTTTTTTTCCAAATAATAAGATACCGTAATAAAAAATATAGATTTCCATTTGAAAAATAAAATGTTGGCCCTATTTGACCATGAACATGTTCAAAAAAGCAAAAATTAATAACGCCATTTTGGGTCCCCCTCAAAACCGAACAACTTTTATTTGAAACTTTTTTTGATTTAATTGATAGATAAAAAACATTTTGGGGGGTGATAGATTAAAATGGGACACCCGTATAGTATTTTTTACAGTCTAAAACTGGAATAATAATATAATTTTAGGCTGTAATTTTTGCAATTTATCCATTATATTTATTATTGCAGTTATTTACAGTTTTTGACTGTAAAAAAATACTGTATATAATAAGTTGTCGCTTACTATACGGAATGTACAGGAAAAACTGTAATTCTTCAGGTTTCTTTGTTTCTGTGTATAGAAGAAGAAAATACTTAAATGTTTCCTTAAAATTATTATTATTTGTGACTTAAAATTAATTAGTTCTCATTAAACGTATTGAATAAAAATATTTTTTTTTCGAATTTTCTTATTAATTATTTTTCATATATCTTTGAAAGGTTAAATAAATAAATTAATATATAATGTTATGTTTTTTATCTTTTATTATCGAAAGTACTAAATAGATTTCTTTTTAGATTGGGAAAATGTAAAATAACTTGCGTGTTTTAAAAGTTAATACTTATTGATTTTAAAAGCAGTTTTTACAATATTAAATAATTATTTTTTATTTGACCTCACGCCTAACGGAAACTAATATTATAGAATATAAAAAATAACAAGTATATTTTATTAATTCAATTCTTGGCCATTCTTTACAAAAGCAGTCATTTAATTTACTTTGATATCCGGTATTATTAAAAGGTTAACAAACTTTATTGCTTGCAAATGGGGTACCAAACTTATATGACAGTTCTCTTAGAGTTTTTGACAGATACTTTCAAACATAGGAAGTAAAAACAAAGGTATGTAAAGTATATTTACTAACTTTGAGTAAAAACGGTAAAAATAAACTTACTGCGCATGCAAATATTTGTTAAAAACTGTCATATAAGTTTGGTACCCTATTTGAAAGTGCTTGCTAGTTAATAAATTTGTTTAGCTCGTTTATTATACCAGACATAAATGTTTCTTCTTCCTGATGTGTAATGCGGTGTTAACACCGAAAAAACAAAACAGAAACATCGTGTCTTTAAAATACTTCGTATTTAAAAATGTACAGGGTTTATTACTTTTTTGTCAAAAAAACACATGTGTTTCTGTTTTGTTTTCTCGGAGTAAACACCGCATAACACGTACAACATATAAAACGGGGACACAATACGGAATGGAGATCACCTCTGTGCCTGTCAGAGTAAGGTCCGACAAACAGTACGGCAGTGTTAACGGATTAAGTACTGTTAGGTACAGTATATTCTTCAATATTTAAGGCTGAACATGCTATTTGAATTGCCATAAGAATTACTATAGAGAAATTACGGTTTTGTATTTTAAGTTCAGCTCTGACCAGTATTAATAAATCATTTAGGAAAAAATACAGTGATAAACTAGATTAATTTTTCTATGTCATGATATACATAATTTTTCAATTTTTATATATTAATAAAAAAAATCTGAAAATTTTGTGTATATTTCTTGATATGATAAAACTCAATATATAACAAAAATTCTTGAAAAATATGGAGAACAAAATATACCACAACATAGATATTTGTTTAAGCTTTCTAATTTTATAATAATTCTGCAATTTTCATTTCAAAATATTGAATGTAAGCCTTAAAACATAAGAACTAGTTCTATCCTTTGTAGCTTCATCTCTGTTTAGTTTCGAGAATATCCCATTTTTCATTCGATCGTCAATTGTCACTGAATTACTTGTATCTGTCATTTACCCTCAGGGCTAGACTTGTGCAAATAATTTTTGTTTTCTACGGTGGCGACATCTCGTAGAATTTAGTTTCGGAAAAATCGGCATGAACAGCCTTAAATGCAAATAAAGTTCTGGATTCAAATATGTGCACTACATATGAAATATAACATTAATAACTTTCGACATAATTATTAATTCTTAAGTACTTGTATTAAATTAATCATTATACTTTTGTGTAAATAAACACGCACTATATGTATAATGTATATCAGTTATTGTAATGTTGGTTAAAGTATGCTATATAATGCTAAATATTACAATTCCGTTTCCGACTTATTTATACGATATTATATCTAACCGTTTTTATTTACATTTCATTCTATACGATCAGAAGATAAGAATAGGGTAAACACAATAGAAAAAAGCAGAAAAGTGTACCACTGCAGCAATTGTATGTGCTTTACACACGTTATATTTCCATTCACAATTGTACAACAGGGCCGCAGGTGGAATTTTGTACGGAGGGTGAAAATATTTCTCATTAAAAAAAATTGCGAGCTGAGCCTCGCGTATTAGTCTAATAAAAAATTTGCAACAAAATCGATGTCGTGGGAGGCTATGCTATGTAGACGTGGAATTCCCAAAATGTTTTTTTATTAATATTTGTAATGGGGTACATACATATGAGCATTTTACTATAAAAGAATTGAGAAAATTTCGGCGAACACTTTCTTCAAAAGATAGTTGTGTTCGCTAAGTTCGGTGTGCTCATTCTGTTCTCATAATAAGCATGATGACTATTTAAAAATCCTGTTTCAAAAAAAATACGTATTTCTAAAGAAAATAATGGTTAAATCGCAAAAATTGACTTTAACTAATTTTTAATTTGACGCCAAAACGCTAGTAGGTGACATTCCAGAGTTGTGATGTCACACTCCTTGTCAACAATAATCATACATTCAGACTTAAACAATAATTTAATTATTTTGTGTGTAAAAAATGAATTCCAAAGTATATAAGTTCTTAAAAATATGGTACAGTGTGTTAAGTAAGAGCGTGTACGGCGTTACTCGCAGTCAGTAAGTTATACAAACCTAAATCTTTTTTTATTAGGTTCAAAGTACCCCCGCCTATTGCGCATCGATGAAAAAATTTCAGTCTATATCGATCTTTTGTCAGAGAAACACAGAAACCGCGATTTGAGTGACGTATACACGAAACGTTTTGAAACCGTGTTTTTTTGCACGCACCCAAAAGGGCCAAAAATGTCTATTGCAGTGGCGGCCAAGTACATTAAAAAGTCGAAGGCATTTGTTTAGAAGTGGGTGAATCGGTTTAAAAAGTTGAAAAATGTCGACGACTTTCCAGATCGTGCTTCAGTAGGGAAAATGGCCAAAAATGAGGAGAAACTGATCGTGACATTCTTTTCAAAAAATCGACATGGACTGAAGTTTTTTCATCAATGCGTAATTGAACCTAATGAAAAAAGATTTAGGTTTGTATAACTTACCAACTGCGAGTAATGCCGTACACGGTCTTACTTAACACACTGTATATACCTAATAATCTTGTAAGAGGAATTGATATTTATCTAAAATAAAAGTCAATCACTGATGCGTGACGTCATTCGCTCTGATTGGTGTTCCATTTTGCATTTTATTTTTTAGCAAAAATTATATTAATCTCGCTTTTAAAATAAAACAAAATTCATATTTTAGAATCTTTTTATATTCTTGATCATTCTTTACAAAAGCAGTAATATAAGTTACTTTAATGTCCGGTATTATAAAAAGGCTAATAAATTTTCTAGCTTACAAGTACTTTCAAATGAGGTATCAAACTTATATGACAGTTCTCTTGGAGTTTTTGACAGATAGTTTCAAACATAGGAAGTAAAAACAAAGGTATGTAAAGTATATTTACTCAAGTGTATTTACTAACCTTGAGTAAAAATGGTAAAAATTATATTAATCTCGCTTTTAAGATAAAATAAAATTCTTTTTTTTAATCATTTAAACCTATTTCATTATTTAAAATCATAATGATATAATACTGTTACTGGCATCATGCCTATTGTCTTGAAAAGACGTATAAATATCTAATATAATATACTATAATATATTTAAGAAAATTATTGATTAAAAACGATTTACAAAAAACTTTGGAAAATGTTCGGCGTGCTCATTCTATTCGATGAAACGTAATGAGATTATTATAGATTAAAAATGCAATATATTGAGATAAGTTTTACCTTGATCTTAATTAAAATATTCTACATTAATAAACGGTTAACTGATACGCTTGTAGGAAATATCGAATATTTTAAAATAAAAAGCAATATCGTGAATATTGAAAAGTAGGTTATCTTACATATTTGTATAAAATTAAAACAAACTTTTAAACGACCGCTGATTGAGTTAAATATTGACTGACCATTATTTACTGATGCCGTTATAGAAAGTATATTGATTAATTCGTAATTGATATTAATGAGGAGTATTTTAGTGATAACCCATATACGTTTTATAAAGCCGAAAATGAAGGAAAAATTCCAAAAATAATTTACAGTATATATATGTAGTGAGGAAAACTTTGTTTCAATTACAAATGTACTCGTAGCAGAAATATAATTGCGACTAATTAAAATTAATTTTTGCAATTAATTAACATGTTGCATATTTGAATAATTTAAATAATAGGAAAATTCTTTACTTTGACTCATTGTCATTGCAATTTTTACTTTTTTATTTGAATTAATTGTTTTATTATGTACAGTGATGCCTCACATAACGTACGTAATTCGTTCCAGGAGCAAGTTTGTTAAGTGAAACGCGTCAAGTTCGAGCGACATCGTGATACGCAGGAGCGTTCGTTGTGTGAGTCGCGTAATGAACGAACAGAAAGTTCGTTGTGCGCAGCGTTCGTTATACGAGGCGTTCGTTGTGTGAGGTATCACTGTACTTAATAAAAAACATATTAACCTTAGGTTGCATAAATAAAAATTAACTACGATTAGTTAGTGAGTTGTTTTCAAACCAATAAATCTTAATTTGTCAATTAACAATTCACTAAATATGATATTTTTTTACCTTATAAACGATATCATAACTTTGATTGTTTTTTTTAATTGACTTAATAAAATTTTTAAAACAAATGATTAACTAATCGTGATTAATTTTGTTTTATGCAACCCAAGGTAAGAATATGCGATTTATAAGATTTTTTTTTATAAAATAATAGTTTATTTGTTTCTCAATTTATGTAACAAGAATGTTTTGTGTTTTGTATTGCAGTAGTAACAAGAGATTTGTTTTCTGTTCAATGCAAATAAATGTATAGGTAGTAGGTACTGGAGTTTTGTCGAATAAAATATTGAAAAGATTGAAAACGAGATGTTTTCACAGACAAATCATTATGTATGAACAATATAAAAGTTTACTTTATAGTCCAAGAGGTGAGCGCCAAAATTTGCAACGACTTTCTAAAAGCTGATTTTTTTATATTCGTCACATTTGTGGTGTAGATATACAGCATGCCGTCAGTCAGTTAGTTTCGTTAGCGTTTGGCGCGGGGGTGGTTTTAACTTTGTAAAAAAACTATACACGTTGCAACTACTTTCTAAGATATGAAAATTTATTTTTAAGCTGTTTAACTCATAAAAAATCTATACATCTTGAAAGTACTTTCTAAAATATGAAATTCGGTATAAAAGTTAGGAATATTATTATTATTAAAAAAAATAGTCAGTCCGAATTTTACCTTAACAAATGCCGTCAGCAGCTATCGGCTGCTGACGGCACCACCCCCATGCCAAACGCTAACGAAACTAGCTGACTGACGGCAGACTGTATATCTACACCACAAATGTAACGTAATATCAAAAAATCAGCTTTTAGAAAGTAGTTGCAAATTTTGGCGCTCACCTCTCCGACTAATAGTACAAATAAAGCAATCTTGAACTGTTAGACACTGATGAGGACTTCTTGTGAAGTCGAAACACGTTACTTATTGTCAAAATGTATTTATTAAGTTTTTCAGTATAATACCATAAAAAATGTCTCCCTACTCCCTGCCCTCTTAAAAAAATCCTGGTTACTAAAAAAATATTTTTTAGTTATAAAGGTTAAAAATAGATTTAATCTTTTTCAATATTTAAATCAATAGAAAATCGGATAGATTTTACTTTAGAATAAGTTAGTAGAGGTGCAGATATACGTTACAATGTTACACCTCCATATGCATGGTAACAAACTTTGTGAGATATTTCGGGGATGGAACTTAGTGTGCTGTGTTACTGTGTGTACTTTAGACGTTATTTACCAAACTGTTGTTTAACACCTTTGGAGAAAGGTTGACCTTTATAATATCAATATTATTGAAACATTAAAGGACTTAATGAAAGGTTATTTTCGGACGATTAATTTCGTTGTTATCAGATTTTTGTAAAATAATTAATTGTCGGTTTAAGTGCCGGATTTGAGTTTATAGGTTATGTAGATCCGGGCTTAGGGCTTTAGGTCATTTTATTCTAATGTAGACAACCTATCATTAGCAGGATGGTCTGAAAAATTGAATTTGAGCAGGGCTGTATTAAAAAACGTTTTTTTAATAATTTATATTTTTACTAGCTGTACCCGCTGCTTCGCTCGCGTAGACTACGAAATTATTGTTTAAGATTTTTGAAAAATATAGTTGAAAAAATATAGATATTTTACTCTATACAATTCTTTACTATACATTATATTGTTCAATATTTACCAGTTTAGGCAGAATATTGTAAAATTTGATTTACTTTTATCGTCACAGCTTATTCCCTATGTTACCTTACGTAACAAAATATATACTAAACCTGGGCAAAGAAAATTGTTATGAAAAAAAATGAGAATCGGATAAGTGGTTTTCGAGTGATAAATACACTAACGGACAGACAGACAGAGAGAAGTTACGTTTTATAATAAATATATGTAGATGTACCTATTCAAATGTATATACCTAAAGGATAATCATTAGTATAGTTTTTATATTTGCTAATTATAGTTGAATCAACAATGCTATTGGATATTAGTAATATAAGGTTATGTAGGTATGAATTAAGAAAATTTTGTAGTGCACGGAAAAAAAGAAACCTAAAAAATTACAGTTTTTCCCTGTACATCACGGATAGTAAACGACAACCTATATTATTATAAAATATATTTACTCTTTGAAACTGTAATAATATAATTTTAAGTTGTAATGTTTACAGTTTATCCATCAATTTACATATATCGAGTATTTGTAAACATTATTACAGTTTCAGACTATAATTTTTTTTTAAATATTATATTTGTCGCTTATTATCCGGGTTGTATACAGGAAAAAACTGTAATTCTTCAGGTTTCTTTTTTCCGTGTGATACTGTCTAATAACAAAAAATAAAAGGACAATTTTGATGTAATTAAATCAATAACTTATATTGAGTAATAAGATCAGGTGCGTACTATTTAATTTTATTTACAAGGGAACCTTTTCAAGTCGAAAATTCGTATCGAGTTTAAACTTTGTATATAATTAGAGGATGTCAAAGTAAGTATGAAAAAAATTATCATAGCTGCGATAAAACGGTTTAAGTGGGTGAAACACCCCTATGAAAATGTGCAAACTAATCATATTTTTTCAAATAACTCTGAAACTAATGAAATATTAAAAAAATCTATAATACACAATTTTCATGATTTTTTATGCTCTTTCGAATGACGATAGTTAAAATTCGAAAAAATTAAACCGTTAACCCCCACCTTCCACCCACATTTCATAGGTTTCATTTTTTCGAATTTTTACTATCACCATTCGAAAAAGCATAAAAAATCATGAAAATTTTGTGTTATAGATTTTTTTTAATTTTCATTAGTTTCAGAGTTATTTGAAAAATATGATTATTTTGCACATTTTCATAGGGGTGTTTCACCCTCTTAAACCGTTTTACCGCAGCTAAGATAATTTTTTTCTTACTTATCTTGAGCTCATCTAACTATATACAAAGTTTAAACTTGCTACTAATTTTCGACTTGAAAAGGTTCCCTTGTTAGTATAAACTGAATAAAATTTGTTATTATCAGCTGATAGAAAAAATATTTTATTTAAAAATACAATTTTGCTATTTCTTCGCATAATATCAAATATTTACAAAGTAACGTATCTACTGTAGTGAATCTATGTAAAATGTTCTTCATGCGTGTTGCAAAACAGGAATTAAACAAAACTTATTCCGGGGATGATTTAATATTATGATCGCAGATACCATATCGTTTATAGTATACGGGATTACATATTATGGATATGAATTAGTTGTGTAACGTCTGATGCGTGCCAGTTTGAACGAAGCCTATTGGGATATGTCGCAAACGGGACGTGAGTGAAATAGGTCAACACTCTGATCCACAGCGTAATAGAAACGCGTGCGTGAGCGGGCACTCATACTCTGTAGACGTGAGAGGTACTAACAGTGGCGCATCAAAACACTACTTTGGGTAATAGTACAGTAAAAATAGATAATTTGAACACAAAAATTTATTCATCAACGAAATTTGGTACATACGTAGTTTTATACATAAACTTTAAGAAACCGTTGAGCGTAGTCGACTAAGAGGTGCAGGGGTAGTTTGGTAGGGGGTGAAAGGGGTAAAAATGTGTTTTTTTCATAAATAACATCAAGATGGCTTATTTTATTGAAAAATATTTCAGATGTTTTTTGTAGCTCTGCGTTAGACCTTTAATTTGTTTTTTATTTTATTCCAATACAATAAAAATTGATCGAGATACGGCCGTTACAATCTGACCTGTTTATGTGCGAAGCGTGATAACTCAATTTTTTTCTCGTTCCCTTTTATAATTCACGCTGCTATTGCACTGATCCACCAATTTTAAAGGATATTTATATTTTTTATATCTAAATTAAATTCTATTCACGTTGGTATCAGTAGAATTACAAAAACTTGAAAATTAAGAAAGATATAACGGGTTAAAGGTAAACAAAAAACACAATAATTATTAAAAACTCACATTAATTTTTGACAACCTTCGAGTTGAGAAAAAACCAAATTCTATTGATGAATCCATAAGATATGGTATGTGCTTTATGAAATTCATTGGAATTTTTTTTATTCAATTATTATTCAAATTATGATCATTCAAAGATATATGCACATATTTTTATTCGCGCATATAAGAAAAATGTTATACCTCTTCTGATATTCATAACTCAAAGAATAATTTAGATTTTAAAAAAAATCTATTGGGGAACCTAGGATATAATAAGTTCTTCACAAATTTCTTTGGAATTTAAAAAAAGGAGATTGTATTTTTGAGTATAACTCCGACAAAGATGTATCTATTCGGTTGATTTTTGGTTGTTTGAAAGAGTATACCCCCGAGGTGGTTCCATTTAAATTTTATCAGAATCTGACCATGGACCTCGAAGATATGCTACTTAAAATTTTTTGTTTGAAATTAAAAGGTAACTTCAAAAACCGATCTGCAAGTAAATGCACTCGTGAAAAATTCATCAAAGGTAGTTAATTAATTGAACAATTTAAATAAAAATCGAAAAAGTTTTCAGATAAATTACCTGGCATTGTTTACTTAACCATTTAATTTTTATACAATTTTATTAAAAAATATTAGTTCAAAATTTTTCTTAAGACGCACGTGATAATAAATTGTATTATTATATGTATTTGTTGCAATAAATGTTTTTTAGCGCAACCCACGAAGTGGTAGCGCTTATTTGCTCGATTTCCGTCCATCCGTCTGTCTTTCACCGAGATCTCGGCCTCCTGACCACTTAGAGACCTCGGGGTTTCGCTAAATTGTAGGTCTGTGGTTCTAGTTTAGCCCATTTTAAGAATTTTTCCGATCATGACCCCCCCCCTCAATTTTTTCATATATAGCTTCATGTACCTCGTTGAGCTCGGGATTGATTCACGAATCGATTGACAAAGGTATTTTTTGAGTTGTGTTCAAGTGGGTTGCGCGGCAACACCCACGTGTGGGTTTTGATAAATTTCTTTTATTCAATTTCCATTTTTCTTCGTCCTCTTCACTGTGGGGGCGCACTCCACAGGTTGAAAAAAAAACACTGCTCTAAGCAATTGCTTTGAGCACATTTTTAGATATCCGATACTCTGGTACTATAGCGGAATGAAATAATTTCGTAAATATCAATATGCTAAAACTTTTAAGAACAACGCCCGGGTTCACCAATTTTCCCAGGGTCTTGTAACATGTGTAAAATCGACATTGAATCCTATTGATTCATATGTAGATATATGTAGATGTACTAATATCCTATATCTTAATAGATACTTACATTTGCGGTGAAACTAACGGAACATAGACAATTAAATAGCAAATTGTATATTAAACATTGAAAGATACAAATACGAAACAATTAGTTTAGAATACTATAATGGTTGATTCAGACTATCGAGCTTGTCTCGAGCTGGTCTCGGTCCTGTCTCGTTCCAGTTAAATTTTCAGTATAGTAATACAGTATCGGAGCGTGATCGGACCGAGACTTGGGCACCTATTCTAGAGTTCGTTCGACTTTTTCTCATTCGAGATTACTAAACTAAAACTAAAAGTCACTATGTTATTTACTAGAATCTCGATTGTGTAAATTATACCGTATTCTCGAATCTCAATGCAATTTTTTTATATAGAAGTGTCGAATGAAAAATCTCGACTGCTCCTGGGCATGCGAGATTTAAAATCTCGAGCCAAAAACTCGAATCGACATATTCTCGAGTTAGTTCGAGAATAGGGGCTCTTAGCGATACTTATAGTGTGCATGATTTCATTGTTAATTACTTATTTAAATTATTTATATTTGATTGAAGCAAGATCTGGCTCGATAGTCTGGATCGACCCTAAATATATTGCTCCTGAGGTAAAATCCTTTTGTTGTCACTGGATTAATACGTTGATGGAAGCTTCATCCGTACTTTGGTATATAAATATTAATATTTACTAATTAAATCAACCTTATCACATTAAGTGAGCTTAAAAATTTGGAATAAAAATATCATATTTACATATATTACGAAAAAGGACGAATTTGTTATAATAACATGAACCAACGTTCAAGGAAATAGGTAATTATTTTTATTAACATTTTTAAATGGATTTTAATAAACATTTTTTAATTTTATTTTGTAGGAAAATTAATGAAACGTGCATAAAAATATTCGGTAGAAAAAAAAGGTTTCTAAATAACTTAAACCCATATATTCATGTTAATAATAATTTTTTACTTACATATAGGTACTGACAACCTATTAATTTATATTTTCCCCTCTACCCCAACTAACTTAAGAAACAAAATTGCACATCAAAATATTTGTTTATTAATAAACGAGCTGTCCCCCGCGACTTCGTCTGCGTGAAATTTTTTTTTCGGTAAAAAAAGTATCCTATGTCCTTTCTCATGATGCAAGCTATCTACCTGCCAAATTTCATCAAGATCGGTTCAGCGGTTTATCCGTGAAAAGGTACACTTTCGCTTTTATAATATTTGTATGATTTTTTTCATTAAGAAATAATTATGTCCGGTATCATAAAAGGACTAGTAAAATTTGTTAGCTAGCAAAAACTCTCAAAGGAGGTATTAATTTTGTGATAGTATCTATGGATTTACTATGGAATTTAGAGCAGTGACACTTCAACGTTGGCGACTCTGACCGTACAAAATAATTATCATAATAGCACCACTGTTTTAACCTTTAACTGCCACTGTGGGGTACCAGGCGCCCCACATTGTTTCAACCTCAATATAAGCTGTTTAAATTTTACAAGGTTTTCAATTTTTTAAATATTATATATTTTTTAAATAACCGATTGGAGTGCATTCCGTATTGTTCGAAGATGATAGAGGAATTTTATTGAATTAAAATATTCAATAGCTTACAAGTAGTTAGCATTTTAGTGTATGGGGTACGAGGTGCCCCAGTGTGGCAGGTATGTTATTCTGGAGAAGTGGAGCAGCTAAGGGTTTATACCGTTGGTGTTTATAACAAGGCGTGCGCGAAACTTGTCAAAGTCTTCATGAAACTCCAAGAGAACTGTCATATAAGTTTGATACCTCATTTGAAAGTGCTTATTAGCTAGCTTCTTTATGATACCGAATATAACAGTTATATTTACAATCATTGTTGCAAATATAAACCTAACCTCAAATACTATACGTTTAGCAAAGTATGTAAATTATAAACTTTAACTGTATTTTTGAAAAAGGATTTGGTTATTTATCTTAAGACATTACTGCAACCCACACATCTTACCCAATGTGCCCCACGCACTCTACACCTCAGGAGGCAAAGTACGAAAGCGGTGTTGAAGATAAACTTAGATTGTTTTAATTTAGACCCGCCGGCTCTTGGTTTACCCGGCATTAGATGTGGATCAGTGCGCCTGTGACCCAATTAAAGGAACATGTGCAAACATTTTTTTCCATTTGTTTTAGAGTCATTAAAATAAAATGTTTACTTATTCTAAAAGGGATGATTTAAATAGATTTAGATACGTGGGCGGATAGAAGTAAAATGTGTATTCACATGGAGGCGGTGGAAATGTATTTTTATTTTATAGAGTGAAGGAAACTATCTGACATTCGTAGATATATTTATTTATGACTCTAGGGATATAAGATATAACTCATATTACATATACAGGATGATCCATTTGTTGGTTATTTTCTGAAAGGCATTTTATTCAAAAAATTGGTTATGCATTTGAACTGTAAGCTTGTTTGTTTGTTTGCTTGTAGATTAAACGAAACTAATTTTAGGATAGTCTCGTCAGTATTCAGAATGTCTTGTTTGAATTGTCATGAAGAAATCAACAGATGGCTCACCATATGCACATATAATTTGTAACCTAAAAAAAATCAGGTTATATTTTTAGTGCAACCGATGAAGTGGTACCGCTTATATGCTCGATTTTCCGTTCATCCGTCTGTCTTCCCCTGCGAGATCTCGGTCCCCTGACTATCTAGAGACTTCGAGGTTTCGCTAAATGTTAGGTCTGTAGTTCTAGTTTAGCCCATTTTGGATTTTTTTCGGTCATGACCCCCTCCCCTTAAAATTTTTCATATATGGCTTCATATACCGCGTTGGATTCGGGATTGATTCACGAATCGATTGGCAAGGGTATTTTTTGAGTTGTGTCAAGTGGGTTGCCCGGCAACACTCACGTGTGAGTTTTGATAAATGTTTTTTTGTGGTATGAAAAAAATTTACTTTTCAATAGAGGTGGTTGAAAATAATAATTTTCTAATTTAAAATTAATTATAGCGAATCAGTAGCTCATCAATTACATCGTGTTTTTTTTTCACGATTTGAATATATGTTTTAAAAGACAGGCTATTTTTAAAATATATACTCAGTTTTGATAATATAGTTTTTATCACTGGATTACCAATGACATTTTTTTGTGATAAAAATAACTTAATCTAATAAATTTTATTTGACCACTAATTTAAATTTTTAAATTTTAAAGATTGCTAAGAAATATTTGCAAAATAATTTTATACATATGCAATAATATAGAGCATTAAAATGCTATTTTAATATTATTTTGTTATAATATAAAAAATTATTTTGATAATTTTCTTAAGTATGTAAAGTATGTATACATAATATGTATAGTATTATGATATATTTTTCAGATAATTTGATATTGTGTACGCACGCCACTGCATAATAAATTGACGTTTTGTCACCACACAAAATACGCACAATTTAAAATTGTTATTACATTGTGTTATTCGGATTACTTGTATCATTGTTAATGAAACCATGCAACGTCAGTTTAACAAATTTTGCTCTAACTACTAAGCCAAGGGCAAGCATACATTGTATTTAGAAAATACATCAATATAGCCCCGTTCACAATAAAGGGCGATTCATATAAAAAAACGATGATGTGACATATAAACATAAATACGAATATTTAGTTATTTTCATTAATTATGTAGTACCTATTTATTTTAATTCTAAACATAAACATTTTAATTAATTTTTATTCATATAAGTAATGAAAAGATGTACAGTTATGAAAAAAAACATGTTTAATTTTTACTTTATAAACCATTTTTGCCACTACATACTAATGGGTAGTGATTTTTATCTTATATTTGAATTTTTTAGGAAATACCTATATATGCATGTATAATGTATATATATTTTTAAAAATAGCACTTAGAGTTTTCTTACATTCAGAAAAAATATGTTAATTAATCTTTTCCCCTAACTCCTATCGTTATTTTTTTGGGTTTGGGGGTTAAATTGACACAGTTTTTACAAAATAAACAATAACAATCAAAACTACTTATGAAGGCAGAGTCGTACATAGACATTTTGATGCCTGAGGTCAGGCGCGTATACATGGGGGGGGGTCAAGGGGTCATGACCCCCCTCCCCAAGAATTAAAGAGATACACTAGATATTTTGAGGACATTTTAAAGTTATTTAAAGTAGTCAAATGAACACTGTTTGAATAAATAAATTTTAAAATTGAATAAAATTTTTATATTATGATAATAATTAGCTACTTACCACGTAGAAATGAATATTTACATACTATTTTTAATATAATTAATTTTGAACATCGCTAAAACTATTATTTTATATGAGTTATAGGAAAATGATTTGACTTCATTTCTATAGTTGCCATATTGTGCATCTCTCTCTACTACCTTTCATTGCAAAATTCAAACTTTTGTTATGAAAATTTAAACTAAAGAGTTTGCAGTCAAGAAAATGTTTGTTAACTAATATCTCGCAAACACCACTTCTAAATAAATTTTGACAGAATACTAATCAGCGAATAAGTAAAATCCTGTTCTGGAACAGCCTGTATAATATTATTTTTTTGCAAAAACTAAACGATAAAATATTTTGAGATTTATTATACGTTTATTTCAAACATACATGCTGCTATTAGAATTTTTTTTCTAAAAGTAAAATTTATAATTTTATTTTTCTGTATGACCCCCTCCAAGAAGATAGGCTATATTCGTACCTGCCTGAGGTGAAATACAATAATATATTAATTCACATGCCTGTTTTAAACGGGCTTGAATTTAAATCCACTAAAAATAAAAACTTTGCACTAAAAAAATAATACGTTGCACATGACTTAAATTTAAACCTGTCAGATATAAAATAACATACCTATTTTTGTTGTATTTATTATGATTTTTGTGATTTTCTATATTTTTACCTAACATTCCTACTAACTTCATTCCTTTAGGCCAAATAGATTTAATATTTTTAATGTGATTTTTTATATTTTTACCTAACTTAAGTGCAAAGTATTAAAATTTATGTTCACGTGTACAAAGTGTATACTATTTAATATATATTGCAATTAAATATATAATTATGATTCAGTATGAAGGTGACTACCCCCCCCCCCTCTCCTACTGACCCCTTGAAGCCATTACCATTGATGTCACCGATGCATATTTTTTTTATTATACCTACTATATATACAAAGTAACTACAATGTAATCAGCTTACAGTTAGACTAATACCGCACAATGCATCACCATTCACAAGATAAGAATTTATGGCCGCTTCATTTATAAACAAAAGATAATTGGTGGTCCTATGCAAAGATATATATAATATATTATCATATTACAGACGATACCTACGTATGCGTAAGACGTACGCCTGAACAAATAGGGCATTGTAGACGCTATTAATTATCAAAATAGCTTATCACAACAACTATGAACATCTCCGGGTTTCAAATTATTAGGATTGCATACCTAATGGCTTGTTTCTCACGTAAATATACGTTAGAATTATTATGTAAATTATGTGTTGATGTCGTAAACATAGTTGATATTTGTAAGATGCGCGTTAACTTGCTCGCAGGCGTTACTGCTAAACTATAGATAAATACGGTAGTGGAAATGATAATGTTTTCGTTTGCAACTTTCTGTAAGTAAATAGAACTGAAAATTGATCTTTAACGGTATCTGTGGAATTAGTTGGCGTTGGAGGGAAAGCTGTTTTGGTCTATTACGTTAACGTAGTAAGATCTGCTTGACAGTTCATTTGTTCTACAGGGTGTCCAAGATAAGCGTGCAATGCATGGGGATATCCTAAACGGTAAGAGATACAGATGTGGTTAAATGAGATGAATTATTTGTAAGAAAGGGGTGAGTATTACAACATCAAAAAATATTAATAATTTTATGTGGTTCAGACGGTATACCCAAAAAACTGAAAATTCAGAATTTCTTTAAATGACTATAACTTTTTTGGCAAAGTAGATAGGTACTTTTTGTTTGCGGTTTCTTAAAGCACTTTTTTGAGTAGAATTGTTTAAGTGTATTTAGAATTTTTATATCACTTTTAGTTTCCGAGTTACAAGCCCTAACTTTAGTTTTTCTTATGGGCCGCCAAGTTGGCTATATCATATTCGAACGTGTTTTTTACTCTACTTTACAACGATATATCACATGACATACTTATTATAGAAAATAAGTCGAAGTACTAAATATTGGTGATATTTATAAAGTATTTTATTACAAACATTTAAGTAAGCCATGAAAAACAAAAATTGTTAAACAAAAATCGCAATAACAACAATGAAAATAACAAACGCATATTTAAAAACAATAAACTATTACAAAAAAAAGGTTTTTACTTTTTTTTAAATAATAAGTATGACATGTGACATATCATTGTAAAGTAGAGTAAAAAACACGTTCGAATATGATATAGCCAACTTGGCAGCCCATAAGAAAAACTAAAGGTAGGGCTTGTAACTCGGAAACTAAAAGTGATATAAAAATTCCAAATACACCAAACAATTCTACTCAAAAAAGTGCTTTAAGAAACCGCAAACAAAAAGTACCTATCTACTTTGCCAAAAAAGTTATAGTCATTTAAAGAAATTCTGAATTTTCAGTTTTTTGGGTATACCGTCTGAACCACATAAAATTATTAATATTTTTTGATGTTGTAATACTCACCCCTTTCTTACAAATAATTCATCTCATTTAACCACATCTGTATCTCTTACCGTTTAGGATATCCCCATGCATTGCACGCTTATCTTGGACACCATGTATAGTGTGACGTCATCATCACGAAATTTTTTTAATAAAGAATTTGTGACAGACGGAATATAAATAAATATACGTTAGAATTATTATGTAAATCATGTGTTGATGTCGTAAACATAGTTGATATTTGTAGGATGCGCGTTAACTTGCTCGCAGGCGTTACTGCTAAACTATAGATAAATACGGTAGTGGAAATGATAATGTTTTCGTTTGCAACTTTCTGTAAGTAAATAGAACTGAAAATTGATCCTTAACGGTATCTGTGGAATTAGTTGGCGTTGGAGGGAAAGCTGTTTTGGTTAGTGATGAGCAAAATCAGTCTTGGTCTTGAGTCTTGGTCTTGGTCTTGTAAAATTTCAAGACCAAGACCAAGACCAAGACTAGAGCAAAAAACCAAGACCAAGACCAAGACCAAGACTCAATGAACAAGACCAAGAGTCTTGACAAGAGTCTTGACAAGAGTCTTGGTTTTTTTATCGTAAAAAACAAGCATTACAAAATACTATGGGGGTGGGGGTTATATGGAAAAAAAACATCTTACTTATAAGCTGAGATATTTACGATTTTAATATTATAATTGCGAAAGTGGATCTGTCTCTGTCTGTTTGCTATTTTTTCATTGCTAAACCGCTGAACCGATTTTGATGAAATTTTGCAGGGATATAGCTTACACCCTGAGAAAGGACATAGGCTACTTCGAATCCCAAAAATTCATCCCCTAAGAAATTGTAAGGGGGTGGAAATATTTGTATGGGAAATATTTCACCCCCTGTCACATATTAAGGGTTGTAATTATTTTCATCCGATCCGGCGGCAAAAATACTACGGGAGTGTGGGGTTTTAGGGGGAAAAACAACCTCCTATCTCCCATAGTAACCGAGATATTTACCATTTTGTATAATGATTGTAAACCAAAACAAATGAAAATATATATATTTCACCCCCCCTTCACATATGAAGGGTTGTAATAAGTTTCATTCGATCTGGTGAGAAAAATACTATGGGGGTGGGGGTTATATGGAAAAAAACAACACCCTATCTTACTTATAAGCCGAGATATTTAAGATTTTAATATTAATGTCTGTTAAACATCAAAATCGGTTCAGCGGTTTAGCAGTGAAAAAATAACAAACAGACAGAGAGCCAGATCCACTTTCGCAATTTTAATATTAAAATCTTAAATATCTCGGCTTATAAGTAAGATAGGGTGTTGTTTTTTTCCATATAACCCCCACCCCCATAGTATTTTTTTCACCAAATCGAATGAAACTTATTACAACCCTTCATATGTAAAGGGGGGTGAAATATATATATTTTCATTTGTTTTGGTTTACAATCATTATACAAAATCGTAAATATCTCGGTTCCTATGAGAGATAGGGGGTTGTTTTCCCCCTTAGAATCCCCCACTCCCGTAGTATTTTTCCCGCCGGATCGAATGAAAATATTTACAACCCTTAATATGTGACAGGGGGTGAAATATTTCCCATACAAATATTTCCACCCCCTTACAATTTCTTAGGGGATGAATTTTTGGGATTCGAAGTAGCCTATGTCCTTTCTCAGGGTGTAAGCTATATCCCTGCCAAATTTCATCAAAATCGGTTCAGCGGCTTAGCAGTGAAAAAATAGCAAACAGACAGAGAGCCAGATCCACTTTCGCATTTATCAATTTATCTCGGCTTATAAATTAGATAAGTTGTTGTTTTTTTTCCTTGGAACCCCCACCCCCATGGTATTTTTCCCGCCAGATCGAATGAAACTTATTACAACCTTTCATATATGAAAGGGGGTGAAATATATATTTTTTCTATTGTTTTGGTTTCCATTCATTTTACAAAATCGTAAATATCTCGGTTCCTATGAGAGATAGGGGGTTGTTTTCCCCCTTAGAAACCCCCACTCCCGTAGTATTTTTCCCGCCGGATCGAATGAAAATAATTACAACCCTTAATATGTGACAGGGGGTGAAATATTTCCTATACAAATATTTCCACCCCCTTGCAATTTCTTAGGGGATGAATTTTTGGGATTCGAAGTATCCTATGTCCTTTCTCAGGGTGTAAGCTATATCCCTGCCAAATTTCATCAAAATCGGTTCAGCGGTTTAGCCGTGAAAAAATAGCCAACAGACAGAGAGCCAGATCCACTTTCGCATTTATGATATTAAAATCTTAAATATATCGGCTTATAAGTTAGATAAGTTGTTGTTTTTTTTCCTTGGAACCCCCACCCTAGGGTGGTCCTTATTTATAGGTGAAGGAAATTTTTTTGGATATTTTAAACTCCGTACCCCCCAAATTTGTTCGTTATCATGAGACTTGAATTCCTATTAAATTTGGTCATGATCAACCAACCCCTTCCCGTGCCGACTTGGGGTTGAAAAAAGTCCAAATAGGGTTGTTTTATTGTTTTTTGCGTTTAATTAAAAAAACAAAGCAATTAGCATAAATATGTATATAACATTTATTGTAGAGCGTAAAATTGTCTATAAAAAATGTTCTCATAGTATACCACGAATATCTATTATTTTCCATGAAAAATAATACATTTTATTTGAAAAAAGTTATTTGTTGATGGTAACGTAAATATATGATATGAATGGTAATCCAGTTAAAGAAGCATTTTGACAAGAAATTTTAAGGGACAAGCAGTGTTATTGTTGATTATTATAGATTCTGATGCGGAGAATTCGAAAAAAATAACACGGACTAGAAAAAAGTAGTGCAACACCCTTAAAAATGGGGTTGAATGGTGAAATCCCATTTCCACGTGTATTTTCAATTTATTTCAAAATCTAAAGCAACAATAGTGTATTTTTATGGTTGACATTTGTTGGGGACACTGAGATGAATCGATTGAGACCACATGTACTGAATTTGAGCCAAAATTACCCCTTCTAAAATGTTTAATATAGGTAAAAACGCTTATTTTTGGTGAAAATAGTTTAAAAATTAATAACTTCTGTTAAATTCATTCAAATAACTCGATATTGGCCTCAAATTGTTCCTGAAATTCCAAAGAATAATGATCAACTATAATTTAACAAAATATTAATAGTTTAAACAATGAAAATTGTTAATATTTAAGGGTAAGCGACGTAAATTTTTGGATTATTGTCATTTTACTAAAATTTAATTAAAAACGTAAGAGTTAAATATTTTGTTGTAAAATCAACGGGAATATCTTCGATTTGTAATTACAAACAAAATGAAACACCCCCCCCCCCCCAAAAAAAAAAAAAAATTTAATCACTTGAACGGATGTTATTCCACACTAAAATGCACCACATTTTTGTTGTATACAATTTAAATAAAACACATTTTTTTAAATAAAACTTAAATTATGATTAAAACATACTTTTATGTATGCTTTAACGTAAATTACAAGTTTATGCATTAATAAAGGCTCATATGAGTGCACAATAATGTATGCAAAAGTGCATAAAAATACATATATTATTTCATTAAAACAAAAAAAATCGGTGAATTTTTGTGTGGAATTGTATCCGTTCAAGTGATTAAATATTTTTTGGGAGGGGCTCATTTTGTTTGTATATACAAATCGAAGATATTCACGTTAGTTTTACTAAAGAAAATATTTAACCCTTATGTTTTTAATTAAATTTTAGTAAAATGACAATAATCCAAAAATTTACGTCGCTTACCCTTAAATATTAACAATTTTCATTGTTTAAACTATTAATATTTTTTTAAATTATAGTTGATCATTATTCTTTGGAATTTCAGGAACAATTTGAGGCCAATATCGAGTTATTTGAATGAATTTAACAGAAGTTATTAATTTTTAAACTATTTTCACCAAAAATAAGCGTTTTTACCTATATTAAACATTTTAGAAGGGGTAATTTTGGCTCAAATTCAGTACATGTGGTCTCAATCGATTCATCTCAGTGTCCCCAACAAATGTCAACCATAAAAATACACTATTGTTGCTTTAGATTTTGAAATAAATTGAAAATACACGTGGAAATGGGATTTCACCATTCAACCCCATTTTTAAGGGTGTTGCACTACTTTTTTCTAGTCCGTGTTATTTTTTTCGAATTCTCCGCATCAGAATCTATAATAATCAACAATAACACTGCTTGCCCCTTAAAATTTCTTGTCAAAATGCTTCTTTAACTGGATTACCATTCATATCATATATTTACGTTACCATCAACAAATAACTTTTTTCAAATAAAATGTATTATTTTTCATGGAAAATAATAGATATTCGTGGTATACTATGAGAACATTTTTTATAGACAATTTTACGCTCTACAATAAATGTTATATACATATTTATGCTAATTGCTTTATTTTTTTAATTAAACGCAAAAAACAATAAAACAACCCTATTTGGACTTTTTTCAACCCCAAGTCGGCACGGGAAGGGGTTGGTTGATCATGACCAAATTTAATAGGAATTCAAGTCTCATGATAATGAACAAATTTGGGGGGTACGGAGTTCAAAATTCAAAAGTTCAAAAATAAGGACCACCCTACCCCACCCCCATGGTATTTTTCCCGCCAGATCGAATGAAACTTATTACAACCTTTCATATGTGAAAGGGGGTGAAATATATATTTTTTCTATTGTTTTGGTTTCCATTTATTTTACAAAATCGTAAATATCTCGGTTCCTATGAGAGATAGGGGGTTGTTTTCCCCCTTAGAATCCCCCACTCCCGTAGTATTTTTCCCGCCGGATCGAATGAAAATAATTACAACCCTTAATATGTGATATGGGGTGAAATTTTTCCTATACAAATATTTCCACCCCCTTGCAATTTCTTAGGGGATGAATTTTTGGGATTCGAAGTAGCCTATGTCCTTTCTCAGGGTGTAAGCTATATCCCTGCAAAATTTCATCAAAATCGGTTCAGCGGTTTTGCAGTGAAAAAATAGCAAACAGACAGAGAGCCAGATCCACTTTCGCATTTATCAATTTATTTCGGCATATAAGTTAGATAAGTTGTTGTTTTTTTTCCTTGGAACCCCCACCCCCATGGTATTTTTCCCGCCAGATCGAATGAAACTTATTACAACCTTTCATATATGAAACGGGTGAAATATATATTTTTTCTATTGTTTAGGTTTCCATTCATTTTACAAAATCGTAAATATCTCGGTTCCTATGAGAGATAGGGGGTTGTTTTCCCCCTTAGAAACCCCCACTCCCGTAGTATTTTTGCCGCCGGATCGGATGAAAATAATTACAACCCTTAATATGTGACAGGGGGTGAAATATTTCCCATACAAATATTTCCACCCCCTTGCAATTTCTTAGGGGATGAATTTTTGGGATTCGAAGTATCTTATGTCCTTTCTCAGGGTGTAAGCTATATCCCTGCTAAATTTCATCAAAATCGGTTCAGCGGTTTAGCCGAAAAAAATAGCATTTTTACGATAAAAAAAACCAAGACTCTTGTCAAGACTCTTGACAAGACCAAGACCAAGACCAAGACATTTATACAAGACCAAGACCAAGACCAAGACATCTTCTAAAAACCAAGACCAAGACCAAGACCAAGACTCAATGAACAAGACTAAAACCAAGACTTGTCTTGGTCTTGGTCTTGGTCTTGGTTTGCTCATCACTAGTTTTGGTCTATTACGCTAACGTAGTCTGCTCGACAGTTCATTTGTTCTATTCGCTGGGTGCAAAGTAGGTAGTGGGGAAAACGAAATCGATCACAGCGCACAACGTGGCAAAAAATAACACTTTGGGTGGACTAACTGTCATTTTTAATAGGCTCGTTTTTAACTGAAAATAGAAAGGTCAACATGGTTAATCCCATTATAGACTATGTGCAAGGGGGTGGAGTTAGAAATAATGTCGATGCGAGTGTTCGTGGTGAGCAATATTGTAAAATTATCTGCGCCAAAATTTGAGGTTATGCTGTCAATGTAAACGAATTAATTATTTCTCTATTATACGTCATAATTAAAGAGAAAAAGATACCCAAAATAAATAATTTTCACGTACCTCTTATGTTATACTATTTATATTATATGCAAACAGCTAAATTGAATGATATTTGTTTAATAAAAAATTTCACGGTATTAAACATATTAAACAATGATAAAAAGAGAGTTGAATCCATTCAATCCTTCTCTATTACCCGCTAGCGGCGCTAATACACTTCGTGCACATAGCCAATAGTCATAAATAATCGTCTAAAATGTATATATTACGATATTTTATTGAAATTATTTGTTTGTTAGTACGTCAAAGTCCACCCAAGTTGCATCTAAAGTCCACCCGTTAGTTGGCGCTGTCATCGCGCACGCTGCGAATAGTGTGACGTCATCACCACGAAATATTTTTAATAAGGAATTTGTGACGAACGGAATATAAATAAATAAATGACCAATAATGTTTACAAAATAGTTTCATTTTTTCTTTGATTTAATTATTTTGAAGCTCAACGCATAGATTCTTGTCGATGTATTACTTACGTCATTGAAGTGAAATTTATGTAAAAATGGCGGCTGTCAAAAAATCCACAGCAGACCTTGTTTTATTGGGTCTATACTAACGTAGGATATTTTATTCGTTTCATTTAACGTAATGTTCATATAGGTTTTTTATTTTAATTCTGATTTTTAAATACATTATTTTTTACAGCATAGTGGCCCTATATGGGGAGGGGCAGTAAAGACGCAGTGAGCATAAAAGGTTATTGATTGATATTTACGAATTAATTTTTTTTAATTGAAAGAACTAAAAAAAGGTAAATTAAACTTATCTAAAAAAACGGTTGAAAAATTTCAGTCTAAGGGCCTGTGATGGGATGTGGGGACCATTGTTAAGGGTTTAGAGTAGTGTTTATTAAACCTTTTTAACGGTTCAGTTGAAATAATGTTCGTGTTTGAGGGAATCACATAATTTTATTAATGTTCTTAATTTAAAAACTTTAATTTAAGGAAAAGTAAAAATGTTAAAAAAAAATTTTAGTCATATTTGAAGTTTTTGGGACTTTTAGGTAATGAAAAAGAAAATATAACGAAGAGAAAAATTTTTGGTTTCACTAAAAATTTGATTTGTTTTTAAACGTAATTTTTACTTGCAATGTTTTAAGTTAGAAATAGTAGTTAAATTATAGATATCTGTATGAAAAACGAATTATTTTTTTTTCAATTTCTTATTTCGTTTTTTACGAGTATATGAAAAACATGTTGACAAAAATATATAGAGGTATACAATAACAGTTTGTATTTATTGTAAACATGTAATAATAGTGAATCTTTTCTGGTTATTACATACAAATTATGATATATATCAATTCAAGCCTAATTTTTCAGTTTTATTTGAAAAACATTTTTATTTTGAATAAATTGATTGTTATTTTTATATTTAATATCGATAATCGTTTTGATTTTAAACGATTCATGGAAATAATGTACAAATAAATACACCATACATTTATAGACATCCAACCATGCATTTTAAATTAATATTTACAGATAGTATAGTATATTGGAGAACCCATAACCTTTAATCGTCACCCAATTTTTTTATTATTATTTACATTATATATTCATAACTGTACATGTTTTAATTACTTATTTATATTTAATAAATACCTGAGTAAACTACTTCCAATTTGATAGAATAGTCCGCTTCCGGTATTGCTAGATTGCACACCAACGTTTCGTCCATAGTGTCTAAGTCCATTAGAACTGATGTTGAAATATCCCAAAATCCTCTTTTGTTTGTTGTAATATTTTCTCTTTCACTATCTTGATATGGGCTGAAAATGTAATAGATTCACGAGTTAATTAAGTCTATAAAAAATAGTATTTTTAGGGGTACCCCCCTCTTCTTTCCTTACTTAAAGATTTAATATAAACTGTTTCAACTAACGTATTTTTTAGAATTTTTTTTTACGTAAATACCGCTTTTACTCCCCCCCCTACCATAAAAAAAAGTTTTACAGACCCCCTCTTTCTCTCCTAAAGTCTTATGAACTTAATAAACGTGTCCTAAAATACTTATCTTTTAGCTTAAAACAGAAAGTTCAATTTTTTTTATTTTAAAATATTAATACTTAATCGATAGCTGGAATTTATAAAAAAAAACTCATATATTTCATTTTAATTAAAAACTTTGTATGAAATACCTATATTGTAATTCCGGAAATGAAATAAAAAATCCAATATTGTTTTTGTGTATTGAACTATTTGTATAAATTCATATATACAAATTAATCTTTTGTGTCGATATGTAGAGTAAAGTCGGTATATATGGAACACCATTCATGTTTTAGGTAAGAAAACTATGATAATATTATTTTAAATCAGCACTTGTCATTTCATTGGAAAGATAATTTAATCTTTTAATGACATCGAATAGGCAAAAATAGAATTCTTAAATTAAAACAAAATAAAATAAAAAATCTAAAACAATCGAAAATCAGTCTCTTAAAAAATGTGCGTGTAATATGGACCACAGTGGTCCATATTACACGCTTGTTATCATAATACAGGATTATCTATATTAGGTAGTTAAAACATTTGTTTTTTAAAATTTATTTTGTTGTTTTTATTTCAAACTTATATGTTGTCATTTTACAAAAAAAAAAATAGCAGTGGCGTAGCAAATAGTATGCGGGTAGAACCTCCGTAATAGGCACCCCATTTAGTGGGTACCATCATGAAGATTTATACTAAAAAGAAGGATTTTTGCGGAAGTGAATAGTTTTGAAGTACTGGATGATTAATATACTTTTCATACTATTTACTTCACCACGATTCTGGTTAATTAATACACTTCAGAGCCGTATAATACCTCATAGTCCATAATACCCGCAACCACATGTATTTAAAAAAAAATTGTTATTGCCGAGGCAATAATTATCACGTCGATTAAAAGCAATTTTTGTTTTTATACTTATACGCGTGGACTATGAATTTCTATTACATTTTTTGGGATATAATAGTAGCCTATGCTCTTCCTCAGTATGTAAGCTATCTTCTTAGCAAATTTCATCAAGATCGGTTCGGTAGTTTAGTCGTGAAAAGGTTACAAACAGACAGATAGAATTACTATTTACCTCACCACGATTCTGATTAATTAATGTATTTAAAAAAAAATATCACGTCGATTAAAAGCACTGTTCATTCGGCCAACTCTTATACCTACATTTTTAAACAGCAATATAATTTTTAATACAATAAAAATTGAAACTTACTTAACTTAACATAAATAATCAAAAATGACAAATTTCATTAAGTTGCCCTCAATACCATACCGGTACTCCAAACACTGTCATATCAACTGACGCAGTTATTTAGAGGTGTAAGCTTAGATACATATTAATGTTGTTTTTGTAAAATATAATATGGAGCAACAAAAGGAGGTGTCCATATTACCCGCCTGGTCCATATATACCGACTTTACTCTATATATGTTCATATTTTCCAAGTGACTTGGTAGGTGTTGATTTTGATACTCTAATAAATTCATTCTCACATGCATAGATATGCAGTTTTGCATATCCATGCAGATTGTATGTCTGATATGTTTTCTCTAAAGTATCAAACTAATAAAAGTTATGGGTTGTATGCATAACCAATGTATCATGAGGTATTATTATTTTTAAAGTTGCACTGTCACCTGAACAATATATCAAATTGAAATTTGTATTTTATATGTCAGATACTTACATTCCTCCTTTATATATTGTTATGTTAGGCCGAGGGTAAATATTTTCAGCTGAACACATTACTTCGAGTGTGTTTTCGTCCACTTTCTTGTACTTTAAATCGAAATTTTCTTCTTTACCTGAAAACAAAAATTGTATATTTATGTATATGTACATATATAATGGTGTGTCAAAAAAAATATTTTGCTATTATTAGAAAATTATTGTTAACATAGTATCATGATTTTCTTTCTTATTAAATTTGCCTTATTTAACTCACCGCGATATTTATTTATTTATTTATTTATATGTTTGTGGCAACGAATCAACTATATATACCAATACAATTTGAAAACACAGTGATAGCGAGAGTTAAGTTTCAATCGAAATATCCCATTTCCATAGCTACATGTTTTAAAAAATATCATCTGTTACCAAATCTGTTACTACTGTCAATTGAAAATATTTTGTATTATTGACATTAGACAACGATAGAAATAGAAGTAAATCTATTCAAATCAATAAATATTAATATATTTAACTCTTCTAGTATGAACAAAATCAACTTTTTTTAACCTGATTTTATTTTCATCTTTTTAGTTGGTTTTTCAAAGGCAAATTGTTTTTTAAAAAAGTTTTTTTTATAATTTTTTATTTTTGAGTTTTTAGTTAAACACATACAAAGAACAAAATTAAAAAAAAAATCATGTTAACATACCTCCTGAATCTTCACCAACAAATAATCATTTTTAATTTCATTTTTATATCACGTTAGTACTGATCATTATACAGATATATTTTTTCTATATATTAATTATCACTAAAACACATCACGTATATTATGGTACATATATATATATTAATATTTATTGATTTGAATAGATTTACTTCTATTTCTATCGTTGTCTAATGTCAATAATACAAAATATTTTCAATTGACAGTAGTAACAGATTTGGTAACAGATGATATTTTTTAAAACATGTAGCTATGGAAATGGGATATTTCGATTGAAACTTAACTCTCGCTATCACTGTGTTTTCAAATTGTATTGGTATATATAGTTGATTCGTTGCCACAAACATATAAATAAATAAATAAATAAATATCGCGGTGAGTTAAATAATTAATCTTTTTAGTTGGTTTTTCAAAGGCAAATTGTTTTTTAAAAAAGTTTTTTTTATAATTTTTTAATACATATAAACTGATATTTCTTTAAATTCAATCATGAAATTAGACACAATTTTTTCGAGTTTTAGATTTCACTAAAAGTATGTTTATTATATTGAAATTGATGTGAAAAGTTGAATTTTTCAAACCGCAGGTCTGTATCTCAAACCGTTCTTGAGATATGGCCTTTGAAAGTTTCCGTTTTTTTTTTAATTTTGGAAATAAATGGCCATAACTTTTGAACGTGTGGTCAGAATTAATTTTCGTTGACATATTTGAAATCAGCGTGTCAAAATCTATATACTGACATGTATAATACTTTAAAATCCGATAAAAAAATTTTTTGCGAAAAATCGAATTTTTTCAATTTTTCGTGAAATTTTTTTTTGTCAAGTTTTGAAGTATTATACATGTCATTATATAGATTTTGACACGCTGATTTCAAATCTGTCGACGAAAATTAATTCCAACCACACGTTCAAAAGTTATGAACATTTTTCCCAAAATTTTGAAAAAACTGAAACTTTCAGAGGCCATATCTCAAGAACGGATTGAGATACAGACCTGCGGTTTGAAAAATTCAACTTTTCACGTCATTTTCAATATAATAAACATACGTTTAACGAAATCTGAAACTCAACATTTTTTAGTCAAATTTCGTAATTCTAATTTTACTTTCAATAGAAATTTCATTAAAAAAATCAACTGTTCATAAAAATATCAACAAAAATTAATTTATAACATAATATATTTTTAATTTTTGCGAAAAATAATCAACTGGACTAAAAATCATTACAGAATTAAAAATATTTAATCGAAATAGCATTTAATTAGTTTTAAAAAATCTGTGCCTGATCACATGCAGTTTTTTTTCATATAAAGACATTGACAGAAATTGAATTAAATAAATCATAAAAAAACTATGATATAAAGTTTATTGTAGTACTGATTTATGGAGTAGAAAATTAATACACGAATAATAAGAAGAAATATGGTTGATACTAGTTTTAACTTTTATTATAGGTACATGTTACGAATGAAAATATAAAATATGTATGATATACAGTTAAATTGTTAGAAATATAATAGCCATAATGTCATACATTTTATATTTCCACTTTTTAACTAGCCAATAGTAGAGAAATATAGTTATCAAGACGTTTTTTTTTTAAATCGTTCCTTAAATTGCCACCTTTTATTTGATACCATATTCGCCGGGATTGAATAAAAAAAATGTTTGTGACCATTAACCCCTTCTCAAAAAATACCAGCCTTGATGATGAGTCCAAGCTTGGCCCAAAATTGGGATGCCAAGAGTTACTTTTTGATATTGGTCATATCTATTCTTTACCGAAGATTGAACCAACCTTCAGATACCGAGTTTCTGGTCAGTTATTAATTCTTTATCCAAAATTGGGCCAACTTTGGGCTAGCCTTAGTACGACAACTCTTGATCGAGTCTTGAACGAATATATCATTTGTAATCTTGACCCAGTACTGGCTAGTCTGAGCCAACTGTGATCCCTTTGTAATTTCCTACACGGATTACACTATTCAGCAAAAAAATACATTTGTAATATAACAGAGATCTGAATAGTAAATTTAAGAGGCTTTTGGCATGCCGAAATTTATTGCCCAATTGGTTTCATCACATCAGGGTTTTGAGATATTCTAACCTAAAAATCTCAAAAATGACTATATTGGCAATGTTAAAGAATTTATTATCAAGTAGGTAATTTTTTTTAAAGTTTTCGGTCACGGTAGCAAATAGTATTATGTTTCCTCTTTAAAATGAGATGTACTAGTTTGAAGATATGATATTTTTGTTAATAGAGTGTAGTATAGTAGATACAATGAACTTTACTACATATATCTTCAAAGTAGTATATTTTGGTAAAGAAAAATCACATAGTAAAATGTAAAAAATCATTTTAAAGAGAAAAGATAGTACTATTCGAAATCATGAAAGAAAACTTCAGAAAAAAATTACCTACTTAGTGATAAATTCCTCAACATTGTCAAAATCGTCATTTTTGGGACTTTTAGGTTCGGATATCTAAAAAACCTGACGTGATGGAATCATTTGGGCAACGAATTCGATTTCGGCATGATAAATACCTTCTAAATCACTTATTCAAATTTCGGTGAATTTTTTTTGTTGCATAGTGTTATCATCCACTTGCAATGACCAGCTCTTTAGTAACTTAAACAACAAAATACACAAGAGAGCCGTGTACAAAGGACAAAATAGACGAATAAGAAAAAGAAGAAGGTATTAATCCAACTAATCAGATGTCACATATTATGTAAATTACACTACATTATCTGAACAATGAAATGTATGATTTACAACCAATTTAAGAAAACGTTTAATGTATGTATAATAACATAAGTTAGGGACGAATTATGTATATTATATGTATATGCATATATAGAATGTTCGTTGTTTATGAACTAAAAGGCAATCCTGTTTTTGTCATCCGGTTAATATGAATATTAAAATACCGTGTCGAAGGTGGTGTATTCGATTTCCGTTTGAAGCATTCATGTTATTTCCTCGCTTCCTCAATAATAAATAAGTTGTATGCAAATTAAACACGATCTCAAATAAGCTGGTGTATATAATGACGTATGTTGTAATTATTGATGAAATCAAATTTGATTACCGTTCAAAGTAAATGTTAAATTATATTATTTATAAGTAATTATAGACATGTTTCTTTTTGTATAGTAAAAATTTGATGTAACAAACTTTGAATAAAACGATTTGATAAATTCATCGATAAACTATTTTTTCGTATGAAAAAACATAAAACTTGCCAGCAATGATTTCAACTTTATCCACGTGAAATATATTTTTTGGATATAATATTAGCCTATGCTCTTCCAAATTTTATCAAGATCGGTTCAGCGATTTAGCCGTAAAAAGGTTACAGACAGACAGAGTTACTTTTGCATTTAAAATATTAGTATGGATTTACAATTTGTCTATTTTTATAACGGAATTTATTGGGAAACGCCCTCCTCTGAATTAGTCAGTTATTTAAAAGTTTTACTACTAATTATTAGATAGAAGAATTAATGGAGCATGATTCATGAATTAAATTTTAAATAATAGAGTTTAGTTTTGGAACTAAAGTTGTAATTTCATAATTTATTATTTACGCCCGATAGTATAATATAATTTTCCAAATAATTACTCAGGATGGGTAAAAAACAAAACAAATATAAATTTATTTCGTGTAGTTTGAAGCATCCGTATTAAGTAAAATTTTGTTGACCTTTTTTTTGTATCGATATTTCTCGTAAACGATTGATCTTATAAAAAATGAACAAAGTATTGTACGTATCATGAAAAATGACCGGAGCGGTAAGGGTAAGAAATCCGAACTGACGTCAGTCCATTGGCGTAGTCAAACACAAATACATTTATAGAATATATGAATGTTAGATTAGATACCATTAAAATTTAAAAATAAGTATCCGTCACTGCCTTGATACAGTGGACTCGTCCAGTTCATTACTCAATAGAACGTCGCACATTTAACACTACAACTTAAGTGGTCGACTATAACATTTAGTATAAAGAGAGCGGCACATAGATATACTCTATATTTTAACAAACTATGTAACATTTCGAGTAAGAAGCTTCATATGTATAGTGACATGTGATTACATTCCTAAGCCAGGTATTTGTTCATTATTTTGTTTAAATGATTATTGATTGATATTAGAATTCGATAACACTTATTAATACTGAACCATATATCAAATTTCATAACTGTATCACACTGGGTTCTCAAGATATTAAATAAAAACTAATTTTGGGTAAAATATTTGGACAGCTGTAGTTCCCTCAAATTGTCATCACAATAATATATATTTTAACAACATATGTGTGATGTACATCACAATGAAGACAAACACGTTGTGGTAATCTTGAGGGGTGTAGGGGAGAGGGGCAAAGGCACACGTCCACCGGTCCGGCACGCGACTGCAGGGTTCGCGCTCCGGTGGTTTAGAACAAAGCCAACGTCTTCCGCGACTCGTGCCACTGCGTCTTAACCGTGCAAAGAAAGTACCGGTCATACCGATCTACATATACTCGTTTACAGTACACAAGGGAATGTATGGTATGCTATGTGTACATTACTAGATTTTGAAAAATAAGTGATGAAGTCCCCTTTTTGTTGAAATTCAAATTTTTGAAAATTATTTTTTTGAGTTTTTAAGTGAAGTCGGTCATACCGATGTACATTAGTGATGTAGCGAATGCGAATATTGACTTTTTGTAAAAAAAGCTATAAAAAAGCTAAAAAAAAGAAAAAAAGGTCTTCTGAATAAGATAGACTAAAAAACAATATTTTTATACACTAAAATGCAAAATTAACGGATCAATCAATTTTTCAAATATTTTTAGGTGTTTTCAAACAGCTGGATCTCTGCAAAAAATGGTCGTAGAAGAGTTTTAAAAAAACATTTCTAAAGCTTGAACGTTCTAGTTTTTGAATCATTTATCGAAAATTTTATTATCCTTCAGGATAACCTCCTTTTTTAAAAAAAATTTTCAAAAAATTATATTTTGAAAAATATGCGATTTTTAAGGTCACTTTCAAACGAATTTTACAATATTAAAATACTTTATTATCAAATAAACAACTAAAGGGCATTAAAGAAAATATTTTCAGCTTTCCAAATCTGCCCTTCAATTTTTTTTATGATTATTTGTTCCCTAGTTATAAGCGCTTAATGTTAAACATATGATTTTTGCTTCGATTGCACATAACTTGGTCAAAAAAATCGTACAGCAATATAAAAAAAGTGAATTGAAGAAAAATGTCCGACCTACAGCAGTCATTTATTTGGTTTGGCCAAAAAAACTTGCATGTTCTGTAGAGCCTCTCAAAATTAATATAATTTTTTGAAAAAAATTTTTTTGGCGTTTCAACTTAAAAAGGAGGTTATCCTGAAAGATAATAAAATTTTCAATAAATGATTCAAAAACTAGAACGTTCAAACTTTATAAATGTTTATTTAAAACTCTTCTACGACCATTTTTTGCAGAGATCCAGCTATTTAAAAACAGTTAAAATATTTGAAAAATTTAGCGATACGTTAATATTTCATTTTAGTGTATATTAATACATCATAATATATTCGCAAAAATATTCGCAACTTTACCTGCGAATGCGAATGCGAATACGAATGTTTAAAAATGTGCGAATATTCGCGAATGCGAATGCGAATATTCGTTACATCACTAATGTACATATACTCGCTTGACACATGGGAATGTATGGTATGCATGTGTACATTACTAGATTTTGAAAAATATGTGAAGTAAGCCCCCGTTTTATTGAAATTAAAATTTTTGAAAGTTATTTTTTTAGTTTTTAAAGTGAAGTTATTATTTTAGGGGTGAAAAAATTTGGGGCATCTTTCAAAAATTGAATTTCTTATTCAAGTTTTTATTTTAGGGGTAAAATATTTTGGAATAATGTTAGTAACAGCTATCAAAATTCGGTCCAACTTTCAAAAATTTGAATTCCAACAAAGGGGGTTAACTCCACACTAGTAAAAAATCGTTTTTTGAGTTTTTTTTTATTGTAGTTTTTGTTTTAGGGGTGAAACATTGTCAATGTTAGTAACAGTTAGCAAGATTTGGTACATCTTTCAAAATTTCAACAAAAGAGGGGTGGGGCTAAATTCACACTAGCAAAAATCATTTTTTTGAGTTTTTTATTGTAAGTTTTATTTTAGGGGTAAAATATTTTGGAGCAATGCTAGTAACAACTAACATAATTCGGTACAACTTTTAAAAATTTGAATTTCAACAAAAGAGGCGGTAATTTCACACATGTAATAACTGATTTTTTTACGGTAATTAAAGTTTGAAAAATATCCCCCCTCCCTTTAAAAATCATTTGCTTACAGACTCATCAATACACAGTTTTTTTCGAGATTTAAAAAGTTTTATTACGCAAGTATCTATTAAGAAAGGATTTTCCGAAATCAACCCTAAATATTGGGGGGGGGGGGTAATTTGACAAGATTAAATGTTTATTATTATCTATATTATAGTTATTATGGCCCTCAAGAGATACAAGAAATTGTATAGGATACATACAATATTTTTAAAGCTGACCTCCTTTAAATTTAAAAAAAAATTATTTAAATAAGTAAAATAAATTTTATATTGACAATGAGTATATAAACAGCATAGTTTCTATATGATATTTATATGTACATGTGTTTTACTTTGTAAACTAAATTAAAAATTACAATTTCGTGCAAAGATATAGTTATCTTTGTATACAGTTTTACAACTAGGGTATTTTTATATTGTTTCTTTTATAGATATGTGGTACGTCTGCTTTTATGCTCAATAAATTTATATCAAATAGGTAGAGTTAATGGAATTAGTTGATTCAAGGAAATGCCGTCTATTAGAGCTTTTTAGTGTTTTAAAATAATGACATTAACGTGGGCGGAATTCCATATTACTTTTATGATAAAAACTATTTTTTTTAGTGAATATCGATTTTTTTTGTATATTATTTGTTACAATTAAAACTTCTTCATTTTTACGAATACTTTGAGCTCCCCTATAGAACTAATTAAGTTTGAAGGTAAAGTTTTTTTTTTGTTTGAAATTGTTTTGCACTTTTTTTAACGACTCAGATTAGAAAAATCTATAGGACTATATAACGAACAAAATGAACCCAAATTGAAATTTCTATCATTAATAAAATCGAAGATATTACGTACTGAAACTAATTATTTTTTTACCAAATTTAGTTGGGGTTTCCCATTTAAAAAACAACGATTTTTAGTAGTCCTAAATATAACAGTAAACATTTTGTGTGTAAAAAATGCACCCCCAAAATACTCCTTATTTAGCTGGACTTTTTCTAATAAAAATATAAAAACATAAAAAAAAATCAAAGGTAATGAAATCAACTTTAAGCAGTCTGCTCCGGGCGTTTACTGATTTTAGAATACACGTGGAAAAAACTACAGATAATTTATTATAAATTTTAAATATAACATGTACCTACACTAGAGTCGATAATACAGCTTATGTCTAAGTAAACAAAAAGTACTTACTGTAAATTATCATAGCTTTGGATTTGTGGACTTCTCCGAAAAAGGTGGACACTACACAAGTATAATTTCCGGATAGTTTGGGATCCAGATCTTTGATGTAGAGAGCTCTATACATTTTCTCAGGTGAGCTGGATGCTTGGTAAGAGGTATTGAGACGTCCTCTTAATAAACCCAGATCTTGAGCTCTATTATTCATAATCCATTGATATACCTGTAGATTAGATTATATTGCAATATAGAGTTTTCTTGAAAAAAATTGGTTCAAAATATTAAATATATGGGTTGACAGAAACAAATATAACCCTTACATATTATAAAAAGAAACGTGTCTCTGTCGGTCTGTCTGTCTGTCCGTTAGTGGAATTTTCATTTGAGAACCACTTATCCGATTTACGTGTTTTTTTTTTTAATTAAAAAAATATATATGTTCTTTGTTAAGGTTTTAATATATATTTTATTACGTTAGGTAACATAAGGAACAACCAGTGACGATAATAGTAAATATAGTCAGCGTGCTCTTTTGCAATACGCTGCCTAAACACAAACAGTTAAATATTGAAGTAAAGAATTATGTAGAATAAAAAGATTTTTTTTTCAACTATATTCCGTAGTCCACGCGAGTGAAGCCGCGGACACAGCTAGTATAATAATATACACCCATACCTCACTTTGCGTCGTGGTTACGTTCCAAAAAACACGACGCAAATTGAAACGACGCAAAGTGAATTATTTAAGTTACTCTCGTTTTAATTAAAAAAACAACCCAAAACAACGCAACTTCGAAAATTCAACGACGCACAGTGAAAATTAGTACTAATTCAGCAGCGACGCAACTTCGAAAAAAACGCAAAACGAAACGACGCAAAGCGAGGTATTAGTGTATCTAACATTATTTACTTATTTAACTAAACAATTAATTTTGCTTGTTAAAATTTCAACTTAGAATTGATTTAAAATTACCTTGTAATTTTGAAAAGGAAGTTGAATTATTATCACTAAAAGGAAATGTATTTGAAATTAATTAAATGTCTATCAATAGCCTGGTTCCGGTTTCTGGCCTCATTTAAGAATTAATAAACATTCGTTTGTTTGAAATTAATAATATTATTTACCTGAATTTGATTATTTTCTTCATTTTTCGTTTGTAAGAACCACTTGACTACAAGTCCTGGTATTTCATCTTGTTTAAGCTCATAATCACAGTCCAAAATCACTTCATTTTTGGTCCCAAACTCCAGAAGGCTGGGGACATTTAAATTATTGATAGTTAAGGATAAGCATGTACCTGAAACAAACAAAGATAAATACAATTAATTACTGCATTATAATTATAATAGTTTCAAAATAGACTAGAACATAGTAGTCGTTCGGAAAATTATTCCGATCGAATTTTTTGTTTTTATTAGGAAGGTTGCCCTGATTATAAAATTGCAAGGTACCAGTCGCAACCTTGGTCGAATATTGTTTAACTCATTAACACCCGCCGTATTTCCTTAAAAATCAGTTGATAGAAGTGCAACAAACAAAATTTGTTAACGTTATTAGTTTCATAAGTATTTAAACATGTTTTAATTGTACTGAATAATTTTTGTATGAAAAAAGGTACGTAGTATGCTAATATATTTTATCCAACTAGAGCATGTGATTTCGAATTTTGTTCAAATCATATGAAATAATTTAAATATACATATAACATGACTTTTAAATAAAATTTATCTAAATAAAAATGATATCAGAAAAGCAGTCTCACACAAAATAGACTTCATATCGGCCCAATTTACTCGCTTGAGTACACACTGTTATTTTTTTCTAAATATTAAAAAAAAGTTTATGTTGTATATTTAGTTAAATATATTAAATATGTACTTAATTTCATTAAAAATAATCTTTTGCATGTTTTAGGCGTTAATGGATTAATCAAAAATGTATACATAATAAAAAATACAAAAAGATTTGTGTCCGGCATTATAAACGACCTAGCAAATTTGCAAACTAAATTTGCTAACACTCTCAAATGAGATACCAAACTTATATGACAGTTCTGTTGAAGTTTTTTGATGACTTTGACAGATTTCGCGCAAGCGTTGTATGTAAAAACCAACGGTATTAAAACAGTTGTGCTATTATGAAAATTATTTTATACGGTCAGAGTTACAATACGTTGAAGTGTCACTGCTCTAAATTCCATAACTAATCCATAGATACTATAACAAAATTAATAACCTCATGTATTGAGTGCTTGCAAGCTTGCAAATTTTGCTAGGTCATTTATAATACCGGACATTGGTAAAACTGAATTTTAATATTATTTTAGTACATTTAGTTATCTGAAAAATGAATTAAATTAAAAAAAAAACTACTCGTATATGTAAATTTTAGTTTTAAATAATCCAACGCGCAGACATATAGACAATGGTCTCAGCGGAACAACAATCCAATAACAATATCTCGCGGTATACACAGGTAAGTACCACGGGTCGCGGTGTGCGCTACAAGCGTGCGTTTCCTCTGTGCCCGCATCAACGCACCGGAACACTTATGCTATGTAAAACCACCCGGCTGTTAACCGAGTATGTGAACGTTTCTTTAACGGTGCAGGGGTGCTAATAATACTCTAATTTTAATTTTTTCATAAAAAAAAATTGGACAAGTGCGAGTAGGATCTCGCGCCCTGAGTATTCCGTACCGTAATATAAAATTTAATTAATATAAAATTAATCTTTACGTATGACACTGCATAGACAAAAAAGAAAAATTTAGTTTGTCACGCTTTTCGAATTTTTTCCATTACTACTACTATGAGACCTTCATTCGTGCCAAATTTCTAGATTCTAGGTTAATGGAAAATACTCTATAGGTTTTGATGATTAGTCAGTATCAAAATACGTTTTGAAAGACCGTATCTTTTTATTTTTATTGTAATTTTTACATGATTATATAAAGATGTATAGTGTAGATCTTAGTATTTGATATTTATTTCACTTTAATATTAGCCGTTTCCGAGGAAAAAAATCTTGACGGGCAGACAGATAGACAAGAAAACGATTCTATAAGTTTTTTTTTTTTTTTTTGAGATACGGAACCCTAAAAGTGTTGCTTCAGAAATTAATTATCTATACATTTTTCAAACAAAAGTTTCATGGCTTTGAAGGGACTAAATATTGACATGAAGGGTTTACCTTGAAAAGGTCGTCATGATGGGTTTTCAAATTCAACTTTTCTTTTTCAAATCTAAACCCATTTTTTGTTTTGCAGATTTGTAAATAACAGGAAAAAATAAATAACTTTTATTTATTATGATATGGAGCAAAAAAAAACAGTAATTTCTAGATTTTCAATAATTTTTTACTAGAAAACTGTTATTATTTTTAATGATTACAAGAGGCAAAAAAAGCTTTGATTTGACCAAGAATTATCGGAGAATTTTTATTTATTAATAATTAGTTTTTTTTTAGTTTCAAAAAATTTCTTTAAAAAATATATATTTTTTTAAATTAATAATAAATTTTAAAAAAATCTTTGAGAATCTTTGCCTACATCCAAGCATTTATTTCCTAATGTTTAATTTAATTAAATGAAATTCTGAATTTTAAATCATTAATCAAATAGTAATAATTGAGTATTTTTCGTTTTGAAAAATATTGAAAAGTAAAAAAAAATATAATTGATTAAAAAAACTAAACTACAAAATTCCATATCAATTTTAAAATAAATTGCCTTTAAGAGCAAATAGATGAAAAATTATTATTCTATCTACATACACAGAAAAAAAAACTCGATCCTATTAAAAAATTTATATGGAAAAATGCTTTTAATAAATTTATATTGTTAATATAACAATATATAATATAACTGTGGATTTCATTTGAAAATTATCTTGATGTTTATCTAAAAATCTTTTCATTTATCAAATTAACAAATAATTTATTACAACAACTAACGATGGTTGTATTAATAAATATTTATCAGTGTGAATATTTTATACACCACTCAACTAGTAAAAGTGCAATTTTCGATATGGTAAATTCAGTGATGTCATTTATTAAGTATTTTTTTGTATTTAAAATATATGTTTTCAATACGAAACAAAATTTTCACCATGAAAAAAACATTGTTAGTAATAATATACATTTATCAATAAGATAAACGTGGATATTTCCATATTGGTAAAAAATTATCATTAAATTAACAAACAAACTCTATCGGAGCCAAATCGATCACGAATTTTTTACATTGATCACATTTTTTAACACATAGACAAATTTTTTTTTTGTGTATCAGATAAATGAGAATTCATAAATGATTTCAAAAACTGCTGTGTCTAAAAAATGATTGAGTTTAAAAAAAATATAAAAAACATTAATTAGAAAAACTACCAAGCATCAAAACTACAAAATTAACAAAAATGCTCATTTCCTGTAAGCTCCTATTTATACATCTGCACTAGTTTAAATTCCTACACTAAAATAAACTGTCCAACCTTGTTTAAACATTTCTGTATTCATTAAATAGGTCAGTAACTCGTACGTGTTATTATTTTCTTTTTCGTCTGTAACAATTTTTCAAAAAGATACTTGAATAAAACGGTATGAGGGCGTTATGTAAACGGAGACCGTATACGACATTTTGCAGTTATGAACTCTTTAATTACGGTACCTAACATCATTTCCTTGCTCGTTATTTTCAGGTTTACTTGTATATAGTTAAATGTCTCAAGTTTACACATCTACGAACCACTTTGGCCATTTCATAAGACAGTTTTGATGTTATACATATTTAAAATAGTTGAGTCGTCCAGATGCAAAACCTGCTATCCATATATTTTAAGATTTTGAGGTTTTTGTATCTTTGGATTCTACTCGTCTCAGGCTACAAGTATTATAATAAAATGGTTGCAAACCCGGCAAAAATCTCTTAAAATTAAATTTGAAAGATTAAGTCGGTTGCAGAAATTGCTATATTTTTGGTGAACTAACATAAAAATTATTTTAATAAAAGTAATTTTAGTATCGAATTGAGACAAGAAAAAAAACATGACAGGTTTTGCATCTAGACTCATGAAAAAGGCATAAGGGTATTTTACGTAGACGCTGCAAAAACAGTTTATGTAATTTTGCTAGAAATCTGTTCAAACACACATAGCAGGTTTTGCATCTGGACTACTCAGTTATTAGAGGAGTATACATTTTAGAGTTGATATTTTTTCAGAACTTGGGTACCCGGGAAAAAATTGTAGATCTGTTGAGATCTACTCAGATTTCGACAGATCTACATTTTGAGACAGCATCATATTTTTCACTGGTTTTTGAATTGTGGATACTTGCAAAGATCTACAACGGTCTACAAAGATCTCTGAAGATTATAAATTAATGAATTTTCAACGTTTTAATCTTTATAACGATCTACAACGACCTTTAGAGATCTTAATAGAGCCTTTTAGATCTTTGTAGGTCATTGTAGATATTTGCAAGTCTCCACAGATCAAAAATCAGTGAAAAATATGATGTCTCAAAATAGAGATCTGTCGAGATCTGAGTAGATCTCTGCAGATCTACAATTTTTTCCCGGGTATGTAGCGATAACTGGCACCGGTTTTGAATCATATTCCAGTGTTGGACTCTTGTTTAATTAACCCTTAGCTGCCACTGTGGGGTACCAAGCGCCCCACATTGTTTCAACTGTTTAAATTTTACAAGGTTTTAAATTTTTGAAATATATTAAATATTATATATATATTTTTAAATAACCGATTGGAACCGTCAGGAAGATAGCGCGGACTTCTGAAAAACAACAAAAATTTTCAACAAGTGAGAAATTTAAATTTAAATTTTGACTTCAAAATATTGATAATTTTGAAAAACTAAGTAGAGAGCATTTTGGAGCAATTTGAGAGCAATTGTTTGGCCATAAGAAATATTACGAAAAACGATTAGTTTTTGAAAAATGTCATATTAGGATTTTTTGTTTTCTTGTATAGTTAAATAACTTTTGTTTAAATTTTTTTAGAGTTGGAGCAATTTCAGATACATGAGGAGCAATTAAGGAGCAATTTTTTGACCTATACAAAAATTTTTGTTGTTTTTCAGAAGTCCGCGCTAATTTCCTGACGGTCCGATTGGAGTGCATTCCGTATCGTAGAGGAATTTTAGTGAATTAAAATATACAATAGCTTATGAGCAGTTAGCATTTTAGTATCTGGGGTACGAGGCGACCCCAGTGTGGCAAGTATGTTATGGAGAGGTGGAACAGCTAAGGGTTAAATTGATATTTGATTACTGCCATTATTGAATCATAATCTATAGACACTTAACTGTAAAACAGTTAAATTTAATGTCAATCGGCTAATAGGCGTCAAAATGGTGAACATTTAAACTAATTATTAGTGTTATCTATTTATTAATTATTATTATATTATCATAGCAGCTACTTTATATTGTTTCAAATATGATTATTTATTTTATAACTTTTGTGTCGTAATACTTGCACCCAAAACTGCGTGTCCATTACTGGGTTTACTTTATCCATTACCAGAAAAAAACATAAACAAAATAATAGGTTATAATTTAAAAAAAAAACTGTATTTGCGGACTTTGATAATAATTAAATAGATTTAATCAAGAGGTAGTTGTTTTATATGTAACATGAGTTCATGAGAATTATAAAAAGAATTGCTGGTAAAGCGGTCAAGAATGATGCCAGTACCTTTGTTTACAATAAATATTCCAATGCGTGTGAAAAAAAAACAGATGATTTTATATATTATGTAAAATATTTATTGTAAGAAATGTTCCATTTCCAGCCTCGGTCACTTCAAGGTAATTCCAATTCCTATCAAGTAATCTTAGTTAGAATTAATTATAAAAACGTAAAAATTATAAAAAATTAATAATTCAGTTAAGAAGTTGATATTTTTATAAAAAAAACATTATTACAATAAATGTAAACAATTCTATAATTTATTTCAAATCGAACTTTACTTCATTATAATTAATTAGCAAACTTTGTTATCATAGTTATAATATTTTTTTTTGTCAGAGTTTTCAAAGCTAATCATGTAATAAAATAAAAACCAATTCATTTTAAAGACGACACTCTATTTCGAGCTATGATGAATATAATACTTACAATATCTTAATGGATCAAGCACTATTTTTGGAAAGACAGGGCTGATATAAATAAACAGTATACTAAATTATATATTTGCCATAGGCGCCGATGTAATTTTAGATTCTGACAAATATTAATTAAAACTATACGTTAATAGGCTATGATAATATAATAATTAATAAATAGAGTAGGTATATAATAATTAGTTTAAATGTCCACCATTTTGACATCCATTGACCGATTGTAATCAAATTAAGCTGTTTTACAGTTAAGTGTCTATAGATTATCATTCAGTAATGGCAGTAGGTAATCAAATATCAATAAATATTTCTAATTTATTGTATTTAGTTACCCAAAAAATAAAAACTGGAATTTGATCCAAGTTAATATAATTTTTCATTCGAAAAAAGATTAAAATTTTTCTTGGGGTAATAAAGTTATTTAAACATGTAAATACAAATATTCTTTTCCAAAGGGTTAAAAGTAACAAAACTCTTTTATCAAACATATTTTTATAATCTTTTTAATTATTGAAGGTAAAACTTTGAACGAGAAAAGTTACAATATATTTTTGAACAAATTTTTAGTTAAGTTGTTAATATTTTAGCATTCTATACTTTCGAAGGTAAGAGCTTTTTAAAGATTCAAAATATGAGTGGAAGTGATTAGGAATTAATATTAAATTCTATGAATCAACAATGCATTGAATTTCACTGAAATTATTTTCTGTAATTTCTATTATGTAGATTCTTTATGGTTCATAGAAGGTTTTAATGAAAAACTATATACATATACAGGCCCAGATAGAGGGGGGGGGGTAGTGTCTCAGGGGCCCTGGCGTGGGCATTCTGAAAATTATTTATATTTTACATATTTATTTGCTACTATTTTTAACTTACTTGAAAAACGGAGAAACTGTGGTTTCTTAGTCACTTAAACTAAAAATGCACCTTAACCACAAAATTTATGTCACTCGACACGTGTTTCGACTTCACAAGAAGTCCTAATCAGGAGCCTAACGATTTCAGTCTGGAATCGTTAGGCTCCTGATGAGGACTTCTTGTGAAGTCGAAACACGTGTCGAGTGACAAATTTTGTGGTTAAGGTGCATTTTTAGTTTAAGTACTATTTTTAACATGAGTTGTTTTAGTGTGTAGTATAGTAGTCAGTTAAAAAAAGTGTAGTTTTGAACAAAAAAAGGTTATTACATTTAAAAACATAAATGTATTATAGAAAATGTATATCTTGTGAAAAAAGTTCTAAAATTTTCTTAAAATAACATCTGCTGTTTAATACTAAAATAATATAAGAAATAATTTTACTAGCACGGAATTTGTTTGGAATATCCTTACGCTCGAAGGGGCCCCCAAAATGAGGTTTGGCCCAGGCCCCGTTGAAGCTCTCTCAGGGCCTGTACATATATACCTATTAAACGGCGTTTAATAATCAGGTGAATATTTTATTATAATGGCCCCTACATGGGGAGGGGGGGGGGTGACAGATTGACAGGGCTTTAGTCTGAAAGAATTTCAAATTATATTTGATATCATCGATTCAATAATTAGTATACTGGAGATAATTTTTTTTACAATTTTGAACGGCTCTTTTTGAAAACCGTAAAGGAATTTCACTGACTTACATACGAACCTTTAACCGAGGTATTAACAATCGATTTTTCAACCAAGTTTCAAAAAGATCAGGAAAAAAATTGGTAAGAATGATTTAACATAACCTCAAAAAATATTTTTTTATATTATCACAAAAAACGTACGATTAGTTGACTTAAAAAATAAATAAGTACATGCATCATATACATTATTAGCTATATACAGGCCGGGATTTACCATGCAGGCAGTGTAGACACGTGCCTATAGCGGCAAAAATTTAGGAGCGGTAGATTTGAGCGTGAAAAATAGTTTTGGTAAAAAAAATTCAAAATTTTGACTTGACAACGAAAAAAAAGGTCATTGATATGAAAAATATTCACTTTTTTTTTTTTATTCAATGAAAAGGGCGGCAATTTTCGCAACTGCCTAGGGGCGGTAAATCTGTAAATCCGGCCCTGGGTATATAGTTACTTAGAAATATAAAGGGATATTTCCTAGTATACCTATAAACTAATAAATAATAAAACGAATATGTTTGAATCATATACATTACATTTTCTGATACTATATTAGTTGTTCTATATTTTATAACATTCAATTACAGTTAAACTCGCGTGCTCGTATACAGTATATGCATGTATCATATACCACAAACTATTATATCTATTATTGTTTAATGCGGAACATATTGTGATGCTTTTTCTATGATATATAAATGTAATACTAATAACAGAAAACAAACATTACTGTTCTTGTAGGTATATGAGTACTTTTAATATCTTAATGACAGAATGGGGTTTCATGAAATTGTAGCAAGACATGTGCAATGTACATATGTATAATGTATGTATACATAGATATCTGACCTTTTATTATGCGAAATGAAAAGTTTGTAGCATGGACGTAAAATATTTAGAAATAGTGTAGATCAGGTACGTATACAGCCTAAATTCTCGGAGGGGATCATACAGATTTTTGTTTTATAAATTTAACATCTAGAAAAAAAAACAACTTTCAAATAGCATCATATATATTTAAAATAAAATATTTTATCGTTTAGTTTTTGCAAAAAATAAAAATAAACAGGATTTCACTTATTCAGAAAAATTCGCTGATTAATAATCTGTTAATTAAAATTTATTTTTAAGTTGTTGTTTGCGAGATATAAGCTAACTGCAATTTTAATAATTTAAAAATTCGAATTTTGCAATAAAAGGTAGTACAGAAGGATGTACAATAATATGGCAACTATAAAATAAGTCAAATCAATTTCCTATAACTCATAAATCATAAAATAATTTGTTTTATGTTTTTTATGTTCAAAATTAATTATATTAAAATAGTTTGTCAATCTTCATTTCTACGTGGGCTATTACACTATCAAAAAAATACCATATTTCTTTGATTAAAGAAATTTTATTACATTTCTTTGTTAGTGTAATATCCGCCTATGTTAAATATAATAAAATTTATTTGATCAAATAAATATGACACAGTAATAAGTCATCTTTTATAACATTCATAATATTTCTCTGATCATAGATAATGTATAGCTCTATATTTGATCAAATCTTTGTCAAAGATCTTTGGCATATTGATTTGATAGTGTAATATCCACTTTAAGCAGTTAATTATCATTGATAATTATCATAATTATCATAATTATCACCCTTTGACCCCCTCATATACGCGCCTGAGTGTAAATAAAATATTTGTTACATTTGAAATTAAACTAACGGCATGGGCACCCCGATGATAATTAAGCTAGAGCCGTCCCTGATAATAGTTAGATTAAGATTATTAAGATAATATTGTTTTCGTTACATATACGAAACAAGGATTGTCTTGGGATAATTCAATTTGCCTTACATTAGGATAAGAGAGAGCGAGATATCTATGAAATCATAAATAATAAATTTTAAACAAATGTCGAAGACAAAATGAAATAATACAAAAACCCGTATAATAATAAAAACAATAAATCATCGAATGATCCTCGAATCAATAATTCTAATTCATTATTACTTGTGTAAATATAAACATATGTAGTAACTTTTGGCTCGGATGCAAAAAATAAAACAATAAATCTGACATACAAAAATACAAACGCTGAGAAGTTTTTTTTTCACAAAAGCCGGAACTCCTTTTATGAAATACTGCGACATTTTTGCTCACCTACATAATCGGACAAATCTACATACATTTCACAGCGATTTAGCTTTCCATCGCGCAAAATAATCAATACAGAATTTTTTCGATGACTTCATCGCGATTCCAGCAACGGAAATAACTCGCTGCTATACACCGCGATTGCTATATCACCGAACGCTTTTAGACTGCATGTGTGTTATATTGCGCATTCACACCTCAAAACAATAAAAAAAGTCACATATGTTATGCTCATTCAAGATTATATTAACCCTTTGTAGCTCAAGATCTTACAAATTTAAATTATGTTGATAAAGAGACAAGTATAGGCATATAAAAAACACGTATTTTTCATAAATATAAAAATATTTATTTTTAATTATTTATTTGACTTTTTTGGGAATGACAATACTGTGAGTTAATCGTAAAAAAACACCTATGTCGTAATACAGGATTTGAAACAATTATTAAATTTGTTGTAGCATAATGCTACACCGCATTTTTCGCAAATTGTTTGTGAAACGCCATACACTGGGGAAACTTACAACGTATTCTTTTTTCTACCCAAATCGGCTGTAGCCGATCTGGTCCTGCCTTACGCCAGTAGTTACGTAATAATACGTAAGTCAATATTTTTTACTTGATATTCAGTTATTCAGTGGTATGTTACAGTAGTGTTACACATATTTGAATGAACTAAATATATTTAGTACGTATATTAGCGTGATTATTGAAGTTTGTTACAGAAATGTCACATGGGGCTACAAAGGGTTAAATTATATTATTTTTGTAAAATTTAATATTACAGTGAAACCTGGATATCTGTTATTTTATCCCACTTATCTCATTTACCCGGTTATATAGGTGCAGATGTAGAAGTGACGGGACTACAGTATATGAATTCTAGTTACAGAAGTTCCCCACTTATCCAAGTCCCACTTAATCAAGTTTATTAAGGAGGTTGGGTAGTTACGTCAAACCAGTAGGAATAAGTTAAAATTTCTTACAGTTGTTTAAACACTCCCCAAAATGAATGAAATGTTTCAGATTTTTTAACCAACTCGTTTTTTTAAGAAAATAAATTTTAAAGTTCAGTTGTTGAAAGGAGACGATCCAGCTGACAATAAACAAATAGAAGATGAAGAAGAAGTTCAGTTGTAATAAAAATGATCAAAATCAATTTAAAAGCCGTAAGATTGATTTAAAAATTAAGTATATTGTAAAATATACATTTATGTAATTATTTAAATAAACATTACACGTTTCGACCATACCATTAAGAAAAAATAACAATATAAGAAATGTGAAAAATGAGTGAAATGATTTATAAATATTTAAAACTATAATGCGTATAACAGGGAAACAGCGCAAGAATTGTAAAATGATAAATACATAAAGGCAAGTGAGAAAGACATAGGTCGTAGTTTTGGCAACAGAGAACACTGCGTCCTACCCTACTACTTGCCCTGCAAAAGTAACTACAAAACCTCCTAATGAAATTTAACTTTGAGAGAATTATGTTCGGTATCATAAAGGCGCTAGCAAATTTGCTAGCTTGCAAGCACTCTCAAATGAGGTAACAAACTTATAAGACAGTTATCTTGGAGTTTCATGATGACTTTGACAAGTTTCGCGGACGCATTGTATGTAAACATCAACAGTATTAAAATAGTGGTGATATTATGAAAATTATTTTATACAGTCAGAGTCGCCAACTGTGTTACAATATGTTAAAGTATCACTGCTCTAAATTCCATAGCAAATCCATAGATAATATCACAAAATTAATACCTCATTTGAGAGTGCTTGCTAGCTAGCAATTTTTGCTAGCCCCTTTATGGTATCGGACATTAGAAGTGTTGTAGTAGCCTTTGGACAAATTTTAGGACATGTGATTGGTGCATTTTGAAATGCCGCTTCGAAATAAACCAATAAACTTTAAATTAGTCTATAGTGTTTTGTTTTTATTTTTAAATTAAATTAAAATTTCAAAATTCACCAATGATACATTGTTTTTGACCAAAGGCTACTACAATACTTCTATTTTCACTGTGTTAAATGTTAATTAACATTTTTAAAATGTTTCCATTTTATGTGACATTATCAATCATAATATTTCATGGTTGTTATGTTAAATTATTTTGTTTATCATAAATTATATTCGACATCACATTTCTGTAATATTATCGTTGACATTAATTCAACTTACATGTTATTTTTTATCATATTTTCCAAGTTTGCACTATGCTATATATTTGTGTCATATTGAGTTGAAAGATAATAAAGTTTTTAATATGTAATTTAATACAGTTTGTATATTGGTGATTATTTTTGAAATAAAATACACGTATTCTAAAACTCCTAGGGATATAATTATAACTACCCCCATATCTTTTTTTTAGGATATATTTTTTTATTGTTATTATAATGAGATATACAATTACGAACTATAGTTTAAAAAAATTGTATTATTTAGTTTTAATTAACATTCCATTTCTTATTTGTAGGTACTGTGAAAAAAAATATTAAATTGATAATGATTAACAATCATAATTAATATTAATTAGTATAATATAAATAAATAAACTAGTTCATATGGTATTTTTTCGCTGGATCGAATGAAACTAATTATAACCCTCCATACGTTACATGGGATGCAATATTTTTTTTATTCATTATAAAAAATAGTGTATTTAAATTTAGTACGGCATTTAAATCTAATTCTAACAAATGGTGCACCCCAGTTACGTGAACTTAACTTACTTAGCTATCACGGGATTTCCCTGACCGTTCGATTTTAACCTACAACCCTCTATACGTGACATGAGATGAAATATTTTTATTTTTTTATTAATTATAAAAAATAGTGTACTTAAATTTAGTACGGCATTTAATTCTTATTCTAACAAATGGGGCACCCCAGTTACGTGAACTTAACTTACTTAGCTATCACAGGATTTCCCTGACCGTTCGTTTTTTACCCACTACGGAAAATTATATTTTTGCACAGTTTCGATTATGACAGTTGAGTACTTAAGTCACTTTAGTTTTTGATTTTGTTTAAAAATTAAAAATAAGTTTATAATAATTGCGATAATTTTCACACCCTGTAGTATGTAACGATATTATACAGTTTTGTTTATTAAATACCTTTTTAAGAAATAAACATAGGTACAACATTAATAAAAGAAAACTCAGATCAAATAAACAATTTACCAAGAAATATTTCTTGACGGTGTAAAATCGGCCCGAGACTTATGTATGTTAGAAATTATAAACTTTGGGTTATAAATAGCGACTTAAGTCATTCGCTTACAATACAGTAGCTTGCCAACTTCTCTATTTACTTTTGTTGCTGGTGTAACTGAATCAAAATATTTATGTTATATTTAGAGAGAAACTAAAAATTATGAACGAAAGGAAATTTAACGATTTTACTGGGCGCCGATTTCAATTTTATGCTTTATTATGTAAATAGTGCATAAGACCCGGTGTTCCCCGGGTTAATATCCACAAATTATTATAGAATTCTTTATTCGATGGCTACTATGTTTTTATATTTAAATGACAGTTATATAGCGCACTGTGACATCATGAAAACAAAACACGACTTGATACAAGATTTTTAAAGTATTTTGATGTTAATCTTAAGTTTTCATAAAATATTACTAGCTAAGAACATGCTCTAGAAAATTATCTAACTATTGGTGAAAACCGCATTAAAATCGGTTCAGTAGTTTTTGAGTAAAAAAAAGGAAAACATAAATTGTTGTTGATCTTAGCTTATGGGTGTAAAACGTGTCGTGTTATCGGTCAACGTTTCGTCACACATTACACTGGGCATCTTACGCGTCTTACACCCAGAACTCAAGATCTATATTCAGATCACCGCGGAAGCCTCAAAACTTGTATAAATTACTGCATCAATGTAAATAGTTAGTTTATTATTAACATTATTAAAGTCTTTTATTAAACTGATAAGTTTTGTGTGCTTTGTCATATAATATTTAATTAACTATTGAAAATACACAGTAAAACAAATGATTGTTATTTTAATTAGATTCAACACTATTGATTTTATCAAAGGATTCATTTAAAACTTTGTGTCATATGATACATGTACCTACTCATTACATTTGTACATTTGTCAGAGAATATAACAGTAATGTCTACGTGTTTTATTTGTTTGAATAAATCTGTAATATATTTTATGTTGTGTTATATTTATTGAAATATCTCATAACATATATAATTGTGTATTATTTTGTCAACATACATACATACATAGGTAGATACAAATATATTCAATATTAGAATATACGAGACATTGTGATAGTTACAGATGTTATTTTAAGGAAATTTATACATATATTGTAGCAAAAAAAATCTAGATGCAGTTGAATTATGATTCAATAATACAAGGTCTGCTCGACAGTTCATTTGTTCTATACTGTGACGTCATCACCACGAAATTTTTCTAATAAGAAATTTATGACAAATGGAATATAAAAACTTGTTTACCTAATAGTTTTTATTTTATTTTTTTCTTTGATTTAATTATCGATACATGATTTGAAGCACAATACACATAAATTTCTTGTCGATGTAATACATCATCGACACAAAATTTATATAAAATGGCGGTTGTCAAAATATCCACAGCAGACCTTGTTTTATTAGACCATGCAGTTGATTAATAAACAAATAAGGTAAAAGGTATTATTAATAGCCACTTAAAAAAACTCGAAGGAAACAAACATTATTCTTTTAATATAAGTGATAAATGGAATATAAATACAGTTTATTATTGAAAATATTAAGCGCATTTTCAACAATATGCTGTTAAAGAATCTTTTTACCATTTTTGAAATATAACGAAAAACCAAGATTTTTGCGACTCCTGTATCAGTTTCGTCTCGTTCGAATTAAGTCAATCTCGTATCAGTTTAGTTTCGTACGACTTTAAGACACTCTCGTCTTAACGAGACAGAAAATTTTCCTATTGGCCAGTGCACAGTCTTATTTCCGAAGAATAAAAAAATTAAAACTTGATCTTAGCTTCAACTTTAAAGGAAATTTTTGGGAGTTTATAAAGCGTAGAATTTCCAGGAAAATGGTGACAGACAACCAAAAATTAATCGAGAGATTAATTGCTGTATGGCAAAGGGATGAAAAGATAAAAGATTATTGTTAAATGAATAAAGAGAATTCCCAAGAGGGTAAAAGCTATCGTAGCCGCTAAAGGGCAAATTATTATTTTCGTAATTTCAAGATATTGAAGGTGGCTCTGATAACATGGATCATTGTATGTAGTCAAATTTTTTTTTTTTTTTTTTTTTTTTGTTTTTTGTTTTTTTTTTTAGCTTTTATATTGTCTAATTTCTTTTTTGTGGATTTTGATTTGGATAAAGTCTTAAAACCGAGGTCATAAAACAAGTAATGCTTTTATGGAGAGAATTTGGGGGGGAAGGGGTCATATTCAAATGTTACTTAACAATCATTCATACAAATAAAAGCTAAAGAATGTTGGGCGATATTTATTATAATGTTTACTTCATGCTGAAATAGTTAAAAAATATATTGTAGGTAATATATATGTACTGAGTTACGTAACATTAGGCGGGGTGGAGGGGGGTCAAAGGATATTTTCTACATGGCATTACATGGGGAGAGGCGGTTCACAAATTCTAAAAAAAGCGTCACGTGGTTTTTGGACATTTCCTTATGCCTTTTTGAATTTGTGTACCCCCTCTCCCCATGTAATGCCATGGAGAAAATATCCTTCCCCCCCCTCCTCCGAAATTTAAATAAATATAGTTAATATCAACGGTTTAGTCTCGTTAAAAAAAGTTTTGAAACAATTTGTATCTTTTCATCCGAATCCAACCCAATCCCGTCCCGTCTATGGATAGATAATAATTAATACGAGTTATGCAATTTGAAATATTTACCACAAGTTATCCATCCATACATACAAACAGACACACAAACATACACACACACACACACACACACACACACACACACACACACACACTTACAGGCATATACATATATCCTAAGGTAACTCACGTTTGGTACTTGTCCATAAATAAAGAATCCCCGGCATCCCGTAGCGGCGGCGTCTATAAGTGGGAGGGGGGGGGTAAGGGTCGTGTGGGTGTGTTCTGTGATTTACATATCACGTGACCCGGGGCCGTCATTATCACAGACTGCCAGATACACGCCGATAAACGCCACGGTTTATGTGATTTTCGAATATAAAGTGCTACTCATTTCCCCCCAGACAACGCGCCAGAACACATTGTACCCACTTTCGCCGCGTACTTCTAGCTCACACCTACACTAGAGTGGTGCTCGAGAAACAGACGTGTTGTTAGTGACCAAAACTGTCGTACGTTTTATATCGGAATATGCACTTGTTTTGTACATGTAAAGTTACATGAAGCTATACCTTGTTATAATAGTTCCCTAACTGCATAGAAGCGTTGCATTTAAATTGAGACGTTATGGTGAAAATGTACTCTATATGTCATTGTTAGTAACATATAGGTTATGTCGTAGTTATGAGAAATTGTTCTGTTTTATTGGTTATCATATAGAACGTACACTCCCGTGCAAAAGTCTATTGTAAATACAGTGGTACCTCGACATACGAGTTTAATTCGTTCCGCAACCTTGCTCGTATCTTGAATTACTCGTATCTCGAAGCAAATTTCCCCATACAAAACAATTGAACTACCATTAATCCGTTCCAACCCCCAAAATGTCACCCCAGTTATTTTTGTTACGTGGTTTTGAATAATAAAAACGTATTTATAAATGACAAATATTTATTGTACAAAAACAAAAAAGAGAATGTAAAGAAATAAATTAGATATCCTCACTGGTCTTTGCCTTTTTCGCTACATTTTTCTCGCTTTTACCTGTAGGCCGTTTAGAAAAAAACATGTCCAAGGAGGTTTGTTTCTTCCTCCCTCTCAGAATGTTCCGGAAATGAGTTAGGCAAGTGCTACCGGCCGACCTGCTAAACTAAACCGAACTCGTATCTCGAATTTCGCTCGTAACTCAAAGCAAAAAATCACTCGCTCGCCGGCTCGTATCTCGAAAAACTCGTATGTTGGGGCACTCGTATGTCGAGGTACCACTGTATAAAACTGCAAAAATGGTTGATAAAAAATCTTAAATGTTGATAAGAGTACTTAATTACAACTTTTGTAATAATCCTAGCATATCTAAAATACAGCATTTATAATTTTCCATGATAAGGAAATTTTTTGAATTAAATGCCTGAAAGGTCAGGTTTACTCAAGTTGAAAGTACTGACGCACAGTGTCTTTCAAGCTAACGAGAAATTGTGTTTTTTTTTTACTATTTTGACTGCGAGTGAACATATTTTTTCGCTATTTTGGGGATTTTTATTGGCTGAAATCTGTATATTTACATTCAAAATCACAGGTGTACAAAAACTTTTGCACGGCAGTGTATATATGTACCTATGTAACTATGAATTTATAGTAGTTTCATCAAAATTAGCTTACAAGGGGACAATACAGCATGTGTGTTGAGAATTTCAATGAGCTTGTGGTATGTTAAACTAGAGCAAAAATAAAGAGACACGTGTCCAACAATTTGAGCTCATAGGCCTTAATTACAAAGATATTTAACTTTGAAAATTTGTGTATTCAATATCAGCGTGTATAAAAACATATATTATTATTGACAATAGATGTTTGTTCAATTATACAGATACTTTTATCAATTAAAAACTAATGAGTTGTGTCAATAATACATTAAATTTACTTTAAAACAAAATAATAATTATATACTGGCGTATATATCAATATATAACAAACATCTATTGCCAATAATTATATATGTTTTATTTATGTCTAATTTATCAATTTTTACGCACGAGGGAGAGGTAATGTGTACAAAAAAATAATGAAAAATAAAAAATAATTGTAAATAAAAATTAAAATCAAAATATTAAAACCGAGATTCGAACCATCGTTTTCCAGGCGAGACGCTAGCGCGTTGACCGCGCTGCTGTTACATTTATATTTCGAGCGAACATTATACACAATATATCAATATATACATTTGTGTATATATTGAATACACAAATTTTCAAAGTTAATTATCTTTGTAATTAAGGCCTATGAGGTCAAATTGTTGGACACGTGTCTCTTTATTTTTGCTCTAGTTTTACATACCACAAGCTCATTGAAATTATCAACACACGTGCTGTTGTGTCCCCTTGTTAGTAGTTAACGAGTTTTATTGCAACAAACAGACAAAAAGACAAAAATCTAAAAACTATTAAGCAGGTTGACAATATAGATAGGGGCTGGATATGGGGATAAATGCCTGTGGATAAGCATAGAGTAAAGGCAAAGTGTGTGTCTTTCTTTCGGGAGCATGCGAAATCATATAAATTAAATAACGCGGTTCCTAATCATTTTGAAAATTTTCAGATATCTTTGTAAATGAATAAAGAATGTACACAGAAAAAAAACTGTATAGGACCAAGAAAACCTTGTTTTGTATATAACGAAAACAATATTTTCTTAATATAAGAAACATACTCTTAATCCAACTACGTTATTCCTTCGTTCAAGAATACTATAGTTGGTTTAAGAGATTATTGCTTATCTTAAGAAAATATTGTTTTCGTTATATACAAAACAAGGTTTACTTGGTTTGAGAAATCCTTTCTACCAGTGTATGTATGCTCAAATTTTTATCAAATTTTCTCTGTCACATCACTTTGAAAAGTCCTGTCATGTCTCAAAATTATGCATTTCTCATAAGAATGCATGTTAATTTGTTTATTTAAAATTTCTTAAACTATTCTCCTGATTGAAATTTTGCAAGGATTTAAAAAAAAAATCTCTATTCTTTTTCTGTGGCGTAAAATTCCTTAAAATGTTTTATTTCTGTTGTATCAATATATAAAAAATTGTATTCGTTTTAACGATTAAAATATAGTTATTTTTAGTAGCTATTTATTGAATATGAATCGCTGCATAAAATTATAAAATTAAAAAAAATTCTCGCGTGTTACTTGAAATCATTTCGGAACTTCCTTTCGTTTACTGCAAAGCTCAGAAATAATATTACATCGTGCATTGCATAATGAAAGCAAATCCATTTGGTATAAATTGAAGGATTTTTGCGAATCGCTATTTAAGTGAACTGAATAAAATTAATTAAATATTTAGAAGATATTTTCTAAGTGCTTCGATGGCATGAGTTGAATAATTAGTCCGCTTTATTTTCTATTTTGACTCATTCAAGGATTAATTTACATTTACATGTTTTTATTCTTACATATTTTTCTAATAAATGATTTTATACTTATAGCATATAGTTCATTTAATATTTTCATTACCACAAATTAAGTTTTTGTTGAAAAATTTAACTGAAAAAATCTAATATCTTACTAAAATTAAATTTATAATAAACTAGCATATCGGACCTAGTTTTACCCAGGGATATAAATTTTATCTGCAATTAACTTTGTTTTTACTTATCACTAACTACATATTTACGCAGCGCACTCGGAGATACACTGGTAGAAAGGATTTCTCAAACCAAGTTAACCTTGTTTTGTATATAACTAAAACAATATTTTCTTAAGATAAGCAATAATCTCTTAAACCAACTATAGTATTCTTGAACGAAGGAATAACGTAGTAGGATTAAGAGTATGTTTCTTATATTAAGAAAATATTGTTTTCGTTATATACAAAACAAGGTTTTCTTGGTTCAATACAGTTTTTTCTGTGTACCTCTCCAACGATTGTTTTTTTTTCAAACTTTATGAAATTCAAAGTGAAAATACGAAGAAACTCCATTTAGTAGTTATTGAGAAAATCGTGCACAGACGCGGTGAGAGTCTTTCTCTTTTCATACTCTGTACATATATTTATTTATAAATATTTTTATTTAGGTCTTGTTGATAGTTCTGAGCAAAATTAGTTTGCAAAGTAATTGTGTGTATTATAAAAAATAATAATATAATAATAATTTATATAAGTACAAAAAATTCATTTGTTCAATAACTCCGAATTAGTTTATATTTTACAGATTACTCTAATTATTTAACAACAAATGCAAAAAAATCAAATTAATTAAAATAAATAGAGATACTATTTGAAGTCTGTGGAATGAAAATAGATATATGTATATAGTTATCAAGATATACAGATTTAGCGTGTTAGACAAAGGTTCTTTTTGGAATAGAAGGTATTTAACATCTCAATCTATACAGACAGACACACACACACACACACACACACACACACACACACATGTAGAGTAATGCACGCACACTATTGCAAGTCACACAGGGGACGAGGTGTTTTTGCATGCATTGTTTTGACATAATTATAGCCCCTAGTCTCCGGTTATTAGGGTTTAACATATTTTTATGAATGGTTATTGCCGGACACAAAGCGTATTTACTGGTGAAATGCTAAATAACAATAACACACCTAAATGCATTCGTATCTTGATCGTCTGGGGGCATTTTTTTACTCTTTATGTTACTGAAATTAATATGGTCTGTTGAATTTTTTTTGTGATGGTTAATTTTTATAAATTACTTATGAAAATGCATAAAAAAATTGTTGTTTTATATATTATACCAGCAATTTCTAAACTGGAAGGTGCGCCTTCTTGGGGAGGCGCGAAAAGTTGAACAGAAGTGTAATTTTCATAACATAACATTAAGATATATAAATTAAAAAATATAAATTCATATAAATAAACGTAATACTATTTTTTTAAATAAATTATCTGTTCCTGAAAGGCACGTTACTGTTTTGTTTTAGACTGACTTTATACTTCGAACAAAAAGTTCAGAGTGAACCCCTAGTTCAGTTTTGGTTGAATCGAAGTGAAGAATATAATACTTTTTTTATTTTTTGTATATAAACATTTAATACCTTTTAAAAATATGTCTATTATTTTATGAAATAAAGGAAGGGGGGCGGGGCACGTTTACATTTTTTTAAGAGAGGCGTAGTTACATAAAGTTTGGAAACCACTGTATTATACTATCTAAAACTGAATTAGTAGTTATTAGACTATCATTAAATTTCATTAAAATAATAGTATTTTAGAATCGAAAGTGACGCCATTACAGAATTTATTCTTACTTCGATTCGTCAACGTATACGAATCAACTGCTTTGAATGAATAATAATTATTAACAATAAATCAGGTAAGTTTATTTATAAAAACTTTGAAAAATCTATTTATAATTAATTTTTAGTGTGTTTGCAATAAACATTTTTAATTAATTTTGATTCTTTTATAATTCAATCTATAATAACTGACATATATATACACTCAGCACTCTATAAAACCACCTTCTACTGAACGACCGCTCCATGCAATGACTGGCCAACCGTACTATGCAACGACCTTCCACCATCCCCACCTTAATACTGCCGTGACTGCTATATTTCTGCGTGAAATTTAAATTCACCAATTAACGTTAAATCGGCACTTTTGGATGTCCCTCTAGCTGTCGTTCGCTAGAACGGTTGAATTACTGATGCTGTCGTTGTGTAGAGTGATGAGTGTATTCATAACACTGACATTGAAGTTAAGTTATGAATAACTAAGAGATTATTATCATGTGTGATAATTTTCTATTTATCTATGCTTATTAAATAATGAATGAGTTTTTAAATTGCTCCAATTTTTGTAACAAAAAAACCTTAGCTTCTGTCATAGCTTACGATAGGTAAGAAGTTACTGTTTATTAATTTATGTTAGTATACTTTTAAGACTTTTAACTATTTCAATTAGTGAATATTCACTATGAATCACTGATTTCTCGCCTATACAATTTTAAAGAGTAGCGTTTAGCATCTTTCTTATAAGCTAGGTATATACATTGTTAATAGGTAATTAACAATAAAACATAATTTCATCAGTAAGGCGTGTTGATAAAGTTTTTTCTAAACTTCCTGATGAGATAAAAACTTTAAATGAGTAATATAACTTTAGAAAAAAAACATCCATACAAATGTAAACAAAAAATCAAATGGAAAAAACATTTTCTTTTAAGAGATGAAGGTAAATAAAATTGTCTGCATTGCTACTATTAATAATTTAAAACGAATGAAATATTTCTATAGAAGATGAAGACAACATTAAAAGCACTGTAATTATAGTAAATATAATTAAATAAGAGGTTTGCGCCTCACCCATATTAGTTCTTTTGTTTTTATTAACCATGCGAATTAAATAAATAAAGTTAATGGTATTAAATTTATTATCAAATATATAATTTTGATGCATAAACTATTCTTATTCAAACATTTTTCTCTTATACATCTAAGCATCACTCTTTCACGCATAACCGATGTAAACAGACCTGTACGCATTCATTTTTCTTTTATACATATACTCATCGCTCTCTCACTCATATGCACACTCTCCTTAGCGTTTCATCTTAAAAATTGTCGTATTTTAAAACGTGTCGAGGTTATTCCAATTCAATGCTCGCTAAAAAAAACTATGAATTCTAGTACAAATCATTAAACTAAATATATACCCCTTAACCACAAGAAAACAATATCAATTGACATGTGTTTCGACGTCATAAGAAGTCCTCATCAAGAGCCTATGTTTGGATTTAGTATAAATAAAAAATAAATGAATAAAAGTGATTTAGAATAATATTTTTTTATTTACACCTTAACCACAAGTTAACAATATCACTAGACCATGTGTTTCGACTTCATAAGACGTTCTCATCAGTAACCTAGATTTGAATTCAGTAAAAATTTAAAAAAACGAATAAAAGTGATCTAGATTAATAATTTTTTTATTAATTTCTAACGCGGGCCGTATACAATACCCTTGAGGACCATGGGCTGCCCTTCGCTTGCCTACTTGTTGAAAACAAAAATAAATGCTTTATTGTAGGTATATTTCATCGTAACATTTTTTTATTATCTTATAAAATATTTATTTTGAAATTGTAACAAAATTATTTCGAGCATGAAATCGTATTTTATTTTATATATTTTGATCAAACAAACGCAATATAACGTAATCACCTATGGGGAATATAACTGAAATTTTAATTTTTATAATATCTCGTTTTGTTTTGTATCTCTATTCTTTTTTTTGTGAATAATTCACTGAATCTGCGCAACAGGGTCTCGTCTAATCCGGCTGTATTGAGTAACATAGCACAGTAAGGATTGGATATTTATAATTCAGTATTTTCCAGCAAATCCGCGTGTACAATATGTTCACAGCTCATGTTAAAATGCGTAGGTAATATTGACTGGTAAAAATGTATTTTTTTACGACATTGATACATAAAATATTACATTGTATACCTTCATATTGTATGAAATTATTGGTATACCTTTGTATCTATAAATATAATTTAAGGGCTTGTATTTAAAATTTAAATAAACACTTTTTATTTAATCGTTTTCACGATATAACGAATATATTGTACGAAAAATTAATTATTTAACATTCAACAAATATATTGAACTTAAAACAAATTACAGTGGAGCCTCGCATAACGAACGCTGCGCACAACGAACTGCATCGTGTTTAATTTTGCCGCCCGAACGCTCCTACGTATCACGAAGTCGCCCGAACTTCCAAGGTCGCACGCAGTCGATGCTCAAACTTGCATGAACATGCATCAACGCGCGTCAGTCGTTCTTTTCTGTGCTTAACTCACACACCTGTTTGTTTTAATAAATGTAATTTTGTGTGTCTATATTATGAGTTCTAAAAAAAGCAGAAGGTGATTTCTGTTGAAATGAAACAAGAAATAATTATAAAGAGGATTTGACCCTGCAAGCCTCGGTCGACTCTCCTAAATTTGATTCTGACTAAAAAATAAAAAACGTGTGTGCAATCTTTTTTATGTTACAGTACCATATTTTATGCTACAGAACGAATTAAAAATTTTAACATGTATTATTATGAGAAAACGCGATTCACATAACGAACTTTTCGCATAACGAACTTGCTCCCGGAACGAATTAAATTCACGAGGCACCACTGTATATTACATTAAATAAATAGTTTACACTAAAAATAAATACTTTATATAGGGTCAACTGGGGTAAATATGAAACACGAAAAAAAAGGGGTAAAAGTGAAACAAGCTTCTAACTAAAAAACGAATTTCTTTACAGAAGAATTATAAAAACTGACATGATCTTTAAAGATTTGTTAAAGCGATCTGAAAATATAAATCGCCTAGTAAGTGATATGTCCCCCCTACAGACTTTTCTGTTAGACGATGGCAAAACGTGTGAATTAAATTTTAAATCTTTGCACATAACTTTCTGCATAACTCAGGTATAAATTAAAGTTACAAATTTCACATTGATATGCCACAAAGAAAATAAATCAAAGTTGCCTTTGTAGTTTTTCTTTTAATTTTTCGATAAGTATTTTCCATCTAATTAAGATTTAAAAATTCGGGAAAAAGTGAAACAGAAATATGGGAAAATATGAAACACAGCCGGGGATAATCTGAACCAGTTTTTGCAAGTCTGGACAAGTCACACATGTTACAGTTAAAGTCAGTTTGAGTGCAGATTTCAGAGTGGATGCATCATTTTGGTTGCAGTCTTCAAAATGCTACGAAATTACGTTAAAAAGGTCCTAAATAAGGCTGTACCGGAATTCCGGTCCTATGGAAGTTTGAAAGGGGTCAATAGTCAATAGTACATCAGGGGTCTATGGAACAATTTGTATGTTTTGAAAATCGATGTTTTTTATGCAATGCAAGAGTTTGAAAACAGTTAAAAGAGCACAAAAAAATGTTTCACTTTTACCCCATTATTTTTAAAAAAATCATTTTCGGTTTAAATATTTATCTGATATTTTTCAAACTTTGTAGATGTATTTAGGATGATATTAAGAGTACACATTGTATGTGATATATTAGCAAAAACGAATATTCTTTTTAAAAAAATACATTATTCGCAAGTATATTCTAAGTTTTATTGTAATTTCCATAACCTTTAAATATATTTCATTACCTGCTGGTTAGACATTTATAACCTAGCAAGGTGCGACACATGTTTCCTATGCAGTTTTTCCCACTTATTTCATTTTTACCCAGCAAATATAAATATAACGCATTATATGAAAGTTAGAAGCCTGTTTCATTTTTACCCTTACCTGTTTCACTTTTTCCCAAACTAGAGGTTAAAAATGAAACACACATTTTTCATTTTTTAAATCTGTGTTGTATGGTACAGTTCAAATGACGTAGGTATTTGAAAGGATTATTCATAGGCACATCTAGTAGAAAAAATTAAAATATGAATTTGTATCGTTAACTACCAAAAAAAATGAAAGATTTGTATTTTGTTTCACTTTTACCCCAGTTGACCCTACTAAAAAAATTCTTTGCACGTGACCTAAATTTGAACCTGTTAGATTTTCTATATTTTTATCTAACGTAAAAACTAACCAACTTTCTTTCGCTCTAATAGATTTGATATTTTTAATGTGAATTTCTATATTTTAAAACGATTAAATATTCACTTTACATATGCATTAAAAATAATTAAAATAAAATGTATATTCACGTGTATAAAGTAGATAGTATACAATTTTAAGTGCAAAGTATTAAAATTTATCTTCGATGTATAAAAGTGAAAACTATAAAATTTAAAGCAAGATTTTAATTTTACATTTGCACGCTAGATGTCTACGCCAAAAAAGTATAACATATCGCGCGTACAAATGCCACACACCTTTTTTTTTAATCGGGATATAGAATAGCATATGCCCTCCCTAAGGATGCAAGCTATCTCCCTGCCAAATTTCATCAAGATCGGTTTAGCAGTTTATCCGTGAAAAGGTAACAAACAAACAGACAGACACTGCATTACTACATGTATAATAATTTATTATACAACATAAACCGAAGAAGGTCTAGCTGCCTCAGCTTAATAATTTAAGTGTCAGCTAATGACATATAAATTTAAGTAGTTGATTTTAAAGACTATAAAAAGGATAATAAAATAGTTAGATAATGCACAAATACTCACTTCCATTAATTTGAAATAATTTAAAACGTCGAGGATATCTATCAAGTTACCGTTTTTATTAACTTGTAGATCTTGGAATGCTATGAAAATGTGTTGGTGTCTCTTTCTAAGTATAAATTCAGAAATCGTTTAAATTCGACATAAATTTGTGCTGCCTCATAAAGCAACAGAATACATTTACTATATATACATAGGTCTCTTAGATTTTGTCATGCAGTTTCATAAAGAAATATCGATTAGAAGAATCAATTAAGAATGTTTGATGAAGCATATCAAAAAAAAGAAATTGAAACGTGAAATGTACGATTTTAAAAAAATACGTTCTTGCTGACATTTAAAATTTAAATTAATATTTATTTTCATGATTTTTACTTTCTTATACAGGGTTTCCCAACGTGGATCCCCAGAAGTTTGAAAGGGGTCTATAGTACATTAGGGGTCTATAGGAAATTTGTATGTTTTGAAATTCGATGTTTTTTATGAAATGCAAGAGTTTAAAAACAGATCAAAGAGTAAAAAAAAATCATTCATAAATAATTACAGGAGGTGTTTATAAATTTTGTAATTCCTTCAAAAGGGGTCTACATGCAAAAAAGGTTGGGAGCCTCTGCAGCCTCTGCTATAGAAGAATAAATATAGTAAGTATAAGAAAGTATACACGGAAAAAAAAGAAACCTTAAGAATTACAGTTTTTTTCCTGTACATCCAGGATATAGTAGAAGCGACAACCAATTATTATGAGTAAATTTTTTACTCTATGAAACTGCAATAATATAATTTTAGGCTGTATTTTATAAAATAGGTTGTCGATTACTATTCGAGATGTACAGGAAAAAACTGTAATTCTTCAGGTTTCTTTATTTACGTGTAGTAATTCGAAATTTTAATTAAAATACCCAATTTTGACTTTTCCTCAATCCATTTTGACTGTTTTTTTTTCGAAAAAACGTGTAAGGGTTACCGACAAAATAAGTTTTGGAATTGTTCTATATAAGGTAAAAGCTTTAAAGAATATTATTATCTTTGATTAATGTTCTATCACTTTCAAAAATAAATAAATATTTTCAATATTTATTTTTGAAGCAATTTTATTTATTTATATTTTTTGATTTTTCTAAAATATATTTGCTGTAGTTGTATAAAAGAAATACATTTTAATTATGAAAGTTGTATAGAACATTTTAATTGTTTTTATTATCCTGATAAATTAACTCAAAAACAAATATTTAGTTATATTTTTGATTTTTCTAAATTATATTTGATATATGCGGTTCATAAAAGAAAAGCACATTTTTTTCATATTTCTGATAAAAATATAAAACAAAGTCCTTGCCAGTGTGTCTGTCTGTGTATGATTTTCTCAGTAACTACTGAACAGATTTTGTTCCGGTTATCACTAATGAATAGAGTGTTTCACAAAAAAGATTTAGGTGTAAAATTTTTATAAATTAATTAAATTAATAAAATATGAAAAAATAAAATTGTCAGAGAGGTGTCTTCGCATGCGCTGCGTGAATAGTTTGTGGGATGGTAATGGATGATAAATATAAGTCGTGTGGTTTTATATTTTTATTCCTCCCACGTAAAATTTTATATACAAATCAAATAATATATATATACAAACGTACACATGTAAACACAGTAGGTGTATTGTGGTGTGAGTGACGGTAGTGTGCTGTCCTTCTCTGGCCGTGACTGCTTTGTTATTGCTGGCGCCTTGATCTGTTGGTCTACTTCAGCGGTAGTAGAAATGGATGTGGATCGTTTGTTGTAGCTTCTGATACCTGATAGTTGCAGTACTGTCGTGTTATGTTGTGACACGATGGCGTTTGATTTTCGACTTAATTTCCTGAGGGCATACGTCTAGTTTTATACGTTTTACCCCCAACACATTTTCGATGACCGTTGAAACACGTGTTCCTAATATTTCGCAATACTCATTAGTGGCGGCATTCGTCAAAGGCAGTGTGCCGTCTATACATGTGCGTGTTTATTGTCTGTTGAGTTGGTCATGTTGCAACACCTGTTTTTATTATTGTCGGCAGTTATCAAAAGGTGGTGTTTGTTTGTTTTGATTTATTAGTTTTTCTAATTGTGTGACAGTGTTGCCACAAGTTTAATAAGTTTATTACAGATTAAATTTATATCCCCGGGTTACAAGTACCTGATAAATAACCAAATATGTTTTTCTTACCAATGGCGAAGATAACATATTTAAGATAATATTGTAATCAAATAATGTATAATTAATAATACATAAATGTAGATAAATACCTTATACTAATGTAAGCATTTGCAATATAGTTTGTAAACGCAATTGTGGTATTTATTTTTATATATAATAGCGATAGTGGTGTTGTAGGTGGACGACCGACATCATTTCCGCCCAAACTCCGATACGTTTTTATTCATTTCCGCCGAGTTTTTCACCTCGATATTGTGTACAGTGACGTCAGTTCCGTTGAAATAACTTGCAGACGGTTCACATCATGTCGCGAGTAAAGAAATTGTTATTAAATTAGTTTTTCTTTAATATTTTTGATAGCATGTCGGGCGAGGTGTTTTATGTACAGAGATGTATTCTTATTTTTTATGCAAGGCTTTTTTTTAGCAGAGAAGTAATTTTGAATTCTATTTAAAATTCTAGTTGCTATATGAAACTTTTTTGCACTATTTTTTTGTTTATTTTATTTATTGTTTATCAGGTCGTGTTTTACAAATAAAAATAGATGTAATTTCACCAATTTTGAGTCAAAATATATTTAAAATGCATCTGTTTTTTTTATTTATATTTTTAATTTTTAAATATAACATTTCTAATTCATGAATTATACGCCATTCAAAAATAAAAAAAATAAAACCGACTTAAAAAAGAATACCCAATAATTAAATTTCATAGTTTTTAAAGTCAATACCAATACAAACCAATACAATTTTTTAAATAAAGAATGGTGACGCCACCTATTAGTAAAGTATAAATTTATTTTTATTTCATGTTATAACTCGCAAAGAATAAAATAGAATGTTTTTGATAAATAGTTTGAAATTAATTCAGTGCAGTTTTGAGAAGAGTTTCATAACGTACATTGTTACGTAATGTAGCTAAGCTAGCCTTCTAATTTGTACACAATTGTGCAGTTAATATACAATTTATTTAAATATGTATGTATTCCACACCGCTGTAGTATTGTATAGTGAAACCTGGATAACTGGAATCTCAATGGATCTGTTATTTTATCCCACTTAAAGAGGTGTGTCTCATTTACCCAGTTATAAACGTGAAAATGTAGAAGTGATAGGACTCCAGTATGAATTCTAATTATAGAAGTTTCCCACTTATCCAAGTCCCACTTAAACATTTAAATTATATTTTTATTTTTTGTATGTGTATTGTGAAACGTTAAACAGTGTTCCCAATTTTTCCTTATAATTTTCCTAAGACAAACGAGCAGTTTACCGGATGAAGAAAAGAAATCATAGTCACCGAAATTGTGAGTACCATTTTAACTATGTTAATGCCCTTGTGCAGGTTAAACGTTTTATTGGTTAACCCACCTGTACCCAACATAAACTGTTTTTATTATTGTATATACGAGTATATTTTCGAAGTTTTTAGGGTTATTTTTAAGTTGTTCATTTTTTATTTTTATTGGCGTATGTTTTTTTGATTTTTTTTTTGAGTGGCGTATCTTCGAAATACATGATCAAAGTCTAATAAAATTTATATGGGATTGCCTTGGGAGTATACTCTTTCAAACAAACAAAAAATCATCCAAATCGGTGCATTTTTGTCGAAGTCTTACATAAAAAACCCCCAGCCGAACTGATTATGAGAACTATTTTTTGAAGTCGGTTCAAAATGAACACAAAAATTAATATTTCAATGAATAAACTTTTTTTTATTGCTAACTAACAAAATAAATAAAAATTGATAAATTTAATTAATGTATAGATATAATTTTCGTTTTTTTTAGGATTTTTTTCTTTCTTAAATTTTATTTTTATTTTTGAGTGGCATTTTAAAGTCCATGGTTAAATTCTGATAAAATTTATATGGGACCACCTCAAACGTATACTCTTTAAAAATACAAAAAAAAATGAATAACTGCTTTAACATTTCCACGAATAAATATTTTTTATTGCTAACTAACAAAATCAATAAAAATTTATTATAAAATAAAATACAATTACATTGTAAGAAAAATCTTTATGTTATATAAAGGTGTATGTTACACGTATTTGTTATTAGAATTTTTCACTCTTGCTCACAATAGAGTCAATTTCAAGCCAATAACATGAAACGTTTCATATGATATCGTGAACTCAGAAATTGTTATGAAATTAGTTTTTCTATAATATTTTTGATACGAAATTGAGGCAGGTATCATATATCAGCTCGTTTTTACACCTGGATATATAACATATACGTTTAGTAACTTTTATATTGATTTATGTGGCTTTCACGTGTTCCCATGCAATTTAACATATTGTGTTTTTGTTTTAAAGAATGTCTTGGGGAAAATTCTTCATGTACACTGTTAAAAATACATGAAACGATGATGTTTATATTATTTTTGTACCTTTTATTCTTACTTGGTAAGCTGTTTGAATGTATAATTGTGTTTTAACTTGTTCAGAAAATGTTAATTTATTTAAAGGCGGAGTATATGTATTTTTTATTGTGACATTTTTTATAGAAATATGTATAACTATTTGTAATAATTTATGGTAATGAAATGAAAAATTTTTTCGTATTTTTTTTTTAATAAATAGTTTTTTTCAGTGGGAAGGGCATATATATTTACATATTTATTCCTTGGAATACAGAAATACAACATTCAAAATTTTGTACTTATTACATACGGGTGGAAACGTTGAGTTATTTTATGTATAACGAAAACAGTAACTACTGAAAATAAAAATAAACTCTTAACGCAACTATATTATTATTTTCGTTCGACAATATTGCTTTAAAGAGAAACAATACTTAATATATAAATATTGTTTTCGTTATAAATTTGGAGTTTCATGAAGACTTTAACAAGTTTCGCACACACGTTTTATGTTAACACCAACAACGGTATTAAAACAATGGTGATATTATGAAAATTATTTTTTACGTTGAAGTATCACTGCTCTAAAATCTATAGCAAATATATAGATACTAACACAACATTAATACCTTATTTGAGAGTTCTTACTAGCTAGCAAATTTTCCTAGCCTTTTTAAGATACCGGGTATAAATCTGTATAGAGCATTATATTGTAACTTACTTTACATTGTTTCTTTATTTGAACGAATATTAAAATTAACTATAACTTATAACCCTAACTACTATCACTTCGCTAGCGCATCCCTCAATTAATTTTTTTAAATTAAAAAAAAACTCAATTTTATTAACGTATCTGAAATATGTATCTAACAATTTTTTTACTTTGCATGTAATTTTTTCGATGTAAGAGTACCATCAAAAAATAAATTGTGGATTTTAATCGCCGAAAATATTTTCGATATTAACTAAGATTTTAAATTGACGGTTAACTTATCGTGCAGTTTATTTATTTAATGCATTATATGTATATATTTTTTAAATCAATGTGACTATCTCTATGTTTTTATATTTACGTAATTTTAACAGTGTAATAAAAGCTAAGTTTATAAAAGTTGTGCTAGGGTTTATCTTTAAAGTAAATAATAATAGGTATTCAGGTGTTGATTTAAGCTTTTTGATAATAGTGTTGGAAAAGTATATTCATAGTTATTTATTGCTTCAACGGAAAATAGGTTCGTTAAGTATATATTATGTTTATGCATATTATCATATTATAATAAAATATGTAAATGACAATGTATATAATATATGTACAGGCTGTCCCAGAGGAAGGTGTTGAGTTGAAACAAATCAGCTGACATTTTCAAATAGATGCAGTTATTAAATATTAAAAAAATGCGTTAAAAAATCGAACAGTATACAGTTGTTAATGGGTATAGACTATAGACAAAATATAACATATTTTTAGTATATATTTGTTACGTTAGGTAACATAAGAAATAAGCAATGATGATAATAGTAAATCAAGTTGGAAAAAAGTTTGTAGCCGTGCGTTTTTTTACAATACGCTGCCTAAATTGTTGAATATTGAACAATATAATGTAATAAAGAATAGGCATAATGACTTATTTAAAAAAAAACTATTAATATGATGATCTTACGTGTTTCCTATTTAAAAAAATACTTATTTCTGCAGAAAATAAAGGTTTAATCGTAAAAAACGTTTACTGATGCGTGACGTCATTCGCTCTGATTGGTGTTCCATTTAACATGGCGGATTGTTGTATTTTGCATTTTTATTTTAGCAAAAATTATATTATATATAGTATAGTCAAATTAAATTTTGAGCGGAATTCTCTGGAAACAGCAAAATTTTTATACTATTATGTAGAGGAGATATTGTAGTTTCACCACCCAAAAGTCCCACGAGCTAAACCTTGTGCTAACTCGGGGAGCCCCATTCAAAGTTGGATTTTGTACAAATATTTGTTCATTTTCTTAGCTCATAAAAATACAGTTATCTCGAGAACCAGAGTAGATATCGAAAAAAGTGTTGCTGTTTTAGAATTGCTATTAAATACTCAACAATATGACTAGATAATATTATACCTATTTTGAAACGTTTCGGTGTCCCGTTCATTTGTTCGTCAAAAATCGCTGTAATTTTATTGTTTTTTCAATTATATACTTTTTCATTACCATATTAAGTATGAAAAGAATTTTTTTTTCTATTTTTTGTAATTTGCATCTTATTCTACGTTTAATTTCCATTAAAAATCGATCATAGGTTTTGATCTAAAAAAATTTTGTGCACATGTAAATAAAATATCAAAAAAGTATAATTTAGTTTACAAATTAAATTAATGGTAAATAAACTGTATACGGTTTTTCAAAAACATTTAATATTTCATTAACAAGTCATGTTATCTAGAAAATTTTGGGCATTTTGGAATCACTATAAAATTTACCTAATATAATGGGTGCACAGAAAAAAATATTTTAACACTGTGAACATATATGGGGTGGTTTTATAGTAAACTGCATAAAAATTATAGTCTACGAACTCAAACATGGCTGTGCTCCTTTAAATAATCCCTAGGACTATGATGTTAGCTACATATATAGTGCCCATATATATGTACGTTTATACAAAAAAAAATTCCACGAATAGACCATACAAAAAAAATTACAGTCGTTTTAACCTGTGAACTGAAATTTATTTTTTTGTAATTTGGTATAATCATGATATCTACTAAACAAATGAAGATACATGCAAGTACCATCACATCAAAATACGTAAAATTTTATGCACTACAGCTTTTATGAAAAGTATTTTTTGCTCTCTTTATTCTAAATGGTTAATAAATCTAAGCGAAAATTTATTGATGGAGGGGTCAACGAAACATAAGCTAGTTTTGATTTTTTTCTGGCCCAAATATAAATATTTGATAAAAAATAAGTAATACAAATTTTAGAACATAATAATTTGCAAACTCTGTGATAAATAAAATTTCGATAAGATTATATATTACAGAGATATTTAATTTTAAAGCTCTCAAAAAAATTACATTTTACATCAAAATTGTTGTACAGAGTAAGCTATGGAAATTATCTCCGTGTAGAGGAAAACATTGACGAAGTTGAAAATTTGGAAAGATGTTACCAAATATCTATAGTTTATTATAATAAACAATGCTCAGTAATAGAATTTTAAATTCAACCCCTACATTGTAAAAACTACCCTTAGTGTATAACTCTCAAGTTATGTTCTCGATTTTCTTGTAAACGGTCTATCGTACAAAAAAATGTACTGAACTAATTGTGTAGAGAATAAAATTTACTATTGATAACAAAATGCATATTGATTGAGTTCATTGAAATTACGGCGTTATTCAAAGGTTTAAAAATTAGGCCAAAAAATGTATTAAATGTAGGTTATTTCTGAAGCGCACAGACATTATTTTGTCAAACTTTGTAAGTATTAACTACTTACAATATTACACAACCACACCAAACTCCCTATCGATCAATGCAACAGAAAAAAAGTTATAGCCATTTTAATAAAAGAAAACTTAATAAAAATTGTAAATTTTGTAATATTGATATGTTGTTATGGTAAAAATTATCGCTACTTTTTCACGATAACATTAGTCTCTTAAAAATTATGATATTTATTTGAAAATACACAATAATGATGGCTGTAGTTTTGTTTCAATGCTGAGTTATTAACAATTGTGTATGTTACTTTATAGGGGTTTTACAGCTCTTTAAGTCCGCAGAAATGGAAAGTGTTAATTTCAAATTTCAAAATAATAATATTTAAAAAAATGTTTACACCAAAATAAAATATTAAACTAGCACTCTTACATACTTGATAAAGTTATTAGACCCCTTTATTTTTCAATTGATTTTATAATTTCAATGTGCTTTGTATTCTAGTCTATAACACTAGCCCCTAAATTAAGATCATGAGGAATATATAAAGTTGGTCCATAAAGTTTCAAATTTTTTTATATGGACTTACAAATAAATATTGATAAGATTATTAGCAATATATAAAGTTGTACCATTAAGTTTCAAAATTTTTTGAAGTAAACCCTTGAAAAACAAGCTAAAACGAAGCTAAAATGAAGGAAATAAGCTGTTGTAAATATTATTTTTTTATTTTTTATGATAAATTTACAATCTCTGTATTTATTTGTAAGACCATATAAAAAAATTTGAAACTTTATGGACCAACTTTTATAATATAAATGTAATTTGAAATTAACACTTTCCATTTCTGCGGACTTAAAGAGCTGTAAAACCCCTATAAAGTAACATACACAATTGTTAATAACTCAGCATTGAAACAAAACTACAGCCATCATTATTGTGTATTTTCAAATAAATATCATAATTTTTAAGAGACTAATGTTATCGTGAAAAAGTAGCGATAATTTTTACCATAACAACATATCAATATTACAAAATTTACAATTTTTATTAAGTTTTCTTTTATTAAAATGGCTATAACTTTTTTTCTGTTGCATTGATCGATAGGGAGTTTGGTGTGGTTGTGTAATATTGTAAGTAGTTAATACTTACAAAGTTTGACAAAATAATGTCTGTGCGCTTCAGAAATAACCTACATGTAATACATTTTTTGGCCTAATTTTTAAACCTTTGAATAACGCCGTAATTTCAATGAACTCAATCAATATGCATTTTGTTATCAATTGTAAATTTTATTCTCTACATAATTAGTTCAATACATTTTTTTGTACGATAGACCGTTTACAAGAAAATCGAGAACATAACTTGAGAGTTATACACTAAGGGTAGTTTTTACAATGTAGGGGTTGAATTTAAAATTCTATTACTGAGCATTGTTTATTATAATAAACTATAGATATTTGGTAACATCTTTCCAAATTTTCAACTTCGTCAATGTTTTCCTCTACACGGAGATAATTTCCATAGCTTACTCTGTACAACAATTTTGATGTAAAATGTAATTTTTTTGAGAGCTTTAAAATTAAATATCTCTGTAATATATAATCTTATCGAAATTTAATTTATCACAGAGTTTGCAAATTATTATGTTCTAAAATTTGCATTACTTATTTTTTATTAAATATTTAAATTTGGGCCAGAAAAAATCAAAACTAGCTTATGTTTCGTTGACCCCTCCATCAATAAATTTTCGCTTAGATTTATTAACCATTTAGAATAAAGAGAACAAAAAATACTTTTCATAAAAGTTGTAGTGCATAAAATTTTACGTATTTTGATGTGATGGTACTTCCATGTATCTTCATTTGTTTAGTAGATATCTTGATTATACCAAATTACAAAAAAATAAATTTCAGTTCACAGGTTAAAACGACTGTAATTTTTTTTTGTATGGTCTATTCGTGGAATTTTTTTTTGTATAAACGTACATATATGGGCACTATATATGTAGCTAACATCATAGTCCTAGGAATTATTTAAAGGAGTACAGTCATGTTTGAGTTCGTAGACTATAATTTCTATGCAGTTTACTATAAAACCACCCCATATATGTTCACAGCGTTAAAATATTTTTTTCTGTGCACCCATTATATTAGGTAAATTTTATAGCGATTCCAAAATGCCCAAAATTTTGCAGATAACATGACTTGTTAATGAAATATTAAATGTTTTTGAAAAACCGTATACAGTTTATTTACCATTAATTTAATTTGTATACTAAATTATACTTTTTTGATATTTTATTTACATGTGCACAAAATTTTTTTAGATCAAAATCTATGATGGATTTTTAATGGAAATTAAACGTAGAATAAGATGCAAATTACAAAAAATAGAAAAAAAAATCTTTTTATACTTAATATGGTAATGAAAAAGTATATAATTGAAAAAACAAAAAAATTACAGCGATTTTTGACAAACAAATGAACGGGACACCGAAACATTTCAAAATAGGTATAATATTATCTAGTCATATTGTTGAGTATTTAATAGCAATTCTAAAACAGCAACACTTTTTTCGATATCTACTTTGGTTCTCGAGATAACTGTATTTTTATGAGCTAAGAAAATGAACAAATATTTGTACAAAATCCAACTTTGAATGGGGCTCCCCGAGTTAGCACAAGGTTTAGCTCGTGGGACTTTTGGGTGGTGAAACTACAATATCTCCTCTACATAATAGTATAAAAATTTTGCTGTTTCCAGAGAATTCCGCTCGACGTGTTTTTTGAGTTATTTTGACTATACTAATATTATATATCTCGTTTTTTAATATAAAAATAAATTCGTTTTTTAGAATTTTTTTAACCTATTTCATTATTTAAAATCATAATTCTGTAGAATAAAAAGATACACCTAATTTTTATGTTTAACCAAGTGAAGCCGCGGGTACAGCTAGTCAAGAAATAAAAACAAATAAACAGTGTATTTATCTTTATAATTGATATCTAAAAATAAATGGTTTAATGTAAACTTTGAGTACAAAATAAATATTTCTATAAAGTCACAGTAATATAAAAATTCTTTTTTTTATGTGCTTTAAAATAAAATTGTTTCAATATAGTTTGTATAAAAAGTACTCGGTACATGTTCAAAAGCTAACATTCTAGATAAAAATCTTTATATTTTCTTTCATATATTCCAACAATTCTTTATATAATACAAACAAAGTCTTTTTAATTGAAAATTTATCCGAACGAATTTCAAACTATAATAGTTTTTACAAGGAAAAACAAAGCCAGCTACTGTTACAATATTTTTCTTTCTTTATATGAACCTCTATCTCTCTGCTGTTATGTTTTAACTTACAATTAGTTCTTTTTATTACTTTAGTTAATGTTAAACGATGTGATTAACAGTTAAATGCGATGCAGATATTTTAATGTTAGTTTTTTTGTAGTTTGTAACATTTACAATTTTGTCTAGTGCTTTTAAAATAAACAATATGATAAATGAAACAGACAATTTATGTTGAAATATTAAAGTTATTTTCTTTTATATACAGTGCGTTCATGATGAAAGGAACAAATTCGTTTAAAATTCAGGTAACTATTTTGTGGAAAAACGCTCGGATACGTCGATTAGTATTTTTAGTTACGGATTTTTTGACATAAGAAAATTATATACAGGGTGTCCCAAGAAGAATATATGCAGTCATCATTGATTTTTTTAAATGGAACACCCTATATATTATGTCATTTTTGAAATGTACGATAAATTCTGAACACTTTTTGCACAAACATACTATAGCTCTAGAATCAGCGGTTTTTGGAATAATGACGTTTGAAATGTGTCTCAAGATGAATATATGCAGTCATCATTGATTTTTTTTGATGGAACATTCTGAATATTTTGCAATTTTTGAATTGTACGATAAAATCTGAACACTTTTTATACAATATACCATAGCTCTAAAATCAATGCTTTTTGGAATAATTTTATTTCTTTTGTATGTTTTATTATTAATGTTCATTAATTTTTTATTTATTTATCACATTTCAAACGTCATTATTCCAAAAACTGATGATTTTAGAGCTATTCTATGTTGTACAGAAAGTGTTCAGAATTTATCGTACAATTCAAAAATGGCAAAATATACAGAATGTTCCATTTAAAAAAATCAATGATGACTGCATATATTCATCTTGAGACACATTTCAAATGTCATTATTTCAAAAACCGCTGATTCTAGAGCTATAGTATGCTTGTACAAAAAGTGTTCAGAATGTATTGTACAATTCAAAAATGACATAATATATAGGGTATTCCATTTAAAAAAATCAATGATGGCTGCGTATGTTCTTTTGTGACTGTATATAATTTTCTTATGTAAAAAAAATCCGCAACTAAAAATACTAATCGAAGTGTCCGAGCGTTTTTCTACAAAATGGTTACCTGAATTTTAAACGAATTTGTTCCTTTCATCGTGAACGCACTGTATATACTCGTAAATGTAAAACCTAATAGTTTTCTACTTAAATCCAAATGACTGCAGATAATGATTAATAATAAAATAATTAGAATAAAACAAGAAATAGACTATTTATTTAAAAACGTATCATATCTTTAATTTTATTGTACATGAGTGGAAACGTTGACTTAGACTATGGAAACCTTGTTTTATATATAACGAAAACAATATTTACTTTAATAGTTGCATTATAAGAGTCTATTTTTCTATCCCACCTCGTTTGTCTATCTGTCTGTCTGTCTGTACACGATTTTCTAAAGCTTTAGATGCATTTAAGATGAAATTTTAATAATACAACGAAAACGGAAACGAAATGCTTTACAGGCAACGTTGCGCGTAAACTATGTAAGGAAAACAACACTATTAAGTTAAGTTAGATAAATATAATACATATTTCTGTTATGATAGTCCGTAAAACAGGTTTTTAATTTCGTATTTACTTGCTAGATATCACTTTGTCAAAGAAGTACACAGAAAAAAAGACAATTGAAGAATTACAGTTTTTCTTTGTATATCCCGGATGGTAAGCGACAACTTATCATTATATGTATAATATTTTTTACGATCTAAAACTGTAATAATAATATAATTTTAGGCTGTAATGTTTGAAGTTTATCCATTATATAGGTGCCTTTTCATGGAGCGTCATTGACGCTAGTTTTCTAGCGTCAAATCTCATCACGTGACCGATTTTAAATTTTTGAATTTTAGCTGTCAACTACTGTTTGACGTTTAAGTGTGAAAAAACAACCAATAAATTACGTTCAGTTATTAAAAATTGATTTACATTTCATTATACTATTCGTAAAGACGTATAAACTCACAAAACAAACAAGAATACACATAATATCAAAACTACTGACATTAGGTGTCACATGATTTCTAGCGTCAAGCAGTATGAGCTCAACCATGTTGAGCTTTTTCACTTGACGCTGACCAATAGCAAGCATTCAAAATTCAAAATCGTAGCGTCCAGCGTCAATGACGCTCCATGAAAAGGCACCTTATTAGTTATCGCTTAGGCGGCTATTACACTATCAAATAAATATGTCAAAGATCTTAGACAAAGATTTGATCAAACATAAGAGACTGCCATTATCTATGATCAGAGAAATATTATGAATATTATAAAAGATGACATTACACTGTCATATTTCTTTGATTAAAAAAATTAAAATCAAATTTAACATAGGTGGATATTACACTAACAAAGAAATGTGATATTTATTTGATAGTGTAATATCCACCTTACTATCCGGGATGTACAAGAAAAACTGTTTCTTTTTTCCTGTGTATATAACTTCTAATGCACGTACATAAGAACACACACCCATACTTTTTTTAGTTATCAATGCAGTTTCATTTAAAATATAGTTCATTGATATACAATTTTTATTAAATTTATAATTTAACATAATTTTCTGTTTGGTTGAGAAGATAATGCCATAATGCTTTTTATTATAAAAAAAATGTTTATTGAAAGGTGAAGATAAAATATTTTTTTCGTATGTGGGTTGACACATGAGTGCATAACATTGTCCAATTATGAGTAGTACTCGATCATAGTAAAAATAAACTGCCTTGGCAGGCACGAGACTTTTTTATACATCATGATACCGAAGTATTGATAATATGGTTAATTTTATTTTTTAACATTTGATTTTTAAATATTTTATTTACAAAATGATTTTCGGTGAATGCAATGGATATATACAGGGTCCTCCAATAGTGCGTCCGGCATTGTTTTACGCCCAAACTATTGAAGATAGAGAGTTAGGATAAAAATTTTACTATATATATCGACCCTAAAGAATTTCAGGAAAATATTTTCAACCCCCTAAAACCGCTCCTTGGGGGGTTGTTTGAGGGGTACATGTCCGTTTCTCAGTAAAATCAAATAGAATGGTATATCAAAAAGTACATATTTGTAAAGATAATAAAAAAATAAGATACTTTCGTAAAACAAAAATTTTCATACTTTCAATTGTTTAAAAAATATGGCGACTTGTTATCAAATTTTAGAGTTTTACTCAAAGTGCTCTAATTTCGTTAAATATTTATGGAATTTTATTATTATTTTTAATTTAGAAAGTAGAAATAATGAACTTTGTAAAGATGTATGATTATTTGAGATTTTAATAGTTGCAAGTGTCATACTCGACATACCAAAAATTAAAAAGTTCAATTAGGGATAATTCAAAATTTTTAAATACAAGGGTATATCAATTAGTACTTTTTCTTAAAGAATATATGTAAATAAACAGTTTTTGATAAAAAAAAATTAAAATTAAAAATTTTAATTTTCAGTTTTCAATTTTAAAATTATAATTTTAAATTTTAAATTTTCTTTACAAAAGTTGTTTATTTACATTTCCTTTTTAAGAAAAAGTGCTAATTGATATACCGTTGTATTTGAAAATTTTTAATTATCCCTAGTTGAACTTTTGAATTTTTGATATATCGCGTATGACACTTTAAACTATCAAAATCACAAATAGTCATACATCTTTACAAAGTTCATTATTTCTACTTTCTAAATTTGAAAAAATAATAAAATTCCATTAATTTTTAACGAAATTAGAGCACTTTTAGTGAAACCCTAAAATTTGAGAACAAGTCGCCATATTTTTTAAACAATTGAAAGTATGAAAATTTTTGTTTTACGAAAGTTTCTTATTTTTTATGATCTTTACAAATATGTACTTTTTGATATACCATTCCATTTGATTTAACTGAGAAACGGGTATGTACCCCTCAAACTACCCCCCAAGGAGCGGTTTTAGGGGGTTGAAAATATTTTCCTGAAATTCTTTAGGGTCAATATATATAATACATTTTTTATCCTAACTCTCTATCTTCAATAGTTTGGGCGTAAAACAATGCCGGACACACTATTGGAGGACCCTGTATAATTTTAATAACAAAACAAATTAGGATTATTGATTATTGAATAGGTACTTGTTTTTAATTGAGACTTCAATTTTGACAGTTGTATAATAAAATTCCTCCATTGGCATAGATAACTAGATTATTAAAATTATTTTTAAATTAAAACTAAAATTATTATTTTTTTGGTCAATTCATAAAAGATACAAAAAAAAGAATAGAACATAAATTAAAGAAAATAACGTTCTCTACAACTTTTCTTAAAAACATTTTTTTCTGATATGAACAGTTTGAAATATAAATTAAAAATTTTTTTTGGAAAAAATTATTAGAATAAAAATTATAGATAATAATATTCTATACAACTTGTATCTCAAACATTTTTTTCTAATACCTACCGTTTAAAAAATAATTTTTTTTTTTTTAGAAAATCGATTATTTCCTAGAAAAAATTGGGGGGGGGATGGAAAGAACATAAATTATAGATAAAAATACCTTCTACAACTTTGATCTAAAACATTTTTTTCTAATGTGCACCGTTTCAAAAATAATTCAAAAATAATTCGAAAAATAATTATATTTCCGTTTCCGGTTTAGTGATGGTTTTCAAAAATAGGAGGTGCACATCTAGAGCATACAAGAACCTTAAGTTTAAAATTTCATGTTCGTAAGTATTACAGTTTTGGCTGTAGAGTGTTCACAGACACACACACACACACACACACACACACACACACACACACACACACACATACACATACACACACACACACACACAGACGTCATTGAGTTAATGGTGGTATATGATTCAGGGACCCTCAAAACATGTAATTCCGTTAAAATCTCGAGTTCGAATTTTTTCGTGATCACTACTTTATTTATACATTACATTTCATGTATGTATGAAAAAGTAAAAATAGAACATAAATTATAGAAAATAATATTCTCTACAACTTGTATCTCAAACATTTATTTCTAATACCTATAACCGTTTAAAAAATAAATCGAAAAAATTAAAAATTATTTCCTAAAAACAAATTTTAGGGGGGGGGGGGGGTTAATGGATAGAACATAAATTATAGATAAATACCCTCTACAATTTTGATATAAAACCTTTTTTTTCTAATGTGCACCGTTTATACATCATGACACCGAGTATTATAATATGTGATTACTTTTATAATTTAATATTTGATTTTAAAATTTTTTACTTACAAAATAATTTTCAATGAATGAAATTGATACATTGTATTTAATATTGACATTAAATAATAAACGAAATCAATTAAGATTATTGATTATTGTATTAACAAGTATTTATTTTGCTAGATTTCAATTTTGACACTTCTAATAATAAATGATAAAATTTTCATAGATAACTAGATTTTTTGTATTATTCAAATCATTTTTAAATTAAATCCATTAAAACTAAAATTATTCTTTTTTTGGGTTAATTCATAAGATACAAAAAAAAAGAATAGAACATAAATTATAGAAAATAATATTCTCTACAACTTGCATCTCAAACATTTTTTTCTAATACCTACCGTTTAAAAAATAAATCGAAAAAATATTTTTTTTTAGAAAATCGATTATTTCCTAAAAACAATTTTTGGGGGGGATAATGGATAGAATATAAATTATAGATAAATACCCTCTACAACTTTGATCTAAAACATTTTTTTCTAATGTGCACCGTTTCAAAAATAATTCAAAAATAATTCGAAAAATAATTATACTTCCGTTTCCGGTTTAGTGATGGTTTTTAAAAATAGGAGGTGCACATCTAGAGCATAAAAGAACCTTAAGTTTAAAATTTCACGTTCGTAAGTATTACAGTTTTGGCTGTAGAGCGTTCACAGACACACAGACACACAGACACACAGACACACAGACAGACACACACACAGACGTCATTGAGTTAATGGTTGTATATGATTCAGGGACCCTCAAAACGTGTAATTCCGTTAAAATCTCGAGTTCGATTTTTTTCGTGATCACTATACTTTATTTATACATTACATTTCATGTATGTATAAAAAAGTAACAAAAAGAAAACCAGCATATAGAAGTGAGTTGTTAACGTTAACAAGAGGTCGTATGACGCAGTGTGTGTGTGTGTGTGTGTGTGTGTGTGTGTGTGTGTGTGTGTGTGTGTGTGTGTACGTGTGTGTGTGTGTGTGTGTGTGTGTGTGTGTGTGTGTGTGTGTGTGTGTGTGTGTGTGTACGTGTGTGTGTATGTGTGTGTGTGTGTACGTGTGTGCGGTGCGCCAACGCGTTTGTGAATTATGCCTGCCGTAGGAAGTTAGGATTTAAATCAAGATGAAGGCGATAATGGAGATAAATATCATTTCCGTTGCGGGTGTTAAGTACAACAACAGAACGGCCAGTCTGCCCTTAGACCTTGTATAATGTACTTGTACTACAGTGGTTTTAAATATGAAAAATATGTCATCATCAAACTATGGTCAAATTTATTTATTTTAATTATACAATTAATTAGTATACATTTTTTATCAGTTATACTTCTAGTTAACTTAAGGAGCCATACCAGTGTGAAATTTTCAAAAAATAATTTTTTTTGCCTTTTTGGAGAGTTTATAGTTTCAAGAATATTCTGTGAAAATTTCAAGGCCGTATCTTTAATACTCTCCAAACAGCAGCCTTCTAAAGAGCGACCGCTCGCAGATATGAAATCGATAGTTAAATCTTTAAATACATTTTTCTCGAAATGAGATTTTTCAAATTTGCTGACATTGTAACTCAAAGAGCAATTATCCGATTTACTTGATATTTGAACTGAGTACTCTTGAATATATTTACTCTACGATGAACTAGGATATTTTTGATTGAAAGAAAATTGATGATTTGGCATTAAAAATATTATAGGCAATAAAACAGACTTTTTTTCATAACTACGCCATTTTGTTAGATTTTGATATTTTTCGAAAATCATAGGTCATTGTACAGAAAATACCTTCCAGTTTAACGACATTTTTTTCTTTTTTCAATCCATCGTCCGGAATCATGGCCGCAGTGGAGGAGATTTTTTTTGGCGCCTCCGAAGACAGCGCATAAGTTAGATATCGATATTTTTACGTGAAAAAATTATGGAATACACCTCTAATATAGCTAAATATATTCTTAATTTTCCAAAATATTTCATTGAGTATTTTTCTTCCAAAAAATTTCCGAAAATCACCCAAATTTCTAGCGTTCACACTTGTATAGCCCCTTAAATTACTGAGCTATTACGAGATTTCTCCGACCGCATGGGTTACTGGGTTTGACATTTTTTCATAGTTTTAATTATGATTTGTTTCATTGAGTAAACTTTATTGGTTTTGTTTTAGTTATTTAATAATAAAAAGCATTATTTACAGTTTTTTTTTGCAAAAGTCTTTGGTCACTCATTTTTTTGCGTATTGTAAATATAAAACTGCAAAAATGGTTGATAAAAAATCATAAATGTTGATAAGAGTACTTAATTACAACTTTTGTAATAATCTAAAATAGCATATCTAAAATACAGCATTTAAAAAATATACCGATAAAAAATCAATCACTATAATTTTATATTGATTTCATAAAAAAAGACAGTAAACAGAAAAAAATATCATAGTAGTTTTGATTTATTATCTTCATACACAGTCTAAGATTATTCCATACAAAATTAACATACGCTTGTGGTGGCAATATGTGTGTTAATAATGTAGTCAGTTCCATATACACCAGGTAACTAGATACAGAAATATGCGGATTTGGTTATGTGTGTGTGTGTGTGTATCTGTGTGTGTATGGGTGTGTAAAGGGTAGATTGGTGTGAGTGTGGATACGGTTATCACGCGGTATTTTGAGTAAATTACAGTATTTAATGTAATTGGGATTTTCACAGCTACGCACTAATTTGCTGGTATTCACGATTTTCAGAAAGTGTTATAATTGCTCTATCAGTCTGATTTGATTATATGTATTTATTAAGTATATGTACGTGTATTAATGTGGTGTAATTGGATACATGACGTTTTTAGTGTAGCTACTATACGGCAGCGTTTTATATTAAACGTCATTAGGATGATTATCTTTTAGCATAATGTATAAGCTATTTATTTAAATTTAAAGTCACTATAGGGGATTGAATTATTTTAATTTTGTAAAGAGATCTTAATAATGTTATTATTACAATATTATACTTAACTTAAAGTAATTTAACCTATATGGTAAAACTCTAGATATATAGTATAATGAGTTTTATTCATTACTATAGCGCATTGGACACGGTGTTACCCGGGTTCATATCCACTAATTTATTAATAAAATATTGAATTCGTAAATTATAGATTTCTTTATTCAATAGAAAAAAAACAGGACTTAATAAAATATTTTTTTTATTTTGATGTTAAATCTTAGGTTTTCATCATGATCCAATAAAACAAGGTCTGCTATGGATATTTTAACAGCCGCCATTTTATATAAACGTGTTGATGACGTCACAGTATAGAACAAATGAACTGTCGAGCAGACCTTGTATTATTGAATCATGAGTTTTCATAAAATATTAATAGAATATGTACTGAAAAACTGCATTAAAATCGGTTAAGTAGTTTTCGAGTTTACCTACATGTAACATGTATAGAAAAATGTTCAGTGGTCTCTAAAACAACTGAACTGATTTTTAATAAATTTTCATTGAAGTAACAGACATATCATCACGTTATTAGAGTAGGGGGCAGATAAAAATATTACACAAGTAAAAATATGGCAACCCGTGTGGACTATTAACATCGTTCCTCAGGATACAAGCTATCTTCCTGCCAAATTTCATCAAAATCGTTACAGCGGTTTAGGGAGTGTTCAAGTATTACGTAACGCAATTTTTGGAGATTTTTGACCCCCCCCCCTCCCCCCATGTAACGCGCCGTAACGTTTTTCTGTACCCCCCCTCCCCCTAGTTACGACCATTTTTACCTAAAAACTGTTACGTAACGCGTAGTTCAAAACCCCTCCTCCCGCCCCTGTAACGCATCGTAACGTTTTACAAGACCCCCCCCCCTCTCCCCCCAAATTCGCTCATTTAGCCGTGAAAATGTAATAAACAGACAGACAGCAGTTAGTATGGATTATTCAAAATCTTAAAGAATATTAAAAATTTATCAAACCCCACATGTGGGTGTTGCCGCGCAACCCACTTGATGGACACAACTCAAAAAATACCCTTGTCAATCGATTTGTGAATCAATCCCGAACCCAACGAGGTATATGAAGCCATATATGAAAAAAAATATATGAAAAATGGACATTATGTCTGTCCGTGGTCGGATGGAAGGTCATGAAAGAATTTTTTTTAAAATGGGTTAAACTAGAACCACAGATCTATCATTTAGCGAAAACCCAAGGTCTCCCGTGGTCAGGGTGCCGAGATCTCGCGGTGGAAGATAGACGAACGGACGAAAAATGAGCATATAAGCGTTACCACTAGTGTTTCCAAATTCCCGGGAATTTTCCAACGCCGGGAATCGGGAACAGGAAATCGCAATTCCCGGGAAAAACGGGAATTCTCGAAATTTGTATACATATTTTTTACATTTTCATAGCTTCTCTTAAAAACTAATAATAAGAACAATAAAAAATTAAGAACACTTTTTGAATTTTAATATAAATCGGTGATTATCTAAACACAATACTATTACATTTTAAGAAAAATTGTTAATTGAAAATTATTAAGAAAGAAATAATGAGTCATTGATATAATAATTCTTTGGATGAAGAAAATATTATATAAAATATAAAAATAGTCTAACAATAAGTGGAAGCAGAAATTTTTTTATATTGGAAATAAAAATATATTTTTTTTAATTTAATTTTGTTTTTTTTCAAAATTTGCTGTCTCTAGCAAAATGCGCCCCAAATGGGCACCCCCTCTGCAAATGGGCAGTAGTAACACTATATAAAGTTATAAAATCAAATACTATTTTAATAGAATTTTAAAAACAAACAAATATGCCAAGTCTTATTGTTAGTTTATACTTTAGACTCTATCTAAACTCTAATTGTAATATTTATAATAAAAGGTTTATTATAAACAATTTGAATTTTTACCATAATAAACCTTTTCTTTTTAACTTTAAAATGCATTTTTTATTCTTTCTCAGAAAAATACACTGCACAAACAGCTAAAACAAGAATTTCAAGCTAGTAAGATAATTTAAAATTACATCCTGATGTACCAAACAAAAATTTAACTTCCAATCCATATTCTTAACAAGAAGTACATACCATACATTATTGAATATAATAACAATATAAGTGCCCCTACAGTTGAAAGTATATATTTTAATGATTATTTTTATTTCCCGAAATTCCCGAGAAATAATTTTATTTTTCCCGGGATTCGGGAACTGAAAAAACTACAAAATTTCCCGGGCGGGAATTCCCGGGAGGAAACACTAGTTACCACCTATAGTGAATTGTACTAAAAATTAAATAATAGAAAATTATAAATATTTTGACATAAAACGGATTATTTATATTTCTGAAACATTTTTTTTTAATATGCAATAGTAATTATATACAATCAATTAAATGTTCCAGAAATTAAAGACATTTTTAATTATTCTCCGTAAATACGAGACTCTCAGTGTGCAAAATTACAAAACAGAAAGCTATTTATTACAAAAGTATATAAATCTTATTCAGGATAATAGAATTTATACATTTGGATTTTTATTTACAATCTTCACCCATTCCCGTGTTGTTTGTACTGAGAACAAGTAAAGTTTGAATCATCAATTTTTGTCACGAAATGGAAGCATACAGACATTAATTATCGACCAAATACTCATTTAGTAATTAATTGTATTTAATTATTTACGGATGTTAATTCTTCTTTTGCTTAAACTAATTAAGGAAAATTTACGACAACAGCAATTGATCACTTAAAAAATATATATTTATTTGCGTAGCTTAGAAAACTTTAAAACTCATTGTTTTGTAAACTCCAAGTTTACAACTTGTCTCTTCTCGCACTTGTTTTTTGTTTTGTTGAAATTTCAGCGCGTATTTTTGTTGATTGTTTAGTAACATTTTCCATTAATTGAATCGAGAAAAACAAACAAATATATTAGAATGTATTTACTGCAAATGCAATAAATCATTAAGACAGTTGCAGAATATTTGTATAGATTAAAGTTGGTAGGTATATATGGAACACTATTCATGTTTTAGGTAATTAATTTTAGGTAAATTTAATCATTTAACGAGATCGGGCTGGCAAAAATAGATTTCTTAAATGAAAGAAAATAAAAATAAAAAATCTCGAATAATTGAAAATCAGTCACTCAGCTGGAGTGGTCCATATTACACGCACATTTTGTAAGGGAGTTTAAAAGTTTGTATGAAAAGTATATTTTTTTTGGTCAGATTTATTTAACACAAATAATGAAACGTGTATTTCAGCATTTCCCAAAATTCAACCCCTAAGAAGTTGCACCCCCTTTGCAACTCGGTAACCAGAGCTATACTATCATATCTATCTTTTTTAATATTTTTCCTTGTTTTGAATTGTTAATATGTGATAGGTTACAAAATTAGATCAACGAAATCAAATATATAATATAATATTAAATATGTTTCGAAGGAAATAGAAGTTTCAACCGGTTTCTATGCATTTTTTAAATACCAAATAGATTTTCTCGACTTAGTTATTTTTTAGTTCTTATTTTTTTTTTTAATATTATTTGGGTTAATATTTTTATGACAAATTGAAGTTTGATGCATGAAATACAACTGAAAATTTTTGTGTTTTTGATTTCGTTAAAAATATGTTAATTATATAGAAAATGACGTGAAAAGTTGAAATTTTCAAACCGCAGGTCTGTATCTTATAACGTTCACGAGATATGGCCTCTTAAAGTTTTAGTTTTTCCAAAATTTTGAAGAAAAATGGATATAACTTTTGAACGTGTGGTCTGATTTGATTTTTGTTGACGGATTTGAAATCAGCGTGTCAAAATCTATATAATTACATATATAACACTTAAAAATTTGACAAAAAAATTTTGTTCAAAAATCGGCATTTTTTTAAGGTATACCCCTTGGAAAAATTTCAATTTTCAACAAAAAATTTTTTTTTATAATTTTAAGGTATTATACATGTCATTATATAGATTTTGACACGCTGATTCCAAATCCGTCGACAAAAATCAAATCCGACTACACGTTCAAAAGTTACAGCCATTTTTCTTCAAAATTTTGAAAAAACTAAAACTTTAAGAGGTCATATCTCGAGAACGGTTTGAGATACAGACCTGCGGTATGAAAATTTCAACTTTTCACGCCATTTTCTATATAATTAACATACTTTTAATGAAATCGAAATCACAAAAGTTTCCAGTCATATTTCATGCACCAATCTTCGATTTGCCATAGAAATATTAACTCAACACACACAAAAATAAGAAGTAGAATCTAAATTTACTATATAATCAATAATTTTAACTATTTTCGGTGTAATTTGTGATTTAAACCAGAGTTAACTGGGTAATTTCATTGGAACTGAGATATTTGCGATTTTGTATAATGAATAAAAAGCAATACAAAAAGAAAAATTTATATTTCATCCCGTCACGTATGAAGAGTTGTAATTAGTTTCAAAATCCATACGGGTATTATCAGTTATTAATATTTTAAGGAAACTTGATTGTGGCAGTCAGTTTCTTGATAGAAATTTTGAATATGACAGTCAAATTTAAAGTCTGAATTTCGTATTAAAATATATTTATTTTAAGTGTTTCTTTTGCAATAAAAAAATGTCTCAGGTTGTCGACGACCCTGACTATAATTTATTTTTATCTATAAATAAATTCACTGAAAAATATGAATCATGAATCATGACTTGTTAAAAATACTAAATATTAAAAAATTTAAGTACGTTATAATTCTTCTAGCATATTATTTGATATTTAAAGTAAACTAAAACCATTATTTCAATAATGAGTTCTTATTATATTTTATACTCCGCAAACTAAAAAGCTTTATAACTTCGCATTAATTTTTCCCCTCTCTTTACATAAAACAAAACTTTTTTACAGTCGTTAACTACGTAGTATATAAAAAACGAAGGTAAATAACTTAATTCCGAAATCCGGAAACACACTTTCCAGGAGAAAAATAATATTTTATGTATTTATAAACCTTTTTCCATTGCGTGATGATTCTGAAATATTGATAAAGAAAACTTAAATAAGCTTGAAATTATACCCCCTTCTGGCATTTTTACTTGACATATGTTGTTAGAAATACAAAGTATATTATTAATGACCCATTCGTAATTCTATAACTTCTTTATTACAACACCTACCAATACACTATTATATAATTTTATATGTAAAATAGACACACATAATATATTAGAATTTGTTTATTATTAATGCTTATGGACTGGTCAGAGACAGGCGTGTATATAAGGGGGGTCAAGGGGTTATGATCCCTCCCCAATAATTAAAGAGATACACTAGATATTAGGAGAAAATCTGAAAGTTATTTGAATTTGTCAGATGAACACTGAATTTAAATCACTATCTATACAAGATTTTTAACGTTTTTAAGTATTATTCATAAAAAAATATAATTAATAATAATAAATAATTTTTTTCGTTACCAATTTTATTCAAAAACATTAAAAGTTTGTGAACAAATTACATAAAAACCTGAAACTATTGTTTTAAATGATTTAATCATTATTTTATATTTTATTAAATCTTCATAGCACACTATTTTTCGATATTTTCTATTAATTTTATACTTGTTATAATTTGTTTTCTATCAAGTTTACCATCATACATGTAATATACTTTTATAAAGAAAACATCCTCAGCTATAAAATTCAAAAATAATATACAGGATATTCCCTTAAAAAAAATTGTATTTCAATATAGGTATCTCTGAAATTTGTCATTCAATTATTTTTTGACACCGCCATTATTCATCCCGGAAAAATACTGATACCTTGCCCATTTAACCGATCTTCTAGCTCTAATAATAACAAAGTTAGCAATGATCACTCGGTTCCCGCGAACATCCTGTATATATTACTAAATATTCAACTACAAAATCATTTCTTAACAAGTAGAAATGAAGATTGACTTACTATTTTTAATATAAGTTAATTTTGAACATTATTTTATATGAGTTATTAGAAAATGATTTGACTTCAATTGCCTTATTGTGCATCTCTCTCTATGACCTTTTATATCAAAATTCGAATTTTTAAGTTCTTAAAATTTAAATTAAAGAATTTACAGTCAAGAAAATGTTTCTTAACTAATATCTCGCAAACAGCAGCTCTAAATGATTTTTTATTTACAGATTATTAATCAGTGAATTTTTCTGAATAAGTGAAATCCTGTTCTGGAACAGCCTGTACATTATTTTTTTTGCAAAAACTAAACGATAAAATATTTTGAGATTTATTATACGTTTATTTCAAATACATATGCTACTATTAGAAAGTTTTTTTCTAAAGGTTTAAATGATATATTTTTTATGTAGTTTTAGGCTGTATGTGCGCCTGGTCAGAGAGTGCAGTGGTATTATCAAGTTTTAAATAAAATGGTAGATACACTTATCAGAAAATCAAGTACTGTAAAATCGGGATACTTTGGTCCAAAATCAGCTCATTTTGAAGTAAAAAAATTATATTTATTTCTAATAGAAAACGTTAATACAATTATTCATACGCAAATAGGTTTAAAATTGGTGTTAACCTTATTTACGATTAATATAGTTGGCTAATACGAGCAAGCTGATGAAATATCTAGTAGCGCAATTAATAATTATACAGATAGTAAAGGATTTGTCGTTAAAGCAAGTTTAACAACTTATCATTTAATATGGAAGGCTATTAATGGCGCTACATGAAGATGTTAACGCAGAGTTTAGGATCGAATCGAAATCAATGACTCTAAATTACCAAAGTTCGGAGTTTGATTAAATTAGGTAATTGATTTACATCCCTTCAGAGTATTTAGTTTATTTTATCTTCTCCAAGTATCCTCGTAAATAATTCCATGTATAACAACAATGTAGAGAACGAATGTAATTATGTTTATACTCGTAGCACATCGGAATAAAACATTTGTTGAAAACGTGTTAGTTAATCGAGTGTTAGAATTTTAAATTAAGTTTAGATATTTAATATAATTGATTGATTTAATTCTATAGACCAGGGATTCTCAATGGGGGTCAGGTGGAACCCTTGGGGGTCTATGGGTGTTTAAAAAGGGTCTATAGTATTTAGGGGTCTATTATTATCGATAATAAATTTTACTGTTTTCTAATTACAATGAACTCTTTTTTTGATTTCTATTCTTACTTTTTTGTAATATATTTATTAACGTTTTCTTAAATCTAAATATGTAAGGGGGTTTATAAAGATAATCATTATTTTAAAAGGGGTCTATGTAGGGAAATGGAATAAGTTTTATACGGTTGTTTGTATATATCGATACCAATTTAAAAATAGCAAAATTTTATTGAACTTAAAAATTTTTTTTAATAAAATGGGTTTCTTTGAGCTTCACACGATTGTGAACTAAACCATGCAGGTGTAAAAATATCTAATAATTTATTTCCGACATTTAATATAAAGTAAAACTATTGGCCTATGAATAATTTGATATTTAATGTTCACTAGTAAAATAAAAATATCTATAAGATTTTAAGAGGGGAGTACAACTATCTACATAGGGTTTAAAATGTAGTTGGTGCCAAGTTATAATGTTTTTTTGAGCTCCATGTCTCTGGCACCCCCTTTTTTGCAATTCGAATTTTATTATATGCAGTTCGTTTGTGCTTCGTTTGTGCACGTTTGTGCAGGAAACCCTTTCGTTTGTGCTTTAACCCCTTAGGAGATATTCAAAAAAATCAAATGGGGGGCCGTAGACATGCGAGCCCCCCCCTTTTTCGAAATTAGAAATTTATTATATGTAGTTCGTTTGTGCTTCGTTTGTGCACGTTTGTGCAGGAAATCCTTTCGTTTGTGCTTTACCCCTTTAGGAGATATTTCGAATTTCGAAAAGGGGGGGGGGGGCTCGCATGTCTACAGCACCCCCTTTGATTTTTGTGAATACCATCTAAAGGGTTAAAGCACAAACGAAAGGATTTCCTGCACAAACGTGCACAAACGAAGCACAAACGAACTGCATATAATAAAATTCGAATTTTAAAAGGGGGGGTGCCAGACACATGGAGCCGTTTTTTTGGGATTGATTGGGTTCTTTATATAATTTTCATGAACTCATATTACTAATAAAAAATGCATCTTTATTAAATCAATTTATTTACCAAATATTTTTTGATTTTTAAATTATAGCTTTTATGTTTTTTCTCCAGTAATGGACAAAATAAAACCAGTAATAGACACACAGTGATGGGCACTTGTTAATGATTACAAAATGATAAGTACTACGATACAAAAGTAATAAAATAATGAATCGTAAAATTTGAAACAATATAAAACAGATGCTATGAGATAATATAATAATTAATAAATAGATTACACTAATAATTAGTTTCAATATCCACCATTTTGACACCCATATTTTACAGTTAAAAGCCTATAGATTATAATTCAGTAATGGCAGTACTCAAATATAAAAAAAAATTATAATTTAGTATATTTTATAAAACAAGTATTTAATGTCCAAAACTGGTACCAGGGCCCTTATTCTCAATTTCGTTCGACTTTGTCTCATTCGAGACTACTATACTAAAACTAAAAGTCACTAATTGTAAGTTATTTACTAGAATCTCGATTGTGTACAGTGCCGGATTTACCGAATGTGATGCCCTAAGCACTAATCATGGAAAGGCCCCCTTTTTGTAATTTTGACGACCTTTTTTTAGTCGACTCCGAAATTCTGATGACCTTTTTTTAAGCCACCACCAAAATTTTCATTTATATTTCTACCAATTAACTGCAATTTTACGCTGATGCCCCCAAACATCGGGTGCCCTAAGCAGTTGCTTCTTTTGCTTATTGGTAAATCCGGTACTGGGCCCCTATTCTCGAGTTTACTCGACATTTTTTCCGTTCGACTTTCTAGTAAGTAACTAGGAAACTCACTAAATTGTCGATCGCAACGAAAAAAGCGTATTCTTGAATCTCGATTTGACTTTTCGTTCGTAAAATGTCGAATGAAAAATCAAGAGTGGTATTTGGCATGCGAGATTATAAATTGTAGCTCGACATTTTTATTTGTTTGGTTATGTTTTAGTATATGTCAAATAATACAACAAATAAATATCTTGATTTTGTATTTATAACTAAATACAATTGTATATTGAGAGATTTTGTATTAAATAAAAGTAAGTACCGAAATTTTATTAATGTTTTATTGAAATTAAATTATAAAATTAGATAAAATTTATACTTTTAATTTAAAATGTTTATATGTCACTAAAAATTTTCAATTTTAGTTGTATGTTGTATGGCATTTATTCATACTAACAATTTGGTTTCTAATTTGCTAAATGTAGTAGTAGAAACTTGAGGATATAACCCGGTGGAACTTTTCTATACTAGAAGTATTTAAAATTTAATATTGTCGAAGAATATGTTACATGATTTTTGTTGTTGATATGTATGTATTTTGATAAAAGTATAATTAAACATTGTTTGATTTTAATCTGTCATTTCATTTTCTCCTACACAGGAAAAGTGTGCAATATATTTCAAAATTTGGAATTGGAAATTATAAATTAAAAAAAAATCAATTTTAAAATCATTTAATTTTGTAATCATTTTAAATGACAAGACAAAAATAAATAAAATCATAGACATAGAATAAAACATAAAATACTTGAATTTGATTGGTCAACAGCTAGAAATAATGTTGACAACATCGCATATATGTCGAAGGAAAATTTACGTTCGACATTCATCTCGAACGAACTCAAGAATACGCATTTCATGTATCATGCGACTCGACATTTTAAATCTCGAACGAAAATCTCGCATACGACATATTCTCGCACGAACTCGAGAATAAGGGCCCTGATTGTGTAAATTATACCGTATTCTCGAATTTCGATGCGCCTTTTTTATATAGAAATGTCGAATGAAAAATCTTGATTGAGATTTAAAATCGAGAACGAAAAACTCGATTCTACATATTCTCGAGTGAGCTCGATAATAGGGCCCAGTACCTTATTGTAATATATATGGTAGGTACTGTTTAAATCAAGATCGTTATATATGTTAAATTGATAAAACATTTACATATAATATTTTGAAAATAATACAATATGTAATATATTTAAATAATTCATTTACGATATATGAATATGAAATTATTTAAATCATTATTATTCTAGTTGCAAACGAACGTAAATCATATGTAATAATCAATTATGCATCGTAATTAAATATTTTCATACTATTAGTATTACAGGTGTTCCTGTAAAACAGGAAGTCTGATTAGCATATACAAAAATCACGCGAAATACCTGTTGTTATTTGAATATAACTATATGTGTGATATATTTATTGTTTTCCTGTCTAGCTTTCATTTATTTTATTAATTATATGTTTATTTTTATAATTTGTATATAATTTTACAGCAATAAAAATAAATAACATGCTTTGACTCATATAAAATGCACTGCGCACCCATCTAGCTTGTAACTTATGAAATAAACATTTAGTATAAGTAATAAGTATTGTAAAGTCGATTTTTTTCAAAAACGGATTTTGATGGAATTATCAATTTTGACCTTTTTTGAATCCATTCTGACTATTTTTGCCATGATGTCAGTCTGTCTGTTTATAGACGCTTTAACTCATATACGACAAACCATAGAAGGGTGAAATTTTATACTTAAGATTAATTTTTGTCTGGGTAGAAACCTCCTATTTTTGAAAACGATCTTTCAACCGAAAACGAATGTTATCGATTTTTGAATTTTTCGAATTACATTGAAACAGTGCGAATAAGAGATAAATGGTTATGTTACACATTGTAGATTACTTTAATATCTATAATTTATGTTCTATTCACTTTTTTCGATAAAACAAATTTTTGAAAAAAAAAACATTTTTTTATAAGTATCCGGTTTTTAATACATTTCAAATGCTTCATAATAGAGAAAAAAATATCTGCTATGAGTATCATGGGACTTTCTTATACGTATTACAGAGATTGAAATAATTATTTTAAAAAATTCTTTCTGGTTAAATCATTAATGTTGGAAAAAATTTATGGGGAATAAATATTAGATAATAACATACCTACTCGACATTTTTTATCTGAAACATTTTTTTCTTATTTCAAAAAAACTATAAAATGACAAGAGTAAACATCCGTTTCCGGTTTAGTAATTACGTTAAACAAAATTCATTTAATACATAATGTATAAGGCGGCTACTATACTATCAAATAAATATCATATTTATTTGATCAAAGAAATATGACAGTGTAATAAGTCATATTTTATAATATTCATAATATTTCTCTGATCATAGATAATGACAATCTCAATATTTGATCAAATCTTTGTCAAAGATCTTTGACATATTTATTTGATAGTGTAAAGCTACGGTTTCCTAGAAAAACGGTACTGTTATCTAACGGCCGTGATATGGTAGGAGTTTTTGACGGCCGTCTTAGCGGTGACAAAGTCATAGTTTCCTAGAAAATATGACCTATTTAACTGAAAAATTATAATTGTAGGATTAACGTATAATAAATGTCATATAATTATTATTTGTGAAATACTTTTTCAGTTTTTGTATGTATTTATTCTTTTGGGACATATTCATTTAACAAAATAATATTTTCAAGTTATAATTAAAACATTTTAAAAGTTGTGAATTTCACAATAAAATATGTTTTAGAACCTTTTGATTTTAACCCTTTAGTTATGATATATTTGCTTTCAAAGTCATTATCAGAGCGTCCATTCCTCTCTTTTTTCTAAACTATCGATGTAAAAAATCTGTAAAATATTCAGAATGTAGCTTTTAATTAGTTCTTTCAATGAAAATTATAACGAACACTGTAAAACAAATTTTCACCCCCCATCCATAGACTGGCCGTTTTATTAATGTATAATATAGTTCCGATATTGTTCCATAGATTTTGTTTTAACTGGGCTTCTCTATACTCTGTGCATTTACTTGTATAATGCTTCATGATTTTTGACAAAATCAATTTTTTCGTAGGTCCAAATCACATTTCCACTCATTGTTTTTAATGGAACTTTCACCGCTACACGTGAAAAAACGTTCGACAAATGTTCGTCACCGCTATGGCGACCGTCATATAAATGACTGCAATGCTATTTTAACGTTACGTTCACATTCAACGCTTTTTTGGAAACCAACACCATTAGTTTTCCTAGACAACGTTTTGGTGACGTCACCAACCGTTACATTACGGCCGCTAGATAACGACACCGTTTTTCTAGGAAACCGTAGCTTAACAGTCGCCTAAAATAATATTTCTGTAGTTTATGTCCTATTCATTTTATTCTATCTTTTATTAGTTTGTCAGAAAGATGTTTCAATAAAATAAGAATCACTGTTTCACTGTCAGTATTACGTATAAGAAAGTCCCGTGGCAACCAGTCGAAAAAACTTGTAGTGTTAATAGAATACAACTAAAAAAATCCTCATGAGTAATAGGTATATTTGTTTTAATTGTATATACAAATTCATACCATTATCTTCCACAAACTGAAATACCATATAAAATAAAAGCACATAATATTACTTACAGACGATTTTTCCAGCAGTCTATGCAATAATTCTAAACAAAACAACTTTAAACAGTTGAACACCATTTCTATAGGTACATAATAATTTCTGTTTTGACGCTAACATCATTGCACGAAGCAAATAAAATAAGTGTGCTTGATTTTATCAAATACACAAACCATAAAAATTGAGAAGTTATTCGACCATATCATACCAGTCTGTTCGTGATAGTTATGTATGTGGCGGTGCAACTCTATTGTTTGTACATTGCTCGTTGTCTGTATTATTGTCACGTATGTACTACATTATGCTATTATGTTATGAAGTGTATGTTTGTTTGTAATTTAACACTTATTTATGCGTTCAGTTTTTCGACATTGACTTCGAATATTTACAGGCTATAGTTTATTCGCTCATGTATGTCTATGTTTTAAACATATTAAATAAATAGGGTGCCCTTATTTCCCTAGAGAAAATATGTGGTAGGTAATGGGAGGTAGTGGTCAATTAAAAAATATAAATATGTACAGGGTTTAAGGCAGTGGCGTAGATAGCCTTTTTGCGATGGAGGGGATTTGCCGGATTTTGACTAGAGACATTTTTTTCAGACTTTATCAATTTTGAAGACCTTTTTTTTAGTCATTGTCATTTTTTTACTGACTTTTTTTTCATTTACCCGTTATTTTTATGTTCGCAACGCGGGAGCCCCTTGTTTCAGTCTCATGGGGGGGGGGGGATATGACAGTGTTTTATTATATTTTTCATTATGCAATATACAAAAATTGAACTCATGGGGAGGAATTGATCCCCATAATCCCCCCCCCCCTATCTACGCCACTGGTTTAAGGTTATTCGATCATTAGAGCTATGTATAGATAAGTCTAAAATTTGAATATGTTATTTATGGATAACTCATATATTTTACTAATTTTTATTTAAAATATTGTACGTATGATTTTTGAGTAATTGGATATTAAAAAGAGAGTTTTTAACACACGATAAATAAGAGAACTTGCCGAAAGTGCTCTATTTATTAAAATTCTACACAATTGGTTATATAGAGACGTTTTAAAAACTAATTATTCGAAAATTCAACCGTTTTAGATACTATAAAAATTATAAAACAAATATATTCACGTGTCATTTATTCAAAATAATGAAAAACTAGCTCTGCCTTTGCAGCAAATTAGTACATGTTACTATTATATTATAACGTTCTGTCTATTTCAATTTTCAAATTAAATTAAACTTTTTTTACTTTTAATAATTAACAAAGTAAAATATTCCATTAAATGCAGGTACATGTGTTCTGAATATAAATTGAAAACAAAATTTTTTGAAACCAAATCTTTTTCTACAGTGTGCTAGAATATATAACCTTAAAAGATTCAGTCAGTTTTGTATTTTACATACCCTATAAGCGTGACCATTAGTAGGGTTATTATAAAAAAGGGGCGTTCAAGGGTTTGGTAGGAGGATTTTTGGGAAAAAGACACGTGTTGAATTTGAAAATTGTTATATTTAATATACCTATGTACATAAACTGTATTACCAACGTGGTGAAAAATGGTTCGAATCTCGGTTTTGGAATTTTACATATTTATTATTTTCATATATAAATATTTATAGCACCTATACAGTAAAAATAGTAAAAATATACATTTTGAACACAAAAATTCTTTCATCAACGAAAATTGGTACATATGTAGTTTTATACCTAAACTTTAAGAAACCGTTGAGTGTAGTCGACTAAGGGATGCAGGGGTGGTTTGGTAGGGGGTGACATGGGTGAAAATGAGTTTTTTTATTAATAACATCAAGATGGCTTATTATTATTATTAGCTACGTCTCGTTTAAATGTTTTTTATCGATAATAATATTTTTTATCAATTAACACATGTCTTTTTATTTTTAATCTATTTTCACCTCCTAAAAGCTGATTGAAATCTTCCATCCAAACCTTTGAGCGTCCCCTCGTAAATAAAAATTAACCGTTCGATGATACATGTGAAAAATACGTAAATGTTTATTTTAAGTTGTTTTTAACACTTTTTCATTTTATATGTTTATATTATTATACCATACTGCAAACTGCATATTGTAGAGTATGGGAATAGTTCCTCTAGGAATATAAATAAAATAATATTTATGTATGAAGCAAATGTATTTTCAAGATGTAGTCATTGCAGAATTTAACTATACGATATTATGCAAATATTTGTTCTTCTGTTAATATAATATAATATTTTTCTTCTTTGGATCAAATTGTTCTTCATATTTACGGAATATAGTAGCACAAATTGAACACATTTCAGTACAATATAATTTCGTCCGAAATCTTATTTCTACATTTTTGACTCATAACTTTAGATCTTTTGGACCAAATTGTTTTTCAGTTACGATATACATATAGTAGCAAAAATTGAACACATTTTAGCATAATATTTATTTTTTCCAAAATCTTACTTCTTCAGAAAATAAAATTAAATAATTAAAATACAGCACGTATCGATGATGTACATGTATTTTATATATTAACACAATATAATAATTATAATACATACATATATCACTTACAGTTCTCTATAAAGTATAAAGTAAGTAGCGCTTTAACGGATATTTTTTGAACTTCTCCGAGCTACTCTCTATTTGTAAAAAAATGTTTAGTCAAAATATTAATTTTTGTTTGAATTAACTGCAAATTTTGTTCCTTCTAGTTATCCAATTTGGTTGAGTTTTAATAGGATTATATTCTGGTAATAGATGAAGTGAATTCAAAAGGATTTGTGCAAAATTACGCATTGCATTCTGTCGCTTGCGGTTTTTATTAAAAAAATGCATGTAATCGACAAATTGAACTTTATTTATATTTTTATAACAGAAAATTAAAACCAATCGATGTTAAACTAAATAAATATGGAGACCGTATTGTTTTCTTTCAGAAAATGTAAACATTAAGTGGGTTACTGAAGAAATTTAAGATATAATACTAATTTTATCAATTTATATACGAAAATTTTTGTAGGATCTAATTGTAAGTAGAACACACTTAAAAAAATTAATATATTTTCAATAGAAATTCTGAAAAATAAGTTTGTAATCCTTTTAAAATTAATATACAAAACAAAAGACGAGCTCTTTTACTATAAAAATATTAATACCGATTTTTAATTAACTTTCTTTTCGTACTTTACCTTATATTTGAGGTCATCAGTACACACAAAGTTTTATAATTAAATTTTCAAACCCAACACAAACATTCGAATATTCTAATGAATAATATCAAATTATTTTATTTCGTTGAAAATTTTTGGTAGGAGCATATGTTTGAAAACTAATTTATAAAATGTTCAAAAACTGAGTTGAAAGAAGCTTTAAAAATTATATGAACGGGAGTAGTTAATATTTAAAAGCGGAATACGAATCACGCATCTGCATAAATAATTAATGGGATATAGGTGTATGCGTGAATAGGGAGAAGTGTAATCAGGGCTGGATTAAGGGCTGAGAAGTGTGCCTAAAAAATGACCGAAACATTTATTAGAAAAGTTATTTTCCTCGTGTCATTTTAGATTTTATTTTTACCTTAATTTTTACAAAAAATTTACCAGAACTGAAGCTCCGAAATTCTGCCCAAAATTTGAAAGCGACTCCTCAAACATAAAAGTTCAAAAAAGGATGTAGGTAAACATCCGTTTCCGGTTGAAAGATCGTTTTCAAAAAAATGAGATTTTCTTCCCAGACAAAAATTAATCTTAAGTATAAAATTTCACCTTTTTTCTATTTGTCGTATTTGAGTTACAGCGTCTACAGACAGACAGACACATGGCGATAATATGTACCTACCTACTACACTCTCTTTAACGATTCATATTAAAACCTGTCGAGATCATTTCAATTTACTAGCTCGCTAAATAAGTATCACTTCAATAAATATTGTACTCTAGGTACTTAATAAATTGATAATTGTACTTGTACTTAAATATTTTCATACTTACTTATGAACAGAAGTAAGAAGAAATTTAAAATCTGATATTTTGAAAAATTTTCAGAAAAACCTAATGAAAATTAAACCTAATAAAAAATTAAAGACCATTACTTATAAGTTTTTCAAAAAAATAATTAAAACGCGATCACTAACTTAGTTAATTATTCTATGAATTAATTAATACAAACTAAAATGAAATATAAAATAGAATAGTATGTAGAGCTGAGGTTCCCAACCTTTTTCCTACATCGTCCCCTTTTAAAAGAATGATTTTCTTCATCGACCCCCTAAATTTTTCTTTATAATATACAGTATACAATAATCATAATACTAACAAGGGAACCTTTTCAAGTCGAAAATTCGTATCAAGTTTAAACTTTGTATTTAGTTAGAGGAGGTCAAGGTAAGTAAGAAAATAATTATCTTAGCTGCGGTAAAACGGTTTAAGGGGGTGAAACACCCCTATTAAAATGTGCAAAATAATCATATTTTTTCAAATAACTCTGAAACTAATGAAAATTTAAAAAAATCTATAATACATAATTTTCATGATTTTTTATGCTCTTTCGAATGGCGATAGTTAAAATTCGAAAAAAATTGTTAACCCCCACCTTCCACCTACATTCTATAGGTTTAATTTTTTCGAATTTTGACTATCGCCATTCGAAAGAGCATAAAAAATCATTAAAATTTTGTACTGTAGATTTTTTTAAATTTTCATTAGTTTCAGAGTTATTTGAAAAAATATGATTATTTTGCACATTTTCATAGGGATGTTTCACCCCCTTAAACCATTTTACCGCAGCTGTGGTAATTTTTTTCTTACTTACCTTGACCTCCTCTAACTATATACAAAGTTTAAACTGGATACGAATTTTCGACTTGAAAATTAGGGGTTCACCTGGACCCCATTGGGAACCCCTGATACCAAGTACCTTTATATAAATATATACATTTTTATAATGTATACCAGTATTTTTTTAGAAAACGTATCATTCGTTAAACGAGTTCCATATTCTTTAAGCAACACATTTTTTAAATACATTTGTAGGTACATATTGTATTTGAATAGACATGAATAAAACTTAAATTCTGAATAGAGGTTCTCATTAACACTACTATTACGATTTTTCAGCCCGCCTCTGGGCGGGATGGATTCATGAAAAGCCGCAGAACAAAATGTGAATACGCCATTTGATGTTACCCTTCGCACTCAAAAGAAAATGTTAAAAAATACAGTTATTCTTACAGAGGCCGACACAGCCAACGCTCTCTTTGATCAATAATTAAACTGTTAACATACATTACCTTTGGGATCGTGTACATGTGAGTGTCTGTTTTGTTTAACCCTTTACATGTAGATTTTTATGTGTGTGTCTGTGTGATACTGATCAAAAACAAGTCGAAAGTGTTTTTATGTATTATTAAATAAAATGGTCAAATGTTTGTTAAGCAAGTATATGATAGGGTTCTATAGCCATTCTCACTAACATTCTCTACACGATAATACGTATCAAAAGCTATTTCATGTTGATGTAAGATGGATAGAAATAATCAAACAAAATTATAGCGTCGTTCAAATCATATTTTGTTTAGACGCATCATCAAAATATTTAAACAAAATAAATGAGTCAGTAGAGATAGGTTATACTCGAATACCACACTTCCTTGTCTAACGAGCTCTGATTGGCTGGTAACAAGGTTAGTAAATGTACAGGTTTGCTTACTTGTCTTGACCAATCAGCGCGGACGAAATGACGTCACCCTGAAGTTCTTTTCCACCTTCTAGATTTCAAATGGTCGCCAACGCTGTCAAACTGTCATAATATAAATTTGATCGTTATAAATAAAAAAATCAAGAAGGTAGAAAAGAACTTCAGGGTGACGTCACAACTCACAAGTAAGCAAACCTGTACATTTACTCACCTTGGGCTGATAACAGCGTGAACTGACTCTCTGTACTAAAAACATTGAAATGGTGGTAACCATGGAAACAACTGAAACAACTGAAGCTCACCCATTAGAGTTATCTCTCTATTTATATTACAATTCTATGAATATAGCAAATCAATTCATAAAATTAGTGTTAATTGATTGTTTTACAATTATTATTAATTAGTTTTATTTAATTAAATAATGCCCATTGTGAAATGTGATGAATTTTATTTGAATTTAGTTAAAATGACAGTGATTTTATTGTAATACAAGCGGTATATTTTTTCATCGTAGAATTGTGAGTGGTTGTTAATATGCCATTCGACGCGGCTTGAAATACTGATTTTAATGGTATATATAACTCAATATTGGCTAAAATGTCGCTTATTAGATTTCAGCATTTTATCTTCGATAAAAAATAAAGATATATCTACCAAGTTTAAAAAAATAATATTCGACATTTTCTGGGAAGGATTTTTTGTAGAATTATAAATTTAGATTTGAGTATATGGAATCTTAAATAATCCTCCCCCCCCCCCATTTTATTAAATTCTCCAATTATCTCGAAAAGTAATTTCGTTAATTAAGTTAAGTAATATAGAACCTTTTTTTTATTAAATTAATTAGAAAAGTATTTACTATTTATACCTTAGACAAGGAAAGATAAAAGACTCATCACACAATACCTAGTGTTGTTACCATATCGCTCCACAAATCATTGGCGTATCATTCAGATTTTAAAATAAAAATCAATTGTTCTGAATTATAAATTAAATTAATAATAAATGTTTTATATCGTCTTTAAAGGTATTTCAGTAAAAATCGATTAACAAAGAAACGTCTATTTGGAACTATCATCTCTCATAACATACCAAATTCAATTGCAATTCAAAGTATATTTGTATATTATAAATTTTCAACTGATGCTTCTGGGATATATCTATGGAAATAACAAATCTGACAATCAAATTAAGATGGCCGCCGTAAAATTTTGGTAACACTTTTATATACGGATAAGCAATGGTTGTTATGTATCCATAGTCTTTCCTAATCTAAGATTTACACATCAAAAAATATGCACCAACTTTTTCTTCTGGAATTTGTCTTATGAAAACCAAAAATTTAAATTATTTTCTATTGTAAAATACTTACATTATATTTACATATATATTATATTAAATAAGTTGAGGTAAATTATTTAATAATTAGTTGAAAGTTAAAGTTCTTAAAATATCAGTAACCCTGGAGCAACATCGGGCAGTTCATCTAGTTTTTAATAAAGCAGACACGTATATCGTACCAAAAATTTTATTAAGTAAAAAGGTCTTATTAAAATACGTAGGTAATACATGTATATTAACTATAAAATACGATATCTTGGGTAGTAACAGTAATTCTGGATATATAAAATAAAAAATAAAAATATACAGACCAATAAGAAAGTAATAAATTTGAGAAATTTTATAATGCAGTGAGTGAAAATTATATTTTGTGATTAATAAATAACTTATGAATACCATATGATGATTTTGTTCGATTCTATCGATTTATTATCTTTAAATTTAATTATTAAAGCAATACTTTTATTTATTGTTTCATTCATTATTTTAAATTATTTTTCTATAAGAAAAAATAATATTTTATTACTTTATAATCGTTTCTAAACTCATTAATTAAGGCGAATAAAAATAAAATAAAATAAAAATTATATTCTTTCCGATTTATATATTTTATGATAATATAATTGATATTTTTTAAAGTGCTATTTGCAAAGTTTGTACTATAGAACATAAAATCAAACAGTCGTCATTATGTCGAGTTTATTTCATCAATTTCAGTAGACATTAGCCCTGCGCTTAAAATGTATTTGAAAAAATCAGTGTGCCATGAAAATCAAAGCAGTTAAAACTTAAAACATCCGATAAAAACAAATCTCTATATCACAAATTCAGTAGGCCATGGATTTTTAATGATTTAAATGTATTTGCAATTTCAATGTCCTCTTATGTACGAGTACATAGATATAAATGGTAGGTATAATGTTCATGATTTTTAATTTTAATGTAGATTGTTTTTAAGAAAGCCCCTTAAACCTGAATTTTCTTGTATATATTTTTATTCAATTTATTATTTTTGAATGTGCTAAAAGTCTAAAATTTGAATATGTTATTTATGGATAACTCGTATGTTTTACTAATTCTTATTTAAAATATTGGACGTATGGTTTTTGAGTAATTGGATATTAAGAATAGAGTTTTTAACACACGATAAATGAGAGAACTTGCCGAAAGTGCTCTATTTATTGAAATTCTACACAATTGGCTATATAGATACGTTTTAAAAACTAATTATTCGAAACTTCAACTCTTTTAAATACTATAAAAATTATAAAACAAATATATTCACGTGTAATTTATTCAAAATGATGAAAAACTAGCTCTTCCATTATAGCAAATTAGCACATGTTACTATTATACACCGTTCTGTCTATTTCAATTTTTTAAATTTAATGTTTTTTACTCTTAATAACTAACAAAGTAAAATATTCCATTAAATGTAGGTACATGTGTTATGAATATAAAAAAATCGAAACAAAATCCTTTTTTACAGTGTGTTACACGTATAACCTTAAAGTAACTTTTGCACACCCCAAGCAGGCCCTGCTTGGAAGTGTGTTCTACTCTCGTCCTAAAATTTTTTTTCGTATATAAATTGATAAAATGAGTATTATATCTTAAATTTCTTCAGTATCTCACTTACATTTTTACATTTTCTGATAGAAAACATTACAGTCTCCATTTTTGCTTAGTTTAATATCGATCGGTTTTAATTTTCTGTTATAAAAATATAAATAAAGTTCAATTTGTCGATTTAACCCGCTTTTTTGATAGAAACGCCGAACTACAGGTCACAATTCGAAATAAATTTGCACCAATCCTTTTGAATTCACTTCATCTATTATCAGAATAGAACCCTATTAAAACTCAACAAAATTGGATAACTAGAAGTAACGAAATTTGCAGTTTATTTAAACAAAAATTCATATTTTGACAAGAAATTTTTTTACAAATAGAGTAGTTACTATTTATAATTTATTAATAGTAGTAGGCGCTATTTCTTCATATGTCACTTGTGTGTCACTTCAAATTCCATAATTATTATATTGTGTTAATTAATATATAAATACATGTACAAATGTACATCGATACGTGCTGTATTTTAATTATTTTATTCAAAGCCAATCAATCTTTTTAATCAAGATAAAATCTGGTAAGTTTGCATTTTTAAAACAAATATATTATATACGTCATATAACCTATAAACGTTACATTGTTGTTTCATTTTAAATGCTAGACATCAGGTGAACACAGCTGTTATCGCTGCAATATGTGGATGTATTTATCTTTTTAATTATTATTAGATATTAATTAATTTATTTACTTTATACATTTTACAAAAAAAATATGTTATATAAAAATTGTAAATTAAAATGATTGTTGTTTTATTACAATACATCCTAAATTTAAATAAAAAAAGGTAATAATCGATTGATATCAAGATTCATTGTTGATTTTCTAAAAAATCTTAATGAGTGATAAACTTCATATTATATATTTATATAATATTAATTAACTCCAATCTTTTTTTCAAACATCCTTTTAAGTTTCACCAATTATATTGTACCTGTACCGTATTTATTTGATATTATAAGTTAATACATTTTTTTATGTTTAAGGGGTGTGCATTTTATGGCCTAGCCATAGTATTTTTAACTTTGAACTATGTATTAATAACAATTTATTTAACTATTATTTTATTTTTATAAAATCAATTTAAAAAAATAAAAACAGTTAAGAGAATAAATTTGTTTTCTTGAACGAAACATTATTATTTTGATTTGGAAAATGGCTTTTCAATTTATGTTATATTGTACTACGTTTATATATGTAAGTATAGAGCTTACTCTTATATGATAAAATATACCTACATACATACATATGTTAACATGAATTCAATTTGTTGTTCCTGTATTTTCAAGTCTGAAAATAAGCTTCAAATAACGAGATATTTCTTTTGAATATTTCTTTAAAACAACGAAAATCAGCGTATTAGGATTTAAACAAAAAGGTAAATATATTTTAAATGATGTATAATATACAAAGATATTATATTTCGGTAATATGTAGGTCTTGTAGGTATATTTAGTAGGTACACATATTTGATGTTGACATTTCTCTGTAGAATACAGAAGTAAGTACAATGTATTGCATACATTACAGCAGTGTTTCTTAAACGTTTGAGAATCAATAAAAGTGTGTATTATTTATTTTTGATACTTTTTTTAATACTATTTAAAAATTTCAACTTTTTAAAATAGTTTACATAATCGTCAGCTCGGAGCAAGAGTGGCCCAACTCAAAAATTCTGAGTTTTAGGAAATAACGTTTTTAAACATACATGTACAGGCTGATTCAGCACTGTCGTGCCAAACTTAAACAGTAAATTGAGAAAAATATTTTAAGCAAAAACCTTCCAATAAACATGTGTCCGGAAATTGTTCGTTAGGGAACTACAGCCCTCCAAAGATTTTGCTCAAAATGAGTTTTTATTTAATATCTAGAGAACCCTTTGTAAATAGATTATAAAATTTGGTATTATTTATTTTTTTTATAAAGTTGGGCACTTATTTAAGGTTATATGACACAAAATACACAAAATATCCTTTGCTTATTTGTCATAGAATAAACCGTTTTCGAGAAATATCGATGGAAAAGAAAGCATGCAGAATTTAATTTATTACGGATGCTTTAAATTACAAATAATAATTTTATATTCTTGTTCATGTACCATGTATTCTTTGAAATTATAGTCTAAGTCAGTGCGCTTTTTATATTTTTTGACCACTAGGCAACGTAAATTTTTTACTGGTGTAAAATTAGAAAAAAATGTATGTGATGCCAAATTTCAACAAAACATGCCGAGGATTATATTTCCTGAAAATTCCCTAGTAAAGTTTACCTCGGAACAACCTCAACCAAGAGTCCCAATTTTTGTTGTACAAGGACTTTGTAAACATACTGTATCTAATGAACGGAATGTTCGATCAACTCCGTCTTTCGAATTTTAACCAGATAATTAAATCTTCTACATTCAAAAAAAATTTATACCTTTCAAAATAGCGGTTAAATTGAAAATTTTAGTTTAAAAATAAAATTTTTTTAGTTCGACTGATTTTTTATAGTTATACAGTTATTTATGACCAAAAATATGTTATAATTGATTGCTATTAATTAATTATTATTATCAATATTATTAAATTAAGATTAAGTCATTTTAATTGCTGAAATATAAATATTTTTGTGGTAGTATATTATATTTTAGTTTTAGTTACTTTGAATAGGCTTTATTTTTGTTGAATACAATGAGTAGATTTAACTTGAAACAAACAATTTGTGACTATTTAATTAAGCTATATATATTATGTATGTAAACTCATAAGTGTTTCATTACTTAATTTAGCTTTGTAAACAATGTACAAACATAGATGAAAGGATTTGTTTTGTAACTCTCATGAAAATAATTGAATTATTTTCTTCTTATGATCCTTTCTGACATAATAAAAAGTGTGTTATATAGATTTTATACCTATATGAATATTCAGTTAAAACAGTATTTTGTTTTTGTACAATTACTTTGGTTTTCGTTAATTTTTTCTTCGATGATGTAGCCAGGTCTTTTTTAATAATTAAATTTAGTTGTTGGCGTGTTTTAATTCATTAAATATAGGTACCTATTAGATAATAGTCAGGTATAATGTATTTTTTGTTAGCATCTATAAAGTTTTATATATTTTCTCTGACGCTATTAACCCTTTTATGTACAAAGCTATAATAAAGAAATGAATCTATATATCTATAGTTTTATTCAACAAAAAATACAGTTGGTAAAAATTATGTGTAAATGGTAAGAGTAATTTTGAAAAAAGAAAAAAAATAGTTGATCCTGCTGCCGGTTCTGATCAACGCCACAACAAATATTCATATCTGTCATTAAAAGCTGGACAAAAAAAACATGAAAAATGGCCTTTGTTTCTGCTCGTAATAAACTACCTTGTCTTTCTAAGCTGGGACAATATAGTATGTATAAATAATTTATAACAAAACAACATTATATAAAAATATAGCAATACAGAATTAATTAACGTTTATCGAAATAAATTGTTTGTTTTTATTCTAGTTTAAGAAAACGGAGAAAAACGGTGAGAGAAATGTGACATTTTATAGAATTACATTAAGTATATATGTTTATAAATACTATATATTAGTACATTGGACCCGGTGATACCCGGGGATATAAATTTAATCCGTAATAAACCTATTAAACATTGTTTTCACTATATTTACGCAGTGCACACGAAAATACCTCTCCGACGATTGTTTTTTACTTTTTTATACATACATGAAATGTAATGTATAAATAAAGTATAGTGATCACGAAAAAAATCGAACTCGAGATTTTAACGGAATTACATGTTTTGAGCGTCCCTGAATCATATACCACCATTAACTCAATGACGTCTGTGTGTCTGTCAGTCTGTCTGTCTGTATGTGTGTGTGTGTGTCTGTGAACGCTCTACAGCCAAAACTGTAATACTTACGAACGTGAAATTTTAAACTTCAGGTTCTTTTATGCTCTAGATGTGCACCTCCTATTTTTAAAAACCATCACTAAACCGGAAACGGAAGTATAATTATTTTTCGAATTATTTTTGAATTATTTTTGAAACGGTGCACATTAGAAAAAAATGTTTTAGATCAAAGTTGTAGAGGGTATTTATCTATAATTTATGTTCTATCCATTATCCCCCCCAAAAATTGTTTTTAGGAAATAATTGATTTTCTAAAAAAATTAATTTTTTCGATTTATTTTTTAAACGGTAGGTATTAGAAAAAAATGTTTGAGATACAAGTTGTAGAGAATATTATTTTCTATAATTTATGTTCAATTCTTTTTTTTGTATCTTATGAACTAACCAAAAAAAGAATAATTTTAGTTTTAATGGCTTTAATTTAAAAATGATTTGAATAATACAAAAAATCTAGTTATCTATGAAAATTTTGGCATTTATTATTAGAAGTGTCAAAATTGAAATCTAGCAAAATATTAATGTCAATATTAAATACAATGTATCAATTTCATTCATTGAAAATCATTTTGTAAGTAAAAAATTTTAAAATCAAATATTAAATTATAAAAGTAATCACATATTAATACTCGGTGTCATGATGTATAAAAAAGTCTCGTGCCTGCCAAGGCAGTTTATTTTCTTTCGATTTCTTGAAATTTGCACATCTAAACTAAATCTTCCTCGTAAAATACTCTATTCATTAGTGAAAACTAGAATAAAATCCGTCCAGTAGTTACTGACAGATGCGGTTACATCGATTATTAATATTATTAACTTAATTATTAATATTATTAACTTCTCAAATATTTTTGAAAATATCCGGGAAAAAGTTATACATAGATCTGCAGAGATCTACAATTTGGAACAATATCATGTTTTTCACGGGTTTTTGATATGTGGAGTCATATACAATGACTTAAAAAGATCTAAAACGATCTACAAAGATCTCTAAAGATCGTTGAAGATCGTGATAGAGATTAAAACTTTGAAAATTCATGAACTTTCAAAGTTGAAAGATCATTAATTTTCAACATTACAATGATCTTCAGAGATCTTTGTAGATCGTTGTAGATATTTGCAAGTCTCCATCTTTCAAAAACCAGTGAAAAATATATTATCTGAAAATGCAGATATGTCGAGATCTGATTAGATTTCTGCAGATCTATATCTTTTTCCTGGTATTCATGTGCAGTAACCCAACAGATTAAATATTAAAAATTAAACTTAATTTTCTTTTAACCGATTATACAAGGAAGAAAGTTCTCAATTCGTCTATATATATTTTTTATGTATGTTTTTGAAGCAGGTGCAATCCAATAAAAACTTAATATTTTTTTATAATATGTATTATCAATGTCAGTGGTCCCCAAACTTTTTTTTACCTAAGAGCATATTCTAAAATACCGGTTGGGCGGCGGGCACCATTTATTTTTTCAAGGTGCCCACATCTTAATCGCGATTTTGATTCAGGCACTCAGGCGTTTCTCACGCCTAAACTAAAAAAGTCAGACATATGCTATCGCTGACTTTTGATGGAAAATTTTGTAATCTACAAAAAGGTTCAGAGACATTTCTTCATATATTTCTTAGTTCCTACGTAAGCCGTGACTGGCAAAATATGCTATTCCTAATACTGATACTTTGATCATTGTTTATATATTGTTGAACGAATTTGTGCAATGTTTGATATATGCACAAATGTTTTTTATTAACAAATCTGCATCAACAAAATATTTTTAATTTATCTTAAGAATTAATGTAATTGATTTTTGTAATTGCGTACAGCCAGAAAAAGAATTAATGGTTACATATTTTTCTGGCTGTACTTTACGGTATATATTATACAGGGTCCTCCAATAGTGCGTCCGGCATTGTTTTACGCCAAAACTATTGAAGATAGAGAGTGAGGAAAAAAAATTTACTATATATATCGACCCTAAAGAATTTCAGGAAAATATTTTCAACCCCCTAAAACCGCTCCTTGGTGGGTAGTTTGAGGGTAACATGCCCGTTTCTCAGTAAAATCAAATGGAGTGGTATATCAAAAAGTACATATTTGTAAAGATAATGAAAAAATAAGAAACTTTCGTAAAACAAAAATTTTCATACTTTCAATTGTTTAAAAAATATGGCGACTTGTTATCAAATTTTAGAATTTTACTAAAAGTGCTCTAATTTCGTTAAATATGTATGGAATTTTATTATTATTTTAAATTTAGAAAGTAGAAATAATGAACTTTGTAAAGATGTATGATTATTTGAGATTTTAATAGTTTAAAGTGTCACACTCGACATATCAAAAATTGAAAAGTTCAATTAGGGATAATTCAAAATTTTTAAATACAATGGTATATCAATTAGTACTTTTTCTTAAAGAAGATATGCAAATAAACAGTTTTTGATAAAAAAAAATTAAAATTAAAAAACTTAATTTTCAGTTTTCAATTTTAAAATTATAATTTTAAATTTTAAATTTTCTTATTAAAAGTTGTTTATTTACATATCCTTTTTAAGAAAAAATACTAATTGATGTACCGTTGTATTTGAAAATTTCGAATTATCCCTAGTTGAACTTTTGAATTTTTGATATATCGCGTATGACACTTTAAACTACCAAAATCACAAATAGTCATACATCTTTACAAAGTTCATTATTTCCACTTTCTAAATTTGAAAAAATAATAAAATTCCATTATTATTTAACGAAATAAGAGCACTTTTAGTGAAACCCTAAAATTTGAGAACAAGTCGCCATATTTTTTAAATTATTGAAAGTATGAACATTTTTGTTTTACGAAAGTTTCTTATTTTTTTATGATCTTTGCAAATATGTACTTTTTGATATACCATTCCATTTGATTTAACTGAGAAACGGGTATGTACCCCTCAAACTACCCCCCAAGGAGTAATTTTAGGGGGTTGAAAATATTTTCCTGAAATTCTTTAGGGTCAATATATATAGTAATTTTTTTATCCTAAAACTCTATCTTCAATAGTTTGGGCGTAAAACAATGCCGGACACACTATTGGAGGACCCTGTATATGTTAAATTTGAGAGAATAAATATATTTATAAATAAATATTTTTTTTAAATAAATACACTTATATTTCTCTAATTAGTTAGTAAAAATAAATTACATAACATGTAATTAAATACTAATTTTGTTTTAGTGTTCACAGTCAGCGGGGACACGTAAAACGGTCGGCGGGCACAATGGTGCCCGCGGGCATAGGGTTGGGGACCACTGATCTATGTGGTTATCAGATGTTTTTTAAGTGTGTAACTCTAGCTATTTTGTGCAGCTCTAAAATTGAAATTCATAGTTCTAAAAGTTATTTTGTGCATTGTTTAAACAAAAGTAATTGGATCGCAATCCGAATCGTTTTCAAAATCAAATCCCTGATAGTTCTTGAGATAAATTTTTTGCTATTATAGACGCAATTACTTTTATAACAAAATAGAAAAAAATGTCAATGTTTAAATATTCGATCATGGAAACATTAAGTTGTCTGGCATACGGTCAAAAGACGGCTTTGCACGATAATACCGTTCTTCGTTGCAATAAAATTTGACATGTGCGACACGGGACATGACATACACACAAGCGAACTTATACATGAGACGTGGGATCCATCGTCATCCAAAAGCAATTAAGACGATATCAGCTTGCAAGGGCCACCGACATGCGGCACCACTGTACAGATTTCATTTTAATTCGATGCTGCTCTTGTTCGTCTTCTTCTTGTTCTTCCTCTTATTCTAGACAATACAGTGGCGACCCGAGAATTACGTTTTGAGGGGTATATGCTCAATACAATAAATTCGCAATTTAAATATTAATGAAAAAATTCAATACGAGAATTACGTTTTGAGGGGTATGCCCAGTACTATAAATTTACACATGAAATTAGCAATTCGTCACTTATCTAACAACACCGATTAAGTCATTTTGACCAACTTTACAGGAGAGCGAAAAAACGTGTATGTTTTATATAGGCTACCGGCTTGCGCGCTGTCACTATTTTTTTAATTCTGGTCTCTTGTCCGAAACATCTAGAATGTGATTGGTAGATCGACGCGCAATGAGTAGCTCTATCCAATGACAATTTTCGATTTGAGCGGTGTTGTTAAATAAGCGACGAATTTTAATATTAGTGAAAAAAATTCAATACGGTATGTGTGTTTAAGTTTGTAAATCTCACTGTTTTGGATGTAGAGCAATCACAGACAGATAGACACACATACAGACGTCATTAAGACAATGGTCGTATCGTACATGATTCAGAGACCCTTAAAACATGTAATTTCGTAAAAAATACCGAGTTCGATTTTTTTAATTATAATGTATAACTATATTTTATTATACAGTACATTTCATGTAGGTATGTATAAAAAACATCTGCCAAGTAATGCACAGTGCTTCCTCGTGCTAAATTCATCAAAGGAAGTTAATTATTGAACAATTTAAATAAAAAGCGATAAAGTATTCAGATCAACTGCCTGTCATTGGTTAACCATTGAATTTTCATATAATTTTATTCAAAAATATTAATTCGACATTTTTCTTAAGAAAAACCTGGTTATTTTGTCGCATATTTTTAATTTTTTAACAGTTTTAATCAAAATCAAAATTTTTCTGCTATGTTTACGTCAAAATGATAATGTCAAAATAAAAAGCGGTTGTAAAAAACAAATAACGATTTTTTAAAGCGAACTGAGATAAATCTTTGTAAGGGATTATTTTTAAATGTAACATTCTTGAGATGTCTTCAAAAAATAAATATTTTGGGGTGTCACCCCTTCCTCTTACACACGATTTTAATAATTTTGAAATAGGACCGCCCTTAAGCCAGACCAAACCAAATTTAATCAATATCGGTTCAGTGGTTCATGAGTTATGCGTGTGACAAGGATTCAAGGTACAGACACATACAGACACATACAGACAGACAGACAGACACGGAACGAAAAGTGTTTGTCTTGACCTGAAACGAAAAAGTCAATTTTTTTCTTATTTTAAAATGATCGCAAAGCTAACTTCGATATTGCGAGGAAGCAAAAATAAAAAGTATGATTTTGAAATTATTTTATCCAACAATAACATTATTTCTTCAATATGACTTTTTTCTCATTTTATACGATCACAAAGCTTCTCGTATCTTCGATATTACGAGGAAGCAAAAATAAAAAGTATGATTATGAAATTATTTTATCCAACAATAACATTATTTCTTCAATATGGCTTTTTTATCATTTTAAACGATCACAAAGCTTCTTGTATCTTCGATATTACGAGAAAACAAAAAACTTTTGAAATGGGACCGTCCTCAAATCAGACTCAACCAACCAACCAAGTTTCATTAATATCGGTTCAGTGGTTCATGAGTTAAGCGTGTGACAAGAATTGGAGGACAGACAGACAGACACGGAACAAAAAGTGTTTGTCTTGACCTGAAACGGATAGATCCGGTAAAAATTTTTTTCTCGTTTTAAAACGATAACAAAGCTTCTCATAACTTCGATATTGCGAGGAAGCAAAAATAAAAAGTATGATTTTGAAATTATTTTATCCAACAATAGGATAAAATCTTCTTCATATTTCTTCAATATGGCACTTGTAGATATGTGAGTGAGATATTTATCTGGTACAGGATGCTGTGGTACTACTGCCGCATTGTCTACCCTGCAGTGGACCGCCTGTGTAGGAGAGACACTCTCTGTGTAGTAGCAGCAACAATGTTTTATTAAAAACTCCCGACGTACTTTAGTTTAACTTTATATTCATTTCAACTTTCTCAATTTTAATTAAATCCATTATTGTTCTTTGCTTTGTTTTAAATGTCAAATTATGTTATTTAAATATTCATATGCAGGATGTAGTTAAGGATATGTTTTGTTAAGGTTTTTTGTTGTAATATTTTTAAAGTTTGTAATTCTCCTAGTTTTGTTTACATTGCATTAGTTTGAAAGAAATCAAATAAATATCACTCATTTGTTGCAACAACGTTATAACTCAAAAATTGTGATTTTCACGAGACACGTTTAATATTTTGAATTGTTATTATTTTATATGGTAACTAGCTGAATCCCGCGGCTTCATGTGACTGGGAGTTGGCCCGCGGGCCGGGGTTGCCCACTGTTGTAGAATATTTATTTTAAGTTTCACGTAAATCCTACCAAAAAAATTTTCCCATACACCCTTGCCCCTTCCCTGGCAACTTCTTAAGGGTTGAATTTTGGGAAATGCTGGAATACTTCTTTCATTAAAAGTTTCAATTAAATCCGAGCAAAAAAATGTTTATATAAACTTTGACACTCCTTTTTACCCCCGTAGGAGTTGAATTTCGAAAAATCCTTTCTTAGTGGATACTTATATCATAAAAGGAAGACACTTATGAAATTTTATCGTTCTAAGTCCTGAGATTTGGGCTGTACGTTGATGAATGAGTGAATGAGTAAGTGAGTGGTTGGTTAAGGACAAATTCTTTTATAGTATATAGATTTTCAAATATATTTTCTTTTGTAGATAGTAGCAGCTCAGATATGTCTTAAAGTTTTCATAATATTTTATTGGATTTTGAATAGTACGTAAAATATTGGTTACAGTAGAGTTAAAAAATAAATTAATTTTCATTAGTTTTTGAGGTTACCTACTTTTAATTTTCATTATTTTCTTCCATTCATATTAAACCCAAATAATTATTTTGGTAACACGATTTAGGTGCTGTATATAAACTTTTATTGTTATAGAATATACTAGAGTTTCCCAATGTGGTCTATGTTTGAAAGGGGCCTATAGGGGGCTATGGAAAAATGTGTATGTTTTTTTAAACAGTTTAAAGAACCAAAAAAATAGGTCTATGAACTTTGTCATTCCTTCAAAATGGGTTTACGTGTAAAAAAGGTTAGAAACCGCTATACAAGCTGTTACCCGCGTGAAATTTAGGTTATAATAGTCGATAAAACAGGTTTTTAGTTTCGTATATGCATGCTTAATATCTACGCCAAAAAAGTATAACCTATCGTGAGTACAAACTGTTCCACACACATTTTTTCGGAATACAAAGTAGCCTATATTCTTTTACAAGATGCAAGCTATCTCCCTGCAAAATTTCATAAAGATCGGTTCAGCGGTTTAGACGTGAAAAGGAAAAAACATCTATATCTATGAATTAAAAAAATACACGTAAATCGGATAAGTGGTTCTCGAGTGAGATATTACATTTTATAATATGGATAATTAGGATATATTTCAAACAAACATAAAATATATGTAAAATCGTACTGTCTCTGTTTATCCGTAACATTAGCAAAAATTTTCTTGTGTTTTAGTTTTTTTGTTTACTTCAACAACCTGAATTTTACAACGTCACTAATAAGTAAATCTAATTCTTGGTTCTTTTATTTTTTCGGAAGTGCTGTAGTAAAAACAAATCAAATTTTCCTAATAATTTAATTTAGAATTTCTTTAGATCCACATCCTTTGATAAATGTAATCACTTTAGTTTCCAGTTTTCTCAGCTTTTCATTGATCGACTTTTATTGTAGGTTTCATCGTAAAATAACATTTTCGTTCTTAAAAGAGTTTGTCTTTATAGTTGAAGTTACATTTGGGGTTTATTAAAAATAAACTTTCAAATGATCAAAGACACTAAATTGAATTAATGTTATTTAATCAATCTTTATATAATAAACTGTTTTAAACTTTTGTGCGTACATTTTCAAGATTAAGATTTTCGTTATAAATTTATACTAAAATTAGTTTAGAATTATAAAAGACACTCTATATAAGTATACATGTTTGTTTGTGAGATTAACGTGATGGATTTAGGATAACGATTTACTATTAGGTACAATGGCGTACCCAAAATTCAGGGGAGGGTAATTTTTATATTTTATTTTTATGTATTACAACTATTGTAAAATTAAATAATGTATATTGACAAATTCGGGAGGGAGGGGGTTTAATTTTTTGTAACGTACTCCGTGCGGATACGAAATTCTACACATTTTTAATCAGTTTATATAAAAATCAATCATGGAGAAAAATTGAATCGATTTTTTAATAAAAAGTACAATTGCTGATTAAAATTTTTTTTTAACATGTACTGAGTAACTTCTACAATCTACATTGTAATTTTTATAATATGCAATTTTTACTATATTCAAAATTATTATTTTAAAAATCCTTTGTTTGTATTTTATTAAGTCTACATAGCACGATATTTTTTTTATTAATTTTATACTTGTTATAACTTATTTTCTATCAATTTTACCATCATGCAAGTTTATAACTTAAATTAATTTAACAATTTTATAATAGAGAACATTCTCAGCTATAAAATCCAATAATACAGGGTATTCCTTAAAAAAAAAGTTGCATTTCAATATATGTATGTATTATATCAATTAAATTCGACATTCAATTGTATTTTGACACCGTAATTATTCATCATGAAAAAATACTGATACTTTGCCTATTTAACCGATCTCCTATCTCTAATAATAACAAAGTTAGCAATGATCACTCGGTTCCCGCGAACACTGTATATACTTTTTAAAATTAATTATATTAATTGTATATTTTTTATTGGTATAAAAAATTAAACTATACCAATAATATAGATTTCGATCCTGTGCGCAAAAATAACTAATTCATATTGTAACTTTCGTAACACTTGACATAGCAGGTTTTACAATATTTTGAACCATTTTAAGATTACTACGTCAAATAGTAATATTTATTAAAAAATTGAGTGATAGTTATCAAAAATGTGTGAAGAAGCTTAATTTTTTTCTTTCTTATAAAAAAAGTGTTTACATAAAAATTATAATATAGAAAATCAAATTAAATTATAAACATTTGACAATAGAATAATACAAATATAGGTAAAGGTAACAAACTCTTGACATATATTGATTTTAATTCGAGTTTTCCATTGTTGTTATTTTCTTTGTGTGAAGACGGGCGATCACAGGTATTTCCAAAAAAGAAACTTCATCTGTGTAATGGAAGATATTTGATATTTGTTACGTGGACGTTTGACTGATGGCTTGTAAACAATTCCAAATGTATCTTGTGTTACGTTGTTTATACATATAGTCTCCACTCTCTATTGAGGGACATTGCCCCCGTTGTCGTGTTGTATTTGCTTCATAATTCCAAATATGACATATCTTTTTTTATCCAACAATATAATGGGTATATCTTTTGACAGTTTGTTGACAGGATAATATAATCGAATGAAATGATAAGTGTGTTAATAATAGTCGAAATCGGTTGTAACGATATATGGGGACCAGTCATATTAGGTCGCAAAAACCGGTAAATGAGCAAATATATGCGATTCAGTAGGACTTTTATTCTGAGTCGTTAAAAAAAAGGAGGAGGTTCTTAATTCAACCCGTATATTTATTTATTTATATGTTTATATTTAATACCTTTGATGATGAAATGTTTTATATTGCTCGATTGCTTGGTTTCTAAAAAATTAACTACAATCAGGAAAACTGTATGTTGGGAAAACTGACTGAACTAGTAAAAAATTGAAATTTGGCATATTTGTTTCTCGGTATTTTCCTATTTAATGTCGTTTTAAATAATTTTTTTTAGTGATCTATAGAAACTCGATTTATTGTTTCGTACAGATATAGGAAAATAGAACACTTATGGAATCAGTATTGTATTTGTCTGTCTGTCTGTACACAGTCTTCTGGCTACTGAACCATTTAATCTAGAATGCTGAAATTTTGTATAATTATAGTAAATAGTGAAAGAAGAGTTATATAGATAAAATTTTATATTTTTGGCGCTTTTTGTGAAGGTAAACGGGTTACAAAAAAACTTTTTATTCAATTACAGCAAGTGGGGTATTAAATGAAAGCTGATAATTCAAAGAATTCAAAAATATAAAAATAATTAAAATTTCTTTCATTGAATTTTCAAAAAAATTGCAAAAATATTTTTTTAGAAAAATTGGAAATATATCTATATAGAAAATTATTTGCACTCAGCGCAATACAATTTTTTTTCAAAAATATTTCAAAATTATTTAAGTCCACTAAATTTGGAGCCATCTGTTTTCTATAATAGAAGAACTACTAAATATACTTAACTATTAAAGTGATTCATACTTTTATTAAAATTAAATTAGACTAACACTATCAAGTACATTGAAAAACTATACAATATGAAACACTAGTACACAAGACTCGATTCGCAAATGACAAATTATTTATTGATAAAAAAGACTCATTTTTCCCAACCCTACCGATATAAGTTTACAATTCATATTAAAAACTTGATCATATGTTTCTTAGAGAAGCATAAATACAATACTCGTAATTATTTACATTATAATAATATGCATGTGTGTGTGTGTGTGTGTGTGTGTGTATGTGTATAAGTGTGTGTAACATTACGCACGCGGATCCGAAGCAACAGATGTGAACACCGGTTTTGGCGCGTGGCGGTTGCAAGAACGAGTTAACAAGGAAGGGGTGACGAGACGAGGAGACCAGAGCGGAAATGTAATAACGTCCCGCCCGGTGCAACCTTTCTTACGACCCCTTTTTCTTTATTATTTTTGTATTTAATATACTTTTTTATTCATTAATTCCTATGTAGCCATTCAGGGAATATTTTAAGAAAATTTTACAATTTTTTTTACAAATTAAGTGCGTTTCTCTACTCTGCACGCTCATATTGCAGTGGAAATAAATGACAACAGTTTTTTTTTTTCCAAATGATATAAGTTCACAAGAACTCAAAAATTATATTCTGGATGGTGCCAGCCCATTTAATGTTTTTTATTCCCCCTTCTCTTAAGGATGTATGGGACGTACAATCTGAGGCAAAAATAATATAAATCTAAATGAAATGAAAGATCAAAATCAAATTATGAAGAATTCACTTTAAATGTTTGTAGGAAAGTCAAATTCGTTTTTAAACTATATAAATAATATTAGTACTAATGTTTAAAACCTTATTTCGTATTTTAACTGTCTATCGCCCAGTATTATCAACTTTAACTAAATGTTCCTTTAACTAACTGTCATATTATCAACAGATGCAAGCATAATACATTTAATTAAATAGATTTTAAATTATCTGCAGTATTTCTTTACAACGTATATTATGTCTATTTTTCATTGAGAGCTTAAATATTGATTTAAATCACGTTTCTAATACACCAAATTTACTTTAAAGGAGCATTTAGCGCTAAATGAGCTTTAAATTGGTTGATAATACCGGGCATATATTTAATAGTTAAAAGCCACGATCTAACTCCTTTAATATTTATTTTGAACGACAGTTATTATTTTTAATAGAAATTAGTAAATATAGTTTACTAGCCGACCCGGCCACGCGTTGCTGTGGTTAACCTATACTTTAGCAGCATGTGGTGGTTATGCTATTAAATTGTAGGTTATATGAAACGTTTGGAAGTTTGACATAGCGCCATCTATTGAATACTTACTCAATCCAGTCAATAGATGTCACCATCTGTTAGAATCGTTGGGAGCTAACAGATAAAGACAAATAATTTGCAATAAAATAAATATTGCGATCATAAATTGAGATGTAAGGTATCCTATCTTTCAAGTTGGATCAAACTGCACACGGTGTACAAATTTGATTAAAATCGGTTAAGTAGTTTAGGAGTCCATCGCGGAGGAACAACGTGACACGTAATTTATATATATTAAGATTAGGGTTCCAAATAAACCCTAATAATCTCACTTTGTCGTTATAACTAGACCTGATATATCGCACCCCCGCAAAAAAGTGTCACAACTCAAAATATGTAGTATTGAAGAAATAAGAATAAATGAAATTATAACAATTTAGATAAATCAAAATTGTAAAGGTAGTATAGGAAAAGGACTGATACACAGTATTTAATTTAAATAGGTACTTCAGTATTCCTCTGATGTTTGAAAAATAGTAACTATTAAAATGCTTAGTGAGTATTTAAGTATTTAAAAAAAATAATAATAATAAATGTGACATTTTTTACACGAAGTACATTAATACAATTTTTAGTAGAAATATAGGAGAGAGCAGGTATGATTCGTACACTTTTTACTCTGAGCCTTATAAAAAATAAACTATTAGCTATTACAAAATTATTTTAATACCGCTATAAGCCACATACATATCTGGTTTTAATACTGTGAAGTGTAGTTTTTATATAAAACAGCATGAGGAAGCTACGGCAATTTTCCTAAAAAATGAAAAACGTACGAAGGCACCCCGTGCATGGGGTAGCTTCGTACAGTCAAAGAAAATGCCATTTATTCAATGTATTAAAGTCATTTATTGCGATCAAAGTTAACACAGAATCAGCCTTCATGTAGTAAACTAACAATTATTGTATTTAAAGTACTTATAATATAGTTATAATATATGGATTAATACAGCCGACAAAAATTCGTGGCATGATTCTGTAATAATAATATTCTTCGTAAACAATCTTTTTGTAGCTACTTAAAACATAAAATAGAATTGTGTTTATCGTGAAATGTGAACAGAATTGCCTATAGTTACAAGTAGAGGTATTAGGTATCTAGTAGATGAGGATTCGTACAGTACGAATCTACCCCACTCATAACTGTACGAAGGTACCCCAACCCGAGAAATAAACAAATTAATTTGGAATAAAAATCACCGTTATAGTTACACTAAAATGACTATTTAAATATTAAACCAAGATTTTAAGGCATAAACTATAATAAATAACTTTTATAATTCGAGCATTACTTATACCAGCCACGCGTGTTCAAAGATGAAAACAAAAAATACTTAAGCAGAGCGAAAATACATATCGGCTTGCTCCATCGAAGCCGGTGGCCGTACTATCACCCCGCCCCGTAGGTACCCGTTGCATATGAGGGGGAGTCACCCATACAAACGCGAACATGTAAATGCATTAGATAACTTAGATATCTTCACTGTACGAATGCTCCCTGTGTACGAGTACGAATCCTACCTGCTCTCCCCTATAGTAATTTGGAATCAATCTACATATTTTTCTCAAGTACGACATTTTTTGAGTTACGATATGTACCTATAAGCAAATTGACCGCAAATACTTATTTTTATTCTTATATGGAAAAATACAATATTATTATTATTCAAATCAAGTATGTACAATAAAATACCTATAATTGTATTCATGTAACACATATGGAAACAAACTAAGGATCCATAATTTGAATACATTATTATACATACATACCAAAACGGCTGTCAATTACAATTACATATTATAATAATTTATTCCACTACTTAATATTTAAATCATCCATCACTAATAAATATCAAATTAATTAGCATCAAATACCTCATAAACTTTGAACGTGTGGATAAAATCTGGTATCGTATTATTCAAAGACGTATACAAATTTAATAATATACTCAATAGTATGTACAGTGTACAGTACAAACATTTACTAATAGTATTCCATTACAAAACGTGATGTGTTACCCGTATGAGCAGTCGATTTGAATCGGATATCCTGTTAGTTCTTTGTGTGTACGTGTGTGTGTCTGTCTGTTTGTGTAGGTACTGTACCTCTAGCTATGACCAACGGTCAAGGGACTTTACTTACAGAAGTAAACGTATTTAAATTACGTTATATTGTACATGTCATAGACTTATAGAATGGACTGAGCATTCCCAATCCATCTGTGAACATGAACCAATAAAACAAGATCTATTTTATACTGTGACGTCATCATCACAACATTTTTCTAATAATGAATTTGTGAAAAACGAAATATAAATAAAAAAAACGATAAATACAGTTTACATAATACATTTTTTTTATTTTATTCTTTGATTTTTTTCATTTTTTATAAATTTATTCAAACTTCTAATTCTGAAAAACATCCTACATCTAAAAAACCTACTTTATCACTTGCATTTACATGGAATTTTAAACAATCACATTGTGATTTAATTCCTGTAGTATTTATTTATAGAAAATAAAAATACCACAAGCTTAATCCACTTTTTTTTATTTCGGGATTTTTTGGAAAACGAAAAAAATTAATATTTGTATTATCTGTCTGTTTCCAGTTGAAACAATTTTTTACAACATAGTACCGCATTTTTTTATAACCAATATAATATCAACAGTGTCTATTTCACTTCAGACTTCTATTTTCTTCAAATCTTTTAATAATTCAAAATGTACAATGTCAATTTTTAATTTGTGCCGATGTACTACGTCATCAACGCTATATACAATAATGGCGTCTGTCAAAATAATCGTAGCAGACCTTGTTTTGTTGGATTTGATAGTGTCTATTTATAACCTTACATATTATAAAATGTAACGTCAGTCTGTCTGTCCGTTAGTGCGCTTATCACTCGAGAACCACTTATCCGATTTAGGTATGTGTTTTTTTTTAAATTCATAGATATGATCTTTCCCCAGGTTTTAGTATATATTTAGTTACGTTAGGTAACATAAGGAATAAGTAGTGATGATAATAATAAATCAAGTCGGAAAATAATTTGCCGCAAGTATAATGCTCTTTTGCAATACGCTGCCTAAACCGTTAAATATTGAACAACACCTATAATATATTGTAGAAAAGAACTGTGTAGAATGAAATATCTATATTTTTTCAACTATATTTTTCAAAAATCCTAAACATTATTTTCGTAGTTCACGCGAGCAAAGCCGCGGGCAGAGCTAGTAGAAAAAAGTGTTTTTTAAGTGAAAGAAGTCAATCTTTTTTATAATAAAACTAATTTGAAAAATTGTAATTTAACCTGTTTGTCACATGATTACAAACGCGTCTGGCACATCTGTCTGTGGTATGAAGTCAGAAAATATGTTGAATATCAAAATACTCGAGCTCTATTGGTTCCTTTCAGTTTATTGAGTAGCATCTGACGTCACGCATATCAATGCGAATGTTTTTTCGGCATTTAAAAAAATAGTTTTTATGTTGCATTTTTTATATTGTAATCATACTTGAATATTGCTGAATATTTAATAATTCGTTTACATAATAAACTATGTACACCACTGGTATATATACTATTGAAGTACAAATCTTAAAGTTTGTTAGTTTTTGTTGTAAATTATTAGCTCTTATTGTCAGTAGAGCCGGAATGCAGGTGTACAATGTGAAGAAACAAAAATGTACATAACTATGCATCAAAGTAGTTTTGTTCTTGTTTTATAAACAACGCTGTTTATTATGTTTGTGCATTTGTTTTTAATGTTTTTGTACAAACAAAGCTTTCTTTAGATAGGTATGTTCTTACACGACACATTCTTTGCTTTTATCTATAGCAGGGGTTCTCAAAAGACATTTGAGTAGGAGCCAAGCGCCATATTTACACATTAGAAATATGTAAGACACTAGTTCTAATTAAGCTTGAGCTTTGAAATTTGGTATACGTGTCCGGTGACAATGCAATATAGTATTGTTGTAAATCTAATACGGCGGACGCCTCAATATGGCGGATTACCTTTTTCTTCATAACCATCTGAATGTATGAAAGGGTTTGACGAGTACATAGATAACGATTAGCCATATGACATCATTCTAAATTAAATTAATATAGCGGACGCCTCAAGATAGCGGGTTACCCTTTTCATCACAACCACCCGATATGGGTATCAAATGAAAGAGTTTGGTGAGTTTTACCTGTTACTATGTTAGTTAGTTAGTTAGTCAATCAGTAACTAAAAAATTGAAAATAAAATTATAAAAAAATACTTTTTAAAAACAAGCTCTTATTAAAATTGCACTAAAAAGTAAAAAATAAATTTTCAGCTATCACAAAAATTTAAGGTTTTTATGACTAAAACCAATAAAAACACGGGGTGCTATAAAGGTAAATATATGAATAAAAAGTCTTTTGTAAAATAAGAAATGAAGTATAAATTGTTAGTTCAAATAAATATATACAACTTTGATAACAAATTACCAATTTTATAAATACAATAATGAAATAATTAATTAATTAAAAGCTATACGTTTATCTTCATGAGCGCCCCGCGCTTTTATTGGTTTAAGTTATAAAAAACTTAAATTTTTGTGATAGCTGATAATTTATTTTGTACTTTTTGTGCATTTTTAATAAAAGCTTGATTTTAAAAAGTTTTTTTTTGTAATTTTATTTATTATAGTTATAATTCTTTAGAGCATTTTTTTACATTAGTCAACTCAATAGTTTTGTCTTCTACACAAAAAAAAACTGTATTGGACCAAGAAAATCTTGTTTTGTATATAACGAAAACAATATTTTTTTAATATAAGAAAAGTACTCTTAATCCAACTACATTATTTCTTCGTCCAAGAATACTATAGTTGGTTTAAAAGAATATATTTCTTATCTTAAGAAAATATTGTTTTACGTTATATACAAAACAAGGTTTACTTGGCTCAAGTAAACCTTTATACCTGTGTATATGTCACCGACAATTGTACTATATGAGTATATGTATATACACACTTACATATACATATATTAAAATAAATAAAAAACATCACCTAACTCTTTACACATAAAAGCATGCAGTTATACCGTCTGGAGAGGAAGTACGGGCGAACGAGTACGGTACGATATCGCTAGGAAGTTACTTCTGTCTGTTTGTGATTGTTTCGTCGTACGCCAGATGGACACACGGTCGACATATGGCCGGTCCCGTGCTGCTATACTACTGTATGGATGCGTTCTTCCGTGCAATGATACTACAACCGACCTTTATATAAATCATCGCCGATATTAGGTATATTATATGGTTCCTTCCGCTTTCTGTGTGTTTGAACACTCGAAGGAAGTAATATTGTCTAAGTGCTGCATCGCAGACTACCTCTACTTGTTATTTTTGTAGGACGTTCGATATTAAAACGGAATTTATGTACATATCTACCTTATATAAGATAATATATGTCTGATGGAATATTATTTTATTATACAGAAAATTTGTCTATGTGTTAAAAAGTGTGATCGATTTGACTCCGATAGAGGTTGTTTGTTAATTTGATAATTTTTTACCAATATGGAAATATCGACGTTTACCTTATTGATAAATGTATATTATTACTAACAATGTTCTTATCATGGTGAAAATTTTGAAACATATATTTTAAGGGGGTTAGCAAGTCTATAGCGCCTCTGAAAATACTCAATATTTGGGAATTTACTGTGGTCAAATGAAACAACGGATTAAATCAAAATTAACACAGCTGTTTAATTACTATTTAAAGTACATTTTAAATTATTTTTCAGTTTTATGAATAAAAATTATTAATATCTGGCCGATGGTAGGTTTTCATCAAAATTTGGAGTTGACACCTTCCGTACTTGGTTATAGCCAAACGGTCAGATTTGGAACAATTTTACAAAGTGGAAACTATCCTCTAAGGCAGTCTAAGGAATAAACCACTTTGGTTGGAAACAAAAAATCTTGTAGATTTTTATGGCTAATGAAAATTACAGTTCAAATAAAGCTTAAATTTTAGAGTATAAAAATACATATAATTATTGAAATACATAACTCTGAGGTGTAGAAGTGGTTCATTCCATAGAGGATAGTTTCAAAAACTTCACTTTGTAAAATTGTTCCAGATCTGACCATTTGACTAAAAGCAAGTACGGAAGGTGTCAACTCAAAATTTTGATGAAAACTTACCATCGGCCAGAAATTAATAATTTTTATTCATAAAAATAAATGAAAATGTACTTTAAATAGTTATTAAACAGCTGTGTTATTTTAGCTTTAATTCGTAGTTTCATTTGACCACAGTAAATTTCCAAATATTTTCAGGGGCGCTAGACATATATAAATACTTTATAAATGACATCACTGAATTTATCATATCGAAAATTGCACTTTCACTAGTTGGGTGGTATAAAAAATATTCACACTGATAAATATTTATTAATACAACCATTATGTTTAATCTATCTGAGAGTTTCGTTAGTTGGTGTAATCAATTATTTATTAATTTGACAAATTAAGATTTTTAGATAGACATGAAGATATATTTTTTGAAATGAATAAAATATCCTCTCTAAGATTTTTTTTATTATTATATTAAGAAAATATTGCTAGACAAACAAGATAAATTTATTAAGCATCATTCCATCTCAAATTTTCAATAAGATTGTGATTTTTTTCTGTGTATTATATATTTATTGAGTCACTTATTTAAACGTGGCTTAAGTAACTCTTTTAAGTGAAACTTCTTAAGCGTTACTAGTCACTGAATAAGAGAGAGAGAGAGAGAGAGAGAGAGAGAGAGAGAGAGAGAGAGAGAGATGAGTAAATGTATAAGAGAAATAATGGAAGTCAGTTTACGTTGATATCATGCTACATATTTTGTATACACGTTTTATGCGTCAACTTTTTTCTCATTTGATAAAATTTTTATTTTGTAACAGTTATGAATATCAAAAGGAGTGTTTTAACAATTGAATTAACTATTTACAAAATAAACAATTTCGTTCGTAATTTAGTAGCGGTCATTAAAACGTATGTACAGTACATATGTACATATGTATATATGCTAAATTGATCGTAATTCTATTGCTGCAATAATGTTAATGAAGTATAATTAACCATGTTCTGTCCAAAATAAACAAACGTTAGTAACAAAATAAAATATTTAGCTCCGAGCATATCCATATAACTGAAAATAACATATTTTCAATAGTGATCTTCACGTGGCTTCACCCGCGTTATTTTAAATATAATAAACGCTTATAAAATCTAATAAGAGGTAGCTTTCAATGTAGATCATTTTTTAGCGCTATTAGAGTTGAATTTTGAAAAAAATCGCGATAAATAGAACTTGTATTTTTATTTGAAAAAACTGAAATTCACATTTATAATTTATAAGGTTACTATTTTTGGGATAAAAAGTAACATATGTTATTCCTCAGGATGTAAGCTATCTCCCTGCAAAATTTCATCAAGATCGGTTCAGCAATTTAGCCGGGACAAGGTAACAAACAGACAGAGTTACATTCGCATTTATAATTCTGGAATTAAAATTAAAAAAAATCGAATTTCGAAAACTCTTTTCTAATGAGTATTTCTATCATATAAGGAAGACCCTTAAAATTTCACGTTTCTAGGTTCAGGGATTTGGGCTAGGCGTTGATAATGGTCAGTCACTTTAGGACACTATGATAAAACAAACAAACATTGTGGCAAGTACCTATATAAAAAGGAAATAATAAATTAAAATATTATTTTTATATGTTCTTTATAATTATAAAAACATAAAAATTAGCTCGTGTTAACGATACACTATAAAATTACAAATAAAACAATTTTATCTATGCGAGGACATAAAAATATAGGTACGTAAATTAATAACATAAAACATTTATTGTACTAAACAACACATTACAAGATCTAAAAATAAACGAGCCCCCCCCATAAACATTTCTAATAACAAAATAACAAACGCTGTGGTGACTCAGAGAAATTTATGAAAACCTAAATTCAAGACATAATTTTTAACGAAACTCATATCAATTATTCTCGTGGACAACGACGGGTAAAGGGGTGTAGGGGAAGGTTGGGGGATGTTGTAGATAAAAATTATTTGATGTTGTTATATATATATATGTATGTACTTATATAATGAAATAATAAAAAGTGAAACATTGTGTTCTATTTCCTGTTTCTTTCATGAAAGCATTTAACTGTCACCCGCACATTTGTTTGTGTCTGTGTGTTACTGACATTAATGTAACTACTACTTCAGTACACACACATACACACACACATACACACACACACATACACACAAACGCACACTGTTTCACATGAATGAATTGTTGTGAAGTAGATACCCAGCTATAAGTTTTTATGTAGTAAACATCATGAGGGTATATAATATATTCATTATTATTCATATTGTCTTTTATTATTACATATTTGCATTAAGGATAATACTGTCTTAAACGTTCATGAATAATATATGTTTAATTACTATCTGAATCCCGCGGCTTCGCTCGCGTGGATTTCGATACTAATTACAACCCTACGTTGTTGTAGAGTATTTATTTTAAGTTTCACGTAAATCCTATACAAAAAATATTTTTTCCCCCCCCTCTTCATGCAACTCTTTATGGGTTGAATTTTGGGAAATGCTGGAATACACTGGTAGAAAGTATTTCTCAAACCAAGTAAACCTTGTTTTGTATATAACGAAAACAATTCTTGAACGAAGGAATAACGTAGTTGGATTAAGAGTATGTTTCTTATATTAAGAAAATATTTGAAATTATTTGATGACCACCAATTGTTTCCGTTATATACAAAACAAGGTTTTCTTGGTCCAATACAGTTTTTTTTCTGTGTATATATTTCATTATAAGTTTCAATTAATTCTGAGCAAAAGAAAAATATATATAAACTTTAAAACCCTTTTTTACCCACGTAGGGGTTGAATTTTGAAAAATTCTTTCTTAATGGGCGTTAACATCATAAAAGGAAGACGTTAATGAAATTTCACCTTTCTAGGTCCAGAGGTTTGGGCTGTACGTTGATGAATTAGTGAGTGAGTGAGTGGTTAAGGACAATAGATTATTTTAAGGCTTGTATTTAAGTATGTACCTATATAGTATTATTTTTTAATAATAAAAACTTTTTATTTAATCGTTTTTACCATTAACAAAAATACTGCACGAAAAATTATTTACTATCAACATTAAACAAATATATTGAACTTAAAACAAATTATATAATTTAAAATGAATAGTTTCCACTAAAAATAAATACCTACTTTGCACTTGACATATTAAGATATTTGTTTCCATATAAAAATATAAAAATCTATATTAAAAAAGTCTTGTGGTGGCCACATCAGTTTATTTGAAACACACATAAGAAAGTTAATTAACATAAAAGCATAACAGATGTACTACCTTATAAGCATGCTTGGATGTACATATGTATGTATGTAGTATGTATGATGGATACATCAGCAGACCTCTTCGTTACAATAGCTGTTGTGTTATTCATGAAGTATCATGCCATGTGTTTTAGTATATCGTAAATTGATATGTATTGTAATTAATGATAAACATACTGTAATACTTTTAGTTGAAAAATAGAATTTTTTAAATTGAAATTAATTTAAATTTTCTTCAAATATAAAACAATACTTTAGCTAATGCAATACAAATCAAGAAAAAGTAACAATATATTTTTTTAATTAGTTTTTGAAATGATTGATTCACGTGAAAGTAGATGTTCCATTCACGATTCAGGTGGGGAATTTTCGGGCTCTTATTCCGAACCCTTTTGAGAGTTCGTGGACGAAAAATCAAAACTTTATGATTTTTTTCTTCTATTTGCTAAATATTGATCTTAATACCGTGGACTATATTGTCATCGAGAATACATAAGTAGACGAAATTATAAGACAACTGGATATCGGAAAGTGAGTGAAAAAATTGGTTACAAGTTAATAAGTTAATATCGAAACAGAAAAAAATGTGAATCTAATAAAATGTTACAAAAAATGTGTATTAAATTATAAATTAACTTCTTATAGCATTAAGATCTACATTTTTTATGAAATTTTACATGAGGTAAGAATATAACTAGTTATTAGATATACTGTGATACTCAATCGGACGCGTATACACCCTATCTTCTCGGAGGAGGTCATACAGAAAAAAAGTTATAAAATTAACTTTAAAAAAAAAAACTTTCAAAGAACAGAATATATATTTAAAATAAACGTATAATAAATCTCAAAATATTTTATCGTTTATTTTTTGCAAAAAAAATAAAATAATAATATACAAACTGTTCCAGAAAATGATTTCACTTATTTAGAAAAATTCGTTGATTAATAATTTGTTAATCAAAATTTATTTAGAGCTATTATTTGCCAGATATTCATTAGCAAAAATTTTCTTGCCTGCAAATTTAAATTTTAATAACTTAAAAATTCGAATTTTGTAAAAAAAGAAAGTATATAGAGATAAATGCACAATATGGTAACTATAAATGATACTATACATAATACAACAAGGACCTTTAAATACATGTATAAAAATCTACAATAAACTACCACCCTCTCTTCAAAATCTCCACATACATAATTACATTTATAACAGTTAAATCTCTACTTGCTAGACAAAAACTATTATAACAATCATTACTATTTAAATCAATGATATCGGGTGATAGTCTATGTCACATTATTATCCTGGAAATTCTGCAATTACTTTATTTAAAAGAATACAGAATAAAGTATTATTTCTATTATTTTTATTATTATTATATCTAGTGTATATCTTTAATTCTTGGGGGGGGGGGTCGATGGGTCATGACCCCCCTTGTATACGCACCTGTACTCATTTGAATTAATATAAGTGAGTGTATTCGTGAAATAGTAATCACAGATAAGACCTTTGGTATATATTTCATACCTACGCAGAAAAAGGTAATAAAAAAGTAACGTACTTGTTATTATTCATTACTTACACATAGTATTTTTATTCAGTGCTGTTTAAATCATTATCCAACCCACATCCAATAAAATTAATGAAATTTTCATTTGCATTCATAAAGAAAAATATGATAGAACTAATTTGTGAGAAACGTTTCATGTCATTTTGTTTTATGTTGACGTATTGTTAGTTTATTATACAATCTTTTATGTTTCATAAATCCTCAAAATCATAAAATTATATTGGTAGGAGTCGTTTTATGATATCAAAGAGGAGAACTATTTCATATTTATATTAAAAGTAAAATATCCTCTGTAGAGAAATAAAGTCATACTGGATAATAAAGAAGGTACACTTTCAAAATATTCATCAGGACAGATATCACTGTATACTGTATATACAGGGTGATTTAAATTTAACAGTTGATCAAGGATGATATTTCAAGCAAAAAAGTTCATAAGAATATGTGTCCGGAAATTCTTCGTGAGGGAGCTACAGTCTTCCAAAGATTTTACTCAAAATTAATTTAATAACTAGAGAATTGTTATCGATTTCCAGTATCAAACAGTAATAATTTAAACCAGGGGTCTATGGGGCCAGTGGGTCCTTAGAATTTTATCAACTAGTTATAAATCATTCTGTATACAATCGCATGTTCTAAAATATCTGTGTATATAAACAATCTTACTGGAATTAAACGTCATGAATATGTTTATTTATTATAAACAAGTAATTGCTATAATATTACCAGTGATGAAAAATAGTCAATAAAACTAAGTAAACTGACATTAGAAAATATATATTTCTGGCATAATCCTGTAATATCCAGGACTTCGAAGTTAAACAAGTATAAACATGTAAAACAGTATTTAAATTAAGAAAATAGATCAAAAGAAAAGTGCGTCAATTTAGCTTTGACTTATTTTGAAATGTATAAATGTATTAAACAATTTAACACATCTTTATATTGTCATAAGTTCAGTGCGTTGTCAGATGTCCGGTATCATAAAGATGCTAGCAAAATTTGCTAGCTTGCAAGCACTCACAAGTGAGGTATTAATTTTGTGATATTATCTATGGATTTGCTACGGAATTTAAAGCAGTGATACTTCATCGTATTGTAACATAATTGGCTACTCTGACAGTACAAAATAATTTTCATAATATCACCACTGTTTTAATACCGTTGGTGTTTACATACAACGTGTTCACGAAAATTGTTAAAGTCTTCATGAAACTTCAAGAGAACTGTCTTATAAGTTTGATACTTCATTGAGAGTGCTTGCTATAGCTAGCAAATTTGCTAGCCCATTTATAATACCGGATAAGAATCTTGTTATCAATATTTTGTGTCTGATTGTAAATAGAACTGTATACGAGACGAGATTTAGGGAAGTCTCGTGAAAATTATTGCCGAAATTTGTCTGAAGATATTTTCCGAAATACTCAAAAATCGATCTATTTAGTGCATTTCGAATGTACAAAAAAATTATTGAAAATGTGTATACGGGGGTTTTTTGGGTTATTTTCAATCATTTTTTTGTACATTCGAAATGCACTGAATAGATCGATTTTTGAGTATTTTGGAAAATATCTTCAGACAAATTTCGGCAAGCTCGAAAATGATTTTAGAGGTATGGTTCCATTGGCAAAAATACTTGTTATGGCCCATAGTACCAGAATCGCGAGTTGCTCATAGAGATTTTTTCGGCCCCATACAAATTGACCCACCCTACTATATAGGTATAATAGCTTGTACTTTGATCAAATTATATGTGATTGTACACAGAAAAAAAGTAACCTGAAGAATTACAGTTTTTTCCTGTACACCTCGGATAGTAAGCAACAATTCCTATCATTATACAGTATTTTTTTACAGTCTGAAATTGTAATATCTACAATAATAATATAATTGATAAACTGCAAACATTACAGCCTAAAATTTGATTATTATTACAGTTAAGGACTGTAAAATATATTATGTTGTCGTTTACTATGTAAAAACTGTAATTCTTCAGTTTTTTTTCGTGTATGTTAATTCTTACCTTCTGGGTGTAAACCACGTCGATTTGACCGTTTTCTTAACCAATGATTTATTTTGGTCGAAGTAAATAAGAATATTATATATAATTTATTTACGTTATATTTTTATACTTAATCGTATATTAATAATTTATTTTTCATTATACAAGCCTATACCTACAAATTTCATATTGTAAGTATTAAATCATAATTAACGCACAGATTGGTAACCGTGGATTAATAACTAATCAAAAACTGCTTTAGTATATCCAAAATACTGCAAACAGATGATATTGGAAAATTGGAAATTTGAATTTTAATGACTTGTTAATTTATTCCCTGTAAGCTCGATTTATGTAAAATATCATATATTCTACGCTTTAAAAAACATCGAATCGATACTATTGTATTATCAACAAATTATGTTATGTTAAATATTAAAATTTACTATCTAAAACTGAATTAGTTGTTATATTTCACTAATTGAATTAGTAACTTTAAATTTCACTTTTCGAATCGAAAAAGGCGACATTACGGTATTTATTCTTACTTCGATTTGTCAACGTATATATATACATATACATATGTATATGAATCAACTGCTTTAAGGATGTTGATATTATAGGGTGCGGAGTTGGTGATGCGGGGAAAGCGCCTGTGGATAAGCATAGAGTGGAGACAAGGTGTGTCTCTTTCTGGAGCATGCGAAATCACATAGATGCGTCTCCCTCTCTATTTTTTCACACACTTATCATTTTGTAATTAAAAAACGCGGTTTTAATCATTCATAAAATTTATAGATATCTTTTTAAATGAATAAATAATGCATCTATGCTAAAATTTTCATCAAATACCTCTGTCACATCAGTTGCTATGTCTTGAAAGTATGCAGTTCTCATAAGAATACATCGTACCCCCGCAAAAAAAGTGTCACAACTCAAAAAATGTAGTTTTGAGGAATAAATGAAATTATAACATTAGGTAAATGAAAAATTATAAATGTAGTATAGGAAAAGGAATGATATACAGTATTTAATTTAAATATTTCAGTATTCCTGTGATGTTTGAAAAATAGTAACTATTAAAACGCTTATGCCCGGTATTATCAACCAATTTAAAGCTCCTTTAGCGCTAAATGCTCCTTTAAAGTAATTTTCGTATATTAAAAATGTGATTTAAATCAATATTTAAGCTCTCAATGAAAATTTACATAATATATGTTGTAAATAAATACTGCAGAAAATTTTGAATCTATTTAATCAAATGTATTATGCTTGGTTCTTTTGATAATATGACAGTTAGTTGAAGGAGCATTTAGTTAAACTTGATAATACTGGGCGTTAGTGATTAAGTATTTAAAATTAAAATAAAAAATGTGACATTTTTTTAGAATATGCTAGTTTTGACGGTAGGTACACGAAGTACATTAATGACAATTTTTAGTAGAAATATATAGTAATTTGGAATCATTCTACATATTTATCACAAATATGACATGTTTTGAGTTGTGGCACTTTTTTGCGGGGGTGCGACATGTTAATTTGTTTATTTAATATCTCTATTCTCCTAATGAACATGAAATTTTGTAAGGATTTTTAAAATAGAAATGACTTGTTATTTTCAAAGTTTCATCGAAATTACTCTGTCTATTTTTTCTATGGAGTTAACGTCCTGATTTAGTGACTATTTACTAATTCAGTTTAATTGATTTTTGCATAAAAACGTCGTAAAATATTTTCAATATGTTTGATATCATATTCAAAACAAAAAAACACGAAAAATTATTTATGTATATAATTTTTAACATGGAAAAATCGTATCTGACAGAATCATAAACATACATATATAAAAAAAAAGTACACGCACAAACACGAATGATCCTTGATTACAACGTTCACGTATGACATATAAAATTCAAATTCCATAAAAATATTTTATGCACTTTCGAGAGATAAATACATATACTCATGTTATATAATATATATAAGGTTCAAAGCATTGAATATTTATTACTTTTATAGATACCTATCGCATGCAGAACGCTTAACTTATGACGACAGTGTCCCTGTTTTACGCGGCCAAGATGGGGAAGCACGATTTAGAAAATTGAAAATTCGATGTTGTTTTTACGGCCGTGGTGCTAAAACATGAAAACGGCCATCTTGTTAGATGATGTCAGTCTTGCGTTGTCGAGCATAAATGCGGGATGTTATACTTTGAGATAGTTTATAATATGTGCATGTATGTATCCAGTTCTAGGTTGTCTTTATCTTTTGTTTCTTACATTCACAGTGCCTGATTTAATCCTTCGCGAGTCGTATTACATAAGAAAAACAACTCTTTTTTTAAACTGTTACAACTAATACATATACCCTATAGATGGGGAGGCAACAACCAAATGTGGTTATCATAGCAGCCCCCCAAATTTGTTATGAAATTTGTTAACTGGGATATAGGGAACTCAGCTAGATGGGTTCTAAGATCAAAATACGCTGCCTTTAGATACACTGAGAGAAATGGCGAGGTGCAGTCAACTCTCTCGCGGGGTTGACATATTCGAATTTGAGTCAATAGAAAAACGGTTGACTCAAGTTCTGTGAACTTAACGTAACTACTTCATTTCGGTAGAGCCTACTCCGCGAGGCGTTTGTAGTTAAAACGAATATGCAGTTCAGTCAGCTGTACAAAAGTTGAATGAAAGATTTTTTTTTTGCTGTAACAAAATTTTAATTTTAATAATATATATTTTTACATTTGGCTTAAGAATATTTTAATTTGCATCGAATGTTTATGTTATTATTTCAAATATTATATAATTATTTAAAAAAATCGTTCAATTTTTTATCTTAATTTAAATCTTAGTCTGAGAAAGATAAACTTGATACAAGATAACATAAATTTTTGATTGAAGATTAATATCATTTTCTTATAAAATTCTGTCTTTTTTAAAATAAGATAATTTTACTTTTGTATTTAGAATTGCTAATCAATCTTCTTTCTATTAGGGAATAATAACTTATCTTATTCTGAAAAAATCAGATTTTTTTATTTATATAATTAATAATTAAAATGTTCACAAGTACCAAGAATAGAATGACTAATATTTCATTGGATTATAAATCTAAAATTTTATTATATTATCATGTATTATACATTATTACTATTATTTTGTTTTGTGTTTAATTAATTATTTTTCTAAATTGGATTCCATATTTTAATATTTGCGACTTCGCAACATATTTTGAAGTCATATTTGATCTGTTTCATTTTTAACTTGAAATTTAAAATCGTAACAATTTTGTTACAAATTGCAGAATTCATGTACCTACTATACCACATGTGGTCATCCGGTTATAAACATTTTGAGAAAAATATTGTATAGAACAGTGTTTCTCAACCTGGCGTTAAGCGTACCCTCATGGGTTTGAATTATATTTTATCAAGACTTTATTTTATTTCTAAATTTCATTATATATAAACAAATATTTTTCCTGTCCCTTATTTATGTTTTTATCACTCGTGTTTCCAAGCTGCATTTAAAAATTATTAAATCTTAATTTATTTCAAATAAATATTAAGCCATTAGCTTAATATTTAACACCGAACACTTGATAACTCTGCTCTCAACAAGAAACTATTTTTGGTATACATTTTCATAACACCCACACACTCCTTAGCAAGCTACTATTATTTGTTAAAAGTTACAACATTTATGTTAGAAATAACAGCAACTACATATATAAATTACAAACATTTTTCTAATATGGAAATACACTTTATGAAATGTTGGAAGCCGCTGGTATAGAGAAAGGTTTCTCTATACCAGCGGCGTTTCTTTTATAATCCTGTACATATTGGCCTATCTATAGGATCAAAGACATTTGTTTTAGTTTTAACAAGTCTTCTCTAGAGCTTAAATCGTTGAAATACTGTAATAAGAGTGTATTCATTTATATTATAAAAGTATTTTTGTTTTGTGATTGTTTTTTTAAACAATTTAGGTACTGTTTTTCAGTGACTATATACCTAATAGATAATTGAACAACATGGATGATTTTTTGTGCCTGGCATAAAGCCATTAATTGAATTTTTTCAAGAATGGAAAGCCTAGAGAAAATTATAGACAATTTTTCAAGTAAGTATATGTTTACATACATATCGCTTGTTACTGCATCTATATTTTTTGATATGATAAAAATATTTCATTTCAGATATATACAATATACGTTTGGTTAAAATATAAGGCCGATCCTTGGGATGATGTTAAAAGAAATCGGCAGGAAACATTTCAATTAATACATGATCTTGAATATGACACAGTCCATGAAATTATCAGCGATTAGAAAATTCTGAATGATCTGCGAATTGAAACTTTGGTAATTAAATATCATATGGTAAAATCACCTACAATCCTGACAGCAATATTTCTAAATATTCTGTTGATTGGTATGAAATCAATATGGTGTAAAATATAACAATAGTATGGTGGTATTACACAAATTTGATAAATATGATAATCCTAAATTTTATAAGATTCTCAAAGTTTATAGTGATCTCAAAAATAAAAATGAAAAATTACTTTAAATTGTTTATTTTTAGAAACTGTTGAATTAAACACTAATTACAAAGTTTTTAAAACAAAAATATTCGCATTGATTGAACAGTATGATTCGTTACAGTTAATTACATTGATAAATTAATGAAAATATATATATAAACTTTACTAAAGATAAAAACAAGGTTTTAATTCAGAATATCAAAAAAATAGTGTTCGTAATAGTTAATTAAAAAATATATTAAAAATTCAATAAGATGGTTTCACTGATTTTAATATTTAATTCTTAAATTAATATAATTAATAAAAAAATCATTTAATTTGTTACGATACTGTTGTAGGCTAAATAAAGAGGTGTTTATCCACATTATCAAGATAAACAAAAATTAATATTATAATAATATAATTATTTAAGTAATAAAAATTGTATTATTTTAATTGTAAGATGAAAAAAATAAAATATATTTTATATTCTATTTTAATATATACATAAATAGTATTATGTTGTATTTTCAAATAGTGTGTAACATTATATTGAATAAGATAAACAAATATCAATATTATAATAAGACTGAGCATTTTATAGACATTAAACAAATATTATTTTATTTTTAAGATGTAAATAGTATTATATTGTTGTATGTAATAGTATCGTATTATAATGTACTGAATTATTCATAATTTTGTGAATAAGGTAAAGAAAAATCACTATTATATTAATAAGTTATTTTAATATGTAAATATTATTATATTGTTGTATGTAATTGTATTATTGTATTACATTGTATTGAATTATCATCATTTCATAATAAAAAATATATTTTTTAAAAGACTACTTTTGAATTATTTCAACCAACCAATTATGGAGTAGTATGAAACGCATGCTTTATTCTATCAAATCTACCTAAAAGTTGGGCTGAATTAAAATTCAGTTCCCTCAACAATTATTTAAATTAAATGAACAAACCACAATTGTCAAGCTAACTACATATATCGTAGAATCGAACTAAAAATTATTTGAACCAACCATTTATGGAGTAGTATGAAACGCATGCTTTATTCTATCAAATCGACCTAAAAGTTGGGCTGAATTAAAATTCAGTTCCGTCAACAATTATTTAAATTAAATGAACAAACCATAATTGTCAAGCTAACTACATATATCGTAGAATCAAACAAAAATTTATTTGAACCAACCATTTATGGAGTAGTATGAATTGAAAATGGGTTCTCTCAACCGTATATGACGTTAGTATTGCTGATGCGTCAACCCCGCCGAGCGGTTCGGACAACACTACAATAAGCTTCGCCGTATCTAACCCCACGGCGGGTTTGACACAGGCGAAATTCGGTTGAGTCAACTATGTCTTTTTCTCAGTGTAGGACTGCCCGTCAGATATGTAAAATAAAATAGGCGAAAAATTCATAGCAACACGTCAGATATTTATAAAATTTGTTAATTTTGATTTTTTATGAACTGCCATATAAACATCTGACGCCTAAATTGTTGCTTTATTTTTTTATAATAATTTAAATATGTAAAAAAATAATGACCGACATATTTATAGCCGCCCGTTCAAAATATTTTTAATTTAATAGATTTAAGTTTCCTGAACAAGAAAATAATTGTATCTGATGCCTTAGTAGTAGCTTTATTTTGTAATAACAATTTAAACATGTAAAAAAATAACCAATTAATGAATGTATTTATTTTTATTATTATTATTATTATGTATTTCCAAAAAAGGTCAAAAAAATCAAGCCCAACCACTAAAAAAATTGTTTTTACAACAGTAAAAAAAAATTATGTTGTCTGAGCTACGAAATTGTCTGACGGGGGCTGTCCAACTCAAATGCAGCACTTCACGCGTCAGATTTATATATTTTTAGCATAAGGGGACATTATTCTACAAGATGGTATGAAAATCTGACAGGCTGCTAAAAATTAGTTGCCTCATTTTTTTTAACATCTTTGTCCCGCTATAAATTAAAAACGCAGCGGTGAGCACGTCAGATATACATGTTTCTGTTCTTGTAATAATCAAATCAACCTAAATCTTAAATATCTCACGGGCTGCTAAAAAATTTTTTTTTGTTTTTTTTTTCTTTAATTCACTCTAATATATTTAAACAGTGGCTTAGGCGTCAGAAAATTATATTTTCTTGGTCTGGAAAACATGTACCTACCAAAATGCATTTAGCTGCCAGATTGCTATATATATGTCATCCTAGGTCAAAAACTTGACGACTTTGACAGCCTATCAGGGGTAAAAGCAACGTATTTTATGACTGACAATTTACTTTTAATGTACAGCTATACTAAATTAACAAATATCGTAACAAATTTTGCGGGCTGCTATGATGACCAAATTTTGGTTGCTGCCTCCCGGTCTACTATTTGATGGCCAGAAATTCTCACCTCGAAAACCACGTTTAAACAATATTATTGTTTATAACAAATAAATTAAATTGTTTGGAAACAATAAAATATATACGTCATTCCAGTGATATTCAAGAGCTTCAAAATGGGTTTTTTGTTGAAATCTGTAGGATGAATAGAACCGGAGATATAAGCAGTTAAAGGAGAGCATGTTTTCAATTTTTTGCCGTTTTTCCGAAATTTCAATCCCTTCTGAACTAATGGTGATAAAAATAAAATAAAAATTGTTTGTCATGTTTATTGGGTCCAAAACACATTAGGTCTAAAAGTGTCCCGCTTGACGTGGAATGACTCATACGTGCGACCTGTTTTATCGACTATAACCAGAAATCTGTATTACCAAATCTTCTTCTACTTCTTCTTCTTCACTGGTGACAATTTGTACTTAACCTAAATTCCACGCGAAACAGAGCGTTTTAATAGTTATTATTTTTCAAACATCATAGGAATACTGAAATATTTAAATTAAATAATAATAATAAATTAAATGTATCAGTCCTTTTCCTATACTACCATTACAATTTCGATTTACCTAAATTGTTATATGTAATTGCGTTTATTCCTATCTCCTCAAAACTACATTTATTGAGTTGTGATACTTTTTTGGAGGGATGCGATATAAGTATGACCTTATACATGATTTAATGTAATTACCCGCACTGTTTATGTGCAAGTCCGGCCCTGTCACCAGTATATTAATGTCGTTAAACGTTCCAGGTGTGAAATTAAATTATCGTTGTTTCATACCCGTGGTAATTATTCATTTCGCTGCTGAATTTTGACAACAGTCAGTGGTGAAATGCTCGGAGAGAAATTTAACGGGTCCTTCACGGTTTTTTATGCGTCCTTGGTGTATTTTTATAATGCGCTTTCGTACATGTTTATTTGACAATAAAAGCGGAACATTAAGCAAAGTAGGTCAAATAAATAGATATAAGAAAAAGCATTTTCTTGGTAACTTAGATGAAATTACTGTCCATCATATCAGTGGCGTAGATAGGGGGGGATTAAGGGGATCAATCCCCCCCCATGAGTCCAATTTTTGTACTTTGTACCAGATAAAATATGATTTTCATAATGAAAAATATAACTTTTTGAAATTTAATACTGTCATATCCCCCCCCCCATCGCAAAAAACTATCCACGCCACTGGATAGTATCATAAATACTGAATATAAAAATAATACCATTCTTATTGTATATTAATCAAAAAACAAGCAATTACAAATACAAATTTTGTTATTTCTTTATATTCATTCATAAAATTAGACTATTTTTTTTTATTATTAGATTTCATTAAAAGAATGTTTATTAGATTGAAAATGGTGTGAAAAGTTGAATTTTTCAAACCGCAGGTCTGTATCTCAAACCATTCTTGAGATATCGCCTCTGAAAGTATCAGTTTTTATCCAAATTTTGGAGAAAAATGGCCATAACTTTTGAACGTGTCGTCGGAATTGATTTTCGTTGACGGATTTGAAATTAGCGTGTCAAATTCTATATAATGACATGTATAATACTCCAAAACTCGACAAAAAAAATTTCACGAAAAATCGAAAAAATTCAAAGGGGTATATCTTAAATAAATATCGATTTTTGGCAAAAAATTTTTTTGTCAGATTTTAAAATATTATACATGTTATTATATAGATTTTGATACGCTGATTTCAAATATGTCAACAAAAATCAATTCCGATCACACGTTCAAAAGTTATGGCCGATTATTTAAAAAAATTTAAAAAAACTGAAACTTTCAGAGACCATATCTCAAGAACGGTTTGAGATACAGACCTGCGGTTTGAAAAATTCAACTTTTCACATCATTTTCAATAAAATAAACATACTTTTAACGAAATCTAAAATTCGAAAATTTTGAGTCTAATTTTATGATTGAATTAAAAGAAATATCATCTTAAAGGTAAGAAAATATGAAAGAAAGTCATGCTATTATGTTAACAATACATTTAATTCTTTTTTATTTATTTTTTAAATTAAATAGCATTTTTTTAAATATAAAATTCAAACTAAAGGGTGCAAAAATTCACGTGAAATCATGCCTAGTTGGGCAATCGCTCCTCTCCCCTAAATTGGCGCCTATGTACTTATATATTATACATATATGTACATATTTACAATATATACTTTATACATAATATATACATTCACACAAATCGTTCCCAGTGAGATACAGAAGCTCATTTGTTATAATTTTATTAAATTTTGGTAATTGTATTAATGAAACAGGTTTCCATTTCTGTTCATATAGGCAACTGTATGCGACAGTTTGACAATTAAAATTAATTTACATTATATGCACATACGTGAACAAACAAAACATAAATTGCCAGGTTATGATAAATTAATTGTAATTTTAATAAACAAATGCATGTAGGGTACCTATATGTTTACATGAATGCAATTAAATATTAAAAAAAATATTAATTATTCTTTTATTAAGGTTATTCGATCATGTATAGATAAAAGTCTAAAATTTTAATATGTTATTTTTGGATAACTCATATATTTTACTTATTTTAATTTAAAATATAGCATTCCTCGCAAAGCATGTTCCGAATACTATTGTGGTAACCTCCTTAAAAAACTGCATTAAAATTTCATTTTATGTATTGAAAATTAAATTGTAATTGTACAGTTATTCGATCATTAGGGCAATGTATAGATAAAAGTCTAGAATTTTAATATGTTATTTTTGGATAACTCATATATTTTACTAATTTTTATTTAAAATATTGGCCGTATGGTTTTTGAGTAATTGGATATTAAAAATATAGTTTTTAAAACACGATAAATGAGAGAACTTGCCGAAAGTGCCCTATTTATTGAAATTATACACAATTGGCTATATAGAGACGTTTTAAAAACTAATTATTCGAAACTTCAACCCTTTTTAATACTATAATAATTATAAAAAAAATGTATTCACGTGTAATTTATTCAAAATAATGATAAACTAGCTCTGCCATTACAGCAAATTAGTACATGTTATTATTATATACCGTTCTGTCTATATCAATTTTCAAATTAAATTATACTTTTTTTACTTTTAATAATCAACAAAGTAAAATATTCCATTAAATGTAAGTAAGTACATGTGTTATGAATATAAATTAGAAACAAAATTTCTCGAAACCAATTTTTTACAGTGTGCTAGATGTATTGTATAGCCTTAATTTAAAATTATTTTAAAAACATCTCCAAAGATTTAATTTAATGGTTAAAAATATTAATTCTTATCAAAAAAATGCAACATATCTGTCTGACTGTCTGTCCGCTAGTGCGCTTATTACACAAGAACCACTTTGCACAAGTTTTAGTATATATTTTGTTACGTTAGGTAACATAAGGAATAAGTAGTGACGGTAATAGTAAATCAAGTCGGAAAAAAGTTTACCACCAGCGCGCTCTTTTGCAATACGCTGCTTAAACCGTTAAATATTGAACACTATAATGTAAAAAAAATTGTGTAGAATAAAAAGATCTATATATTTGTTTTTAATTTTGAACAATAATTCCGTAGTCTACGCGAACGAAACCGCGGGTTACAACTAATCTATGTAGTAATACATATACAGTCGAAATCGGTTATAATGACATCAAGGGTCCAGTCATATTACGTCGTAAAAGCCGATTAAAAAGCAATTATGTAGAATTCAGTCGGACTTTTATTTTAAATCGTTAAAACCGATATCGTTGTTACCGGTTTCGACTGTAATGTTATAATTTAAACTTTAATTTTAACAAAAAACTTTTTACTAAAAAAATCGATTTTTTCCATCACATATGGCTTTCTTCCATTCTATGTTTAATAGCCAATATTTATGATAATATACATATATGAATTGTGATAATACAAATTTATAATTTTTGACAGCTTAATGTATTTTACTAAATAAATAAATAACCACATGTAAGAAAGCTGGGTATTCCAAGAAAGCTGTATGAATGTTGAACGAGGTAATACATATACAAATATTTATAACCTCGCCTTTTTCTATTCGTGGGAGTGTTACCAACCATACAAAACGTATCTACATAGATGGACTATCATGGCATAAAGTACAATATGTTTGTACAGCAAAAAGCTCGCTCGTTCGGGTAGTATTTCAAATAAAAAACCGCTTGTCTAACCATTTTTTATCATGCGTGTATACATTCATATTCAAAATACAACAAAAAACTATATACAATCTGAGGTTTAATTTTTTACTTAATCTGTCAATGCGGTAAATTATACCATTTCCGTTTTTTAGTTTTTGTTTCAATGTGTTATGATATTAATTATAAATGTTGATGAGAAATATAACTCATTTAGTTTTTCGTGGTGTCTATTTTTTTTTATTTTTCTGACACTTGAATTTAAAGGATGGCGTTAAATTCGTTCCCTTATATATTTCGTATTAAAATACATATAAAGAAATATGGGGTTAGTTTTTAATTTATTTTTAAACAGGGCTGTGGAGACGGAATCGGAGTCGGAGTTTTAGTAATTTTGGGTGAAGTCGGATTCGGTAAAAAAGTACCGATTCCGACTCCTTTAATTAAATAATGATTTTTACTTCTTTACATACTTATTATTATTTGTTTGTTTTGAATTTTGAAGTACAATGATTTAAAATTTCAATTCTGGCCGGAACCAGAATCACCGGAATTCACTCAAAAAAAAGTTGCCCGAAAACAGAATTAAAAAAAAATTGTCCAGTAAAGAGTCGGAGTTGAATATTAGACAAATAAAGGAGTCGGAGTCGGAGTTTTTGTACTGACTCCACATTCCTGTTTTTAACTTTAAAGTCCTTTAAATTACAATCGAAGAATTTTTTTTCTTGTTGATTTTGAGTACCTAATTATTATTTTTAAACATCTGTGTCATCAACAGGGGAGGACATGAATGTAACAATGCCAGGGGGGGGGGGGGGTAAAAATCATGAAAAATAATCATGACTTATTACATCTGTCTTTTCGTGGTGACTATCGGTGTCTAGAAAATTAGTGAACATACCTATACAAATTTTTTAACCGTGTAAATGGAGAGATAACTGTATTATTTTTTAACAGATAAATATAACTTTACGTTAATATGAAATCTGAATGTAACATACAATACTATACCAGTTTTTTGCGATGGGTGGATATGACACTAATTAATCTTATAAAGTTATATTTTTCATTATGAAAATACACTAATTGTTAGATGTATTCATTATTGAAAAAATATTCGTATATCATAATCATCTTATAATTTTTGTAGACTCATGGGAGGGGATTGATCCATTTAATCCCCTCCCCTAACTACGCCACTGTACTATGCTATACTATATATAATTATGTAATATAATATACTACATGTATATGTATATCAATTATACTACTAGCAAAAAATGTGTTCTGTATCATCAGCCCCCCCACTTAAATCATTGAAAATTTTGAACGTGTAAGGACAAAAGTTGTTCTTTTCATTTTGAGAAATATTTTTTGTCAAAAAACTTTTTATGTAAGATCATCGGTTCAGAAGTTATAAGGAAATAAACGATTAAATTGTTTATAACAATTGATGGCGCTAGAATTTTTCAATTCTGATATTTTTTGCTCAATTTACACCTAATTCTCAATATTCATGATTTTTTCAGACATTGAATTATTTTTTTACAGCTAAATATAACTTTACCTTAAGTTAGTATGAAATCTAAATATAACATACAATTTGTATAATTCATTAATATACATGTTTGTTTATTTAACTAGTTACAAAACTTTAGTATACACCTGCATAAATTAAACCAATTCATAAAGGAAACTAAGCATAACACAGACGAGAAAATTTAGCGGCATTTTGATATTTACGACTAAAGTGCCTATGGATGTTACGAAGAAAAAGTTTTTTAATAAAAAAAAATCAATTTTAAATTTTGAAAACAGCATTTCATTTTTGAAATAATACGTGGGTGCCATTTTGTTATTTTTTTACAAATCGTGAATAAAAATATAAATATTTTTTACTCACGATTTTTACTAAAACTGATCGTGACACTTTTTTATACGTATTGAAATAAAATTAAAATAATAATTGTTTACTTCAAAGTACTTTAGACCAAAAATAAAGAAAATTTTTAATCATATTCTTCATGAAATAGACAAAGATCCTGCTGGAATTAGTTTCAATTTAAAAATACCTTATTTAGAATGTCCAACGTATTTTAAAATTTAAATATCAGAAGCAACTGAAAAGGAGTACAAAGTATAAAGTACATACCTAAGTACTTAACAAAACTTTACAAACTACAAAACAGCAAGTGTGTTATCATACTTACTGAAATTTTAAACAGATTTATAATTTACATGAGACAGTACCTAATTGTTTTTTTATATAAATAATTAAAAGAATTATTTTTACTAGTTATCAAAAAGAATACCTACACTACATTTAATAATAAATACATCCAATTCTGTTTTTACACGGTCTAGAAAAAAACTGATTCCGTTTTTACACGATTTCATTCGATTTAGCACGATTAAAAAAGCTATTTGATTTAAATTATAAAGAAAAATATTTTTATTAACCTTAATCATCTAGGAATTTTTTTGTATCTGTTATTTATAAAATATGTAGTTAGGGAATTCCCTTTTCTAATTTATTTTCATAGCAGCTTAAGTATATATTTTATTCTTGTACGAGTTTTCAGTTCCTAAACTTGCGATAATTTTATATTTATGTTACTTTTACTTAATAAGAATTGAATTGCCTTTTATTTTTATGAAATAAACTGGGCATGAATGCCTGAATGCACATAAAAATTTAATTTATATTTTTTTTGTATGAATCATTTCATTTTACCTATTTTTTACAGAATGAACTAATCCCCTTTTTTCTATGTACTTCATGTCTTTTTTTACACGGTTTTTTTCTGGAACGTATCTACTGTGAAAAAACAGAATTAGATGTATATCAAATTTTCAATTATTATTAGGGAACGTCCTTTAATATTGTTTCTCTTTTAAAAATACAAAAGTATTAGATGACTCTATCTTTCCTTACGTATTTTTTTTTCAATTCACAAATAACACTTTTGACCCCCCCCTTTCTTCGTAAGGTTTTACAGACCCCTATAATAATCGCTTTCTCATATATTTCACCATTTGAATGTGTTCTTGTATATAAAAAACAGATTTAAAAAAAAATGTAGTTCTATTATTATCATTTATTGGCTCGTTAACTTTTAAATCTGTCTAAAACTCAAAATTCAAACCACATGTTTCACTTAATGCTGAAAAATTTATTGTTTACAGTTTTCAGTAAACAACTTGAATTTTCAAACGTTGCGGAGTGTTTAGAATGTGCTTTTTTATTATTATATAAGTTATATAATATGAAGAAAAATGCACTTTATTTTATTATTTTATTTATAAGTTTTATTCACGTTTTTAAGTTAAAATGATTAATTAATAATCGAATTCGAACTATATCGCACCTCCGCAAAAAAGTGTCACAACTCAAAAAATGTCATATTTGAGATAATTATTTCAAATTACTATATATTTCTATTAAAATTGTCATTAATATTTGAGATAATTATTCCAAATTACTATATATTTCTATTAAAATTGTCATTAATGTACTTCGTGTACCTACCGTCAACAAAACTAGCATATTTAAAAAAAATGTCTCATTTTTTTTTAATACTTAATCTCTAACGATAAGCGTTTTAATAGTTACTATTTTTCAAACGTCAGAGGAATACTGAAATATTTAAATTAAATACTGTGTATCAGTCCTTTTCCTATACTACCTTTACAATTTCGATTTATCTAAATTGTTATAATTTCATTTATTCCTATTTCTCAAAACTACACTTTTCTGCGGTGTTGCGATATATTATCATACTATTTTTTTTAAAACATGAAATATACAAACTTACCTAAACAAGAAAACAATAAGGGCAGCACAACAAGTTTGTATTCCATTTTTTAAAAACACTTTTTAACACTCGCACAAACAAAATAATAATTCACTACAACAAAAAATAACAATGTATTCTATAAAATATATAACAACAATTCACAATATCGCAACCGAATAATGTCCAATAATAAGAGCTAACTATAGTAGGCGACGTCAGAAACACGTGCGGCACGACACATGCCCGGCGAGAACGACCCTCACTGTGGCGGTAGCGGACGGTGACTGAGCGATGCGCCGCTATTTCGGTTAGGTTGTGGGAGGCAAGGACAACACGCATTCGGCCGGTAACTGTTGATCGTTGATTATTGTTGTTACCGTTTACTGTAGGGTTTACTGTGATTGCTTGTTGTTAATGTAGTTATAGGCATGATGAATAATTTAAAAACAAAACTATTCTCCTATTTAAAAAAAAAATACTTATTTCTGCAGAAAATAAAGGTTTAATCGCAGAAATTGATTCTTTTAAAACTCATTTTGAATTTGCCGCCAAAACGCTCGCAGGTGACATACGAGGTTAGTGACACTCCTTGTCAACAATAATCAAACATTCAGAGTTAGACAATAATTTAACTATTTTGTGTGTTAAAAATGAATTCCAAAGTATATAGGAATTGATATTTGTCTAAAATAAAAATCAATCACTTTTGACATTTAGTGGTCCATGACGTCATTCTGTGTGATTAGTGGTTTCATTTAACATGGTGGATTGCTGTATTTTGCATTTTTATTTTAGCAAAAATTATATTAATCTCGCTTTTAATATAAAAATAAATATTTTTTAGAATCTTTTTAAACTATTTCATTATTTAAAATCATAATTTTAATGATACTTTGTTACTGGCCACATGCCTATTTTCGAAAGCTTAAATTTGTCGAGAAAAATTAATAAAAATAAAATCATGTAAAAACTACTTTTTCAAAACAAGCTTTTATTAAAAATGCACTAAAAAGTAAAAAATAAATTTTCAACTATCACAAAAATTTCAAATTTTATAACTAGACTAAACCAATAAAATCGTGGGGTGCTCATTCTGCTCATGAAGGCAAATGTCAAGCTTTTAATTAATTAAAAGCTTTTTCTTATTTAACACAAGAATTTTTATTAATATGTTTGCCTTCAAAGCGCCCCGCGCTTTTATTGGTTTTAGTCATAAAAACCTGAAATTTTTGTGATAGCTGAAAATTTATTAGAACTAGTTGAAATTTTGATTGCAATATTTGACCTAACATATCTACTAATTGACTAATTAACAAATGAAGTTGAGTAAAAGCTTGTAAAAAATTAAGACGAATGCGAGTTATACTTGTATAATTAGTGTTCCGTACCATCAGCCCGAAAATTTTGAATATGTAAGAGCAGAAGTTGTTCTTTACATTATGAGAAATATTTTTGTTTTTTAAAACATTTTCTATAAGACCAATGGTTCAATAGTTATATGGAAATAAACACTTAAATTGTTTATAAGAATTGATCGCGCAGGAGTTTCGATTCTGATAATTTTGGCTCTACATCTATTTTTCAATAATTATATGATTTTTTTAGATTTTTCAGAGCGATACTTTAGGTGATAAGGATATTAAACAACTTAAGGTTGTTGTTCACTAAAATCGATCACTACAGAATTTGTTAAAATTTTAATATTGTATTAAGTAAGCTAGTTCGCATTTGTAAAAAAAAATTCAGGTCAGTTTACCATTTCGTTTATTAATTATAAACGTGCAAAGTTGGCCTCTTATACATTGCAAGCATAGGGATCAACTTGGAATTCGATATTCGTTTAATTCGTGTATTAAAACTAAACGTCAGATTTTAACCAAAAACGGATATGTTATAGATTGGTAATTAAGGAATGTGTATATAAAATTTTAGAATGATTTACCATCTCCTTAAATAATTATTAATTTTTAACTTTGATAAATTCCCGAACACATGACGTAAATATACGATATGGCAACAGCGCATACGGCGCGATCTTTGAAATATAAAAACGTGGTATTTACAACTGACGCGCGTTGTAAATAGCAAGTGATTATTGATTACATTTAATGTTTGTATTTATAATAATAATAATAGTTACTATTGTTATTACTATTGTCAGCAATAGTAATAATTATAATATTGTTAAAAATAAATCTTCTATTCTTGTCTAATATTGTAAATTGTTGCCAGATCTATTTGTTCTTTTTTACCGATATATCAAAACCCTGTAGTTCATGCTAAATTTCGCTAGATGCCACGACTTTCAGTGAACAACAACCTTAATATATGATCATATATAAGTATTATATTGTTGAATTTGTGCTTCAATAAGTTTACATATTAATTTGGGAATTGTCAATCATTAAAAAAAAAACATTTATTTACTCAAATAATTTTTTTAATTAAAATTAAAAAAAGGAAACGATAATTTTGTTTGTATCTTTTTTATAAATCTAAGCAAAAAATGATTCATATTTTTCCTGTAACAGCCGAACGACATAAGGACAAAATAACTTCCTTTAATATGGTTTCATTTTGACGGAACCCTTAAAATGCTTCTTTACAATATTATTTATAAGACAAAAATGATTCATATGTAGGAGTAAAAATTCATAATCGTTTATTGCTAGTATATGTACATATTTATATATCGTATATACCTAAATAGAAGTAAAAAAGAACATGATAAATCAAGGTAATGATTTATCAAACAAGGTTGGTCTAACATAAGCTGCAATCATTAACTTTACTCATGGATTGTGTTCTATATAAAACAATACATATTTTTTTATATTTATTTAATTTATATTTAACCCTTTACAGGGTAGTACGTTGAACGATCTCGATATAAAATTGGCTTAAATTCGGAGGAAACGAGGCCATTATTCGACTTGAAAAAAGGACGATGTTCCTAATTCTTAATTCAACAATATATTATATTTTTATGTACGAGTATGTTCGGGTATAACTCCCACAAGTATGCACCAATTTGGACGTTTTTTTATTTATTTGAAAGAGTATACTACCGAGGAGGTCCCATATAAATTTTATTAGAATATGACCATAAAGTTCAAAGATACACCACTCAAAAGAGAAACATAAAAAAAACTTTTTAGAAAAAAATAAAAGTGACTTAAAAATGTTAAAAATATGCCATTAAAAAACTTAAAAAAAACGACTTCAAATTTCTTTCATTTAATTATTATATACCTACTTATTAACAGTATTTTTTTTGAGGTCAGTTTTATTTTATTTTATTCCCTAAAAATTTCATGTATTACTTATGGGGGCAGACTCAGTTAGAATTTTTTTTAAATCAATTCTTTTTATTGCATTTTCTCAAAGTAGAATATTTCAAAAATATTCTTTCAAAAATTTCAGACAAATCGGACGGTTATTTATGGAGATATATAACTTTGAACGGAGCCGTCTCAAATGCATTCAAGTAGCTGTGTCGGTGATCACTGTAACTTGAGAACGGCTTTACCGATCGGTTTGAATTTTTTTTCACTTATTCTACACATAATTGTCCTCCGGAAAGACGAAGGATTTTTTTATAGCTGAAAATGCGAGTGAAATATTTGTCGAATATAGAACTTTGACTTTCAACATCCACCATTTTGTGAAAATTCAAAAATTTTCAAATCCCTTCGTCCATCCGGAGCATTATGTCATTAACCAATGATCCCTTTTTTTCTGATGATCCAGTGACGAGCAGTAGTGATCAAAACACTTTTTTTTACCCCTCCCAAATTTGCTGCATCCACTTATTTTTTAATATTTTGCCATATAAAAAATTATAATTTTTTCTACAAATACATATCTTTCATATCGAAAAACTTTTGTTATTAATTATTTTAATGCGTAGCCAAAAAAATCCTAAAAAACTTTTTTTGGAAGTCCCAACTGGGTCTGCCTCCATAATAATTATAAGTCCTGTCCTGCAACATATACTTATTATTAGAAACATTAAGGCTGGTTTACACGCTACGATAAGTTGTAACAATTTGATCGTTACGATACATTGTTACAATAAATCGAAAGAGTGTGTACTGTTTACATGCAACGATTTCTTGTCCAATATTCATTGTCGACCGCGGTATATTCAGTCAGTTTTTGTCATGGAGGAAGTACTGTTGTGATCGTTTGTTTAGCAAGAAAAGTGAAAAGGTCACGAAGACCTAGAAGAAAGTGGAGCCGCCAGTGGTTGCTGAAGAAAAGGGTATTTTCTCATATAAAATTATTGAAAACATTGCGAAATGAACCCAAACACTAGCGGAATTATTTAAGAATGTATGAAGAGACTTATGTTGAGTTGTTAATAACCTTTCCCGGTAACAGCTAATGCAAACTGAGTCAAATCGCAGCAATGAATGGCTGCTACTTGTTTACACGTTCCAACTTGTCGTTACGATTTGCAAATCATCCAATCCAATTCCAATTAATCGCTAACGATTCGATCGTTACGATAAATTGTTACGATTTATCGTTGCGTGTAAACCAACCTTTACATTGATGAACATTTGTTGAACTATTGGTAAACAATGCCATTATATTATATATACATACATACATACATATAAAATTGACATCAATAAAGTGGACCAAAGATATTATTCTGTTCTACAAAAAAACACCTCATTAATAATGCATGATATTACGTTTACTGGTACATTATTTGTTTCCAAATGCAAGTCCGTCGTAATCACACGACTGTGTATAAAACACTTAAATATCTTTATAACAAAAACACTCATGAAATAATAATTGTCATATTTAGACCTTGTATATATGTATATATACATTAAACCACAACTATTATCAACCCCTTTGTATTCTGTTGAGAGTTTTAATAAAATATCAGCTTTTAACAGGATAGTGTATATTTTACTAGATAGATAATTTTTCTTAAATTATTTGATTGTTTATTTATTTAATACTAGTGCATATGACCCGGTGTTATCCGGGTTAATATACACCTAAATTAATAAAATATTGAAACTGTAAGTATCCTTTATTGAATAAGCCTTCTATGTTTTTATATAAAAGCATTTGTATACTCTGTAACATCATGGAAACATAACACGATTTGATAAACTATTTTTGTATATGTTAAATCTAAATATTAATTAGCCTTGTTTCACACATACGCGGTTCCATTCGGTTCGGTTTGTTTTCGGTTTCAGCCGAAAACGAATCAAACTCTTTCATACATACACGGTTCTCATACGGTTCATATTAGGTTTTATTTTTTTCCGTAAACTCAGTAGTTCTCATGGAGAGAAAGCAAGTTGTTGCCATGTTGTTTCTCTATAAAAAAATTAAAAAATGAAGGAGGAATACTAGAATTCATTTCGAGCACCCTCTCATCACTTTACAGCAGGAATTTGGAGCATTCTACACTATTTTCCCGAAGCTAAAGAGCATGAAGACGATCCACATCAACATCCAGAAAACCGCTCATTTTATTAGAAAATCCGCGACAAAACTTAAAAAAAAATAACACTCGCTATCAGGTTAAAACCGAAACTAATGTGTGAACGCGTTCATTGCTTTGTGTTCCCTGGACACGAATTGAAACCTGATGAAATCTGTCCGTGTGTAGGGAGTATTCAGTTCTGTACGGTTTCTATTAGGTACCGAATACAAACTGAATCATCGTTTCACACTTGTCGGCAGCGACCGAAAACGAACCGAAAACGAACCGAACCGAATGAAACCGTATATGTGTGAAATAGGCCTAACTAAGAACATGCACTGAAAAATGATCTAGCTTTTGGTAAAAACCACATTAAAATCGGTTCAGTAGTTTTTGAGTTTACTTGAAAGATGTAGAAAGAATTAAGTTATGAAATTATAATTTACTTAAGTTAAAAAAAATCTCGACATCAAAAAATAACTTTGAAATGTTTACAATAATTAAATTTTAATGTTTTCTTTCTTTTTTTATGATTATGCAGTACTAGGTACCGACTTCAAAAATTATATTTATTATATTATTCTTTTCAATGTTTTTATCTTTTAAATCGTTCTTTATTCTCTTATGAGTGGCGTATCTTCAAAATTCACGGTCAGATTCTGATAAAATTTATATGAGACCATCTTGGAAGAATACTCTTTCAAACAAACAAAAATCGCACTAATCGGTACATATTTGTCGGAGTTATACCCAAATATATATTACCAAATTGAGAACCTCTTCCTTTTTTTAAAGTCAGCTAAAAAAAATATAAAAAAATACTGTTTCATTTAACTTTGCAGTATATATGTTACGGTAAATGTGATTAATTGAAAATTATTAATAATTTTCGATCATTATTAATAATTACCTCGTGATTTGGTAAATGTGAATATAAAATTGAAATTTATCACTTTTAGCAGTTATTATTAATAATTCACTACTCTCGTCGGTAAAAGTAATAAAATAAAATTAGATTCAAAGTTATTTGTCCAGCTGGTGTTTATTTGTAACACCACAGTATTACAATTACATAATTAATAGAAACTGACATGCAAAATCATTTATTCTTTGCTGAACTGGAATACTAATTAAAAAAAATTAAAATGAAACAATTATAGACTCATCACAAAATCAACACTACAATCCTAATAACAATCATTAAGTATTATTTGTTTTTGCAAGAAAGACTTTTGTGGCACTTAGAATTGCAAAGAACGTGTATTTTTCTGCATTTACAGCGGTTGGAGTTGCATTCGCCAGTACAATTGCAGTGTTGAAAGCCTTGTCCTCCCAAATTTGAGTCTTTGCAGGCACATTCTCGCAGACTGCAAGTTGTATTAGGAACAGTGGCACGCCAATCCCAGGGTACAGGGAGTGCACCGCACACGGGCGGCAAATTTCTAGGGCGGCAAAGAACCGCCCCGTCAGTTGTTGTTTAATAATAATAAGAATCGTAAAAAACGTTATTATGTTAATTAATTAATTGTAGACTGTAAAAAAAATGTTTGTTTAAATGACGAAAATAAATAATGTAGGTAATGTTAGATAATTATGGAAAATGCAGGTTGTATTTTAGAACGAGTACCTACAATAAATTAATCATTTCTAAAGTCCAATTTTGCGCATAAATTTTAAATGGACATATAATAAAACACGGGTTTTTCCCGATTATGCCCTGAAATTGGGTTCTTTCCCGACGATTTTCACCATCGTTTCTTGGGGGTTCCCGAGGTATAAAAACGTTCTTCGGCTCGGTTAGTTAATATTGTATTAGTATTCATTGAACTTCCTACTTGCAATTTACACCCTGTTCATTCATGTCTTAATTATTATTAGTTTTAATTTTTTGCCATCAAATAATAATTTTCAAATGGATTTAAAAATATGAGATTATTTAGATATATTAAAAATTTTATTGTCAACATACATAGGGGCGGCAAATAAAGTTTTGCACCCGGGTGGCAAATTTTGTTGGCGCGCCACTGATTAGGAACCTCGTGAACAGTAATAAACTTTTCCTTACAAATGGTAAACTCATTTCGTGAATACAGTTGATTTAAAAAAAATACTTTGTTCTCCCGGCTTGTATAGGTTTTTATCAGTAACAAACATAATAACACCGATTATGTTCAGGCTAACACGGAGTCAAATGACGCGCCGCTGACAATCAGAGTACGTAATTTTTTAAAATTTATTACATTTATCGATACTAAGGTTACATTATTAATAATTACCGATAAATGTGATTAATTTCTCACTTTTACCTCGGCTTTTGGTAATTATTAATAATGATCGAAAATTATTAATAATTTTCAATTAATCACATTTACCGTAACATATACATAATTGCATGGGATTTTGACGGTAAGAATAGTGTATCGTACGGTCAAATCACCCAGTAACCACTTCAAATTTAAATGAAACATACTATACATATATCAGAAGACCATTATAACATTTATATAATATGTATACATAGATTACATCGAAAAGTTCAGATAAAAATGTCATTTCAATGTTTAAACAATTAAAAATTAATATATTATGTATTCACTAGAATCTAATTGGGATTGATTTTGACAATGCTCTAGTTGCACGGAAAAAACTCATCCGTTCATGAATAAATGAAGAAGTAATTACTTTAACAACAGTTCTATGAATTATATTTACAAAAGACTCAAGCTTTGTTGTGTGTACGTACAAAGCTAGCTATGTTATGTATGTAGTCATAGCAAAGGGAATTCTTAAAATGCAAACAGGACACTACTACCAGTGGCGTAGTGAGGGGGGGTGCTTAGGGGATCAATCCCCCTCCCCATGAGTCTATGAAAATTATAAGATGATTATAATACACACAAAAAAACTATATTGGACCAAGAAAATCTTGTTTTGTATATAACGAAAACAATATTTTCTTAATATAAGAAAAGTACTCTTAATCCAACTACATTATTCCTTCGTCCAAGAATACTATAGTTGGTTTAAGAATATATTTCTTATCTTAAGAAAATATTGTTTTCGTTATATGTATACAAAACAAGGTTTACTTACAATTAGCTCAATTAAACCTTTCTACCTGTGTATACGAGCATTTTTTAATAAGGAATACATCTATAAGTGAAGAGTATAAACAATTTTTGTATTTTGCACCACATAAAAGATAATTTTCATAATAAAAAATTAACTTATGAGATTTAATACTCTCATATCCCCCCCTATCGCAAAAAGCTATCTACACCACTGACTACTACAACAAACTAAATATATTATTCTTTATTCATATTTTTATTTCGAAACTTAATTTGTTTTATATTTTAAATCTTATTACATATCCAAAATGATTTTTTTACTTATTATATTATTTAACCTAAATACATTTTTGAGTAGGTAGTTAATCTTACTACCATTTTTCATTAGGGTTGTCTTTTTCTATGTCTCTAAAGAAATATAATTTTGGAATTAATTAATTACCAAAATTCAATGACAAGAACTGACATTTGTATTAAATTGCCTAGAATTAGAAAAAATTCTATTCATACCTTTACCTCCATATTGATACTAAATTGACATTTCTATGAAATAATGTACAGGTGTAATTTTATAGGTAATGAACATTTTTAAAATTTTATAAATATAATTTTTAAAATGGAATAACCTGTATATACATAAACTGTAAATAACTTATTAAAGCGATATTTAATTCTCTAAAATAATAGATTCAAATATATATGTATTTATTTTTATTAATAATATACTACAGATATACCTACATAAAATAATAATACAATAAATAGCAATACATATAATGATATACTACACATACTTGGAAAAGTAAGGTACTACAGAAAATTTATTTATTTATAACATAACTAAAAATTTTTTATTTATTTCTTATTTGAGATTATACTTACTTTAAAATGAGATGTATAACATTTAAAAACCACCCTTATTTTTTTACTGTATGCTATTTTTACATAGATAGGAAAAGAGTAAGAAGCATTAATTAATGTTATACTAATAAAATATAGGTTGCATTTTTTCATAAAATTAATAAATATATTAGGCATTATATAGAAGCAAGTTTATTTTTACTTTTATTTACCTATAGAAAATATAAAAGACCAAACTGGAGTATTTTAGTATGTCAGTGCAAAACCACCACTTACTAATTAACAAGGTTTTGCATGAAATAAAAATAGAATAATTTTCATCAATATTAAATTTTAATTAACTTTATTCCTATAATACTGAACAACATCTTTTTCAGAATCACTTAAATTAAGCTCTAATGTTTTCTCTAAAACAAATTTCATCAACTCTTTACTATTTTTAAAATCTACATCATTTTTAATTTTAACACTTCTATTATTTTTATTTAGAATGGTAACCAATTGGTTATATTTCATAACTTCACTCTTAGTTTTTGGCAGAGACAAGGCACTTGTATCGATTCTAATACATGATTTGTTATTCTAAATCTCCCTTACTCAAATGTAACTCAGATGGGATGACAATTTTCTTTTTTATTATTTTTTGATTTTGCCACTTATTAAAATCATCTTGATTTGCGTCAAAATTTGAATGTAAAGGAATTGTATATTTATTTTGCCAATTTTTAAAATCATCTCCATTTTGATTTGTTGTAAGTTTCACCCCAGATGGAGTTATTAACTGTTTTTTTCGAATTGTTACATGATGCTGTCCATTTAAATAATCATCTTCATTAAGAGTTCCCAAATCTACGCCAGATGCAATTCTGAAGTGTCTTTTTTTGTTGTGTAGATTATCATCAACATTTATTTTACGAGTGGATTTATTTTCCCACTCTTTTACATGTACCAGTAGTAATTTATATATTCTTCTGCTTGTATCTTGAGGTTCTGAAAATAGAATTATTAATAATTATAAATTAATACAGTAAAAACAGAAAAACTGTGATTTCTTAATTAGTGTAACTAAAAATATACACTTTAACCACAAGAAAACAGTTTTACTCGACACGTAGTATGAGAATCCTGATGATGACTTCTTCTGAAGTCGAAACACGTGTTTTGTAGTTAAGGGGTATATATTAAGTTATTGTGTTATAAGTATCAATCATTTAAAATTAATAATATTAAAAAAATGTATTTAATTACTGTCTATTTAGTGGAATATAATCTGATTTTATAACTTGATATTAACCCTTTCAGTCCTGGATTTTTATTAAGCAAAATATACCATTTTTTTTATTAATTATTCATTGGTGTACCTGTAGAAACATCCCCATAAATTTTAAAATATTTTTTTAGGTGTAAAAACTAGGAAATTGTAGAAAATGCTATCACTAGGTCTTTGACAAAAATTGAATCAAAATAAATATATTTTTCATTCATTAAAACGATATAGTTTATAAAAAAATGTAAATGCTACCACCAGAGCCGAAAGGGTTAATAATATTAACTAGATAGGTATTTAATAAATTAATTTGTAAAATGATTACCTTTACTTTCTTTAACCAAGGAACTAGAAACTTGGATCTTTGTATGGGTGCATTTTCCATGTACTTCACACTGTAATTTTAAATATTTGTTTATAATATTAAATATTTAATTCATTAAAAAATTCTTGGCTTATACCGAACGGCCACACAAATTAAATTGTAACTTTTTTAAAAATGTACAACAATACTTATATTTAAGTAGGGGGCTACAATACCCCCTGAAATCAACAGTGATAACGTTAAACAGAACAATTAGTAGCTTCTGGGCTCTTTTGAAGAACCCTGATTATACCCACTGCAATGTGGGACGAAACGTTGACCAAACACGACCAAATCGACGCGGCTTACACCCAGAAGCCAAGCTCCATATCAAGATCACCGCGGAAGCCTCAAGATAAATTATTTTTAAGTCAAAATGTTACTTACCAACAAGATAACTATGTACAGTACTTTAACTAGTAATTCTGTAAACATACTGATTTGCAACAGAATATCTACCAAAAAAACACTAATATACTATAAAAAAAAATTAAATAGGACTAGTATTTATAATGATTGTGCTAAAAAAATTAAAAAAAGAAAATCCTATTGGGATCCGTCAGATGGGAGGAGCCTAAAAAACATGGCGCAGCTAAGGGTTTAGTTTAATTTTAAAAAATTACAAGACAGTGTCAATAGTATATATAAGTATTATAATGTACACATATTTTAAATTCACTCATTATAATTACAGATAATATCACGCAATAACATTTTGTCCCCCCTCCCCTAAAACCCTTCTTCCCCGTAGCATTTTTGCGCCGAATCTATTATCTACTAATTACAACTCTCCATACGTGACAGGGGATGAAATATTAAATTCTTTTATACCTATACAAAATTTAACACCCCTTATACTCCCGTAGGGATTGAATTTCGAAAAACACTCACGAAATTTTACCTTTCTAGGTCGAGGGGTTAGATTGTTATTACATATAAAATATGTTATTAAATCCCCCCCCCCCCCCAACTTCAAAATCATGGTTACGCCATTGCATTTCATATGAGATTCGTACAGAAAATATTATTATATTTATAATGGTAAAAACAAGCAAATATATAAATAAAAAGTTTTATCTACATTACAAACATTTAACAGAAATTATTTGAAATAAGTGTTGTACAAAAACACCCATTGAAAAGTTTGATGTAAAACATATGTTGCATGGATAATTTTGTGCGAAATCCCACCATTGAGAATACATGCAAAAAATAACTAATTATAAATATAGAATTTACCAAACGCTGAGATGTAATTCGGCATGGCATGCATGAGGTCAGTTAAATTATTTTCATTTTATTTTGCTATATTTAAAACTTCGCGGTTCAAATGAAAAATAATTAAAAAATATTAACTATGTATAGAATATGAATAATTAGCTATTTTAGCTCTCTTTCACATTATATGCCAAATTAAAATATCACATATAATTTTTTTATTGTTTTTAAGGGGTAATATATATTTTTCATATTTTTCAATAATACTTAAGAAAAAAAAATATTAAGAAAATTAGTATGATGTTCGAATGTCTGAGACCCTAAAATTAGTTTTGGGCAAGCCTATTGTATAAATTATATATTGATATACAGGATGTCCAAGATAAGCGTGCAATGCATGGGGATATCCTAAACGGTAAGAGATACAGATGTGGTTAAATGAGATGAATTATTTGTAAGAAAGGGGTGAGTATTACAACATCAAAAAATATTAATAATTTTATGTGGTTTAGGCGGTATACCCAAAAAACTGAAAATTCAGAATTTCTTTAAATGACTATACCTTTTTTGGCAAAGTAGATAGGTACTTTTTGTTTGCGGTTTCTTAAAGCACTTTTTTGAATAGAATTGTTTGGTGTATTTAAAATTTTTATATCACTTTTAGTTTCCGAGTTACAAGCCCTAACTTTAGTTTTTTGTTGGCTATATCATATTCGAACGTGTTTTTTACTCTACTTTACAATGATATGTCACATATCATACTTATTATTAAAAAAAAGTAAAAACCTTTTTTTTGTGATAGTTATTTGTTTTTAAATATGCATTTGTTATTTTCATTGTTGTTATTGCGATTTTTGTTTAACAATATTTGTTTTTCATGGCTTACTTAAATGTTTGTAATAAAATACTTTATAAATATCACCAATATTTAGTACTTCGACTTATTTTCTATAATAAGTATGTCATGTGATATATCGTTGTAAAGTAGAGTAAAAAACACGTTCAAATATGATATAGCCAACTTGGCGGCCTATAAGAAAAATTAAAGTTAGGGCCTGTAACTCGGAAACTAAAAGTGATATAAAAATTCTAAATACACCAAACAATTCTACTCAAAAAAGTGTTTTAAGAAACCGCAAACAAAAAGTACCTATCTACTTTGCCAAAAAAGTTATAGTCATTTAAAGAAATTCTGAATTTTCAGTTTTTTGGGTATACCGCCTGAACCACATAAAATTATTATTATTTTTTGATGTTGTAATACTCACCCCTTTCTTACAAATAATTCATCTCATTTAACCACATCTGTATCTCTTACCGTTTAGGATATCCCCATGCATTGCACGCTTATCTTGGACATCCTGTATAAAGTAAACCGTTTTGAATGTCGGGGGCTCTAGGCAGAAAACATAGTTTATGCCCCCATTTTTAAATATATTTAGAAAATATTAATTTTTTAAAATTTACAAATAGTTAAAAATAAATTTTATATAACAAAATTTTTCGATCGAAAAAAAAAATTATTATAAAAAAAAGTAAAAAAAACTTACCAATTTTTAATGATTTTATTTTTGTGTCCATCTGTTATAATAATATAAAACTAAACAATATTATTCATATAAAGATCCCTGTATTCAGATCGTAATAAAAGTAGAAATCTAGAGGATAAAATTGGTTCATATCTTTGCTAAGCATTCATAATTAAACTACTAGATGTCACTGTTTCTTCAATAAAACAAAAATTTTAGTCGAAGAGCTGGCGACCGTTTTGCTCAAAGTAATTAATAGAGATGCCACGAATATTCGGCTACTATTCGGTATTCGGCCTATTCGGCTACTTTTTTTACTATTCGGTATTCGGCCGAATAGTTCTCAATATTCGGCCGAATACCGAATACCAAATCTTGAAAAAAGCACATAATAAATATTACTCACAAATTATTTTTTACAAAAAATCAGCATATTTAATACTTAAAATCTATCAGTGGTAAGTTATGATGAATGAAAAAATTTTTTTTGCATTTGTTGTTACACAGATCTTGCTGTTACACAACAAACAAACTGCCAGTTTATTGTCTTCACTACAAATTTTATTATATTCCCGAAATAGATGATTTTTTATTAAATGGTGCCATTTCGTAAAGCTTTTCACGAACAAACAGTGATATTTTTTAAGATATAGTGTATTATATTAAGGTGACCATCTGTCCTATTTTGAAGAGGACAGTCCTCTATTTTGGCCAACTGTCCTCTATAGAAAACGTGTCTTCTTTTTGTCCTCTTTTTTAAGTTTTCGAAACTTTTGTCCTCTTTTTTTGTTATTTGGTAAAATAAATGTTATCCATAAAATTACAAAAAAATAAATATTTTATTTTTCTCAAAAATAATAATAATTATTGAAATTAATCATTATTGACTTAAAATTTTCGTCAATAATGATTATTAATGTGACACGACCTACTCGCAAATGAAACAAATACGCCCACGAAATGTACTAAGAGTCGCCGAATATTCGGTGGCCGAATATTCGGCGCTTCGGCCGAGAGCCTAGCCGAATATTCGGTATTCGGTATTCGGCCAAATCACTATTCGTGGCATCTCTAGTAATTAAATTATTATAATATGTCAAAAAAAAATGGACAATCTGTCAGGGCAATCAGGGTACAAAGGCGCCGTTTACTAAAAATGGCAGATGGTAGAAAACACTTTCAATACATTTTTAGTTAATTTAAGTTAAAAAAAACATCTGTCAGGCGGGTTTACACCAGCCAAATCGTTTGGAATATTTTCTAGCTTAATTAGGTAAGAAAAAAATTGTCAACATCTTAAAGTGATGTATACAGGCCTTTTTTAAGAAAAAAGTGTCAGAACTCACTTCTTGTCATGATTTTTATTAAAAAAAATTATATTCAAATATAATTTAAATTAAATTTAAAGCAGCTTTTATTATGCCATAAAAAGGTGCCGTTACATTTATGAAATATTTTGTCCGATGATATCTCGAAAACAAATAATCGGAGTTAGGCGCATTTTTTGTTGGATCTGTCTCGATGCATATCTATCTAATAAAGATCTGATTAGTTTTTCAATTGAGTATTCCATTTAAAACACCAAAGTTATGTGTAATTCCGTGTTTTAAGAATCACGTATGTGGTGGCATAAAATTAGCCTCAAAAGAAGCCATACACACGCCTGTTCAGTTTAACTTGCAGCTTACATAAAAGTTACATAAAACTGTAAATCCTTTATAAAGCTAGAAGCGAGGTGAGCTAATAAATGACCATAAGATTAATGTTTATACATTAATTTCTACTATCCATAAAACGTGAAATAAATCCACCTCAATGATTTACATCAACCATAATACTATTCTCGTTAGACTTTGCTATACGTGAGATGAGACGATAGGTGTACTTAAATAGATAGTTAATATCTCGTGTAAAATTTTGATGACTTAAATCAGTGTTTCTCCGATATCGATTTTTGCTGTCGGTATTTTTTTGTGCAAAATTATTGTTAAGAGCTCTCTAACAAGGATGTGTAAATTTTTTACACCGTACCCCCTTTTTATTACCTAAATTTTTTTGAGAATCTGATTCATTGTGAAAAAAATTATGAAACTTTATTTCGAAATATTTTTTATAATTTTTTTAAAAGTTTTTTAAGCAAACTAATATTTTAAATGTGAGTTTTTTTTATTTAAAATAAGATGTAAAAAAACCGTGATCGATTTGGCTCCGATAGAGGTTATTTGTTAATATGATAATTTTTTACTAATATGGAAATATCCACGTTTATCTCATTAATAAATGTATATTATTACTAACAATGTTCTTATCATGGTGAAAATTTTGTTTCGTATTGAAAACATATATATTTAATACAAAAAAATATTTTATAAATGACATCACTGAATTTACCATATCAAAAATTGCACTTTCATGCAAAAAAAAATGAAATTTTTAAAACAGAAAAATGTTTCATCGGTCATCGACCCCTAATAGACCCCTGAAATACTATAGACCCTTTCTTAACTTCCATTAAACCCCCAAGGGTTGCGTTACTCCTAATTAATATGTATACTAAAAAATATCATACATGATTTTAACATCTCTGCACTAATAATAATTTTATAAAATGATTTTTATTTATATTTACAGCAACTTGGTTGAGAACCAGTTGATTAAATCTTTGTTATAAACGTTAGTAAATTAAAGCGGGCACAAAAGGATGTGGGTATCCTTCTAAAGTTCTAAGACAATGAAACCCTCATGTTTGTGTACGACCTATGTATCAATAAAATAATGTATCGTTATCGTGTATACTATCAGAGTCGGCTTTAACTTCTTTACAGTTCTGTTTAAATAAATTTATTTTAATGCGAAGTCATGTTTCTTTAAAGTAAAATATCATGCCCGAGTAACTATCACTGTTAACGAATTTTCATTGCTTTATACAGACAAGAAGGCTTGACATGAAACCATGAAAGTGATACACCAGCAAGATATACAGTGTATATAATATGTAGGGCGAATACGAAGTGTAGTAGTTTGTAGTAGCCTTTCGTCAAATTTAATGATTGCCATAGGTGCATTTTGAAATGCCGCCACAAAATTTTATGAAATAGTCAATAGTATTTTGTTTTAACGTTCATAATAACAACAATGGATTACAATAAATAGTTTAATTATTATAGAAAACTAATATTTTTTGACATATAAAATTGAAAACAAAATATTAATGAGTATTTTATTAAATTTTTTGGCGGCATTTCAAAATGCAACAATGACGCATTTAAATTTCACCAAAGGCTAATTCTCTCCATGTTAAATTTTCTATGGCTTAATCCAGGCTTGGCCTTCGAGCAGTCTTCGTGCCCGCATCAGATTTAAAAAAAAGAAATGAAAATGAAAAATACGACAATAGGTAATAATGAATATAATATGACATAAGGTAAAATAGGTATTCAGTTTTTTGTTATATTAAGTATGAAGAGATAGGGATATTATTATATTTTGAAGTCGACAACGAAAAAAAAAGCTCTGCGGCCCACGAAGGTCGAAAGGTTGGACACCTATGGTATAAATAAAGACTAATGTCCGGTATTATAAACGACCTAGCAAATTTGTTAGCTAGCAAGCACTCTCAAATGAGATACCAAACTTATATGACAGTTCTGTTGATGACTTTGACAGATTTCGCGCAAGCGTTGTATGTAAAAACCAACGGTATTAAAACAGTTGTGCTATTATGAAAATTATTTTATATGGTCAGAGTCGCCAACTGTGTTACAATACGTTGAAGTGTCACTGCTCTAAATTCCATAACTAATCCATAGATACTATAACAAAATTCATAACCTCATTTATGAGTGCTTGCAAGCTAACAAATTTTGCTAGGTCGTTTATAATACCGGACATAAGTAGTCTTATTTGCGACTTGAACAATCAGTGTTGGCGTGGGTATTGACGTCACCACGAAGACTTATTCAAATGTATAATATAATATCAGTTACAAAAACATTCCTTTATTTATTCTTGATTTTGTATTTTTTGATATTTTAACAACACATACAATCAAAGAAGTACAAATTCGATATTGCAAAATTATAAAAAAAACTGTCACAGATAATTTAGTCTATTCGGGAAGTGTCATTTTCACTATTCTTAATAATTGTGAATACGTTCTGTGATTCTAACAGCTATTTATGATTTTTCTATGTTGAATTTGTACTTATTTGATTGTACCTATGTGCTGTTAAAATATCAAAAAATACGAAAACAATAATTTTTTGTAATATTACATTTTAACATTTGAATATGTCTTCGCGGTGACGTCATATCCAGCGCCAACGCTGATTGGTCAAAGAGCTGATGAGGCTACCTTGTCTTTACATACTTTGATATACATATACATACGACTTTATACGAGTATCTTGCATCACATGAAAATACGACAGGGTCAGGGTATTGCATGGTTTATTTGATACCCGACGTTTTAAGTGTTGCACTCAGGTAAAATTGAGTAAAACAACATATATGCTACTATGCTACAATGTTGCAATGCGTGTCGAATTAAACAGCAAAATGTCGGTCAAGAGTCAAGATATGCACGGGTGTATGCCATTAGGGTTCATAAAGCAGGGCCGGCATCAGTATAGTCTTCGGTATACTAGACCAGCAGTTCTCAACCTTTTTTAGCCTGCGTACCCCTTGGCAGTTCATTATCCTAAATTGTACCCCTTATATTAGAAAAATGTTTATAATTTAAATACTCGTACTTGTTATTATTTTAAACTTGTTCTAACACTAAAGTAATAACAATAACATGTCAAGGAGTGTGCCCAAAATGTTTATTAATGAAAACTACAAGATTTTTATAGATACATAATATTTTAATAAAAAAACACAATAAATATAAACTACCTATTATAAATATAAAGTTAAATATTCGCAATTTTACATTAATTTTAACTTAACTTATTATATTCAGTGAGATCCTTGTGCTTGCTTTGAGGCACATAGTTTTTTGAAATCAGGTTCGGTTGATGCAAGATACAATCTTAAATCTGGAGCTGCATTCAGCTTATTACGGTATTTGTTTTTAATAAAGAGATATGAAGAAAATGCTCTTTCCACCAGCACTGTACTTATAAATGGCAACAAAACGTTAAACGCTTTAGCAGAAAGCTGTTCATATTCGGTGCTGATATGTGACCAAAAGTTAATAAGACATTTTCTTTTAAATTTAAATTTTAAATTTTAAAATTTAAAGTAGAGTCTTTTTCTTTGATAGATAATTTTGCGACTCGAAAGTATTCTACATTGAAAGGATTTGAAATCCAATTGTTGAGTGTCGCTTCTGTATATTTATTATTCTGTAATTTAATGTGAAAAGTTACGTAAATGTGGGAAACTGAATCGAGACGAGAGGAAAATAGTTATATTTTTAACATCGGCCATTACTCATTTTTTTTCGCGTACCCCCAAGTCATGAAACGCGTACCCCTAGGGGTACGCGTATCACAGGTTGAGAATCGCTGTACTAGACCATATGTGTCCAACCTTTTGACCTTTGTGGGCCGCAGAGCACCAAAAAATAGCGAACAAATTTGCTAAGGGGCCGCACAAAAATTTGAAGACTTTTTTTTAAATTAATTAGGTAATTTATATCTTTGTATTTATACTTTATATAAGAAAAATTCTGAAGACCTTTTTTTACCTACGATCGTTAATTATTTTCATATTTTATCTTTTTTTTTTTAAATCTTATACGGGCCGCACGAAGAGTGCTCGGGGGCCGCATGCGGGTTGGATAAGCCTGTACTAGACACTCGAAAAATTTGTCAGAAATTGGAAGTTATATATAGAATATAGACCTAAGCTAAAGTTCCATGCATGCCGGGAATCTATCTGAGAATTAATTAATGTACTTCGAAATAATTGAGTCATATTTTATGAATAAAAATCCAATTTTAATTTTGTATTGCATTCATTGAGAATTTGTTATGTTCTTTTAAAAAAATGCTTCACCAGCTGCCGAAAATTATCTGTTCTGCCGGCCATGTTCAAAAGAGATCTTCTCAAAAGAGATCTACGTAGTAACGGGGGGAAGGAGACGAAAACTACCTCCGAAATTTCAGTGTTATAAAAAAACGTATATTTTGAGAAAACATCAATTCAAAATATTTTCCGAAAAAAGATTTTAATGTTTTTACCCCCCCCCCCCTCCCCCCGCTCGAATTTGTTACGCTACTGACGTGAACTATTTCAATCAAATGCAGACGCGATTTTTTATCAGAAAAAAATGAGTCGTCTATATCCTATAAAATACGTACCTATACGTGATTTTTTGTTGTAAAATAATAAAATTCAAATTTTTTTCTAAATTTTTAAGTAAAACGACTTTCATTCAAAATTTCATTGTTCCTTGTATTTTTTTTAAATTTATTCCCGTATAAATTCTAGTACTTCTAGGACGCTTTTTTGTATCAATTTGCTTTTAGATATATTAGGGATATATAAAGTAATATCAATAAAGTTAGTCTCGCCATTTTTTATTTCGGAAAAAAAATCACCTCTTTAATAATTTTGTAATCTAAAAAAATGTTTGCAAAGAAAATAAAATAATTGAAATTTTGGAACCAAACACTGCAGTTACAAATCTTTATAAATTACAAAGGTTCTTTAAATCAAGTTGAACTACTAAATTTTATAATGTGTATTTGAAAAATATTAATTTATTTACAATAATGTCATAAAAAATATTTTAATTATAACAGTTAAGTATAAATAAAAATCATATTTTTAATCACATCGTTATGAAATGCAAAGAAAATGAATACATGGATCATGACGGCGCGGCACGGTTGTCTTTGGGCGAGTTTTCAGCGCATGCGCGTGTTCTTCACATGTCCTTTCGTAGAGAGCGCGACGCTGGTGGCTCTAGTTTGCGTTTGAACTCAAATCGGGTAGGTCGCAACTTTATCGACGGTAACCGTTACTAGCGTCTACCACGTGTGTTATACTGTGTCAATTTGTTGTTCTTCAATAATTAATCGAACGAAAACGAATGTGTACTAATGTAAATTTATTGTATTTTTCTCTGTGTATATAAGGTTGGTGCAGTGTTTTTAAATTATTGTTTGTGTACAAAAAATTCGTTTTACCGTTATTTATTGATTGTTGTTTAATATTATTTATTAGTGATTTTTTTTCCATTACACTTTTCAAAAAGTTTTTGTGTTTGTGTGTGTATTTAATTTAATTTTGTGTTTCATGTATTTTGTTTTCGCTAATTTATTTGAATATTTATTTTTGCCTGGATGTTATTCTACATGCTTGTCTGCTTTAAACCGGTAGTGTAATTTTATTTTTTTATGCATTAAAACCTTTCCCATTTATTTTTATTTAATTTAAATTTAATAATTCATTTTTGTTGGTATTTTGGTTTCTTATGAAACAACCAAAATACGTTGAAAAGTTGAAGACAACAATTAAATTTAAAAATATACATTATTTTTGAGAATTTAATTAAGCCTATTTTTTAACAGCTTATTTTATTAAAATTCAATTATAATCTATTGATTTTTCACTATAATTTATATTTTGATTTTTAAATTATTTTCAAATTTTTCATTGTTGTCTTCCAATTGAACATATGTTACAAATAATCAGTAAATTATTTAAATATGATTACCTTTTTCATATATATATATAATTTCTTAATTAATGGTTATACAGTGTATCAATATAATAATATAGGTACTTAAATAATAATTCTAGGTTTAAATATATTTTGACATTTTCTTGGTTCAGTTGTTATCCTGATATTGTATGGCTTTTGTGACAAAATACCTATGTTAAACGATATTTTTAGATTGGACATATGTAAAGAAGCCAGATAAAGGTGAATATCTTGTTAGTCTTCACTTGACTTGCTTTGTACCTGTACCTTTTAATGAAGTATTATTTTAGGTTAGATTTTTTTTCTTATAAGGACTTTTCGAGACCTACAAAAATATTGAAATTGAGCATAAAAATTGCACTTTTCATTTACGATTTATTTTTTGACAATCTATGTCCATGTTGACTGTCTTATAAAAAATTGGCAGGGTAATTAGAGGCGTTGAATTTTGTTTTGGAGTCTAACCAAGACTTTAAAATAAACCTAATGTGTTTAAAGTTAAAACTTCATAGTTATTTTTGCATTCGTACGCGAGTCGTGAATATTTTAACAATATTAATTTGCAAATATTTTATTAAATTTTACTGTATTAAAGGCAGATAACATGCTATAGTAGCATTGGTAATTAATTATGCAATTTTACATATTGACGTAATTATTTTATATTAAAATCTATTAGTCTATTTAATATGCCGAAATTGATTTAGGCTGATTAAGTAAAGAAAAATTATAATTTATTTTGTGTACGCTTTAATTTAACGATATATAATTAATGGGGAAGATAAAAGAGTTAAATTTTAATGAGAAAATTACAACAGCTTAGCACGACAAAGTTAAAATTAGGCTACTGTAAATTACTTTCGTATTTATTTTTCTCAATTTTTTTTGTTTAACATAATTTATGCACTTTTAGTTTGACGTAGGTATTTTTTTAATGTAAATAAATTGAAGATATTGCGAAAATATCCAATTTATTTAAAAAAAAATCAAATCATACGAATTTTTTGATTAAAAATAAATTTAAAAAACAACGTATTGGTTGTATTAAATACGAACTCAATAAAATGAAAAAGTTTTATAATACGAAAACCAAAAAGTTAAATATTTTTTCATTAAAAGTTATACTTATACATTTAAAATTAGATACATAGGTATTTTCTTTGGAATAAAAAACGAAAAGAAATATATTTATTTCCAACAATTTTTAATATAAATAACACATATTATATAAAGTTTTACTTTATCGAAAGATGTGTTTAAATGTTGTGATGATAAGTACACCCCTGATAACATACATAGTCAAAGAAATCATATTTAATTTAAATGACTTAAAAATGAAACTTATATACATAAAATTATGCAATTAAATTTACTTCTGCAATAAATAACTAAATTTATAATAATGATTACGTCTATAAATACACGTACCGTTTTAAGGGGAGAGAGGGGTACATATTCAAATGTTATATAACATTCATTCATACAAATAAAATCAAGTTAAAACAAAACAATGTTGGATGATTAACTGATATTTATGATAATGTTTACTTCATGCTGAAATAGTTAAATAAAAAAACATTGCAATTTATATGATTCTTCGTTACGTAACATTAGGCGTGGAGGGGGGTAATTGCTATTGTCTACATCAGTGATCCCCAAACTTTTTTTATCATTGCACTCCCTATGATATAATATAACAAAAATATAGTATTTTGGAAAGGAAACTTGGCGTAGGGTGCGTTGTTGAACAGTGAACCACCCTTTTTTCTAAGTCATATAACTTGCTAGAAAATAACGCTAAGAATTTCGTTTTGGTGTCATCGTTTAGGTAATTTCATAAGGTTTTTCAGTTTGAGGTTACAGAAAGCTAGATGAACAAACTAAGACCCATAAAGGAGGTTTTAAAAAAAATGAAATTTGGCTCACTGTGTACTATGGGTAGTTTACACTGAACCACCCATATTTCAACAGTGAACCATAGTTTCATTACCAATAAAAAATGCTTATTTGTGAAAAGAAATCACACAATTTTTCATAATCAACTTTTATTATAAAAAATACAAATAAAAAAATGTTTCTTCTAACAAAAAAAAATAAGTAAAGTTATCATATAAACTTTTAATTAATACTTAACAACCAGCCTTTTCGATAGTATAATAAACAGTCTTCATTTAAAGAACCGTGAACAGTGGTTTCTTCACTGAAATATCAGGATGTCTTTTTTTGAAGAAACGAAACCATTCTAAACCTGCCAGTTGATCTCTTTCCCATGAATTTGGTATTTTAATGTCATTACGCTTTGCCATTTCATACGCCACTTTCCTACATTCTTTGACAGTCAAACCATAGAACATTAATGCACAGTCCTTGTAGTATTTTAATAATATCTGTTCATGTTCTTCAGTAAATATTTTATTAATATCATATCTAGGTACAAGTGATATATTATCACCATGTTCACGTTTGTTTTTCACGTAACGGTGCAATGTAGAGTACGGAATCTTACAGGTTTTTGCCACCGTCCTAAGAGAATTACCATTTTCTACCATTAGTAAAGCTGACATCATATCCTCTTTTTTGTGTTTTCCTATTTTCCGTTCCTTATTTTTTGGGCTTGGCATCCTAAACCAAACAAAAATATTATTAATTTTCAACCGCATAGTATACAGTGAACCGGTTCACTGTATACTATGCGGACCTGGTTCACTGTTCAATACATACACTATTCAACTTATAATTTAAAAAATATATAGTTTATACACTGAATTGTCACAACGCAACATGCTCATAAAACGAGTAAAACTACAACAATTTTGATACCATATAGCTTTTGTTATTAAAATTAATAAAAAAGTATACAAAAATTGAGACACTTACTTGAGAATATTACGTTTTTTTGACGAGAAACAAATAAGCTGCTGTCACACGTGACACTCAAGCCAGGGTTGCCGGTTCACTACGGAAGAGGGAAAGGGTGCACACGAGGCAAGTATTAACAAGGTTGGTCAAAGTGGCAACGTCGCAGTTGTCCCAATATGGCGGTGGTTCACTGTATCTGGTTGGTTCACTGTTCAACAACCGACCCTACCCCTTTTTTAGACCACTGGTCTACAAAAAAACTAGAATATGGGGGTTACCTATGCAAAATTATATGAACATTTTTATAAAAATAGACTGCTTTTTATATCTTATTTTAAATTAAAACGTTGGTGCATATATGTATGTATGTAATGTCATTAGACCTAAACTACTGGACGTATCGAAACCATATACACACCATATGTTCGTTCGATGCTCCGATAAGTTTTTTTTTTGCCCGGTAGGTGGTGTTGAGGTCGTGATATTTTGATAAATTGTATTTATGACCCGATTTGGCTCATATTCAGAATACTTATATGTTTTTATACGTGGAAATAAATCTTTTTACATAAATTTGGTCTGATTTTTAAATAAATTATTTTTGGGCAGGACTACGTTTGTCAGTTCAGCTGTAGTTAAAATACATTCGTCGCTCCGAACAACGTAGGCATCGGTAATTCAAAATTTCCTAACAACGTCAGCTAGAGGGGCACCCGCCACCGTGCGGGTTATTTAACGTTAATTGATGAATTTAAATTTTGCGCAGAAATATAGCAGTCACGGTAGTATTGTGGTAGGGATAGGGGAAGGTCGTTACATGTAGCGGTTGGCCATTCGCTTTCGGAGCGTACGTTAATAGGATGGTCGTCGTTTAGAGATTTGAGTGTAGGGTACTTTCGGGTAATAAGGCCTAGGAGTCAAAAAATACGTTTAAAACCCTCGCACGCACTCATAAACCCCATACACATACCCTGCCACCAATTTTAACTTTTGTTTCGAAAGAAAATTTGTTCAAATAGTAAAAAATTGTTGAAAATGATTGTAAGTTATTTTCTATATTAATACATTAAACTAAATAGTTTGTGTTTAAAAACAATCTATGCTTATTATATTTCATTAAATATGTATATATTGTTTCTTTTCGTCGTTCTTAATATTTTTTTTTTTTATTTCAAAATTTATTGGACCTGCGGGTAATAAGGCCTATCTATAAAATTAGTATATAAATCTAATCTTCAGCAAAAAAAATGTTCGTTTTGAATAAATTAAAATGCAATATGGCATTGCTACGGTTGTGGAGAAGACAGGATAGCTGATATGAGGAAGTGCAGTCAATGCAGCAAATGGTATCACAAGAGAATGTGTCGGTCTAACAGCAGATGATGCAGATGTTTTTGATTACCCTTATAGCTGTGATTACAGTAATTATTACTGTTAAAACTATTTACAATGTTTAATTTGATCTCAATTTCCAAATCTATGTTGACACCTAGTGTAATTTTGAAGGTTTTACCCTTAGGCCTTATTATACTACCATAGTATAATAAGGCCTATTTATGGTAGTTTTTAAAATGATTATTTTTATTTTGGTTATTGATAGAATTTATGTTATTTTTGTTTTAGTTTATTTATAAGACACAGAGAGACTGATTGATAATAAATTTTCTTGATTGCATGCAATATTTTTCATTTTATTTGAATTTTAAGCTTAGCTAGGCCTTATTACCCGCAGGTACCTTACTTATAAAAAACTTTAATTAAAAAATTCAAATGATAAAAGTTACGAAACAATATTGTATAATAATAAATTATTAGAAGGTAAAAATAGTTTGATAGGTTATATTGTATTAATAATAAATCTGAACAATTGATGTCGAACATTCCGCAGATTGTTCGCGCGCGTTACTTGTTCAATGATTGCGGAACACACGGACTTGTGTTTATATAAAAATAACCGCTACGTAATCGTGTGTGGAGCGCTGTCGTTGATTCAAGCCGCCCGAAATATCTCTCGCGAAGTCGTCGGCGTCGTCGCGATACGAACGAACCGCCGTCGCCCGTTGCTAAATAAGAAAAAACCTCCACATGTGTTTTGTGTTCGAAATAGAAGACGCAGAAATTGAAAAAAATGCCGCCGAGGCGCTAATGCTACACGGTTAAAAAAATGCAACATTTTAATTGTGCGTTGAAATAACACAGATGCTTTTAATCAGGGGTTCTTCTTTAAGAGATTTATTTGAATACTGTGTTATGTGGATTGATTTAAAATTAGGTATAGACAGAGGGACTGGGAACTTGAAAAATGCAGATATAACTACTTATTGTTAGTAAGATGTATTGCAAAAATACATTTATTTAATGGATTGAATATTTTTTAATTAAAATTCAAAATTTGTATTTGAATTAACCCAGTAGTGCATAATGTATACCTTAGATTTATTTATTTTATAAAGTCACGTTCTAAAATCGTATAAAATAAAACAAAATTAGAATTGGGTATTCAAAATTACCTAATTAAAATTCAAAATATTTATTTTAATTAACCCAGTAGTGCATAATCGACCTTAGAAGGGACGACACGTTGTGAAATCGTTGTATAAAATAAAAAAAGTAACTTTATGTATTAATCCGTTAAACCGATTTTGCCGAACATTATATGTACTTTCAAAGTTGAAAATAAGATTTCTTTATTTATGTTTTCCCATTTTTTATCGTAATTTGCAACATGAAAGCACTGTAATTAAGTTTATCAGAGAATTATAGAAATGGTACAGAACATTTAAAAAAAACTTGCATTGCTTATTTAACTGGTACAAATAATTTTTATTTTCTTGAGATAAAGCATTTAAAAATGTCAAAACCATAAAAATATTTAAATAAATTGTAAAATATTATATTTCGCTAGTCGAATCTCGAATCTTGGCCGAACTAAAATATTCGACGCATTCCTAATATAATATAATATAAAAATGCATTGTATTATGTAATATATATGTATGTGACCTTATATTATTATTTTCGTTATAAATATAAGCTAAAAATGTTTTTTAGTAAAATTGTTCCTTATTTCTTTTTTTTATATCACATGTATGTACTGTACAATGCACAATGAACATGTTTTATAATTATTTATTGGAATTAAAAATTCTGAATTATACAGGATGATTTACATCGAATGTAAAAAACTTTTATAGTAAATCGATGATAAACAAAAAATATTATATGAACAAACATGCGTCCCGAAATTCTTCGTGAGGGAACTAGAGACCTCGGGTTTTCACTAAATGTTAGGTCTGTGGTTCTAGTTTAGCCCATTTAAGGAATTTTTCTGGTCATGACCCTCCATCCGGCCACGGACAGGCATTATGTCCATTTTTCATACAAAATTTTTCATATATGTTTCATATACAAGGATATTTTTTGAATTGTGTCCATCAAGTGGGTTGCTCGGCAATTGATAATTTTTTTTGCTTAAAATAACTTCTTCGATCCATTACATATGATATAAATCATCCTGTATATGAAAATGTAGTTTAAAACTGATGTTTTTATAAAATAAATAAATATAATCATTTACACTTTCAAGAATCATCTTTCACACGAATACAAAAGAATCATTGATTGCAGATAATTTCCTATAATACTTATTTGTTGCAATAAAAATAAAGATAACAGCGTATATAAAATTTAATTAGTTCATTCACTAAACAGACGAAGTAATACATAATAAATATATCTCCAATAAATGAATTTATTTACAGTGTATAAAATATGGTCGACAGGAAATTGGTCATAACTGAATGTACAGTATAAATAGATATTTGGAATCGTATTATGTGTAATCGTTTAATGTGAATAAAACTTCAGAAATTGAAAGCGAATGAAAATATTTACATTAACGCTATACTGGACCACTGATCTCAAAATTATTATTGGATTGCTTACTTTACATTTCAGAGCGATGGTATTTAAAAAAAATTCTTACTTTTAATTTTTTTTATACAGTATGTTTTAATGTTGAGTGTTTGTATTGTAAATTTGTAAAACCAGCATATTTCTTAAATAAATATTTAATATTATTAGATTAAGATTTTAATGTGAAACTCAAATTATAATATTTTATCAGTGGTGCTCTTTATTCTAGGCATTAAGAATTTCTTTTTAAATCCAAGTTTAGTTAAAAACTTTACTTATAATATATACATATCATGGGACTTTCTTATACTTAATATAATACACATGTACTTATATAATTTATATTAATTTGGACATTTATTGAATTAATTAAAAAAATTATAAAATTTCTTTTTGGAATTATTTGATAAGAAAATAAGCCTACTTTGTTTTGAATTTTAGTTGTTTTTTGATCAAAAAATCATTGCATTTATGGAATTCAAAATGTAAATAACTTGATTAAAACTAAACAGATTTGAAAAAAATCAAAAAGCACCGTATTTAGAATGAAAAAACCTTTCAAATGAGGTATCACTTGCCCTATCATGCTTTTTAAAATTTTAAGGGTTGTGCTCATAGCGCTGAGGATTGAAAAGATTCTTGCAAAAAATTTTATAGCAAAAGATGTCCCCCTTGGAAGCAAAATCGACGTTGTGGAGCTTTTTTTCAAAATCTTATTTTAAATGAACAAAAGCGCGCCCGTTTCGTTTTACTTGGGCCACCCTGTATACTTGGTACATTTGTAACTGCATTTAACATTTTTATTTGATAAAGAAATAACAGGTGGTGTGAAGATAAAATGTAGTGCATAAAAATAGACACAATTAACAAATGTGTGACTTGTTGTATATTATTGTTATTTAATTTATTTTGAGGTTAGGGCATTCTGCCAAAAAAGTGTATGTTCAATTTCATTTTTAAATATTATTGATTTAGGTGTATATTTATTTTAATTTTAGTTCTTATATTTATAAAAATAACTAGTTAGTGTATTTTAGATAATCAACAGTAATATATTAAAAAACAACTCGTAAAATTAATTATATTGCATACACGAAAAAAAAATATCGAAACAACTTTTAAAAAAGTTTATTTTTACTCGTGAAAATTATTTCATATTTCGTTTTGGCAAATAGCCGTGGACGTTACGTATATTGTATTAAAAACAAGTGTTACCATAATGAATCAATAGTTTTAAATTGAAAAGTTAAAATATCGACAAATAATTACAGTTTATAAAATATCCAACTTAATGGGACTTTCTTATACGATATACTTGATGTATTGATAAAAAAAATGAATGAGACATATGTAGGTATATCAAAAATAATAATATTCTTTTTCTTCTCCAATATTTTTATCTTAAAATTTTTTTTTATTTTGCACCGTTCTATTTCCGGTTGTATGTAAGAACGTTTTAAAAAAGAACGGGTTTTATTTCTAAATATAAAATTTCACCCTTCTATGGATTTGCCCTTTATTTAAGATAAGGTGTGTACAGATTGACCGACGGATAGACATCATGACGAAAATAGTTAGAATAAATTCAGGGAAGATCAAAATCGATATTTCCATCAAAATCTCGAATTAAAAAAACATCAGTTTTACAATACTATATAACTAATACTATTGATGGCCGTATAAGAAAGTAAAAAAAAATATTTCTATGGAGAAAAATAGCAGAGCGAGATTTCGATGAAGCTTTGAAAATAATAAGACAATTATATTTAAAAAAATTACAGTTAAAGATATATTAAATAAACAAATTAACATGCATTCTTATGAAAACTGCATAATTTCGAGACATAACAAGAATTTTCAGAGTAATGTGACAGAAAGAATTTGATGAAAATTCAAGCATACATTTTTTATTCATTTAGAAACATATTTGTAATTTTTCAGAGTGATTAGGAACCGCGTTTTTTAATTAAAAAAAAAAAAACAAGCGCTTACCCGCACCGTGCCCCACATCACCAACCCAGCAATATATAGTATTCAACTTCCTTTTAATATCTTGAGAATAACAAAATCATTAAATTGTAATATTATATTGTTCATTATTTAATTTAAATGTCTACATAAAGTTTAATTTGAAATTGTTTTGTTTCATTTTTGTTAAGCTCCAATCTTAAATAACATTGTATAGATAATGAGATGAAATGGACCATTTTGAAAATGACTATTGTCATAAACAAATTAATGTAGATTGTAATTTTCGAAGATATATACACAGTTTGTCAATAAATTCAAGTTTTTCAAACTGTTTGCGATACACAAAGCAAATTGGTATTGCAATTGTTTGAAAACAACTTTATCATCTTTATCGTCACACAGCTATTTAAGAAGAGTTAAATCTCTTTTAAATTACTCGTTTTGTTTCAAAGAATACATGGAAGGGCTTCATCAAAAGCAACATTAACACAACTTTTAATCAACCGAAGTAAATTTCGTTTGAAACCTTTTATCACGCGAAGTTTGTAAACCAAATTAAGAATATTAAAATATTATGTAGGCTTTAACAAAGATTATTTCTTGCCAGTCACTTTGTGTGAAGTTATAGTTTGATGTAAAGTTGCTGTAAAACACAAACATTTGAAGAGGAAGGAAAATATACTGAATACTACTGAACATTTGTTTATTTTCAGTATTATCATTGACGTCAAAGCATGTCTGTGCAATGGAAGAAAGATAAATTCAACTTAATCTGTTTGATTGAATATCTTGTATAGAAGATTACTAAATAATATTATGTTAAATAGGTAAATAGCGTATCTATTAATTTATATTAATTTCATTTTAGTTTTAATATCATGAGAAAAACGTAATATCGTCGCTTATCTAACAACTCCGCTCAAGATATTTTGACCAACTTTACAGGAGAGCGAAAAAACCGTGTACCTATGTTTTATATAGGCTACCGGCTTGCGCGCTGTCACTATTTTTTTTTTAATTCTGATCTCTTATTGTCTGAATTGTCTAGATCTAGAATGTGATTGGTAGATCGACGTGCAATGAGTAGCTCTATCTAATGGCATTAAAATGAAAAAAACCGCTAATTTTCGACTTGAGCGGTGTTGTTAGATAAGCGATGATATACTTATTAATATACTTGCGACTTTGTTTGCGTGGAATTTAAGTTAGGTTATTATTCAGTCGATAAAACAGGTTTTTAGCTTTGCGTTTGCACGCTAGATGTCTACGCTAAAAAAGTATAAACTATTGCCCGTACAAATGTCACACACTCATTTTTTTATCTAAGAAATTTGGAATATTAAGCAGGGCAGTAGAGTCAGTACAAAAACCTACGAATCTGATGACTTCTTTATTTTTCTAATGTTCGACTCCGACTCCTTTACTATACAAAATTTCTTTTGAAAAAAAATCCGTTTCCGGGCAAAAATTTTTTAAGTGAATTCCGGTGATTCTTGTTCCGGCCAGAATTGAAAATTTCAAATCATTGTACTTCAAAATTCAAAACGAAAAAAAAATATTGTGTAAAAAATTAAAAAACATTATTTCATTAAAGGAATTGGAGTCGGCACCTTTTCCGACTCTGACTCCACCCAAAATTACTAAAACTCTGACTCCGACTCCATAGCCTTGATAATAAGTAGCCTAATCCTTCCTCAGGATATAAGCTATCTCCCTACCAAACATCATCAAGATCGGTTGAGCAGTTTAGCCGTGAATAGATAACAAACAGACGGATATACATATACAGACACTTTCATATTAAAATATTGAGTAAAAATGATATCTTTGATAATTCCATAATTGTAGTTTTTATTATACCTAAATAATATGTTTTTTTAACCTAAAGCAGGTGTTCCCAACCATTTTTGCACCTAGACCCCTTTTAAAGGAATGACAAAGTTCATAGACCCCTCCTGTAATTATTTGTGAATAAAATTTGTAAATGACTTTTTTTTGTTCGTTAATTTTTTTTTGGGTACATATTGGAGGCCCGTAGGCAGCACCTAGTCTGCCTACATGGTTAATGCGGCCCTGTATGTATATTAGTTCAGCGATTTAAAAATTTATATGGTGTAGGGATCTCCTTTTTCAGGGAGCTCCTTCCTGATAGAAAATCAAAGAAGACCGTTAAATACTAATTAATTATCGGTAAATAGAAATATAAAATTTCATGGACCCTGGAGAAAAGTTCCGCGGTCCCTAGTTTAAGAACTGCTGTATTAGTTGATAAAAATAGACTTAAGGCCATTGTTTCGAAAATAATTTTAAAAATAATCAAAAGTAAATGAAATTTTTTACATCTATAATTCTGATTGCAATAGTATAGTAGAGAAGAAGAAGAATTTTGTTGAACTGATGTTATATATGAATGTAGTCAGATAAAAATAAACTAAATATGTTTCTTCCTGCGCTTGGATTCTACAAAGAAGTGTAATGAAGGTTAGGAGCTAAAAATATTTAGGAATGTCGGAAAAACTATCAACATTTTTTGCTACTCATTTTTTGTTTACTTGTTAATATATTTTTTAAATAGAAATAAATAATCGATAATGTGTAATTACGAAATTAATATTATAATTTTAATTGGAGTTAACTGCCCAGAAATGTTATCATATATGTACTTACATTATAGAGAATATAATATATTAGATGACATATTAAATTTTAGATATGATTTAATTCAAAGCGGTATGTTAGCATTAAATTTAGAACCTGAACTAATTCAGTTAATGTTAACGATAGTAGCTCATAAAATCTGTCTCTAGTGAGAATACTATTTTAGTGACTGGTGTACGGGACAAACGATATTTATAAACTTAAAACACTTTGTAGTTTTGTATGTATATTTATTTATTGTAAGTTACACTGTTGTTGTTGTAAGAATGTTGATGTTATGTATTGTAATGTAACGAGCGCGAGAGTACTGCAGCGAGATGTTTACTGTCTTAAGAGCGAAGACCAAGTGTCTGTTTTAGAAAATGAAATATCCTGTCTTAGGATCGGTAGACAAGGATAGCGATAGATATTTAGAGAAGGGGAACATACCGCGTGAACTTGAAATTGGAATAACCCAAAGAAAGGGTCGGGCGGCTTGTCTTTGATTACTGTAAAACTGCACTTAAGGTAAATTAGACGATAAGCCGACCGGAAATACCCAAGCGTACGTGTTACTAATAAACTACAGAGGATTAAGACAGATTAAAGAATTTGTTGAAAAATGTAAGTCTAGACACGTTGTAAAAGTAAATAATATTTGTCGGCAAACTTAAATAAAGGAATAAAAATAGTACGAAATATTAAAAATAAAATTTAAGAAATTTCAACGTGTGAGATGTCGCGAATGTCGCTACAGTACCCCCCTGCCAGTGATTTAATTCACGAAAAACCTATCTGTAGACGGTCCGTGAAGCGGACGCGGCTACCTGACCGTGTTCATCGTTCTCCGTCTGGCTGAATTTCGGGCCGGTGGGCGGGAAAGACTGGAGCTCTTGATGCGTCGTCTGTTTATTGCGTTCTTCGTCGTTGTTTGCGTATTTGTTCGTTCGATCATTTGAGTGCTTGTTGGTTTGTTTGTTGGTCGATTGTCCAGGTGTAGTGATGATGACTGATGGAGCCAAAGCGAGATAGTACGGCGTATGCGTTATGAATTGAGTCACGATGAGCTTGTTCGCAAAAGCCTGGGTTGCGTGTACGACGGTGGTTGCGTCGTGGGTCACGATTCGAGTGACTGCAACAGCCTCGGCGGCGTGTGCGGCGACGGATGCATCGTAGTCGTGGGTCACGATTCGGGTGACTGCAACAACCTCGGCGGCGTGTGCGGCGACGGATGCATCGTAGTCGTGGGTCACGATTCGGGTGACTGCAACAACCTCGGCGGAGTGTGCGGCGACGGATGCATCGTAGTCGTGGGTCACGAATCGGGTGACTGCAACAACCTCGGCGGCGTGTGCGGCGATGGATGCATCGTAGTCATGTGTAATCAGAGAATGGTGTACCTGGTGGTTTGGTGAACTGCGTTTGGTGTATCGTCTGGTCGTGTTGCTTGGAAGCCTGGGAAGTACCTCGATATGTGGCGATGAACCAGAGGCGACCGTGACTGTTAGGACTTGAGACTCAGTCATCTCTAATTGAGAGGTGATATGGGTGAGTAGGTCCAGGAGTCGGTGATTCCGCTTGTCCAATTGTGATAACCAGAGATGTTTTTGAACTCTTGAGACTTGAAACTCAGTCACCTGTCCTTGCGAGGTGATATGGGTAGGTAAGTCTGTGAGCCGTTGTTTTCGCATGTTCACTGGAATTGCGTCTTGTTAGTCGTGTTCGTGATGATGGTGTGGCGCGATGTCGAAGGGTAGGTGTCGTTTGTCGCCATTAACGACTGCCCGTAGTAGTGCCACTTATGAGTCATGGCCGTAAAAGTTTTGTATCGAACTTGTTGTTACGCATTTGGTTGCAGTTTCCGCGGGAGCACTCACTTTTGTTTCTGATGCCATATTTTTGTTCATCTCGCTTGTCACTTGGTCGATGGCACGAAACACAGTTTAAAAAAAAATTGTCAGTTGCGCTATAGTTTGAGTTTGTTGAATACACAAATCACTATTTTATTGTCACTGTCACTATGTAGGTATCACTTCGGTCGCGAAAAAATTACATAGGGCGCGGACAAATCACGTCGGTTGCGATCAAATCACGTCGGGGTCACCACTTTAGTGACTGGTGTACGGGACAAACGATATTTATAAACTTAAAACACTTTGTAGTTTTGTATGTATATTTATTTATTGTAAGTTACACTGTTGTTGTTGTAAGAATGTTGATGTTATGTATTGTAATGTAACGAGCGCGAGAGTACTGCAGCGAGATGTTTACTGTCTTAAGAGCGAAGACCAAGTGTCTGTTTTAGAAAATGAAATATCCTGTCTTAGGATCGGTAGACAAGGATAGCGATAGATATTTAGAGAAGGGGAACATACCGCGTGAACTTGAAATTGGAATAACCCAAAGAAAGGGTCGGGCGGCTTGTCTTTGATTACTGTAAAACTGCACTTAAGGTAAATTAGACGATAAGCCGACCGGAAATACCCAAGCGTACGTGTTACTAATAAACTACAGAGGATTAAGACAGATTAAAGAATTTGTTGAAAAATGTAAGTCTAGACACGTTGTAAAAGTAAATAATATTTGTCGGCAAACTTAAATAAAGGAATAAAAATAGTACGAAATATTAAAAATAAAATTTAAGAAATTTCAACGTGTGAGATGTCGCGAATGTCGCTACAGTACCCCCCTGCCAGTGATTTAATTCACGAAAAACCTATCTGTAGACGGTCCGTGAAGCGGACGCGGCTACCTGACCGTGTTCATCGTTCTCCGTCTGGCTGAATTTCGGGCCGGTGGGCGGGAAAGACTGGAGCTCTTGATGCGTCGTCTGTTTATTGCGTTCTTCGTCGTTGTTTGCGTATTTGTTCGTTCGATCATTTGAGTGCTTGTTGGTTTGTTTGTTGGTCGATTGTCCAGGTGTAGTGATGATGACTGATGGAGCCAAAGCGAGATAGTACGGCGTATGCGTTATGAATTGAGTCACGATGAGCTTGTTCGCAAAAGCCTGGGTTGCGTGTACGACGGTGGTTGCGTCGTGGGTCACGATTCGAGTGACTGCAACAGCCTCGGCGGCGTGTGCGGCGACGGATGCATCGTAGTCGTGGGTCACGATTCGGGTGACTGCAACAACCTCGGCGGCGTGTGCGGCGACGGATGCATCGTAGTCGTGGGTCACGATTCGGGTGACTGCAACAACCTCGGCGGAGTGTGCGGCGACGGATGCATCGTAGTCGTGGGTCACGAATCGGGTGACTGCAACAACCTCGGCGGCGTGTGCGGCGATGGATGCATCGTAGTCATGTGTAATCAGAGAATGGTGTACCTGGTGGTTTGGTGAACTGCGTTTGGTGTATCGTCTGGTCGTGTTGCTTGGAAGCCTGGGAAGTACCTCGATATGTGGCGATGAACCAGAGGCGACCGTGACTGTTAGGACTTGAGACTCAGTCATCTCTAATTGAGAGGTGATATGGGTGAGTAGGTCCAGGAGTCGGTGATTCCGCTTGTCCAATTGTGATAACCAGAGATGTTTTTGAACTCTTGAGACTTGAAACTCAGTCACCTGTCCTTGCGAGGTGATATGGGTAGGTAAGTCTGTGAGCCGTTGTTTTCGCATGTTCACTGGAATTGCGTCTTGTTAGTCGTGTTCGTGATGATGGTGTGGCGCGATGTCGAAGGGTAGGTGTCGTTTGTCGCCATTAACGACTGCCCGTAGTAGTGCCACTTATGAGTCATGGCCGTAAAAGTTTTGTATCGAACTTGTTGTTACGCATTTGGTTGCAGTTTCCGCGGGAGCACTCACTTTTGTTTCTGATGCCATATTTTTGTTCATCTCGCTTGTCACTTGGTCGATGGCACGAAACACAGTTTAAAAAAAAATTGTCAGTTGCGCTATAGTTTGAGTTTGTTGAATACACAAATCACTATTTTATTGTCACTGTCACTATGTAGGTATCACTTCGGTCGCGAAAAAATTACATAGGGCGCGGACAAATCACGTCGGTTGCGATCAAATCACGTCGGGGTCACCACTTTAGTGACTGGTGTACGGGACAAACGATATTTATAAACTTAAAACACTTTGTAGTTTTGTATGTATATTTATTTATTGTAAGTTACACTGTTGTTGTTGTAAGAATGTTGATGTTATGTATTGTAATGTAACGAGCGCGAGAGTACTGCAGCGAGATGTTTACTGTCTTAAGAGCGAAGACCAAGTGTCTGTTTTAGAAAATGAAATATCCTGTCTTAGGATCGGTAGACAAGGATAGCGATAGATATTTAGAGAAGGGGAACATACCGCGTGAACTTGAAATTGGAATAACCCAAAGAAAGGGTCGGGCGGCTTGTCTTTGATTACTGTAAAACTGCACTTAAGGTAAATTAGACGATAAGCCGACCGGAAATACCCAAGCGTACGTGTTACTAATAAACTACAGAGGATTAAGACAGATTAAAGAATTTGTTGAAAAATGTAAGTCTAGACACGTTGTAAAAGTAAATAATATTTGTCGGCAAACTTAAATAAAGGAATAAAAATAGTACGAAATATTAAAAATAAAATTTAAGAAATTTCAACGTGTGAGATGTCGCGAATGTCGCTACACTATTAAAATTAGTTTTGGCAGAGTTTTATATTCAAATAAATTTTAGATGTATACACGAAAGATTTAGATCTTTGAAAGAAGACACTCGTAGAAATATATTTTATTTATTATTATGATATTTTTGTAATTGTTTATTTTGTAGAAAACATGCAATATATTTTTGCAATGATAAATATTCCATATCTACAATTTTGATGTTTATAATGAATATTATTAAAATACAAATATCTCGTGACTGAAGGGTTAAAATAAAAAAAAACATTTGTATTACATTTGAAGAAACCTATTTAAAGACACCCCACAAATTGGGGCACGTGAAAAAAAATTTGACTACACTTTTCAGTCTTTAGCAAATTTCTTTATTTATGTTTTTGGGTTATCAATTTACGTCCGTATACCAAATTTCATCTTAAGAGATATATAAATGAGAGAATGGGAGGGCTGTGATATACAGACAGACAGACAGACAGACAGACAGACAGACATACTTAAACCATGAAATTGTCAGAATTTTCTGTTAGAAGTAGTTCATGAATTAATTCAACGCCAAATCGAATAAAATCTGTACATTAGATAAAAGTAGGTACCACAAGATATTAATAAAGAAATAGTTTCATTTTTGCCCGGTATCATAAAGAAATTAGCAAAAATTGCTAGCTTGCAAGCACTCACAAAAGAGGTATTAATTTTGTGATACTACCTATGGATTTGCTATGGAACTTAGAGTAGTGATACTTCAACGTATTGCAACATAATAAGTGACTCTTACCGTACAAAATAATTATCATAATATCACCACTAGTGTCCGACCGAAACTGGTTTTTACGACCGAAACCGAAACCGAAAACGAATTTCAGTCTCAGTTTCGGCCGAAACCGAAACCGAAACTTCCTTACAAGGATCATGTTTTGAGGAAAAATAAAGAAAACGTTATTATAATCAGTCAGTTTTTATTTTTTTATCTTTAAATCACATAGCTATACAGTCTTCGACATTTTTACTTAATGGTATATAATAATCAACATAACAACCCCTCATTTAAGAAAAAAATATTAATTGCGCCTTAAAAATACTCAAAATAGGTGAGGTGTTTATTTGAGCAGTTAAATTCTTCTTTTGGATATTATTCATGTTTTTTTTTAAATATTAAACATAAAATTACCTATTTTTGATGGAATTTAACTCGTTTTTTTGCCGAAACTCGACCGAAACCGAACATTCGATCGGACACTAATCACCATTGTTGGTGTATACATACAACGCGTGCGAGAAACTTGTCAAAGTCTTCATGAAACTCCAAGAGAATTGTCATAAGTTTGATACCTCATTTGAGAGAGCTTGTTAGCTAGGCTAGCAAAAATTGCTAGATCCTTTATGATACTAAACATTTGTCTATTTACATTTGACACTACAGTAGAACCTCGCACAAACGAGATAAATTTATCAAAATCCACACGTGGGTATTGCCGTGAAACCCACTTGACACAACTCAAAAAATACCCTTACCAATCGATTCGTGAATCAATCCCGAGTCCAACGAGGTACATAAAGCCATATATATAAAATTTTGAGAGGGGGAGGTCATAACATGAAAAATTCCTAAAATGGACTAAACTAGAACCACAGACCTACCATTTAGTGAAAACCCGAGGTCTCTAGATGATCAGGGGACCGAGATCTCGCGGTGGAAGACAGACAGACGGACGGACGGAAAATCGAGCATATAAGGGCTACCACTTCGTAGGTTGCGCTAAAAACGTACTTACGAAATATTTTAACATGGAGTCTCGAATTCTTGGACCTAAAAATAAAAACGAACTAAACATGCTTCACTGTATATTATATGTGTAATCAATATTTTTGTAATGTTGGTACGAATGATTTGAGTAGTAAGATATAAAATAACCTAATTGTTCTACCTGCCTTGTAATTATAACATTGGCTGTATAGCTACCTGTGTATATGGATAATTGTATAAGTAAGTGATTTGAAGTAGTTATACAATGCACTACAATTGTTGTTACAAAGTCAAAGATTAAATCTGTACATATACAAGATTAACTCCGCTAAACTGCATGTTGGTAACGATGTAATACATTTAGTTAGAAGCAATATATTTGTGCATGCATGTATGTACATATCTGTAATGATTATTGTACTCCGAATGGAGTTTCTAAAGTACCGATCATTATATTTGGTCAGTGTAATGTTTTATTTAAGCGATACTTAAAAGTTGTTACATAATTAATGATTTTATCATTAATTTAACTGCAGTAAAGAGTTGTATAGGTATCTTATATTAAAATAAAACGGGCAAGTGCGTGTTGGGCCGTACATGATAGGGTTCCGTAGTGATTCTCACTACAATTTATAAAAAAATTGTATTTTTCAAAATTTTCGTGACTAAAGGGTTACAATAAAAAAGTAATTTGACTTTTATTATTGCATTTTAGGAGACCTATCAAATGACACCCCACTCAATGGGGTAAATGAAAAAATGTTAACTTTTCAATCTATGAAAAGGGGGTCCAAAATATTTTTGACAATGTTCGTTATAATTTTCAGTGAAAGTACTAATTAAAAGCTACATTCTGAATTTTTTTCAGATTTTTTGAATCTATAGTTTAGAAAATAGAGGTGGGGGGGCGCTCTGACAGCGACATTAAAAAGCAAATATTTCGTGACTGAAGGGTTTAAATCAAAAAGTTATCTGACATTTTTTATTGCATTTTAGGAGACCTATTAAATAACACCCCACTCAATGGGATAAGTGGGGAAAAAAAATGAGAGTTCACTTTTCAGTCTATAGAAGGGGGGTCTAAAATATTTTTGACAATGTTCGTTATAATTTTCAGTGAAAGTACTAATGAAAACCTACATTCTGGAATTTTTTCAGATTTTTTAAATTGATAGTTTAGAAAATAGATGGGGGGGGGGACGCTTTTTTAACGACTTTGGAGAGCAAATACATCGTGATTAAAGGGTTAAAATCAAAAAGTTCTAATACATTTTTTGTTGCATTTTAGGAGACCTTTCTAACGACACCCCACTCAATGGTGTAGGTGAAAATTTTTTTTTGAAAACACTTTTCATTTTATGAAAGGGGGGTCTAAAAAATTTTTATTTTCAAAAATCTTATTATTTCTGTTTTTGGGTCATCAATCTACGACCGTATACCAAATTTCATCTTATTATCTCAAAATTTTTGAAGACGGACGGACGGACGGACATGGAGAAACTATAAGGGTTCCTAGTTTTCTACGGAACCCTAAAAAAGAGTAATGCCAATTTAAAAGTTTTTATGAAAATTAACGTTAACATTACGCAGTACCACAAACTAAAAAAATAAATTAATTGAATTGTCAGCTTTCATTTGATACCCCACTTGTCAAAATTTATTTTTTTGGGAGTGGGGAGGGGGGGGGGGTACCTTATTGTCCTCCTCCTCCTAAAAATAGCAGAACATTTTTTATAACTCAGTTTTCATGATCAAATGGTTCATAACCCAGAAGGTTATATGGCAGACATAAATGTTCTATTTTTCCAACTACTAAAATTTTTTAGGGTAGATGGATTGACAGAAATTAAAAAAAAAAATATAAAAGAACACTAGATAAAACACTTGGAGTGCTATCCAGTTAACTCATTTTTTTTCTTTTTTTTTCGAAAATTGTGGTGCCAACTTTACTTTTTCGCCATTCCATTATAACTTTTATTGATAACTACTATATAGATGAAAAAGCATATTTTATTTTTACAATAAAACGAAAAAATTATAATACCGAATTTCAATTAAACATGAATTTTATGATTTTTTTTACTTCAAATTTTTCTCGACCGTTCAAAGATGGGAGAAAATATTTAAATTTATTCTGGGTTCTTTGTTAATTTTAGTTAAATAAATAATTGTATCAATTTTTAATAAAATTAAAATGTAATTAATATTTTAATAATTTAATAAATTGTAACAAAAATTTAATTACGATTTTTTGCTTAAGAAATAAACCTTTGTAGAAATTTTACAAAAGGATATAGCCGGATATGAAACTTTTGTTAAAAGAGTGAAGTTCAAAATTAACATTGAAGTGGATATGGATTTAATAAAAAGATATAATTAATCTCTTGAGAAGTTTTTCAAGATCGGTGCAAATTAAAAGATTTGAAGCAACCGATAATTATCACAAACATTTTGAAATGTATTTTTTCATCTATAAATGATTTTGTTAATTAAATAACTCATTAAACATATATATCTTTTTTAGAGAAAAATATTAAACATGAATGCAATTATTAAGGGGTTACATACAGTTAGAATTTTCAAAAAATCGATTTTTTTTATTTCATTTTCGTAATGTACATATATTTAAATACACATACAGAAAATTTCAAGTCAATCTGGCGATTATTTTCGAAGTTACACGCATATTTGTAAAGACGTCTCAGAGCGTTTGAATGTAAGAGGTCGGAGGGCAGCGCGTTTTTCTCAAATTTGTGTTTTTAAAGTCGGTGACCACGATTCCTCGGAAACGGTTGAATCGATCAGTCTCAAATTTTAACACAAGTATCTTAAGAATATTTTTTTAGTAATTAATCGAAGGTTTTTTCTCACCGATAAATATATTTAAGGTCATAATTTTTGTTAAAAATCGACTTTTTTTTTGAGAAGCCGCCATTTTGTCAAAAAAATTTATTTTGCTTATTCCTTCGATTAAGTACAAGATTATACATTACTTTAACGAAATCCGTTTGGGTTTTTTATTTTAAATGATCCAGTCCAAAGATATCGTGGTCACCGCAAGGCGTCTTTTTTGAGAAGAACAGCTATAGCAGCTTTCGAAATTATTATTTTTACTAATAAAAAATGTTAAAATACAATTAAAAGTTACCATAATATGTGTACAAATTTTTACATTAATAAATTTAAAAGTCTTAAAAAATTCTTGAAAAACCCGTTTTTTTGGCCTTCTGACTTTATATAACCCCTTAAATCAGAAATATTTCTTGATAACTGTTTTACAGTTAAATTTGATAACAATCGGCCAATGGGTGTCAAAATTTAAATCCCAAAAAAAAAATACTTTGCTCTTAAAGCGACCAAGATTCGTACGAGTTCCTTAGGTACTTAAATATTTTTTTGAATTATGAATATATGAATAGAATTAAGGTAATCAATTTAAATAATAAAATATTTATACGAATATCTGCTAAAGGAAACATATAAAATAAACAACTTATAAAGTTTTGTTATTCGATTTTGAGAGTAACCGTAACTTTTCACTTAAGAAAAGAAGTGAAGAATTTTCCAGTATGATAAATAGTAGAAGGAAGAAATAAAAATTCACACATATATAAAATCAACAACACTTTCTGTTTCAGATTCTGGCCGCACTTCCTGCAAATCTGTTGAAAACAAAACAAATGAACAAGAAGCGTGTTTAAAAAGGCCGAATGTAAATCCTGCATTGAAAACAATGCATTAAAAACTTTACCGCGACCGCGATAATTGACTTTTCATGTCGACCGCGATTCGTATATTTTATCCAACGAGTGACAATTTTTAAAATTGTTTTCTGTTAATCTTTTTTTGTTTAGACCGAATATGAACAACTAGCGTAGGCCGTGGGAAAATTTATGAAAGTTTTCGAATACAATGAAACCATTTTAAAAACAAAGTGTTTAGTGTGTTGAAACTTTTTGCAAGAACTGCAAAGATATACGAGTTTTCTCTGAAATTATGGCAGGCCTGTATTCAAAGGATTTCATCTCTGGTTCACTATTTGGATTGTTGGTCTTTCTCATCTGTTGTAGCAGTGTTACAGGTAAGTGTCTTTTTTATAAATAATAACTATTATTCATTAAAATCAATTTTTAAAGAAATATTGCTATTTGATGTAGTAATCTTGTAACGATCCAAAATATTATAATTCTTGCTAGGCCACGTGTTGCTACTAAATACAATATGAATAGTAATTTTTGCGTGCAGGATCGAAATCTAAATTATTGGTATAGTTCAATTTGTCTTAAAATAAAAAATAAAATACTTCAATGTAATCTATTTTACATAATCTTTGTATTGTCTTTTAATTGAAATGAAATAATTTGTACAAATAATTTAACTTAGGAATAATTAGTTGAATAAATCATGTTAATGATATTTTACGAATATAGTAAAAATTGCGTATTAGAAAAATTACAATTTATATACATGTTAAAACTCTGCTAGTATTTTATGATACAAAATTGAAAATTTTCTTCTTCTTCTCCTATTTGTTTATTGTCAGCTGGATCGTTTCCTTTTCTGACAGCTCCTTCGTATGATGAAATTTTTAATTAAAAAAAAAAATCGACTCCATTTTTCATTATACCCAGGCCTAGAGAGAGCATCAATGGGGCCCTGGCAAATCAACATTTTGGAGGCCCCATACCCCCCCCCCACCCCGAGCGTAAGGAAATTTCTAACAAATTTCATACTAGTAAAATTCTTATAATTTTCTGATATTATTTTAGTATTAAAAATCAGGGGGGTTTTAAGAAAAAAATCCTTTTTTGCTTTCTACTTGTACTTTTTCCACAAGGTGTAAAAATTTTTATGTAGTATATTTCTGTTTTTTGAATAATCCTTATTAAATATAGTATATGTATCAAAAAAATATGTAAAGATGTAAAATATAAATCATTTTCAAGGCGCTGGGGTCCTTGAGAACAGGGGGCTCAGGCCATATAGCCCTCCTAGCCCCCCCCCCCCTCTATCTGGAATTACACTTTAATATTTTATCGTTTTTATATATTTCAAAAATCAACACCAATTAAATTTCTTATAGCATATCTAAACGTATCTTACCCGACAATACCACATCGTTATTTCCTTCAAGTTGTCACCACACCCCCCTCCCACATATACGTGTATAATCAGTATAGATGCGGTGCAGCTAAATTGAAGCCGCTTGACTAATCACGGGTTCGTATCCCACTTGTGATTCTTGAGTAACGTACGACACACAGTTGTGATAGATCTAGAGCGCATATGTACGAGTATGTACACGTGAACATGTTGGTACATACAGTGTGTGTCGTATCTATTGTGTGTGATGCATGCAATGTGGAGAACCAGTGCTCTGTGGTATAACGTCTATCAAGGTGTAGATTGGAAAATTGGAAATTCTAGAAATTACGTGCCTTCTTCATGGAGCTTGTAATAAGGACGTTAAACTTGAATGGAAGAGGTAGGCCGAAAAGCAAGGTATAAAAGACAAGGTAGCCTGGTCAGAGCTCCTTGACCAATCAGAGTTAGCGCGGGAATTGACGTCACCACGAAGAGATATTCAAATGTCATAAATGTATAATTGAATATAAATTACAAAAAATACTTTATTTATTCTTGTTTTCGTATTTTTGATATTAAATCAACACATACCATCAAAAAAGTACAAATTCGACATTGCATAATCATTAAAAAGCTGTGTCAGACAATTTGGTCTTCTCGGGAAACGTGATATTTACTATTCTTAAGTTGGCAATACGTTCTGTGATTCTGATAGCTTTTAATGATTTTGCAATGTCGAATTTATACTTCTTTGATGGTATGTGTTGATAAAATATCAAAAATATGAAAACAAGAATAAATAAAGTAATTTTTTGTAATTAAACATTTGAATTTCTCTGGCAAATCAAAGATTGATGCATGAAATTTGACTGAAAAATTTTGTGTTTTTGATTTCGTTAAAAGTGTGTTAATTATATAGAAAATGACGTGAAAAGTTGAAATTTTCAAACCGCACGTCTGTATCTCATAACGTTCTCGATATATGGCCTCTCAAAGTTTTAGTTTTTTCAAAATTTTGGAGAAAAATGGCTATAACTTTTGAACGTGAGGTTGGATTTGATTTTTGTCGACTGATTTGGAATCAGCGTGCGAAAATCTATATAATGACATGTATAATACTTTAAAATTAGAAAAAATTTTTTTTGCTGAAAATTGAAATTTTTCCAAGGGTTATACCTTAAAAAAATTCCGATTTTCGACAAAATTTTTTTTGTCGAATTATTAAGTGTTATATATGTAATTATATAGATTTTCACACACCGATTCCAAATTCGTCGACAAAAATCAAATCCGACCACACGTTCAAAAGTTATAGCCATTTTTCTCCAAAATTTTGAAAAAATTAAAACTTTAAGAGGCCATATCTCGAAAACGTGATGAAATACAGACCTGCGGTTTGAAAATTTAAACTTTTCACGTAATTTTCTATATAATTAACACATTTTTAACGAAATCTAAAACTCAAAATTTTTCAGTCATATTTCATGCATCGATATTCGATTTACCTTAAAAATATTAACTCAACACATACAAAAATAAGAAGTAGAATCTAAATTTACTATATAATCAATAATTTTAACTATTATCTATGTAATTTGTGATTTAGCTAGGTAATTTAATAATAATAATACAACTTTTTTCAATACGAAAAATTAATATTGAGATAATCGTAAATTGTGTTTCGAAAATTACTTATCCGTCCAGTTTTGCGTTGCGCTTTTATTCTATACATATTGTTTATAGTTGATGACATAAGATAGGCGGCGTTGGTGTTGGACCAACGCATAGAGGCGGAGTGGGGGAAACCACGGCACACTCACCCACTGTTTTATATCTTGCACCTACTTATTTATATCGATGCGTGTAAATGACACAGATAATATGGACGCCAGTGGGAATTTTGCCATCTGGGACAACTAGTTTTGTACATATTTATTAAATCAGACATTAGTTTATATAATTTCACAAAAAATGCGATAAAATTTTTAAGTAGGCTTCGGTTAATAGAATCAGCCGCTTAATGTACCTACTAAAAATAATTAAATATCATTAGGATTCTTAAGGCTGAACGTGCTATTTGAATTGCCATAAGAATTACTATAGAGAAATTACGGTTTTGTATTTTAAGTTCAGCGCTGACCAGTATTAATAAATCATTTAGGAAAAAATACAGTGATAAACTAGATTATTTTTTTTATGTTATGACATACTTAATTTTTCAATTTAATTTTTTTATATATTAATAAAAAAAATCTGAAAATGTGTGTATTTTTCTTGATATGATAAAACTCAATATATATCGAAAATTCTTGAAAAATACGGAGAAAAAAATATACCACGACATAGAGGTATTTGTTTAAGCTTTCTAATTTTATAATAATTCTGCAATTTTCATTTGAAAATATTGAATGTAAGCCTAAAAACATAAGAACTAGTTCTATCCTTTGTAGCTTCATCTCTGTTTAATTTCGAGAATATCCCATTTTTCATTCGATCGTCAATTGTCACTGAATTACTTGTATCTGTCATTTCCCCTCAGGGCTAGACTTGTGCAAATAATTTTTGTTTTCTACGGTGGCGACATCTCGTAGAATTTAGTTTCGGAAAAATCGGCATGAACAGCCTTAAGAAACGAATAAATAAAATATTGAATATTTTTATAACTACCCGTATAAAAATTTCATACTGCGCTCCTGAATTCACTTACAACGCCTTATATGCAAACCATACGGAAGAAAACTTTACGTGAACATTGGTAGTTACATAAATTTCCATAGTCCGGGTATTCGACTTGATATGTAGAAGATATAAAGTAGTTAAAATAATAACCTCACATATAAAGTTGACCAGATCTTAGTAATAAAACATTATCTATAGATCATATTTATTGGTAACTAAATATTGTAATTTTATTTAAATTAATAAAAGTAAATTACAATATATATTTTTTTGTCTTTACGATCCATACTAGCTGTTTGTTTATTACCTTTTCACGGCTAAACCGCTGAACCGATTTTGATGAAATTTGGTACGGAGATAACTTCCATCCTGATAAAGGACATAGGCTACTTTGTTTTAATTATATAAAAAAAAGGACAAAAATCACTGGTATAACAGCTAGTTGATCATATTTTTTTTAAAATAATATAAACGTTATAATGAATTTTTTTTCATAAATATCCGCAGGCAAAGCCGCGGGGTAATTCTAGTTTAAAAATTATTTAAAAAATTATAATTTATTTTTCATAAATGGTATTAAATATTAAATTTTTGTTTACAATTTAATTTTGATTTTATAAAAAATGTTTTGTTGAGTTAAAATATTTTGAAAATGTGTTCTATTTTTGGAAATATATTTGCAAATTCATATTAAATTTAATAATCTGTATAATTTGAATATTAAAATTGGATTAAACAAAATGCTATTAGTCTGAAATTGGGAGATAACAAAGCCACATTGTGATTTGAATCTATAAATTACAATCGTTAATTTATTCATTTAACTTTTATGTTTATACGTTGGGTAAATTTATAAAATCAACCTATCTGTATAACGGATATGATTTTAAGTCCATTATTCATGTAATTTATATATGTAGTTAATATCATGTTAATATTGGATTTTTCGTGATCGTATTTCAAAAATTTATCTCATTCCAAAAGTTATATGATTTTATTTTATACGATGTAAAGATTTTTCAGTGGATTATTTTCAGAAAAAATGTTTCAGATAAAATTTTCATATGGTTTCGAGGGTGCTTAATATTGAGATTATGGGGTCATCTTGAGGGATTTTCAGGTTTAATTTTCCTTTTTCAAATCTAAACCCATATTTGTTAATTAACGGTACATATTAAACAATTCTTGTCCGAAACATTTTTTTTAAGATGTTGTTTTATGAAATGGAACGAAATAAACAAAAAAAATTGGAATTTCATAAATTTTTTACTTTTAATTTTAATTACAGTTTTCCAGTTATAAATTAATCCCCAAAGTAACCATTTTGCTACCTGCCCTATTAAATGAAACAGTCATATAATTTATTTGTTTATAACTACATAATTTTATTTTTTTTATTATTTACCGGAAAACTGTAAGATTCAGGTCCAAATTTTGTGTAGTCAATTTGTAGGTAACATTATGACGTACCAAAAAATTAAATAAATACCCCATATAAAAGAGGTACTTTTGAAGAAAAATTACATTTTCATAAAATTAAAAAAAAGATGATATTTTTCGACTTTGATGAGCTCGGAACTAAAAACACGGGTAGTAATAACCGTAATACTGAAAAATATGTTAGTTAATTACCTATGAAACTGACTCATTTTGGTTGCTCTAGATACGTTACTTTGGAAGTTATGAGATAATCTTTGTTGTAAGAACTAGTCTGAAGGATATTTTTTAAACACTCTGTAGCTCAGAGGGTGTTGAAGATAGACCCCTCCCCCCATCCCGCACAATTTCTTACTCACAATGTGTCAGGGAATCAGTTCCTAAAATATCTGTATCCCAAACTGGACCACCCTGTATATTTGCAAAAAGTGCTTAGTTTTAAACGAGGATTTTGGAAGATTTATTAGTTATAGTTTTTTTTGTTTCTGATTTTTTTCTTCATAAAAAGAATACTTGCCCAGAAAAAATGTTTCAGACAATAGCTGCTTATTTTTTCCCATAAATTACGAATCTGCAACAGATTTGAAAAAGAAAAAGAAAAGTTAACCCATAATATCAATATATAGCGCCCTCGAAATCATTATTTTTTTGTCTGAAAATAATTTTCCGAAAATTTGTTATTTTCGAAATAATCCTCTGAAAAAAACTCACCCGGTATAAAACTTGTTTTAAAAAAAATGTATTAAACGCGTGTATTTGTAAAGGGCTTGAAACCGCCATTTTGAGATATTTGTTTTATGAATTCGTTAATGTTCTCCGCTTTCTACTAAATCACTTTTGATATTCATAACGATGTTTCGCTCACCCAAAAAAGAAATTAGTAAGTATTACAGCGCGGCATAGTACAAAATCGCTTCGAACCGTCAAATTATAAAATTTACAAGAACTTAAGCAAAAATTACAACTTCGTCTTGTAAATCAAGTAAATACAAAATAAAATAAGCAGTAGATACTGTAAACATTGTAATTTTAGCTCATTTTCCTAGCACTTGTCCGGATTCATTAGTAATAGTTTGTAAATTTTACAATTTGACGGTTCGAAGCGATTTTGTACTATGTCGCGCTGTAATACTTACTAATTTCTTTTTTGGGTGCTTTTACTGAACGTTACCTGATCAATCAACCTGTATCCGTTTTCTGTGAAATATAATTAAATCGATAAATTGTAATATCACTTATCAATGGATGCAAATCAGCTCGGTAATATATTAAAACGTAGTTATTTTTACCGATTTGCAGATCGAGAGAAACTAAATCGGTATGCGCGCGAATGAATGAAACAGCGCAGCAATTCCCTGCCAAGTATTGGACCTAATTTCCTCAACGCGGTGCATTTAATGTATCGGAAACGATTGAATAAAAATGCATAGACCATTTCTACCAATTCGTTCGGGGAAAATTTACAACTGCCATCGAGAATTTTCAATTTAGCCACATGTAGATGAATGCAGATATGCAATCAACACAAGTGCTCGTGAATTAGATTTCGTTTCTTTCTCGTGTACACTTTTCTACCATCTACATATGAATCTGTATATATCTATTTGGTACATTGAAAAAAGTTATAAACAAACATTTTTTTATGAAGTTTATTATTAGATATAGTATATTTGATATATAATAAAAATAATAATAATCTTTATTCAATAAAATTTTGCACAGGAACTGGCACCATAGATAAATAACATATATATATTTCGATGAAACAACAGGGCATTTATATTAAAAGAATCCTTACAAAATTCCAAGTTCATTAGGAGAATAGTTTAAGAGATATTAAATAAACAAATTGACATATATTCTTAGGCGCCCCTTAGCAGATCAATTTTATTGTGCAATATTACGGATTGCCCAATATTATTGACCGTTTAGGAATCATATTGAAGATTGCGCAATGATTTTACAAAAGTTTGAGCGAGATAAAATTTTATTGCTCCATATTTTTTCATTGTATCGTTTGTAGGTTTTATTGTACAATATTTTTTTAGTCTACTGTGCGGAGAGTTGAGGCTAGGTCCTAAAAAATGTTCGTGTTGTACACTGGTCTACTTTTTAACTATTTTTTGACCCATATTCGTTTTTTACGTTTCGCTAGCAAAATTAATAGCATAACTGCAGCCAAATCTTGATCATCACACATGTTGCTCCCACGAAAATATTGACGTGAATAGGATTCAATATAATTGAACGTGTAGGTGTAAGGTATGTTTCAATAAAATTGTGCAAAATAATATTGCACAATTATTTTGTAGGTCTATGGGGTGCCTTATGAGAACTGCATAATTTCGAGACATGACGGGACGTTTTAAAGTGATGTGACAGAGAGAATTTGATGAAAATTTGAGCATACCTTCTTTATTCATTTGCAAAGTTATCTGTAAATTTTCAGAATGATTAGGAACCGTCTTTTTTAGTTAAAAAATGATAAGTGTGTGAAAAAGAGAGAGAGAGAGACACACCTTGTCTTCACTCTATTCTTATTCACAGGCGCTTACCCTGCTTATTGAATTCACTCAAGTTATAATTATTTTTATTTAATAAATGCTTTTTTAACTCATTTTTAAACCGTGTCAAAGAGAGTTGTTTGATATTTTCAAGCAAATTATTATTTATTTTTAGAATCGCTTTTTGTGGACCTTTATTAATAAGAGTAAAATTGCCAATTTGTTTCTGAAAATAGGTCTAAATATATAAAATAAAATTATATAAAAAAATACTTTTTAAAATCAAGCTTTTATTAAAAATGCACTAAAAAGTTAAAAATAAATTTTCAGCTATCACAAAAAATTCATGTTTTTATGACTAAAACCAATAAAAGTGCGGGGCGCTCATGAGCTTTTAATTAATTGATTATTTCATTATTGTGAACTATTATTATTGTTTATCAAAAATTCTACTGTATTTATTTGATTTAATGTGCAATTTTTGTACTTTATCTTACATCAATTTATACATTTATACATTTCTTATTTTGCATTTAAATAAAAGTTTGTAAAAAATTTTAAGCACTAAAATAGTTTTTTTTTTCTGTTAGAATTTCCATAATTTTGTCGGAATGTTTGTGATAAGTTTGAGGTACATTGGTTCTCAAATTAATATTACAATTTTAGTTTTTTACGTTAGTTGTTTACGTTAGTTTATTTTCCGATACGAAAACATATGTATAGTAAAAAAATAAAATAAAAAAAGAGAACTTGAATAACAACATTATTAAAAAGGAACATGGAGTAGAGGGAAACACTTGTAAAAAAAATAATGAAATCAATTTATTAGAGTTTCCGTTTTACAAATCCGATACGGCACATGTTTCTCGGAAGGTTTATTTCTACAGTTTTGTAGTAAAAAAGTTTTCCAAATGCGATAATAGAGTTTGTAAGTTTGTTATCTGAGAGAAAAATATATTTATTTACCAACACGTCCAACCCGTTTCATGTGCTCCGTGATTCCTCCTCCTGTAAGTCTAAGAAAAACTTGCCGTGAAATCTTGTGCTTTTAAAAACACAATTGTATCAAAACACAACTACTGTTAGAAGTGTTTGCGGAAGTAAACGGGCGTTCTTAATATTTTTCATGTTTTTCTTACCGGTTTGATACGAGTTACACATTGCGAGCATTGATAGAGGATTTTATAACTTCCGTGACAAGATTTTAAATGATTCTTCCATATATATTATAAATCTCAACATCTATCTATCCGTTTGTGCGCTTATAACTTGAGAACCACTTATCCGATTTACGTTTTTTTTTTTTTTTTAATTCATAGTTATGTTCTCTGGCTAGGTTATCTATATCTATAAAAGAGTTTGTCCTTAACCACTCACTCACTCACTCATATATCAACGTACAGCCCAAACCCCTGGACCTAGAAACGTGAAATTTCGTAGGTGCTTTTCTTTTATGATGTAATTACCCACTAAGAAAGGATTTTTCGAAATTCAACCCCTACGAGGTTAAAACAGGGTGTCAAAGTTTATATAGAAATTTTTGTTTTGTTCGCATTTAATTGAAACTTATCGAACATACTCTACATTGTAGAGTATGTTCGATTATTTATATTGTAAAGTCTATAATATAAATAATGAAACAATTATTTCAGCATTTCCCAAAATTTAACCCCTAAAGTGTTTAACAAATTAATATTCAATTAAAAATGAAAGTTCGATATTCAAGCCTTAATAGAGTGGGACGGGGACGAGGATGGATTTAGATATGTTTAACTGCATACCTGCTTTACTATAAAGGTAAATTCGGGCAAAATAGTCATCTATTAAAAATAAAAATTTCGACATTCAACCCTTAATGGCGGGGGTAGACAGAGTCTGTGTGTTTAATATGTTTATCTGCATAGTTGCTTAAGTTACAAAGGGGGAGTCGGGCAAAATTTTGCGATAAAAGAATTTTATATTTAGCCCCTAATGGTGAGAGTAGACAGGGGGTTAGTTTTTACAATTTTTAACGAAGATCCGAGATATTTATGTTTTTTTAAAGGTAATGAATAAAAATCAATCTAAAAAAATGCAATTTTCATTATCACGTATGGAGGGTTTTAATTAGTTTCGAAGTTTACGCGAGCGAAGCCGCGGGATTCCGCTAGTAAGATATATTTTGTTACTTTAGGTAACATAATGAATAAGTAATGACGACAATAGTAAATTAGTAAACCAACGTAGGTATGTTTGTCCGTTTGTGCGCTTATAACTCGAGAACCACTTATCCGATTTACGTGTTTTTTTTTAATTCATTGATATGTTCTGTGGTCAGGTTACATGGTATATTTTGTTACGTTAGGTAACATAAAGAATAAGCAGTAATGTTAATAGTAAATCAAGTCGGAAAAAAATCGTAAATATCTCAGACCCAATAACAGATAGGGAGTTGTATGTCCCCCTAAAACACCCACCCCGTGGTATTTTTCCGCCGGATCTAATGAAACTAATTACAACCCTTTATACGTGATAAGGGGGTGAAATATTAACTTAAAGGGTCCGCTAGTGATTTATAAATATAATAAACTGATGTGAATTTTTATTCAATACTGTTGCTGTTATCCGCGACTTTATTTATAAATTTATTTAATAAATTTTTCGGGATACCAAGTTGCCTATGGAAAGTTAACAAACAGACAGATAGACAGGCAGACAGAGAAACGAACATCATGATAACAGTTCATTGTATCGAAAAAAATATAAGAGCATATTAATATTATTTAAAATGTTACCGTTTTAAAAATATTTAGATCAACTTCAAAATTGACAATTGAAAAGTTTTATAGTAGTGATGCTTTTCAAAAATAAGAGGTGCGCATCTAACATACAGTACTTTCACAAGAAATTTAATTTTTAATTGTCATGATAAAATTACGTCAAGTTTCACTGGTTGTACGTGATTTAGGGACCCCTAAAATGTGAAATTTCGATGAAATCTCGAGTTACAGCACGCTTTAATGTAAGATTTATTTTTTAATTGAAAATTATATCCAAAAATAACAATCAATGTACTATATTTAAATAGGTATATTCCATCTCCTTTTTTACGTTTATTTATATTTGAGTGAAAAATGAAATCGTTTCTTGAAATTTGTGTAAATTGAATTTGTTCCTGTTTGATGATATCCGTAATGTTCAATGTTGAAAAAAACGAGTCTGTTAGGTTGCTACTAACTTGGGGGGGGGGTATTTACAGGGTCAGAATTAAATATTAATATTAGTAACAATACTCATTAAATAATTCATAAAAAAAATATTTAAATTAGGTTCATAATGCTTTACATAATAGGTTAAGACAAAAAGTTTTATATTAATAAAATATTTTTTTATTTAATATCTAAATGATAAATTGCTCGACTACAAATCCGAATGATTTATCGGAACATGGCATGGCTAATAAAAGGTAAAAGATTCGAAGATAAATAGCTATGTTCTAAAAGACAAATGTTTATGTCCAGCAAAAATGCAATTTACGATTCATTGTAGAAGTATTTTATTAAATTAAATGATATTTTATCCAATCTCTGCATTTAATAATAATGTATACGATATTTCGGTTAATATTGAGATTTTTGGACAATTTGATATGAATACTCATTTGCAAATTGTTAACTATTAGAAATTACGTATTAGCAGATTGTATTTCCTTCAGTAGGTATTTTCTTTAGCATTATAATTATGTTTTGTTGGTAATAAACACCATTAAAGTGAGTGTTTCATTTTGAATTATTATTATCAATGTTTTTATGTCAGTATCAAAGTAAATAGTAAAAGCAGGTTTTTAAATGCACTTTTTTTTAATAATAAACAGTTTTTATTAAATCGTTTTCTTTCATAACAAATATATATTGAACTTAAAATAAATTACCTATATCACTTTAAATAAATAAATAATACTTTGCACTTTACCTCAATTTGGACTTGTCAGATTTAAAAATTACATAATTTTGATGTATTTTTTGGGATTTTTCTGATTTTTTTTATTTTAACCTAACCTAAACACTATCCTCCCTCCTTTCGCCCCAATAGATTTGATATTTTTATTATGATTTTTATGATTTTCTATATTTTAAAACGATTAAATATTCGCCTTATGCATTAAAAAAAATAAAAATATAATTAAAAATCTATTTGGTGTGTATAGAGTGCATACTATGAAAATTTATGTGCAAAGTATTAAAATTTATGCTCGATATACAAAGTGATTACTATCTTATATTATTTATTTATATTTTTGTGGATATTTTTTCTACATTGATACAAATAATATTACATATAAAAAATATATATTTATGTATCAGTCTATATCCATGCAATATATATTTTTAGAACAGCTGTCACGATCATTATTCATATAGTATTATAATAGTCGTTTGAAGTATAAAAGATTTCAACTATAGCTTTCTGACACAACAATATGCCTGTGCTTCTCTACTTGATAAATAGCTTTGATCAAGAGTAGAGTTGTAAAGAAATATTATAAAAAGTATACTTGTAATAAGACTTTCCGAGTTTATGAAAACGGTATATCAAGTTTTTAGATTTTTTCTTAATAATAAATTATTTTTGTTATTAAACGGTTTTATTTTTACTTTTTTAACTTTGGATTGCTGAAATGAGCATTAAAAATAATTATTTATTTGCAAGTTTTTGTAATTTTAATTCTTCATGCACATTCATGTACTTTTTACATTTTTTTAATTTTATTCGTTGCATTAGTAAAATTGATATTTTGGTTTTCTATCACAATAAGAAATATCGGTTAGCTTTATAAGCTTTCAAGAGGTTTACATTATAGGTTACTAGGTTGGTGATGCGGGGTACGGTGTGGGGAAAGTGCATTAAGTGAAGGTAAAGTATGTCTCACTCTAGAGCAGCGGTTCTTAAACTTATGTGGTCTGGGGACCCCTTTTTTGAACAATTATTTTTCAGGGACCCCATCCCTCATAGAAAAACAAAAAAGGTCGTCAGATACTAAGTAATCACTGATAAATTTAAATATAAAAGTACTTTATGTAAATTAATTTTTGCCAAAAATGTTTCACGGCCCCCCGTAAAAGTTTGGCGGCCCCCCGAGGGTCCGCGGACCCCAGTTTAAGAACCACTGCTCTAGAGCATGCGAAATCACATAAAATCGTCTTATTTTTTTCACACACTTTTTTATTAAAAAATGCAGTTCCTAATTCTGAAAATTTACAGATATCTTTGTAAATGAATAAAGAATGTATGCTTAAATTTACATCAAATTCGCTTTGAAAAGTCCTGTCATCAGTAGCGTAGTAAGAAAAAATTTCGGGGGGAGGGATATTTACATATGTGTTAAATTTTGGAAGGTATTTTGAACTGATATTTTCTCAAAACATACGTTTTTTTAGAACGTTGAACATTTCGTGGGGGGGAGGGGGGGGCTGTCCACCACCCCGTTACTACGCCACTGCCTGTCATGTCTCAAAATTATGCAGTTCTCATAAGAATGCATGTTAATTTATTTATTTAATATCTCTTTAACTATTCTCCTAATGACATTGAAATTTTGCAAGGATTTTTAAAAATATGTCTTCTTATTTTCAAAGTTTCATCGAAATCTCTCTGTTATTTTTCTATTGTGTCAACCTTCGTAAATGATAAGGCTAAAAAGTACCAGTCATAGCTTAAGGATGTACAGTCTGAGTCAACAATGATGTAAATCTAGATGCAATGGACGATCAAAATCAAATTATGATTTAATCACTTTAAATGCTTGTAGGAAAGTCAAATTCGTTTATAAACTACTTAAACAATATTAGTACTTATGTTTAAAACCTTATTTCCCATTTTTTAACTATTATTTTACAATTTTAGTCAAATTTTTTGTGATTTTGTGTTGATTGTTGATTAAATGAAACATTTTTATTCTGAATTTATCTGTCAGATTTAAAACAAAAGAATCATTTTATTATTATAAATGACAGAAGTTCAAATATTATTAAATAACATTGTTTAGAACATACGTAGAATATACAAATGCAATGAAAACAATAATAATAGTAGTTTATAAGCTTTTATATATGAAAAACTATGTAATAAATCAAATCATTACATTTAAGAACGCCATTTTTTTATATATTTTTCAGCAGTAATTATTTTTTCTCTCGCAATTTAAGTTCTGTAAAAGTATAATTTTGTTTATGAAACGTGTTACTAAATATGTAAGTGACGTGTTGTGAAAATTTCAGATATTTTTCGGTGTTGGAACCATGTGTATTATTACAATTTAACCGTCAATACACCATTCTGCCATAAATGCCCATGTTAATTTAGTTAATTTAAAAAAAAAATAATTACTCTCAAACTATGTAGTAGAACCTTCTGATATTTTGTGTGGGTACTTAAGTTTTATTAAGGAATAACTCCTCCAAATTTAAACCATTTCTCGGTGAAATGAGATACCTGCCATAGATCCTTAAGTGTAAAAACAAAACAAAAATGTAGTTCAGTGAGTAGGAATCGACCCTATTTTTCATACCTTGACCTATTTTTAGTATATTATAGGATTTCATATTTTTTAATTTAAATACTTTAAAACACACCCCTGTGCGTGGTGGGAGGGGGTGGGGGTGAAGTAAAGTTGCACCTTCTTGTATATTAAGGGTAGATTAATGGGCAAGCTCTGGTTCCAACAAGGGTTGAAAGATGCGTCGTCGACTCTTGAAAACCAATTTAGAAATTTGCATATTTTAGCTAATGCGTGATCACCTTAAATACAAGAAGCGTGAGGTGGTAAAGGATTATATATTTTTACATAGTTTTAAATAGCCACGTTCGCAGAATTCCCGCAACATCCCGGTAAAAATTTAATGTAAAACATTGTTAATGGAATTTTAATGAATATGTATTAAACTCAATATTTTATCTTTTTTATATAAACTGTGGGGTTGCACATATTTATAGTAAAATTCTTTGTGTAAAATTCAACATATCGTATCACAACTCAAAAAATGTAGTTTTGAGGAAATAGGAATAAATGAAATTATAACAATTTAGGTAAATAAAAATTGTAAAGGTAGTATTGGAAGAGGACTGATACACAGTATTTAATTTAAATATTTCATTGTCAGTATTTTCCTGTGTTGTTTGAAAATAGTAACTATTAAAACGCTTAGAGATTATTAAGTATTTAAAAAATAAAATAAAAAATGTGACATTTTTTTAAAATATGCTAGTTTTAATGGTAGGTACACAAAGTACATTAATGACAATTTTTAGTATAAATATATAGTAATTTGGAATCATTCTGCATATTTATCTCAAATATGATATTTTTTGTGACACTTTTTTGCGGGAGTGCGATATATATTTATTTGAAAACAAAAATCGTATTTACCTAATTATACTTTTCGATCGTCTTAGGTCTTAATATGATATTTTGGCCATTTTCTGATAAAAAAATTATTTCGATCTAGTTTTCTAGATTCTTTTTATTAACCCTCGGAGTACACACCTATTTTTTCACCCTACTAGTACACTTTGGGTCAATTTGACCCTGCTTACTTTTTGATCGCCTATAATTCCGCAACTACGAAACCTTTTGACTTACCAAAATTCAAAGGTATACTTTGACTCATGTTAAATGAATTTATAAGTGTTACAAATACCTTTGAAGTATTCAACATACTTAAAAAAAATCGCGAAAAATGTAACATACCTGAGCGCTATTCACGATCAAAGTCGGTGTATGGGTCCAATTGACCCACAAGAGGCTCCGAGGGTTAATCTCACTTTGTCGTCCGTCCTTTTCGGTCAAAGAAAAATAGCTCGTAAACTATATAAGCTAGAACCTTAATTTTTTTTACTAAACATGTAAAATTATACCCTCTATAAGTAAAATTTTATAACGGGGCTTTAGCGGGACTACCATCGACAAATACTAAAGTCAATAATATAATTTCAAATTTTTGAGAAATATGGACTGTTGTCATAGTCATAGAATTTATTTTTATTTTCATATCTAGGCATGTGGGGTATCAAGATGTAGATCTCAATCAGTAAAATATGATTCTATTATTTGTTTTTTGTATTACTCAAAGCAAAAATTTACCCCCCCCCCTACCCTCTCACTTAGCCGTTTATACGAGGTGCTACTGTACTTATTAATATTAATAAATAAACAATTCTCATGGTCTATCTATAACATGTCGATTTTATTATAGTTTAGCAATATAATTAATAAATACCTCATTGTTAGTTTAACAGGTCATTAAGTAAAATTTATAATAAATGTTTACATCTACATATATCTGTATAGGTTGAATCTAATAAGTACTTATTAAAGAGAATAATTTGTATTCAGTTTGGGAATAACAAATCATAACAGTCGATTCTACTAAATTACACGATACATATATTTATAATGGTTATAACATAAAATAAACATATAACATCTCGAGATCAATATCATTGCCTGAGGTGAGTAGATATGTGTGTTAGTCAAATACACTGATGTTATCGGGTAAAGGGTTAAACGTGTTTATTGGTATCAGTTATATATATAGCTATTCATTGGTTGATTGTCTGTATTAGGATTTATGTACACTGCCGTGCAAAAGTCTTTGGACACTCATTTTTTGCGTATTGTAAATATAAAACTGCAAAAATGGTTGATAAAAAATCTTAAATACAGCATTTACAATTTTCCATGTTAAGGAACATTTTTGAATTACTTATATGCCTGAAAAGTCAGGTTTCCTCAAGTTGAAAATATTGACGCACAATGTCTTTCAAGCTAACGAGAAATTGTTTTTTTTTTTTTACTATTTTGACTGCGATTAAACATATTCTTTTCGCTATTTTGTGTATTTTTATTGACTGAAATCTGTATATTTACATTCAAAATCACAGGTGTCCAAAGACTTTTGCACGGCAGTGTATGTGGTATGTAAAGAATATGAAAATCGAGAGTAAATTTCGAAAAAAGTGGTGTGTGACTCACCCACATATTTTTTTTCTAATACGCTTTTTAGTCACTTAAACTAAAATTACACCTTAACCACAAAATTTAAAACTCGACACGTGTTTCGACTTCACATGAAGTCCTCATCAGGAGCCTAACGATTCCAGACTGATGGAAGGAAAAATAAAATATATAAATTAAATTATATTATAAATTAACGTTTAAAATATGTATATCAAGTTGATATTTTTTTTTATAAAATTTCTATGAAAAGTGAAATTATAACTCTATTTGACTAAAAAATTTTGAGTTTTAGATTTCGTTAAAAATATGTTTATTATATCGAAAATGATGTGAAAAGTTGAATTTTTCAAACCGCAGGTCTGTATCTCATACCGTTCTTGAGATATGGCCTCTGAAAATTTCAGTTTTTTCAAAAATTTGGGAAAAAATGTCCATAACTTTTGAACTTGTGGTCGGAATTGATTTTCGTTGGCAGATTTGAAATCAGCATGTCAAAATCTATATAATGACATGTATAATACTACAAAACTCGACAAAAAATTTTTCACGAAAAATCGAAAAAATTCAAAGGGGTATACCTTAAAAAAATGTCGTTTTTTTGGCAAAATTTTTTTTGATGGATTTTAAAGTATTTTACATGTTATTATATAGATTTTGACACGCTGATTTCAAATCCGGCAACGAAAATCAATACCGACCACACGTTTAAAAGTTATGGCCATTTTTTCCCAAAATTTTGACAAAAACTGAAACTTCCAGAGGCCATATCTCAAGAACGGTATGAGATACAGACCTGCGGTTTGAAAAATTCAACTTTTCACATCATTTTCAATATAATAAACATACTTTTAACGAAATCTAAAAATAATTTTTTTTGTCTAATTTCATGATTGAATTAATAGAAATATCAACTTAAAGGTACGAAAATAAGAAAAAAATTCTATGTTAACAATAATTTTAACATTTTTTTATTTAATTATTTTCATTTAAATCACTTTTTTTTAAATAAAGAGTGCACAAATTCACGTGAAGGGGCGGTTGCTACCCTTCCCGCTTTCATAAATGGGCGGCTATGACTATAATGCATACTCTTCTTAGCGTTTCATTTTTAAAATCTATCATATTTTAAAACGTGTCGAGGTTATTCTAATTCACTAGCTCGTTAAAGAAGTTCCACTTCAAAAATTATTACAATGAGACAAACTTAGCTAAAAAAATTATGACTAAGTTCACGTATAATATATTTTCTATTTTTTATATTAGAGTAGGTAAGGAAAAGCGACCAAAATCGAGTCAATTAGAGTAATAATATGCTTATACTAGTAACTAGTAACTTTTCATATCACATGCATAGAAAAACTAGTTTTGAACCCTGTTTTGATAGTCGAAACAAGACAATTTCAGACCAATGCGATTGTACCGAGCAGAAACAAAGAAACAACGTTGTTTCTGCCCGGCACATTCATTTATTTATTATTTATTTCAAGTCTGTCAGAATCGCATTTGTAATAAACAAAAGCGGATCTTATTTCTGAATTATTCTATTATTAAAATAGTATAAGATATTACTGCGCTATTTGTCTGAAATAGTCTTACTTCGACTGGCTACAGAAATCAAAACTCGTTGTTTCAATGCATGTGATATGAAAAATAGCGTGTGTGGCACGGGATGAAACAAAGACGATTTCAGACCAGGGCGATGACAGCCCTCGTCAGAAATTGTCTTGTTTCAACCCTTGCTACACAATATACTATTTCTATATTTATCATAACTATTATTGGTTACTACCCCCATAAAACTTGATAGCTACAATACTCACCCTTGATATATCAGAGATTAGACCTCCCTAGATTTGTCTTATTCTAAAAATAACAAACATTTATTATTTGTAATTAATAACATACTTCACACGCTGATGAGATTTGCTTGAAGTGTTTTAACTTACCATCATTTGATCTGAAAGTTTATTTATGTTTTAATGTCTATAAGATCGAAGCAGGTCATGTCATTATCCAGGATAATGACGTCATGTACATACACGCCATAATGATCACACTGTCAAGCGGATTGTTATTGCAAAATGTTCCTGATGACCTGTTTTCTTCTAATCGACTTTGTGTTCATTAAAGATACGAACTACATTGTAACACATTGATAATAAATAATGATTTATTAGGTTTCCATACTTTAATAATTATTACAAGACATATAATGGATTTAATCAGCAGTTTTTAACCATTGGCCCGCGGTTAACTTTAGTATATTATCTCAAATCTAGTACATTCTTCTATATCCCCCCCCCCTCTACCCTTTTGATACGATCAGTTCATATAAATCATTAAAAATACTAATCATCTATTAATTAAAAAAAAATAACAATGGCTACATTTTTCTCAACAATGGAATTTTTACTAGAATTTTTATTAAGTGTAGTCACTCGCATTTCTTTCTGGTCTGGTGCCTCAGGTGGTTGCTCAGACCCCCCCCCCTCCAAGCACTGTAACTAGGTGAACGCTATTATTAAAACATCGGAATTATTCTAAAATCAAAATAATATATTAAAGACAGTTAAAAATATGGAATTTATTGCAGTTTTCATTCAAAAATTATAAAAATGTTGGTGACTCCTGGTTCAAATGAAAAGTTTTATTTTTATAGAGGGTGAAAAAGTACAAAAGTTAATAATATTTGATAAATTTTTGTTTAGAAATATGTAAAATAAATCCTTACACATTATAAACGCAATGTCTGTCTGTCTGGCCGTCAGTGCACTTTATTCATAGATATGTTCTTCACGAAGGTTTTAGTATATACTTTGTTACGGTAGGTAACATAAAGAATAAGTAGTAACGATAATAGTAAATGAAGTCAGAAAAAAGTTTACCACTAACGCACTTTTTGCAATACATTGCCTAAACCAGTGGTCCCCAACCTTTTTGTACCTTAGAGCACATTCTAGAATACCGGTTGGGCGGCGGGCACCATTTATTTTTTCAAGGTGCCCACATCAAAATCGCGATTTTGATTCAGGCACTCAGGCGTTTCTCACGTCTAAACTAAAAAAGTGAGACATATGCTCTCGCTGACTTGTTGATGGAAAATTTTGTAATTTATACAAAAAAAGTTCAGATGCATTTTTTCATATATTTCTTAGTTCCTACGTAAGCCGTGACTCATAAAAAATGCTATTCTTAGAACTTTGATCATTGTTTATAATATTGTTGAACGAATTTGTACAATGTTTGATATATGCACAAATGTTTTTTATTAACAAATCTGCATCAAAATATTTTTAATTTATTTTTAGAATTAATGTAAGTGATTTTTGTAATTGCGTACAGCCAGAAAAAGATTAAATGGCTACATATTTTTCTGGCTGTACTTTCTGGTAAAGGTACATTAAATTTGAGAGAGTAAATGTAAAATGATTTAATATATTTATAAACAAATATTTTTTTCTCTAATTAGTTACTAAAAATAAAAAAATAAATTACATAACATGTAACTGAAAACTTTTTTTTATCGTTCGCAGTCAGCGGCGGGCACACGTAAAACAGTCGGCGGGCACAATGGTGCCCGCGGGCATAGGGTTGGGGACCACTGGCCTAAACTATTAAAATGTATTAAAGAATTGTGTAAAATAAAAATATCTATATTTTTTCAAAAATCCTAAACAATAAGTCCGTCGTCTACGCGAGCGAAGCCGCGGGGCATAGCTAGTCATGTATAAAATATGTTATACCATGTATAACTTATTTGTACGTACGATACAGTAATATACCATATATTTGATCAAATCAGTTTTAAATATATTTACTACCTAATTAAATTGAGCGAGATATAAATTGAATGATAGCTGATTGAATATATTAGATTTATTTTAAATACGATTAAATTTAAAATGAATTTTCAATTGATTTATTGAAGAAAAGGTAAAAAAGGAAAAAAATAAATAAAAAGAAGTATTTTTATGAACATTTACATAAATAAACTAAAAAAATTTAATGATATAAACAATTTTTCACTTTATATGGAATTCTATTATTAAATGTTTGCTACATTTTTATCCATAAATAAATCTGGAAACAATATTATCATTTACAATTATATTTCACCGTTATAGCAGCATGAGACATGAAAATAAAATCTTTCGCAGTATGTGTAGAATACGACCTGACCTATTTTTATGAAATTTTATGTTTTTCTTTATTGGTACGGCAAGAATTGAAATAAAAAGGAATGGAATACCTGAAATAAATAAGTTTTTATTTATATATCCTATATAGTATAGGATTCTTTGATCTTTGATGCTACGAATATGTGGGGGTAAATATTATATAATATAATTGAAAATATTAGAGTGTATATCACTCTTATTTAACCCTTTCGTGACGAAGAGCATACACAGGGCCGTCGAGAGCCGAACCGGGCCCCGATGTAACATGAAGTTTGGATGCCCCGGGGCAGAGTGAAAAACTTTTTTTTTAGTTCGCAAGTCAATAATTGAATATTGTTAAATGTGTTGACCTTTTTTTTCGTTATCCAATTTTCAATATTATTCCATTCAGCTCCGGGCCCCGATTTTTTGCGTCGCCTGCATCGCTCTCTTGTCGACCCTGAGCATACATATAGGTTTCGTATATAGGGTGATTCAGCACTGTCGTGCCAAACTTAAACAGTAGATTGAGAAATATATTTTAAGCAAAAAATTTCCAATAAACATGTGTCCGGAAATTTTTCGTTAGAGAACTACAGCCCTCCAAAGATTTTGCTCAAAATGAGTTTTTATTTAATATCTAGAGAACCCTTTGTGATAAAATTATGAAATTTGGTATTCTGTTTAGTAATAACAACTGTTATCGATTTATCATATAAACTAGTTATAATTTAGACTAGGGATGTATGGGGTCAGTGGGCCCATCGACTTTTATCTAGTATTTTTTGTTCTTTAATTTTTTATGGGTCATTTTTGAAATTCAATCTTACAGGCTAAAATATTCTTAATAAAAACAAGATTAAAAATTAAAAAAAAAATTGTCATGCCGGCAAAATTTTTTAACGTGCAACAAAAACGGCAAATATATAAGTTCAAGAGGCAATACATTCATTTTTGCGTTTATTACAGCTCTAAAGTGCATATCAAGCAAATGTAAAAATTTATAAACAAATATCACCCAATTACCTCTCACACCCATTTAATTTCCCCCCACTTACCCTATTTAAATATAGAAACATGTATAAATTAACCGTACAATTATCAGGAAAATGTTCTTGCTGTTCTATCTATTTCTATTTTATTAAGGATCCCTTTCGTATTATGTTAACTGAAGCGGAAAATTATATTTAGTATATTTACATATACATTAAAGTGCACATAATGTATGTATATATACACTATACACACACACACTTGAATGTTTATTGTAAATTATATATTCAGAGCACAATTATTGTTATTAAAATGAATCTACAATCTGTGGAAAGTTTTAAACTATTTGACTTGCGTTTAGTGCAGTGGTCTTCAAACATTGTCGATTCATGGAACCCTTAGAATTTTTCGGTAAACCCTTCCCACCCTATTTTTTTAACCCATAATTACTCGCGTGAAATACGGTAACACATAGTTACTCGCGCGGTGTATTTTATACATCACATAAAAAAATTAGTTTTTGGGAAGGTATTATATTAATTTTTTTGCCCGATTCATATTATGTACTATTTATTTCTGAGGAACTAAGAAATATTTTCTTAAAATTAACCCAACTAAAAATTAAGGATTAGAAAGAAAAACTAACCAAAATAAATCTAAAAAGTACACAAAATTGTTCAATCTTGCAATAAATCGGACAACAAAAATTTGATTTTTGTTGGTAATTTTTTTAATTTTGCTCTTTTGACATGATGTCTTCCATCAGCAGCTTCAAAAATGTCTTCAAAAACGCGGTTCTTCGCTCAGGATGCTGCTATTTGTGCGTTAATAGCACCTACATTTAGTAAGTAAAAAAATAATACAAACTGCTACAATCCTCAAATTTCCTATCACACTCTAAAACGACTAAACAAAGGTTAGATGGGGGTGTACAATCCCACAAAAATGTATGCATTTAGTAATCGCAGAAAATGCGTTACAAAATACACCAGCGCGAGTAATTAAGGGTTAAATATTGGTGGTCCCATAGACATAGAGCATGGATCGCGCATTCTGTATTAACATAATAGTGTAACATTTCTCCAAAACAGTGAAAAAGAAAGATGCAGTGGCGTTTGGAATAGATCCATATCTTTTTCTTGGATGAATGAAATAAATGTTCCTGTTTAAATAAGAACAAGTACATCCCAAATAATTTTCTATCTTTTTCTTTTCTCACGGCTCTGTTTTCGAGTCATATGCGCGGTCCATGCTCTATGCTTATTGGTGGCCTGATGAAAATTGGTTACTGCGCAAGTATTTATGCTATTGGGATTTATATTTTTTAGTTAATAAACACTAGATGGGTATTTATTTCTCCATTAATTTGTCAACTTGGTGTCTCACACTAATTTTATTATTTTATTTTCATTTCGCTGTAATTATTATGTAAAATGAAAATTAATAATTAATTCTACTTGTGTGTAATATAAAAAGTTGCAATAAAATACTATCACTTATTTAATATTATTTTGAAATCGTAAAATACAGTCCCCTGGTCGGTCACCAACCCAGAATAACTCAACTCAAAGTAGTTAATTTCAGAAACACGTAATTAGAAATATTAAATTCACTATCATATTTTCAAAGATTAATAATTATCATATGCAAATACTATACTTTTCTTTTGTGAAATTGATGTTTATTAGTGTAAAAATGAGTTAAACTTTTCTCGTAAATTTTTGAGCACAGTGCTGTCGTTTTTTTTTTAATCTATATTATTTCGTATAATACTGCAAATTGCTTTGAGACCCATGATGGACTGTGTTTGTCTAATTTTTATCTTCAATCTAAAGCACTAAATTGCATCAATCAAGCAAAAATACATATCATTGAGACACTAACCGTGAAAGTCGCCCTGTTACACAGAAAAAAAACTGTATTGGACCAAGAAAATCTTGTTTTGTATATAACGAAAACAATATTTTCTTAATATAAGAAACATACTCTAATCCAACTACGTTATTCCTTCGTTCAAGAATACTATAGTTGGTTTAAGAGATTATTACTAATCTTAAGAAAATATTGTTTTCGTTATATACAAAACAAGGTTTACTTGGTTTGAGAAATCCTTTCTACCAGTGTAGTATTGTAGAAAACTGCCTATATAAGTAGTCAACTAGTGTGAGTGTTTTCTAATTTTTTTTCGATTTTTTATTTTGACACATGGAACCCTTAGAGAGGTACCACAGACTCCCCAGGGATCTGCGGAACACAGTTAGAAGACCACTGGTCTAGTGTGTTGAATATAATATAGGAAAAGTCCATCGCTACGTTAACGTTAATTTATATTTAGAAATGTGTCATGTTGGCTTTTCTCTTTACTATTAATTGCAACTGCTTACATCATGGGAAATTGTGCCAAAATAGATTTTTTTGTTTATATTTTGATGACATAAATAAATACATTATATGTTAATATATTAATGATCTGACAATAATGTTTCGGGAGTGATATGCAAAATAAATGTTAAGATGATTAGGTAATATTTTTGATTTTCAGCAAAAGTTGAAAGATCTGGTATGTACATAAGTAAGTCGCGTTTCGCGCCGCAATATGTAACGTCGTGACGTATGTGTTATTTTATAACATCACTTAAAACGCAACGGGGTGTCAAATAAACCAAGTAACAAATTGTTGTTATGTATGTCTTTAAATTAGTCGAGCCGAATATTCGACTTTGACTTCGGCCGGAAAATTTGCTGAAGCTGAAGGACGAAGTTATTTTATTTAATTTCTTTAAAATTAAATACTTATTTTTTAAGATTATCTGTAAATGCAGACAATAATAAGATAATTTGTAAATGGATTCGGTTCAAATATTTTTTCCGTATTATTAGTTTTGGTGGTTTATACAGGGTGACCCATTTTAAGTGCACACCTCTAATAACTTTTTATAGTGAATTGTTATCAAAAAACTTTTCAGATAAAAGTTACACGGTTTGGAGGGGGACATAGACGTATGAGGATGAAATTTTTTTAGGTGGTGTTTTCAGGGTGATATGAAGGTCAACATCATTTTTTTAAATAGGAATCTATAGTTTTTATCAAGAAATTTTATTTTACGTGAAAAAACACGTATCTTTCATTGAAAACTTTTTTTTTAAAAATTAAACCTTTCCAAGATATCTAACAAAATAATTCGAGCTTTTGAACTTTCAATATTTTTTTACTCAGAAACCATCAACTTTAGAGAAGAAGTACAAAAGACAAAAAATGTTTATTTTGATCTAATAAAACTTAAAGAATTATTCTAATTTTTTTTAACATTTTTTTTTTTGCTTAAATAAAATAAATTGAAAAAGGTTTAAAATTTTAAAAATAATTCTTCAAGTTTTATTAGATCAAAATAAACATTTTTTGTATTTTGTACTTTTTCTCTAAAGTTGATGGTTTCTGAGTAAAAAAATATTGAAAGTTCAAAAGCTCGAATTATTTTGTTAGATATCTTGGAAAGGTTTAATTTTTTCAAAAAAAGTTTTCAATGAAAGATACGTGTTTTTTCACGTAAAATAAAATTTCTTGATAAAAACTATAGGTTCCTATTTAAAAAAATGATGTTGACCTTCATATCACCCTGAAAACACCACCTAAAAAAATTTCATCCTCATACGTCTATGTCCCCCTCCAAACCGTGTAACTTTTATCTGAAAAGTTTTTTGATAACAATTCACCATAAAAAGTTATTAGAGGTGTGCACTTAAAATGGGTCACCCTGTATATTATTATATTTATAATTTATAAATAAATAAATTATATTAATTATAATTAATTTATAAATATAATAATATACATTTGTCAAAACAATAAAGGGACGAAGATACTGTTAGAAAAATTTAGCATAAAAATACATTTTAAAGATTGAAATCTCTACTTTTCAGATTTTTTGAAAGAAATTCATTTTTACAAATATATCATAAAATTATAGAATTATGAAGCAAGCAAAAAAATGTAAATTTTAGTAGTGGACTAACAAGGAAACCTTTTCAGGTCGAAAATTCATATCGAGTTTAAACTTTGTATATAGTTAGAGGAGGTCAAAGTAAGTAAGAAAAAAACTATCACAGCTGTGGTAAAACGGTTTAAGGGGGTGAAAATGTGCAAAATAATCATATTTTTTCAAGTAACTCTGAAACTAATGAAAATTAAAAAAAATCCATAATACAAAATTTTCATGATTTTTTATGCTCTTTCGAATGGCGGTAGTCAAAATTCGAAAAAATTAATTAAGTTGGTGGGAGGTGGGGGTTAACGGTTTATTTTTTTCGAATTTTAACTGTCGCCATTTGAAAGAGCATAAAAAATCATGAACATTTTGTATTATAGATTTTTTTAAATTTTCATTAGTTTCAGAGTTTTTTGAAAAAAATATTATTTTGCACATTTCATAGGGGTGTTTCACCCCCTTAAACCGTTTTACCGCAGCTGTGATAATTTTTTTCTTACTTACTTTGACCTCCTCTAACTATATACAAAGTTTAAACTCGATACGAATTTTCGACCTGAAAAGGTTTCCTTGTAAGTCACATCATATAGTGAAATTCAAACCCAATTTCTACATTTAAAAATCAATTTTAAAAATCAATATGATCAAATATTATAAATAATTTCTTGACCCTTTTGAAAAATATGGTTACCGGTTATCCAAGAAAAGGTTCGGGCTTAGATTCAGGTTCACTGACTTTGTAATATAGCGATTCGGTTCGGGTTCAGGTTCATGAAAAATGACTGCAAACCTGTGACATGACCAATTAGAATTCTAGAAAGAGACATGTATTGGCTACATATTCGCTTTGTCTCTGTCACATTTTTTCGCCAGTATTTACTTCACAGTTAGATAGGGAATGTTAAGTCCATTTTATAAATCTATGATAGTACCTGAATGTTTATATTAATACAGGGTATTTCAATTGAAGTGTAACACATTAAAATTCAATTATTTCGGAAAATATTTAAGATATTTATTTGATTTTATTTCTAAAATGTTGACAACAAAATTATCTTTAAAATACATAGTTTTAATTTTCAATATGACCCCCTTTTAATAGAAATATTTTGTCTAATGTGTTGGCAAAGGCATTACATGATTCTCGAATCAAACATTGTGAGTTCTTCTTCCATTCACGGACCAGTGTACGCTTCAGGACTTCAACACTGACATATTTTTTACAACAGACCTTACTCTTCAAAATGCCCCACATGGAAAAGTCCATTGGATTGAGATCAGGCGACGACGAAGACCGATCCGCCGTTGAAATGAAGTCTGGAAGGTTGTTTTGGAGCCAAACCTGGTTTATCTTGGCTTTGTGTGCGGGTGCAGAGTCCTGCTGAAAAATCCAGTGGTCTCCTTTAAATTGTTTGGCTACCCACGGTTTCACCCAACCCTCCAACACCATTTCTTGATAGGTGAATTGGTTTATCTTGACATTTTCAAGCACAAATACGAGCGAAGTGCGTCCATTTGCGATTTCCCAGCCCAAACCATCACTGACGCTGGTTTTTGTCGACGATATGCCCGCAGATGATCCATATTCATAGCAGAACGTTCCTTTAACCAAACTGTATCGTTCTACTTATTCACAAATTGCTACACAGTGAAAATTTTCTCATCAATGAAGACGCAGTTTTTCAAATCGCCACGAACGAGCCGCCGCTTCAACTCCTTCGATTAATTGTAAGACCATGGTGACGATTGTTGTTGTTTATTTCAGAAAGGGATATGCGCGTTTGATAGACGATTATATGACAAATAATGTGTGAAGAACGATTAACATTTCGATTGACGTTCTCGAAATACACAACTTAAAATTGGTTACACTTCAATTGAAATACCCTGTAAGTAGTCATAATTTGATTGTTTGGAAATTATATCCCTATATTTTCTTTCCAAACGATTTTAAAGAGCATGTATTGTACATACCTATGTACATATTTAGAATATTGAAATAGCTTTTAACAGCAAACGATAAAAAGCGGGTGAGAACTGGTTAGTACTCGCGTACTTTACTCTGAATTTCAAAACTCATGATAAAGTGATTGTTATGTGTTAGTGAAACGTTCGATTTCTATTTTCATTCATAGTATATAGCTCTTTGAGGCAGGTGTATTGAATATGTCAGTGACAGACTCCAGTCTTGTTAAAACCATTTGTGGTGCTGTCAAGTTGGACCCCCCTACCTACCCGTTTCTTACGATTTGTGACGTCACTTCGTAGCGATCATTATTTTTCGTGTCAATCCCATAAACACAATAAGAATGTTCATGTTAGGACTCAATAAGCTTCTTTCATGTGATTTAATTGGAAGGTTATTATATATATTTCTTTTCGTTGCTATTTTTCCAGTTGTGGAAATCATTAAGAAGACATTTACTTTTGAAATATTGTCTCGTTTAAGGAACAGTTGTTGGGGACATTTCTATAGCGGGAGATATATTATTAATTAATGTTTTTATTGTCATTAAGTTTGATACACTGTCATTGTTATTTTCAATATTTTGTTACAGAAGAGATATCTAATAAAAACAGAATATTTCTTTTATGTAATTATTGCATTATTCTTACTTATTCAATTAATTTATCAATATATGTATACATAAATTTTAAAAAGGCTTATTGGAGAAGAATTTTATGTGGCATATTATACAACACACAATTTTTTTTATCCATAAATTATATCAAAAATTGTTTCAAATAAAAATTGTTTCGTTTTGAGGGGGTACCAAAATGGCGTTATTATTTTTTTATTTTTTGGACATCTTCAAGGTCAAATAGGGCTAACATTTTTTTTTTCAAATGGAAACCTATTTTGTTATATTATGGTATTTTATTTTATGGAAAAAACAAGCACCTTTTGTTTTAAATCATTTTTTGTGTGACTTCATTTTTGTTGACATTTAAGAAAATAATATGAGATTTTAAATTTTCATGAATTTTTAACTCAGAAACCATTGATTTTAGCAGAAAAGTGTAAACTTCAAAAAATGTTTATTTTGATCTGATAGAACTAGGAAAATGATTTCAAATTTTTTATTAAAAAAAATTTTGTTTGCTCTAATATTTTGAAGAGCAAAACAAATTCTGATATAATTTTCCTAGTTATATCAGATTAAAATAAATATTTTTTCTACACTATTCGTCTAAAGTTAATGGTTTTTGAGTAAAATATTAGTGAAAATCTAAAATTATTTTGTTAAATAGGTATTAGAGAAAAATGAAGTCATACAAAAAAATATTTAAAACAAAAGCTGCTTGTTTTTTTTCTTCATGCAATAAGATACCATAATAAAAAATATCGGTTAAAAAAAAAATGTTGGTCCTTTTTGACCTTGAAGACATCCAAAAAATAAAAAAATAATAACGCCATTTTGTTTCCCCCTACAAAACCAAACAACTTTGATTCAATTGATAGATAACAATAATTAAGGGGTGATAGATTAAAATGGGACATTCTGAATACAACCAAACATTTTTTTCAAATATGCGATGGTTTTGAGATAAAAATCTGCAACACTTTAAATACCTCACTCTGTATAGATTAAAAAAAAACATTGGTACGTAAAAAATATAAAACAACAAGCTTATAAAATACAGTATTAGTGTGGAAGGTCATTCGTCTTTAATACGACAGTCTGCGACACGATTTAAATATACCTACATACATACATACGTATAAAATACCGTATACTTATTATTCTAGTAACTGCCTGTACAAATGAAGTAGGTAATCCTATGTATACGTGCATATCTAGAGCTATCAAAGCAACTTTAAAGCGTATTTAAATACATACAATGTTTACTCATTATTTTAATTAACTATAAGTGCTGTATTATAAATATACGGATATTTTCTGTATTGTTTTCAATTAATATAACGTATATAAATACGAGTATATCAATTTAAAAAATTGCAAGCAAATAAATAAATTTGCTTGCATTTAATTTATGTAATTGTTTTTAATTGAGTTTGTTAATTATATTTTTTTTATTTTTTCGTGGTTCATTCTGAAGTTTAAACAATTACAGTGAAACTTGATTAAGTAGGACTTGGATAAGTGGGAAACTTCTATAACAAGAATTCATACTGAGGTCCCATCACTTCGGTACCAAATTACATCTATTAGTCAGACTTATAAAACTTCTCTATCTGGAATTTAATTTTTTAACTTTTTTCGATAATTACCTCTCTTACTGAAATAGCTAAAATGGATTACCTCTATAACTGAGACACGGAAAAAATCTCTATATAACTGTTTTAACTTCTATTATACGGACCCTCTGTTTGGATGAACTTGAATATATGGGAAACTGGATAAATGGGTCACCTCTTTAAGTGGGATAAAATAACTGGTCTCTTGAGATTCCAGTTATTCAGATTTCACTGTATTTTTATAATAAATTGCGAGTCTGTTTGTCTGTCTGTCCGTTCGTTTATAACTCGAAAACCACTTATCCGATTTACGTTTTTTTTCTGGTCAGGTTATAGGATATATTTGGTTACATATTTGGTTATAACAGTAAATCAATTCGGAAAAAATCGTAAATATCTCGGCTCCTATGCGAGATAAGGGGTTATTTTCCCCCTGCAACCCCCACCACCGTGGTATTTTTTTCCGCCGTATCTAATAAAACTAATTACATCTCTCCATATGTGATAAGGGGTGAAGTATTAACTTCTTTAATAAATTGAAGTTAAAATTAAAATATTATGAATCTCTCTTTGGGCAATTTATCTAATTATATTATAATATGGAAAGTTTATTTTAACCTCACTTCTTCTCGGCTATAAAACTTTATCTAGTTTTCTATCATGTGAAAAATAAATAAAGAAACATCATACTTTTAACGTAATATCTTGAATGTTATATATGTATATGCGATTGCGACATATGATTGGTTATCAAGAACACGATGATAATGATTCAAAAACTAATTATAAACTCACTACTTAAAGGATATAACAGTTTAAGTTGAAACGAGTTTTCTTATATATCAATATAAGCTAACAACGTGGATGGAGGTAACCTTTTAGGGGTTAAATCTTTTTATTAGTTGCATATTTTAAGTAGAACCTAATATAAAAGTTGTTCGTAAAATTTTAAAGTTGTAACGATTATTCTTTTATAAAATTAATAACAAGTAGAGTTTGTTAGGTTATTTGAAAAGTTTAACCATCCCGGGAAATGTGGAAAACTTTCCAGTGGTACATTGTCTGTGCGTAATGCTTTTATTCACTTGTTTACAAAGTCTGATGTTGATGATTTTAACTTTTAGTACAACCCTTCAAAATTCAAATACCATGGACGTCTGTAGTAATGAGATTATCATTGAAAGGGCGTTTATTTGCTGCAATGTTTATTCTATGAATCATGACATGTGAAATAACAAACCACTTTTCAATGAGAAATTATTAATTTCTCATGTTTTCCTTTCATAGTTTCTTATACAATGCTGTGGCAAATAATTTTAACGTTGAGGTTGGAAATATTTGAAAACTAAATTTAATTTTAAGGAGGTTAATGAAATTTTAAAAATAAGAAGACATTTATATTAAAAAAATCTTTATAAAACTTAAAGGTCATTAGGAGAATAGTTTAAGAGATATTAAATAAACAAATTTGCATGCATTCTTATAAAAACTGCTTAATTTTGAGACATGATAGGACTTTTCAAGAGAATTTGATGAAAATTTGAGCATATTATTCTTTTTTCATTTACAAAAATATCTATAAATTTTCAGAATGATTAAGAACCGCGTTTTTTAATTAAAAAATGATAAGTTTGTAAAAAAAAGAGAGAGACGATGTGATTTTGCATGCTCCAGAGAGAGACACAACTTGCCTTCACTCTATGCTTATCTACATGCGCTTACTCGCACCGTTCTCCGCATTGCCTGCCCCTCGCCCTATAGTGTCTACCTCCTTAAAACTGGAAACTATTCATTGAAATCTAAAATTAATTTAAAAAATACTAATAATTAAAAATTTGTCATGTGCGAGTCAAGCTTTTCCTATTGATGTCGCGTACCATGTTGTACTTGTGAGCATATGACACAAGATAACACAAACTTTACAGTTTCAAAAAAATTAAGAATCAATTTGTAACCCTGTGTATGTCCCCTACCCAAAATCCTTTATTCCGGCCATAATGTTTGTTTAACCTGCCCTGAGCGGCCCAGTGGCAAATTCACAATCCTATCTTGTGTCCCCGTGCTTGGAAAAAGGGAAAGGGACAGAAAAAAAAATGAATGAAAAAAAAGTCCTGGCTAAGTCATCATAGATGGAAGGCCAAAAAAAAAAAAAAGAATCAATTCCTATTACATTATAATTTTAATTATTATAAAAAAAACGTTATTTTGCAAATAAATTTTTGAAATTTCTTAAACCAAGATTTCAATAAGAAATATTTGAATTGTCAGCTTTTACTTGATACCCCACTCGCCGAATTTCAATAAAAAAATTGGTTTTTAATTTTCCTACCTTAAAAATCACTAAAATTTTTAAATAACCCAGGTCTATTTATTAAAATTATGCCAAATTTCGGGTCAGTAGGGTGTGACAGACATTCTAAAAATGTACTTATATAAATTATATAATAAGTACAAAGGTGCACATATACCCGTAATATGAATGTGAGTAAACATATGTAAAAAAAATTTCATGCGTCAGTAATTTAAAAGAATAAATTATAAAAAGTCGGATATTTCTTCGCTACACTGAACAAAATGTATATCTGCATGAACTTACAACGTAGTGACTTTTTTAATTGACACAAATGCATACAATTAATAAAGGTCTTTAAAAATATCTAGTTAGCAGATTAATATCAAATTCACAATCTGTATCATATCGTGAGAAAATTCTTCGCATAAGATCAACTATCTTAAGGAAATATAAATATAATTTCTTTTAATGTAATTTAATACATGTTTGTATGTAAATGATAATGCATTATTTGATTTTAATGATATCAATACATATATGAAATATTTGCATATAGAATTACATAGATAAATTACACTATGCAACAAAAAAATACTTTTGTAATATAACAGAGATTTGAATAGAAAATTAAGGAGGCTTTTAGCATGCCGAAACCGGATTTGTTGCCCAATTGGTTTCATCACGTCAGGGTTTTGAGATATTCTAACCTATAAGTCCCAAAAATGACTATATTGGCAATGGTAGGTAATTTTTTTCTAAAGTTTTCGGTCACGGTAACAAATAGTATTATCTTTCCTCTTTAAAATGAGTTATAACTTTTTACTGTACGATTTTTTTTAGCCGAGATGTACTAGTTTGAAGATATGATATTTTTGTTAATAGAGTGTAGTATAGTAGATACAATGAACTTGACTACATATATATTCAAAGTAGTAATATACTAGTAGTGACGTTAAAATAAAAATTCCGTAGCTAATGAAAATTGTTGAGATAACGACACCGTTCTCGCATTCTCCCCTTTAAATAGCCTGACGATGATTCTGTGAATCGAAAGCTCGCTACGTTTCCTTGCTTATTAAATCTTTGACGTTTAGACAATTTGTTGTTTTATTTATTCAAAGTAGTATATTTCGGTAAAGAAAAATCGCATAGTAATATGTAAAAAATCATTTTAAAGAGAAAAGATAGTACTATTCGAAATCATGAAAGAAAACTTCAGAAAAAAGTTACCTACTTAGTAATAAATTCCCCAACATTGCCAAAATCGTCATTTTTGGGACTTTTAGCTGATGGAATCATTTGGGCAACGAATTCGGTTCATGACAAATACCTTCTAAATCACCTATTCAAATTTCTGTGATTTTTTTTTGTTGCATAGTTTTATTTGTAAATGAAGTCGTCGTGTAAAACAAAGTATATCTGTCTGTACGTTTTTCTCAGTAACTACTGAACCGATTTTCTTCAGGTTTTCACTAATGAATAGAGTATTTCACGAGGAAGATTTTGGTGTATAAATTGTAGATATTTTGTGTTTTATGAAGTCAGAAAAAAAATTTATCGGAGAGGTATCTTCGCGCTTGCGTAAAATATGAAACAGAATAATGTTTAATAGATATAATTTTTATCCTCGTATTTCGAATGAAATTTTTCATGTAAAAATTATGGAACATGCTAGAATTATATGATTTTTTATGCTGTTTTTTTGAGTGCATGTATAATATGTAGATGTTATTTTCCGTACACTTTTGTTATTAAATAAAATCGAATAATTATTCGATAGTTTTATTAAAACATTTCAATTATTTAAAATAGATTATCGAATGAATGCTTCCAAAGCACAAAATGAATTGGAGTGTATGAATGCTAAATGTTCAAATTGAAAACAAACAAGTAAACGAAGTCGTTTCAATACGATTAGTTTTTAATTTAAAATTAAGCTACTGGAAATGTGGGAATTTACGCAACAATTTAAAATACGAATAAAAACGTTGACTGCAGTACATATAGGGATTTAAATATTGTTTCAAATATTTTCTCCCGTTTTTAATATTTTGACAAATTCATAAATATTTTTTATTTATTTTGTCATCAGGTTTGATCATAAAAACAAACAGAAGACCTCACAAATAATTAAATAATAAATTATAGAAACTAGCATGCTTTGGATTGTTTTTCGACTACATATTAAATTAATTTTTTAAGTTAAACTTCTTTAGGAGCAATTTCAGTGATGTAATAAAAATGGTCATTATGTTAGGTTAAGTGATCATACATCGTATTCAGTCGTGTAGCTGTAGATAATACAGATTTCTGTTATGATAGTCGGTAAAACAGTTATTAGTTTTACGTTTGCTCGCTAGATGTCATCACAAGTCTCAGCTGTTGTTTTTCAATCATTTTAAAGAAATATAACTTCTAACGCGTGTGCATAAGTACACACAATCACTTTTTTTGTAATTTATTTATTGTTATTAAGATTGATTAAATTTCGATCTGACAACGCGTGTATTTACAAAGGACCCCGCAGAATCTGTATGGGAAAGGGGTTACGGTCAAACTCTTTGAAACTTTGGATTCTGATAGTCCTTGATGAGTTGATCAAAAGTGTCAATGGGCACTTAGTCCTAAAAAATCAAACTTTTAAGATATAGCCCTCTGAAGTTGAAGATCATGCTCACCTTTAATTGGCAATAGAAAAATTTGTAGAACCTTAATTTTCGCACAACTTTTTGTATGTGTTCCCAAAGACATTTATAATCGATTGCCACCATTAAAAAGTCAACTTTTCAATTCATTGAGAAATGACACTTAAATCTTATTGTTACGTTTTTTTAATTATAAACAAATCCAATTGTTTTATAATAAAAAATTGGTTTACAATAAAAAAAAAACGTAATAATAAGATTTAAGTACTGCCATTGGCTAAAGAATTTAAAAGTTTACATTTTTATGGTGACAATCGATTATATGTATAAGTCTTTAGAAACACATACAAATAGTTGTGCGAAAATGAAGGTTCTACAAATTTTTTTATTTCAAATTAAAAGCGAGCATGATCCCCAACTTTAGAGGGCTATATCTTAAAAGTTTGAGTTTTTAGGACTTAGTGCCCATTGACACTTTTAATCTACACATCAAGGACTATCAGAATCCAAAGTTTCAAAGAGTTTGACCGAAACCCCTTTCCCATAAGGAATCTGCGGGGTCCTTTGTCGCAAAACAGGAGAGCAAATATTTTAACGTATCTGAAATCCTTATGTACCGTATTGAAATTCAACACCTCCTATGATCATTAAAAACGTATAGTTTTACCCAGTATTAAATATTATACGAAAAAAATATACAATAATGTTACACCTTAAAGAAGAAACTCTTAAGAACTAAAATTCAAATCTGTTAACATAAATTAGCATCTATGGTACATCTCCATACACATAATGTGGCATCATTGGGTCCCTATCAATCAGATCACTGCTTTGGGCATTTGCTTATATTATGTAGTCTCCCCTATCACGACGGTTTGTGCATATATTGATTAGTAAACATGTATGTATATAATGTAAGTATATATTTAAATAATGTTAGAGCAATATGTAACTAACAGGTATCAAACGTATTGTTAGATAATAATCAATAAAAAGCAGATTTAGTTTTTGAATGGTTTGTATATTCTAATCCATTAATCCAACTCTCTTTGTTCATACAAACTTTCCTTGTCAGACACAATGAAAATATCCATTTTCAAACAATGGAAGAAAAGAATTTGCAACCATTATGATATTATGATAGATGGTTGAGTTTTTAAAGAAAAATGTCCAATAATTTTTAAAATGCTTCTTACATCGATTAAGAAAATAAAGTTAGATCATTTTTATTTCCACTATATCAAATTATATGATTTAAATAAATGATTTGACCATTAAATGATGAGCCATATGAATCCATAGATAGATTCCAATAGGAAACACTCATTTTCGGCTATAAAAACAAAAATAACCGTCCAAAATAAAATTTCTTCGTCCATCCGGAGGACAATTATGTATATAAAATAAGTCAAAAAAATTTTTCATCTCACTGTCGGCTCCTGGTTCTCTTATAAACTCAAATGGGCTGCTGGCCATATACTTAGGAGTTTTAAGTACAAGGGAATCTTTTCATGTAGAAAATTCGTATCGAGTTTAAACTTTGTATATAGTTAGAGGAGGTCAAGATAAGTAACAAAAAAATTATCTTAGCTACGGTAAAACGGTTTAAGGGGGTGAAACACCCCTATGAAAATGTGCAAATTAATCATATTTTTTCAAATAACTCTGAAACTAATGAAAATTTAAAAAAATCTATAATACACAATTTTCATAATTTTTTATGCTCTTTCGAATGGCGATAGTAAAAATTCGAAAAAATTAAATCTATGAAATGTGGGTGGGAGGTGGGGGTTTTAACGGTTTATTTTTTTCGAAATTTAACCGCCATTCGAAAGAGCATAAAAAATCATAAAAATTTTGTATTGTACATTTTTTAAAATTTTCATTAGTTTCAGAGTTATTTGAAAAAATATGAGTATTTTGCACATTGTCATAGGGATGTTTCACCCCCTTAAACCGTTTTACCGCAGCTAAGATATTTTTTCTTACTTATCTTGACCTCCTCTAACTATATACAAAGTTTAAACTCGATACGAATTTTCGACATGAAAAGGTTCCCTTGTTAGTATATGACCACCATTTCAGTTGGTTCATGCTGATGTCAACCAATCAGAGCTCGTTATACGAAGAAGTGCGAGACGAGACTAACTTAAACCTAATTTCGCTCACTTACAAACAAACAAACAAACAAACTTACAGTCCAAATACATAACCAGTATTTTGAATAATACTTTTTAAAAATGGCATATGCTTTATATAGTTTTATATATTTTTTTGTTATAATATAACGATATAAATATAACACATAGAACCTATGTACATATATTATTTATTTGACTTATATTGACCTAATTCTAGACCTGTGTTCAAAGTTATATTTCAGTGCTGTATCGGGTAATCCCTGGTTTACTACGTTTCCAAACATTCTTAAAGGATTTACCTAAATAGCAGTCACTTGAACAGTGCTCTGGGAAACTTCTATACATTGTCAATTTGTATACACAGCGTAGTAATGTTAATTTTATTTGCCGACCAGTATTTCGTTTTGTCCTCATTCATATGGATAATGATTTTTTCCATACAAATGAATGCAAATTATGAGAAATGCCTCAGATCATCATATTCATAATTACCATATGCATGTTTGTGGTTTGATTTGAAAAAAAAATAAAATTAGCAATAAAACTTGCTATATGAAATTTTGTTATATAATGTGATTAATTTTGAATTGTATTTTTATTCATACGGTAATAATACATAAAAGTACTTAACTTAAAATAATGAGTTTAAAATGAATAGAATATTAAATTTAATTGTAATTGCAAATTGCAGATAATAAAAAAAATATATATAAAAAGAAATAAATAATAATTTTTTTTACCTGCCTTAATGGCAACATACATGAATGATTTTTGTGTGTGTACATCTATGATACAGTACCTTTCGAATGACATAATTTTCATTCCTCTCATTTTATAATAATTACAAAAAAAAGTACGACAATTTTTGGTACTAATAAATAATAAACTTTTTTCTATATACGAGGTTGGATTAACATATTAATTATATGTAAAAAAAGTTATTCTATCTGTGTTTATTACCATTTTACGGTTAAACCGCTGAACCGATCTTGATGAAATTTGGCAGGGAGATAGCTTGCATCCTAAGGAAGAACATATGTTACGTTGTATCCCGAAAAATGATTAATAAAAAAATAATAATACAAATTTCATGCGAATAACAACTAGTATACCATATATCAAAGAATAATCGTTACCTTTTTTTTACTAATGTTCTTTACAAACATAAACGGCGTTACATAATAGTATTTTATTAATCATCATTATTTATTCGAATAAAAAAGATTGGTGGAAGACAGGCATAAATATGAGAAAATGAAATTGTCGGTACCTGTCATAGATTAATAAAAGAAACATAGGGCATTATTACGTTAGCCAACTTACCAAAAAACTGGTGTATGCCTCACTCACATCAATACCCGGTTGAAGTGGAACTTCTTTTGTTTTCATTAACCATGCTTATTAAATAAATAAAGCAAAACATATTAAATTAATAATCAAATGTATTATTTTAACGTATAAACTGTACCATACAACAACATAACCTTAATTCGTTGTTGACTTGTACGCATCCATTATTCTCTTATACATTTACTCATCGCTCTCTTCTTTATCTTTTTATGTTTGATTATTTGTTTGAAATAATGTGTTGTATTTGATTGTTCCAATTCACTAGTCTTGCTAAAAAAATTTCACTACAACAAAAACGGAGAAACTATGATTTTTTAGTCACTTAAGGTTATTCGATCATTAGAGCAATGTATAAATAAAAGTCTAAAATTTTAATATGTTATTTATGCGGATAACTCATATATTTTACAAATTTTTATTTAAAATATTGGACGTACGGTTTTTGAGTAATTGGATATTAAAAATAAAGTTTTTAACACACGATAAATGAGAGAACTTTCCGAAAGCGCTCTATTTATTGAAATTGTACACAATTGGCTATATAGAGACGTTTAAAAAACTAATTATTCGAAATTTCAACCCTTTTAAATACTATAAAAATTATAAAACAAATATATTCACGTGTAATTTATTAAAAATAATGAAAAACTAGCTCTACCATTACTTCAAATTAGTACATGTTACTATTATATACCGTTCTGTCTATTTCAATTTTCAAATTAAATTCAACTTTTTTTACTTTTAATAATTATCAAAGTAAAATACTCCTTTAAATGTAGGTACATGTGTTCTGAATATAAATTAAAAACATTTTTTTTCGAAACTAAATATTTTTTTTACAGTGTGCTAGACGTATAACCTTAACCACAATAAAACAATGTCACTCGACACGTGTTTCGACTTCACATGAAGTCTTCATCAGGAGCCTAACAGTTCCAGAATTTCACTTCAAAAAAGTTTGACCGTCTAGGTTAGGTTAGGTTAGTGATTTTAACTATTAATATATAAAAAAAGGTAATAACAATTGAATGTCTAAAAAAAAGTCATTACAATTGGAGACAGTATTTATACCTATGGCTCTCAGATACCTTTGCAATCCTGTTTCCTTAGCAACTGGCCGACCCCTGGTCTAGTAGTTTTTAGCGAATATGTTATTTGGTAGATACCAATCAGTTGTAGGGTTGCAAAACCAGTCAAGAACCGACCGGTTTGACAACCCTTCACACAAATATGATACATACACGTATTTCTTATCCCCAGTTCATTATCATCTTCATCATAATCCGATTAATTATCTTAATCCATCATCTTGCACGTCACCCTACTAAAAATCCGTGCGGATGCCACTGGCTAGGAAGAGCAACCCTTCTTGCAATTTAAACATGTCATACAACAGTGACTGCAGTAATTGAATCGAGGATTCCTCCTACTCTTCGCCAGATGGTATTTACATGTTCCGGGTTCGTGAACACCCTTAAATGCCGATCCTACACTGACTGACTGACGGATATGCAGTAAAGTATCTACTCAATTACACTAAATATGCAGGCAATGGTGGACGAGTGGGTGGCTCGTCAATCGAGACCGATGTTGTAATGATATTCGGGTTATGTGGAAGAAATAAGTTGTAAGAAATGGTACGCGGCCTCCCTGCAGTTCATATTGATAACTCACGGCCCCCCTATTCTTTTTTTTTTTGAAACATAAGGGTTAAAAAAATTCATTGTTTCATTTATATAATTTTAGCAAGTGTATGTTTGGACATTTAAATTTATTTAACGATAGTAAATTTATTTGTTATATTCATAGTTCTTCGCGGCCCCTTTGTGAGAAGGCCAAGGCCGCCTAGGGGGCCGCGGCCAGCACTTTAAGAAGCCTTAAGAACCCCTGGGATTGTTTTGTTTTAAATACAAAGAAATGTGGGTTAACTTATTCTTAGAACATAGATGTGTTTCTGCGTTGATTTTGTTCTAAAACTGGTAAACTTTGTATTGTAGAATGTGTTCTTTAAATTGAAGTAAATTGACATCTATCACGTATTGTTTTAAAATGAGTTACCTACTTAGCAAAAATACTTTTAATTTCACGTAATATATATATTGGTAATTGTTTTATATATTCCTGTGGTGGTCCCATTTAAATTACATCAAAATCTGATGATGGGGTTATTAGATAAAGGGGGGAAAAACGACTTCAAAAATAAAAATAAATAAATAAAAACACTAATGTGTGGTATCTTAAAGGGGCTAGCAAATTTGCAAACTTATATGAGGTATCAAACTTATATGACAGTCTTGGAGTTTTCTGAAGTTTTTGACAAGTTTCGCGCACGCGTTGTATGTAAACACCAACGGTATTAAAACAGTGGTGATATTATGATAATTATTTTATACGGTCAGAGTCGCCAACTGTGTTACAGTACGTTGAAGTATCACTGCTCTAAATTCCATAACAAATCCATAGATACTATCATAAAATTAATACCTCATTTGTGAGTGCTTGCCATCTAGCAAATATTGCTAGCCCCTTTATGATACCGGACATTAAAAGTATATAATAATTTAACAGTTTTGAAATCGGTGCCAAGCCAATTAAAAGCTTTTTAAGAATGAAAAAGAAGAAAAAAGGATTTTAAGACTGTTAAATTTACTTATGAAATATTTTTCAGTGTTTTTAAGTTTTTATTAGAGATACATATCGAAGAATCCATACTTATATTGTATAAATGCGAAAGTGTGCCTGTCTGTTTGTTTGTTACCTTATCATGGCTAAACCGCTGAACCGATCTTAATGAAATTAGAAAGGGAGATAGTATGCATTCTAAAGAAGGACATAGGTTACTTTATGTCTTCAAATTTGTACCCAAAAAAATTTATTCGATAAAACAATGGGTGTAAATGACATTTGTATACGAGTGACCTGTTTTATCGACTATAACAGAAATCTACTTTGCATATATAACCTTCTTCTTCTCCATGGGTGACAGTTCTTACCTAACCTAAATATATAAATATGACGCGAACGAAACTGCGAGTAATAACTAATATTTTTATAATTTAGATCTGAAATTTAATTTAAAAACAAATACGATTTCCAATAAAAAAAGCATAAATAAAAGTATCACAGAATAATAAATAACTGTTTTAAAAATGACCATTATTAAAAATTAGAGAACGCCACTGATAATAAGTACAATCGAATTGTGGAGCACTCAAAAAGTACATTAAAACACACGTAAATCAGGGGGGTGATATACGATATATCTGCAGTACTATATATCTACAAATAGGGTAATGTTTGTAAGGGTGAGTGCGCAGTGTGTGGTCAGAGCAGACGGGGTCGACCTAATCAGATTTAGTTTTTTAAATTAGGATTGATGAACGTTGATTGTTTTTACTTTCAGATTAAAGATGAAAGTATTATCGATACGTTAAAAATTTCAGCTTTAACTCGTGATCATGCTTTCGTTAAAAAAAGCTTACAAGGGGAACCTTTCAGTGGGCCGGTTTGGATTTTCTTCATATTGAAATATGTTGTGAAGGGGGGTCCCCTGATAACACCTATACCCGGTTTTGGGCGCAGACGGGTAATAGTTTAAAAATTATGACCCAAAATATATTTTAATGTTGCATATATACCTATGTGTTAAGTCTATTTATACAAGCGTCTGTTGGCCTAGTGGTAATGATAATTGACCGGTAACCATTATTGTTGCTAGTGGTTATATGGATAATTATGCCATAAGAATTATTAATAAATAAATGTATAAATTGTTTAAATATCATTTATAAAATGTTCTTGGTGTAATATGTTTTCATGTATAAAGTGTTTGTACGATAGATACCTTCCAAAATGTTGTCAACCGTTCATAAATAAATAAGTTACTTGAGTATAAATTATATATTTTTTTATTTACAATCCCAGTTTTGAATTGTTTATCAACAAAATTTAAAAAATTAAATTAAATTGCACATTTTGAAAAATAAACATTGAAAATAAATAAATTCATAAGATATTTTACAGGAGAATAATATATTTAAATAATGTCACTGTTTGCAATTAAAAATAAAAATAAAAACTTAAGAGGACTCGAACCACAGGTGCATTGATTACCGGACTATTATCATAACCGCTAGGTCAACAGACGCTTATATAAATAGACTTAACATATAGGTATATATGCAACATTAAAATATATTTTGGGTCATAATTTTTAAACTATTGCCCGTCAGCGCCCAAAACCGGGTATAGGTGTTATCAGGGGACCCCCCTTCACAACATATTTCAATATGAGGAAAATCCAAACCGGTCCACTGAAAGGTTCCCCTTGTTAGCATAAATTCACACGCCAATTTAATGTTTTTTATTTTTTATTTTGGAGTGGTCAGATTTTTTGGCAAATATGTTCTGTTTAATTGCAAAAGTTGATTGGTTCGAATTATTGTTTAGATATTTTTAAATTTAATTGAAAAAATATAGATCTTTTTATTCTACACAATTATTTAGTACATTAAAGGGTATGGACAATGTAAAATTTTCAAAAAATCATTTTTTTTATTTGTTTATAAATTATTAGATTACACCCCAAAGAATATGTATCTCAAGTGAAAATTCGAACGTTAAATATTCGAAAAGAGCACCAAATGTGTCATGCTATATATTCGATTTATCTCTTCCAAAACTTGAAATGCCGTTTACTCAAAAATACTTTTTTTGATCTGGTTGACAGCATAACTAAGACAGTTTTCGTCCAATTGATTTGATTCAAAATGGATTTTGTAGAGGAAATGTGCCTCTTCTGCCGGACGTAGCCGTTTTTTATATATATATTTTTTTATAAACAATTTTCTATAGAAAAATTCGCGAAAATTTTGATTTTTTTTTCAAATGGTAGCAATTTTTTTCTAAACGATATTTTGAAAATCCCCTACGTCCGGCTGTAGCTAATAACATATTTTAAGAATCATTTGAACGAATTGCTGTCAACGCCACTGAGGTCAGATTAAAGAGGTGCCATTTTCAAAGGGCCATTATGCAAAAATATACCATTAAAAAATAAGTACGTATTAATGTATTAAAGATGTGTACAAAGTTTGATATGAATCCATCAAACCGACTTCTTTTTATCAAATATGCAAAATACACCTAAAATTAAGACGTTTACACTGTTCATACCCCTTAAATTGTTCAATATTTAACGGTTTTGGTAGCGTATTGTAAAAGAGCGCACTGGCGGGAAACTCTTTGCCGACTTGATTTACTATTATCATAATCATATCATTGTTTATTCCTTATGTTACCTAACATAACAAAATATATACTAAAACTTGGGAAAAAAAATATTCTTGAATAAAAAAAATCGTAAATCGGATAAGTGGTTCTCGATTGATAAGTGCACTAACGGACAGACATACAGAGAGATGTTGCGTGTAAATAAGGATGTAGTGACCAAAATTGAAAAATCTTTGATAAAATATAAACAATTGGTTACTAAACTATACATAAAAGTTTTTTTTTAAGATTCATATCTTGGAACAAAATTAATAATAATTATTAAATTTCTGCTTTGGTCATAGACATTAAAAAATTACGATTAACAAATTGAATAAAATAGGTCGTTCAGGGTGGCTAGTTTCTCGAAAACCTGGAAAAGTCGGGGAATTTTGCTATACAGGTAAAAGTCAGGGAATTTGGTTTTATAAATATTTAAACAGATATGTAATAAAATCAAAAGAAAACATGACCTTTTTTATCTAAAATTAAATAAAAACAGGGAAAAACGGTAAGAATTCTCCAGGAAAACCGGGAAAACTCAGGGAAATTTGTTCCAGAGAAATACTGGCCATCCTGTCGTTTTGAATTGTTTGTGAAATTCATTTTGACATTTGATATTTTTAATAACTAAACGTGAAACATTAAAAAATGTTGGAAAATTATTTGCAAAAAAACTAATAAATGTTAAAATTAAATTTTCTTTCATTTGTTTTTACTTATGGTCAAAATCGAGGACGATGTATAAAATAATGGCACATTTGGATTAAATTTTTAATTTACAATTTACAATATTAACTGGAGAGCAATAAATATTTACATATGTCTGAAATAATATTGACATTTCTATGTACCTTAGTTAAATTCTACATCCTCTATTTATTCATAAGCTAAAATCCAAACATACATATAGGCATAAATAATATAACAGCAGTTGAATGTATGCAGGATCCATTTAATATCTAATATATAACATATTAATAATAATTACACATACAAACCATACACACGACATCGTTAAAGGTATTAAATATTAAGTATAAAAATACAGTGATGGATTCAGACATATTTTAACTAAAAATTAAAAATATTTATTTTCTTTTATGACAGATTTATGTATCTTTTTTAGAATTTCGTATCTCAAAATAAAAATGATTACTTTTTGTCCGTCTGTCTGTCTGTCTGTCAGGATGTCAATACCCTTTTTCTCAGGAATAGCTTGATGTATTAAGTTGAAATCAATATCAAATAATCAGGTGTACAACCACATTATCCTGTAAAAAATTCAAGTTTCTATCTTAATGCAATAAAAATATATGGCTTTTCAAAACTGACTTTACGGGTTCTGCCCGTTGACCTAGAATCTTGAAATTTGGTACGAAGAAAGGTCTCATAGCAGAAGTAAAAGAAAAAATCCGAAAGTCATATTTTCTAATTTTATGTGGACTATCTCTACCTCTATAAAAGGAAGTTATATTTTTTCTACATGTTACAGGTGAACTCGAAAACTACTGTACCGATTTTAATACGGTTTTCACAAATAGTTCCGAAATTATATAATATTTCCGAAATCTCTAATTCGAAAGCACCAAAATCAATACGTCTAGAGTACTCACTGAGACAAACATTTTCCACAAAAATAATTCAAATCGGTACATATTTACAGTATAGTTATCGTGAACGGAAGAAAATTCTACATCCAGACACACGCACAGCCGCCATGCGGAAATCAACTTTTCTTTACGTTTTGAAGTTAGTACAATCAGAATTTTGAATTTCGGTGATAAAAATGCACTTTTTAATTAAACCTCAAAGAAAACAGAGGGGGGGGGGTATTGCAACAGATGTATGAGTAGTACTCAAGCCAAACAAAAACATTTAAATTCACCTCTGAATTAGATACATGATTAAAAAGCTGTCATCTCGTACACGGGCACATCACCGACAACAAAGTTGACTTACATATGTAATAAAGACATTCTGTCAATTACTTCTGCTCCAGCAGATGAGCACAAATATCAACAAGCGGCACGCACGGGAGTTGGCGCTTTTAGGGCAGAGGGGGGAGGATGGGGTTCTCCGTACACCGCAGCCAGAGTTGCTGCTTCCGCAGAAACGCTTGTGTGTGAACGATACACGTGGCCTTGGGTAGGTACAGGGAATATAACATTCTAGGATTAAACAATGCGGTGGATGTGTGTGTGTGTGTGTGTGTGTGTGTGTGTGTGTGTGTGTCGAGCAGATATTTTAGATTGAAGTAGTTAAGATGAAATGAGCTGCGAGACTCTTGTTTACTCTGTAGTTAGCATATCTACTAATCTGTTAGTTTTGAGTCTATTGGATTTTTAATAAGTTAAGTAAACAAGGGTATTATGCTCATTACTGGTACGTAGATTAAAGGTGTAACTGTTCTCTTTACTTATATTAACATAAATTCTTCATTTTTTTGTAAGATACCATCTTTTTAAGCGATTTAAAAAAATAGGGGTTCCAGTTCGACAATATATATTTTACTTCCATGTTCGAAGAAATGGAAGTACAGTGGTACCTCGACATACGAGTTTAATTCGTTCCGCAACCTTGCTCGTATCTTGAATTACTCGTATCTCGAAGCAAATTTCCCCATACAAAACAATTGCTCATGTTTTTCTATAATTTCACGTTTTAATTCAATACTCATCATCTTTTTCTTAGCACTTGACTTTTCACAAACTTTCTTCCGATCCATGGTTATAAAAATAAATGAACTACCGAACTCATATCTCGAATTTCGCTCGTAACTCAAAGCAAAAAATCACTCGCTCGCCGGCTCGTATCTCGAAAAACTCGTATGTTGGGGCACTCGTATGTCGAGGTACCACTGTATTGTATTACCGTATATAGAAAAATCGTGTCCGAGATAAGAGCAGATTCTGATTGTACTAACTTCAAAACATAAAGAAAAGTTGATGTGTGCGTGTGTGTGTCTGGATGTAGAATTTTTTTTCGTTCACGATAACTACTGTAAATATGCACCGATTTAAATTATTTTTGTGGAAAATGTTTGTCTCAGATTTGTAGTTGTAGTTCAATCCAATCTAAGGGGCACTTACTTATTTCATAAACGTGCTGAAATAGCTTATTTGAAAAATAGTTTGTTTGAAAGAGTTTTCTTCTGAGATGGTCTCATCCCATACAAATTTCATTATAATCTGACCGTGGATTTAAATGATATGCCACTCGAAAGGGAAAAAATAAATTAAGAAAAAAATAAAACCTTAATAAAACTTAAAAATACTGAAAAGTATTAAATTTAATGGGTTTTGAATCCGGTGCCAAGCCAATAAACAACTTTTTAATATATTAAACCAATTTCAAAAACTGTTCAATTTTTAAGTTTTAAGTAAAATATTATTTTCTGCATCGAAGAAAAATATGTTTTATTTATTTTTTATTTTGTAGAGTTAAATAGACAACATTTTTTTCTGGCTTGAAAAAAATTATATTCTTTTATCGTAAAAGAAACCTTACGGTAAAATTCAGACTTCTGTAGTGATCTCTAAATGATTCTTGGTTCAAATTTCACTCATGTCTACTCAAAAACAATGAAACGTGATATGGGTTTATAATATAATATGTATAATATTTTGGATAGAAACACACATCCAATTTTAAATAACATAAGCCATTAAATATTTATTTTCTATTTTACTTGAGGGCATATGGTCAGGTGTATTGGTATAATGCATATTAAGAATATACACCCTATTCTGTTTTTACACGGTTTTGATTTAACATGGTGTAGAAAAAAAATTGATTTCATTTTTACATGATTTCATTCGATTTAGCACGATTAATAAAGTATTTGATTTAAATTTTAAAGAAAAATATTTTTATTAATCGTAATCTTCTAGGAATTTTTTTTCTATCTGTTATTTATAAAATATGTAGTTAGGGAATTCCCTTTCTAATTTGTTTTCATAGCTGATTAAGTATATATTATTATTTTAGTCTTGTACGAGTTTTTAGTTCCTAAACTTGCGATAATTTTATATTTATTCAATTCTTAAAGTAGAAACTTTAAGAATTGAATTGCCTTTTATTTTTATGAAATAAACTGTGCTTGATAGCACATAAAAATATAATTTATATTTTTTTCGTATGAATCATTTAATTTTACCTATTTTTTTACAGGGTTGGAGAATATGGAAATATTCCCCTTTTTTCTATGTACTTCATGTCTTTTTTACACGTTTTTTTTTCTGGAACGTATCTACCGTGTAAAAACAGAATAAAGTGTATAAGATTTCTTATGTACAGCCTTGGCCAAAAGTATTTGCCACCCAGGTTAACGGAAATATTTATTATAATAAATTAATATTTTGTACAGATACCTCTTATGATAACAGCAGTTACTATTTTTTTAAACTCGATACTAAGCATCGTCATTATTGTGGAGTAATTATTTGCCACTCCTTAATCAATATATTGTTTATATTTTGATTTGATGTGATTGAGTGTTCCCTACTCGTGTGCTTTAATATCGACCAAAGATGTTCAATAGGGTTGAGGTACGTATATAAAGTTAGCGGGGACATTATAGCGGTTCCAAAAAAAAATACGTGGAGATTTTGTTGCTAATTTGTTGCTAATTTGTGCCGTCAATCCGGATTTTGTTGCTCTATTCGTTTCCGAGATAATCCGGATTAGCTAACTTAATAGCTTCAAACAGCTGTTCCACGATATTTCAGGGAAAAATAAAGTTATCGATTTCAAACAGGTGTCATAATTTGTTGCTATTTTGTTGCTAATTTGTGCCGCCAATAAATTTTTTTTTCATCCGCCCGTTTCTGAAAAAATCCAGATTAGCTAACTTAATAGCTTCAAAACTGCTGTTCCGCGATATTTCAGGGAAAAATAAAGCTATCGAATTCAAACAGGTGTCATAATTTGTTGCTATTTTGTTGCTAATTTGTGCCGCCAATAAATTTTTTTTTACTCCATTCGTTTCCGAAAAAATTCGGATTAGCTAACTTAATAGCTTCAAAACTGCTGTTCCGCGATATTTCAGGGAAATATAAAGCTATCGAATTCAAACAGGTGTCATAGTTTGTTGCTATTTTGTTGCTAATTTGTGCCGCCAATTAAATTTTTTTTACTCCATTCGTTTCCGAAAAAATCCGAATTTGCTTAATAGTTTCAAAACTGCTGGTCTGCGATAATTCCGGGAAATATAAATCTATCGAATTCAAACAGGCGTCATAATTTGTTGCTATTTTGTTGCTAATTTGTGCCGCCAAAATAATAAATAAATTAAATAAATAGTTTTATTTAAAATAATGACATTTCAACAATGTGTATTATAATAGATAACGACATCTGGAATATCCGAAAACATTAATTGTAGGTAACAATGACACGTGAACAAATATATACTTATTCATTTTAAAAAAGTTTTGGATGCTAGAACTATAAATAACCCTTTATTTAGTAGGAGATATTTAAAAAAATATTTAAAAAAAATATAAATTATTTGATTGTTTTATTGTTTTCAATAATCATATGCCAATAATATAATATACCTATTTCAATATCTAGAAAATTCTGGAAATACTTGTACGTTGCAACAATGAAACGTAAAGAAAAATAGATTCATCAAAAATAGTTTGGAACGCTAAAATTATAAATAAGCCTTTATTTAACAAGGGAAAAAAATATGTATTTAAAATAAATAAAAATAATTAGATTGTTTGATTTTAATTTCGATACCTGCATTATTTTTGAAATACACTGCAACAATGAAATGTAGATTCATCAAAAAACTATAAAGAACCCATTATTTAATAGGGGATATTTAAAATAAATACAAATATTTTGATTGTTTTATTTTAAATTCAATTTTAATTTCGACATCTGAATTATTCCGTTGAACTTTGAGAAAGGCTAGTCTAGATTCTAGTTGATCGCCAGGCGGTAGTTTCATTAAAAAAAAATTAAATTAGGTACTATGGGCATAGACTATAATATAAGTTCGTGTACGCACAAATATTAAAATGCTATATAAATATACTAATTAATATATTATACACAGATACTCACCCTAATCCGGATTTTTTCGAAAACGAATGGAGTAAAAAAAAATTTATTGGCGGCACAAATTAGCAACAAAATAGCAACAATTTATGACACTTGTTTGGATTCGATAGCTTTATTTGTCCCTGAAATATCGCGGAACAGCAGTTTTGAAGCAATTAAATTAGCTAATCCGGATTTTTTCGGAAACGAATGGAGTAAAAAAAATTTAATTGGCGGCACAAATTAGCAACAAAATAGCAACAAATTATGACACCTGTTTGAATTCGATAGCTTTATATTTCCCGGAATTATCGCGAAACAGCAGTTTTGAAACTATTAAATTAGCTAATCCGGATTTTTTCGGAAACGAATGGAGTAAAAAATAATAATTGGCGGCACAAATTAGCAACAAAATAGCAACAAATTATGATACCTGTTTGAAATCGATAACTTTATTTTTCCCTGAAATATCGTGGAACTGCTGTTTGAAGCTATTAAGTTAGCTAATCCGGATTATCTCAGAAACGAATAGAGCAACAAAATCCGGATTGACGGCACAAATTAGCAACAAAATCTCCACGTATTTTTTTTTGGAACCGCTATAGTGTCCCCGCTAACTTTATATACGTGGTTGAGGTCCGATGATTGAGGAGGCCAAAACAGGAGTTCAATCCCATTATCTGAGAACTACTTCATTGTCACTCGCAATTTGTGACAGGCGCGTTTTCTTACTGTAAACGGGCGCTGTTCATGTTGGTATCACCGAACATTTTATGAAGAGATGGTTTTAACGCAGTTTACAGTACTTGGGTGTCTTTTTTATAACCCATTAGGCCCTTTACACAACACGTCAAGTCAAAAAAAGTTACATATCTAAGAATTGACGGGGGTGGCAAATACTTTTGGCCAAGACTGTACTATTTATTAATTGTAATGTTTGTTTATAATTATAATGGTTAATTGTCATTTTAGTGCAGTAACAGTAAACGTAATTGTGTAATTTAGCATTTACAGAGCGTACATAGAGATTTTAATAACACATTAACCGTGATAAAATCTAGTCATGTCGAGCCGTTACTCATTGCAGCAATAGCACAACGCGAATGTGGCCATGGAGAAGCGCTTTGCTTATTCCACTTCCTAGTGGTACCGCACACCTACGGGATACGCGTAATCTGGTGTATAGACACGGGCGTCCCGCGTAATTAGCGACGACCGTTATTTGTGTTCGGAATCCGGGAGTGAGTGAGAGAGGTATCAGCTCCGGGAGGCGGCGACGGTAATTCACTTACAAATTACCAGGCAATGGGTCTCATGAGACGTTCCTGTATGAGAATATAATGCGTTCGGGTACCGGTTTTCCTGCTGGAGGGACTCGCGCTGGGAAAAAGCGGAATTGCGACGGGGACCTCGTGAATTATTTATTTATTTCCTTTGGCCATTCGTACGCAATGTGTTTCTGTTTTGTTTTTTATACGATTACATTTATTTATTTGTTTGTTTTAGTTTATGACCCGGTAAGTATGTCTGTGTGTGTGTGCTTGTGATTTAATGAGGGGTCGATAATAGAATTGTTTTCAAGAGAATCTGTGTTTGATCCTTCCTGTGTAAATATGTCAGTAGGCGTTTGATGTTAACTTCGTGATCGTGTTTTATATGGAGATAAATGGATTTGAGATTTCTTTTCGTTGTTTTTCTTCTTCTTATATTAGTATTTACATACCAAATTATTGTATTATATTAAGCACGATATTTGAATGTTAGATAGTTGATGCTCATTGTCAGTTACATTTTTATGAACATAGATTATTAACCCTTAATTGGGGTACCATGCGCCCTACATTATTTCAACTTCAATGTAAGCTGTTTAAATTTTACAAGGTTTGATGAACTTGAGATTTATTTTCGTTGTTTTTTTTTTTCTCTGACATAATAACGTTATTAATTTGACTTACATTACTAATATGTTTTTTAAGTCTCTCTACTTACAATAGTTTTTAAAACGAATTCTAGAGTTCATTCAATGACAAATTATAACACTTTTAACGTAACTGTGTAATTATTCCAGCTATAGCTGAAATTTAAAGTTACATTTTTTTCACTTAATAAAGTGTTTTTAATTTGACGAAACTATCTATAATATTACTTATGATGGTGTAAATAAAGCATAAAATATCAATAATTTCAAAAATGAATCCAGGACAGACTACCCTCATTCAAAAAAGTGTTGTCCTATAAATATGACATTGGGTTCTCATGATAATAATCTAGTCTGCGATTGATAATTATTATGTCTTGTATTGAATTTATCTTTTTGGTCATATTTTCAACGAGAATTGAGAATTAAAAAGTCAGAAAGTAATGGGTTAAGCAGGATATTTGAATGTTAGATAGTTGGTGCTCAGTTACAATTTTATGAACATAGATTGTTAACCCTTAATTGCCACTGTGGGGTACTATGCGCCCCACATTGTTTCAACTTCAATGTAAGCTGTTTAGATTTTATAAGGTTTTCAATTTTTTAAATATTATATATTCTTTTAAATAACCGATTGGAGTGCATTCCTTATCGTTCGAGGAATTTTATTGAATTAAAATATTCAATAGCTTACGAGTAGTTAGCATTTTAGTGTCTGGGGTACGAGGTGACCCCAGTGTGACAGGTATGTTATTCTGGAGAAGTGGAGCAGCTAAGGGTTAATTACAATACGAGTTTTAATTCACAACTTTGCATGGTTTTATCTGACATTTTAGTAATTTTATTTTCATTCAAAAACAGTTCAATGAGACTAGGGGTTTTAGAGACTACCCTAATCTTAGACAAGGAAAGATAATGGACTAATAACACAATACCTAGCGTTGTTACTATTTCGCTCCACAAAAATTCGCTCCACGAATCATTGGCGTCAACATTCAGATTTTAAAATAAATATCAATTGTTCTGAATTATAAATTAAATTAATAACAAATGTTTTATATTGCCTTTAAAGTTATTTCAGTGATAATTGATTAACAAAGAAACGTCTATTTGTAACTATCATCTCTCATAACATACCAAATTCAATTGTAATTTAAAGTATATTTGTATGTTATAAATTTTCAACTGACGCCTCTGGGATATTTCTATGGAAATAATAAATCTGACAATTAAAATAAGATGGCCGCCATGAAATTTTGGTAACACTTTTTTATATGGACTAGCATTGGTTGTTATGTATCCATAGTCTTTCCTTATCTAAGACCCTAATGAAGAATAATAATATTTATACCTATGCATGTATATAACATTTAAATCTATGTTCATAGTAGGGTATATATTTCTATGTAACTGGCCATCATTTAACAGTCAATAACACTTGTACGTATCTTCGTAATTAAATTAACAATATTAACTTTTTAATGTTATTCAATTTGATTTAAATATCTATTCGTTAGAAATATAAATAAAATATATTTTTTAATTGACTCTTGAAGCAAAAAAATAAACACTGATAAATAAGCTACTTATGAACAGTCTGGCTTGTACCAGAGTAATGCTGGTCTGCATAAGAATCCATTTAAGTACGTAATGCCTCTTTGACATAAGCCAGACAATTTGTTTCGCTTAAAAGTAGTATCTTATTTTTGCGTTAAGGGTTTCTTAAAAAAATATTTAATTTAATCATTTTTTACGTGAATGTTCAGTTAATTACGACGTCGAAATTGAAATAAAAACGTCATTTTTTTTCAAATCTGTTATTCCTTTAAAATGATAATAAACATTTTTATTTAACTTAGTTTAAATAATTTTTTTTTCATAAAAACACGTTTTAGTTACTGCATAGCCTTTCTATATGGATAGCGTAATGATATATTACAGTTAAAGACCTTTTTCGATATAATACTTGTATTATTAAAACAAAAAATCGCATCAAAATCCGATCTTCAGTTAAAAATTTACAAAACTATAGCCAACTAGATACATACGTGGGCACACAATCAAATTTATAACTCAAACACATCACACCCCTTTTTTGTGAAAAGTAATGAAAACTCTTCTGAACTTTATCCAAGAGAAGGAGTAAGGCAAAACGTCGGAGGAATATAGTACAATGGGCTTACATGATTGCGGAAGCAAGAGCGACCGCCTCTGATACAATAAAATAATAATAAATAAGATGTAATTTAAAATAAGCATCAACCTAAAACTCAAATCTTGCAAATAACGACCCCTAACCCACATCTGTAAAGCCATTAAAATATACACGTACAAATTATTCATTATTGCAATTAAGACCATTTTAGTGATATAATCGGTATGTTACTTATGAAAAAGTTCGTGACACTTTTATAACACGCGTTCTGTCTGAAATGTAAAATATAAAAAAACTACCTCGCTTTGTAATTATAATGTTGTAATTAATGCTAACTAATGAATTATTATTATTGTAGTTATATACTGCACGACAAGTTCTAGTGGGCTGAGGGATTAAATACTATTAAACCCTTCTTTGATGTATATTTATTGTCCCTGCTAGAAGATATTTTTTTACTTGTGTAAGAAGATTGAACTTTGATAATTAATACCGATAAGTAAATATTTTATGCTCTCGTGAAAAGGATTTATCTCAGGGTTTAATTGTTCACTTTGAAGTTAGTGAATACTATACGTAGTTAATTTAATATCGTATTTTTATAATACAGGGGGTGATTTAAGTCTCGAAACGGTCACATTTTAGACCAAAGGTTCCCAACCTTTTTTGCACGTAGACCTCTTTTCAAGGAAGTTCATAGACCCCTCCTATTTTAAATAACTTTTTTAAAACTCTTTTAATAAAAAGCATCGAATATCAAAACTTACAAATTTCCCATAGACCCCTGGTGTACTATAGATCCTTTTCAAACTTTCATAGAACCCCAGGGAGGGTCACATAGATCACGTTGGGAAACCCTGCATTAGATAATTCTTAACAAAAATTGATTATTAATTAGTGTTTTGGAAATGTCTCACTGTCATTTTCAATACTGTGTGATAAAAATGGGGTGTTAATTCTGTTTAAAAATTAATCATATTGGTTTTGACCTCGTCTTGACCCCTCAACTCAAGTTCAAATGAATATGATCATTGATCATTAAATAGAATTTTTAAAACCATACAACTTTGGTCCGAAATATTTTTCCCAGAAAAGAATGCATAATTTAAATTGATCTCTCAAATAGTTCTTGATAAATATTTTCAAATAATATATAGGTGTCTCAAAAGTCATGGATTCATATATTTGAAATAATATGTATTTTAACCCTCCGTCTGTACACTGGGTCTTTTAAGGAACAGTCGAAATTTCAAACTTCAATATCTCTCCTACGAATGGGGGGGGGGGGGGGAGGCTTGTGCTATTTTTATTACCAATGGTTTTTAACTTTAGGCTTTAACAACTGTTGAGGCATGTAGTATTTTTTGAAAGTCTATAAAACTTTGAAAACGCGACTGTTCCCTAAAAGACCCAGTGTACAGACTCGAAAAATATAGTGTACAGACGGAGGGTTGTTTAAACAGTTAAAATTTTAGTGATACCAAATGCAAATGATATGTAGATCTAAACTTTTTGTTATTGATTTTTTTTAAATATATCTCTTATCGATTAGGAATAGTTACATAAAAACGAAAACTACTCCAATATTTTGGGGTTATTTCATCCCCTTATAATATAAGAGGGCAGAAAATCAACAACCAAACAAACTCCAGTTATTCCCTAATTTAGAAAGATTAAAATAAGCATAGAAATTTTATGATACAATAAAAATTGATCCGGAGAAAGATTTTTGTATCAAAAATAAGAAATAATCACACTGTGTCAGTGGGTAGTTATTTATACCTATTTAATACCCTGCAGATAGTGTTAGCTGCTTTTTTGTGGATGTAGTTCATATGTGACTAACGATATAAAAAAAATCCCACAAATAAAAACTACTTAAATATGAGTCCGCGTATTCAAGAAAATGTCTGCACTGGATAAATAACTACTTTAGAGAGATCCATTAATTGATATGTGTGTTTATATTTAATATATTATATACATATACACATTATACATAGATGCGTATATAAGATGTTATGATGGTAGTGGAAATTTCATGGAAGGGCGGAAAACGATGTGAGTGGATTAGATTACAAACCCGCGTAATTGGCATAATGTCAAGGATCGGGGCATTAAAATGGAAATGGGTTGAATATATTGCTCTATGGAAGAACCAACACAACAGTAACAGTCAGATGGCGGGAAAGATCAAACAGGACGCAGTTTGCGGGAGGGGGAGGGGTGATACCGCGGATCGTTGCGTGAAATGCATAATCAGGACCATTGGAGTGTTTGTTGATATAATTATTTCATCGTTTAATGTGGGTTGATGGTTTGGGAAATAGGGTAAGAAAAGGAAATAATGTTAATGATTGTTATTAATAGAGAAAGAAAGTTATTGTGGATATCTGAATTTTGTTTCAGTTTTCATCAATTTTTAGAAGTACACTGCCATGAAAAACTCTTGATTTTGAATGTAAATATACAGATTTCAGTCAATAAAAATCCCCAAAGTAGTGAAAAGATATGTTTATTCCCAGTCAAAATAGTAAAAAAACAATTTCTCGTTACTGTACGTCAATGTTTTCAACATGAGTAAACCTGACCTTTCAGGCATATAATTCAAAAACCCTTAACGTGGAAAATTGTATTTTAGATATGCTAGGATTATTACAGAAGTTGTAATTAAGTACTCTTATCAACATTTAAGATTTTTGCAGTTTTATATTTACAATACGCAAAAAATGAGGGTCCAAAGACTTTTGCATGACAGTGTACGTCCGATTTTTTTTGTCGTTGTTGACTCAATGGAAATTTTTAATCTTGAATCACATTCAAGTACAATTTTTTATGTTTGATTTAAAAATAATTATTTACCCATTACTTCCCGACTTTTTTGATCAAGTTCTCAATACAAGACATAATAAAATAATTATATTATCAGTCGCAGACTAGATTAATATCAAAAGAACCCAATAAAATATTTGTTGGTTAGCCCTTTTTTAACGACAATAATCTGTACCTGGATTTATTTTTGAAATTATTAAATTTGTTATGCTTTATTTACATTCTCATGAAAAATATGTAACTTTAAATGTCGGCTAGCTGGAATAATTACACTGTTACTTTTAAAGTGTTATAATTTGTCATTGAATGAACTCTAAGTAGAGACATATTAGTAATGTAAATAAAATTAACAACGTTATTATGTCAAAGAAAAAATATAGAAAATATGTCCTATAAATAGGACATTGGGAAGTCATGGGTTAATTTGAATTTTCTTTCCATTCGAAATGTCGAGAATTACTTATGCTAAGACGTGTATGGTTCCTGTCGAATTTAGGTTAAATAGGAGATGAAGAAGAAAAAGAATGTAAAATAATACAGACTTTTGTTATAGTCGATAAAACAGGTCGCACGTTATTTTGTCAGATTCCCATTTTTTTAAGAAGTTGTATATGGTAATTAAGGTGTTTAGTTATTCCGAGATATAAAGTAACCTAAGTTCTTCCTCAGGAAGCAAGCTATCTCCCTGCCAAATTTCATCAAGATCGGTTCAGCGGTTTAGCTATGAGAAGATAACAAACAGACAGAGAGACAGACAGACTTTTGCATTTATAAGTAATATTAGTATGGATCTTACTAATAAAGATCGGTTAAGCGGTTTAACTGTGAAAAGGTATCGAACAAGACAGACAGACACACTTTCGCATTTATAATATTAATATGGATCTTTCCAATAAATCAGTTCAGCTGTTTAACCGTGAAAAGGGAACGAACAGACAGACAGACACACTTTCGCATTTAAAATATCAAGTATGAATTTTCCAATAAAGATGCTTATAGAATATTGTATTTCAGTTCTATAAGGTCGTCAAGTTGACCACCCTTGTTATATTAATTTTTCAAAAGAACAATACAAGCAGTAACATTGACCTTTAAACTATCTCACATTCGCGACGGTTGTTCTAGTCCGTGGGGGTCATCTTTCTCTCACACACACACATACATACATACACGTAAACCGGAAGTACGTACCACTGGGTTTAAATTAACGGAAACTACATGCATACGGGGTTGGCGCGCGGGTGCGAGCGAGACGACATTATTGTTTTACAGTGTGAGATAGACAGAGGTGGGTTTCGAGACAATGTCAGTCTGTGGGATTCTAGAGGTGTCTTGCCCACCTGCGTCTTTGAGTGCTGCTTCTAGTGTTTTGGGTTAAAATCAGAAATAATGTGTTTTGTCATGTGTATGTAATAATAATCTTTCGTCAGATTTTATTAAAAATATTATTTATGTGGATTTTTGTGTAAAAAATATCCATACTTTTCTCAGATGTTTTTTTAGAACTACTTAGAGTACACTCATCTCGCGTGATTTAGCGAACTTCCCCTATCCCCACCATAAAACACTAGCTGTTATATTTCTGGGGTCTACGACAAAAGGCAGACATGTACAAAAGGCAGACACAAAATTATAAAATTAATAATATCTTTGAAGGGTGAGAGGCTTATACACTACGTAAGGTAGGGGACCTTCTCAAAAAAATATGTCGTTACAGTAAATTAAATAATGCATTATTATTTTTAGGGAGGGGGCATATTGCATAAACTCTCCCCCTCAAATATATTATTAATTTATAGAAAAAATTGTCTGCCTTTTGTCCATGTCTGCCTTTTGGGAGTCTACCTTTTGTCTGTCTGCCTTTTGTCCATGTCTGTCTTTTAGGAGTCTGCCTTTTGTCCATTTCTGCCTTTTGGGAGTCTAACTTTTGTCCATGTCTGTCGTTAAGGAGTCTGCTTTTTGTCCTTGTTTGCCTTTTGTCCATGTCGACCTTTTGGGAGTCTACTTTTTGTCTGCCTGCCTTTTGTCCGTATATGTCTTTAACGAGTCTGCCTTTTGTCCATATCTGTCTTTAACGAGTCTGCCTTTTGTCCTTATCGGCCTTTTGTTCATGTTTGCCTTTTGCCCATGTTTGCCTTTTGTCCGGGTTCCATTTTCTGTGCGAAATTTAAAGTCACCAATTGATGTTAAGGTCGGTACGGTTGTGGGGGTCCCTCACGCCGTCGTTAATTTAAGAGGTTGAATTACCAACACCGTCGTTAATTCAAGCGTCGAGTGTATTTCTCAGAGAACGACAAGGATCGTTATATGTTAAAGATAAGAGTAATATGAATTAAAGTAAAATTTGGCAACGTCGAGAACACACACGCTCTAATACAAATTTAATTCATCGTTCCGCTTACGTGACTTGTATAATTTCTTTGAAAATTAAAAAATTACACGAGTAAGCCCAATTCGCAAAAAAATTATAAGAATATTCTTGAAAAACCTTGAAATGATCACTACCTGTGAGAAAAAAATATTGTCAAAATAAAATCAATAAAATCTTTGCTCGGAGGCAAGAACCAAATAGCAGTCCGCAATTTTGTATTTGAAATTTGTTAACTGGGATATAGAAAACTCAGCTATATGGGTCCTAAGATCTAAGGGTGCTGCTTTTAGATAGGGCAGTCCGTCAAACAAGTATTTTGTAAACCACTGTATCTAATTAACGAAATGTCCGATCAACCCCGTCTTTCGCAATTTAAATTTTCTATAACCTTTTTTGTCATCATTTTAACAAAAAATGATTTTATACCTTTCATAATGGCGCTTAAAATAAAAGTTTTACTTAAAAAAAATAATTTGAAAGGTATACAGTTATATATGGTCAAAAAAGTGTTATAATTGATTGTAATGTATTAAATTTTGTTTTCAAAACATGAAAGATGGGGTTGATCCCAAGGTAAGTAAATGACTAGGTATGCTGACTTGCCTTGACCAACCAGCGCGGACGAAATGACGTCACCACGAAGTTCTTTTTAACACTCTAGATTTCAAATGGTCGCCAACGCTGTGTTTAATATTATGGCAGTTAAAATCATAGATAAATAAAAAAATCAAGTAGGTAGAAAAGAACTTCGTGGTGACGTCACAACTCACAAGTCAGCAAACCTGTACATTTACTAACCTTGGGTTGATCCAACTTTTAGTTTACTCTAAATGTTTTTATTGATTTTATTTTGACGATATACTCGTATCATTGAAATTACAGATAGTGAATAATTCCATATTATAAAACACAAAATATCCAAAAATTATACACCTTAACCTTCCTCGTGAAATACTCTATCTAACAGTGAAAACCGAATTAAAATCTGTTCAGCAATTACTGTAAAAAAGATAATTTACAATTATAAGAACAAAAAAATGTATAATTTTTTATTCACAAATAATTATTAAAGGGGTCTATGAACTTTGTCATTCCTTCAAAAAAGTTCTTCGTGCAAAAAAAGTTAGGAACCCCTGATCTATAGGTACCTATAGTTAATAGAACTAAAAAAAATATTGCATTCTTTCTTTACACTAATTAAAAATGACAATCACTTATTTTGAACTTTTTTTTTCAAATTAAACAAAAATCAAACAAAGTTTATTTTCATCTTTTTTATTAATACTCACTCAACCAAACCCCTTAGGTCCGAATATTTACTCTGTGGAGAGCCCCTTCTCACTTTTCGAAAGCGTTTTTACAAAAATACACGAAAAACATTATTTGCGAGATATCGTTGTTATGATACGTTAATGGCATTTTTGTCAGTTTGTTCTACATAATATGTACTTTCGCGTGAATATCTGAAGCACTCCAAGCTCTTCCTGACATTGACATCGACCTTCCTGTCGAAGAATGATTTTATTGTAATTCGATATGCTATACACTTTGTTGTCGTACTTTTCATATTACTATAATATATGTGTATGAACATAATATATACATTCACAATGCATAAACAAGTATATCGTACATATATGTAAGCAAGTATTGTACATAAAAGTTGTGTTTACTTTATCGATATGAAAACTTACACTAACGTTATTTTAATGAGAATGCTTGTACAGTCGAAATCGATTATAACGATATCGTTTAATACAACATATCGGTTGTAACGAGTTAAAATAAAAGTCCGATTAAATCCCATAAAATACTGCCTTTTTACCGGTTTTTATGACCTAATTTGACTGGTCGTTTTGTTGTCGTTATAACCGATTTCGACTGTATACTTAAAAGTTTTTTTTTTTTTTTTAATATAACGTACCTAATTGTAATGAATGAAAATTGGAAGATATAATCCACGATTTAATTCGATATTTTTTTATTACTTTAACTTTGTACTAACTTTGTATACAAAAATATTATATGTAAAAGTACCTACATTAGGGTGGGTCAAATTGTATGGGGCCGAAAAAATCTCTATGGGGAACTCGCGATTCTGGTACTATGGGCCATAACAAGTATTTTTGCCAATGGAACAATACCTCTAAAATCATTTTCGAGCTAGCCGAAATTTGTCTGAAGATATTTTCCAAAATACTCAAAAATCGATCTATTTAGTGCATTTCGAATGTACAAAAAAATTATTGAAAATGTGTATACAGGGTTTTTTTGGGTTATTTTCAATAATTTTTTTGTACATTCAAAATGCACTAAATAGATCGATTTTTGAGTATTTTGGAAAATATCTTCTGACAAATTTCGGCAAGCTCGAAAATGATTTTAGAGGTATGATTCCATTGGCAAAAATACTTGTTATGGCCCATAGTACCAGTATCGCGAGTTGCCCCGTGGAGTGAAAATAATTGACCCACCCTAACCTACATACTACATACTAATATTTACAGAAATTGAAAATTTACAAAATATCGTTTGATACATTTTTAAATGATTAAGTTTTTGGTAAAGAAGGGCAGGAAAAGTTAGTGGATCAGTGAAACTGGATATTTTTAAATTTTACTGTTTTATTTGCAATTTTTGTAGCACACTATATATTTTTTGCTTATAAATAAATGCAAAAGTGTCTTTGTTTGTTTGTAACCTTTTCACGGCTAAATTTCTGAACCGATCTTGATGAAATTCGGCAGGAAGATAGCTTATATCCTGAGGAAGAACATAAGCAATTTGGAATCTCGAAAAATTTTGTGTGATCATGTACACGCAACCTATTTTATCGACTATCATAACAGAAATCTGCAATACCTAACCTTCTTCTTCTTCTTCTTCATGGGTTCTATGTTAAGTGGATTTTCTCCTTTTCTGACAGCTCCTCCCTAACCTAAATTCCACGCGAACGAAGTCGCTGATAACAACAGCTTATGTATAGTATTATAAAGTAACAGTTTAGTGTAGAATAAATGAAAAAATCTTTTCTAATAAGGCAATAGGGTATTTGACTAAATTTTAAAATATATTGTAAATTGTGCGTATGTATACAATAGATACTTCCACAGTATCTTTTTCCAAAATAATGCCGAAAAAACACTGAAAATAATATTTTTCTATTTAAATGAAAAAATTCCCGCCAAAACGCGCATTCAAAGTAACGTGGTTGCGTGACGTAACATTATGATAAATAAACTGAATTCAACCAATAGGGATCGAGTATTCTGACGTTTATAGCATAAATCGACGTCATACCAGTGGCAATTCATTTAGACGTGTTTGCGATCACGTGACAATTATATTAAATATTACAATTTAAAATTAGGTTTATTATTAAAATACTGACTTATTTCAAGTAAAAAAACACTTGATTGTTAATTATAGTAATATATACTACACTATTTAGAACAGTTTAGTCTTTATTATTAATAGTGTCAAATACCCTATTATTGTAGTTAACAGTTATGCAATGAACCTATTTAAGATGCTCAGTTATTACTAGTTAATATTAGGTTAAATTAACATTTCTTACAACTCAAAAAGAGATTTTTAAATATCTTTGTATATTTTAAGTTTTCTTATAATTTTTTTATTCTAATATAGAAAACTGTTTTTATAGTTATTTATGTATATTACGTATTGGGTTTTTTTAAATCACACATATGTTATACTTATGTATGATAACAGTTATATAACGTAATATATTTTTTATTCGTTTTCATTGGTAGTCATAGATTACAACGTTTTTATTTCCAAACAACAAAGCACTTGTAAATGATTTGTGATAAGTAGTTTTGAAATAAAGCAGCGAGTAAAAAACTCATTAAGTTGATAAATAGCAATCTTAAAGAGAAAATTAACGTCGCTTTTCACACAACCTAAATAAGCGAAATGTCTTTATACTGTGCAATTAATATTATTGTAAATTACTACGGGAAATTTTTTGACAATAGACAAATTTTTCCGTCAAAACTTTCACATAAATTATTAAGTTTAAAAAAAATATATTTGTTATACGATGTATTTTGTAGGGCTCTGAAGAAAAATCTTCGACTCTGTTTTGTTTATTTAAAAAATATATTTTGAAAAAAAAAAAAACATTTAAAAAAAAAAACTTTGACGATCTATTTTTGTTTAAACTTGCAAATTCAAAAATACAAAACTATTTTTTTAAATAGGACATCGTATATTATTGTATTTAACACTTAGGGACTCGCTACTGGGTCTAACGGACCCAGTCATTCGTATTTTGGTTAAAATCTTTTAAAGTTTGAAGTGTGCAACATTGCCGCTTTCAGTATCTTTCAACGATAGAATAGCACGGCAGATGACGGTCATAGTCGTCAGTTTGTTCAAATTGTCATAGCTAAATTTGATACAGAAAGCGACTGAGATGTGATTTTATCCCAAAGAAGATATTTTAATTTTTTTAATTTTCAAATTTTTTTTTTTTTTTTAATAATGATTGATCTCTCATTGTTAATTCATATAAGTACATTATAGTAGTGTAAGAAAATATAGACGATTTTGTTTAAATTAAGTAATTACAGAAATTTCAACAATTACTCTAAATCTTGTCATAAAAGTATGGAAAAATTCCTTATATTTTTGTAATGACTGTTTGACAATAAATATTAGTATATGATTGAATATTATCTTTCTTTAATGACAAATTATCCTTATAAGAAAATAAATGTGCACTTCTATTCAGTAGTTTTGGAATAAACATTTGATATTAAACTGGGTCCAGCGCACCCGGTAGCGAGTATTTATGTTACAAATCAAGGCGCGAGTCCCTAAGTGTTGAAAGTATGTTGTTTTACACATGCAATGCCATTTAATTTTTGTATAGTATTTCTAAATTCACTAATTTTTGTGTTAGGTATGGATTTCGATTTATTGATTTAAAAAAAATATTTTCCATAAAAGTGTGAAATCAAAACCATTATTTATTTAATAGAGTCAGAATTTGAACCTTTCTACCGACTGTCTATACATATATAAAGTTTGATTTTTTTTAAATTCATTAAAAGAAATTAATTATATTACTATGGTTCGATTTTTCAAAAAGAAATCTTATAAATTAATACACGGTACATAAAATATACTTTTACATACAGAATTTCATTCTCTTTTTATTTAACTGTCACGAAACCATAAAAGTTCGAATAAAATTTGATTAAATTCAACCATATTGAAACCAGGAATTTTACATGAAGCGTTAAAATATAAGTATGTTTAAGATATAATGTGACATTAATATTATGTAAGCTCGTATAATATGTAATAAAATAATAATTTATGAACTTTAAACTCTGAAGTAAGCGAAATTAATAAATATTAAATCTTAAATTTATGTTGATTTGATTTTCAATAAACACATATATGTCATCTGTGTAATAATTTTTTTTATGGAATCGTTTTACTTCCATCAGGAATAGGTATTCTTTAAATAAAGATAATAATAAGTTAAATGGATAAAACAAGAATATTCGTTGGGAATTTATTCCACAGGTATAGCTAATTATTTTAGTATTGGGTAGAGGGCATTTTATTTTAAGTATATATTCAAGTTATTCAATATAAATTTTTATTGAAATATATTACAATTTTACAAAATTATGAGCCTCGATAAATATTTTTCTTTATAGTTTCATCGAAATTTTGGGATGAGTTTTTTGAATTTTTTTTTATCAATATCTATGGTTGTGTGTACCCGTTTTTTGTTACTTAATTTTTCACATTACGGTTCGAAATTTTTAATTAATTTTTAACACCTTTTTTTTTAATTCAAGCAATCTTAAACATTAGAAAATATCAAAATTTATGTTGTTTAATAATAATATATGTATTAATTGTATTAATAAATATTTTTTTCTTTTCAGGTAAATTGCAATAATACTCCAATGTTTTTCACGTAGTATTTGGTATGTATTAAACTATTTATTAATGTATTTTACAAACATTTTTCGATAGTTACATTTAGAAAAATAAATATACAAACTACAAGACTTATTTCCGACATGAGATATTTATTAAATTGACTGTAACTCAGGCAATTTTCGAAAATTTTAATCTAATTTTTTTTACATATTTTTGAATATGTATACTTTAAAAAAATGCATTAAAATCGATTTTTTTACATCACAGTGATTTTTTCCATTAAGAGGGTTATAAAAAAGAAGCCTTATGTCAATTTCTATGTAACAATTTAATATAAATAGTAGCAACAAAAATAGGTATTGTATTCTTAACCGGACAAGATTTTTCTTACGTATTTAATAGCGCTGAAAATGAATTTGACCAAAACAATATTTTTTATCAATTTTAAGACACATTTGACCAAATCGAATTAATAACTTTTGTAGATTAGACTTTTCTCATCAATTTGATATTTTTTGTATCGCTGTACGACCATTTTTGACCTAGTTATGAAGAAAAGACTTTCATCTTTACAAATCGACCATTAAATTTTAAAATATGGCTTTTGCTTTAACCGCAATAACTCGGTCAAAAATGGTCATATAGCAATACAAAAAAAAAATACAAAAAATTATCACGACTCGTAGAGGCTCTCAAAATTCATTAGAATAGCATATAAGAGAAATATACATTCTATAACAGTGGTTCCCAACCAGTGGTACGCAAGAGCTAAAATATGGTCCTCTTAAAGGTTTCTAACTTAAATTTCAGATTTCAAAACATTAAAGAAGAAATGTGAAGATCCTTTTTGAGTTTTTTATTTCAAATCTTTAAAAAATATAAAAATGAAATGTGAAGACCAACTTTCGGACTTTATTTTCAGATTGATACAGTTTATTTTTTAACCTTGTGGTACCTGCTAATAATAATGAAATCAAAGTGGTCTCTGGTCAAAAAAAGGTTGGGAACCACTGTTCTATAAAAATTAACCATACCATTTTTAAACGATCCTTTCTTTCTTACATTATAAACACCAAAGAAAGACAAAAACATATGTGAATCGTAAAAAAGTAGTTCGTCTGACATGTGCACATACACATCCTTCCTGTCAGCTGACGGTCTACCTGCATTCACTTGGCACACCTTGATACCTGAGGTAACAACAACAACAGAGAATAAAACGAGAGAGGTGTAGTGTAGTATAGTGAAGCGCAAGATGATAGCCTGCATGCGCTACTACATTGGTACTTATAAGTTTAAATAACAGGTGGTAAAAAGGCAGTTGTGTATATCATCATTGGGCGCGTGCCGTTGTCAAGTATCAGCTGGCTGGATGGAATATTTATATGTATGTATGTGTGTGTCTCTCTCTCTCTCTGTGTGTGTGTGTGTGTTAAGTTGGCGCCAATTTTTGTGATTACATTTTGAATGGTATACATGCTATTGTGTTCTAATTCTAAATAAATAAAAATATGTTTATTTACAAAATCTTTAGGCTTCCGTGGTGATCTTGATATAGATCTTGGTTTCTGGGTATAAACCGCATCGATTTGGTCATGTTATCGGCCAACGTTTCGTCACATATTACAGTGGACATCTTTAGTTATTTATGAACACATTAGTTTATTTATGTTGTATTAGCTTAAAGATAATTCATCTTTAGGAACATTTATAATTTCGTTCTGTCCGTCTGTATGTCTGTCTGTCTGTATGTATTTCACAGCCCTCCCATTCTCTTATTTATCTGTACTCTCTAAACCTGAAATAGTGAATTTTCACTAATTCACAGTGTATATTCACTGTTTGCCACAGCTAAAAGTCGGCCACTTGGAATTAGTGCATATACACTTATGTACCCAGTGAAATTCACTGTTTTCATAAGTGCATCATTTCACTGGGTACATAAGTGTATATGCACTAATTCCAAGTGGCCGACTTTTAGCTGTGGCAAACAGTGAATATACATACACTGTGAATTAGTGAAAATTCACTATTTCAGGTTTAGAGAGTGGATAACTGAAAAAAATTATTAATATTTATTTATCTAAAAACAACATATAAACTATAACAAAATAGAAAAGTATGGTAAAAAGATATAAGCTTACTGAGAGTCATTGTAAGTTGTAAGTAATGCATATTACTTACAATTAGAATAAAAGTGAGGTTAGGTTGTTTATTAGCCCACATAAATTGCTAATTCTTCCTTATGGGATGGTAAAAGATTCTAAAAGTTTATTTACATTGAAGAGCAGGCAGAAATTTTAATACTTTAACATAATTTTTAATATTAATTCTAATATAATTTTCATAAACATACTATGGAAAATTTTGAAATACACAAATGAGGTTAGAATTTATTTTCGCGTTTAAATCATTAGTATGTTATATCTTTATTTTATTGGGATTATTGTATTTACAACAGTGATTGTTGTACAAACAATAAAGCTGACGTTTTTTTTAAATGACAAATTCCAAATTAGAAAATATAATCAATTCTAGACATCTTAGCAATCATAAAATATGGTTCGAGACATAATTAAAATAATAGTAACTTACCCTTTACCACATTTGAAGTTGCTTCATCAATGGATGACCGAAGTTTATCCATTAATTGATCAATCGATAAATCAACGTATTCACCAGACATAGTTTTCTGAAAATAAAAACAATTGAATATTGTTTTGACAGTAATCTATGATAGTGTATAGGTATATCGAGCATGTCACGAAGTGCAAAAAATAAATTATTTATGAACATAATATAGTTATAAATATGAATTCCATTGAAGAAACTATAAATGCTAATTATTTTACACAAAATTTAATTAGTTTTATGTTTTATAAAAATCATAAGTTAATTTTATATTTACATTACAAATCATTGGTTATAACCTATAAATAATATCCACTGATGATTACATTTAATATAAATTTCCTTCTCATAATAAAAAATAAATAAATGAATAAAAGCTATATATTATATAAACCATATCATGATATTAATTAGAAAAACAAATGTAAACTTACCTTATTAATCACGCACGATAAAAGCACTCACACAATGTAATCGTAAAATGGATGCCAGCAAACTGTTATTTACGACGCATGCGCAAAAAAGTCACTGGTTTATCAGTGGTTCCAACTGATAAACCAGTGAGTTCTGCCTTCACTGAGGGAATCAGTGGAATTCTCACTAATTCAGTTTAAGAGAGTATACTTGTTAAGATCGAATTTGGTATACTGATGTAAATTGGTGACTCAAAAACATAAATGATGAGATTTTTGAAAAAAAAAAAAAAATGTTTATTGAATTACTTTCTCATAGACTGAAAAGTGTACTAAATTTTCATCTACCCTATTGTCTTTAGACAGTTCTCCTAAAATGCAACAAAATGTCTTAGGACCTTTTGATTTTAACCCTTCAGTCACGATATGTTTTTTATCAGTGCGTCTCTAAGTTTAATTTCTAAATTATCGAAGCAAAAATTAATAATTTCAGATAAAATTATAGCGAACACTGTAGCAAAAGTGTTTATGGAAAAAGTAGAAATAACTTTTTTTTATAAATCGTCAGACGAATACATACATTTATAGATATTACATCTTTCGTCAAATGAAACAGCTCTTGATACGTATTATCAAGCAGAGAATGTTAGTGAGAATGGCTACAGAACCTTATCATGCTCACTAACCCGTGTTATTTTATATTCTTTTTGAGTATTAAATAAATAAATAAATACTTTTTACTTATGCCTATACATAAATTGAAAAGTTAGCAAATATATTTGCATATCTCATAGTACTTTCTGTTAAAAAATGAAAAATTTCATATTACTTCTATTTATTGTACAAACAACATTTTGTTCATATCTTATGCCGTATTTACACCGAAGAAACAAAACAGAAACATCGTGACTTTTTTTACAAAAGTGCAATAAACCCCATACATTTTTAAATACGAAGTGTTTTTCGGTGTAAACACCGCGTTATAAACAGTTTTCTGAAAATACAAAAAAACCATACATTGGAGTATTTTTTTAATTTTTATTTCGATTTACTCAATAATTATTTGCAATGGAAAAGTCTAATAAAATTTAGGCCATGAAAATTTAAACTGGCCAAAAAAAATGTTTGATTTTTATACTTAACACTATGTTTACATTTAACTTTTTTTTTTTTTATAAATAAATTTGTCTTTTGAAACCTGTTGGTCTCTTTTAGACACATTTAACTTATTAATTAATCTCCTTCCGTATTGTTAAAACAATCATTATACTTAATAAGTTCTATTAATAAATAATCCCCTCAACTCAATTGTAGTAAGAGTATATAAACGTATATACTTTAAACAAGATATGATTTTCTTCCGTTAAGAGTCTTGGTATGTCTAGAACCTTTGTCTCAGATACAGAGCATCATAATCGAAGTACAACAAGCTCTTGAATCTTCGAGTACCATACATAGTTCTGCCTGAACCTAGTACATATAAAGATAATGCAAAGTCCTTCGTCGAATGAAAATAAATAACTTTGTATTGCATTGATCGAAACCAGAGATCCTGTGCAATTTATTACTGATACTCGTATATGTTTTCTTTCTTTGGATTAATTTAAGTTTTCTATATATTTTTTTTGTCGTGAAGAGGAACTTTTTTAATGATATATACCGATCACATTGCATGTCGGTATAGTTCTTTGAGTGCTTCTTTTTATCATTTGTAAATAATTTTGTTGTAGTTGTAGTTATATTTTACTATTCATTGCATACTTGAAATCTTTTGATTTTTACGTTTTTAACTATAATCATCGAAGAAAGGGAATGTGAAAATATTTTTTTATTTTTAAAATAATTACACTATGCAACAAAAAAAAATCGCAGAAATTTGAATAGGTGATTTAAAAGGTATTTGTCATTTTGAAACCGAATTCGTTGCCCAAATGATTCCATCACGTCAGATTTTTTAGATATTCGAACTTAAAAGTCCCAAAAATGACAATTTTGGCAATGTTGGGGAATTTATTACTAAGTAGTTAATTTTTTTCTGAAGTTTTCTTTCATGATTTCGAATCAAAATGATTTTTTACGTTTTACTATGCGATTTTTCTTTACCGAAATATACTACACACAAAAAAAACTGTATTGGACCAAGAAAATCTTGTTTTGTATATAACGAAAACAATATTTTCTTAATATAAAAAAATCACTCTTAATCAAACTGCATTATTTCTTCGTCCAAGAATACTATAGTTGGTTTAAGAATATATTTCTTATCTTAAGAAAATATTGTTTTCGTTATATACAAAACAAGGTTTACTTGGCTCAAGTAAACCTTTTTACCTGTGTACTTTGAAGATATATGAAGTAAAGTTCATTGTATCTACTATACTACACACTCTATTAACAAAAATATCATATCTTCAAACTAGTATATCTCGGCTAAAAAAATCGTACAGTAAAAAGTTAAAACTCATTTTAAAGAGGAAAGATATACTATTTGTTACCGTAACCGAAAACTTTTGAAAAAAAATTACCTACTTGATAATAAATTCTTTAACATTGCCAATGGGACTTTTAGTTTAGAATATCTCAAAACCCTGGCATGATGAAACTAATTGGGCAACAAATTAGGTTTCGGCATGCCAAAAGCGTCCTAAATTTTCTATTCGGATCTCTGTTATATTACAAAAGTATTTTTTTTGTTGAATAGTGTTATTATTGTGGAACATTATTTACTAATCAAATTCTATACTACAAAAAGCAGAAACCATAGACTAGCCTTGAAAATAATATAAGTCAAAACTGGTTATAACGACATCGAGGGGATCAGTCATATTAAGTCGTAAAAACCGATAAGAATGCAATTATATAGAATTCAGTTGGACTTATTTTGAGTCGTTATTTTTTTTAGGTCTAATGTCCGGTATTATAAAAGGGTTAGCAAATTTGCAGCACTCACAAATGAGGTTATTAATTTTGTGATAGTATCTATGGATTTGCTACGGAATTTAGAGCAGTGATACTTCAACGTATTGTAACAAAGTTGGCGACTCTGACCGTATAAAATAATTTTCATAATATCACCACTTTTAATACCATTGGTGTTTACATACAACGCGTGCGCGAAATCTGTCAAAGTCATCAGAAAACTCCAAGATAACTGTCATATAAAGTTTGATATCTCGTTTGAGAGTGCTAGCTAGCTTGCAAATTTGCTAGGTCCTTTATAATACCGGACATCTGTATTATTTAATAAGACTCCATGTTAAAATATTTCGTTAGTACGTACCCCCCCCCCCCCCAATCCCTTCAAAATCGTACTGACGGGTCCCACTGTATAACAAATAAATAAAACGTTGTAATTTTAGTTAACATTTCAATTAATATCCAGTCATTAGAAAATGTTAAATTGAAAGCAGTATTACAAATCGTAACTAATATACCAATGCACTAGTATGTAAAAGGAATAATCAATAACGCTTTAAATTATTCAAGAGACATTTAATAGTGCACTTAATTTAGTCTATTGATTATTTGGAAGTAAATCAACTATATGTAATTGTACTATATCGATTATAGTTAAATTTTAACATTTATTGAAAACTAGCGTTTTGGGCCCGATGTTACCCGAGCTAATATCTACAAAACTATTATTAAATTAATTAATAAAATATGTATATAAATCGTTACTATAGAATTCTTTATTCAATCGAAGATTGATGCATGAAATATGACTGATACATTTTTATTTTCAATTTCGTTTAAATTGTGTTAATTATACAGAAAATGACGTGAAAAATTTAAATTTTCAAACCGCAGGTCTGTATCTTATAACGTTCTTGACATTTGGCCTCTCAAAGTTTTAATTTTTTCAAAATTTTGGAGAAAAATGACTAACTTTTGAACGTGTGGTCGGATTTGATTTTTGTTGACGGATTTGGAATCAGAGTGTAAAAATCTATCTGATAATTATGAACACAACAAAAAAAATCAGCCATATATGCGGCAATTGATTTATATACAAAGTAGTCTATGCTCTTCCTTAGAATGTATATCTGCCAAATTTCATCAAGATCGGTTCAGCAGTTTAGACGTGAATAGGTAACAAACAGAAAGACAAACAGTTATTTGGTATTTATAATTTTAGTATGGATCATTGAAAAAAATAATGCTTATCCTTATTCAATATCGAAAATTATTAAATAAAAAAAAATCGTGATTCTATGTAACCTTAAAAGTAATGGAATATTGAAACCAACTCATTTTTTATTCTGTTTGTTAACATGAGCTTTTGGTATAATATTATATTTGCTTGAATATTGACTGAAATGTTTTTTATTTCAGTTCAAAGTCAATCAGATTATGTATTGGTATTGGTATAGAAGAAATTTTACAAACAAACTAGGTTTGTTAATATTAAATACACGAACGACTTTATATAAAAACCTTGAACAATATCTACATCTCTGGAATACACATACAACTTTATTCAGCTGTTATAGATAGATACATATATATAAGTATGCAAAGCAAACTAAAAGATGACTAAAATTTTCTGGCGTATAAACCTTCTGTGTTTGCTGTGTTCTGCCGCTATATTCGTATATATACTTTACGTATCTATCTTCAAGAGATGCCTCGTTATTCTCTCATCATATTTTCTTCTTCATCGCATTCTAATATTTGTGTTTTGAAAACGTCGAGACAAAAGACAAATATAAACTGTGTGCGCAGGTAAATATCTATTCTCATATAAAATACTTTTGATCATGGATGCTCTGTATACATACATACGTATACGTATACACAGGTGCGTAGCAGCCTAACTTTTCGGAGGGGGTCATAGAAAAAACATAAAAAAAAAATAATTAAATATTTTATCATTTAATTTTTCTGGAAAATCATTAATATACAGTAAAAAAATTCTCATATAAAATACATTTGATCATGGATGCTTTGTATACATACATGTGCGTAACAGTTTAACTTCTCAGAGGGGGGCATATAAAAAACAATATAATTTTAACTTTAAAAAAAAGTGAATAAATATTTTATCATTTAGTTTTAAATAAATAATATACAGGTTGTTCCAAAACAGGCTGATTAATAATCTGTTAACCAAAATTTATCTAGAGCTGTTAAATAATTTTCTTGACTGCATTTTTTTTAATTTAAATTTTGATAGGTTAAAATTTCTAATTTTGCAATAAAAGGTAGTCGAGAGAGATGCACAATATAGCAAATAGAAATTAAGTTAAATCAATTTCCTATAACTCATAAAATAATTATTTTAGTCATGTTCAAAATTAATTATATTAAAAACAGTACAGTTTATATCATGAGAAATTACCGGGCTTAGGAATGTAATCACATGTCACTATGCATATGAAGCTTCTTATTCGAAATGTTATATACTAGTTTGTTAAAATCTAGAGTATATCTGTGTGCCGCTCTCTTTATACTAAATGCTATAGTCGACCGCTTAAGGTTGTTGTTCACTGAAAGTAGGGGCATCTAGCGAAATTTCGCATGAACTACAGGGTTTTGCTATGTCGGTAATAAAGAACAAATAGATCTGGCAACAATTTACAATATTAGACAAGAATAGAAGATTCATTTTTAATAATATTATAATTATTACTATTGCTGATAATACTAATAATTATAATAACAATAGTAACTATTATTATTATAAATAAAAACATTAAATGTAATCAATAATCACTTGCTATTTACAACGCGCGTCAGTTGTAAAAAATTTCAAAGAGCGCGCCGAATGCGCTGTTGCCATATCGTATATTTACGTCATGTGTTCGGGAATTTATTAAAGTTAAAAATTAATAATTATTTAAAGAGATGGTAAATCATTCTAAAATTTTATATACACATTCCTTAATTACCAATCTATAACATATCCGTTTTTGATTAAAATCTGACGTTTAGTTTTAATACACGAATTAAACGAATATCGAATTCCAAGTGGATCCCTATGCTTGCAATGTATAAGAGGCCAACTTTGCACGTTTATAATTAATAAACGAAATGGTAAACTGACCTGAAATTTTTTTTACAAAAGCGAACTAGCTTACTTAACACAATATTAAAATTTTAACAAATTCTGTAGTGATCGATTTTAGTGAACAACAACCTTAAGTTGTAGTGTTAGATGTGCGACGTTCTATTGAATAATGAACTGGACGAGTCCACAAAATCAAGTCAGTAGCGGATAGTCCAATAATTATTTTTAATTTTTAATGGTAATCTAAAATTCATATATTCTATAAATGTATTTGTGTTTGACTACGCCAATGAACTGACGTCAGTTCGGATTTCCTTCCCTTATTTCATGATATGGACAAAATGTCAATCTTCATTTCTACGTTTTAAGCAGCTGATTATCATAATATAAAATTGTTATTCAAATGATTTTATAGTTGAAAATTTATTTATGTTCATCTGACCGCTTTAAGGTAGTTGGTCCGTAAACATGTTTTCGTCAGATTTTGTTTAAATTGCACAGGAATATTCCCTAGATTAATATCTGAAAAATATCCCATTTTTATTAAAATTGACCATCTCAAAGTCACGAAAAATGATCTCAAAGTTTATATTTTTAACACAGCTTATATGGACTAACCGTACACCAACGTAACGTTTTATTAGATAAAATATAAACGTAGCGTCAGATTTTCATCAAAAACTGACATGTTGTATATTTATATGAAAGAAAACAGTATACAAAAAAATGGAATTATTGACCATCCCGTTTTTAAGATTTAACCAGATTTAACTACCAAACCATCACATAAATTACAGTATTGTTGACAATGTGGCAACAACGTATTCATTTGATTATAGTAAAAAATACACGAAATAATGAAATAATTTTTTACAAAATATGATAAGTGGATTGAAGGGAATTATAATCGATTTCATTAATTATTAATATATTCTGTGGTAGTTTAGATGATTAAATATAATCATTTGGCAAGTAGTTAATAGTAGATAATGTACAGCGTTGCCATGATCATTTCTCTAAATTAAAAATATGTACTCATGGCCTAATGCGATCACATTATGATGGACCAACTACCTTAAATAATTTCCAGATTACCTTATACGATCTAGTGTATTGGAGGGGGGGGGGGGTCGTGACTGACGGAATCCCGCGGCTTCGCTCGCGTAAACTTCGAAACTAATAAGAACCCTCCATATATGATAGGGGATGACACATTACATTTTTTATATTGATTTTTATTCATACCTATAAAAAAACGTAAATATCTCCGATCTTAGTTAAAAATTGTAAAAACGAACCCTCGCCGGTAGGGGTAGAATATCGAATTTTTTAATTTTTTTATTGCAGATTATTTTACCCGACTCCACCATTATAACGTAAGCATATATCAGTTTCTAGAAAACCGGGAAAAGTCAGGGAATTTTTCTATACAGGGAAAAGTCAGGGAATTTTTATAAAAATGCAAAATCACACAAATTCTCGCAAATATTTAAAGAGTGACTTTTTTTTAGGTTTTATATCTAATTGTAAATTTTTTTAATAAAAAACAGGGAAAACGGTCAAATTCTCCTGGAAAACCGGGAAAAGTTAGGGAAATTTGTTCCAGAGAAATACTGGTCATCCTGTATATGCAGATAATCATATGTTTCCCCCCCCCTAACACCTTAGGGGTTAAATTTTGGGAAATGCTGAAATAATTGTTTCATTATTTGTATTGTAGAGTATGTTCAATAAGTTTCAATTAAATGAGAACAAAAAAAAATGTTTTTATATAAACTTTGACACCCTGTTTTAACCCCGTAGGGGTTAAATTTCGAAAAATCCTTTCTTAGTGGGTGCTTACATCATAAAAGGAAGGCACCTACGAAATTTCACGTTTCTGGGTCTAGGGGTTTGGGCTGTACGTTGATATATGAGTGAGTAAGTGAGTGAGTGGTTAAGGACAAACTCTTTTCTTACCCCCTTGTACACGCGCCTGTACACGGAGAGAAAAATCACATAATGTTAACAGGGAAATTCTTATAAAAATTACCGTGCTTCTAATAAAGCGTGCGCGATCGACGGCAACAGTAAAAAATATTATACATCCATTTAAAAATTATTAAAATGAGAAGGAAAAATTGCTGTGCTCCAGCACAGTAAAAATTAGATTGCTGTATCAGAAAACTTCCTTACCGATTTAATAAAATTTCTAATAATACCTAACAATATTTATACAGCCATGAATGAATTTTTATACATATAGCTTATTATTATTTTTTAATAAGAAAAATGAGCCTGTGGCACAAGAAATTGATATTTTTTGGAATTTATGGAAATTAAGGAATTGATTGGGTTTAAATATTAATACAACATTTTTGTGATAAATTTTATTAGAAAAAAAGGTTATTATATATAATTAATATCTGAAACTGAAAGTAATGAAAAAAAGGTCTTCAGTTTTTATTTTACGAGGGCCCCCTCTCTCACATTCTGCCCCGGGGCCGCCGAACTTCTAGTTACGGCACTAGAACTACTTATACCATTTCACTGTAAATAAAAAAGAATACAACAAATTATTTTTAAATTTATTTATAGTAAAATAATATATAGATATGTGTGTTGACTGTTGATATTTGCATTAACTTGTTAGCCGGGTCCAGTGGCGTCGCTAGGGAAGGTCCGTTTCGGGTGACACATATGTTATTATATTATACATATTATACATTATTATACATATGTTAAAAAATATAGCCTATTTACCTCTTTTTTTATTATTTAATGCTTCTAGGCAGTGGCGTATACTTTTCGTGGGGGATTATATACTTATGTGTTAAATTTTGGAAGATATTTTGAACTGTTTTCTCAAAATATACGTTTTTTTAGATACTGAACATTTCGGGGGGGGGGGGGGGTCCCGTTACTACGCCATTACTCCTATGGGATCAAAATGTGTAAAAAAAGACCAATTTTTGATCATTTAAAGTTTATAAGATTGATGCTAACCTTTCAATTAATTAAAAAACAAATGGAAACCACTTGGGAAACCACTAATATTTTTTCTATTATTAAAAATCCGCAGGGGGTCACTTCCGATTTCCGCCCCAGGTGTCACATCCCCTAGCGACGCCACTGGCTGGGTCTACGCGGTAAATTCACTGACTCAATTACGTGATACTTTACATATTATACATTGTTGAAAAGGTTTTTTGTTTTCATCTCTTCAATTAATTAATTTAGTTAAAAATTTAATAATGGATGTAAGAATAAATGATAGAACGTAGTTTTTTTTACATTTGATTACAACTTTTAATTATTCATTATTATTCTTAAGTAACAATCATAAATAACCTCAAAATGCGCGTTACCAGGCTTGTTCATGCATACGTATATTGTAAACACACTTATCGAATAAAAATACTTAAGTAAAAAAGTAGATTAAAGAATAAACAAGTAAAAAAATCATATTAAATGGATATAAGTACGTACTTACGTAGTTGTACTCAAAGAATATACTTTGTAATTGTAATGACGCACTTTTTTCGGTTTAATTTCGATAAATAACTCGCACACGAACTGAGAAATACTGACATGAGAAACCTTGAAATTGAAAGTGAGCGCCGATACAAAACGAAGATACACGATTGTCTCCGACTTTGATCTTTATTCTATTGAAAGCCGCGTTTTTTTTTAACTTTTTATTAGAATATCTCACGAACCATAAATCTGATATCTATACTTAAAGCGTATGATTTTTAGATAATCGTTTTACAAACAAAATAAGCCCATACATACCTCTCAACGATTAACAGTTAATGAAATATTCTTTTTTTAGTTTTTGTGTACTGATATATTCAACAAAATTGGTACCTTCTGTCTTTTTTTCTCTAATGAATAGTAGGAACAGAATTATAAAACAGCACAGTAATTTTAATTGGGCCGTCTAAGTTTTTATAGCCGCTTAAATAATATTTTTTTTAAGAACAACTACTAAAAATTATTTTTTTATCGAGAATGGAACTTTTTACTGTGCTGTTTTACAAATTTTGCTGGGCTATATTGTATATTTTATATTAAGTATTATAATTTTTTTTATTTTCCGGTAAAAAATTGACCATATTCGACATTCGCACACCGTTTATAGTGGAGAGCACTGCAATTTTTATAAGATTTTTCTCTCCGTGTATGATACATATCCAAAGTAGATTGATGTACTAAATAAGATTATTTTCATGTCGGTATGGATAAATTGTGTTGTATTTTTCAAACATCCAAGACATTTATAAAGGAGTTAGGGACTTGTTTTTATTTCGTTGTGGTTCTGTACCAACAGATGCAAGACGGCAAAGAATTTATTTTATTACTGTGAGACGCGCATGAAACCATTAGAGATAAAACTGAGAATAATAAGACGTTATTTCCTACGAAAGGTTATGTGCGTTTTATTTCGCGTTGACTTTTCTTATACCAAAGGATTAGTGACATTTTTATGTTCAGACACATTGTATCTTGTAACATTGAAACGTGCATTCAATGTTTTGTTTGGATTGAATTATTGAAATTGTGTCTACACGACTAAATCACATCTGTTTTATTCATCTATACTTATTAATTTAAAAGTAACTGTCTGTCTGTTTGTTGCCATTTCACGGCTGAACCACGTAACAGATCTTGATGAAATTTTACAGGACTAGATAAAAAAATACAAATTCCACACGAATGAAGTTATGAGTAAACAGTTCGTTTTATAGTCCAGTGCACTTAGTAATTGACCCAATTATTTCGGGTACATTTTTTCTTTTGTGGCTCATTTGAAAGGGGCTTGAAGACAACCCTGTGTATGCGCACTCCCCAAATCCCCCCTCCCGCCGCCATCTTTGATTACTTTTTTATTTTCAATCATTGGGCTCGTTGCACTTGAAAGCGGGCGAAAGGACTTTTGGGAAAGTTCTTCCAACTTTGGACGTTAATAACTTTTTTCCAGAACATCGGAGAGTTTAATTTGATATAAACTTAATTAAGGAGCAAGGTTTGACGAGTGCATCGAGCTCAAATTCATTGCAGTGGGATAATTTGAACGCGAGTTATGAACGATTGAAAATAAAAAAAGTAATCAAAGATGGCGGCGGGAGGGGGGATTTGAGCAGTGCGCAAACTCAGGGTTAAGGTCTTCATCGAAGCCCCTTTCGAATGAGCCACAAAAGAAAAAATGTAGGTACCCGAAATAATTGGGTCACACCTATAAAAATTTCCTAACTGCACTGGACTATTAATTAACAATCAATATATATACAAACATAATTGTAATTTAATTATTGGGTTTAAATCATAGACATAGAGCATGGACAGTGTATCTGATTCGAAAACAAGGCCGTGTCAAAAGAGAGGGGAAATTGTTTAGGATATATTAATATAGAAGTTAGTGGGGATAAGGTGATAGGTAATTTCGTTAAACTAAGGTTGTCAAGTCGTTATATCAAGTGGTCGTTACATCAAAGGTCGTTATATAAAGCAGTGAGTGTAATTGTCCTTATTTAAACAGAAATGTCTATTTCATTTTTCTTAGAAATAGAGATAGATATATGCTAAACGCCGTTTTATCTCTCACTGTTTTAAAGAAATGTTACACCATTATGTTAATACAGATTGCGCGGTCCACACTCTATGTCTATGGTTTAAAAATTATCGAAAAAGTGGCTACACGGTGTATTTTTTATTCGATATAATATTATATTTTTAAATATTGATAATATAATATATGGTAGGGGAGAGGACAAACTATTTTGAAAATTTTGTTGATACCCCAAACGTAACTAATTTTTGTAACCAATTTTTTCCCTTAAGGTTTTATTTTTCTGTAAAATTTCAGCTTTTTAAGGTTGTTGTTCACTAAAATCGATCACTACAGAATTTGTTAAAATTAAAATATTGCGTTAAGTAAGCTAGTTCTATTTTTTAATTATAAACGTGCAAAGTTGGCCTCTTATACATTGCAAGCATAGGGATCCACTTGGAATTCGATATTCATTTAATTCGTGTATTAAAACTAAACGTCAGATGTTAACCAAAAACGAATATGTTATAGATTGGCAATTAAGGAATGGGTATATAAAATTTTAGAATGATTTACCATCTCCTTAAATAATTATTAATTTTTAACTTTGATAAATTCCCGAACACATGACGTAAATATACGATATGGCAACAGCGCATTCGGCGCGATCTTTGAAATATAAAAACGTGGTATTGACAACTGACGCGCGTTGTAAATATCAAGTGATTATTGATTACATTTAATGTTTTTATTTATAATAATAATAGTTACTATTGTTATTATAATTATTACTATTGTCAGCAACAGTAATAATTATAATATTGTTAAAAATGAATCTTCTATTCTTGTTTAATATTGTAAATTGTTGCCAGATCTATTTGTTCTTTTTTTACCGACATAGCAAAAACCCTGTAGTTCATGCTAAATTTCGCTAGATGCCACGACTTTCAGTGAACAACAACCTTAAATCAAATAGCTTAGTAATTAGAAGACTGACAGATAGTGTTGATAACAAAAGTGCATGTTCATTTTTCCGATTTCAGTACGACGGAACACTAAAAATCGATCTAATTTAATATTCACTTCTAATAATATAATCTTAACTCAAGATAGATATGAAAATCACGTTTCTGTGAACTACTTAAAAAACTGATATAAAAACTCTTGAGAAGCAATGAAATTTTAACCAAACCAACATACATAAAAGATCAACCCGTAAATCGAGAAATCATTTGTTTTACGATTCCAAACGTTTTAAAGAACATATATAAATGATTTTCCAATACTGAACTTTATTTTTATTTAGATATCCGAAGTTGCATACATATTTTTTTTAGAATAAGATTTTCTTTACCTCTGTAAAGTTCAAAGGCATCAATCAATCTTGATCGCTTAAATTGACTTTTTTGTAATTCATGTTACTAATAAAACAAGCAACTCTTTATTTACACAGAAAAAATAATTTATCTATGTGTTAAAAAATGTGATAAATGTAAAAAATCCGTGATCGATTTTGCTCCGATAGAGGTTGTTTTGTTAATATGATAATTTTTTACCAATATGAAAATATTCACGTTTATCTTATTGATAAATGTATATTATTACTAACAATGTTCTTAATAAGGTATGTACCTAATAATCTTGTAAGAGGAATTGATATTTGTCTAAAATAAAAGCCAATCACTTTTGACGTTTACTGATACGTGATGTCATTCGCTCTGATTGGTGTTTCATTAAACTTGGCATGGCAGATTGCTGTAGTTTACATTTTTATTTTAATAAAAATTATATTAATTTCGATTTTAATATCAAAATAAATATATTTTTTAGAATTTTTTAAACCTATTTTAAATCATAATTTCAATGATATTTTGTTACCGGCGTCATGCCTTTTGTTATTAAATTAAGTTATTTTATAGTTAAGTATCTATAGATTATGATTCAGTAATGCCAATTATCAAATATTTCTAATTTAGTAGGTACATTTAATAACTAAACAAGTGTCCAACATTGGGTTATGATCCATGATTGGTGCCAGTACCTTATACCATAGTAATGATGATTAAAACATACATATTTTATTTTATTTAATAAAAACAAAACGGGCAAGTACGTGTTGGGAACGCACATGATAGGGTTCCGTAGTCATTCTCACTACGATTTATAAAAAAAGTATATTTCAAAATTTTCGAGACTGAAGGGTTAAAATCAAAAAGTCATTTAACTTTTATTATTGCATTTTAGGAGACCTATCAAATGACACCCCACTCAATGGGGTAAATGAAAAAAATGTGAGTTCACTTTTCAATCTATGAAAAGGGGGTCCAAAATATTTTTGACAATGTTCGTTATAATTTTCTGTGAAAGTACTAATTAAAAGTTACATTCTGAATTTTTTTCAGATTTTTTGAATCGATAGTTTAGAAAATAGAGGGGGAGGGACGCTCTGACAGTGACATTAAAAAGCAAATATATCACGACTGAAGGGTTAAAATCAAAAAGTTATTTGACGTTTTTTATTGCATTTTAGGAGACCTATTAAATGACACCCCACTCAATGGGGTAAGTGGGAAAAAAAATGAGAGTTCACTTTTCAATCTATAGAAGGGGGGTTCAAAATATTTTTGAGAATGTTCGTTATAATTTTCAGTGAAAGTACTAATTAAAAGCTACATTCTGGAATTTTTTCAGATTTTTTAAATTGATAGTTCAGAAAATAGAGGGGGGGGGACGCTTTTTTAACGACTTTGGAGAGCAAATACATCGTAATTAAAGGGTTAAAATCAAAAAGTTCTGATACATTTTTTGTTGCATTTTAGGAGACCTTTCTAACGACACCCCACTCAATGGTGTAGGTGAAACTTATTTTTTGAAAACACTTTTCATTTTATGAAAGGGGGGTCTAAAAAATTGTTATTTTCAAAAATCTTATCATTTTTGTTTTTGGGTCATTAATCTTTGACCGTATACTAAATTTCATCTTATTATCTCAAAATTTTTGAAGACGGACGGACATGGAGAAACTATAAGGGTTCCTAGTTTTCTACGGAACCCTAAAAAGGTAAAAATACTATTAAAAATATTCCAGAAAAAAATATCGAAATATTCAATAATTTAGATTTTGAGACTAATTAATAATTTTACAGAATTAATAATTTTAATGAAGACATATTATTTAAGATTGATACGAGTAAAGATAGTCCAGTAAGGAAAGCAGAAATATAGCCCATATCGGGAACTAATTCGGACCAAAATGATTTTTGGTGGAAACGTTCTACTAGTGTCCCTGATCATCCCACAAAAAGTCCGAGCTGATCCGAGTTGTGCTACCGCCGCCATCTTGAAAAAATGGCGGACGGGTCACGTTTTTCCATAGTTTTTCGTGTTTTTCTCTGAAACCGTTCATTTTACGAATACGGTGCACTGGACTTTTTTTGTAGAGTATAACATTTTCTTTAAAATAAGTCCAAGGTCGTTAAGATCGGTTTATAAATAACACAAGGAGTGCCGGTTTTTAAAATCACAATAAACGGAGAAAATAATATTTCGCATTTTATTTCAATTTTACTTGACTCTTAATGCTACAATGATAATTTTATATAGAATCTTTATGAAATATCATAAATTTGTGCATATAATAAGACCAAAAACATGAAGATTAACATAATGGTAACGGAAAGAGGGTTAATATTCTTAACCCCTACATTAGTGTGTACCAGAATAAGATATATGTCTACTACAGAACTGATGTAAAATGTTCAAATTATAATGATATTTTATTAAATATTGAAAATATAATACTTTAACACCATTAAATAGGTATTTGATGTTTTCAGAGACGGCTTAAGGAGATATCTCAATCCAGGTGTTTCTATGAAAATTTGGCCCATTTGGTGCAAATACACTTTTATTTCTTTTGCAAATAACATTTTATTTCAAAATGACAATGTTTTTTTCTGATAAAAAATAAACTTTTATAATTTTAATGCAGAACGATGAGAAATAACAAACGTTTGGACGCAAATAAATCGATCAAAATTATGGTCGTATAGTAATACAAATAAAAATTAAATTGAAGAGAAGATAAGAGAAATGTCTAATGTACAAATATAATTAATTATATTTGATCAAAAAAATGCACCACAGGCCATGGAGGCTCTCAAAATTGTAGTAATTTTTTTTTTCGGTCATTCATCAAAAAAGAGATTATTCTGAAGACAAAAAAATTTAAGTAATGATTGGAAACAAGAACGCTTAAGTTTTAAAACCTTATTTTTAAAACTGTTTTATGAACATTTTTCACGGAGTAACAGCCATTCAAAGATATCTTTAAAAAGTTGGAAAATTAGAGTGACCCTTTATCTCTCTAATAGCAATATGGTATGTTTGATCGCTTACGGTACAAACAAAAAAAATCTGTGCGATTCAGGGTTTCACAGATAATTTAGGAATACTTTTAACTTAAAAAAAACATGGACACTTTAATGATCCCATTTTTTTAGTAGGTACGATGGAATTATAAATAGGCTGGAATATGAGTGATATCAAATTTTTATCTTTTTCTCATTCCAAATGAGATTAATACAATTTTTGACTTCGCTGTAGTTAGATAGACATGGTTGAACTAAAATCGATTTTTTCTGTACTCACTTATATTTATTAAAAACATCAAATGAAGACTTGACGGCTTTATAATATAATTATATCATGATCAGGGTTATAAAATTCAAGTAAATTAATACAAAATCCTTAGCTATGCAAATTTTTTGAGAAACAAATTTAAAATAATTGAGAAAATATGTATGAATATGAAATAATATTATAAATATAATTTTTGCGCCATGTGTTTGTATCCATTTATTGTAGTTGCCTAGGTAAGTCCCTATGAAAATTGACTTATATATATGTTATTTAACTGGAAATTAAATACTCAGCATATATAAATTACATATATTTGCACTAAATGGGCCAAATTTTCATAGAAACACCTGGATTGAGATATCTCCTTAAGCCGTCTCTGAAAACATCAAATACCTATTTAATGGTGTTAAAGTATTATATTTTCAATATTTAATAAAATATCATTATAATTTGAACATTTTACATCAGTTCTGTAGTAGACATATATCTTATTCTGGTACACACTAATGTAGGGGTTAAGAATATTAACCCTCTTTCCGTTACCATTATGTTAATCTTCATGTTTTTGGTCTTATTATATGCACAAATTTATGATATTTCATAAAGATTCTATATAAAATTATCATTGTAGCATTAAGAGTCAAGTAAAATTGAAATAAAATGCGAAATATTATTTTCTCCGTTTATTGTGATTTTAAAAACCGGCACTCCTTGTGTTATTTATAAACCGATCTTAACGACCTTGGACTTATTTTAAAGAAAATGTTATACTCTACAAAAAAAGTCCGGTGCACCGTATTCGTAAAATGAACGGTTTCTGAGAAAAACACGAAAAACTATGGAAAAACGTGACCCGTCCGCCATTTTTTCAAGATGGCGGCGGTAGCACAACTCGGATCAGCTCGGACTTTTTGTGGGATGATCAGGGACACTAGTAGAACGTTTCCACCAAAAATCATTTTGGTCCGAATTAGTTCCGGGAAAAAGTCTTATTTGATTGAACTAAGAACACAATTATAATATTCAAATGTAAATCTTATTTTTAAATACACACAACACGGCAAGTAATTAAACTGAATTATAAATAAGGTACATTCTCTTTCATGACAATATTGCGTATAACAATAGAGAGAAAGTAAAACAAATGAAAATACATAACATTTAAATTGTGTTTTATTTAAAATCAATTTAAATTTAACTCACTGCGTAGATGTGCATATTTCAACAAAACAAAAGATTATGTTCCAATTTAAACTTCTATGATAGATATATTATTACTTAAATGTTGGCACATTAATGATTGTTAGATTTTTCGGCGTCACATGTATAATATTTTGTTAAATAACCAACCAAAATGCTAAATCACCTTTCCCAATAGAAAGAAACCAAAAATTAAATCACAAATATATTTTTTTACGTACAATAACATCCATAAGTGATCGTTCAGTTTATATTGAAATTCGCTTATTACAAACTTAGGCTCCACCCATTTAATTTTACATTTCGCACCCCTGCAAAAAAGTATCACAACTCAAAAAACTTTATATTTGAAACAAATATGTATAATGATTTCAAATGACTATATATTTCTACTAAAAATTGTCATTAATGTACTTCGTGTACCTACCGTCAAAACTAGCATATTCTAAAAAAATGTCACATTTTTTATTTTATTTTTTAAATACTTAATCACTAAGCGTTTTAATAGTTACTATTTTTCAAACATTACAGGTATACTGAAAGATTTAAATTAAATACTGTGTATCAGTCCTTTTCCTATACTACCTTTACAATTTTGATTTACCTAAATTGTTATAATTTCATTTATTCCTATTTCCTCAAAACTACAGTTTTTGAGTTGTAACACTTTTTGCGGAGGTGCGATATATTTTGAAACTCATTTGCTAGATAAAGAAAGATTCTTCGTTTATGGTACTCATACATATTTATGCGATTAATTTATTATGTAATCTATTGAAAATTGTAAAAGTAAATATTGTGGCAAAAAATATTTGATATTCCGATTTTTAGTATTTAAAGTTAAACTTGATATAAAATTAATTAATAAAATGGACGTAATTAGTGTTTTTTTATTTAAAATGATATAACTATATAAGCTCCACCCTAAAAAAATATATCGATGATGTTTTTGAATTTTTTGTAAGCGATTATCACCTTTAGGGTGATAGACGACTTCTGAAGCCAATGGTACATCAAATCTAAATGAACTTTGCGTGGATTGATACATTAATAAATAACCCATACCATCTTTAAGACAATTAAGGGGTTAGGTGTAGTCAGAGACACGAAAAAATGACCATTTTAAATAATTTTTTTTTTGCCAGTAAATTATTTTTTTTTATAAAAGTAAAAACATAGCATCATTAAATAAGGTTTCGACTTGACTTGTCAGAAATTTTAGAAAAAAAAATTAATAATTTTAAAAGTAATGGCTGTTTGTGTTGATCCAGTTCCAACCGAAGCTCCTTGTGGTGATCATCACTTATCCTTAGGAGATTCATCCAAATTCAATCGGACAAAAAAAAATTAGTTTTATTAATAGATAATCTACATAGTGCCTGATCGTATCTTTTTTTTTCATTCTTAAATCCAACAAAATGGCAGCCTCAGGAAATTTTGTTCTAGATTTTCGGGAAAAAAACCAACAGTTAATTGTTTATAACAAATCGAAATTAAATGAAAAACAAAAATCCTTCGATCAGGCACTAGTTTTTCATGTTTTCAAAAAGCTGTATAAATTTCATTAAAATCTACCGAGCGGTTTTCGAGCTACGTGGTCACCAGTTCAAAAAACATAGTTTTGAGAAAAACGCATTTAAAGTTTTACACTCAATTTACGTAAAGTAATACGTATTATTTAATTACTTACGCAGAGTCATCTATTAATGAGCCATATAATAGTTCTTCAGCCGTTGTAGCAGCTTCCAAAAATAAGAAAAAAAGAAAATAGATTTCTTGAAAATTCTGACTACACCTAACCCCTTAATAAATATTTTAAAGTAATTCTGAAAAAGGTTAGTTTTTGGCCTGAGTGCGTGTCGGCGGCCGTATTTTTTGTTTTTAATAAAATTTAAATTTATAATTAGATACAATAAATATGTACGAACTAATCACACCCACACCTGTCTAATTATAAGTACAGTGTACCAAAATAAACATTAAATAAATATAAATATAAAACCGCAGTGCACTAAATCATTTATAAAATAATATTTATCATTTTTGTTTAAAGCTTCATACAGAACTTATCGCAAGCAATAAAATTACTACTGTTAGTTTTATTTAACAAAAATAAAACGATCTACAACGAACATATCTACACAATGCTTTCAGAGTTATTACTTGTTGTTACGTCATATATTTTTGACAGTTTAATTACAAATATGACTTGTCAGCGTTGAGTAAAAAAAGATTTGTGTTCGAATGAAAATGGCAATTTTTGCATGTGAACTTTAACTGGTTTCTAAAAAATGTACTATCAAAGCAGTGCAGGCGAATCTATTGTTATATGAAGTCAGCGAACTTTTACAAAAGTTTATAAAATGCATTTTTTTTCTTGCTCAATGCATGGGAAACATATATGATATTTTTGTTACTCAAGGTTTACAAAAATACTATTGCGGTGGTATTGTTTTGTTTTTTTGAATATAGAAAAGATTTATTTTCGGTTCTTTAGTTAGAGAAATTATTTATTATGAAAATACCTGTTTTTAAGTTTAAAAACAATGACATTTTTTTTATTATACCCTTGCTTTATACTGTTGCAATATGTCATATAAAATTTAATGTTTGCGCAAATATCTAAATATCTGTTTTTTTTTTTTTTTTTTAATTTGATGACTTAAATACATACTTATGTACGAAATGAACATACATTGTTTACTATAGAAAATTATGATTTTTAGTCTTATTTTCTTATACTTGAACTGAATTTTCTATGTTAAATTGAAATTTGAACCATGAAATATGACCGAATTTTTTTGGGTTTTAGATTTAGTTAAAAGTATGTTTATTTTATAGAAAATGATGTGAAAAGTTTAAATTTTCAAACCGCACGTCTGTATCTCTTAACGTTCTTGAGATATGGCCACTCAAAGTTTTTGATTTTTCAAAATTTTGAAGAAAAATGGCCTTAACTTTTGAACGTGTGGTCAGAATTGATTTTCGTTGACAGTTTTGAAATCAGCGTATCAAAATCTATATAACGACAGGTATAGTACTTTTAAATTCGACAAAAAAATTTTTGTGAAAAATCGACATTTTTTTAAGGTATACCCCTTGGAATTTTTTCAATTTTTCACAAACATTTTTTTTTCGAAGTTTCAAGTATTATACATGTCATTATATAGATTTTAACACGCTGATTTCAAATTCATCGACAAAAATCAAATCCGACCTCACGTTCAAAAGTTACGGCCATTTTTCTCCAAAATTTTGAAAAAACTCAAATTTTAAAAGGCCATATCTCAAGAACGTAGATAGATACAGACCTGCGGTTTGAAAATTTCCATTTTTCACATCATTTTCTATAAAGTAAACATACTTTCAACTAAATCTAAAACCCAAAAAAATTCGGTCATATTTCATAGTTCAAATTTCAATTTGACATAAAAAATTGAACTTAAATACAAAAAAATCATAATTTACTAAAGCAAATTTAAATAACAAAAAAATTTAGTAATATTTCATGGTTCAAATTTCAACTTTACATAGAAATAATATCATCTTATAGATAAAAAAATAAGAATTGCAATCAAAATTAACATTGAGTACATTTTTCAATCTATGAGAGGAGAGCCCATTTCTGTTTTTGGGTCAACAAGCTACCTCCGTATATAAAATTTCTTCTTATTTGGTATAAGAATGAGAGAATGGGAGGACTATGATATACATAAAAACATACAGACAGACGGACGGAAAGTGAAACTATAAGGGTTACTAATTTTTTTCGGATCCATAAAAAATATATTAACCCATTAACGCCGTACGTGTTCATATGAACACACTTAACACGTGTCCCCAAAAATTGTCATTTGGTCAATTGCTTCTTAGATAAAGATGTTTTTTGTCTAAATTCAATGTAAAAACTCCGGCGTTAATGGGTTAATAAAGAAACATGTTTTATTGTAGCATATTAACCTAAATTGCAATAATATTACAGATAAATAATAATATGCAAATCTTAACGAAAAGAAGATGAGAAAAAAAGCATTTCATTTTTAAAGAAATACAGTAAATAATTCATTTCGTTCGTTGGTAAGAATTATACCATGTAGCAAATATTAAGTCTGAAAACTCCGTCAGAACAATCCTCCATAAGTAGACATTCAGTGAAATAAAAAGAACTCATTTTTTCGTGGTCTGGTTTTTGTTATAAGTTTGAGCAATGCCAGAAATGTTTTCGGATGACTAATGAGGTAGTATCATGAGAAGATTTACAAATGAATCAATTTCGGCTAAATTACAAATGAGTTTTCGCTTGCGTCATGTTTTTCATTCTTTCTCTTGATCTTTAATAACGAATTATCAAGAATAAATATACAGGGTGTTCATTAAAATCGAGTAATCATCAATAACTTAGTATTTTTTCTGGGATGAATAATGGCGGTGTAAAAAAATTGAATTTCGAATTTAAGAGATATATTGAAATACAACTTTTTTTAAATGGAATATCCTGTATTTTATTATTGAATTTTATAGCTGAGAATATTCACTTAAAAGAGATTTTGATAATAATTATAATATTAATTGATTTTGCTCTTAAATGTAGGTAAAGTAGGTATGTATTAGTAACATTATTTTATCACATCTTTAGATTCCTTCAAATAATGTTTATTATGCAACAAAATAAGAAAATTTTAAAATGACTTTGATAATAAATATATCAGAAAGCAGACGATCCAGCTGATAATAAACAAAAAGAAGAAGAAGAAGAAATATCGTGACTGAAGGGTTAAAATCAAAAGGTATTAAAACATTTATTGTTGCATTTTAGGAGACCTATCTAAAGACAAGTGAAAACAAAAATGGAGTGCACTTTTCAGTCTATGGAAGGGAGAGGGGTCAAAAATATCATTATTTCTGTTTTTGGATCATCAATCTATGATGATACATCCGTATACGGCGGAACCCTAAAAAGGGTCGTATATTGGACACGTTTATACATATAATATGTATTATATTATGTGTATTAATAATGTAAAATATGGAAAAATATGTGCAGTTTTAAAGTCTAAAAGAAAATATAATAATATCAGAACAACAGTGATTCTTTTGAAAAATAAAAAACAATGTACAACATAAAACAAAAAAAATTCGATCGCTCTAAAAAAATCAATCAACTGTTTTCAAGACCAAAGCAGAGAGGACGAATAATTAGACATTTTCAGCAATCGGATAATATTAAAAAGTAATTAATCCACGGTTGACATTTTTTTTGATTGATCATTAATTACAAAAACATTGCATTCGCGTACTCCGTTGCGGTTTGGGCCGATACAGAGACGGCTTTATTATTTACGATTTTTTTGTGTAGATATTTTTTTATCGTTATTATTTATTAGCGCACTGGACCCAGTGTTACCCGGGTTAATATTTACAAATTTTACACCTAAACCATACTCGTGTAACAATCTATCTATATGGCAGCTATTACACTATAATGAAATTTGATAAAATTTCTTTGATCAAAGAAATATGACAGTGTAATATGTCAACTTTTATAATATTTACGTAGTATTTACTTTCATAATATTTCTTTTATTATAGATAATGACAGTTTCTTATATTTGATCAATGTTTTTTGACGGATAAATCAAAATGGCGACTGAAAAGTGTTCGTGGACGGTTTCGGCTATGAAATTACTTATAATTTAATATATGATCAAATCTTTGTCAAAGATCTTTCACATATTTATTTGATAGTGTAATGGCCGCCTTAGTAAAAACCGGATAAAAATCCGGTCAGTAATTACTGAGTCTATAAGCATTATACATCATTATAAATATATTTATTAACTAGCGCATTGAACCGGATATTACTCGGGGATATAAATTGTATTTTCAATAAACCTTTTAAACATTGTTTTTACTTATCACAGCGCACGCTGATACTTCTTCGACGATTTTTTCCAACTTGATGTTTACACAAATTATACAATTTAATCTTCCTCGTGAAATATTCTATTCATTAGTGAAAACCGTATTAAAATCTGTTAAGTAGTTACTGAGAAAATCTGACAGACAGACGCGCTGAGAGACTTTTATACTGTGTAAATACAAGTGTATGTAGGTTTCTTTTTATTTTTTTTTGAAACTAGCGGCATCCCGCGGCTTCGCTCGCGTAAATTTCGAAGGGTTGACATTAAATTTTTATATTGTTTTTTATTCATTACCTATAAAAAATCATAAACATCTCGGATCTTAGTTAAAAATAGCAAAAACCCAACCCCTGTCTACTCCCGACCATTAGAGGTTGAATATCGAATTTGTTTTATTGCAAATTATTTTTCCTGACTCCACCATGATAACTTAAGCAGCTATGCAGATAAACATATCAAAAACACACACCCTGTCTACCCCTGCCATTATGAGTGGAATGTCGAAATTTTTATTTTAACATATGACTATTTTGCCCGAATTTACCTTTATAACTTAAGCAGGTATACAGATAAACATATCTAAAACCATCCCCGTCCCCATCCAATGCTATAAGGGATTGAATGTCGAGCTTTCGTTTTTAATTGAATATTAATTTGTCCGAATTTACCTTAAAATCATAAACAGTTATGAATAATAAATATACCAAAATTTTACCCCCCCCCCCATTCCCATAGGGGTTGAATTTTCGTAAATGCTATCTGTCTTGTAGAGTACCTACATACTTATGCCGTGTTTCATTCGGTGAATACAAAAAAAATATCTTACAAATTTTTCCATCCCCCTAACACCTTAGGGGTTAAATTTTTGGAAGTGCTGAAATAACTGTTTCATAATTTATATTGTAGAGTATTTATGATAAGTTTCAATTAAATACGAACAAAAAAATATTTTTTTATACAAACTTTGACACCCCGTTTTAACCCCGTAGGGGTTGAATTTCGAAAAATCCTTTCTTAGTGGGTGCTTACATCATAAAAGGAAGGCATCTACGAAATTTCACGTTTCTAGGTCCAGGGGTTTGGGCTGTACGTTGATATATGAGTGAGTGAGTGGTTAAGGACAAACTCTTTTATAGATATAGATTATGTATCATTATTTAGTTATTCAATTCAGCTAACATAAGGTAAGGTTAAGTTAAATAGGATTCTATTCTGATAATAATATATGAAGTGAATTCAAAAGGATTATTATATTTTTTGACCTGTATAGAAGTAAAAATGTATAGGTATCACTTTATTTTTGTAATATGCATACACGAAAAAAAAGAAACCTGAAGAATTACAGTTTTTTCCTGTACATCCTGGATAGTAAGCGACAACCTATCATTATAAAAAAAAATATTTACTGTCTGAAACTGTAATGTGGTGTTAACACCGAAAAACAAAACAGAAATATCGTGTTCTTAAAATACTTCGTATTTAAAAATGTATAGGGTTTATTGCCTTTTTGTCATAAAAACACCGTGTTTCTGTTTTGTTTCCTCGGTGTAAACACTGCATAATAATGTTTGAAGATATTCAATATAAATAGATAGAACAACTGCAAACATTACAGCCTAAAATTATATTATTATTACAGTTTCAGAGATAAATAAATTTTATTTCTAATAATAGGTATGACAGGAAATTTTTTTAATTTTTTTAGGTTTCTTTTTTTTTGCGTATATATGTATATTCGATTACTAATTTGAATTCGCCATATAAAATGACTCACCAATCAATCGCGTTTACTTCTATCAGTTAAGATCGCACAACAAGCGGACACAAATCCACCGCTGAGCTATGTCGCGAGTGCGCGGGATTGGCGCGCGGGGTGGGGGGCGTCGCGGCGCTCAGCAGCGTCCTCCCCAACGGCGGTAATTGCCGCCATTCGTCACGCGTGGTCTTAGTAGGGTCCACAGATTGATTTCACCCATATATTATGTTTTCAAACTGCGGCAATTCGCACACACTGACGGCTGCAACAGCGACAACATGAATGCCTACGCGTTGCGAATGTGTGTCTGTATGTGTATGTGTGTATGTGTTTGTGTGTTCAGGGTTGCAGCGTGTAATTGATGTAATATTTGTTAATTGTAGGCTGTAATATATTGGGTTCTAGGACAAAATGTCGCCGGACAAAATGTCGCGGACAAAATGGTGCGGACAAAATGTCGCGAGGACAAAATGTCGCCGGACAAAATGTCGCCGGACAAAATGTCGCGAGGACAAAATGTCGCGAGGACAAAATGTCGCCGGACAAAATGTCGCGAGGACAAAATGTCGCCGGACAAAATGTCGCCGGTCAAAATGTCGCCGGACAAAATGTCGCCGGACAAAATGTCGCCGAACAAAATGTTACCGGAAAAATTTTGTGGAAAAAATCTCTGAAAATAATTCTTTTATTAAAGTACATTTGTATATGTATATGTTACTGTAAAAGCCCGAACTGAGGTAAAACCTATGGTTTACCGGTAAAACCTAGGTTTTACCAAGCGACACGGTAAATGTTGAAAAATAGAGTAGATATCAAAAATATGTTAAAAAAATATATAGAAAATCACTAATATTAAATTTTGTTAACAAAATATTGGGGCGAATGGGGATTATTCTAGTATAAAATACGAAAATTCAATCTCCGCCTTTGTTAGGCTATAACCAAACCAGAGATTGAATCCCCGTTTTTTATAATAGATAAATCTTCTTTCGCCCCAATAGATTGCCCTAACCAAGGCGGAGATTGAATCCCCGTTTCTTATACTAGATTAATCCCCTTTCGCCCCAATAGATTGCCCTAACTAAGGCGGAGATTGAATCCCCGTATTTCATACTAGATTAATCCCCATTCGCCTCAATATTTTGTTAGCAAAATTTAATATTTGTGATTTTCTATATATTTTTTTAACATATTTTTGATACCTAGGTACTCTATTTTTCAACATTTACCGTGTCTCTTGGTAAAACCTAGGTTTTACCGAGTGTATGATGGTAAAAGTTCGAAATTCGGACTTTTACCATTAACAGTTTTACCTCAGTTCGGGCTTTTACAGTAACATATATAATAAATAATATTCTTACCGAGCTAAAATGGTAAAAAGAATAATACACTGCAGTTAGATGCATCGGACGATCACTAGGAACAAACGTGCAATTTTTCTGCACATGATTCACAAGAGAAATTCCCGCATTCTCAATATTAATGTTGTTTGATTTTGAGGTTTATTAAAATTTTTGTTCATAAAAGAAAATTAATTTATGTCTAAAGTAAGTATTTGTTTGAATGACAAAGTTGCATAAAAAACTCAAACTGTTACCATATAATATGTACTTTGATAAAATTACTATTTACAATGTTTTTTTCCACAAATCTTTGTTCGGCGACATTTTGTCCGGCGACATTTTGACCGGCGACATTTTGTCCGGCGACATTTTGTCCGGCGACATTTTGACCGGCGACATTTTGTCCGGCGACATTTTGTCCTCGCGACATTTTGTCCTCGCGACAATTTGTCCGGCGACATTTTGTCCGGCGACATTTTGTCCTCGCGACATTTTGTCCGCACCATTTTGTCCGCGACATTTTGTCCGGCGACATTTTGTCCGGCCACCATATATTGCGCTCATAAATATCAGTTTGTGTTAAAAATCATATGACTGTGAAGTTATGTTGCTTTTTTTATTTTGTTTTAAAAGATAAAAATGAATATTTATAATATGAGTGCAGTTTTTAATTTATTTCGTTAAGTAGTATCACGAATTTTAAAGCCCCCCTCCCCTACTCCGCAGAATTATATTATTTAAAATATATACACTGCCGTGCAAATGTCTGCGTATTGTAAATATAAAACTGCAAAAATGGTTGATACTTTTGTACTAATTCTATAGCATATCTAAAACACATCATTTACAATTTTCCATGTTAAGGAAAAATTTTACATGCCTGAAAGGTCAGGTTTCCTCAAGTTGAAAGTATTGACGCACAGTGTCTTTCAAGCTAATGAGAAATTGATTTTTTTACTATTTTGACTGCGAGTAAACATATTCTTTTCGCTATTTTGTGGATTTTTATTGACTGAAATCTGTATATTTACATTCAAAATCACAGGTGTCCAAAAATATCAAATTTTGATTAAAGTTTATATTTTGAATAAAAAATTGGGTGCAGCATGAAAAGTTTACACCCTCTTATGTTAGTAAATATTAAATTATTTATTCTTTCGTGCTTTTTTGTTACCACTGAGTTAATCTGCAAAAAACATATTTTTCTACTGATTACACTTATCGTTAACTTTCCCTATACTGTCGACTATAACTACTTACCCCGACTATGGGGTTCATTGACCGGCATAGAAGGTGTGTGAAAAAAATTATAATATTTTAATTATTAACACATTAAGCTACATAACTAAGAATTATGTAAATTTACACAGTTACATTGCTATTCTTAATTAGTTCAATTTATAAAATCACGAAGCGTAATAAGGTAAATAAATAAAAGTAAATTTTACTTTTTTTAAGTACTACGAATTTTTGTTTCAGTTACAAACATAAATAAATTATAATCATTTTTCAAACAGAAAATGTTGAATACTATTAAGCATTATTACTATGTCAAATTAAAATTTGAACCATGAAATATGACTGAATATTTTTGGGTTTTCGATTTTGTTAAAATGTTTATTGTATAGGAAAAGAGGTGAAAAGTTGAAATTTTCAAACCGCAGGTCTGTATCTCAAACCGTTGTCGAGATATTAACTCTCGAAGTTTTCGATTTTTCAAAATTTTTGAGAAAATTAATTCAAACTTTTGAACGAGTGGTCGGATTTGAGTTTCGTTGATGGTTTTCGAATCAGCGTATCAAAATCTATATAATGGCATATATTTGTGAAAAATATACCTTTTTCACATTTTTCATTTTTTTCTTAAAATTTTTCATGTTTTGAGTCAGATATAAACACAAATAAATTAAAATCATGTTTCCAACAGAAAATTTTGAATACTTTATTGCATTCGCAATTTGATTACCTATATAAGAAAATAAATAGCTTTAATAATAGTAAAGAAAAATCACTCTTAGATTACAAAGACAGAACAAAACTTAATAAAGACATTGTCTCACATTCAGCATTTCAGGAATGCATTTAATATAAGAACAGTATTTTATATCCTTCACATTATATCCCCTTATCTTTTTCATTAGACAGCCCTGAAACCGAACACATCTGAAAATACATAATAAATTCAAAAACATGGAAAAAATTATTAAGGCTAATTTTATCTTTTTAAGAATTATAAAATTAATGTTACATGTTTTATACAGATCCCTGTTTTTACGGTTTTTATCGTTAATTATGATAAATACGAAGGGCGGTATTTATTTAGAAATGTGACTGAAAAGTGTTGTTTGCATTTATGTCATTTTTTATCTTGCAGTAAAGGGAATATGTGAACATAATCCTATGTATGTCAGCAGTATTGTTTTTAACACATTTATCCATGTGGAAATTTATTTTAAGTATACCAGAATTATGTATGTGTATGCAATATGTTAGCACTGATGTGAGTAAGGTACTGTCACCAGTCTTGGACAATACCCCAGTGTTAGACTCTTGTTTAATTAAATGTACTAAATTATAAATATTTATTGTTATTTGATTACTGCTATTACTGAGTCATCATAATGTATAGACACTTAACTGTAAAACAGTTTAATTTGATGACAATAATTACGAAAAGAATCTGACTATTCGCTGGGTGCAAAATAGGTAGTGGGGGAAACGAAATCGATCACAGCGCACGATGTGGCGAAAAAGAACACTTTGGGTGGACTAACTGTTAATTTTAATAGGCTCGTTTTTAACTGAAAATAGAAAGATCAACATAGTTAACCCCACTATAGACTATGTGCAAGGGGGTGGAGTTAGAAATAATGTCGATGCGAGTGTTCGTGGTGAGCAACATTGTAAAATAATCGGCGCCATAGTTTGAGGTTATGCTGTCAATGTAAACGAATTAATTATTTCTCTATTATAAGTCATGAAAAAAATACCCAAAGAAATAATTTTCACGTACCTTTTATGTTAAACTATTTATATTATATGCAAACGATGATATTTGTTTTATAAAAAATTTCACGGTATTAAACAATGATAAAAAGAGAGTTCAATCCATTCAATCCTTCTCTATTACCCGCTAGCTGCGCTAGTAGACTTCGTGCACATAGCGAATAGTCATAAATAATCATCTAAAATGTAAATATTATGATATTTTATTTAAATTATTTGATTGTTAATATGACAAAGTCCACCCTAGTTGCAACCGCTAGTTGGCGCTGCCATCACGCATTCTGCGAATATTATTGAATATTTTTAATTAATTAAAGTATTGAAAACGATTCCTTATATTTATCATTTAATTTTAAACGTGTATTTTTAAAATGATTTATCATTCCTGTGATTGAGGTACTGGCACCAGTATTGGACAACACCCCATTGTTAGACACTTGTTTAATTAAATTTACTGAACTAGAAATTTTTTTTAATATTTGATAACTGACATGATACTCGGCCAATATGTGTCAAAATGGTGGTCGTTTACACTAATTATTAGTGTAATCTATTTATTAATTATTATATTATCATAACATCTGCTTTACATTGTTTCAAATTTTATGATACTTTATTTTATAACTTTTGTGTCGTAGTAGGTATTTATCATTTTATAATCAAGTGTCCTGGGTCATTGGGTACCCATTACTGGTTTTTCTTTATCAATTTATGGAGAAAAAAACATAGACAAACTAAAAGACAATTAAATTGATGTATTTGTTGTATTAGTAACATGAGTTTATAAGAAAAACAAAAAATAATCCCATCAATCTTGTTTTTAAAGAGGCCAAAACTGGTGCTAGTACCTTATTAAAGTACAATATGTTCATATATTTATTATTCAAACATAGACTAGGTTTTTTTTATAAAAAATGTACATGTTTTTCGATGTTTATCGCAATTTTTGCCACTTCATCTTGATAATATAAGTAAAGTTACGATTAAGGGGTTTCGCAACACGCTATAATTCAAAACTCACCCTCTGTTACTGATACGCGTACACTTTATGTTGTATAAAAACTAACTTCTTTGGAGAGAATAATAGCGCAACAGTAAATTCAAGCGTACAAAAAACACGCCACTGACGTATTATCTAAATAAAAATCACATTGTGAAAATGAGACATCTTTCTTAAATAGAATGTATCTCCCCTAGCTCTTAGGCTATCTTTACAATCAAACGATAAATAAAAAGTGTTGAAACTATTAAGTGTTTCCCCTCTATAGCATATTAATGAAGCGAAATAAAAAACATTGTGACCGCATTTTCTCAATACTCTTATCTCTCTCTAACAATTGCCGTCCATTGAAATTGTGGTGGTCCCTCACACAGAGAATGAAATTGTTTAAAAGCTGCGTTTTGTGCAGAAATTATCTTGAACCCTGCCTATTTCATTCAAGAGTTTGTTTTCATTTCATTTCTTCTGTAATTAATCAGCGAGTTGACAGAGATAAAGCGTACGATTGAATACAGCCTCGAGCTTAAGATGGTGAACATATATGTATGTCACTTATACTGCGCAAACTTGCTGTAAGGAAATTTATTTTTTGCTTTCATGTTTCCTTAATTATATGCGGGCTGTACTATTCATGAATATATGTATTGATTTTCTTACCAGTTTAAAGCTAACATAAGTGTTATGTTTATCGAAACTATAATTTTGTAAATTGGTTGTATTTAAAGTACTGACACCAGAGCCCCTATTTTCGAGCTCACTCGAGAATATGTTTTCGACATTTTCGAGTTTATCGTTCGAGATTTTATATCTCTCATGCCCAGAAGTGGTTGAGATTTTTCATTCGACATTTCTATAGAAATAAAATGGGCAAGTGCGTGTTGGGCACGCACATGATAGGGTTCCGTAGTCATTCTCATTACGATTTATAAAAAGTATTTTTCAAAATTTTCGTGACTGAAGAGTTAAAATCAAAAAGTCATTTGACTTTTACTATTGCATTTTAGGAGACCTATCAAATGAATTTTTTTCAGATTTTTTGAATCAATAGTTTAGAAAATAGAGGGGAGGGGACGCTCTGACAGCGACATTAAAAAGCAAATATATCGCGACTGAAGGGTTAAAATCAAAAAGTTATTTGACGTTTTTTATTGCATTTTACGAGACCTATTAAATGACATCCCACTCAATAGGGTAAGTGGGAAAAAAATGTAAGTTTAATTTTCAGTCTATGAAAGGGGGGTCCAAAATATTTTTGACAATGTTCGTTATAATTTTCAGTGAATGTACTAATTAAAATCTACATTCTGGAATTTTTTCAAATTTTTTTAATTGATAGTTTAGAAAATAGAGGGGAGGGGAGCTTTTTTAATGACTGGAGAGAAAATACATCGTGATCGAAGGGTTAAAATTAAAAATTTCTGTTACATTTTTTGTTGCATTTTAGGAGACCTTTCTAACGACACCCCACTCAATGGTGTAGGTCAGTGGTCCCCAACCTTTTTGTACCTAAGAGCACATTCTAGAATACCGGTCGGGCGGCGGGCACCATTTATTTTTTCAAGGTGCCCACGTCAAAATCGTGATTTTGATTCAGGCACTCAGGCGTTTCTCACGCCTAAACTAAAAAAAGACAGATATATGCTCTCGCTGAATTTTAGATGGAAAATTTTGTAATCTAAAAAAAGGTTCAGAGGTATTTTTTCATATATTTCTTAGTTCCTACGTAAGCCGTGACTGGAAAAAATGTTATTCTTAAAACTTTGATCATTGTTTATATTATTGTTGAACGAATTTATGCAATGTTTGATAAATGCATAAATGTTTTTTACTAACAAATCCGCATCAACAAAATATTTTTAATTAATCTTTAGAATTAATCTCAGTGATTTTTGTAATTGCGTACAGCCAGAAAAAGAGTAAATGGTTTCATATTTTTTTGACTGTACATTGCAGTATACATTAAATTTGAGCGAATAAATGTAAAATGATATATTTATAAACAACTTTTTTTTCAAATAAATAAATATTTCTCTAATTAGTTACTAAAAATAAAAAATAAATTAGATAACATGTTATTGAAAATTTAATTTTTCTTATCGTTCAGTCAGCGACGGGCACACGTAAAACAGTCGGCGGGCACAATGGTGCCCGCGGGCATAGGGTTGGGGACCACTGGTGTAGGTGAATTTTTTTTTTGAAAACGCTTCATTTTATGAAAGGGGGGTCTAAAAAATTTTTATTTTCAAAAATCTTATCATTTCTGTTTTTGGGTCATCAATCTATGACCGTATACCAAATTTCATCTTATTATGACAAAATTTTTCAAGACGGACGGACATGGAGAAACTATAAGGGTTCCTAGTTTTCTACGGAACCCTAAAAAGAGGACAAATTGAAAAAATAAAAAAACTATATCTTTATTTCAAATGCCGTTCAAAATATATTAAAGACCTTTTTTTTCATTGCTTCTAACCCGAAATTTGACTGTTAGTAATTTTGACGATCTTTTTTTACGTAGGTAAACTTGTCCGGGGGAAAAAGGACGGATGGCAACCGTTACTACACACAAAAGTAATAAAATAAAGAAATATAAAATTAGAAACAATGTAAAGCAGATGATATGATAATATAATAATTATTACATAGATTACACTAATAATTAGTTTAAATGTCCACCATTTTGATACCCATTGGCCGATTGTCATCAAATTAAGATGTTTTACAGTTGAGTGTCTTTTTCTAAAGTAGTATACCAACATTTAACTAAACAAGAGTCCAACACTGGGGTATGATGCAAGACTGGTGTGCTAGTACTTTATTTATCTTAGAAAATGAATGCCTCAAAATTACCTTTTTGATCCAGTTTTCGATAAGAAAATCACATAAAGTTCTTTTGTAATATGTACAATGTACATATATTTTTATTATGGCAAATATATAGCTTATACTAAAATTTGGGTAAGAGCCAAAATAATATCCTTAAAAATAACCGCAATAAGATTTGAAAAACCAATATATGAGTGAGTGTAACATTTAAGGAGATATAAACTTACCCCGTTGATATTTTTTTATTATTTAAAAAATGCAGTACTCCCTCTTTTTACGCTGATTCACTTTTACGCGATTGAAAATATTTTATAAGTTAACTAATCTACTAGACACCGGTTGTAATCATGCCGCATGTACTATAACGAAACTCGGGTATTCCCCGAAGCCAGATGTGGCCATGCATATGTGTAATAGAACTGGGGTATTCACCGAACTTTGATTATTCATTACGTGTGTTGATTTCGTAACCTATTAATGCCAATTTATAGTTAACATACACAAAAAAAAAAATGTCTATATGTTAAAAAATGTGATCAATGTAAAAAATCCGTGATCGATTTTGCTTCGATAGAGGTTGTTTTGTTAATATGATAATTTTTTACCAATATGGAAATATCCACGTTAATCTCATTGATAAATGTATATTTTTACTAACAATGTTCTTATCACGGTGAAAATTTTGTTTTGTATTGAAAACATATACATATTTTAAAAACAAAAAAATACTTTATAAATGACATCACTGAATATACCATATAGAAAATTGCACTTTCACTAGTGGTGTAAAAAATATTCATACTGATAAATATTTATTAATACAACCATTATGTTTAATCTATTTGAGAGTTTAATTAGTTGGTGTAATAAATTATTTATTAATTTGACAAATGAAAAGATTTTTAGATTATCATGAAGATATATTTTTCAAATTAAAAAATATCTGTATTAAAAAAAAATTTATTATTATATTGAGAAAATATTGTAATATTAACAAGATAAATAAACATTTTTCCATCTCAAATTTTCAATAAGATCGAGTTTTTTTTCTGTGTATGTAAAAGTGAATTTATTATTATCTTATTTAAGAGAATCAAAAACTGTGTCTGTTTTTTATAATTTATGGAATTTAACGTAATTTAAACAAATTCATTTTGTATTGAAAATATTTAAACAAAAATACGAATAAAAATTCACAATAAAAAAAGAACGGTAAAATTTTTAATCTTGTTGACATATATTCCAAAACACCTTGTCAGATAATAAAGATTTATAGAGATTGTATCAAACCGCGCGCGGGTTAAATGTGGAAATGTTTAAAGAGATAAACAATATTTTTCTCTTGTTGGGATAAATTGTTTTGCCACGTAAGAGGGTCACGAAATCCTTGCTAAGAATATAACTAACGATTATCTCTAATAAGATTTTATTCTTCTACGGAAGGAATGTTGTACGTTCTTGAGCATTTTTCCTAGAAATTAATTTCGTGTGCGGTGAATTTTGTTCCTTGACAGAATTCATGTCCGAAAAGGAGCAGCATTTATATAACATAAAGACGCTAGATAACAACGTAAGAAAAGAATTTATTTTTAAAGATAAAAATATTATACCTGATTACATTTTTTAATTAATTTTAACACCAATACATTGTATTAACAATATTTAATTACAACGAATATTATATGATAGTAACAAATTTAAAAAATATATATAATTTGAAGCGATATAAATTTTATATTTTCTAAAATATGTGTATACCAGCTATTGAATTTAAATTAGGAAATACAGATTTCTGTTATGATAGTCGATAAAACAGGTTTTTAGTTTCACATTTTCACGTTAGATGTCACTACGCTAAAAAAAGTGTAACTTCTAACGTGCGTATAAAAGTACACACACCGAATTTTTTTTAATCTAATGAATTTTTTGGGATACAAAATTGCCTATGTCTTTCCTCAGGCTGCAAGCTTTCTCTCTACCAAATTTCATCAGTATTGGTTCAGTGGTTTAACTGTAAAAAGGTAACAAACAGACATACAAACAGACACACTTTCGCATTAATAATGTTAGTATTGATAGTACAGTGAATCCCATAAGTGGTCGTCCAGTTTTTATTGAAATTCGCTTATCAAAAACTAAGTAGGCTCCTCCCATTTGATTATTATAATAATTAGATCATTTCTCCTTGTACCAAACAAAGGCATACCTTTTAAAACACATTTGCTAGATAAAGAAGTACTATTCGTTTATAGTACTCATATAAAATTGTATAAGTAAATTTTATGGCAATATGATATGATATTCCGAATTTTAGTATTTAATAAATATGTTAAATTTGATAAAAAATTAATTAATGAAATGGATGTAGTTTGTAATTTTATTTAAAATGATGTAACTATAAAAACTCCATCTTAGAAAAAAATAACCGATAATGTTTGTCTTATATATTTTCGAATTTATCAAAAGTAATTATCACCTTTAGAATAGCAGACAACTTATGATACTGATGGTACATAATAATATTAAAAAATACCTTAATCAGTAAAAAACAAATTATATTAATAACAAAAAGGGTACAAACATGTACGCAGGATAAAAAATTGTACAAAAAAGGACATGACGATTTAATACCATCTTACATCAGATATAAAAGTGATACCCACTTTAATTTAATTTATTTAAGAGCGATTATAATTAATGGACTTCATCTTGAACAGAAAGAGAGCACAAGGATAGATATATAGATAAAATAAAGTGAGACAACCGAAGAACCGAATTAAATCTTTTGTGTGGATCACTAGAAAACACAATGCAATACAATCCGAGCGAATCAAAGAATTAATCAGGATCTCAGGATCCATGTATAAACGCACTTGTAAAAACCGTATACCTCGTTCTCTTTGCATTGCCCCCCCTCCCAACCAGCGTCTCCTTTTCATAGTCTCGCGTTACGAACTACTCTCTCTCTCTGTCTTACAAACTCGAGTCGATTTTTTTTACTCAATGTTACTTCCAGGATTGGACTTTTTGTTTGAAAGAAGAGTCACCAAATGTTTTCAGTTGAATTTTTCTGGAAATGTTTGAATCAGTTGTCATATTCAGTTGTCGTTCGAACATTTGTCTTTATTTATATTTTTCTTTCATGTTATACCTGTCTGAAAATAAAATAAAGTAACAGAAGTACTTGTTTTGTCAATATATTTTATGTTAGGTATAACAAAGGCAAATATCATTTTCAAGGGTCTATTCTTAGAAAAAATGATACAATATGTAATGAAATTACAAACACGTGGATGTTGCCGCGCAACCCGTTTGGATACAACAAAAAATACAAAAAATACCCTTTGCCAATCGATTCGTGAATCGATCCCGAGTTCAACGAGATACATGAAGCCATTATGAAAAATTTTGTATGAAAAATGGACATTATGCTTGTCCATGACTGGATAGAGGGTCATGACCGGAATGGGCTAAACTAGAGCCATAGACTTAGGGGAAGGTGGGGTAAGACGGGGACCTTAAGGTATTTAATAAATAAAACCCTTTGTTTTTGATTGCACATTGTAGGAACTTTTATTAAGAAAATAATCAGCCTTTCTTCCTTAAATTCTAATCAGTGAAAACAAAAAAATTTAATTCTTCTTATAGAAATATCAACTTGAAAAAAATAAACAGATGGGGTACTCCCTTGGGTAAGATGGGGTACAGACTCATAATACAAGCCGTGGCAGTACAGATATTCTGTATCTTCGTCCTCAAAAGTCATCAGCTTTCTTGGTTCTTTTAGATCTTTTATTTGTTTTTTTCAGTTTCTTTTTATTTGTTACCTTTGGTTTTGGTTTCTTACTGTTTTGTCTTTCCTCTAACTCTGTTTTATACGGAGACGCAGTAATAATAGCTGTTTTTCCTCTTCTTCGAACTTGTCTTGGCCTTTTTTCGGAAATTCGTGGATACGGCATTAACTGTTTCGGGCTAACCAGATCGAACGTTGTGTTATCCAAAGAATCATACCTACCCCATATTACCCGCAAGTAGGTACCCCATCTTTCCCAAACTGGATTCCCAAATTGTATTTTTTTTTTTGAGGTTATAAATCGAAGCAAACCGGAACGAGTTAATGTTATAGTAATAGTAAAATAAACAAATATCAATAAAAAAATATGACATACATCTTGTACACCACATTTTGAACAGTCACGCACTTTATATACCTCAAAAATTAGATCTAACCACTAAAAATTTTAAAAAATACTTACAAAATCATATTTGTGACATTAATAACTTCTGCTAAATACCGTCACATGGCGATAGAAGAACATTTCTAGCTACATTGTATCATCAATTTTATTACGGTCCCCATCTTACCTCGCTACCCCGTCTTACCCCACCTTCCCCTACCATTTAGCGAAAACTCAAGGTCTCTAGGTTGTCAGGGGGCTGAAATCTCGCAGTGGAAGACAGACGGATGGACAGAAAATCGAGCAAATAAGCGCACCCACGTCGAGACATTTTAATGAACACATATTCAAATTATATATATTTTTCTAAAGTATTTACAGTTTCAAAATTTGTTATGTATACAATACAAGTCGAACGTTCCATACTTTATTTGAAATTAATTTGAGCAAAGTTAAAACCACGATTATATTTATATTTAATTGCTAGTCTATAAGAAAATATTGGGTTGCAAATGTAGGTACCTACTAGTGATGTAACGAATATTCGCATTCGCATTCGCATTCGCGAATATTCGCACATTTGAAACATTCGTATTCGCATTCGCATTCGCATTAACACATTTTTAAACATTCGTATTCGCATTCGCATTCGCAGGTAAAGTTGCGAATATTTTTGCGAATATAATATGATGTATTAACAAATAAAAATATCGTTTTTTAATCAGAAGATCGTTTTTTTTTTTTTTTAGCTTTTTTTCAAAAAGTCAATATTCGCATTCGCATTCGCGAATATCGACCGGTCAATATTCGCATTCGCATTCGCAAATATCGACAGCTAATATTCGCAATCGCATTCGCATTCGCGAATGTTTAAAATCATACATTCGTTACATCTCTAGTACCTACCATAGTTAAATAATATTGATTTATTTAAAAAAATAATGGTTAAATATAAGATTTTAATAATAATAAAACGTTTAAATATTTAAATTTCTTGAATTATCAGCTTTAATTTGATACCACACTTGAATAAAACAATTTTTTTGGTTACCCATTTACTATTTTCAAAGAGCGCTAAAATATTACATTTTTATTTTTATAAATCAGTTCACTTTTATGCCAAATCTTAGTTTTGTAAGTGAAACGTTTCAGTAGCCAGAGACATTTTAAGCAAAAAAAAAAAAAAATTGTATTAATTATTCGTTGGAGTACCTGCAGAAATATCCACATCAATCTTTATTAATTTTCAATATAATTTTTTTAATCGTAAAAACTAGGAAATTATGGAAAATGCTATTACTAACAAGGAAAAATTTTCAAGTCGAAAATTCGTATCGAGTTTAAACTTTGTATATAGTTAGAGGAGGTCAAGATAAGTAAGAAAAAAATTATCATAGCTGCGGTAAAACGGTTTAAGGGGGTGAAACACCCCTATGAAAATGTGCAAAATATTCATATTTTTTCAAATAACTCTGTAACTAATGAAAATTTAAAAAATCTACAATTCAAAACTTTCATGATTTTTTATGCTCTTTCGAATGGCGATAGTCAAAATTCGAAAAAAACTAAACCTATGGAATGTGGGGGTTAACAACGGTTCATTTTTTTCGAATTTTAACTATCGCCATTCAAAAGAGCATAAAAAATCATGAAAGTTTTGTATTGTAGATTTTTTTTAATTTTCATTAGTTTCAGAGTTATTTGAAAAAATATGAATATTTTACACATTTTCATAGGGCTGTTTCACCCCTTTAAACCGTTTTACCGCAGCTATGATAATTTTTTTCTTACTTATCTTGACTTCCTCTAACTACATACAAAGTTTAAACTCGATACGATTTTTTGACTTAAAAAGGTTCCCTTGTAAGTCTTTAAGATAAAAACCAAATAAAACAAGTATATTTGTCATTTATTTAAAACATTTTTTATAAAAAATAAATTACAGATGAATTTATTTAAGATCAGAGCTTTGCCATCGTCAGGGTTAAAAATGAAATCATGTATTTCTACTGATAGTCCTTTAATGTACTTGTTCAGTAAAATGCTTTTTCTATTTTATTATTAAACTACTTTTTTATATTTCTAAACCTCAGTTGGTATCTGATGGTAAGAGCATCGTCTAACTGACTTTGTGAAAAAACTTATAAATATTTTTTTTATTTTGAATCAATACTCTTCATTCGCAAAGAAAGAGCATTGTCTAGTCATAGTTTTATTTGCATTTTACTTTTCTTTCCAATACCAATCTTTGTTTTAAATTCAAAAAAGATAAAAATTTTACTTTGTTTTTCTTTCAGCTACCTAACAGACATTATATTATGAATTTTTAAAATAATCTTAAATTATATATGTAGAGTAAAGTCGGTATATATGGAACACCATTCATGTTTTAGATGAAAAAACTATGATAATATTATTTAAAATCAGCCCTTATCATTTCATTTGACAGAGATGAACGAGATCGAGCAGGCAAAATAGAATTCGTAAATTAAAACAAAATAAAAAATCTAAAACAATCGAAAATCAGCCTCTTAAAAAATGTGCGTGTAATATGGCCCACAGTGATCTTTTTTAAAACTTTGTTTTTATTTCAAACTTATTTGTTGCCACTGTAAAAAATAGAAGTGGTATAGCAAAGAATACATGGGTTGAACCTTCATAATTGGCACCCCATTTAGTGGGCACTATCATGAATATTTGTACTAAAAAAATGATTTTTGCGGAAGTGAATAGTTGTGAAGTACTGGATGATTAATATACTTTTCATACTATTTACCTCACTACGATTCTGGTTAATTATTACACTTCATAACCGTACAATACCTCATAGTCCATAATACCCGCAACCACGTGTATTTAAAAAAATAGTTATCGCCGAGGTAATAATTATTACGTGGATTAAAAGCACTGTACATACGGCCAACTCTTATACCTACATTTTTAAACAGCAATATAATTAATTTAAACAATTTAATACAATAAAAATTGAAACTAACTTACCTTAACAAAAATAATCAAAAATTACAAATTTCATTAAATTCCTCTCAATGACATACCGAAATTCCAAACACTGTCATGTCAGCTGACGCAGTTATTTAGAGGTGTAAGCTTAGATACATCTTAATTTTGTGTTTATAAAATGTAAAATAGAACAAAAAAGGAGGTGTCCATATAACCCACCTGGTCCATATATACCGACTTTACTCTACCTTATCATAAATATAAAAATGACTAGTTTTGAACTATCTATTTAAAAAACAAAGTGCGGTAATTAAAAATCGAATATTTTGTGTTATAAAGAGAAACTTTTTAGATTGTATTTCTGTTTCACATTTTTTGTTTTTGTCAAGGCAATAATAATTATTATGTGGATTAAAAGCACTGTACATACGGCCAACATTTATACTTACATTTTTAAACAGCAATATAATTAATTTAAACAATTTAATACAATAAAAATTGACACTAACATACAACATAAAGAATCACTACTTGGCTGTATTATGAAAAAAAGAACGCCAATAGAAGAAGAAGAAGAAAATAATAATAAAAATGACTAGTTTTGAACTATTTAAAAAGCAAAGTGTCGTAATTAAAAATCGAATATTTTGTGTTATAAAGAGAAGCTTTTTAAATTGTATATATTTCTGTTTCACAATGTTTGTTTATGTCAAGTTATTTTTTCCAATAATCTCTGACACGTCTCTGATTTTTCTTACTGAAAAAGACAATCAACAATGACAGATTCCCCCAATTGAAGATAATACCGACCAAAAAAGTAATTTGCAGACTATATCTCCATCGATTTCGTTTCCCCCGACGTTCTTTTTTTTATGAGAGATTACCGCGAAACCGCATCGGGTACAAGTCTTTCGAGTTAAATCGAAAGAAAATTTGATTGGTTACTTCATGTCAAGAAAAACTGCAGATGACGCAGCATTTGTATTGTTCGGATTTTATTAGATCGAACACTTAGAGCCTCCGATCGTGGGCCGATAATGAAATACGTCTGCTTCTATTCGGAACTTAAATGGTCTCGTTTTGCAGGTTGGTTACGTCGTTTGTGATTCCCAGCCGCCTTGATTCTCAAATCCGAATAATTTCATTTTCGTTGTTACTTTCTCTGAATTATACGAAATGTTTTTTATTTGATCATTTGACTTTAGTACGTTGATGAAATAATTTTGAGACTAGATTTTTATTATGTACCTTTTATTGAGTAGTAGTTTGAGCAATTGTTCTAAATTATTTTATACACATTCATCTTCGTATACAGGATGTTTAGAAATAAACTATGATACATAGGGAAATAATTGTTATTCAGATGCATGTAAATATTAACTTGTTTTTGATATTATGACAAAATAAGTTTTTGTTTTATTTTGAAATTTGATCATTTACCAGTTTTGAGGCTTCCGCGGTGATCTGGTCAATTTGGTAGTGTTATCGGCCAACGTTTCGTCACACATTGCAGTGGATATCTTCAGGCCTCTTCTGTGTGACGAATGTTGGCCGATAACACTACCAAATTGATGCGGCTTACACCCAGAAGCAAAGAGCCATTGATTTACCATTAGTTTTTAAATTCGTCCAGTACCTAGTGTTTTTTACAACTACTAATTTCATTTTGACATATGATAATTCTTATATTTATTTATTTAAATTTATTTGCCTGTAACAAGGGTACAATTTGTCTAGATTTAATTCTATAATTTCTTTATTTTAATTAATAATTTAAAAAAACTACTTTTGACGTTTACGACCTAATTCTAGGATGAAATGGTTATTTTGAATAAGCTCCAAATTCACAAGAAACAATATTTTTTTTAGTAAAATTCCACGTGATTGATTGAATCACCCTGTATATAAAATATTGCGTTATATTAACTGATACATAATTTTTTTAACAAACTTTTATACTTTCTTATAATAATAAAAATGGGAAAAATATTATAACAATGAATTCTAATAACTTAGGTTTATCGTTCTTATTCTAAATAGTTAAGTACCTTCTAGGACTGCTCTTGATCCTATTCTGTCAAAAAGAAGGGGGGTTTATGTAATTTATATCCACTAATGGTTTTCTTTGACTAATTGCTTATCTCTGTTATTCTACATTTCAGGGTGGGGCACGTCACTTTGCCCCCTATGGGCGTGACTGCAATTTGCATTTGATGTGAATTATTGGTACCATGTTAAGAGAAAATAAATTATATATTTGAATTTATGTAATGCTAATTAATGATGTTTTTTTTTGCTTTTGTTTTATCTCTATTAAAAAGTAAAAAACATTTTTTTACAAAACATTTCGATTAAATAGTAACTTAGAGGAAATAATGTATAAAAAATGTACTTTGATTTTATTTTTCAAAGTTTTTTTAATACAAACAGTTTAATTTTAGACGGTCTGTATTTTATTATTTTTAAATTATTTCCTTATTCTAAATATCAATAAATCATGTGTAGGAGCTCTAATGAGTTTACATATATTTGAATTACTTCTCATTATGTTAAATAAGCATATAAGTGACATTTATATACCAATTTGAAATAATTTGTTTAATACAAAATGCTGTTTGATTATTTTATTAGCTATACGTAACGTATATTGTTGATTATGATTTATGGACTTTAATAAAAAAATAGTAATGAGGGAAACCCACTGTGACTGCTCAAAAAACTGTCAATGTTTGGGATTTTTTTTCACAGGTATAACTAATTATTTAAGGATCGAGTGAAAGGCATTTTATGAAATATATTTTCCGCTTATTTAATACAATTTTTTATTGAAAAATATTAAAAATTTATAAAGTTACGAGCCTCGATGTGACAACCAAAAAAAATTGTTTTTTCATGGTTTTTTCATAATTGAATTTCTTGACAAAATGATGACACTTTGACATTTTTCTTTCATTTTTAAAAATCATACGTAAATACGCTACTGCAGTTATGAAAAATTACGAAATTAAAAAAAAATAAATCGGTGCATGAGCCTTTGAGGAATCGCTGGAACAAGGTCGAAAAAAGTCGATTCGAGATAAACGCATTTGAAGTTTTCTGAGGATCATAATTTTCATAACCGACCGTACTATCTGGCCTCACTAAATAGACCAACTCAGGCAAATTTCGGAATTTTAACCTTTTTTTTCAATATGTAAAATTTTAAAAAATACATCTGCATAGTGGCTTTCGATTTTTAAGTATTGTTTGTAATAATAATAATAATATATATATATATATATATATATATATATATATATATATATATATATATATATATATATATATATATATATATATATATATATATATATATATATATATATATATATATATATATATGTACTAATAAATATGTTTGTTTCTTTTCAGGTAAATTGCAGTAAAAATACCCCAATCTTGATTTTGACCTTGTATTTGGTATGTATTAAACTATTTTTGTATGTATAAATTTATAAACTTATTTGAAAGTAACATTTAGAAAAATAAATGTATAAATTACAAGACTTATTTTCGACATGAGATATTCAGTTTCTGAACTATTTGAAAAAAGTATTCAACAAAAAGCTTTCAAGAAGCTTCTTACAATCTAAATAGATAAATTTCCATAAAAAGAAACAGCCGTTTCACTAAAAAAACATAAGCACAATGGATAGGAAAAAAATACTATAGTAGTAAAATAAAATCAGAAAGTCAAGTCATTTCTTTGAAACAGTTCGTTACAATCAAAATCTCATTCCGCGACTAACGCTCAACCAAACAGGCGGCGATTTAAACGAACTTTGAGGTCATTCATCAGACTGTTGACAAAACACATTCACGCGTGTACCGTCTCCAATATCCATAAAAAAACATATATGTGTGTGCACGTATCTATCTAGAGCAGGAACCACCAATCGGTGGTTTCCGAACAGTTTTTGCTTATACTTTAATAAATTATTCATTTGGACTGTTTTTTTTGGGAAATTTTCTCATAAATTAATTTCTTATCATTTTTATTTTTTAAGATGTACTAACCCTTTAGTACCCTTTGAATTTTTATTAGGTTATATGGGAAATATTTGTCTAAAATATAGCAAAATTTAGAAACAATGCAGGTTAGTTTAAATATCAGCGTAAAGGTGACAGCACGCTGTATTTTACATTTTTTTTTAAATACGTGATGGAAATTGATAATTTTCAAATATTACAATTTTTTTTTTACTTTTACTTTCGGAGATTATAACGTTTATATATTTAAATTGGACTATCAGTTTTCACTTAATACCAATTTGAATAAAAAATGTTTGTTAACCCTTTAACCCTATAAAAAATAAAAATTTTATTTTTATTACTCAAAATTTTTGTTGGTCTCTCAGCTTTTTAAGCCAAACCTTAAATTAGGAAAGACTATGGTTATATAACAACCAATGCTAGTCTTTGTATGAAAGTCTTGTCAAAACCTTATAGCGGCCATCTTTAATTGAAAGTCACTTTCGTTATTTATAATATTTATATGGCCATATCCCAAAAGCGTCAGTTGAAAATTTATAATATACAAATATGCTTTCAATTACAATTGAGAGGTTTGCAGCAACAACGAGTTAAATCAATTTTTAGGCCAAACAGAGTTAACAACCGTTTCTTGGGGAAAAAAAATCATTCTTTCGTTTGGTTCAACAAAAAGTTGAAGATGAGTAGTTTTGGTAGTTTTGCATTCTTATTTTTTTTGGAGCTTTATTTTTCATGTACTAAAAAGAGTGTTTTTGGGCTTAGAATTTAGTTAGTACACTCGTTACTGTGTTCTTTTTTGAAATAAACCAATTTTCTTGAAAATTGTTCTTATTCAATGCTTCCTTACTTTAAAAAGAAAATAATTTTCAACTATTTGGGCCAAAAAGGAGTTAACTCTAGAATAAAATTGACTCTAGAATTGCGAATTTGACGAATTTCTCAATGGAATTTGGCCAAAACATGAAGTGGTAGGTGACAAATAATAATTGGACGAAGACAAAGGCGATTTAAATACATTCTCCATTTTTTAAACAGTTTTTTATATTTTCCCTCAAATTATAAAAACTAGAGTTGCTGCAAACCCTTCAACTGAATTTGTTATGAATGAAAAATGATGATTCCAAATAGACATTTTTCTGTTTTTCAATTATCACTGAAATACTTTTAAAGACAATATAAAATAATTATTATAAATTTATTTTATAATCCAAAACAATTGATATTTATTTTAAAATCCGAATGATACGCCAATGATTCCTGGAGCGATTTGGTAACAACGATAAGTAACGTGTTATTAGTCCTATATCTCTCCTTGTCTAAGGACCAAGCGGTTCAGTAAGCTAGAAGGCTGTGACAGTTTCTTTTACCGATTTTGGTACATAACAAATTGATAGATTTATTTTCTTTATTTATTTTAATACGTAAATAAATAATCAATATGATTTGGCGTTCCTGCACCTCTTGTTACGTTTTAAATATTAACAATTAAATTAAAAAAATGGCTCGTCGAAGTGAAAAAGTTGTTGATCCTCAATGTCAAGTATCGGCGTAACTCGGGGCTGTTTTCAAAATGCAAAGAAGAAAAACAAGAAGCGGAAGTATCAACACGAAGCGAACTAAATCCGCTCTAGTCTCCGCCGCAGCTCCAGATGAAATATTGCAATGCTTGTGCTCTTGTGTGTATATGTGTACACGATATTTTTCAACGCGACAATACTGTTGTTGGGTTAAATTTGTAATCCGGTTGACCTTAATATGTAGGTTTTTTAGTACGGGCATAAATAAAATCTTATAAAATATTTTGTACTTGTGGTAAAAAATTTCAAAATGTATTTACATAAAATGGTATACTGTTTCGTTACCTGGGATTTTAATACCATATTTTTACATGATTATTCATAAAAATGCATTATAAAGGAAAACACATTTTTGAAATAATTTTTCATATTCCATTTTATTATTTTTTTACACTAGTTTTTGAACTGTGGAGACTTGTAAAGATCTACAATGACCTACAAAGACCTAAAAGCATGTACAAAGATCTCTAAAGATCGTTGTAGATCATTATTCATAAATAATAATAATAATTAATTTTCAACGTTACAATAATCTTCAGATATCTTTGTAGGACCGTGTTGTAGATCTTTTTAAGTCCCCACAGATCAAAAAACAGTAAAAAATATGATGTCTCAAAATGCAGATCTATGGAGATCTGAGTAGATCTCTGCAGATCTACAATTTTTTCCTGGGAGTGTAGATATGAGACAAAAATATTGCATTGTAATTTTTAGTAGAGTTGGGAGCGTGAGATTTTTTTCAATCACGCTTAATCACGCACGACAAGTCATAAGTACTCTAGATTTGATTTTTGACAAATTGAAATAATATAAATAAAAATAATTTATTAATATCGAAATAAATATTATAACAGTAGATTAAAATTTTGATTAAAATTATAATTTTATATCTTTTATTTTAACTGCCTCAGTACAATTTGCTTTTTAGTTATGATAAATTAAATTTTGATTCTTGCTATTGAATGTAAAAAGGACCTATGTAACTCACATGTTATAATTTGTGGGTAAATAAATGTTAAAAAAAACACTGTTTAAAATTTTTATTTTACACTGGTTTAAATTTTATCAAAATGATATTTTTTTGGATTCAAACATACCGTGAACATACAACAACGTAAGATACATATATTTATGCATTCATTATAGTTCTATAGTTCTAAAAAAATGCCACCTATTTGCCCCCACTTACTCTATCTAGAATAAGATTTATTGCTTTCATATTTATACATATATCCAATATTTAATTACAAATTCAAATAGGTACGTGTATTATTATTGAGTCTAGTATTTAATACCTTGTACATGCAAATTCTATTAACTAATTAATTAATGCAATTTGTAATCGTATTTAAAATTTTCATTTGAATACCATGTTAATGTTGCATATAGACATATTAAATAAAGCTTCATATATGATGGTTCTGTAATTCAGTAAATAATCAGCAATCCTTTCTGAAAATCTAGTACATACATTAACCCAGTGGCGTAGCAAAAAAAAATTTCAGGGGGGGGTAAATATATAAAATATATTTTCTACTCATGTTCTCTTAAAACATACGTTAGAACACTGAATACTTCGGTAGGGGGGTCCCCAAACTCCCCTTAGTTTCTACGCCTCTGCATTAACCTTTTTAGTAGGGTTGCCGTGCTACAGTTTGATGAAGATTAATCACAATGAGTAGATTAGTATCATAAAGTAAACAACTATAGTAAAACAAAATATTATTAAAAGAATTACCTACTTAAAATAATGATGCAATAGTATTTTAATGTATTAAAAGTAAACTAGTGGAAGTAAATTATCTTTATTAATATTTGTTTTATTCGTTATTTATACCTGCATGAAGCTAGCACCGCAAGATTTAGGAAAAAAAAAGAATACATTATATTTCAAATGATATTTGCTGTATTTTTTTTGTAATCAATTTTTGGGGTACAAAGTAGCTTATGTCGTTCCTCAGGATGCAATTTATCTCTCAACCAAATTTCATCAAGATCGATTCAGCAATTTAGCCGTAAAAAGGTAACAAAAATAATACATAAAAACTATTCGATACTTTTAAAAATATAAATCTCTACAAACATAAAAAATAAAATAGGAAAGCTTTTTTTACTTTCAATATTTATATCAGTATCATGTAGGATGTAGGTGGTTCGATGAAATTTAATTAAAAAACATAAGGAAAAGCTTTTTTGTGTGCACCTAGCTATATTTAGATAAATTGAATATTTTTTAAAAGGATTACTCAAAAGCAGATTTTTTTATACACATTATTTGTGCTCGATGTTTTTTTGTTTGTTATTTGAAACTTCTCGAATAATATTACTTAGAAATAAATTAGTAACTTGGCTGTTTATTCAATTGGATTGATATGTAAAATTATACTTGAATTAATTTTATGTTTACCATCCGACTCGAGAAATTATACATATTTAATTATGGAAATTTGATTAAACATAACTAATTATGTAAGTTATATTAAATTAATTTACATTATGACATTTATTTTATACCTAATATACTAGCTGGTATCTTCTACTTCGTTCGCATGGAAATTTATGTTAGTGAAAACAATACCATGAAGTTAGCTGATAAAACAGGTATTTTGTTTTGTATTTGCACGCTAGATATCGACGTCAAAAAAGTATAACCTCTTTTTATCTAATAAATTTTTGGTATACAAAGTAACCTGTATCATACCTAAGTATGTAAGCTATTTCCCTTCCAAATTTCATCAAAATCGGTTCAGTGGTTTAATCGTCAAAGGTGACAGAGATACAGACACACTTTCACAATTATTATAAGTATGGATACATCAAAAATAATGAAAGTTGCGTTGATTTAAGGGGTATGAACAGTGTAAACGTCAGAATTTTAGGTGTTTTTTGTTTATTTTATAAAAAGAAATCGGTTTGATGGATTCATATCAAATTTTGTACACATCTTTAGTACATTAATAAGTACTTAAAAAATATTTTAATGATATATTTTTGCATAACGGTCCTTTGAAAATGGCACCTCTTAAATCTGACCTCAGTTACATTGACAGCAATTCGTTCAAATGATTCATCTGAGAACAAAAAACGAAAAAGATTCTTAAAAAATATATATTGTTAGCTGTAGCTGGACGTAGGGGATTTTCAAAATATCGTTTAGAAAAAAAATGGCGACCATTTGTAAAAAAAAATCAAAATTTTCGCGAATTTTTCAATAGAAAATTGTTTATAAAAAAAAAGATAAAAAACGGTTACGTCCGGCTGAAGAGGTCACGTTTCCTCTACAAAATCAATTTTGAATCAAATCGATCGGACGAAAACTGTCTTAGTTATGCTGTCAACCAGATCAAAAAAGGTGATTTTGAGTAAACGGCGTTTAAAGTTTTGGAAGAGATAAATCGAATTTATAGCATGACAGCATTTGGCGCTCTTTTTGAATACTTAACGTTCGAATTTTCACTTGATACTTGAGATACATATTCTTTGAAGTGTAAACTAATAATTTATAAACAAATAAAAAAAAAGATTTTTTGAAAATTTTACATTTTGAGTAATTTAAATCACTTCTTTTTATCAAACAAATGCAACTCTGAATTTATTATGTTAAAAGTGTATATAAACGTTAAAACATTAAAATACCAACGTAATATAGGAAGATGAAAATAATTCAACCTTGTATATTGTAGAATAAATCTTCTTAGAAAAACCACAAAAAACAACGTTGGTTGTATTAAAAATTAAATTTAGTCGTTATACTTATTTACATATTCTTTTAACATTGTCTTTTTATCTACCATATATATATTTATATTTATTATAATTATAATACATAATATTATATAGGCTGGGGCATTTAAATTGTTACAGAATTTTATCTCAGAGCCATCGCATATTTGAAAAATATGTTTTTACCAAAAAAATGTTTGGTTGTTAGGGGGTGATCGAATATTAATAATATTTTTTTATTTTAGTATGGCCTTCAAGGGTATTGGAAGGTCAACATCATTTTTAAATAGGAACCTATAGTTTTTATTTAAAAATCTTATTCTACGTGAAAAAACACGCATCTTTTATTTGATTTTTTTCTGAACAACTTAAGCTTTACATGATATCTAACAAAATAATTTCGGGATTTTGCGAATTCAAGAATTTTTTATTCAAAAATCATCAACTTTAGAAAAAAATACAAGATACAAAAATGCTTATTTCGTTCTAATAAAAATTGGAGAATTTTTCTAGAATTTTTTTGAACATTTCGTTTTTTTTTTTTTTTGCTGAAAAAAAGTAAATAGATAATGTTTAAAAAAATTTAAAACAATTTTTAAAGATTTAATAGAACAAAATAAACATTTTTTTTATTTTTACTTTTTTTCTAAAGCTTATTGTTTCTGAGGAAAAAATTCTTGAAAGTCCAAAATCTCGAATTTATTTTGTCAGATATCTTGGAAATCTTAGGTTGTTAAAAAAAAATTTTCCAATAAAAGATTCGTTTTTGTTTACGTAGAATATGATTATTAAATAAAAACTATAAGTTCTTATTTAAAAAAATTATGTTGACCTTCAAATAACCTTGAAGGCCACACTAAAATAACAAATAAATATTACTTTTCAATTACCCCCTTACAACCATACATTTTTTGGTTTGAACATTTTTTCAAATATGCGGTGGTTCTGAGATAAAAATCTGTAACACTTTAAATGCCCCACCCTGTATATAAAATATAATATAAACACACATAATACATTTTTCGTGACCTTCATATGTGAAGTTATTAAAAGGAAATAAAAAAAGCTTTTTATTTGTAAATTTTCTCCTTGAATAAGCTAGCGGTGACGCGCACAACTTTTTTTTTATATTCGTACATGTATAAAATTTTCGCATTATAAAAATCGAATCTCACATATGATAATTCATCATTCGCGGCGACACGATTTTCATAAAACGGGCGGTTGTATTTATCGCAGCGTGGTTTAATCGATTATTTAAATATTTTTTATCCAAACTCTGAGACTGATAAATGACTTGAGACTTCACGGCTGCCAACACAAAGCCTACTCGCAAACGGACGTCAATATATCGTAGAATAGGTGCTTGCCCGAAATGCTTCATTTATTTCAGTTTTTTTTTTATAAATGTTGATGAATTATATTTACTGATTGATACTTCACACATACTTAAAGAGGTTGACATTGTAGGGTGCGGGGTTGGCGTTGAGGGGAACAGTATTGGGAAAGCGCCTATCGATAAGCATACACAGATAAAAAAATCGATCTTATTGAAAATTTGAGATGGAAAAATACTTAATAAATTTACCTTGTTAATATAACAATAATTCCTCAATATAATAATAAAAAAAAATTATTGAGGATATTTTATTAATTTGAAAAATATATCTTCATTTTTATCTAAAAATCTTTTCATTTGTCAAATTAATAAATAATTTATTACACCAACTAACAAAACTCTCAAATAAATTAAACATAATGGTTGTATTAATAAATATTTATCAGTGTGAATATTTTTTACACCACCCAACTAGTGAAAGTGCAATTTTCGATACGGTAAATTCAGTGATGCCATTTATACAGTATTTTTTTTTGTATTTAACCCTTTGTAGCTCAAGATCTTAAAAATTTAAATTATGTTGATAAAGAGACAAGTTTAGGCATATAAAAAAACATGTATTTTCAGAAATTTAAAAATATTTATTTTTAATTATTTATTTGGGATTGACATATCGTGAGATAATCGTAAAAAACACTTATGTCGTAATGCAGGATTTGAAACAATTATTTAATTTGTTGTAGCATAATGCTACACCGAATTTTTCGCAAATTGTTTGTGAAACGCCGTACACTGGGGAAACTTACAACGTATTTTTTTTTCTACCTAAATCAGCCAATAACCGTATCTGGTCCTGTCTTACTGCCAATGTTTACGTAATAATACGTAAGTCAATAGGTTATGCCATCTGTGAATTTTACTTGATATTTATTGTTAGTTATTGACTTGTATGTTACCGTGGTGTTACACATATTTGAATGAACTAAATATATTTAGTACCTACGTATATTAGCGGGATTATTGAGGTTTGTTACAGAAATGTCACATGGGGCTACAAAGGGTTAAAATATGTTTTCAATACAAAACAAAATTTTCACAGTTATAAGAACATTGTTAGTAATAATAATAATAAACATGAATATTTCCATATTGATAAAAAATTATCATATTGACAAACAACCTCTATCGGAGCCAAATCGATCAAGGATTTTTACATTGATCAAATTTTTTAATTTGTTATTAATTTAATTTGAATTTTAAGTAACTAGATTTTAACTCCCAATCTTCTTCATAAAAAAATAGGGATTTATTTTTATTTTACCACTTTAGTTGAATCTGAATTGGATTATTTAGTAAAAATTTGAGCTCACAGTTGCTGATACTTTTCAACCACGACTTTAAAATGTTTATATGTTTTTATTAACTCACTTAAAATGTAAACAAAAAATTAGATACGAAAAAAAACTTGGAGAGTGGAATTTAATCTTTTATCGAGCACAAAAGTAAATAATTAATTACAAATAATAGAGATTAAGACTTAACTCATTAATGGACAACAAAAAAGCTTTTTAGAAAGCAGGATAATCCTGTCAAATATACATTAAAGGTAAATAGGTAAGTGAATTCTAACATTTGGCCGGTAATGTATGTGCTTTTGTATTTTGGTAAAGAATAAAAAATACAGTTGACTACAAACAAAACTGGATTATTTTATAAAAGTACATTCTACTCATATTAATATCATTAATGCGAAGTAACTCTGTTTGTTACCTTTTCACGAATAAACCGCTGAACCGATCTTGATGAAATTTGGAAGGGAGACAGCTTGAATACTGAGGAAGGACATGGTCTTATAATTGTTAAGAAAATAGCAAATTATTATTAGCTATCTGTAGTTGTATAATACTAACTGTGCCCGCGTAGACTACAAATTTAAAAGAAATGTACTTAGTTGAATAAAGTACAAACACTTTTCTTTGTAACATAAAAATTTATTCTATACAAATCTTTACTATATTATACTATAATATTGTTATATTTTTAACAGTTTAGGTAAAGCGTATTACAAAAGAGCGCGCTGGCGGTAATTTACTATTATGGTTACTGCTTATTTCTTATGTTTCCTAACGTAACAAAATATATACTAAAACCTAGTCAAAGAACATGTTTGTAAGAATTAAAAAAAAACACGTTAACCGGATAATTGATTCTTGAGTGATAAAATACTTAAGGGGTAAGAACAGTGTAAAATTTTCAAAAAATCAGTTTTTTGATTTGTTTATAAATTATTAGTTTACACCCCAAAGAATATGTATCTCAAGTTTGAAGTGAAAATTCGAACGCTAAGTATTCATGCTATATATTCTATTTATCTCTTCTAAAACTTTAAACGCCGTTTACTCAAAATCACTTTTTTGACTTAATTGACAGCATAACTAAGACAGTTTTCGTCCGATCTATTTGATTCAAAATGGATTTTGTAGAGGAAACGTACCTTTTCAGCCGGACGTAGCCGTTTTTTTTTATCTTTTTTTATAAACAATTTTCTATTGAAAAATACGCGATTTTTTTTTATGGATATAAACGATATTTTAAAAATCCCCTACGTCTGATTATAGCTAATAACATATGTTTTAAGAATCTTTTTCATTTATTATCCTCAGATGATCCATTTGAACGAATTGCTGTCAACACCATTGAGGTCAGATTTAAGTGGTGCCAATTTAAAAGGAACATTATGCAAAAATATACCATTAAAAAATAAAATAAAATATTTTTTTAAGTACTTATTAATGTACTAAAGATGTGTACAAAGTTTGATATGAATCCATCAAACCGTTTTCTTTTTATAAAATAAACTCCTAAAATTCTGTCGCTTACACTGTCCATACACTTTAAATCAGTGATTCCCAACCTTTTTTTGACCAGGGACCACAAGGTTAAAAAATAAATTTTCATTTATAAATTTTTGATACATTTGAAATAAAGAACCTAAAAAAGGTCCTCACATTTCATTTTTGTTTTTTATAGATTAAAAAATAAAAAGGATTGTGTGGTTTTATGAAACCACGGTTAACGTGAAACTTTTTTTCACATTATAGACATTTAACTAAAAATTTTCGGAATAATAAATTCAAGCACTCAAAATTGAAATAAATCCATAAACAACAACATGCACCAGCAAAAAGTTCTAATAATTCTAATAAATTCTATATAAAAACTATGTTTACTCACCAAGATCTTTTTCCTTTTTCTATAAGCACGTGCTCTGTAAAATTAATTCATCGTCATTCATTTTTGCACTATTCTTTGCTTTTTCCTCGTTGATCAGTTTTTTGGACTCACTAGCTGTGTCGTTGTTTACCAAAAGCAAATAAATAACAACATTTACATTAAACACTGACAAAAACAAACAAAATAGCGTGGAGCACTGGCACAAATGAGTAATAGTCTATACACTACACGGTCAGCTTATGCGAACTATAGGCGCCGCCATATTGGCCTCGGCTGCTCTGACGTATTTATCCCTACTCCGCGGCCGACCGTCACGCGACATGCAACACACAGACGAAAAAGTTTGAGACGATGTAATAAAAGTTTCACTTTAAAACACTAAAAAAGGTCACCGATGATTCTAAGTTCATTCAAAGTATGAAATCTTTTATAGGGACAATATTTTACCCCTTGCGGACCACCGGTTAGGAACCACTGCTTTAAATACATCATTGTTTTTTATTTTTCTTGAATTAAACCAAAAATTAAGTCAATTCAGATAATCTGCATTTCATTCCTTGTACTCGTAATTCAAGTTTTGAAGGGTAATCCGAAAGTCGCATTCAAATGTTGCCAACTGTGCAGAATCATCAATCGTAGTCTAGTGGAGCAAGATTGATGAGAGAGCTACGCCAGTTGGCTACACTGATAAATCAATAATGCCGGTTATCTATTAAACTATTTTAAATAATGGATCCCAGTATACTATATAAATTATATGCAAAACGATTACACTTCTATCGCCAACTTTAAAAATATTAATTAATAATATTAGCCCAGGAAATAAAGGTTTTTACTAAGAAAAAATTCCGACCAAGCTGGATTTTGGTGGAGACTTTTATTTTGATGTCCTAAACATACCCTAAAAAGTCCCCTTAATTTGGATGGCGGGTTTTTATTTTTTAGGGGGTAAAGGGGGGCTGATTCTAGTTTTTTGCAAATATCTCAAAAGTTATTAATTTTTCGAGAAAAATTGTTTCAAGAAAATTGTAGCTTATAAAATTCTACACAAAAAAGGTATTTATACTTTTTTCGTATAATCAAAACTTTTTAAGTAAACTGTTAACCCAGTCAAGGGTGCAGTGAAGAGTACCAAAATCCGAACTTTTAGGGGCAAGCAATTTTATGGTTGATTATTATAGATTTTGGGGCGTAGAATTCGAAAAAAATAACCCGAACTAGCGAAAAGTAGTGTAACACCCTTAAAAAAGGGGTTGAAGGGTGAAAACCCAATTTACAAGATTTTTTTCAATTTTTCTCAAAATCTAAATCGATGACGGGGTGTTTTTATGGTTGATATTTATTGGGGACACTTAGACGAATCGATCGGGACCACAAATATTGAATTTGACGGAAAAATACTCTTTCTAGAGGGTTTAAAAAAACGTAAAAATGTTTATTTAGAGGAAAAAATTAAAAAATTAATAATTTTTGTTCAAATCAAAATTGATCTCAAATTGTTCCTGAAGTTCTAAAGAATACGATCAACCATAATTTAAAAAAATATTAATATTTTAACTAATGAAAATCGCTAATCTTTAAGGGTAGGTAACGTAATTTTTTTTTATCAATTTTCATTGATTAAAATATTAATATTTTTTTAAATTATGGTTGATCAGTATTCTTTAGAACTTCAGGAACAATTTGAGACCAATTTTGATTTGAACAAAAATTATTAATTTTAAACTTTTTTCCTCGAAATAAACATTTTTACGTTTTTTTAAACCCTCTAGAAAGAGTATTTTTCTGTCAAATTCAATATTTTTGGTCCCGATCGATTCGTCTAAGTGTCCCCAATAAATATTAACCATAAAAACACCCCGTCATCGATTTAAATTTTGAGAAAAATTGAAAAAAGTATTGAAAACGGGGTTTTCACCCTTCAACCCCTTTTTTAAGGGTGTTACACTACTTTTCGCTAGTTCGGGTTATTTTTTTCGAATTCTACGCCCCAAAATCTATAATAATCAACCATAAAATTGCTTGCCCCTAAAAGTTCGGATTTTGGCACTCTTCACTGCACCCTTGACTGGGTTAACAGTTTACTTAAAAAGTTTTGATTATACGAAAAAAGTATAAATACCTTTTTTGTGTAGAATTTTATAAGCTACAATTTTCTTGAAACAATTTTTCTCGAAAAATTAATAACTTTTGAGATATTTGCAAAAAACTAGAATCAGCCCCCCTTTACCCCCTAAAAAATAAAAACCCGCCATCCAAATTAAGGGGACTTTTTAGGGTATGTTTAGGACATCAAAATAAAAGTCTCCACCAAAATCCAGCTTGGTCGGAATTTTTTCTTAGTTTGACCGTTTTTTTGAGTCTATTGCCTGGGCTAATATTGTACATTTGCGTATTTTTTTTCTGTTAATGTTTTCATGTGGAATTGTAATTTAGCTTTCAATATATTTCATTTTTGTAACTGCGCTAGTGCTTTTAATTTTATAATGTAAATGTTCTTTTTGAAATTATTGCTTTTATTTCAACAAATGTTTTTATTTACCTACTCACGTTTTAAAGTTTTTGGTCTGTATGCTCATTATTTAATACAAATTATAAATGTGGATATTAATTTATTATTATTGATATTATTGCACACCCCAAGCAGGCTCTGCTTGGAAGTGTGTTCTACTCTCGTCCTAAAAAATTTTTTCGTATATAAATTGATAAAATGAGTATTATATCTTAAATTTCTTCAGTATCTCACTTACATTTTTACATTTTCTGATAGAAAACATTACAGTCTCCATTTTTGCTTAGTTTAATATCGATCGGTTTTAATTTTCTGTTATAAAAATATAAATAAAGTTCAATTTGTCGATTTAACCCGCTTTTTTGATAGAAACGCCGAACTACAGGTCACAATTCGAAATAAATTTGCACCAATCCTTTTGAATTCACTTCATCTATTATCAGAATAGAACCCTATTAAAACTCAACAAAATTGGATAACTAGAAGTAACGAAATTTGTAGTTTATTTAAACAAAAATTCATATTTTGACAAGAAATTTTTTTACAAATAGAGTAGTTGCTATTTATAATTTATTAATAGTAGTAGGCGCTATTTCTTCATATGTCACTTCAAATTCCATAATTATTATATTGTATTAATTAATATATAAATACATGTACATCGATACGTGCTGTATTTTAATTATTTTATTCAAAGCCAATCAATCTTTTTAATCAAGATAAAATCTGGTAAGTTTGCATTTTTAAAACAAATATATTATAAAAGTCATATAACCTATAAACGTTACATTGTTGTTTCATTTTAAATGCTAGACATCAGGTGAACACAGCTGTTATCGCTGCAATATGTGGATGTATTTATCTTTTTAATTATTATTAGATATTAATTAATTTATTTACTTTATACATTTTACAAAAAAAATATGTTATATAAAAATTGTAAATTAAAATGATTGTTGTTTTATTACAATACATCCTAAATTTAAATAAAAAAAGGTAATAATCGATTGATATCAAGATTCATTGTTGATTTTCTAAAAAATCTTAATGAGTGATAAACTTCATATTATATATTTATATAATATTAATTACCTCCAATTTTTTTTTCAAACATCCTTTTAAGTTTCACCAATTATATTATACCTGTACCGTATTTATTTGATATTATAAGTTAATACATTTTTTTGTTTAAGGGGTGTGCATTTTATGGCCTAGCCATAGTATTATTGATATTATTTTTAAATTGTTATTTTAGTACTCTAACAGAGCTGTTCTTGCATGTATTTAAGTTTTTAACTAAGACATTTTTTAATAATTTTTAAATAAGGCGCCCATTTTGAACTTTTTAGGTTGAATTTTATATTTAAAAAATGTGATTTAAATGAAAAATTAATTAAAAAAGAATTCAAGTTAATATAAACATAGTATCATGACTTTCTTTCTTATTTTTTTACCTTTAAGTTGATATTTCTTATAATTCAATCATGAAATTAGACTAAATTTTTTTGTGTTTCAGATTTCGTTAAAAGTATGTTTATTTTATAGAAAATGATATGAAAAGTTGAATTTTTCAAACCGCAGGTCTGTATCTCAAACCGTTCTTTAGATATGGCCTCTCAAAGTTTAAGTTTTTTCAAAATTTTGGAATAAATGGCCATAATTTTTGAAGAATGTGCGGTCGGAATTAATTTTTGTTGACAGATTTGAAATCAGCGTGTCAAAATCTATATAATGACATGTGTAATTCCTTAAAATCAGACAAATTTTTTTTTGACAAAAATCGACATTTTTTTAAGGTATACCCCTTTGAATTTTTTCAATTTTCAGCAAAAAAATTTTTGTCGAGTTTTAAAGTATTATACATGTAGTTATATAGATTTTGACACGCTGATTTCAAATCTGTCAACAAAAATCAAATCCGACCACACGTTCAAAAGTTATGGCTATTTTTTTCCAAAATTTTGAAAAATCTGAAACTTTCAGAGGCCATATCTCAAGAACGGTTTGAGATACAGACCTGCGGTTTGAAAAATTCAACTTTACACATCATTTTCAATATAATTAACATACTTTTAACGAAATCTAATACTAAAAATTTTTGAGTCAAATTTCAATTATTGTAACTTCACAAAACTTCAACTTAATTATTTTGATAGTCAATTTATAATATAATATATATTAAATTTTTGTAGGGGGGATTTATTTTGGGTCATAAACTACCTTAATTCGTAACGAGAAAGCGATGAGAAAAAATATCGATTTTTTTGGCACACCTTAGTTAGTGCAGAGCTTTGATAACTAAATATAAAAATATATTTGCATTTTCTTATTCTATAACCAAGAAATACAATATATTTAAATGTCGATATTCCCTTCTACGCTCCCCAAATTACCGAATTTAGTCGCATTTTATGAGTTTAGATGTAATGAAACGATATTGTCAAACGCTCCGTTTGCCGAATTCGACAAATACTGAAAAATGTAGAAACCTTGAGAAAAGTAATTTTCTTTGATTGAACAGCCTCGGCTGTTTGTTTTATATCCTCTGGGTCCTATTTCTTTCTTGTCGAAGAGGCGGCGTGCACTAGAGCCTCTAGGTGTATCTGTAATTGTCCACGGATATCGGCGAAAACAATAAGATCTTTTTGTTTGGAACTTTAGTTTCTTCCGTTTTACTATAACACATTCGCCATGTATCTTCATTATTATTGTTATTATACGTCTTAAATCTAAACGTACGTTTCATTAAATTAAAATACGTGCCTAGTTATCTTGTCAGTACCCCTTAATGTAATGGTGTTAACTAAAATTGAGATTACTTTTTTTAGGTACAACGAGAAAATTGAGTTGACGTTCAAAAATGTGTATACTTGTGTTAAAAGTTATACTTCTTTGATATAGTGACATCTAGCGTGCAAATGCAAAACTAAGAACCTGTTTTACCGACTATCATAACAGAAATATGTATTATCTACACTTAATATCGTATTTAAACAGGTTATTCATGAATTTATGTGAAATTCTTGAATTTTAAATTTTTTAAGGTTAAGCCAAAATTATGCTATACCTACGTGCTACATTGTTCCAAAATATCCCCCCCCCCCTCTAAAAAACTGCTTGGATAAAACTGAAAAAAACTAGTGTGACGTTAATTAGCCTCCCCTTTTGATGAATTTCAAATTTTTTAAAGTTGTGCTAAAATGTGCTAGTTTTTCCTAATATTGCTTCAAAACATCAATACTCTTAGATCATTTTTTAGCTCTAAAAATACATTTTGTATCTTTGAAAATTTTGAAATTCAACAAAAGAGGGGCTAATTTCACACATGTCTTTATTTATTACAATTATACAAATTATAATCACAGCAACAATAACTTTTCTAAATTTTTAGTCCGGTAAAAATATTAAACACAAAAAACTTATGACAGGGATCGAAATTTTAAGAAAGGTTCATTTTAAGAATACTTATACAAACGTTTGATTGATTAAAAATTTATCAAAACTCACACGTGGGTATTGCAGCGCAACCCACTTGGATACAACTCAAAAAATATCCTTGCCAATCGATTCGTGAATCAATCTCGAGTCCAACGAGGTATATGAAGCCATATATGAAAAATATATGAAAAATGAACTTTATGCCTATCCGGGGCCGGATGGAGGATCATGGCCAGAAAAATTCCTAAAATGGGCTAAACTAGAACCACAGTCCTACAATTTAGTGAAACTCCGTGGTCTCTACACTGTTAAAAAAATAAAAGTGGAGCCAACGACGCCATGTAGTTGGTCAATATCTATTTACCTCAACGTAAATCTTATTCTTTCAAATACGCTTCCGTTGAGATAACGAAATGGGGGAAAACATATTCTGTTGAACCAACTACGCGGCAGAGTTGTTTGTACCATCTTGTATGTTTGAATTGAATGTACTCGCATTTGAAAGAAAAAATGCTACATTGTTTAAAGTTTATCAAATATTTGAATTAAAGACATTGCAAATATTATTCTGACAAAACTGCAAAGTCGCTTGAATGAAATTTTAAATTTTAAACAATTAAATGATGTTATTTGCAATGACTGCATGACGATTGTCATAAACTATTATGATTTTAAAATAGCCAACCTGTTAAGTTCGATCAATTACAATATATTTGAGGTATTGAAATTATAATATTGATTTAAAAAATAACATGCAATTGACTCAATATTATATTTTTTCCAATGCAACTAATAGTAAACTGCTTGAATGAAATTTTAAATTTTAAACAATTAAATAATGGTCATTTGCAATGACTATATATGAATTTAAAATAGTCAAATTGTTAAGTTCGATCAATTGAAATATATTTGAGATATATATATTAAATTGAACATACATATAAATTAATAATACATACATATTTTAACGTAGAATATAGGAATATTAACTAAAGTAAATTAATAAAAGGGCATTTCATATTTCATATAAAAGAATTTAGATTATCTTTACAGGTACATTAATTTCAAAACATATCTCGCTAAAAATCATTCTTTTATTGATAATAAATAAATATAAATTAAATTAAGGTAATAAAACTCCACAGCAAATGTAATCTATGTAGATAACAATTTTAGGTACGTATCTATTATATATCACCGGCATTTGCAGATAGCAAGCGTAATTTGGTGTATAATTTGATCAGCGCCAATGTGTGTAATTATGCATAATGCGAAGATTTAATCGAAAACTCCAAATTTCTAGGAAATATGTAATAAGTAAACATTCATTTGTGTAGGTAGTAGGTACATTTTTCAAAAACCGTATGACCATATGCTAATTTTATTACTTACAAAAAGGGTGCTACTAATAGGTGTGGAGCCGGTGGCGGTAAAAGGTTTAATATAGGTAAAAATGCTTATTTTTGGTGAAAATATTTTAAAAATTAATAACTTCGGTTAAAATCATACAAATTACACGAAATTGATCTCAAATTGTTCCTGAAATTCCAATGAATAAGGATCAACCATAATTAAAAAAAATTAATAGTTTAACCAATGAAAATTGCTAATGTTTCAGGGTAAGTGACGTAAATTTTTGGAAAATTGCCATTATACTAAAATTTAATTAAAAACATAAGGGTTTAATATTTTTAAGTAAAACCAACGTGAATATCTTCGATTTGTATATACAAACAAAATGAGTCCCTCCCAAAAAATATATTTTTTAAATTATGGTTGATCCTTATTCATTGGAATTTCAGGAACAATTTGAGATCAATTTCGTGTAATTTGTATGATTTTAACCGAAGTTATTAATTTTTAAAATATTTTCACCAAAAATAAGCATTTTTACTTATATTAAACCTTTTAGAAGGGGTAATTTTGGGTCAAATTTAGTACATGTAGTCTCAATCGATTCATATCTGTGTCCCCAACAAATGCCAACCATAAAAATATCCTATTGTCGTTTTAGATTTTGAAATAAATTGAAAATACACATGGAAATGGGATTTCACCCTTCAACCTCATCTTTAAGGGTGTTGCACCACTTTTTTCTAGTCCGGGTTATTTTTTTCGAATTCTCCGCACCAAAATCTATAATAATCAACAGTACCATTTGTTGTCAAAATGCTTCCTTTACTGGACAATATATATAATATATTTACCGTAAACGAATTTTTTTTTTCAAATAATATTTATTATTTTTCATGGAAAATAATAGATATTCGTGATACACTATGAGAACATTTTTTAAAATAATTTTACGCTCTACAATAAATGTTCTATACATATTTATGCTAATTGCTTTGTTTTTTTAATTAAACGCAAAAAACAGTAAAACTACCCTATTTCGACTTTTTTCAACCCTAAGTCGGCACGGGAACGGGTTGGTTGATTATGACCAAATTTAATACAAATTCAAGTCTCATGATAACGAACAAATTCGTCAATATATATATATATTTTTTGCAATGAAATGGTCTTTTCAAAATTAATTTCCGTGAAAGTGCAAAATGCTAACACTTATTAATAATAATAAAAATTATAAAAAATATTTTGGTCAGAATAAATCCTGGCACACCAGGCCTATGTTGTACCTATGACTTGAAAATCCGTAGTGCAGTTTTACTGTCTACCGGCTCCCGGGCTATAAAGATAATATCATTCTTTCATATCTTTCACAGAACAGGTCAGAACATGTCTCGTTACTAATTCAGTTAAACTTTTGAATTGAACTAATACGCATCTCTATACCAATTGGGATAAGAAAATCTATACTTTGATTATTACTACTGCAGATCAAAAACGTAAGTAGAGTTCATGCAATTACAAGAAAGTTATTTTTTTGTCGAAACTTTATGATTATTCTATGTATAATAATTTGATATTTTTTCAGATACAAAAGAATTTCTTCAAATATTACTATTGCTTTTTCTTGTGTCACTTCGTGGTAAAGTCAGAAATAAGAAAGGAATTTATTGGAAACTTGAAGCTATCATCAATTGAAAGCCAGCGTAGCGATATAAGCACAAGTGAGTTGTATTTATTTTTGCTACTACTTTAACTATATGCTTAAATTATGTGTTATTTTTGAAAAATTACAATTTTTTTTAATACTAATAAATATATTTTTTGTCTTTACAGTCTGGAAGGATTAACGAAGTCCATAATGAAAGACATCATGAAATATATAAGGTATTTTGTTACAGAATAAAATGAAAATGATTTTTCATTATTTTATAATAAATTATGCTTTAGATAATGTGTTAATGTAATATAATGTATATGTTATTTTATATTATAATGTATGTTTATTATGAATATGTAGTACTGTATGTGCATATGTGTTGTAATGTTTATTAATGAATAAAAAAAGGTTACTTAACTATTATTTATTATTTCATTTCGACATAATTTTTCAGGTGATCAGTGATATTATTTATTATACCTATTAAACATATTATATATAGAAAAATAAAATCATTCAAGTTAATTGTAGAATTACTTCAGATGAAAGAAATGTTCTGTTTTCCGAATCAAAAGTTTAGTCAAAACAATTTTTATCTCGTTGATTCAAATATTTTATAATCTTTGCAAAAAAAAAAATTATTTATTCAACTGCTGTTAATTCTAAAAAACAATATCTATTACTTGCACCAAATTGCCAAACATTTATATCAACTACATATGTAGTTAAAAAAAAATTAAAATTAATTCTAACAAGGTAATTTTTTTTCGAAACAATTTTTATCTCGTTGATTCAAATATTTTATAATCTTTGCAAACAAAAAAATTATTTATTCAACTGCTGTTAATTCTAAAAAACAATATCTATTACTTGCACCAAATTGCCAAACATTTATATCAACTACATATGTAGTTAAAATAAATTAAAATTGATTCTAACAAGGTAATTTTTTTTTCGAAACAATTTTTATCTCGTTGATTCAAATATTTTATAATCTTTTCAAAAAAAAAATAATATTTATTCAACTGCTGTTAATTCTAAACAACACTATCTATTACTTGCACCAAATTACCAAACATTTATTCCAACTACATATGTAGTTGGACGGACGATTCAGGTCAACCCTGCGGCGTAGTTGACCGAACGACGTCCTGTCGTTCGCCGTATTTAATGCCGCGGTGTAGTTGAGAGAAATACGTTTTCTTTCTTAGCACAGATTTTTTTTAACAGTGTATGTAGTCAGAGGGCCGAGATCTCACTGTCGAAGATGGATGGACGGACGGGCGGAAAATTGAGCATTCGTGTCTGGTTGAAATTTATTTACCACCACACAAAAATACATTTTGAATTAATTTTCCTTAATTCTAAAAGATTAATGCCCGGTATTATTAACCAATTTAAAGCTCCTTTAGCGCTAAATGCTCCTTTAAAGTAAATTTCGTGTATTTCAAACGTGATTTAAATCAATATTTAAGCTCTCAATGAAAAAATGTACATAATATAATACTACATTGTAAATAAATACTGCAGAAATTTTAAAATCTATTTAATTAAATATATTATGCTTGGATCTGTTGATAATACGACATTTAGTTAAAGAAGTATTTAGTTAAACTTGATAATACTGGGCGTAAGACCATTATTAAATATCTTCATAACTAACCAGTGAAGTTACTAGGTATATATGTATATATATTTCAAAACAACTAATAAATCAGATGAATCATATATTCCACACCAATAAAATTTCAGCATGAAAACAAACAATACAAAAAACACATTAAAATCAGCACAACATACATAACTACAAACCTATCAATGACAACATATATTATACATTAGCTGTATACGATCCTATCATAATACAGTGGAGTTTTCCAGAGCTATCAGTCAGACGCGGATGGTAATATCCGCCTGTGCAACACCTGGGACAATGTGTGTCCCATTAGAGAGCGTTCGGAACAGTGACCCCATTACTACAAACACAAACGGGCCATCCAGTTCCATTCAGGAAATTATCCAATAGCAACATATTAATGCAAATCACACCGGTCAGAACTGCGCCGTTAACATGCGATCTCTCACAGTAGTCCTAAAAATGTTCATGGCTTTTATTATTTTTTGGTTGGTTATTAAAAGGGTAATAGATTACACTGAATCCAAAAAATGACCATCTTTGCTCAATCAGCTCACGTTTCTACGATATGCAAACATTCAAATTCGTATAAGATACTAGCACCGCAGTCTTGAATGAAGGTATTTTTAGATTGGTGGGCTACTTCTTTGTAATTATCATGAAGTTATGTTACTAATAAAACAAGTACTTTTTATTAACCCATTAACGCCCAAAAGAAAGCAAAAACATGCAAAAGATTTTTTTAATGAAATTAAACTTAAAATTAACTAAATATACAACACATACTTTTTTTTAATGTTTAGAAAAAAATAAAGTGCGAGTAAACTGGGCAGATATGAAGTCATGTTATATGTAATGTATGTTTAAGTTATTTCATATGATTTGAACAAAATTCGAAATAACATGCTCTAGTTGGATAAAATATATTATCATACCATGTACCTCTTTTCATATAAAAATTATTCAGAACAATTAAAACTCGTTTAAACACTTATGAAACTAACAACGTTAACAGATTTTGTTTGTTGCACTTCTACTAACTGATTTTTAAGGAAATATTGTGAATTAATATTTATAGACAGCAGCACTAATTATAAAATGAGGTGTACACAAATGTGTATGGCAGGCGTTAATGGGTTAGATCAATTTAGTTACCAAAATCTGCAAAGGACCCCGCACATTCCTTATGGCAACTGGCTTTCCGTGAAATTCGCTAAATTTTTGGTATGTTGTAGTTTATGTGATGCTGATCAAAAGCTCTCACAAGCACAACTTCGAAAAATGAGCCGTTTCGGCGATAAAAATTTTTGAAGATGAAAAATTGAAATTAAAGTTTTATTTAAGTTTTAGATCGTTTAACATTTTTAAAGTTATAAATAACTCACATTTATAATATATCATTAGTAGTTAACATAAATACCTTAGTGGATTTTATTTTTATTATTTAGTTAAAATAATTGATGATTTGAACAGCATTTATTTTTTTGTCATCAATATTTGTCATCTATATTATTTCATTTAAGTTTGCAGTGGTTGTTATGTGATTTGATAAGCAACCACTGAAAACTTAAATGAAACAAAATATAAATCTTAATTTTTCAATTTAATTTTTATCAATTTTGTTGTTTACACATTTTAGTAAAAAAATGAATTACATTTTTCATCATTGTAATATCATTAATAACAACTTACCTCTGAAATAGCATAAGTGAAAAACTAGAATAGCCAAAAAAGCATTAAAACAATAAAAACTCAAATAAAACAAGATAAAAAAATTTAATTTTTTTATCATGAAAAATTTTTATCGCCGAAACGGCTCATTTTTCGAGGTTGTGCCTGTGATAGCTTTTGATCAGCATCACATAAACTACAACATACCAAAAATTTAGCGATTTTCACGGAAAGCCAGTTCCCATAAGGAATGTGCGGGGTCCTTTAGTTTTTTTTTTTAATTAAAACCAATAATGAACACTTGCTAATGATTATAAAATGAAATGTATACCTAACCTACACAGAAAAAAACTGTATTGGACCAAGAAAACCGTGTTTTATATATAACGAAAACAATATTTTCTTAATATAAGAAACACACTCTTAATCCAACTACGTTATTCCTTCGTTCTTGAGTTGGTTTAAGAGATTATTGCTTATCTTAAGAAAATATTGTTTTCGTTATATACAAAACAAGGTTTACTTGGTTTGAGTAATCCTTTCTACCAGTGTATGGTATACGAAAAAATAGAACAATAAAATATGTTTAGTTTTTTTTTTCTTCACAATATCGTCAATGATTCTCAGTGGAGGCTGGGGGCCTTTTGTATCCACGGGGCCCTGGGTTGCAGCCCAAAAAATCAATTTAATGATTTTCTAAATAATTTTATTATCTCCTTAACCATAAGAATAATTTGCCTATAACCGTAACTATTAATGAAACATGTCAAGTACCTGCTGTAAAACCTTTGTCGAATTTGTAAAATAAAAATAAAATTATATCACAGCGATCGGGGACTTCTGCTCCATATAATCCTGTAGGAGTGGGAGTAGGACGGACTTATCTATATATATTGTGTTACTAGTATTCTTTTACGGCACCAGATATCGTTATATTATTGTATACAGACAGTAGTTGTCTACACATAAAAGATAGAAGCGTTGTTAAGGTAATTGATTAATTGGAAAAGTGTTGAATTAGTGAATATTTATGAGTGACTGAGGTGAATCGTTTTCATACAACGGAAATGGGTTTGATTAAATTGAAACGGAGTGTTGTTACTTAAGTGGATAACGCATTCATTTATCTTTTAGTATCTATCATCAAAGTATTCATTAAATCACCGTTCTTTGTATAGAGATATACAGGGTGTTTCAGACTACCCGTACACTATGTTTTACGGCAAAACTATTGAAGATAGAGTTTAAGGAAAATTTTGTTTACTGCGTCTTAGGAGGTAGTTTGAGGGGTACATGCCCTCAAACATGCCTTTCTTAACAAAAGTTGTTTATTTACATGTCTTTTTTAAGATAAAGTACTAATTGATATACCATTGTATTTAAATTTTTTGAATTATCCCTAATTGAACTTTTGCATTTTTGATATGTCGCGTATGTCACTTTAAACTATCCAAATCTTAAATATTCATAGATCATTACAAAGGTAATTATTTCTACTTTCTAAATTTAAAAAAATAATAAAATTCAATTAATATTTAACGAAATTAGAGCACTTTTAGTAAAACCCTAAAATTTGAAATCATGTCGCCATATTTTCTAAACAATTAAAAGTATGAACATTTTTGTTTTACAAAAGTTTCTTACTTTTTTATGGTCTTTACAATTATGTACTTTTGAATATACTGTTCTATTTGATTTTACTGAGAAACGGGCATGTACCCCTCAAACTACTCCCTAAGGCGCAGTTTTAGAGAGTTGAAAATATTTTTCTGGAATTCTTTAGGCTCGATATACATACATAGTAAAAAAAATTTCATAAAACTCTATCTTCAATAGTTTAGGCGTAAAACATAGTGGACGGGTGGTCTGGAACACCCTGTTATATTAATGTTTTATTTCCGTAAGAAAATTTCGTGATTTATTAATTATTTTTTCTTATATTATGTCTACTATTTTATTTCCATGTTTTGAAAGAAATGAAAGTATTGTAATACCGTAGAAAAATCGTGTCTGAGATAAAAGTAGGTTCGGATTGTACTACCTTCAAAATGGTAAAGAAAAGTTGATGCGTGTGTCTAAATGTAGAATTTTCTTTCGTTCACGATTACTATTGTAAAAATATACCGATTTGGATTATTTTTAGGGAAAATGTTTGTCTCAGTGAGTACTCTAGACCTATTGATTTTGGTACTAATCGGATTAGGGGTTTTGGAAATATTCGAAAATATGTACCTATAATTATCGTCTAAAAAGTGAGTATTATTTCACCAATTTTGAAAAGACTTGTAGTTTAATCCAATCTAAGGGACATTTATTTTTTAGTTTGTTGCACATTTTGTGGGGGGAGATGGGTTACCAAAATATTTTATTTTATAATTTGAAATAAAAATAAATTTAAATATGTAAACATTTTGTAACTGTTCAAATTTTCGTTTAAGAAATTAAAAAAATATTTTCTTCCCTTTTGATTTATGAAATGCATTAAAAATATTTAAAATTTTGTACAATTTGTTAGAAATCAGACCTCAATCACTGATGAATTATTAACTGTACATTGTATAGTTATAAAGCAAGATATTTTTATTGCGGGTGTAATATCAACATTATACGGTTATAGTGTAAAACGTTAAAAACTTTCTTATAGTACCTATGTATTTATATATAATACCTACCTACCTATTAAAAATAATACAGCTGCAACAATTTTAGAAAAATGTAACCTTAACGTAATAAGAAATCCATAAAAGCCGCCATTAATTACATTATTTATATTTTGATAATAAAAAAATCAAGTTTATATAAATTATTATTAATTATTTCAAACTGCAAATGATTTTGATTTCAAAAAATATGTTTCATATAAATAAATTAAAATAAAATCAGATTTATAGCAATGTGAATTGAAATAAACGAAGGTCAGTTTTTTTGTAAACATACGAATGCAGAAATCTCATAAGCATTAAGTTTATTTTCATGCAGTGTGACCTCAAAGTCCAGCCGGATTGTTGAACTTAAAATAGGATTTCCAAGATTCAATGGGAACGATAATATGAGTTTTGCATGTTGAGGAATATAAGAAAGTATTTCATCTATACGAGTACTTATGTGTATGTAATTACAGTGTCGTAGATAGCTTATTGCGATGGAGAGATATGACTTACAAGGGAACCTTTTCATGTCGAAAATTCGTATCGAGTTTAAACTTTGTATATAGTTAAAGGAGGTAAAAAAAAATTATCTTAGCTTCGGTAAAACGGTTTAAGAGGGTGGAACACCCCTATAAAAATGTGTAAAATATTCATAAATTTTCATTTACAACCAAAAAATAAAATATTTAACATCAGTGCATAGAATCGATATTTATATGTATTATAATTATTATTATTATTGATTATGTCTTGCAACTAAGATATATAATAGACATAATAAAGGAGCTTGTACTCAAATGCACTTTTTTTAATAATAAATTATTATTTAATCGTTTTCACTTATAACAAATATACTGCACGAAAAAATTTATTATTAAACATTAAACAAATATATTGAACTTAAAACAAATTATGTCACTTAAAATAATTAATTCAATTAAAAATAAATATCATACTTTGCACTAAACAAATAATACTTTACCCTTTCCCTCAATTTGGACCTGTCAACTTTATAAACTATATATTTTTGATGTATTTATGATTTTCTATATTTTGAAACGACTGAATATTCACCTTATGCATTAAAAAAGTATTAAAAAGTGTATAAAGTAAATACTATACAATTTTAAGTACAACGTATAACAATTATGTTTGATGTATAAAAGTGCATACTATCTAATAAATAGTGCAATTAAATATAACCCTAACTAAATAAACTTTTATTTCGTCTCATTTGAAGTTATACCAATCATATCCCAGCATACAGCGATTCTAATAATTTAAATAAAAAAGAAAATAATTATTTTTAAACTACATAGATATTTATTCTAGAAAGAGGATAAAATAGAACACCAACTGCATTTATATTTATGAAGAATAAAACGTATTTCTGTGTCATACATATTACAACAAACGTATCCTTATGAATGTAAGTACATACTCTTAAATATAAACAGGTACATCTATGTATTTTATCAACAAGTCAGCTACTGACTGCTATATAACTGTATACCTACATGTATATCATTGCCTTTGCCCAACATCCTATAACACATAATGCATTTACATTTCCTCGTCTGCATATATATACTCTACCACACATACAGTGTGACCTATATTTAAGAACTGCCAGAATATCCCCGAGCAATGAAATTTCAAAATAACTCGGCATGCAGAACATCGGTGAATGTGATGCTTTTTGATCTACTTTGTTTGTTCATATTTATACTCTGTGTGTTTTCATTTTTACTTAGAACTATATAAAATATAAATAAACTTTAATGGACTGTTTGTATGTGTGCATGTTTGAATTAAATATATATGTACAGTGGTCCCTCTATTTACGCTGTTAATTAGTTCTATGAAACAGTTGTGTAGATAGGGTGGGGGGGGTGAAGGGGATCAATCCTCCCCATGAGCACATTTTTTTTACTTTCGATCATATAAAAGATGATTTAATACTGTCATATCCCCCCCCCATGAGATTGAAACAGGGGATCGTGCGTTAAAAAAATACGAATGAACGACTAAAAAAAAGGTCTTCAAAATTGGCAATGACAAAAAAAAGGTCTTCAAAATTTACAATGATTAAAAGAAAATTCTTCATCTCTCCCCCATCGCAAAAAGCTATCGACGCCACTAAATTAAGGGATTATTGTATTCATGCAATTTTTTAATAATAATTACAGTTGCTGTAGTCCAGTCATTATAAAATTAATATTTTTTCAAGAAATTTGTAGATTTTGATGTAGTTAACATGGTGATAACTTTTCCCTACCTTTAAAGGGGGGTGCATAACTTTCTAGGGGCTTACAAAGCTGTCTAAAATCAGTTTTTTGGGTATACCACTGGGGCAGTCAGTTTTAGAAGAAAACAAGCTGATAAAAATACGAACAAAATAGTGTTTTTAAAAATGATGTACCTTAAATAGTTATTCAAATAAAGCCCGCGAAAAAAACATTTAGCGACATCGAGTTTAGAGATTACAGCTAAAATGTAGTTACGTTCGACAGCTGCGTTTAAGTTGTCTTTAATTGAATTTCAAAATAAAATTTTAAGTTATAATAGAGAAAAGAGTGCCCTAAATAATGATCTGCACCCAATGTCGAAATCTCGAAAATTAATAAGCACTTAAAGTTCTAAGTATTAAAAAAATTTAAAAATGGAGTCGATTTTTTTGTAAAAATTTCAATTTTGCATAAAAAAATACTATCTGATTTAACATGTATTTTCAATTGAGTAATTTCTACAATCTCCATTGTATATTTTATAATATACAATTTTTACTAAGTATATTCGTAAATATCATTGACATGATTTATTCAACTAATTATTCTTAAATTGAATTATTTGTTAACAAATTATTTCATTTCAATTAAAAGACAATACAATAAATACTACGACTGTCTAAAATTAATTATATTTTTTATTGATATAACAAATTAAACTATACCAGTAATATAGATTTCGAATAATTTCGATCCTACACACAAAAAATACTAATTCATATTGTAACTTTAGTAACAACGCGGCCTTGCAAAAATTACAATATTTTGGACCGTTTCAAGATTACTACGTCAAATATAAATATTTCTTTAAAAATTGAGTGAATTGTTATGATATATGTTCCTCTATGTTTACAAATGTCTTCGTGTGAAGAAAAATACGATGGTTGATTTGTTTTATGTTATATTTTCATAATCTATGGAATTATTGACGTTTCATAATTATAAAATGTAAGTTGTATAATATATCATGTAGATTTGTAAAAAACAAGAAAGAAATAACATTTTTTTTGTAGCTGCGTACAAACATGAATATGCACGAAGTAAATGAAATTAAAAATGAATGAGTACTGTGAGTAAATAAATTAAAAATTCGAATTGAATTTATTTTTGTTATGTGTGCATATGTATGTACCGATGTACCTACATTAAGTAGAGCAGGGGTAACCAACAGTTGCGACATAAAATCTCGTCAAATTTTAGAGATAAAAAAACTTCGTCTATTTTTATAAAAAAGGGAATAGTTTCAAACTTTTCTTTCAATCATAGAATGAAATAATAAAACGGGCAAGTGCGTGTTGGGCACGCACATGATAGGGTTCCGTAGTCATTCTCACTACGATTTATAAAAAGTATTTTTCAAAATTTTCGTGACTGAAGGGTTAAAATCAAAAAGTCATTTGACTTTTATTATTGCATTTTAGGAGACCTATCAAATGACACCCCACTCAATGGGGTAAATGAAAAAAATGTGAGTTCACTTTTCAATCTATGAAAAGGGGGTCCAAAATATTTTTGACAATGTTCGTTATAATTTTCAGTGAAAGTACTAATTAAAAGCTACATTCTGAATTTTTTTCAGATTTTTTGAATCGATAGTTTAGAAAATAGAGGGGGTGGGACGCTCTGACAGCGACATTAAAAAGCAAATATTTCGTGACTGAAGGGTTGAAATCAAAAAGTTATTTGACGTTTTTTATTGCATTTTACGAGACCTATTAAATGACACCCCACTCAATAGGGTAAGTGGGGGAAAAAATGTAAGTTCAATTTTCAGTCTATGAAAGGGGGGTTCAAAATATTTTTGACAATGTTCGTTATAATTTTCAGTGAAAGTACTAATTAAAAGCTACATTCTGGAATTTTTTCAGATTTTTTAAATTGATAGTTTAGAAAATAGATGGGGGGGGGGACGCTTTTTTAACGACTTTGGAGAGCAAATACATCATGATTAAAGGGTTAAAATCAAAAAGTTCTAATACATTTTTTATTGCATTTTAGGAGACCTTTCTAACGACACCACACTCAATGGTGTAGGTGAAAATTTTTTTTTGAAAACACTTTTCATTTTATGAAAGGGGGGCCTAAAAAATTTTTATTTTCAAAAATCTTATCATTTCTGTTTTTGGGTCATCAATCTACGACCGTATACCAAATTTCATGTTATTATCTCAAAATTTTTGAAGACGGACGGACGGACGGACGGACATGGAGAAACTATAAGGGTTCCTAGTTTTCTACGGAACCCTAAAAAGGGAATAGTTTCAAACTTTTCTTTCAATCATAGAATGAAAAAATGATAATACAGAAAAAAACACATTTAATTTTTTTTAATAAAAAAATAATGTTAATATAATGTCTTTTAAAAGCTTATATACAAAATTTCAACTCAAATGCTTTATTTAGATTTCATTTCTGTGTTTTCCACAAAGTTATTTGATACTAGCTGTTACCCTGGAATTAAATGTAAATATTCAATGCTCAGCTATTTTAAATGATAACGTGATAACATGTATCCTATAGCACTTCTAAATATTTTGATTCCTTGGTGAAACTATAAAAAATATTACTCAAAATTTAAATTTATCTATCTAAAATTTATGAAATTAAAATATAGATTGCTTCATAGAATTTGGTTACCCCTTAAATAGGGCATCTGTCTCCTGAATACTGCACTTAAAAATCTATATTAAAAATATATGTATAAATATCTAAAAATAATACTTAAAAAGTATTCTATGAGGTCTACTAACAAAAAATGTCGAATGCATCTAATTGTAAGAGAACTAAAAATAAGCTGACACATGAAATATAGGTTTTGTCTGTTACCTTTTCACGGCCAAACTAGTGAATTTATCTTGATGAAATTTGGCAGAGAGGTAACTTGCATCGTAGAGAAGAACATAGGTTACTTTTCATCCCGAAAAAAATAATAGATAAAAAAAAATAGTCACTAGTTATTAATAAATTGAATAGTTAATAGATTAACATTTAGGGGACATAATATACGATTGTTGAAAATAACTTTTATAAAAGCGTTTGGAAATAAAGTTCATAGATATATGAGACATAAATTACCTACTGTGGATATTTTACTTACTTCATTCCTTTTGATTCTATTTCTATTTAATTTAAGAAATTACATAAAAAAAGAAATAGCTTTAAACATCTTAATGATTTTAAAATAGTACCAACTAGCTATATTTTAGATTAAAATCTGTCAAATATCATAAATCGAAGTATATTGGGACATATCTTTATTAATAATTATAAAAGGTGGGCCATTTGTTGGTTTCTTTTTGAAGTGCGTGTTATTCAAAATAATAGTTATGTATTTGGACTGTAAACTCGTTTGTTTATACCATAGAATGGACTGAGCAATAGCCTCACAAAATTGAGCACTCTCTTTAAAGAGACAAAGCGAATATGTAGCCAATACTTGTCTCTTTTCTGTAGGTCTGTTATGACTGCAAACCTGTGATGTGACCAATCTAGAAAGAGACAAGTATTGGCTACATATTCGTTTTGTCTCTGTCGCACTTTTTCACGAGTCTAAGGGTTTGTACTAAAATGTTAGTTTCATCTCATCAGTATTGAAATGGTTTCGTTCTAATTATCATATTTTCTCGGGTGGGGGGGGGGTCAAAAAATTGATTACCTTTATTTTTTAATATTATACCGGGTGTCCCAGATAACTTTTCCAGCATGGGGATCTCAGTATCTATAAGTGATACAGGTTTGGTTAAATGAGATCAATTATATGTATGAAAGGGGTGAGTATTATTACACAAAAAAATATTCATAATTCTATGTGGTTTAGGCGGTATACCCAAAAAACTGAAAATTCGGAATTTCTTTAAATGGCTATAACTTTTTTGTTAAAGTAGATAGGTATTTTTTGTTTGCGGTTTCTTAAAGTACTTTTTTGTGTAGAATTGATTGGTGTATTTAGATTTTTAATATCACTTTTAGTTTCCGAGATACAAGCCCTAACTTCAGTTTTTCTTATGGGCCGCTAAGTTGGCTATGGCATATTTGAACGTGTTTTTTACTCTACTTTACAACGATGTGTCACTTGCCATATTTATTATCGAAAAAAAAATTATAATATATTTTTTCAAATAGTTCATTGTTTCAAATATTGATTTGTTATTTTGATTGTTGTTATTGTGATTTTTGTTTACAATTTTTGTTTTTCATGGCTCACTTAAAAGTTTGTAATAAAATACTTCATAAATATCACTGATATTTAGTATTTCGACTTTTTTTTCAATAATAAATATGGCAAGTGACACATCGTTGTAAAGTAGAGTAAAAAACACGTTCAAATTTGCCATAGCCAACTTAGCGGCCTATAAGAAAAACTGAAGTTAGGGCTTGTATCTCGGAAATTAAGAGTGATATAAAAAATCTAAATACACCAATCAATTCTACACAAAAAAGTGCTTTAAGAAACCGCAAACAAAAAATACCTATCTACTTTAACAAAAAAGTTACAGCCATTTAAAGAAATTCCGAATTTTCAGTTTTTTGGGTATACCGCCTAAACCACATGGAATTATGAATATTTTTTTGTGTAATAATACTCACCCCTTTCATACAAATAATTCATCTGATTTAACCAAACCTGTATCTCTTATAGATACTGAGATCCCCATGCTGGAAAAGTTATCTGGGACACCCGGTATAGAAGAATATATAAAAATATATAATATCCAAATTCATATACAGAATGGTCCGGTAAAAAAAGTACCCCTAACTGTAAGACCACGTCCAAACTTTGTATAGTGAATTTGTAAGTAACATTATGACGTACCAAAATAATGATAAAACAAATACCATATATTAGAGGTACTTTTGGAGAAAAATGTCATTTTCATAAAAAATTTCAAGAAAAATAGAATTTTTCGACTTTGATGAGCTATAACTCGGAACTACAAATACGGATAGCAATAACCGTAATACTGGAAAATATGTTAGTTAATTACCTATGAAACTGACTCATTTTGGTTGCTCTAGATACGTTTCTTTAGAAGTTATGAGATAATCTTTGTTGTGAGAACTACTCTGAAGGAATTTTTTTTAAACATCCTGTAACTCAGAGGGTGTTAAAGATAAACCCCCACTTCCCGCACAATTTCTTACTCACAATGAGTCAGGGAATCAGCTCCTAAAATATCTGTATCCCAAACCGGACCACCCTGTATATATGTACATACTTTATATAAGATTTATTTAGGTTAAACAAATATGTAAAAAATGTATGAGAATAAAAAACCTTTTATTCATATTTATATTTACCAATCATGATACATTAATAAATCCGAATTATGAAAACATATTTGAATTTCTTTGTAAATAAGTTCATGTATAAATACATATAACAATATCGTAAGTATAATGTAAATATACTCGTATACTAATGTTTATACTTTCATTTTCAATAAAACCGGTGAATATGTTATAATGACATGTACACAAAAATTCATTCTTGTTTGTGTTTGTATATAGCTATGTTGTAGGTACATACATATGCGTGTATGTGTCTGCAGGAAATGCCTGAAGCGCAACGACTTAAAAACAATTCATATCATCAAGTGTGCTGTGATGTGTAACACCTGTGAACCAGTGGTAACTTGATATTTTACATGGGCGAATATTTGTTATAATATGTACCTATTATATTTATTATATCAAAATGGGTTTACATTCTCAAATAATATCAATAAGGTATTAATTAAATGTACTAAATAAGAAATATTTGTTGATATTTGATTACTATCATTACTGAATCATAGATATTTAACTGTAAAACAGCTTAATTTGATTACAATCGACCAATAGGTGTCAAAATGGTGGACATTTAAACTAATTTAGTGTATTTTATTTATTATATTATATTATCATAGCATCTGCTTTATATTGTTTAAAATTTTATGATTCTTTATTTTATAATTTTTGTGTCGTATGTAGTACTAATAATTTTGTAATTATTAGCAAGTGTCCATCAAGGGGGTACGTTACTAAAAATAAATAAACAAAAGGCTTTAATAAAAAAAAACTATATTTGTGGACTTTGGTGATAAAATTGATTTAAGGTTATTTATTCGATCATTAGAGCAATGTATAGACAAAAGTCTAATATGTTATTTATGGATAACTCATATATTTTACTAATTTTTATTTAAATTATTGGACGTATGGTTTTTAAGTGATTGGATATTAAAAATAGAATTTTTAAAACATGATAAATGTGAGAACTTGCTGAAAGTGCTCTATTTATTGAAATTCTACACAATTGGCTAAACTTCAACCCTTTTAAATACTATAAAAATTATAAAACAAATATATTCACGTGTAATTTATTCAAAATAATGAAAAACTAGCTCTGCCATTACAGCAAATTAGTACATGTTACTATTATATACCGCCCTGTCTATTTCAATTTTTAAATTAAATTAAACTTTTTTTACTTTTAATAATTAACAAAGTGAAATATTCCATTAAATGTAGGTACATGTGTTCTGAATATAAATTAAAACAAAATTTTTCAAAACCAAATCTTTTTTACAGTGTGCTAGGCGTATAACCTTTAACGAGTTATTTGTTTTATTAGTAAATGAGTTCATAAAAATTACAAAAAAGCCTATTAATAAAAAAAAACAGTGTGTCTTAGTTTTAAACGTGTAATAAATAAAAAAATATATGTAATATAAAAATGTTGAATACCACTGTTGTAAGATGATCATTATCAAGCGGGCGATTATTATATACAGGAAAAAAGAAATAAATATACACTGAATTGCACATAAACCTATAGTTGTCTTTATTTGTGACGCTTGAGAAGCTCTTAACAAAACTAGAGAACTATGTCTTTAGGTCGAAATTCACACGTATTTTTTCTTATAGATTTTTTTTCTTCTTTATTTTCTGGTGTTACTCATTTACAACGTTCTGAGAATATTGAGTTACAAAGGTTCACATAAATATTAATCTTGATTCATGTTGAACCATATTTAGTTTATAATTTTATTCAGATATGTAATTTAGAATAAGATATATTAGCTTTACAATTTTTTATAGTATTCAGTTTTATACATATACAGAATATGATTTAATTGTTTTCGATTCTTATAATCTTTCTGGTACGTCTATGTATTAGTTCAAAATATTTTTAAAGAAATCAGTTTTATTTTCATGACAAAATGTCAAGAGCACTTTTTTGTGGAAGAATTTGCCTTTATTAAATAATAATAAAAAAAATTGAAAAAAATATTAAAAACACGAATTTGTACCAGTAAAATTAACATTTTTTTATGTGGAAGATCGACGACCTTAGCTATTGGTTTTGACTCCAAAAACTAAATAAAAAATGTCGATTTCAATTCAAAAATCGATTTACTAAAAATATGTTATACCTAGCTGTACGTAAGTTAGGTTAAGTAGGATCTGACAGATATTAAACCCATGAAGAAGAAGAAGTTTAGATAATACAGATTTCTGTTATGATAGAACATTCTGTCGATAGAACAGCTCGCGCGTACAAATATCATACATTTTTTATCTAATAAATGTACTAGAAAGAATGTAACATATGCCCTTTCTCAGAATGCCAGCTATATAACTGTAAAGGCAGAGCTAGTTTTTCATTATATTGAATAAAGTACACGTGAATATGTATTTTATAATTATTATAGTATTTAAAAGGGTTGAAGTTTCGAATAATTAGTTTTTTAAACGTCTCCTTATAGCCAATTGTGTAGAATTTCAATAAATAGAGCACATTCGACAAGTTCTCTCATTTATCGTGTGTTAAAAATATCCAGTTACTCAAAAACCATACGTCCAATATTTTAAATAAAAATTAATAAAATATATGAGTTATTCATAAATAACATATTAAAATTTTAGACTTTTATCTATACATTGCTCTAATGATCGAATAACCTTAAGGGGCTATACAAGTGTGAACGCTGGAAATTTAGGTGATTTTCGGAAATTTTTAGGAAGAAAAATACTCAATAAAATATTTTGAAAAATTGAGAATATATTAAGCTATATTAGAGGTGCATTCCATAATTTTTTCACGTAAAAATATCGATATCTAAGCGACTTATGCGTTCTTCGGAGGCGCCAAAAAAAAATCTCCTCCACTGCGGCCATAATTCCGGACGATGGAGTAGTTGAAATTGAAAAATGAAATTATGACATTAAACTGTAAGGTATTTCCTGTACGATGAACTAAGATTTTCGAAAAATATCAAAATCTAACAAAATAGCGTAGTAATGAAAAAAAAGTCTGTTTTATTGCCTAAAAAATGGTCGTATTTTTAATGCCAAATCATTATTTTCATCCAATCAAAAATATCGTAGTTCATCGTAGAGTAAATATATTCAAGAGTACTCCGTTCAAATTTCAAGTAAATCGGATAATTGCTCTTTGAGTTACAATGTCAGCAATTTTGAAAAATATAATTTCGAGAAAAACGCATTTAATGTCAGCTCCTGGACATTTCATATCTGCGCGCGGTCGCTCTTTAGAAGGCTGCTGTTTGGAGAGTATTAGAGATACGGCCTTGAAATTTTCACAGAATATTCTTGAAACTATAAACTCCCCAAAAAGGCAAAAAAAAACTTTAATTGATTTTTTGAAAATTTCACACTGGTATGGCCCCTTAAGTAAAAAATGTATTTAGAATCAGCATATTGATATTACTTATAATACGATCAATCGTTGAATAATTAGGAAACAGAAACTGGGTTCATAATACATAATATGTATTATGTTTCATATATGTATATGACATGAAATTTAATTTACCGACCGCCAATGATATATTGTAATATTTTTTTGCTTTCCGGTTAGTCACAATCAACATGATGAGAATATGCGCTTCACAAATTGCACATATACATAAACCCCCAAACCGGATTTTGGTATTCAGTATTATTCAAATGGTAAAGGTGAATTGAACAAACTGTTTAGTTATATACATGCCAAGTATTTATGATGAACCAATCACGAATGTGAATTTCAAAGAAGAACAAAATTAGAATGAAAGCGCATTCGGAAGGAATAGTAATAAGATTTTGGGAAGTAATTTATTGATCTATTCAAAGAGAATTTAATCAGCGCGATTTGAAAATTGTATGTATGTATATAAAATATATAGGGTGAGTGCAATTTGCTCTCAGAAAAGAAATATTTAATATACCTAAAATATGAAACGGGGTTAAAATATATCGATGTATTTATCGAATATTTATTAAAAATTATCCAGCCTTTGTCTGATTCATGAAAGTAAATAAAAAAAATGTATGTATCTAAAATATATAGGGTGAGTGCAATTTACTGTCAGAAAATAAATATGTAATATACCTAAAATATGAAAAAGGGTTCGAAAATATCAATGTATTTATCGAGACGTATTTGGGTCATTCTTAGTCAACTCTATCAGAGAAAAACGCTACTTTTACGGATTTTCATAATTTTCACATATATTGTTAGACTTGCTCAAATAAAATAAAATTTCATTCATCATTTCGCAAAATGTTAAGTTTTTTTAAAATGACGCGTATTTTAAGTTTTGCAGAAATGACGCATATGCATTTAAATAATAATTTTTATCTCCGGATGTACTTATCGTTTTGTTCACAAAAGAACGATCGTTTTGGACATTTTGCCCGTTTTTAAGTAAAATAAAAATTTTGATTATTTTTTGTACAATTAATTTTTTTTTGAAATTTGAAGCTGAGTCCAGCTTTTTAAAAATTTGAAAAAAATCATAAATATTACTTATAGCATTTTCTATCATCTCTGTAAATTTTATGCTGGACATATTTATAACGGCTTCAAAAAAAAATTTTAAGGTTGTTATATGTATAGGTTACGCGCACTATACATTGATTTGTCGTAATGAATTCGGGTGAAAATGTTTAAATCAATGTTGTTAGTGTGTAATCTATGGAATTAATAAATTGATTTCGAAATAAAGTAATTATACAGGCTGTTTAAAACTGGTTGTTTTATGTTCTTACGAAAAAATATATGTATAAATGTACATTTCTACTTATTTTTTGGTAAGAAAATTAATAATTCTGGTGTAATAATTTCTCAATAATAAAGTCATTAAAATCTCATATTACCTCCCCGAGTAAGGTCGAGTCCATAATGTATTCACAAAATCATATAAATTAATTATATTAAATCTAAAGTGGACAGTTAGTTAAATATATCTTTTAATTCAAACATGAATGGGCATATTTTTATTTGTAATTTTTAATTAATTCGTAGCATAAAATTTTAATAAATTCAACATAAAATACAAATATGTATTTAAATAAATAAACGAAATCCTTTTCTATGAAAAACAATAAAAATACGCTGATTCCAGGAAAGAGACAAACATAAAAATTCCGTATATATTTTTTTATAAAGGTATTATATTGACATACAAGTTGATAAAAACAAAGTATAAAAAAAACAGGCAATATTCAGTAAAAGTTTTTTTTATGAAACATTTGATCAGTGTGTTTATCGAATAATCGATTAAACATTTCTCTCATAGAATTATCATATAAAAAAAAACCGAGGCTCGGTATGAATAAATTCAATGAACCCTTTTTAATTCCGGTGACTGAAATTTGAAGGGTTGTTCAACGTAGGAATAATTGAATTACTAATTCTTGTCCTAGAACAAATTCACATCACTTCAGTTTTTTAACTCTTGTGAAACTTTTGGACCATACACGATTCGGATTATATAATAATAATACCTACGTATATACTCTATAATTTTCTATACTTTACATTATATTGCAGAGGTTCATAAACTTATGTGGTCTAGGGACCCCTTTTTAACAATTATTTTTCTGAGACGCTCCTCCTAGAATGTTAAACAAAAAAGGCCGTTAGATACTAATTAATCACTCGTAAATAGAAATATAAAATTACTTTATGTAATGTAATTTATACCGAAAATGTTTCACGGACCCCCGTAAAAGTTTAGTAGACTCTCGGGGGTCCGCGGACCCTAGTTTAAGAACTGCTGTAATATTGCATTAGTGACGCTACTTAATTATACCTATATGATTTGTTTATAATTTTATACAAGCGCATTGGATCCGTGTAATAAATAAAAATGACTGAAATATAAATTCTAGAGTACCTACTCTTAGTTTATTTATTTATTTAGGACCCCCCCCCCCCCGACTTTCTCAAATACCTCTTTGAGCTGTTTAATAAATGTAACTCTTTCAAAATATAAGGAAACTCTAGAATTCTTATGTCCGGTATCATAAAAAGGCTATCAAATTTATATGACAGTTTTCTTGGAGTTTTCTGAAGACTTTGACAAGTTTCGCGAACGTGTTGTTTGTAAACAGTGGTGATTTTATGAAAATTATTTTATACGGTCAGAGTCGCCAACTGTGTACCTACTTACTTATACCTATAATCGCATCCCCGCAATAAAGTGTCACAACTCAAAAAATCTAGTTTTGAAGAAGTAGGAATAAATGAAATTATAACTTTAGGTAAATCAAAATTGTAAAGGTAGTATAGGAAAAGGACTGATACACAGTATTTAATTTAAAAATATTTCAGTATTCCTGTGATGTTTGAAAAATAGTAACTATTAAAATTTAAAATGCTTAGTGATTAAGTATTTAAAAAAAATGTGACATTTTTTTTAGAATATGCTAGTTTTGACGGTAGGTACACGAAGTACATTAATGACAACTTTTTGTAGAAATATATTGTAATTTGAAATCATTCTACATATTTTTCTCAAATATGACATTTTTTGAATTGTAACACTTTTTTGCGGGGGTGCGATTTGTGAGTGCTTGCTATCTAGCAAATTTTGCGAGCCCCTTTATGATACCAGACATTAGAGCAGTGGTTACCAACCTTTTGTTGACCAGGGACCATTTTTTTATAGATTTTTAATGAAAAAGCTAAAAAAAGGTCTCCACATTTAATTTTTATGTTGCTTATGCATTGAAGACCTAAAAAAAGGTCTCCGATAATTCTAAGTTCATTCAAACTTTGAAATCTTTTATAGGGACCATTTTTTACTCCTTTGCGGACCACCGGTTTGGAACCCCTGCATTAGAGTGATATCCATAACTTATATTTTTTGTTTTGGAAACTTGCGATGCTAACTACAGACATGTGATGAACTTTGATCATTGTCTTCGACGACATATCTAACCGTAACGAAGTTGCAATTTGTCTCCAAGTTACAGAATTGATAAATCGACGTCTTCAAACATTATTATTGATGCTTGACATTTGATGCATGCACTAATTAAATCTGGATTATATGCAACCATTGAATTCAAGCTATTATACAGTTTATACTTGAATGCAACATATCTTATACAAATAACACGTCTCTAACAAACTTCCTGTATGAAAACCCCACAGATGTGCATGTACTTGTATAATTTTCAACAATTAGTTGAACTTGTATAATAAACACTACTTGTACTGAAATGAATTTATTGAAAGTATTGTGCCTTTTTTGTAGAAAAAAATGTGTACTCGTACTTGTGAACTAGTGGCGTAACCGGATTTTTTAAAGGGGAAAGTACACATTTTTTCTTTTGTTATTTGTGTTAAAAAATAAAATAAATAATATTTTATATATGGAGGCAGGCCCTGAGAGAGTTTCAACGGGGCCCGGGCCAAACCACATTTTGGGGGGCCCTCCGAACGTAAGGACATTCCAAACAAATTTCGTGCTAGTACAATTGTTTCTAATATTATTTTAGTACTAAAAATCAGGGGTTATTTTAAGAAAATTTTACCACTTTTTTTACAAGATAAACCTTTTTTTAATATATTTATGTTTTTCAAACGTAATGACCTTTTTTGTTCTAAGCTACACTTTTTTTTTAACTCTACAAATTGACTATTACCTACTACACACTAAAATAACCCATCCATGTTAAAAATAGTATAAGTATCAAATAAATATGTAAAATATAATTAACTTTTAGAGCGCTCGTGCCGGGGCCCCTGAAACACAGGGGGCTCGGGCCATATGACCTAGCCCCCCCCTCTATCTGGGCCTGTATGAATGTATCACCATCTGGCCCCTCACCTGTTATATCATTATAGGGGAGGGAGGGGGGCTATCTCTGGATGGTTTGCCACAAGATGCTTGGGTTGGTCATATACAGTATACGAATGAAAGTTTCAATTTTACCATTTGAATTTTGAAACTTTAAATGCGTTTTTATAAAAACACTTTTTCGTAAATCTCGTACAAGATTATTCAAAAATTATTTGATCGATTATTTTGAAATTTTGGTCACTTATAGACAACATTATTACCTTTTATGTGACCCTACAGTGCTTTTAAATGTTGTTAAAAAACTATTTTTTATATAAAAAATATTATAGTAAACATTTAATAAAAAAAATTCTATATTTTTTTAGGTTCTCTGATACTTATTTCATATCAATGTAGCAGACACTCATGCAACAACCGTGTCTGATACAAGTGTCATATTACCGCCATTTTAAAAAATATATAAAAAAATGTTATTAGAAATTAAAAGATTAAATAATATGAACATGAAATTTGTATTATTTAGAAAAAAAAATAATTTCTATTGAAATTTTATTTTCGGCAGCCAAAAAAGGTCTTCCCCTAACCAATGTATTATAATAATATATTTTACTAAAATTAGGTTAATTTACCAAGCAAAAAAGTTGCTACACACTGATTAATATTAAATAAATATAAATACAGAAAATACCTAAACAATAAATTTAAATATACCATTTATAACATTTCAACACGAAAAGAAAAACCATTATCACAGTCAATTCGATATAATTTGAATTATTTTTTCATATGAATAATTATAATGCGCATATTTTAAATACGTCACTGTATGGTATTGTTTTAAATATATACGAGTACAAGTAAGAAATGAAATTATGCTAAACAATAACTCTTGTAGTATATCTAACGTTGTGAATTTTATATGCAAAAGAGATTAATGTATCGTGATATTATTTATGAAATATGGAAATCAATTTGTGTTGTTGCTTCAAGTTGAAAGTTATTGACGTGTAAATAGCAAATGGGTGTAAGAAAATATTGAACGGAAATCGAGTAGAATTTCTAATGAAATTAGAAACAAGTATAACATACCTACTTTTATTTTTATTTTAAACAAATGCTATTAGTATGAACCAGTGACGAACTAAGGAGCAAATAAGTAATTTTTGAAGTGAAACTTCTTTAGCGAGACGTGAATTGGAATTACTTGGTCACGTTTATCAAATGTGCCACATTATTTAAATAATCTAAAATGAGAAGGGGAAAGTGATAGACTAGAGTCGTTTTGAATGTGAGTGAGAGAGCGATGAGTAGACGTATAAGAGAAAGATGAATGAGTAGCGCATACGTACAAGTCATTTTAGTCTACTGTCAAGTATAAATTAAAAGTTACATTCTGATTTTTTTTGTATCGAAACTTTAGAAATTAGAGGGGGGGGGGGGGTACTCAAATACCGAATTTGAAAATAAATATATTATGAGAGGGGTTAAAAACAAAAGGCCATAAAACATTTTTTGTTGCATTTTTGGAAGACCTATTTAAAAAAAAAAAAAAAAAAAAGTGAAAAAAATGTTAAAATATTGTATACTTTTCAGTCTATGGGAGAGGAGTCCAAAAATAATTTAAAAAGAAAACATTTTTGTTTTTGGGTCATCAATGTACATACGGACGGACAGAGTGAAACTAAAAGAGTTCCCAGTTTTCTACAGAACCCTAAAAAGAAACTTATTGGAAGAAAAAACTATACATATAATTAGGCCCTGAGCCATATGAACCTCCTAGCCCCCCCCCCCCTTATCAGGGTCTGCATGTAATATGTATCAAAGCGAAATAAAAAATAAAAGAAACATTATATTAAAATAAAAATAACTCCTTACATGAAAGATTAAATAACTAGCAAAGAAAGCCATAAAGCCCTCCAAGTCCCCTCCCACTATCTGGGCCTGCATATAATATGTATCAAAGCGAAATAAAAAAAAACATTATATTAAAATTAAAATAACTCCTTACATGAAAGATTAAATAACTAGCATAGAAACCACTGTACAAGAAATATTTTCGCATACCTACCCCCTCTAACACGTAGTAGGTACACTATATAGATTCATCATTCTTGTACAGTTACAACAAAACACTAATAACGATAACTATCACAGTTTCGACGCGTGTTTCAGCTTACAAGAATTCTCCAACTACAACATCGAACGTTTAGGAATACCTGTTTGTTAAGATAACATACTATGTAATATATGTACATACGTGTATGTACTTTAGCTTTATATTATGTGCACAGTATTAGACTTTAATTTAAAGGTGTTGGATACAAAACTATAACAACACAAAACAGATAAACTGTGAGAGCTAACATGAAACTCTCAGTTTCAAATTAACTATAAAGATGATAGTTTGGATATCGATACACGTGTTACTATGTAGTTCATATTCGTAACTTTTGTAGGGGGGAGAGGGGGTGATTGTGTATTGTTTAGATACTTATTATTAGTTATTAAAAATAAATATTGTATACAGTGTGTATGTGAATTAACGCATTATAAATAACTGTAAATAGTTTAAAAAGAATGTGTATATGCGGGCATTACGTCACAATTGTTAAAAATCACGTATATAGGTATTCAGAATAGAGTTGATGTTCTAATAATATACACGTTGGTTAAGGCAGTCTATTGGGTGGAATGGTAGGTTATATTGTGTTAAGTTAAAATGGGAATTCAATCTCCGCCACAACGAACTGTTTTTAAATAAATCTGTCAAATAAATTCAAAATAAAAGAAAAAAAATATAGGATAAGTGCAAGCTAAACAGCTCCCCACTTAAACTATTGAAAATTTTGAATAATGTGTAAGGATAAAAGTTGTCACTTAGATTGTGATAAATATTTTTTTGTTGAAAAACATTTTCTTTAAAACCAATGGTTCAGAAGTTATTAATTGCAGATTAATTTGCCCGACTCCACCATTATAACGTAAGCAGCTTTGTCGATAAACATATCAAAAACACAGACCCAGTCTACCCCCGCCATTAGGGGTTGAATGTCGAAATTTTTATTTTAATAGATGACTTTTTTGCCCAAATTTACTTTTATTAGTAAAGCAGATATACATATAAAAAATAAAGTAGATACATGCATATCTAAATTCATCCTCGTCCCCGTCCCACGCTATTAGGGCTTGAATTAATTTTTAATTCAATATGAAATTGTGCCAATTTACTTTAATATCATGAACAATTATGAAAATAAATATATCAAAATTTTACCCCCCCCCCCCCCTTCCCATAAGGGTTGAATTTTCATAACTGATATTTGTCTTGTAGAGCACCTACTTGTGCCATGTTTCATTCGGTGAATACAAAAAAAAATATTTTACAAATTTTTCCACCCCTCTAACACCTTAGGGGTTAATTTTTGGGAAATGTTGAAATAATTGTTTCATTATTTATATTGTAGAGTATGTTAGATAAGTTTCAATTAAATGCGAACAAAAGAAATATTTTGTTATATAAACTTTGACACCCTGTTTTAACCCCGTTAAAAAACAGGTCAAATTCTCCTGGAAAACCGGGAAAAGTTAGGGAAATTTGTTCCAGAGAAATACTGGTCATCCTGTATATATGCAGATAATCATATATTTCCCCCCCCCCCTAACACCTTAGGGGTTAAATTTTGGGAAATGCTGAAATAATTGTTTCATTATTTGTATTTGTTCAATAAGTTTCAATTAAATGAGAACAAAAAAAAAGTTTTTATATAAACTTTGACACCCTGTTTTAACCCCTACGGGGTTAAATTTCGAAAAATCCTTTCTTAGTGGGTGCTTACATCGAAATTTCACGTTTCTAGGTTCAGGGGTTTGGGCTGTACGTTGATATATGAGTGAGTGAGTGAGTGGTTAAGGACAAACTCTTTTATAGATATAGATAGTTTTTTTTTTAAATTAGTCATCATGCATACTCTCCGATCATTGAATCAAAATAGATAGTACGTAGATTATTTATACAAAGTTTGCGATCCACTGATACGAAAACATAACAAGAAGAGCCCGTGAGAGCGTAAGTGAGACGCATCACGTGATCTAGGTCGTATGAGGAGGTGGGCAGTTTTAGTATAGTCACTCCATCGAACTTTGCAGACGGCAGTGTTGTAGATGGGGAACAACAAGCCTTTTGCAATAAGTTTCACAAAATGGCCGTATTAATAATGCAGTAACAGCGCCTCTATTCCCACACAATCGCTATAGTTTCTGTATATGACCATTATGAACGGTGTTTTGCAGTTTTGGGTACCGGGCGGGAGATATTACAATGCCGGTAAAGTAGAAACCTGATGTACAGATTTTAACGTACCTACAGATGTAATTCAGTTTTACTGTTATTCGAATACTTAATAGATATTAATGATTTATGTATATACATCAATTTGTTTTATATCATGTTTCAATCGAAAAGTCATTTAAAAAAATTGAAATATGAAAAATAAGAATATAGTTTTTAAATTCCTAAATATGGTGGGCCAATTTTTAAACCTACCTCGGCTACCCCCCCTATGTGAAAGTACTATCAATTCTAAGAAAAAACGCCAATGGAACTATACCTCTACCTTCAACTTTTGTTCGGCGCATTTTTGATTGAAAATTTTTAATTTGAGTCCCTTGAATTCAAATAGGTTAAACTAGGAAAAAATTCCCACCAAACTGAATTTTGGTGGAGACTTATTTTGATTTTCTAAGCATACCCTAAAAAGTATCCTTAGTTTGGGCCATCGGTTTGTGTTTTTAGGGGGTTAAGGGGGGATTTTTTTTTCAAATATCTCAAAAATTATAAATTTTTCGAGGACAATGGTTACGAAGAAAATTGTAGCTTATAAAATTCTACACAAAAAAGATAACTATACTTTTTTCGTATAATCAATACTTTTCAAGTAAAATGTTTGGAAACGGGGTTTTCATCCTGCAACCGCTTTTTTAAGGGTGTTGCACCACTTTTCGCCAGTCTGGGCTATTTTTTCGAATTCTACGCCTAAAAATCTATAATAATCAACCATCAAATCGATTGCCCCTAAAAGTTCGGATTTTGGCACCTTTGACTGGACACTTTAAAGTTAAAGTTTACTTAAAAAGTATTGATTATACGAAAAAAGTATAGTTATCTTTTTTATGTAGAATTTTATAAGCTACAATTTTCTTCATAACAATTGTTGATATTTTTTGAGATATTTGCAAAAAAATATAATTAGCCTCCCTTTACCCCCTAAAAAATAAAAACCCTTGGCCCAAACTATAGGTACTTTTTAGGGCATGCTTAGAAAATGAAAATAAAAGTAAAAATTCAGATAGATTCCGTCTTACTACAATTTTTTACTCACAAAGAGCTTTTAATTTAAATATCTGTATCTCAAATCGGATCATCCTGTATATAAAGTAATTAGATCTAAAATATCTTAGAATTCGTTAGCATTATATAATTAATTAAATATATGTATACAATATAATTTTTTCCTTCCAAAAAGCATTAATGTTTTAGCTTCCTCTTCTTCTTGTCGTCCAGGGAGAATGTTTTATAATCGAGTAGACATGAATTAATGGGCTTTCCAAAATAAAAACTGTGTTGTATTCTTGCTATAATTAAAATAATTAATTGTTCTAATTAGTTTTTTTTTTTCAGGTAAAACATAGCAAACGTTATGTTTTTATCATTTATTTAAATATGTTAAAAAATGAACAAAGAAGTAAATTTAAAAAAATATTCAATGTGATTATTTTTATTTTACTCATTATTATAATAACTTCTATTCATCTGTAACCTTATAATTGTTAAGTTAATGTATTTTCATCAACTTATTCAACATTATCTAAAACAAACAGTTTTTTATATGTCTGTAAAGTCAGACAGTTGAATTCTCTATTATTTTGTAATTTGAAATATCTTGATAAAAATTTACTCTTGGGAATACATATGGAGCATCTTACGTCTATTATATTTTTTACCTATTTTTTTATATCAAATATTTATTGTTATGAATTTTGAAATCTTCAATTTTTCTATCATTGTATGTTATAGTTTTTAAAATTGCTTTATATGAAAATAAAATAAACAATGTTATGTTAGGTTAGATAAGGCGCAAAAATTTCGTCTTGAGAAAAATCAATTTTCCAATTTAATTGTTATTTTTCATAGGTTTTCTCTAGATAAAATTGCTTTCTCCTAAAAGTTCGGATTTTGGCACTCTTCACTGCACCCTTGACTGGATTAACAGTTTACTTTAAAAGTTTTGATTTTACGAAAAAAGTATAAATACCTTTTTTTGTGTAGAATTTTATAAGCTACAATTTTTTTCATAACAATTTTTCTCGAAAAATTAATAATTTTTGAGATATTTGCAAAAAAACTAGAATTAGCCCCCCTTTACCCCCTAAAAAATAAAAACCTGCCATCCAAACTTTTTAGGGTATGTTTATAGGACATCAAAATAAAAGTCTCCACCAAAATCCAGCTTGGTCGGAATTTTTTCTTACAATTAGTTTGACCGTTTTTTTGAGTCTATTGCCTGGGCTAATACATAAGAAATTACACTTTTCTTGATAGTGTGTCGAACTGCGATAATTACTTGTCCACTGTTACAAATATTTCTAATTCAGTATTGTTCAACCGAAATAATGTAAGTAATGCAAAAAAAATTAAAACTGAAGTTCAATACCTAAATGACTTATATATTAAAAAGCACTAAACGAGCTTTTTTGCTTACGTAATAAGCTGTGTACTTGCATTTTTAGCAAGTGTTAAAACATCTCTTGAGAAAAAACGTGTAGGTACTTTAACATGGGCGCGGCATAAATTATGCAACTTGCAAATAAAATACTGAAAAAGTGAGGTTAACTCACTTTAACTTTTCTAAACGACACATATAAATCAGAAACGTACATGTTTTTTGTTGTTTCCAGGGAAACGTTGATAAATGTGTGCCATTTTCTTTAAATATTTATCCCGGCTACGTTTCAGTTATACCGTTGTCACAGCGTGTACAAGTGGGCGCGTTGTTACGGAAAACAGATCACATTACTGTAATGTTTTCTGTCTGACTCGCTTTTGTTTGAGTCAGGTATTTCTATATGAGTTATTACTAGTGTCATATGTACATGCTATATGCATCAATGTTACGTATTGTTAATTTTCCCTTTTCCAAAACAAGCAATGACAGTTCTAGCAGCGGAAAATCATTTTATTAATAATAGAATATCGTATATAAAAATAATATAATTATTTATAGACTCTAAATAAATATAAATACATAGTTTTTTTTTGTAATTTGTCGGTCTGTCTGTTTGTGACCTTTTCACAGGTAAACAGCTGAACCGATTTTGATGAAATTTTACAGGAAAATAGCTTGCATTCTAAGGAAGGACATAGGTTACTCTTTGTTTCCCGAACAAATTATTAGATAAAAAATTGTACGCCTAATTTTTTTTCCGGCGTAGACATCTAGCGAGTAAATGCGAAACTAAAAACCTGTTTTATCGACTATCATAACAGAAATGATGTTCGCGGTTGAAGCAGTATTCTGTATGTACTTGTACATACTGAAGTGCGTTTAAAAATTATATGAAATTTAAATACATTCATTGAAAAGTAATTGTGTAAAAGGAGTCGATCCAGTTGATAAATAAATGCATAGAAGAAGAAGAAGACATAATTGTACTTAAATATACATACTTAAGTGCCTTTTTTTACAAAATCTATTTGTATCAGTACTAAAGTACATTTTTTGTCTATATAACATTTGTATTTAATTTAAGTATAATTTTTGATAAAATTAATTGCACTTACACTTAAGTACATTTTTTTGTACTTATGCATAACGTATTCTACTTATTTGAAAGACGGTTTTAACCCTTAGCTGCTCACCTTCTCTAGAATAACATACCTGCCACACTGGAGTCACCTCGTACCCCAGATACTAAAATTCTAAGTACTCTTAAGTTATTGAATATTTTAATTCAATTAAATTCCTCTATCATCTTCGGAAGATACGGAACGCTGCGTATAACGAACGCTGCACACAACGAACTTTCTGTTCGTTCATTGCGCGATTCGCACAACGAACCTCGCTTCGCTCAACGAACTGCATCGTGTTTAATTTTGACGCCCGAACGCTCCTACGTATCACGAAGTCGCCCGAACTTCCAGGGTCGCACGAGTCGATGCTCAAACTTGTATAAACATGCATCAACGCGCGTCAGTCATTCTTTTCTGTGCTTAACTCACACATCTGTTTGTTTTAATAAATATAATTTTGTGTGTCTATATTATGAGTTCTAAAAAAGCAGGAATGTGATTTCTGTTGAAATGAAACAAGAAATAATTAGAAATTAATTAGAAATTAATTGGCCCTGCAAACCTCGGTAGACTCTTCTAAATCTGATTCTGACTAAAAAATAAAAAACGTGTGTACAATCTTTTTTATGTTACAGTACCATGTTTTTTACTACAGAACGAATTAAAATTTTGAACATGTATTGTTATGGGAGAACGCATTTCACATAACGAATTTTTCGCATAACGAACTTGCTCCCGGAACGAATTAAGTTCGTTATGCGAGACACCACTGTATATTTAAAAAATTGAAAACCTTGTAAAGTTTAAACAGCTTACATTGAAATTGAAACAATGAGGGGCGCCTGGTACCCCACAGTGGCAGCTAAGGGTTAATAATTACGACCACTGTTAATTATCAAAATAAAATCAAACAAATTTTCTAAACATTTTCACTTCAATCCATTCATTTTCCTGGAACTGAAAATCCAATAATATGTAATGTATTTATATTTAGTTTACAGTTTACGAAAAAGAAAAATGTGTTTTTGTATCAGAATTACTTCGGCTGATCCTATCTACGCACTCACACACTACCGAAAAAACACAATAGAATTTTGTTTGTTAAAGTTAAAATTAATGTCATGTTGATCTGAAAAGCAAATACATAGGATTTATTTACGTGTAGCGATTTTTTTTTTGGATACACCTCTACACTTGATTTCAATTTAGTATTCACGGATAAAACATCCTTGTTATCCTGCTGGGTTTAATCATGAATGACCCCCTCCCTCTTTGAAATAAAACATAAATCAACATCGTTCCTGTGTGTCAGTGGTATGTAAACAGAGTTCTGTGAACCGTTTCAAATCTTGTTATTAAATTTTAATATTTACTAGCTATATCAGATTAATTAATTTCATTTATTTTCTTTTATAAAAAATAAAGAGCGATGTAAAATATCATTTAAATAATTTTTTATACAGTAAGGTAGAATTTAATTATGGAAAATAGGGAAATCGTTATTTACGATGCATGCTAGTGTTTGTTATCTTTTTATTATTATTGACGACAAAATTTTAAATACATTTATTTTTGAAAATTTTAAGCATGATTCAAATTTAGTTAGTTTTTTCAATTTTCTCATGAGTGTATTCTTATAAATTAAGGTGGCTACATACGTAACTGCATGCTTGACAAGCACGCTTGATCAATCCGTTTGTATAAGCACGCACAATTTCCCTGCACCACCACACGGTACAAGCATGCTTGTACAAGCGGCAGTTTGTTATCACATGTACAGTTGACACACAACTAACGTTTGCTTGTACAAACCTACACGTTCTTGGTACACACGTTGATCCGCGATTGCACAAGCTGTATGATTAAAATGCAATCAATCTTCAAGCGGATTGTACAATCATAATGCTTGCGCAAAATTATCATACACACGCTACAATATGCTTGTACAAACGGATTGATCAAGCGTGCTTGTCAAGCTTGTAGTCTGTAGCCACCTTTACACAAAATTGGTGAGCAAATATATCCGTAGTTAAATGATACACTTTGATTATTTTTAAAATTATTTGTAGGTTAGAATAAATCATAAAACATTCGTCGATAGAAGTGCAAAAAGCGTGTATGGTACCACTTAAGTGGCAAAATCAGTAAAATTGATAATTCACTTCAACGATTTGATCTTGCGTCGAATTTCATCTCTAAAGATCACTTAAATATGAAGATATTCAGTTTTTTCACCGTCCTGTAAAATTTTACTAATGGCACTTATGCACTATACAAAAAAAATCATTTTTACTTTTTTACGTGTGCTAGAAGTTATACCTTGACATAGTGACATCTAGCGTTTAAACACAAAACTAAAAACCTGTTTTACCGACTATCATAACAGAAATCTACATTACCTATACAACTGAATATGTTTATAATTGCATATATGTAACCTAATTTTATGGTGTTATTTTCATTGCCATTATATTATTAAAATTTCATCCTGAACGCGCTTAAAGAAGTGTAACTTCAATACACTTTTACTTCCATGTTCGAAGAAATGGAAGTATTGTAATACCGTCGAAAAATCGTGTCCGAGATAAGAGCAGATTCTGATTGTACTAACTTCAAAACGTAAAGAAAAGTTAATTTCCACATAGCGGCTGTGCATGTGTGTGTCTGTGTGTCTGGATGTAGAATTTTCTTCCGTTCACGATAACTACTGTAAATATGCACCGATTTGAATTATTTTTGGGGAAAATGTTTTTCTCAGTGAGTACTCCAGACCTATTGATTTTGGTGCTAATCGGATAAAGGGTTTCCGAAATATTTTGTACCAATTATCGTCTGAAAAGTGATTAGTATCTCACCAATTTTGATAAGGCTTGGTACACTTGTAGTTCAATCCAATCTAAGGGGCACTTATTTCATAAGCGTGCCGAAATAGCTACTGAAGAGGTGAAAAACACCCTCAAAATTTTAATTTAAAATATTAATAAATTCATTTTGCCATGGAAACAAGCGCAGTTAAATTCAAATGTCAGATAAATTATTATTCTACAAAAATGTGTACATCTGACATTAGAATTTTAGAAAACCAATATTTATAATGCAAAGGTAAGTTTTATATTGAAAATTATTGTAAAAGATATTATATTATAGAACATGGAAGTTATGTATGGTTCTCCATACCGATATTTTGTTAGGTTATATTTATCACAAAAATCGTGAAAGCATCAAGTGTGCTGATGCAAATAGTATCTTAATTCAATTGACAGCTCACCTACATTTATTACAGTGTAATTACATATAGCAGATAAAATTGAGTTAAAAGTTTTGTAAACTGGTGTAACTATTATAATTGTACAAAGTGTAAACAGTTTGTGAACTGCCGATGGATATTAATGTTGGCGGTCGCTGAAGCGCAGATGATTTCATTTTCGATCAGAGAATTTTAATCAGTTGTCGGAATTGAACAGAACCTCATTTATGACACCCTTTGATGGATTCTGCTTCGGTGAATTTTAGAGAGTCCTTAAGGAGAAAGGGATCCTTTTTGACCCTCCTTGTATCGATAATCATGGAACTTTGATATCAAAGAAGTGTGAATGTTTTATTTGTAATTATTTATCCGTATGATTTTTATCACTTTCCTTTTTTATTCTTGTATAATGACTCTTTGTTTGTTTGTTTTTCTAAATACTACAGTTTTAGGATCATCGGATGTGGGGTTGATGTACTTAAATTAATATTTTTGTGTGTTTTCGGTTTCAGATTTATGATGAGTTTTTTTTTAATATTATATACATTAGGGGTACGAACACCCTAATTGAAATATTAATGAGACACCTCCTCTATTTGTACTTTGTGATAAAAAAATAAGTAGTCGCAAACTCAGCGTTGAAAATTAATATTTAGGGCAGTGGTTTCCAAACTGGGAGGCGCGAAAAGTTTAACAGAAATTTAATTTTCATAACATCACATTAAGTTATATAAATAAAAAATATATATTATACATACATATAAATAAATTTTTATAACATAACATTATTTGTGTATACATACATATTTTACATAATATGTATGTATATTATCTCTTTCTGAAAGGGACGTTACTGTGTAGTTTTAGACTGACAACTATTATTGAAAAAGCAAAACTGATAGAATTATCATGCGATACTTCTAAAAAAAATTCTGAGTGAAAGCACTACCCTTTATAACACCTAGATTTAATGAAGATTGTGCTAATAAACAAGTACATTCATCGCACACAGGTAGAAAGGTTTGCTGAGCCAAGTAAACCTTGTTTTGTATATAACGGAAACAATATTTTCTTAAGATAAGAAATATATTCTTACACCAACTATAGTATTCTTGGACGAAGAAATCATGTAGTAGGATTAAGAGTACTTTTCTTATATTCAGAAAATATTGTTTTCGTTATATATAAAGAAGATTTTCTTGATCCAATACAGTTTTTTTTTTGTGCATTAAAAATAAATTTTATAAGCAAAAAAAAAACATTTTATACATTTGCAAATATGTCTGTATAATTTTATAAAATAAAGGGGGGGGGGAGGCGCAAGAGATTAATTTTTTTTAAAGGGAGGCGTAGTTACATAAAGTTTGGAAACCCCTGATTTAGGGTATGCTAAATGCACATTAAATTTAACGTGTTTATGAAATTTTCACGTTTTTCTGAAAATGCTCATTTTCTTTCATTATTTCCCATTTTTTCCTGTATATTATGACACTTTCTGGTTACTGACAAATTGGTAAAGAAAACACTGTTTTTTTTTTAATTTATAAATTTTCTGAGACAACGGAATTTATAAATTAATTTAAAAAAAACTGTACAGTTTTATAAATTTGCTAGCTACCAGAAAAAGTCATAATATGCAGGAAAAGAAAAATAGGAAAGATTGTAAAAAGTAGTATTTTCACAAAAACGTAAAAATTGCTATTTAAAAAACACATTAAATTTAAAATGCATTGAGCATAGCCTAAATATTAATTGTCAACACTGAGTTTGCAGCTACCTTATTTTTTGGTCACAAAGAACAAATTGAAGAGGTGCCCCGTTAATATTTCAATCTGTATGGACACCTTAATATAAAAAAACACATAAAATAAAGTTTGAATCCAGTCCATCAATGTAAAAAATAAATTCAAACGAAGTTTACCTATTTTTTTTGTTTCAAATAATGATTGATAAAAATTATATTGATGAAAATATTATTACATTTAAAGAATGTATTATATGTAGTAAAAGAAATAAATTATGCTTAAATTTACATATTTTTACAGTTTTTGAGTTGTCTTGAACATTATTAAATATCTATTAGAATAAAATATTTTCTTTAAATTTATAGATAAAGATTTTTCTTGGATACATTTTCCATTGTATAAATCCATCTTAAACCAAAAACGGCAAAATAATGATCCTTTCTAAAAAATTGTATAAATCCATTTTATATTTATTGCATCATTTTGAATTTATTCACTTTGATTTATATTGACAGCTTTGTTTTTCTGTATGTGTGTATGTGTGTGTGTATGTATGTTGAAACGCAGAGACTGTGCGAATTCGAGAAATTATTTGTTTTTTCATTTCCACCGAATGGAAAGTACATTTATCCGCAGTTTTGTTTGTCGATATATAATTGAAATTTTGAGTAAAATTTAGTTTACATTGAAAACAGAGCAAACACGTTTTCTGTAAATGTCTGATATTCAAAAGTTTTACATACTTGAACAAAAAGCCTGATGGTTAAAAGCAGAATATTGAGTTATGGTAAATAATTTTAGTTTCTTAAGTATTTTTACTTTTCAAACTATTGTAATCAGAAAACTTACTTATGTTTGATATAGTCTCGAACATGTTTATAATTAGTAAATCTTTAATAAATTATTATATTAATATTTAACTTTTCATACAACCACATGAATATCAACAAATATAAAATGAATCAAATCGAGCTAGATATGGAAAAATATTCATTCTTTTGTTTTCTTCATTCAACTGATATTAATTTTTTCGCTACATAAAATTTTGTAGTGTTTTCTACAATTATTTTTGATATAAGCAAAGCTTGGAATATACTTAAGTACAAATATTTATTTAAGTAAATATACATACTTATGACCGGTATCATACAGGGGCTAGCAAAATTTGCTAGCTTGCAAGCACTCGATCGCAAATGAGATATTACTTTTGTGATAGTATCTATGGATTTGCTATGAAATTTAGAGCAGTGATATTTCAACGCATTGTAACACAGTTGGCGACTCTGACCATACACTTTTTAATAATATCATCACTGTTTTAATACCGTTGTTGGTGTTTACATACAGGATGGGCCAAGTAAAACGAAACGGGCGCGGTTTTGGTCTTTTAAAATAAGATTTTGAGAAAAAGCTCGAACACGTCGATTTTGCTTTCAAGGGGGACATCTTTTGCTATGAAATTTTTGCAAAAATCTTTTCAACCCTAAGCGCTACGAGCGCAACCCTTAAAATTTTAAATAGCATGATAGGGCAAGTGATACCTCATTTGAAAGGTTTTTTCATTCTGAATACGGTGCTTTTTTTTCAAATCTGTTTAGTTTTAGTCAAGTTATTGACATTTTGAATTCCATAAATGCAATGATTTTCTAATCAAAAAACAAAAATTTACAACTAAAATTCAAAACAAAGTAGGTTTATTTTCTTATCAAATAATTCAAAAACATCCAATTGAATTAATTAAAAAATAAAATAAAAATTATTAAAAAAAATTTATCTACATCCAAAATTTTAATTAATTCAATAAATGTCCAAACTGAATGTTTTTGAACTATTTGATAATAAAATAAACCTATTTTGTTTTAAATTTTAGTTGTAAATATTTGTTTTTTGATCAGAAAACCACTACATTTATGGAATTCAAAATGTCAATAACTTGACTAAAACTAAACAGATTTGAAAAAATCAAAAAGCACCGTATTCAGAATGAAAAATCCTTTCAAATGAGGTATCACTTACCCTATCATGCTATTTAAAATTTTAAGGGTTGCGCTCATAGCGCTGAGGGTTGAAAAGATTCTTGCAAAAATTTTATACCAAAAGATGTCCCCCTTGAAAGCAAAATCGACTTGTTCGAGCTTTTTTTCAAAATCTTATTTTAAATGACCAAAACCGCGCCCGTTTCGTTTTACTTGGCCCACCCTGTATGTACAAAGCGAAACTTGACAAAGTCTTCATGAAACTTCAAGATAACTGTCATATAAGATTGATACTTCATTTGAGAGCAAATTTGCTAGCTACTTTATGATATATACCGAGCATTAGGTAAGAGTTATTTTACTAGATATAAAATATGTACTTAAAGATACTTTTTAGTAGTCCTTACTTTAATACATTTATTAGCGAATTTTTCGAAGAAAAATATAGCTATTGCTATCACCATCATGACGCAACTTCGGAAAAAAAACTATATATCTTTATCAAACTTGATCTCGAGATCACGAAAATGAGGTCCGTTCAAAACTGTATGTATATAAAGTATATATATATATATATATATATATATATATATATATATATATATATATATATATATATATATATATATGTATATCTGCCGTTTCGAGTGGACTCTCTAGCCTTCCAGGATTACTTCCGATCTTTTTGAAACTTGGTTGAAAAATCGATCTCACGAATACCTCGGTTAAGTTCGTTAGTCAGCGAAATTCCTTTATTGATTTCAAAATGGCGGCCGTTCAAAACCGAAAAAAAATCATATCTCGGGTATTAAATATCGGATTGATAATATCAAATATGTTTTGGAATCCTCTCAATAAAACAAAATTATTGTGTCTCTTGTGATTTTTCGATTTAAAGTACCGTTTGGTTGATATTTTAAAAACAAAAAAAATATTGTAGAGATTGTAAACTAAGAATCTCGAGTTCGAGTCCCGATGTGGAAATTTTTTTTTACAAGCTTTTTATTTTTGTTTTTGGTTTATTATGTAGAGTAAAAAGTTAATAATCAATAAAAAATTTAAAAAATTTCAGAGCCAACTTATTTTTACACATTTAATTATTTTTTTATTTTTTTTTATCAAATAAAATTCGCTTACCGCGGTGGTTGCGCGGACAGAATATTTAAAAGTAGGTATTATTTATTAAAAATAATTATACATAAAAATGTAGTTAAGTGCACAGCTATCAAAAAACGTATACAGAAGAATAAAAGGAATAGTGTCCCATTTTAAGTGCACACCTTTAATAACTTTTTATGGTGAAGTGTTTGTTATCAAAAAACTTTTCAGATAAAAGTTGTACGGTTTGGAAGGGGACATAGACGTACTCGGATGAATTTTTTTAGGTGGTGTTTTCAAGATGATATGAAGGTCAACATCATTTTTTAAAACGGAAACTTATAGTTTTTATCAAGTAATTTTATTTAACGTGAAAAGACACGAATCTTTCATTGAAAACTTTTTTTTAACAACTTAACCTTTCCAAGATATCTAACAAAATAATTCGAGATTTTGAAAATATTAATTTTCTCTTTGATAACACTTCATCATAAAAAAGTTATTAAAGGTGTACACTTAAAATGGGACATCCTGTATATAATAAATCGTTTTTCTATAAAATAAAAAACTTGATGAAGAATTAATATATAATTTATATATGTTTTTTAATGATGTAGTAAATTGGATATAGGATATATAATATCTGATATATATGAATAAATAAACCTTAGTCAATTTCGTTCTGACAGGTAATTACATTAAACTTAAAACGCAGTAGGTACATACATAAACATCAAACGTGCAAAAAAGAATTAATGTATTTAAAAAATATATACAGGGTGATCCAGACCACCCGTCCACTATGTTTGACGCACAAACTATTGAAGATAGAGTTTTATAAAAAAAATTTTACTATGTATATCGACACTAAAGAATTTCAAGAAAATATTTTCAACCCCCTAAAACTGCTCCTTAGGGGATAGTTTGGGGGTTACATGCCCGTTTCTCAGTAAAATCAAATGGAACGGTATATTCAAAAGTACATAATTGTAAAGACCATAAAAAAGTAAGAAACTTTTGTAAAACAAAATTTTTCATACTTTCAATTGTTTAGAAAATATGGCGACTTGATCTCAAATTTTAGGGTTTTACTAAAAGTGCTCTAATTTCGTTAAATATTAATGAAATTTTATTCTTTTTTTAAATTTAGAAAATAGAAATAATGACTTTTGTAATGATCTATGAATATTTAAGATTTTGATAGTTTAATGTGACATATGCGACATATCAAAAATGCAAAAGTTCAATTAGCGATAATTCAAAAAATTTAAATACAATGGTATATCAATTAATACTTTATCTTAAAAAAGATACGTAAATAAACAACTTTTGATAATAAAATTTTAAATTAAAAATTGTAATTTTCAATTTTCCATTTTAAAATTTTGATTTTTAATTTTTAATTTTCTTAACAATAGTTGTTTATTTACATGTCTTTTTTCAGATAAAGTACTAATTGATGTACCATTGTATTTAAATTTTTTGAATTATCGCTAATTGAACTTTTGCATTTTTTATATGTCGCTTTTGTCACTTTAAACTATCAAAATCTTAAATATTCATAGATCATTACAAAAGTCATTATTTCTACTTTCTAAATTTAAAAAAAGAATAAAATTTCATTAACATTTAACGAAATTAGAGCACTTTTAGTAAAACCCTAAAATTTGAGATCAAGTCGCCATATTTTCTAAACAATTGAAAATATGAAAATTTTTGTTTTACAAAAGTTTCTTACTTTTTTATGGTCTTTACAATTATGTACTTTTGAATATACCGTTCCATTTGATTTTACTGAGAAACGGGCATGTACCCCCTAAACTACCCCCTAAGGCGCAGTTTTAGGGGGTTGAAAATATTTTCTTGAAATTTTTTAGGGTCGATATACATAATAAATTTTTTTTTATAAAACTATCTTCAATAGTTTGGGCGTAAAACATAGTGGACGGGTGGTCTGGATCACCCTGTATATCAGTTACTCTCATGTCATGAAAAAGAAATAAAATACATTTCCAATAAATACAATAACTCAATAGCATTATAATTTACAAATTCTTCAAATAAATATTCAAGTCCATTGTGTTTTATAAAATCAGTTTCGAATTCCATTATTTAGTCCCCCAAGGTACAAATATATTCATGTTTAACAGTCTCTTTCCCTTTTTACTAACCTTCGTGTAAACGTCCATATTTAATATTTTCCGACTGCTATAGAACAAAAATCTAATCTGGCTCCAATTTCCGACGACAAACATGAGGTAAAGATATTTTCATCGACGCTGTGACATCCTTTGGGGTTGAAGGGTGGTTTTTACATCCCCCTCTTCTACTCTAACTACTCTGATGAACTTTACAGTTAGATAAAAGACAGTCGTTGTATTATTTCTTATTTCAACTTCTTCCTATTGACTTAATTTAAATAATTAAATTTTATTAGAAGATAATAGATTTAATTCTTTGATAATTAATTTTTATTATTTGGTTATTTATATTTAAATAATTAATTTAAAATTATATTATACCAAAAGTATCAAATATTTAGTTGGTTCTATTCTTTTAATTAAAAAGAGACATTATTTTTGACATGTAACAATGAACATTTTTTTTAAAGAAATTGACACGATAGGGTGCGGGGCTGGCGATGCGGGGAACGGTGTGGGTAAGCATAGAGTGAAGGCAAAGTGTATGCGAAATCACATAGGTGCGTCTATCTCTGTTTTTTTTCACACACTCATCATTTTTATCATTCTGATACCGGGGGACGATGATATATGAATTTTTTTTTCAATTTATCCAGGGCCGGGAAAAATATCAAATTATTGAGAGATTCAAATTATCGAGAGTCGACTGTATATGTAACTGTGGCAAATTCTGCGAGAATTCATGTATGTACTAGTTGCATTTCTTCTTTATTTGAAAGATAATATTTTTATAAATTCTTTTTGTAAATGATTGACACAAAAATTTAAATTGTTTTTATATTTTCAGCGGGAACATATACGGCCATTGTTGTAAAGCTTGGGAAAACATGTCTAAAGAGTATACTTAAATATTTATAAAATAAAATGCAAATACTACACGTAAATGTAAAACAGGAAATAGGGTACAGGATATTGAATATATAGGCAATTCTGTTTTTCCTTTTCCGTTGCAATCAGAAAATGGAGATTGGCAGTATAAATGTTTGCCATTTGTTTCTGTTTATAAATATTTAAATGTATTTTTTGCAAAACAGGTAAATTAACAATTTTCGATGCAGATGTTGCTTTTATTTTGTTTAAATTAAATGTAATAAAATTTATTTGAATTATATAATATTTACCTCGGCAAATTAGAATAACTTGAGAAAGAAACATTTTTTTAGAAAAATGTTTCATCGTTTAACGGACACAGTTGAATATTTTTTAATTTGTGGAGGGCTGTTAGGTCATCTTAAGATCAAGTTTTTTTTCTTAGACTTGGAAAAAAATACATTAAAAAATTCTATTTGAAATTGTCCAGAAAAAATAGACATAAAAATATAGAAGATCGGAAAAAAATTGTAACGGACTAAATTTTTCCATACACATTAGTTTAAAGGTACTTAATAATGTGTGAAAGTTCCTCATCGATTTGATGTGTGCAAGTGTCAATTTTGTGGGGTCAAAGTTCACAAAAACAGTATTTTTCAAATATCAAGAAAACGGTGACCTTTTCGAAAAAATGTATACAGAAATAATTTACGCAATGAAAAATCTTGAAAATTGGATTTTGCAATTTTACGTAAGCCAAAGAAAAAACTTTTTTTTGATGTAAAATACAATTCTAATATTGATTTTTGTAATTCTTTTTTTCTTTCCAATAAAAACTACATTAATTTTTCAAGAGAAATGTCAGTACTGCGCTAAAAAATACATAACTAGTAAATCCGAATGCATTCAATTGCAATTTCCTGAAAACAAATAAACTAAATTTAAACTGACAATGAAAACAACATGAATGCTGAACAAATATTTAGTCATACTCTTGTGAAAAATACTTCTAGTATATGCGCTGCTATTGCAATTGCGAAACTTTATCATGGTCACAGTTTCCACAAGTTTTATTAGCTTGTTTTTTTCCGAGTGTATTATCTGAGGGGATGACAACATCATGTTCATATTTTGGGTTAATATACTTGTGGCTATTTTTACGAGTGCTTTATCTATACAGTAAAACCTCGATTTCTGCTTTTTAAAATAATATTAAACATTTTTATTTTTCAAACTAGCTGTTTGCGCATGATCCAATAATACAAGGTCTGCTTGACAGCTCATTTACTTTATACTGTGACGTCATCAACACTAAATTTTTCTAATAAGGAATTTGTGAAAAACGAAATATAAATAAAAAACGATAAATACAGTTTACATAATAATTTTTTTAGATTTTTTTAAATTTTTTATAAATTTATTCAAACTTCTAATTCTGAAAAACATCCTACATCTAAAAAATAATGTTTTTACATCAAGTGGAATATCTACTTTATCACTTGCATTAACGTGGAATTTTAAATAATCACATTGTAATTTAATTCCTGTAGTATTTCGCATTCACATTTTCTTTACCACAAGCTTTAATCCAGTTTTTTTTTATTTCGGGATTTTTTGGAAAACGAAAAAATGTTATATTTGTATTATCTGTCTGTTTCCAACTGAATCAATTTTTTACAACACAGTACCGCATTTTTTTATAACCAATATAATGTCAACAGTGTATTTCACTTCAGACTATTTTCTTCAAATCTAAATTTAATAATTCAAACTTAATATGTCAATTTTTAATTTGTAATTTTTAAAGTGAAACTTTTATTACATCGTCTCAAAATTTTTCGTCTGTGTGTTGCATGTCGCTCGGCCGCGGAGTAGGGGTAAATACGTCAGAGCCATAGACATAAAGAAATGGACAGTGCATCTGACTCGAAAAAAGAGCCGTGTCAAATGAAAGAGACAGAAATTGTTTTTGCTGGTGCATGTTGTTGTTTATGGATTTATTTCAATTTTGAATGCTTGAATTTATTATTCCGAAAATTTTTAGTTAAATGTCTATAATGTGAAAAAAAGTTTCACTTTTACCGTGGTTTCATAAAACCACACAATCTTTTTTTTTGCCTATGTACTACGTCATCAACGCTATATGCAATAATGGCGGCTGTCAAAATAATCGTAGCAGACCTTGTATTATTGGATCATGCTGTTTGCATGGAATTTAGCAGACTTTATAGAATGAACTGAGCATTGCCTATCCAACTGTGATGTAAAATACTGGCGAAAAAGTGTGACAGAGACAAAGCGAATATGTAACCAATACCTGTCTCTTTCTAGAATTCTAATTCTAAATTCACAGGTTTGTAGCCATTACAGACCTACAGAAAAGAGACAGGTATTGGCTTCATATTTGCTTTGCCTCTTTAAAGAGAGTGGTCAATTTTGTGAGGCTATTGCTCTCAATCCATATTCTATAAGTCTATGGAATTTAGGTAAGGTAATAGGTAATGCAGATTTCTGTTATGCTAGTCGGTAAAAAAAGGTTTCTAGTTTTGTATTTGCATACTAGATATCTAAACCAAAAAAGTATCGTGCGTACAAATGTCAACACATCACTTATTTAATAAATCTTTCGGAATATAAAGTAAGCTATGCTCTTCCTCAGTATGCAAGCTATCTCCCTGCCAAACTTTATCAAGATCGGTTCAGCGGTTTAACTGTGAAATTGTAACAAACAGATGGTTGAAATTTAGAGTCATTAAAAAAATTACAAAATAAAATAACAATGTTTGGCTACAAAAAATAAAAACATTAGATTGTTCACCTTGTTTTTTTATCCTTTTGTAAACCTCATACGCACTAATTAGCTGAAACAGAAGCAAGCAGTGTGGCGTTAGCTATAGCGTGGCTGTCGTGCCAAGTGGTGCGCGGATACGTTAGGCCCGTTCTGCCGGAAAACTAACGCAAGGTAACGTATTCAAAAAATAGGGATGTACATTTATACCGTGTTTCATTTTTCACGTCCTTTGTTAGCTATTTATTATTACAATTACTCATGGAAATTACTGTATTTGAAATTACTATTCAAAATAGCAATTTTATATGTAATGACTTAATATAGCAATCAAAGATTTAAAATAACCTTTTTAGGGTTCCAAAGAAACCCTATGAATCTCACTTTGTCGTCCGTCCGACCGTCCGTCCTTTTCACTCAAAGCTCAATAGTTCGTGAACTATATAAGCTAGAACCTTGAAATTTTTTACGGAATATATAAAATGACACCCTCTAGTAAAATATGTACAAATATTTTTGAAAAATATTTTTTTATGAGAGATGCTAAGAAGCTAAAGACAGGCAAAAAAAATTTTTATACCAAGGGAAGTGGCACATCAAAATGTGTAACCAAGCTAGTGTAATTTGATCCTTATTCTTATTTTTTTATAAATCAAAAATGGCGCCTACAGGGGGCTTTAAAGCAATTAAAAAAAATATATTCCAAGTCGTGTGAGGTGTCAAAATGTAAATCTCAGTGAGTAGAATATGAAACTATTTTATATATTTTTTTAAATCAAAAATGGCGCCTGCAGGGGGCTTCAGGAAATCAAAAATTTGACCACCCCCTATCTAGCTCGGTAACTACTGGCTCAAAAAATCAGAAAAAAATTGGTAATGGAGTTTTGAAAAAACTAGTAACGACAAATACTAAAATCAACAATACCGTTTCAAATATTGAAAAAATAGGAAGGGGCGTCATGGATTTATTTTTATTTTCATATCTGTCTAGATGTTGTGGGGTGTCAAAATGTAGATCTGAACTAATAGAATATGAGCCTATTTTTATATTTATTTTTAACTCAAAAATGCATCTGTAAATGGCTCTAATCAGTCCACGTAGTATATGTATACTTCGGAACCCTTATGGCATGACAATTGACAATTGACAAATTTTTAGTTACTGGTGCTAGTCTTGGGCGCTTTAGGAGCAAGGTGTATAGTTTTTTGGGATTGAAAGGCTTATTTTTGTAATTGTCATGGATTTAGATTTATAAAATAAAACAAGTACAATGATGCCTCGCATAACGAACATAATTCGTTCCAATAAATATTGAATGTTTATACATTTTATGCTTTTTGATATGAATATTATCCTTAGAACTACTACAGATGCACTGAATATTGTATTCAATTTCAAGAGAAGCTGTAGAACGATACGGTATTCAATTTCTGAAGGATATTTAGAATTTATACTTCATATTTATTTAATTTTAAAAATAACATATACAGCCGCAAACTGAATATATTTAATTACATTCAAATGAAATTTATAAATTAAAAATAATATTTTCTTCATCTTATTTATGTTAAAATGTTTAATTATGTTTATAATATTATATTTTCCAAAATTATACCTTTTACCTCTAGATCTGAAATATCCAGAAAAATACGGTATAAGTAATTATTTATGTAAAAATTTACATTTCACTTAAAAATATTTTTTTAAATTTTATATTTAAAAACATTCTAAATAGCACTTTTCGGATTCCCTAAAAATTAAATTTTTTTGAAGAAAATTGTTTTCCGTCTTGCATATTTTTTCACGAATAAACCACTGAACTGATCTTAATGAAATTTTGCAAGGAGACCGCTTGCATAATAAGGAAGGACATATGTTACTTTATATCCCGAAAAATTGATTTGGAGAAATCGAGGGTAACAGCTAGATTTTGTTTGTTTTCTTTTTAATTTTGGTTGACGGAACATAAAAATCATAAGCGACATTTTTCTCTAAAAACTTATACTTCCAGCACACTGTAAAAAAGATTTGGTTTCGAAAAATTTTGTTTTTAATTTATATTCAGAACAAATGGAATTTTTTACTTTGTTAATTATTAAAAGTAAAAAATGTTTAATTTAATTTGAAAATTGAAATAGACAGAACCTTATATAATAGTAACATGTACTAATTTACTGTAATGGCAGAGCTAGTTTTTCATTATTTTGAATACATTACACGTGGATATATTTGTTTTATAATTTTTATAGAATTTAAAAGAGTTGAGGTGTCGTATAATTAGTTTGTAAAACGTCTCTATATAGCCAATTGTGTAGAATTTCAATAAATAGACCACTTTCGGCAAATTCTCTCATTTATCGTGTGTTAAAAACTCTATTTTTAATATCTACAGAGGTAGAAAAGTTTACTTCAGCCAAGTAAACCTTGTTTTGTATAATAATATAACGAAAACAATATTTTCTTAAGATAAGAAATATATTCTTAAACCAACTATAGTATTCTTGGACGAAGAAATAATGTAGTTGGATTAAGAGTACTTTTCTTATATTAAGAAAATAATGTTTTCGTTATACCTATACAAAACAAGATTTTCTTGGTGCAATACAGTTTTTTTTTGTGAGCAATTACTCAAAAACCACACATCCAATATTTTAAATAAAAATTAGTAAAATATATGAGACATCTATAAATAACATATTAAAATTTTAGACTTATATTTTGCTCAAATGATCGAATAACCTTAAATACACGAGTGACACTTAGGTATATAAGTAATATAAATGTATATACATTTTGTATAGATACTTACTAGGGTAAAATCCTGATACAATCTTTAAATAAAAATAAAACCTTACATCCCTATTTGCGAGTGTTTAGCGACGTTTTTCTTCTATTATATTCACGCGCCCTCTCGCTCGACAAACTCGAAGTGTTTCCTTATTAGCTTCGTCCGCTGTTGCCGCCGCGGGACTTACGCCACCCCCATTGCCGCCGCCTGCACTCGGCTGCGTGCACCGCCTCGCTCGCGGAGACATATTTTTTAATTTTGTTGTAAATATGAAGTTGGTTTAAAACACCACGAAATATGTTGTGGGATCCTTGGGTATTATGTTTCTAGAGTTTTATATTGTTCTACGTTTTTCTTATGCGGAAGACAAAAAGGGTTCCTAGGGTTATTTAGGTTTTATGTTATGAAGTATTTATTGAGAATAATTCTGAATGAAGTGAACAATTTCTTTTTTATTTCTTAAACTCTAGGGTTTTTTAATTCTACATAAAAATAAATAGCAAGAAAATTTATTTTTAAATATTTTCAAAAATATGCTCGTATGTAAAAGATATTTATTTATTACAGTGGTAGAAAGGATTTCTCAGACTAAGTAAATCTTGTTTTGTATATAAGGAAAACAATATTTTCTTAAGATAAGCAATAATCTCTTAAACCAACCATAGTATTCTTGAACGAAGGAATAATGTAGTTGGATTAAGAGTATGTTTCTTATATTAAGAAAATATTGTTTTCGTTATATACAAAACAAGGTTTTCTTGGTCCAATACAGTTTTTTTTCTGTGTAGGGAATCGATTTATTAACCTGGGAAAAAATTGTAGATCTGCAGAGATCTATTCAGATCTCGGCAGATCTGCATTTTGGGACAACATCATATTTTTCACTGGTTTTTGATATGTGGAATCTTGCAAAGATCTACAATGACTTACAAAGATCTAAAACGATCTACAAAGATCTCTAAAGATTGTTGTAGATCGTAATAGAGATTAAAACGTTGAAAAATCATTTATTTTCAACGTTACAATGATCTACAGAGATATTTGTAGATCGTTCTAGATCTTTGTAGATCATTTTAGATCTTTGTAGATCTTTGCAAGTCTCCAATGATCAAAAATCAGTGAAAAATATAATGTTGTCTCAAAGTGCAGATCTTCAATTTTTTTCCGGAAAGATAAAAAAAAACCTATCCTAAACTTATTATTTAGAAATTTCATACTTTTAACGATACTAATATTACATATGCGAAAATTTTTACGCACCATATTATTTTGACGTAGACATCTAGCATGTAAATGCTAAACTAAAAACCTGTTTTATGGACTATCATAACAGAAATCTATATTACTTAGGCGGCTATTACATTATCAAAGAAATGTGATAAAATTTCTTTGATCAATGAAATATGACAGTGTAATACGTCAACTTTTATAATATTTACGTAATATTTACCTTCATAATATTTCTTTTATCATAGATAATTACAGTTTCTTATATTTGATCAAAGTTTTTTGACGGATAAATCAAAATGGCGACTGAAAAGTGTTCGTGGACGGTTTCGGCTACGAAATTACTTATAATTTAATATATGATCAAATCTTTGTCAAAGATCTTTGACATATTTATTTGATAGTGTAATAGCCGCCTTAAAACTGTAAAAAAATACACTCATCTCTCGCGACTCAGTGCGATTTTAGACTTTCCAAAACTACTCAGTTTTTCTATTTGAATAATGAAACACACTGTGTCAAACGCGGCCTCACTAGCAGTGGCAGTGCAGAAATGTGCCCAACGCACCCCATTCCTCCGCACTTTAAATGCCGTTCGTGCATTCGATGCGATCAATATATGTACAAGCGTCTCGATCGCTTGATCGCGCGAAATTACGATAGAGTATCTACAATCTACACACATGCCAAATTGCGCCGATCGAGCGAAAAGTTTCGAGTAGCTGAATTCAATCAAACGTTGAATCGCGTATTTTTGATACAAAAAAGTATCAAGTCTGCTTTGGATTTTAGATAGACATGTTTTTACATTGTACAGATAGAGTATACAAATTATTTACTTATTGATTTCACAAAGAAACACTGTTTGTAGATATGAAAATCATCCGTTCAAGTGAGTCTTAAATAAGTTTAAAATTCATTAGTTGTAATCGATATTATTGTACTTATAGAGATTTTGCGCCAATATTAATAGAAGTTTTTCCAGCAAAAGAGAATAAAAAACATGTATGTCGCCTATAAATATTTATAATTTTAGTGTTTTGTCAGATTTATAACATAAGTACACATAATACATTATACAGGTGTGCTTTATAATTTAAAAAAATATATTTTTTTCCCGAATAATTAATTTTTGATTTATTGGTTAATGCAGGTCAATTTAACACATTTTCTCTCTCTTTCTTTCTCTAATATATTCATAAATTATTATTAATTATCCATGAAACATCTTTACAAGTGCTTAGTTATATATAACGAAAAAAATTGTACGAGAATTTTCTTAAATTTTTATGTTTTTCCGCGCACGAAAATTTTCTCATAATTTTAACCCCCATTTAAATGACAACAGTGAACTCTAATCGTAACATTTATAATAACTTTTGTTTATTATTTAATGTACATTATTTTTGACCTCCTCTATTTTTTGTACGAATAACCATTTGCGAGATAAATAAGAAACACTAAACCCGAGGAGACATTTTTGCTCCTAAAATGGCGACCAATAATGCAGCATTATTAGTTAGTATTTATCAATTTCTTGCGTTTTAAGGCCTAAAAATGGCTGTAAATTCATTAAATATTGGTAAAAAATCTATTTTTTACGAGTCAGCTCTTTTTTTCTCCCTAATTTTTGCGGTTTGCTAAAAAAAATGGAAAAAAAAAATTTATTCCAAAAACTGTATTTAGATGACTACTACTGGCGAACCAGTGTGAGTTAAAGAAAAAAACACTAAGGCAATTTTAAAGAGCGTGAAATTTCCCGTAAGGTCCATCAAACCGATTCCCAATATGATAAAAGGTGTCTAAGCATTAGAAATTTGAAAAAAAAAAATAAAAAAAATTACATGCATTTTAAATGGGAAAACTTCATATTTAAATTGCAAGTACTTAAAATAGGAATTAAGAGCTCAATCTTGGTGAGAATTTTTTTTCTATATGCAGATTAAAATTTTGCTTGAGGACCTTGAAAAAAAATGTTTTGCGGAAATGAATCACCCTAAATATCGCTCTTAACGTCCGTACTATTATAGTACGTCTGGTACGTGGCAACTAAAGCCAAAATGCTGCACTTTTTGATTGGAGTAAACCACACTTTCTGTGGTCATATATACGGTAAAAAAAAGATTTTCAGATAGGATAGCCATTTTAAAATCCGTGTAGAACACTATCAAAGATGGCTCCCACCGGTGTTTTAAAATTATCTTTATCTCAGTTCCTAGTGATCCGATTTCAATTTTCATTTGTTTATTTTAAAGTTCTAATTCAGATGATTATTTTTTGTCATTATTTATTTTTCTCTAAATCTTAAGGGTCTCCCACAATCTTGATTAATATAAATACATACATATTTGAAAGTTTTGGTATTCACTGTACTTTCAAATTTTGATGGAAATATTTATTATTATCTTTCCCGAATCCATTTTGATTATTTTTACCACAGTATATCTTACTGTAGATGCTGTAGGATCTTTATAAGCATCGGATGAAAACCTATTTTTAAAAACAATTTAAAAACCAGAAACGAATGTTTTTGTTTTTATGATTGTTTTTGTAACAGTGCGTATATAGTAGAAAAATATCTGCCATAAGTTCAACGAAATTTTCTTGTATATATGTTACCGGAAATGTATTAAATCTGTCATTGTATAGAATTCATAGGTATTCCGTAGAATGCCTAAAAGTTACCAGGCAATGTATGAAATGAATTTAATTATATACATTTCTTAGGCATTTTATAAACTAGAAATATAAACATATATAGGGTAAACCAACCAATTTTGGTTCAGGCACCGATATTGGCTTACTTTATGTAATAAAATACTAAAATACTGATTATTTATCTTACTTAATATTGGCCTAATATGTTATTAAATGATTAAATAATATCTAATATTTTTGTATGTTTTTTTATTTTAACAATTTTAAATCATATACTTAATCTTCGTCTGAACTAATATTTAATTTTATTTATTATAACAATAAATAAAAATTATTTCATACATTATCTGAAATCGTTAGGCATTGTATAGAATTCCTAGGATTTATATAGAATGCCATGCATACACTCAATATAGGTGGACACAGTTAATCGAAAAGTTAACTTCGTTAATCGTCAACTCGTTAATAAAAAAGTTTACTTTGTTAAGCGTTAAAATTCCGAAAATTGAACGGAAGTTAAAGTTAACCGAAAATTTTACGAAAGTTAAAGTTCATCGTTAAAAGTTAACCATCCAAAATGTTTGAAGACATTTTTTTTGCTTTTTCGGCAACTTTCTTATGCACTTGTCATCAAACAACCAATGTAACGGACTAAAGTTAACGGAAGTTAACAAAAGCGTTAACATTTTTTTGAGTTAACTTAAAAGTTAATCCGTTAAGCATTTTGTTAACTTCGTTAATTAACGATTAATGGATTAACGAGTTAATGCCCACCTATGATAGAATGCCTGAATTACATACTTTGCTGGTAACATATAATTATACATACGTTTATCTAAAAAAAAATGCAATGTAAATTACAGAATTTTTAAATTAAATTATTGTTAAGCACGATATTCTCAATTAGTACTGAACTGATTTTATTCGGGTTTTCACTAATAGAGAGAGTGTTTCATGGAGAAGGTTTAGGTGTATAATTTGAAGACATTTTGTATAAATTTCAAGAAGTTAGAAAAAAACAATTGTCGGAATGGTATCTTCGTATAACACTATTCAACAAAAAAATACTTTTGTAATATAACAGAGATCTGAATAGAAAATTTAGGAGGCTTTTGACATGCCGAACCCAGATTTGTTGCCCAATTGGTTTCATCACGTCAGGGTTTTGAGATATTCTAACCTAAAAGTCCCAAAAATGACTATATTGGCAATGTTAAAGAATTTATTATCAAGTAGATAATTGTTTTCTAAAGTTTTCGGTCACGGTAACAAATAATATTATCTTTCCTCTTTAAAATCAGTTTTAACTTTTTACTGTACGATTTTTTTAGCCAAGATGTACTAGTTTGAAGATATGATATTTTTGTTAATAGAGTGTAGTATAGTAGATACAATGAACTTTACTACATATATCTTCAAAGTAGTATATTTCGGTAAAGAAAAATCGCATAGTAAAATGTAAAATATCATTTTAAAGAGAAAAGATAGTACTATTCGAAATCATGAAAGAAAACTTCAGAAAAAAATTACCTACTTAGTAATAAATTCACCAACATTGCCAAAATCGTCATTTTTGGTACTTTTAGGTTCGGATATCTAAAAAACCTGACGTGATGGAATCATTTGGGCAACGAATTCGGTTTCGGCATGACAAATACCTTCTAAATCACCTATTTCTGTGAATTTTTTTTGATGCATAGTGTAATTAGAGATTAGTGAAAACAATGTTCAATAGGTTTAATACAGATTAAATTTATATCCCTGGGTAATATTGGATCCAATGTTCTAGTAATTCCTTAAAAAAATACGTTTTGAAACAATAATATCCAAATGAAAAAAATAATAGAATTAATGCAAAGTATGCAAAATCCAACCCTGTATTTAAAACTCCTAAAGGCAAGAGAAGTTAACCATTGAAATGAGGAAACACTTAAACAAGTCTTGCAGAAGATGTCAACTTACAGAATACAGCCCTCGTTATTGAGTTATCGAGATGAGATTCGTGGGAGGTTGAGTCAAGGGAGACAAAACAACTCGGTCGGGGGATAGACGAGATAAGCACGCTCGCGCGAACACACCTCTATATACGAAAAACAGTTAATTTTGTGTTATTTATAACGGTGACATTTTCATAAATTTTACTAATTGGTATCAAGAGAGAAACGCGCTTTTCTTTGTTGGTATTGTTGATTTTAAATAATAAGGTAAATATACATTAAATTTAAAATATAGAAATACTGATAAAACTGTTGTTATTTTAAACCTGTCAGATTTTATGTAAAAATTTGCTATAGTATGTTTATCAGTGGTGTACCTAGGAGGGATTAATGGGATCAATCCCCCCCCCCCCCCCTCCCGCCATGAGTCTACGAAAATTCTAAGATGATTATAATATACGAGCATTTTTTCAATAATGAATACATTTATGTGAAAAATATAACCAATTTTTTATTTTCATAATGAAAAATATAACTATGAGATTTAATACTATCATGCTCCCCCCCCCCCATCGCAAAAAGCTTTCTACGCCACAGATGTTTATATGTATATAAACTTAATGAAATTTACACAAAATATTCATAAATTATACACCTTAACCTTAGTTATTGAGAAAATCTTGCTCAGACAGAATGTTAGACGCTGTAAGGGGCTTTGTTTTATATTATATTACTAAAGAAATATTTTAACAGGGGCTCTTATGAAAGAATGCCGGGTCTTAAAAAATTGATCAGAATTATTTATTTTTACGTGATTTTTTTTAATTAATTTTTTTTTTTGATAATGAAATAGTATAGTTTATTTTTTTTATAAATAAGTATGTGTTTTTTAACAATTATTTTGTAGAAGTTATCTTTTGTACAGCATCCGATAGTGGAGTTCATAAATAACATTTTATAAAAAAATACACGCGCAACCCACTTGGACACAACTAAAAAAAATACCCTTACCAATCGATTCGTGAATCAATCCTGAGTCCAACGAGGTACATGAAGCCTTATACGAAAATTTTTAAGGGGGAGGGAGGGGTCCTGACCGGACAAATTTCTAAAATAGGCTAAACTAGAACCACAGACCTACCATTTAGCGAAAACCCGAGGTCTCTAGGTGGTCAGGGGGCCGAGATCTCGCGGTGGAAGACAGACAGACGGACGGAAAATCGAGCGTGGGTTGCGCTAAAAACTGAAGAAATAACGAAAACAGACATTGATTTTCTGAAGTTGACAAGTTATCTTATTTATACATTAAAATGAATAGAAGGATTCTTCAATGTTATTTATAAATCGTTTTAAATAGGTATCTGAAATACATTTTCAATAAAATGAATGTAAGAAATATTAATAATACATTTTCTTGTTTTATTAAAATTTAATTTCAATTCACATAATTTTACTTCTGAATATGTTTGTTTATCAATTACAGTTTTCTTAACTTTCCATTCAAAAATTTTAGCCCAGAAAATAAAAGGAATTGTACTAAATTTAAACAGTGATTAGAACATGCCGAGATGTATATTTTTTGAAAATTCTCTAGCAAAGTTTGCCCCGGAACAACCTTAACCAAGGACCCAAAGTTTTGTATAATAAGAATATTGTAAACGTACTGTATCTAATAAACGGAATGTTCTACCAACCCTGCATTTTAAATAGATAATTAAATTTGCTACAACATGCTTTGTTATTATTTTAACCAAAAATAATTGTACAATAAAAATTTTAATTTAAACATGCAAAATTTCGAGTTTGACAGCCTTTTTGATATGTATACAGTTATTTAAGACAAAAAATGTCTTAAAATTGCATTTAAATGACAATAAATTCAAAATAGGAATCCAAGAAATAATAAAAATTGACTGTTGAAAAAAATAATATTTTTTTCCATTTTTGAATACCTATTTTAAAATTCTAGATTTATTGATATTACTTGAATTAATTGATGGTAATTATAATTTTGTTTAGTGAATAAACATGGTTTTGTGTTGTCAAATTTTAATCATTTCATGATTGTGAAATCATTGGTTTGTATTAACCGATAATGAGATATGAGTAACAAGTTCAATTTATAAATGTTTTGTAATGCGTTCAATTATTTACAAATATGAACGCACTTATTTCTACCTATACATAATGTCAATTAAATTTTTACAAGTACCTAAATGGTATATGATATATGTACATAAATAATAAAAATGTGGATCTGTTTTAATATTTTTACCATATATAAAATTTTATATCTGCCAGTAGCATATACATAGGTACATTTAGTATTAATAAGTATATTAATGTTTCATTGTTATACATTTTTAACACACCTGTAATATTACATAATATGGCAGGTAATGAGTTATATAAAATTTTCTTATATGCACGGAGAGAACATTCTTTTAAAAATTAACAGAAAATTCTGTGAATCTGAGGACAGAATCAATTTCTGAAAAAAATTGACAGAAATGTCGGTAGAATTTAAAATAAAGTAAATGAAAAATTACAATGACATACTGGTAAATTTTAACATAGTACCTATTAAAATTTATTTACTCTGAAAAAGTAATATACGCTTTTCTTTAATTTAATTTCTTGCATATGACAATTTCACGTACGTGCTCTATAAGTTTATTAAGTATGTTTCTATATCACTGTGTTATGTTAGTAATCAAATATCAACAAATATTTCTTATTTAAACAAGAATTCAACAATCCAAAATTAGTGTACACGGAGAGAATATTCTTTTAAAAATTAACAGAAAATGCTGTGAACCTGAGGACAGAATCAACTTCTGAAAAAAATTGACAGAAATGTCGGTAGAATTTAAAATAAAGTAAATGAAAAATTACAATGACATACTGGTAAATTTTAACATAGTACCTATTAAAATTTATTTACTCTGCAAAAGTAATATACGCTATTCTTTAATTTAATTTCTTGCATATGAAAATTTCACGAACATTCTCTATAATTTTACTATTACTTTTCATATCTGGCCTATCGCCGTCATAGAAACTGCTATACAGTATATTGAATTGTAGTAGACATTTTAAATTTTACCATGTCGGATGTTCAAAATTTCTAGGATCAAAATTTTTTCATCAATCTATGCAATTTTTTATTTTTTCTCATTTCTACGCATCGTAAATAATTAAAAATGTTAATTAAATTTTTTCATCTGACTATTAATAACTTGTTAAAAAAATTATTTAAGTTTTATAAATATTTTAACATACGGTATAGTAATTTTTAATACTGTTGGTATGAAATATTACTACGTTACCGATTAATTTTTCACAGAATGAAATTTCGTCCTCCCGTTAACATGTTTTTTATGTTAAAAATTAACAGTACTTTTTTTCAGTGTGTAAATAATATTTTATGAGTAATTAACTCATTTTGGATTCTGGCTTCCCTGTTTGTAAAAACTTACTATGATCGGCCCATTAGCAACATCCTAATCATTCTTGAACTGTCGGACTAGACTCAAATCTGCCGACATTAACTGTTAATGAAAAAATATATAAATGGGTGTTCTTTAATTACGTAAAGTAACTTTTCAAAATTTTCGACCCCTTCCTCTACTCCTTTTTATGGGTCTGTAAGTACAAGGTGACTTAAGTTATTGGAATGACTTCGATACGTTTTAAAATACGACAGGTTTTTAAAATGAAACGCTAAAAAGAGTGTGCATATGTGAGAGAGAGAGAGAGAGAGCAATGAGTAAATGTATAAGAGAAACATGGATTAATAGCGTATGTAAAAGTACATTGATTAAAAAAAAATAATGGGCCTAATTGACAACAGCCGAAATTCGTTTCATATGGTTAAATAAGGAATTAATTTGCATATAATCATTTGTTTATGATATTCAACAAATATTTTTAAATAGCAAAATTATAATTATAAGTATGTATATAAATTAATGTTTCACTGGTAAATTGGATAGAAGCGTATAAATTGTTTATACTGCAGATATTTATTTAAATAATAATTTAAATACAAAGTAACAAGCATTACATTATATGAATAAAATATGAAAAGTATGGAAGTATATTTCTATTTCCTCTTATACACATATTATTTATTAATAATCTCTTCTCTTTTCATTTGAGAAATACGAAAACAGAGTTCCTAATTGTAAATGTTTCCTATATTAACGAAAACCGTATCTCATTTGTATCTGATTTCGAACGAATACTATGTACAAAGACTTTTGAGAAATGATTGTTTTTCTCGTCAAGTGGATGACGATTCTGTTTACTCATTCTTGTATAAAACAATGATCAAAAGTGCTTTGATATATAAATAAAGTTTAAAAATTCGCAATATTTCTGATTAAATTTTCTTTTGTAAAAAATTGTTGAATTATATGTAGTTATGGTATACATAATACATAATATATATATAATTATGTATACATATATTTGAAATTGTGGACATAATTGTTATATTTCTGATTTATTACTTTTTTTTATTCCTACTACCTACGTTATAAAACATAAATAAGATACATAATTTTTGTCAAAGAAGAAATACGTTTGTTTTTGATTTATTACTTGATGTTTATAATAATAAGTAAAGAGAAACAATAAAGAAGAAGTTGTAAAACAACAAATAAAAAACTGTAAAATATAGTACAATATTAAATAAGCATTTTCAAGAAGCGTACAACCAAACTGTTATGGTTTTATTTTTCTGTATAATATCTCTTAAGTATGAAAAGAATATGGTAAAAGCTTTACAAAATAAATAACTTGATTATATATACTGATATACAGGGTGAGTTTTGTTATTTTGAGACTTCAAAATTATCTCCAAAAAACATTTAGGATTTTTATAGAAAATGTTTGGAAGGAAAAACCAATAAATGTAACAGTTTTAACCTTGAGAGAAGGTTTCACTGTCATTTTGTGATCAACCATAGACATAAAGCATGGACTGCGCATCTGTATCAAAAGAAAGAGATAGAAAATGGTTTGGTATATACTTGTCCTGTTTTAAACAGGAATGTTTTCTTAGAAAAAGAGATACATATATCCCAAATCTACCGCATCTCTCTCACTGTTTTGGACAAATATTACACCATTATGTTAATACAGAATGCGCGGTCCATCCTTTATGTCTATGGGAGCAACTATTTTTCTCAGATGGCAATCTATTTATTTTTTTCAGATTCGTATTTTGCAGAAAAAAGAAACAACTTTTTATAAAACTTTAACTTATTGCAAAAATTATTCTCCTAGATCAGTTGTTCGTATCTTATGTGGTCTGTTGGAAACATTATTCCAACATTGTCTAGGTAGTTTTGATAATTAAAATATAGTTTGTTATTTTCAAAACAAAAAAATCAATGTAAAATTTTTATATTCAAGAGACACAATTGTGTCATATATTATTGTAAATATTCAATAAATATATGGGGAGAATCGCGATAGATGCCCCAGCGGTGTGCGCGAGCGCACAAAACAGCTAAATCAGTCAGTTTTCGACTCGCTGTACGGACTTAATATTCTATCTAGAAAAAAATACTGGTAAGTGATTTCGATGTGTTTTTTCCTCAGCTTTCTAATGGTGAGGTCAAAAATGCAAAAATCGACCTCCATAACCTCAAAAAATGGATATACGAAGGAAGCAAATTTGGAAAAAATAAATAGCACCACTCGATAGCTGATGAAAAAACAAATCGATATGGTGTATTTCTTTAATTTTGTAGCGTAAATTGAACACATGAACAACGAAGAAACATAGTGGAGTAGCGCACCACGCTCGAAAACGGCCGACCGCGCGCTCTTCCTCTCTTCACCGCTGGCCAATATCGAAAAAGTCCCTTTTTTATTGTTGATTTTTAAGTAAAAACGCGAGATCTTTCGATCTAGACCCTTAAGAAAGCTCTAAACCTGAAGGCAAAAAAGATACAGCGTGTTTTAACTTCAAGTCCATTTTTTGAGATTATGGAGGTCGATTTTTGCATTTTTGACCTCACCATTAGAAAGCTGAGGAAAGAACACATCGAAATCACTTACCAGTATTTTTTTCTGGATAGAATATTAAGTCCGTACAGCGAGTCGAAAACAGTGATTTAGCTGTTTTGAGCGCTCGTGCACACCGCTGAGGCATCTATCGCGATTCTCCCCATATATTGATGCAATTGCGTCAATATGGTCTATGAACCCCTCTTATATTTAAAAACTTTTCAGACAAATAGATTTCCATTAAAAAAAATCTGTTTGTCCAAAATTACTTTTCACCACCGTTGGTTTCTTCGCTTTAAATCCTGAAACTTTTGTTCCAAACATTTTCTATGAAAATCATTATTCTTCCAGATACAATCTCAAGATAAACAAATCATCCTGTATATTCAGATATAGCAAAAACATTATAGTGTTGATATTTAATCTTTTCTACAGAACTCGGCTTGATTAGATAAACATGAAAACGAGTTTTTCACTTTTCATTTGAATGTAAATTACAGAAATTTATTTGTTTTAAGTTAAGGTCATTCGATCACTAGACGAGTTATTAGATAAAAATGTGAATTTAAAGTATGTCATAAAACAACATTCAATGCGTTGATATTTGCAATTTGAAAAAGATCTACCGTACAGTTTAAAAGAAATTAATTATCAAAGTTAGTATTTTTAACATGGGAGATATGGCGAATCATACCGGCAACTGCATGTATTTGTATATATCGGATTAAATAAATTAGACAAAAGTTTAAAAAACTAAATAATTGATTTATTGAATATAACAGATTATGTCAAAAATAAAAAAAAGTACTTTTACCGTTTAGTTCGTGATAAATATTGATTTAAAATTCAGACAAATTGTATATGTCATTATCATTCAATATTTGATTTTAATTAACATCACAATCTGACAACATTGCATTCAAAACCGTAGATAAAGAAAAGACAAATAACAACACTTACAAAATGATTTACATATTCTATGTTCGCATATTTAAAATGCTATATAATAAAATGAAATAATATTACATATTTTTAATTTATAACGTATTTTCATTATTGAAAAACGAAAAAAGTACATTTTTCATGTATTTATGTATGTTTATTAAATATAATGCTCATAATTCTATGTAAACCATAGACATATAGTACTAGACAGCGCGATCTGTATCGTACATTTGTAAATGTGGATCACGCTGTCCAGTACTATATGTCTATGATTTAAACTGACAGCGACGACAGCGATTCTTTATTGTTTTTAAAACGGTACAAAGTTGCCAGATTTATTTTGAGTTGAAAACAAGTAGAGTCAAATTATAAACTTTTTAAATATTTAATAGTATAATTGTTTAAAAATCAAATGGCGAATAATCTTATGATACGAGTAAATAAAAAAGACATTTTTAGATATTCATATATTTTCTATATGTTGCATAAAAAAAAGTTGTATTTTCCATTAGCGTAGTATATTCTATGGCACTGATCGAATTACCTTAACAGTAAAAATGCAAGTAAACTCTATTTAGAGGTATGTTTTTAGTTTTGGAATATTTACATAGAAAATTGAATATATATGCAACTTTGAAAGTTTTATATTAATATTTGATGTTGCCTCTTTGTGTTTTAATGAAACTCGACAAAGTTGTAAATTTTTATGTTTCCTTTTTGAATTTTAAAGAGTGTGCTGTTAACGTTAAAACATTTTAATACAAAATACGCGGTCCGAGATTTTAAATATGTATGTATTATTTTTCGGTACTGACATTTTGGTTGTATGTCGTTCGAAAAAGAATTTAATGAACATAAAATATGGAATGTGTTTTGTTGTTTTCTACAAAACATTTTTTTATACTTAACATTTTTTGTTTCATATTTTTAATGTTTGATTTTTTCTTTGAGTTAACGAACGTTACGAAAAATACTGAATCTAGACAGTTTTATTTTTCTAGTATAACAAAAGAAAACAAAAATATTAAAAGCTGTGTTTATCGAATAAAACAGTGTTTCCAAAAATGTAGAATACGTATTCCCAATTTCCAGTCAAAAATATGTTAAACATTCTTACATTAAGGTTATACGTCTAGCACACTATAAAAAAGATTTGGTCTCGAAAAATTTTGTTTTTAATTTACAATTATATTCAGAACACATGTACCTACAATTTAATGGAATATTTTACTTTTTTAATTATTAAAAGTAAAAAAAAGTTTAATTTAATTTGAAAATTGAAATAGACAGAACGGTATATAATAGTAACATGTACTAATTTGCTGTAATGGCAGTGCTAGTTTTTCATTATTTTGAATAAATTAGTATTTTATTATTATTAGTATTTAAAAGAGTTGAAGTTAATAATTAGTTTTTAAAACGTCTCTATATAGCCAATTGTGTAGAATTTCAATAAATAAAGCACTTTCAAGTTTTCTCATTTATCGTGTGTTAAAAACTTTATTTTTAATATCCAATTACTCAAAAACCATACGTCCAATATTTTAAATTAAAATTAGTAAAATATACGAGTTATACATAAATAACATATTAAAATTTTAGACTTTTATCTATACATTGCTCTAATGATCGAATAACCTTAAGAAAAATTTGTTTAAGTTATCCATACTAATAATATAAAATAATATAAAAGTTTGTCTGTCTCTCTGTTTGTTTTCACGACTAAACCGCTGAACCGATCTTGATGAAATTTGGCAGGAAGGTAGCTTGCATCCTGAGAAAAAACGTAAACTATTTTATATTCCGAAAATTGTAACCCAAAAAATGTATTAGATAAAAAAATGTATATGTGACATTTGTATATACGTGCGATCTGTTTTATCGACTATAACAGGAATCTGTATTACTTACCTAACCTTCTTCTTCTTTACTCCTGACAGCAATTTTTATATATTTTTTAATAATTAATGAATGCATTAATTATTTCATATATAAAAACTCAATTTTATACTCGTTATTAAAATTAATAAAACTACCGATCGTAATGTGAAAGACCTTTATACAATACATCGTAGAGTTCTCATTGCAAAGTTTTATAAGGAACTCAACTGTATATATATTTTTTAAAAGTATTATAATTAAAATTTATTTCCCACATTATTAGTCAAAGACAATACAATACAACAGAGACTTCGTGTGAAAGTGGATTCATGGAATAGTTTATAAATAAATATGTAATGTATATTCACCGTAATACAGCGGTAATCAAAATGTTATCTTTTTTGTATTAGGTAAATGTACGTAAACTTTAATTATTGTTTTTTCAGTGATTTAGTTTTATTAATTAAGACGTTTATAGATCAACCTAAAACTTTTTTTAGAACAGAAAGTTCGAGTCCATTCTTAAAAAAAATCGTTGTTGAATTTAATTTTGTTAAAAATAATAAGTAGGGATTATAAGCTCTTTTAATAATTCTTAATTTTCTTTTTAACAAAAAAAGAAAATTTCAATTTTATATTTTTTTGTTGTTGAAATTTAAACCATGAAATATGACTAAATTTTGTTTTGTATTTTAGAGTTGATTTAGTAAATTATGTTTTTCTTCTTATTTTCTTGTATTTGAGTATAATTTTCTATGCCAAATTGAAATTTGAACCATGAAGTATGACTGAAAAATTTTGATTTTTAGATTTCGTTAAAAGTATGCTTATTTTATAGAAAATGAAATGAAAAGTTGAAATTTTCAAACCGCAGGTCTGTATCTTCAACCGTTCTTGAGATATGGCCTTTTAAAGTTTTCGATTTTTTAAAAATTTTGAGAAAAATGGCTATAACTTTTGAACGTGTAGGATTTGATTTTTGTCGACGGATTTGGAATCAGCGTGTCAAAATCTATATATTGACATGTATAATACTTGAAAATATGACAAAAAAATTTTTTGTGAAAAATTGAAAAAATTCAAAGGGGTATACCTTAAAAAATGCCGATTTTTACAAATTTTTATTTGTCGAATTTCAAAGTATTATACACGTCAATATATAGATTTTGACATGCTGATTTCAAATCCGTCGACAAAAATCAAATCCGACCACATGTTCAAAAGTTACGACCATTTTTCTCCAAAATTTTGAAAAAACTAAAACTTTGAGAGGCCATATCTCGAGAACGGTTTGAGATACAGACCTGCGGTTTGAAAGTATCGACTTTTCACATATTTTTCTATACAATAAACATAATTTTAATGAAATCGAAAACCCAAAAAATTTCAGTCATATTTCATGATTCGAATTTATATTTGACATAGAAAATTCAGTTCAAATAAGAATACAAAATCGAAAAATACTTAATAAACCAAGTTTTGACGCTCTTGGACATCCCAAACTAAAGTATTTCATATAACCCTTTGTAGAATACCCCTTTATGTTAAATTAAACAAAGTAGCTGAAAAAGACGTTTTAATTTTTCTCGCAGAAAACTTTTTTTTTACATTTTAAAAACATTTTAGAATAAAACTTGGGATTTGGACGAATAAAAAATTAAAATGCTGCAAAAAGTTGAAGTAAAAATTATTAATTTGTGTAAATATTATTTGTAATTATTATCATTTATTTTTCATGTAATATAAATAAACAAAACAACTGTGATATTTCTATTGTATGTATATCGAATACACGTTTTGCAAATTTCCCATAGCTACGGTATTACGGAATAATTAATTTCGATTTATTTAAATCGAACAGATTCTGTGTTGAATTATACAGGTACATCATACCCGTAATAATAAAACAAAACCCTATCTATACATAAGACGGTGATTAGTTCTCTGCAACATCATCACTACACCGTACTTATGCGTATCCGTCTTATCTGGGGATAGTTTGGCGTCCCAAGTAGCCTTGGTTCATAATTTATGAAGCACCACATAGATGTGACAGGGGCGGCTTTTTTAAAAATATGTACAAGTTTATCTAACTTGAAGTTGTAAACATTTTTATAAAATCTGTGTGTACATTTATGAGAATAGGGAAAAGTTTTTGACAGGTACTATATAGTTCTAACCACGTGGATTAAAGTATGGGCTTGTAGTTGTGCAAGGTTTCTGGCTTTTCACGTTTCCGGTTTAGCAATTACCAATTTTTTTGTCTTATTTATATTGTGTGACTGGTTTTTTTTATTAGTTTAAACAGCCTATCTCAACCTATTTTATATTCATTTGAATACTAGTGGATTTCTAATTTTTAATATACTTTTATTTCTGCGACAGTCAACCGAGAAAAAGTAAACTAATTCTTACTAAATAAGTAACTGATTACTTGCATTTTATTTAAAATTTATTTATTATAACTCTTAATTTGAGTAACTCTAAGCTGGATAAGATACAGATCCAAGTAAAAAAAATTGTCATTTATTGAATACATAACAAGTTAAACCTGCGGTGCCCAACTTTTTCCTACATCGATCCTTTTTAAAAGAATGGTTTTTCTTCATTTTCTCTATAATATATAGTATACAACATTATTGCACTATAGTATAGTATAGACTCTTTTTAAACTTACATCAATCCCAAAGGGTTCACCTGGACCCCGTTGAAAACCCTTAAGTTAAACTAAGAAAAAGTTGCATATATATAAAAAACCATTCTATGATTTTTTACGTTCTCCTATTTCCAAAAAAATACATATTTCTGCAGAAAATAAAGGTTTAATCACAAAAATTGATTCTTTTAAAACTAATTTTGAATTTGACGTCAAAACGCTCGCAAGTGATATTTCAGAGTTGTGACGTCATACTCCTTGTCAACAATAATCAAACATTCAGTGTTAGAATCTTGTAAGAGGAATTGATATTTGTCTAAAATAAAAGTCAATCACTTTTGTCGTTTACTGATGCGTGACGTCATTCGCTCTGATCGGTGTTCCATTTAACATGTCTGATTGCTATATTTTACATTTTTATTTTAACAAAAATTATATTAGTCTCGCTTTTAATATAAAAATAAATACATTTTTTTAGAATCATTATTTAAAATCATAATTTCAATGATACTTTGTTACAGGCATCACGCATATTATTAATGTTGAAGCCCAAATTAAACATTTACTAATTTGTTTAAGAAAGATAGAGATCTTATTGATTGAGCCGTTCCTGAACAATGAAGTATAGAACAACGTGGTAATTTGAAGCGAATGGGCAACCAAGCGCGGACGTTCGACTTGACCGACAGTTGTTACATTATAGTTGTGTAAACAGTTCTGGTCTCGGACTCACAGACTATCGCAAACAACATTACATAGTAGTGTCTCAAGATGGCGCTAGTGGCGCAAGGCAAAGTGCGTCGGAGTAGGGGGTATAAACGTAATGAGAGGTTTAAGTGAATATTGTATTTGAAATATGATGACTCTTGAGGTGTAATGTTTTGTGTACATGAGTGTATTTAGAATGTGGGTTATGTTTATCTATTTGCAATTTGCATAGATGGTGGTTTAAACGTTTTGCATGATTTTGAGAGGGGGTCGCATCGAATTACATATAGTATGTAACTGTAATGGAATTATACGTTTTTAGTTTACCTGGATTATGTAGGGATAATGTCAAAAGTAAATTAAATAATATTATTTGAAAGGGTAAAACTACAGTTGTGTCTGTTTAAAACTGTGAAAGAAAATAAATTAAAGCTCCTTTAGCGCTAAATGCCCCTTTAAAATAAATTTGGTGTATTGCAAACGTGATTTAAATCAATATTTAAGCTTTCAATGAAAAATAGACATAATATATGTTGTAAAGAAATACTGCAGATAATTGAAAATCTATTTAATTAAATGTATTATGCTTGGATCTGTTGATAATATGACAGTTAGTTAAAGGAGCATTTAGTTAAAGTTGATAAGAAAGATATACAGTGAAACTTGGATAACTGACGACCTGTTATTGTATCCCACTTAAATAGGTGTCCCATTTATCTAGTTATAATGGTGAAAATGTAGAAGTGACGAGACCACTTATCCAAGTCCCACTTAATGAAGTTTCACTGTATTTTGGAAAATGGCTTTTAAATTTTGACGTTTGAAAATGTTATAAAAACTATTGATAGAGAGTTTTGCTAAATATGTATATGTTGAGTTGTCAAAATTACAAATTAATAAATAATTTTTTTATAAATATATTAACGACGCAGATGGATTGATAAAACTCAAAACCAATTTTCACCCATGTGTTAAGGTGCCTTTTCATGGAGCGTCATTGATGCTAGTTTTCTTGCGTCAAATCTCGTCACGTGACCGATTTTAAATTTTTGAATTTTAGCTGTCAACTACTGTTTGACGTTTAAGTGTGAAAAAACAACCAATAAATTACGTTTAGTTATTAAAAATTGATTTACATTTCATTATACTATTCGTAAAGACATAAACTCACAAAACAAACAAGAATACACATAATATCAAAGCTACTGACATTATAAGGTGTCACATGATTTCTAGCGTCAAGCATTCAAAATTCAAAATCGTAGCATCCAGCATCAATGACGCTCCATGAAAAGGCATCTTTACGCGAATCCAGTAATTTTTTTTAAACAGCGTAGGATTGCTATTATATTGTAAGTTATTATATTGTAAATTTTACTAATACATTTTACTGTAACTAGAATATATTATGAATATTTATTTTTATTTATTGGAAGTAAATGGTATCTTTATCGAAAGAAATTTTAAGAAAAAAATAAAAATAAAATCCCTAAAAATACTGAAAAATTTACAATAATTAAATTTAACAGTTTTTGAAGTCGATTTTATTTTTTTCCAGTTTAAAAGTTTTTTATTGGATTGACAGTTGACACCGACTTCAAAAACTGTTAAATATTAATTATTACGGTCAAAAGCAGCGGATGTAATGACATCGGTTAATACAACATATCGATTTTATCGACTTCAAATAAAAGTCCGACTGAATCCCATGTAATTGTTTATTTACCGATTTATACGACTATCGGCTTTTACAACCTAAAATGACTGGTTCCCTCGATTTCGATTGTATATAGGTACTTTTCAGTTTTTTTTTTTTATTATTATTTCATTCTGAATGGCGTATCTTTGAAGTCTATAGTCAGATTCTGATAAAATTTATATGGAACCACCTCGGGAATATACTCTTTAAAACAAAAAAAATCGTCCTAATCGGTACATATTTTTTGGAGTTATACCCATACATACGAGTACATAAAAAAAAATATATTAATTGAATTGATTGTGAGAACATCTTATTTTTTTCGAAGTCGTTTAAAAAGGGCTAGTTATTCTACAAAATAAGATATTGACATACATATCTTTAAGAGTGACACGTATACATCAATACAAACAACTCAACTGGCAGTATCAAGATGGCGACGGGTTTTGCAAACCACGTGGTACTAGGTGTGTGCGTCGACGGATGCAAGGGTTTGGGTGTGCAATACGGGACGGGGAGCTAGCCTAGCTAGGGTACGTAAGACGTAGCACGGAGAGGCTGCCTGGAAGTTTATAGCGAATAAATGTAAGATGAGGTTGGTAGACCTGAAGAAGATGCTTAAATGAATATTGTATTTGAAATATGATGAGTCGTCAGGTATTTTAAGGAGCTTCCTTGATTTATTCATTAATTTATTTGAACTTGGTTGGGTTGTGTTATTGTTACCAAAACATGAGATGCAAATGTTTTATAAAATACAGTGAGGGAAATTTGCATTTTATCCCCCTTTTGTTTTCTTGCATTATTTTTGAAAATACTTTACATGACGAGAATGAAAATTATGGTATTAAATTTTAATTGTTGCATATTTAATTTTTAATAATAATAAATGTCAAAGTAACCTGTTTGATACCTTTTCACGCCTAAACTGCCGAACCGATCTTAATTAAAATTTGCCAAGGAGATAGCTTACATCCTGAAGAAGGGCATAGGCTAATTTATATTTCGAAAACAGTTAGTACTCTCTAAACCTGAAATAGTGAATTATCACTAATTCACAGTGTATATACACTATTTGCCACAGCTAAAAGTCGGCCACTTGGAATTAGTGCATATACACTCATTTAAACAGTGAAATTCACTGTAGTTATTAGTGGCAAATAAAACAGTGAATTTCACTGTTTTCATAAGTGCATCATTTCACTAGGTAAATGAGTGTATATGCACTAATTCCAAGTGGCGAAAAAAAATGTTTTCAGTATTTTTTACATATAGTGGGGGGGGGGCTCACTCACTTGCTGCACCCCCCCCAGCTTCTAGTTAGGGCCCTGCCTGCTTAGTTAACCCATTAATCCCCAACGTTGCGTAAACGAAACATTTAAAAAAATATTTTTTTTTAAATATCTCATTGATGAAATGACTTTTTTTGCTGCTAACATCGTTACACAAACTGTTTTAAACTATTCCACAGTAAGTAATAACTTTTGTTTTTCCAAAGTTTCGTAAACGCAACATTTTGTTGAAAAAAAAAAAAAAAAAAACGTGTTTTTTTAATATCAAAACCAGTTATTTGAGTATATATTTAGTAATAAAATGCAGTTAAAACATCAAATAAATTTTATTTTCTACCTTTGTGGATTAATGGGTTAATTATCGAAAGTTTAAGTTTCTCATAGAATATTTTCGAATACGACTTTTTCGATATAATACAGAATAAAAAAATATAGATACGCTACTGTTCCTTCGATTTTCTTAAAAAGCTCGGTCGTATTCTATTGCAAATGAGATATAATTAATTAACATACAAATGTCCCTATCTTTCCTCCGAACGAACACATTTAACGAAAACACAAAATTTTCCAGATTAGAAATAAAGCCTATGATAATATATTACATATTTTTTGAACTAGTTTCTCCAAGGTTATAGGCACTACAAACATATCGTTACATGCAGCAGTGCATAATGACTTGTAAAAGGTCGCGAACCTAAATATTTCTTGGCTGACGAATAGTGCCGGGTTAACCCTCCCCCCCCCCCTTCACTTTCATCGCTTCACGTCACCCATCGACGCCCTACGTTACCGGCCGTGCTCCTACACGAACTACTACTTGTCTTCCGTACTATTAATAACAGAGCTGCCAACTTTCAACTATGTCATGGCTGACAACTGAGAAAACAAAAAAGTGATTTTTTTTTGTTTCTTGCATTTAGTGTGATACTTATATTAGTTTACGTAGTTATTCATAGTTGAACAGAGTCTCCTATTTAGGTTGCTGTATTAAAACTAGATATTTCTGTACTTAAATTGACTTAAAATGTTTTTTTACGAAATTTTAATAAAATTTTAGATTACTTAGTATCGTTTTTCATTTAACTCATTACTTCCCGAATTTTTATTTCTTCGAATTTTTTGATCAAGTTCTCAATTTTTGTTGAAAATATTACCAAAAACACAAGACATAATAATTATCAGTCACAGACTATATTATTGTCATGAGAACCCAATGTCATATTTATAGGACAGCACTTTTCTAACGACGATAGTCTGTATCTGGATTTATTTTTGAAATTATTGATATTTTTATGCTTTATTTACACTCTCATAAGTAATTTTATATATAGTTTCGTTAGTTTAAAAACGTTTTACTATGTCAATAAAATGTAACTATAAATGTCGGCTAGCTGGAATAATTACACGGTTACTTTAAAAGTGTTATAATTTATCATTGTATGAACTCGTTTTAAAAATTATTGTTAGTAGAGAGACTTAGAAACATATTAGTAATATAAATCACATTAACAACGTTACTATTTCAGAGAAAAAATTAGAAAATATGATGTTATATAAATAGGACACTAGGAAGTAAAGTAATCAATAAATAAATTAAAATGTTTCATTTTATAAATATTAACAGAAATAATAATAACTAAAATTATTTTTCTATTTTTGATGTTTGGCGATAAAAGAGTAGGTACCCTTATTGTCAAAATTAAATAACTAACAAGGGAACCTTTTCAAGTCGAAAATTCGTATCGAGTTTAAACTTTGTATATAGTTAGAGGAGGTCAAGGTAAGTAAGAAAAAAATTATCACAGCTGCAGTAAAACGGTTTAAGAGGGTGAAACACCCCTATGAAAATGTGCAAAATAATGATATTTTTTTCAAATAACTCTGAAACTAATGAAAATTAAAAAATATCTACAATACAAAATTTTCATGATTTTTTATGCTCTTTCGAATGGCAGCAGTCAAAATTCGAAAAAATTAAATCTATGGAATGTGGGGGTTAACGGTTTAATCTTTTCGAAATTTGACTATCGCCATTCAAAAGAGCATAAAAAATCATGAAAATTTTGTATTGTAGATTTTTTTAAATTTTCATTAGTTTCAGAGTTATTTGAAAAAATATCATTATTTTGCACATTTTCATAGGGGTGTTTCACCCCCTTAAACCGTTTTACCGCAGCTAAGATAATTTTTTTCTTGCTTACCTTGACTTCCTCTAACTATATACAAAGTTTAAACTCGATACAAATTTTCGACTTGAAAAGGTTCCCTTATAAGTCCTTTTAATTATTATTATTAAATTTAATAAATTCATTAACATGTAGGTACATTGTAAATAGATAAATACCAATTCTTATATTACATTATTTGTTTTTAATTATTTTATCATATGTAAACTGAATACGACAAATTATGAATCGATGAATTTTCAAATTATACCCTACATACATAGTTGGTTCGTATAACTACTTGTTAATATGCAAATTGCGATTGAAAACTCAAAATAAAGTACATTTTCCGTAGTGCAGAATTGCACTATTACTACATTGGGGTTTGGTGATGAAAAAGTATTAAATATGTAGTACCTATTCGAAGCTTTTAATTTAAAATATCGCGTAGAGGTATATTCATATATGTAATATGTATAATGAATTGAATAGCTGTAATGGAAGTCATATAAATTATAACCTAAAATAAATATTCACATATTGTTTGTGTGTAATATAACGCATGAAGTTTGCAACAGATGTGTTTTGAAATTCAGTTGAGACTTCAAAGTTGAATATCTTCGCGTAATATGGTCCGATTAGAAAAAATGAAAATGCATTTTAAAGAGTATGTCTTGTCACTATGAACTTTAGCTCGATTCACCTGAAATGGAATTTTTAAGGTATGTTCTGTTTGGTATAGTTTTACTGTTTATTTACTTGACTTTTACACTGTGTTTAATGTTAGAATTTTTTTATAACATTCATCAAAAGTCTTTCATTACAATAGATAATCTAAAAGATGTTAAGTTAGGCTACATTTTTATTTTTTTTTATTTTCTGTACCACCAAAATTACTCCGGCTATATTCATTTTAATTATTTTTTCCTGATTTTCACTAAAACTGTAATACCTTTGCGAATTTTTGTCACATTTTTTCCCCCGAATATTAATTTCAAAGTATTAAAATTCTCTACAAAAAGGTTATTTTAAAATTTCATTTTCTACATAAGTGCACTCCACGTCAAGTGTCAAAAAATGCAGTTTTTTTCCAAGATTTATATAATTACATAAAAAAGTTAATAAAAGAAAAGATGTTGAGGAACGAATTAAACCATCATAAAGAAGAGTAAATTTGCTCCATTGAAGAATAAAAAAGTTTTGAAAAAAGTTAATTTTTGACCAAGTTACAAGCATTTGAAAACAGGCTATTTTTAGGTGTCCCCTTAATTAATGTGTTGAGTATATTTGTTGATTATTGAATAATTAATTTTTTGTGCAGTAACAATTGAAAATGATTAAATAAAAAGTGTTTATTATTAAAAAAAGTACATTTAAATACAAGCCCTTAAAATCCATACAGGGTAATAAAAAAGTCATAAAATCCTGAATGCCTTAATAAAACGAACGTAACATGAAAATTAAAATATTATATTATATAAATACTTTTTTTATAAAGCAGTAAATAAAAAAAAAGTAAAAATACTTTTAACCAGAACACCTCTATACGTACACACACAGTCTTCTTCATTATATTGCTAAAGCTTTTATGTAACATTGAAGTATGCGTACAAAATTCAGGTTATAACGGCCGATTAAACTTTCATGCTAACTTTCAAAAACTCAATTAGGGCTTTATGCTTACGCCCTATGCTTTGTACAGATATTGTATGTCGAACTTTATTCCACATATTCCCCGTTATGTTATTATATTATACTCTATATATTCTTACATTATATTATATCGATTTTATTTTATTTTATGAATAATTTATTGCATTTACATATACTAGCTTGTTTGCTTATATACTCTTTTAAATTACATTCACGTTGAAATAATACTGTATACAGAAGAAGTTATTAACCCATTACTTCTCGACTTTTTATTTCTTCAAATTTTGTTGGAAATATGATCAAAAAGATAAATTCAATACAAAACAAAATAATTATCAATCGCAGACTAGATTATTATCATGAGAACTAAATGTTATATTTACAGGACAAAACTTTTTTCAACGACAACGATAGTGTGTACCTGAATTTATTTTTGAAATTATTAATATTTTTATGCCTTATTTACACCCTTATGAGTAATACTGTATATAGTTTCATGAAATTAAAAACGCTTTACTAACAAGGGAACCTTTTCAAGTCGAAAATTCATATTGAGTTTAAACTTTGTATATAGTTAGAGAAGGTTAAGATAAGTAAGAAAAAAATTATCTTAGCTGCGGTAAAACGGTTTAAAGGGGTGAAACACCCCTATGAAAATGTGCAAAATAATCATAATTTTTCATATAACTCTGAAACTAATGAAAATTTAAAAAAATCTACAATACAAAATTTTCATGATTTTTTATGCTCTTTTGAATGGCGATAGTAAAAATTCGAAAAAATAATCCGTTAACCCCCACCTCCCACCCACATTCCATAGGCTTAATATTTTCGAAATTTGACTATCGCCATTCGAAAGAGCATAAAAAAATATGAAAATTTGGTATTGTAGATTTTTTTTTAGTTTCCATTAGTTTCAGAGTTATCCGAAAAAATATGATTATTTTGCACATTTTCATTGGGGGTTTTCACCCTTTTAAACCGTATTACCGCAGCTAAGATAATTTTTTTCTTACTTATCTTGACCTCCTCTAACTATATACAAAGTTTAAACTCGATACGATTTTTCGACTTGAAAAGATTCTCTTGTAAGTGAAAAAAATGTAAGTCTAAATGTCAGCTAGTTGAAATAATTATACGTTAGAATTTGTCATTGAATGAAAGTTCATTTTAAAAACTATTGTAAGTAGAGAGACTTAAAAAACATATTAGTAATGTAAATCAAATTAACAACGTTATTATGTCAGAAAAAAATTTAAAAAAATGATGTCCTATAAATAGGACACTGAGAAGTAAAGAGTTGTTAAATACTTTTTTATACTTGGTTTTACCTGGAAATATAAATTTTATCTGTAATAAACATTATTTTCACGTATCGATATCTATTCAATTTTTTCCGAAAAATTCACAAATTATGCACCTGATCCTTCCTCGTGAAACGTTCTATACCTATATTATTAGTGAAAACCGGAATAAAATCCGTTTATAGTTACTGAGAAAATCGTACACAGACAGACAGACGGACAGTCAGATGCGGTTAAAATATACCTTGTTCTACCTATAGACAGATTCATAAAAAACATTAAAAATACGGTTTATAATGTCTAGACATATTTATTATACATGCAAGGTAAATATGAATATAATTAAAAATATTTTTTTTTCGGTGAAAATTTTAATACTGAAATTTTCACATTTAATTTTAATCGCATTAAAGTTTTAGTTTTATCTTGAAAACTGCAAATAAATATGAGTTCATGTTATTTATGTTCTTCTCATACATAAATAAAAACGTTACTGGTTTTATTTTATTTTATGTACTATATTTTCCTTACTTTTTTTTATTGAAGACTATTTAAAAAATACACCAAACAAGCTATGTTTGAATATTCTTATAATACCATAATAGACTGCAGTTGATTTATACTGCATCCAATTATATAGCTGAGATAATTCGACTTATTCTCCACCTATGCAACTGAAACTAGAGCTACTGTGGTTGGGAAAGGTGGAATCCCACATATCAGAAATGTGGAGCGGTCTTTATGACCGCATGGAGCGGTCTTTATGACCCTACATTCATAGTTAAAGCTAAGGTCAAGATTGCTACATATAATATTTCTTCTATGTGCCGCGTATATGTTATAATATAATATGCAAAGAAAATGGATAAGTGCTAGTAGAACTTGCGCCCTGAATGTCCCGTACTATTAAATAAAACCTTATTATTGGTAATGGAACCGATTCTCAAGGCGTCTTTACGTGGACACTTAACCCTTTGCGGGCCGCTTTAAGAAATATTTGAATTAAAAAAAAAATCTATTGCAACCTAACACACCTACTAAACATAAAAAATATATTTTTTATATATATTTTTTTATTATTTACGTCCCCCCGTCACTTATCTTCTATACTGACCACTATCAAAGTTACTGTATATGAATCGATAGATGACATCATTATATGACATTAAAGGCATGGTACAGCACAATACACCACAAGGTTGTTATAAAAATAATTTACAATTTGCGGTATATTCTATATACCACCAGGTTTGAAAGGGTTAAGGATAATTAAGTTTGTCACGTTATAATTCCACATTATAAATTAATTTGGATTTTTTCCTTTACTTGTGCTCAGAAATGTTAACACCAACGGTATTAAAAACAGTGGTGATATTATTGAATATTATTTTGTACGGTCGGAGTTGCCAACTGTGTTACAATACCTTGAAGTATCACTGTTCTAAATTCCATAGCAAATCCATAGATACACTGCCATGCAAAATCTTTGGACACTCATTTTTTGCGTATTGTAAATATAAAACTGCAAAAATGGTTGATAAAAAATCTTAAATGTTGATAAGAGTACTTGATTAGGTACAACTTTTGTAATAATCCTAGCATATCTAAAATACAGTTTTTACAATTTTCCATGTTATTTTTGAATTATATGCCTGAAAGGTCAGGTTTACTCAAGTTGAAAGTATTGAAGCACAGAGTCTTTCAAGCTAACTAGCAATTGTTTTTTTACTATTTTGACTGCGAGTAAAGATATTATTTTCGCTATTTTGGGGATTTTTATTGACTGAAATCTGTATTTTTTTTTTATAATTTTGTCTTTTGTGACCTGTTGGTCTCTTTTAGACAGCTTTTAAACGGTTTCTTACATTCAAAACCACATGTGTTCAAATACTTTTGCACGGCAGTGAACTATCACAAAATTAACTTGCTAACTAGCAAAGGACCCCGCAGAATCCTTATGGGAAAGGGGTTTCGGTCAAACTCTTCGAAACTTTGGATTCTGATAGTCCTTGATGAGTAGATCAAAAGTGTCAATGGGCACTAAGTCCTAAAAACTCAAACTTTTATGATATTGCCCTCTGAAGTTGGGGATCATGATTGTCTTTAATTTACAATATTTTTTTTTGTAGAACCTTAATTTTCGCACAACTTTTTGTATGTGTTCCCAAAGACATCTATAATCGATTACCACCATAAAAAATTCAACTTTTCAATTAATTGAGAAATGACAACACTTAAATCTTATTGTTACGTTTTTTTATTATAAACAAATCCATTTTTTTTTTTAATAAAAAAAAGCGTAATAATAAGATTTAAGTACTGCCATTGGCTAAAGAATTTAAAAGTTTACTTTTTTATGGTGACAATCGATTATATAAGTCTTTGGGAACACATACAAATAGTTGTGCGAAAATTAAGGTTCTACAAAAAATTTTTATTGTAAATTAAAGGCGAGCATGATCCCCAACTTTAGAGGGCTATATCTTAAAAGTTTGAGTTTTTATGACTTAGTGCCCATTGACACTTTTAATCTAATCATCAAGGACTATCAGAATCCAAAGTTTAAAAGAGTTTGACCAAAACCCCTTTCCCATAAGGATTCTGCGGGGTCCTTTTGTAAAACTGGACATCAGTATTACAAACATTTTATTTTTACTGTCAAAGTTTTACTTGAAGTTTATTTACAAAAATCTGCAGATACAAACTTTTCAATTTAGCATAAATTAAATCAAATATTAGTATTCGAAATCGTACGCGCTCAACCAAAAACATATTTTAAATTCAGTGTTCATAATATATAAATAACCAAACTTTATAAATGACAAATTACATTTCCCCAAAAAACCTACGCACGGCGGCACGGGCGGTTCTATATCCTCGTTTGCAATATTAATCCGTCGTTTAAGGGACGACTTCAAATGGCATGGAAACAGTGAGGAATTAGCTAACCATTTAACTTCTACCCTAAATTACTTTTAATTACGCTTCTACACGTGAAATGAGTTGTCTCTCTTTTAAAAGCCACTGCATATATAGGACACTCTCTAATTTCAAAAACGAACTTTGTTTCAGTTATTATTTATTATACGATTTTCGAAAAAGGGTTGTAATAAAAAATTACTTTCGGTGCATATTAAATGTAGGTATCTGGTTTTATTTTATTTTGCATATTTAAGCAAAAAAGGTAACTATTGGTCAGTTATTTTGTTTTTAGAAGTAAGTAAAAAAGTTAATATTTATTATATAATTTTTTTTTTTCGAAAATTATTTAAAAAAGATCTGAAAGAGGACATTTTTGTAGCGAGTGTGTAATAATATTTTTGAAAAATATTTTAAAAATGCCTATTCAAGAATTGAAGATAGAATATCGACGGCTTAAAGTCCAAAATGGCAAATTTTACAGGAGAGCGAAAAAAGCGTGTTAAATTGTTTAAATTTACATTTATGAAAACAAAATCTTATTGGTTTGTTAATAATAATAAATTATGATTTCATATCCGAAAATAATAATTCTGTTTCGTGGATTTGGTAAAATAACAAGTTTTTTTGTAAACAATTTTAAAAGCAGTTACTTATAATTTTCATTATTATTTTCTTATCTTTAAGTTGGTATTTCTATGACAAATTGATGTTTTACACTAAAAATATTACTCGAAATTTTTGAATTTCAAATTTCATTGAAAGTATGTTAATTATTTAGAAAATGGTGTGAAAAGTTGAAATTTTCAAACCGCGGATCTGTATCTTAAACCGTTCTCGAGATATGGCCTCTTAAAGTTTTAATTTTTTCAAAATTTTGGAGAAAAATGGCCGTAACTTTTGAACGTGTGGTCAGATTTGATTTTTGTGGACGGATTTGGAATCAGCGTGTCAAAATCTATATACTGACATGTATTATACTTTAAAATTCAACAAAAATTTTTTTGTAAAAAATCGGCATTTTTTAAGGTATACCCCTTTGAATTTTTTCAATTTTTCACAAAAAAATTTTTTGTCAAATTTTCAAGTATTATACATGCCATTATATAGATTTTGACACGCTGATTCAAAATCCGTCAACAAAAATCAAATCCGACCACACGTTCAAAAGTTACGGTCATTTTTCTCCAAAAGTTTGAAAAAATTAAAATTTTAAGAGGTCATATCTCGAGAACGGTTAAAGATACAGACCTGCGGTTTGAAAATTTCAACTTTTCACATCATTTTCTATATAATAATCATACTTTTAACGAAATCTAAAATTAAATTTTGTTAGTAATATTTTATGTATCAAACTTCAATTTGCCATAGAAATATCAACTTAAAGATAAGGAAACAATAAAGAAAATCATAAAAAACTAAATAAACAATAAATTTCATTATTTGTCATGTAATTTTTCATTTGATCAACATTTATTTATATAGAGCGCTTTTGATTTTTATAATTGTTCGTCAACTCAAATCCGCAGGTTTGTATCTCAAACTAATCTCGAGATATGTTATATATATATTTTAATTTTAAGGTCCAAATATCATAATGGAATGACCCTCTTTATAACCACCATGTTATGTTAGTAATCAAATATCAACAAATATTTCTTATTTAAACAAGAATTCAATTATCCAAAACTAGTGTACACGGAGAGAATATTCTTTTAAAAATTAACAGAAAATGCTGTGAACCTGAGGACAGAATCAACTTCTGAAAAAAATTAACAGAAAAGTTGGTAGAATTTAAAATAAAGTAAATGAAAAATTACGACATATACTGGTAAATTTTAACATAGTACCTATTAAAGTTTATTTACTCTGAAAAAGTAATATACGCTATTCTTTAATTTAATTTCTTGCATATGAAAATTTCACATACATTCTCTATAATTTTACTATGTTTCTATATTACTTTTCATATCTAGCCTATCGCCGTCATAGAAACTGCTATACAGTATATTGCAGTGGTCCCCAACCCTATGCCCGCGGGCACCATTGTGCCCGCCGACTGTTTTACGTGTGCCCGCTGACTGTGAACGATAAAAAAATTAAGTTTTCAATTACATGTAATTTATTTTTAGTAAATAATTAGAGAAATATAAGCGTATTTATTTGAAAAAAAATATTTTTATAAATATATTATATCGTTTTACATTTATTCTCTCAAATTTTACGTATACCGTAAAGTACAGCCTGAAAATATGTAACCATTTAATCTTTTTCTGGCTGTACGCAATTACAAAAATCACTTACATTAATTCTAAAGATAAATTAAAAATATTTTGTTGATGTAGATTTGTTAATAAAATACATTTGTGCATATATCAAACATTGCACAAATTCGTTCAACAATATTATAAACAATGATCAAAGCTTTATAAATAGCATTTTTTACCAGACACGGCTTACGTAGAAACTAAGAAATATATGAAAAAAATGCCTCTAAACCTTTTTGTAGATTACAAAATTTTCCATCAAAAAGTCAGCGAGAGCATATGTCTGACTATTTTAGTTTAGGCGTGAGAAACACCTGAGTGTCTGAATCAAAATCGCGATTTTGATGTAGGCACCTTGAAAAAATAAATGGTGCCCGCCATATTCTAGAATGTGCTCTTAGGTACAAAAAGGTTGGGGACCACTGGTATATTGAATTGTAGTAGACGTTCTTTTAAATTTTACCATGCCGGGTGTTAAAAATTTCTAGGATCAATTTCGTCCTCCCGTTAACATGTTTTTTATGTTAAAAGTTAACATTACATTTTTTCAGTGTAGGTAATAAAAACTTATTATTTTCTTTGAAACTTTTAATCAGTTAATGCCAGTGTAATGAACTATTTAGTTAAATATGTGACAAACCTGACATTTCCTTTTGATATGTTTATTTGCATCACCAATCAATACTTATATATATGTGACAGTACAAACGAAATGTCTAATATAAATTTATGCCTAAAGTTATTCTTGTTTAAAGTTAGTGTAACCAAGCAACAAATTAAAATACATGAATAAATCAGAATGGAGTAAACATTTCAAATGTCGTGAACGGTATTTTGTTTTTGATATTTCCCGAGGAAGTGCAATTTGGTAAATTAGTAATTAGAGATAGAGAATAATATTAAAATTCTTCCTTTGTACATTACTCTTATATTGTAAATAATTTACCAAAAATATGTATAAATTTATGTATAAGAATTTAATTCAGCGGTAGTTAAAAGAATGGACCCATTTTTTTTCAAAATAAGACATATTTTTACTTCATCGCCATATCGAAGATACGAGAAGCTTTGTGATCGTTTTTAAACGAGACAAAAAAAATGTTTCAGGTGAAGATAAATATTTTTCATTCCATGTCTGTCTGTCTGGCTGCGTGCTCTCTGAATTCTTGATACACGTACACGGAGAGAATATTCTTTTAAAAATTAACAGAAAATGCTTTGAACCTGAGGACAGAATCAACTTCTGAAAAAAATTAACAGAAAAGTCGGTAGAATTTAAAATAAAGTAAAATGTAAAATTATAATGACATACTGGTAAATTTTAATATAGGACCTATTAAAATTTATTTACTCTGAAAAAGTAATATACGCTATTCTTTAATTTAGTTTCTTGCATATGAAAATTTCACGTACATTCTCTATAACTGCTATACAGTATATTGAATTGTAGTAGACGTTCTTTTAAGTTTTACCATATCGGGTGTTAAAAATTTCTAGGATCAAAATTTTGTTCATCAATCTATGCAATTTTTTCCCCATTCCTACGCATCGTAAATAAATAAAAATGTTAATGATTTTTTTCATCTGACTGTTAATAACTTGTTAAAATATTTATTTAAATTTTATAATTATTTTAACATACGATATAGTAATTTTTTAAACTGTTGGTATGAAATATTACTACGTTACCGATTAATTGTTCACATAATGAAATTTCGTCCTCCCGTTAACATGTTTTTTTTATGTTAATAATTAACAGTACATTTTTTCAGTATATAACTTATGAATCACTGAACCAATATTAATGAAACTTGGTTAATTGGTTGGGTCTAGCTAGAGGACAGTAGGCCCTATTTAAAAATTATTAAAATCTATGTAAGGAGGAAGGGTGATATTTCAAAAAAGTTTTTTTTTCAAGATATTTTAAAAACGACACAAATCTTACGTTAAAATTTTATAGAATCTTTTTGTAGAGCATTTAATTTTCTATAAAATAGGTCACCCAACGTTTAATACCTAATTTAATAAAAAAATTATTTGACTGGTACATAAAAACTACAATCAAGAAATCTGAATATGTATAACTTACATATAAATTTTTTGTAACTACATATATACTACTTAATAAATTCGTGCCAAGTTTGTTAATAACCAAAGTTGTGTTAATAAAAAGCAATTTAGATGCAAAAATTAAAGCTCGTGTGTATATATGTTTTTATTAAGACTCAGGATATAGCTAGACTCGTTTGGAATTTCCAAACAGACAAACCGTGTCAAAAAACAGTATAGTTATTACTCGTAGTATAGGAGAGCTACACTAGCTCAAGTTGTATGTCTATGCAAAGTTATCCGGAAGAAGCATATATATATAGTTCTCGGGTTTAGTTCGTATTCAGTGAACGAAGCATCTTGGCGTCGCCATGGCTGCCTATGATCTCACGTACTAAGCGTCACTTTGTATAACTAAGACACTGAAGATGTAAAGATAAGGTGGCTTGAAAGAAAGCTACATCTGTTTTTATTTTGTTTAAAATGTTACCATCTTAAGGTAGTTGGTTCGTAAACATGTTTTCGTCAGATTTTGTTTAAATTGCACAGGAATATTCCCTAGATTAATATCTGAAAAATAGCCCATTTTTATTAAAATTGACCATCTCAAAGTCATGAAAAACGATCTCAAAGTTTATAGTTTTAACACAGCTTATATGGACTAACCATACACTAACGTAACGTTTTATTAGATAAAATTTAAACGTAGCGTCAGATTTTCATAAAAAACTGACATGTTGTATATTTATATGAAAGAAAACAGTATACAAAAAATTGGAATTATTGACCATCCCGTTATTAAGATTTAACCAGATTTAACTACCAAACCATCACATAAATTACAGTATTGCTGACAATGTGGCAACAACGTATTCATTTGATTATAGTAAAAAATACACGAAATAATGAAATAATTTTTTACAAAATATGATAAGTGGATTGAAGGGAATTATAATCGATTTCATTAATTATTAATATATTCTGTGGTAGTTTAGATGATAAAATATAATCATTTGACAAATAGTTAATAGTAGATAATGTACAGCGTTGCCATGATCATTTCTCTAAATTAAAAATATGTACTCATGGCCTAATGTGATCACATTATGATGGACCAACTACCTTAATATATAAAACTCTTGGTGCGTATGTACCGGTAATCATCAGACCTAAACCACTGGACGTATCGAATCCATATTCACACACCATATATTTGTTTGTTGTTCGGGAAGGTTTATAGATTCTTTTTAACCCGGTAGGTGACTGTGGGGTCGAGATATTTACGAAAATGAGAAAAACCTTTCAATGGCTACTATGTTTTTATATAAATAACAGTGACATCATGAAAACAAAACACGACTTTAAAATATAATATTTTTTAGTATTTTGACGTGATTTTGACGTTTAAAAATAATCTACGATACAGTTTATTTTCATATCACATGTAATGAAACAACTAGTTTTGAACCCTGTTTTACCAGTCGAAACAAGACAATTTCAGACCAATGCGACTGTGCCGGGCAAAAACAAAGAAACAACGTTGTTTCTGCCCGGCACATTCATTTATTTATTATTTATTTCAAGTCTGTCAGAATCGCATTTGTAATAAACAAAAGCCAAGCTTATTTCTGAATTATTCTATTATTAAAATAGTATAAGATATTACTGCGCTATTTGTCTGAAATAGTCTTACTTCGACTGGCTACAGAAATCAAAACTCGTTGTTTCATTACATGTGATATGAAAAATAGCGTGTGTGGCACGGGATGAAACAAAGACCATTTCAGACCAGGGCGATGACAGTCCTCGTCAGAAATCGTCTTGTTTCAACCCTTGCTACACAATATACTATTATATTCTTAAAATATAGAGAAATTATACAAAAATGCATTCACGACGACGTTTAAACATAGGTCGAAATACTCAAAAAAGTCAAAATACACAAAATAACCTTAGCAAATTTAACACCATAACAATGAGAAAGAAAGAGCATGCAAATTATCTTTTGGCAAAACAACGTTTGCTGGGGCAGCTAGTTTTTTATAGGAATCAAAAAAATGTATTGAAAAATGTCTATTAGTTACTGTAGTTTAATTTGTTTTAATGTTCACTGTGTCCGTCCGTCTGTCACAGGTAATTTTATCTGAAACTATTTCACGTAAAAAAAATATTTATGGGGGTAAATTGGGAAATGGAAAGCAAATTTCAATAGCATCGTGTAGGATTTCAAATGAACGCTTACAAAATTGTTGTCTCTCACCCTTATTACCAAAAAGATCGCTCAAAAAAATCTGAAAAAATCATGAACATTCAAAATTAGGTGTAGATTGAGCTAAAATTATCAGAATTGAAAAATTCTAGCGCGATCAATTGTTATAAACAATTTAATTGTTTATTGGTTTTAGAGAAAAAGTTTTTGGGCAAAAAATATTTCTTACTATGTAAGGAACAACTTTTATTTATTTTTAAGTTTTTCCAAAAATTTTCAATAATTTAAGTGGGGAGGGAGGGGGGTTGGCACGGAACACTCATCGTGCAAGTATATGGTAGTTTGCACTTGTCTTATTTTTTATATTTGATTCATAAATTAAAGGCTACATTAAGGTAAATAAGAACAAAATGGACTACGAAAAATAATGTATAGTTTTTGATAATTACATAAATTATAAATAAATAATATAATTTTCAAAGTTTTAATAAATAATTAGCAAACATTTATTTTGTATATAAATTGAATCAGCTGATATGGAAGGTAAATAAATAAATAATTTATTTTGAAGTTTACATACCAATAATTACGTAAAATATGTAATTAAATAGATTAATATATTTTCAATAATTTGTCGCTGAGTGAAATAAATCTTTTCGTTGGTTTTCTACAATCTGGTTTTTTGTGTATAATCGCAGATGGACTCTTAATTTGCCTCATTAGTTTTTCTTTTTCTTCTTCTGATAAATCGTCCAAACAAGTACAAGGGCAAAGTACATCATCGTCAGTATCGATTATTGGTTTACCCATTTTCTTTTGATTCTTAAGCTTCATTAGAACATCTTGTGTAAAACTAATATCATCTTCTTTTTTAATTACTGGTCCCATTTTTGTATCAATTAATTTATTTATTGGAGATTCTGTATAAATCATATCTTCGTAAGAAGATTCTTCATCCATTTCGATTATTTGTTCAAGTGAAGTTTTTCGTATAGTATCTAACTTTGTTAATAATGCATTTGTACTTAAGTCATCTAAATGTTCTTGAGTTTCAGATAAATATGATGTACTTGTTTCTTCCTCACTTGTTTTCGATATTTCGCTTGTTATACTTTCGGTATCATCATGTTTTTCATGCTGTAGTTGTACTTCCTCTTTCTTTATAGACATATTATCTACATACATATCTCTTTCGTTCATTTCTCCTTCGTGCTTATCCCTTTCGTGGTAATCTCCTTCGTGCATATCTCCTTCTTGTATTTCCCCTTCTTGCATTTCCCCTTCGTGCATTTCCCCTTCGTGCATATTCCCTTCGTTCATATCTTCTTCATACATTTCTTCTTCGTGAATATCTCCTTCATTCATATCTTCTTCAAAAACATGATCAGACTGTCTACTTTTTATATCTCCTTCAGATTCTATATTTTCTTCTTTAATTTCATGAATAGTTTCCTTAGTTTTTTTAATTACTTCTTCTTGATAATCATCTTTATCTGTTTCTGTAACAGCTTCTTCTGTTTCGTAATCACTGACATCTGTCTTTTCATTCTCTGAATTGCTTTTTATTTCTTTGATTGCCTTCATTTCATTTTCATCAGTAGAATACACTTCTGATATTTTTTCACTTTCAACTTCAACATCATCTTCACTATCTTCTTGTTCATGTTCATCTTTATCCTCGTGTGTAGCTTCATCTACAGTTTTTAATGTTGACGAAGATTCAGTGACTGTCTCAACTACATTTTCAATTATATTTTGCATAAATAGCTCTTTCTTTTTAGTTTTTTTCAATTTTTTATTAACTATATGCACTGCTTCGTCTGCAGTTTCTTTTATTAGTTTTTCGGCTCTTTTCTGGTTGAATTTTGAATTTGCGATACGTATACTGTCTGTAATAGATATATCCAATATTTTTCGTAAGAAGTCTTTATCTGATACACTTGCTTTTGGAATATAATGATCCAATGGTGCTTTTCTTGCATTATATTCTTTCATATATTGATTTAATTCTTCCTGTATCATTTCTTTGGGTCTTCCAAAAAACTTCGCGGCATATAAATGTACATTTTTTGGTTTTGCTTTCAATACAGATTTTACTAAAATTCCTATCATACCTCGTATTTGTGGATGTTCGTTTAAATATGTTTCATCGTTTTTTAGTATTTTATTTTTGAGGTTATTCAAATGACTTTGTTGTTTAATTGTTAAACAATTTAAATCATATTTTTTCATACTTATTGGTAGCTCATTTGGAGAGAAATTCATTCTTGGTTTTGGGTATACTTCATCTGAATCATCAGCCATTATGGAGTTGTGTTGAACTAAATTATGTAAATTAAAATAGTTGGTAAAAATTGTTCACAATTCTTATAATTTGACATTCACATTTGTCATTTAAAATCAAGGTCGACTACGATCTTGAAATAAATAAGGCAATTGAATTAGATAAGGAAAGATGTAAGTAGGACTCATAACACATTACCTAGCGTTGTTACCATATCGCTCCACGAATCATTGGCGTATCATTCATATTTTAAAATAATTATTAATTGTTTGGAATTATAAAATTAACTAATAATAAATGTTTTATATTGTTTTTAAAAGTATTTAATTGATTAACAGAGAAACGTTTATTTGGAATTAACATCTCTCTTACATATCAAATTCAATTGTGTTATAAAAAAATCAAAAATCAATGTAGGTAAACATCCGTTTCTGGTTAAGAGATCGTTTTCAAAAATATGAGGTTTTCTTCCCAGACGAAAATTAATCTTAAGTATAAAATTTCACCCTTCTACGATTTGTCGTATTTGAGCTACAGCACTTACAGACAGACAGACAGACAGACCGACAAAAAAGACATCATGGCGAAAATAGTCAGAATGGAATGAATTCAGGGAAGGTCAAAATGGATAATTCCATCAAAATCCAGATTCGAAAAAAATCGGCTTTACAATACTTACGTATACTATATTTATATTGCATAGACATATGTATAATGTAGACATCTAGCGTATAAATACAAAACTAAAAACTTGTTTTAGCGACTATCATAACAGAAATCTATATTACCTATACTGTATTCCACGCAAACGAAGTCGCGTGTAACAGCTAGTAATGAATAAAAATATGAGGTTGCATTAGCAAATAAACCGCCCTTTTAAAAACATACATATTTTCGTATCAGTGGTAGATTTCACTTCACTCCGACTGTTTGTAATGTAAATTCTAATGTAATTTAAATGTAAATTCTCTATACTTAAATTTATACCTCATAATTATTTTAATACTGATTGTAAAATAGAGAGAGTCATTGAGTATTGAAAACACCTATTTGCTATTAAATACAGATAAAGCCATCGTTAATTGATTTGAAAATGAAAATGATTTTATACGATATCTGTAATATTATATATATAGGGTCTATGACAAAAGACCGACAAAGGCAATAGGCCGACAGAGACATGCATCATTCTATGGAATTAATTACAAATGTATTGAAATAAAATACGACTTTTTTTCTGCTGAAACAGGAATATATGTAATTTACTTTTTAAATAAATTTATTTTTATCTTTAACTTAACGTTAACATTTATGCATACTTAACTATTGGAAATATTGATTTTATGCATGTGTAGGAGGATGTTCTAAATCATTAATTAGACAAAATGATTGATGTAGGTGTTTGAGTATATATTCATATAACAGAATATCTATTTAAGTTCGAATATTTGATGCATAATCACGACAAATTTCCAATAAGGTAATTTAATGTACATGCGCGTCCATTTTGTATCGATAATGAACTGGAATATGTAGGGTACACTCATTATCTGTTATAGTTGATCTACTTCTACACACATGACTAATTTATACCTGAATATTTATTTTTTATCATATATGTAGGTACCAATCTAAACATTTTTATAAAAAAAACTAGCTGTTATTTTTGACTTCATTCGCGTGGAATTTCTATTTTTTAAATTATCTTATCAAGTTTTTGGGATACAAAGTAGTTTATGCCCTTCCTTAAGATAGAATCTGTCACTTTACCAAATTTCATCAAGATCAGATTAGCAGTTTAAATGTAAAAAGGTAACAAACAGACAAAATTATTTTCGTATTTTTAGTATTAATATGGGTTAACTATTAAAAGTAAATTGACTATTTATTTAATTGTTTTGATAAACAATTTTTTTTTCTATTTTAAATAATGTTATATCAATTATTTGGTCAATTTTTAAAGGTCAATTTCTATTCAAAATCGTAACAACTAAAATATATTACATTTTTCATTGAAAAGACCTCCTTTATTAGAGAAAAAATGATATTTTTTTCTTCTATTGCGAGTTTTTAACCTATATAGAACACATTTGAATTGAATAAAAAGTTAAAATTAACATTTTTATCTTTATTTTATACATAAATAAATTTATTAGTGTATAAAGCAAAATAAAACTCTGAAGAATTGCAGTATTTCCTCGTACATCCCGGATAGTAAGCGACAACCTATTATTATAAAATATTTTTTACAGTCTAAAACTATAATAATGTTTGCAGATACTCAATAAAAATTGATGGAAACATTACAGCCTAAAATTATATAATTACAGTTTCAGAAAGTTAAAAATATTTTATAATAATACGTTGTCGAATACTATCCAAAATTTACAGGAAAAACTGTATTTTTTTTAATTGACGAGCTACCAATCTTTAGTACAGGACCCCTATTCTCAATTAGTTCACTCGAGAATATGTCGATTCGAGTTTTTCGTTCGAGATTAAAAAAAGTCGCATACACAAGAGCAGTCGAGATTTTTCATTCGATATTTCTAGTAAAAAAAGTCGCATCGAGATTCGAGAATACGGTATAATTTTCACAATCGAGATTTTAATAAATAACTTACAATTAGTGACTTTTAGTTTTAGTTTAGTAATCTCGAATGAGATCAAAAGTCGAACTAATTGGAAAAGAGGGCCCCAGATATATTAGATAATAATATACATAAATAATAGATAGATTTTTGATTTACCTATTTCTGAATACCGGAAAGATTATTTCGAGTTATTAGTAATTACAATTATGATTTGTGCAAAATACTATTACTATACAAACGTGGCATGTTACTATTAAATAGTGATTATCATTAAAGATTCAAAACAAGATTTAATACATACATTAAATATGCAAAATTATACATACATATAGTAAATTCATATATAAAATGATATACAAAATCTGATGTATTATCAGCATGTGCTCTGAACTGAATTGAATAGTTCCTTTACCAATTTATATATCGTTTAATTAAAACATATGTTTGAAATGTTGAACGAAACTAATAATTAAGGGCAGACTAACGTATTTAAATTATTTTTTTTCCAATTTTTTTTTATTCGATTTTCTGAATGAAAAACTTTTCAAGAATATTGTGTCAAAATTTTACACGGATCGGAGCAAAACTAACGAAGTTACAGCAGTTTAAAGTGAACCGAGCGCTCATGAATGGGCGCGATCAACTGACTCCATGCGTATAAGTAAAGCGGAAAAAAAAAACTAAAGAAGGCAGAATTCGTCGGAGACAGGAGCAAAAAGATGCATTAGACATTATGGACGATAGCAACATCCTTTATGGACCTGGCATCGATGATTCAGTGTGAGGTAAGCCGAAAAAACTTATGAACGTTTTATTCTAAATTTTTTAGTGTTTAAAACTTTAAAGCGTTTTTCCCACAACTCACGTTTTCAAAGTCGGTGCCCCTCATAATTTCAAAACTACTGCACCGATTCTTTTGAAATTTTAAAGACTATTTCTGTACATAATTTACGAGGTAACGCTGGAGAGTTTTTTTCAAATTTGTCAATGTTTTTTATTTTATAATAAAAAATTACCCGATTTTTTTGGGCAAAAATCGCGATTTTCACTTCAAAGTGTTCCCAAAAATTGAAAAATTGAAATTTCGAAAAACCCCCCCAGCGTTACCTGGGGAAAACGATTAGCTAACGAACAATTTTTTATTTTTTTATTTCAGATGATCCAGGACCGAGTTATGAGGGGCACCGCAATTCAACTTTTTTCCGAGACGCCTCCAAATAATTGCCGCCATTGCTGTATTTTAAAAAAAAAATTTATGAAAATTTTACAAAATATTCTTCGAATGTTATACTTTGATGTACCATTAGTTTAAATAAATAAATATTAACTGTGTTGTCGGAAAAAATTCATAAAAATGTGCCTTTTTTTGTACGAATTAACGTTAGTCTGCCCTTAATCAACTAGGCAGAGCTTATCTATATATAAATAATAATTGAGCTATGAATTTAAATCAAAATGTTGGCTGTTTTGTGAATAAACGTATGTAACTTCACTGTATTACGAGTAACCAATAATGATTAGCGGAATGTTCGGTATATTCCATTTTAATAAGAGACATGTTTATTCCAACAGTAATTATTATCTGTTCATGCACAATATTCATAATATTTACCGATACAGTGCTTTTATCTGATAAAGCTAAATATACAATTTGATAATTAGAAATTATTTATTTCCACTGAATTTGTAAATTTAGACTTTTATTTTTTGTTTGTGGTAGTTATTAATGTAACTAGACCAAATTAGATTTTTGTATAGTTGTAGATTTTAATATTAGTACTTTGTTCGCGTCATATGGTTCGTGTGGAATTTAGGTTAAGTAGGAAATGTTAAATGAAGAAGAAGATAATACAGATTTATGTAGTCAAGTCGCATGGAAAAATGTCAGATAACTATTTTTAAGTAATTGTGCAGTTAACAAGTTTTTTTGGGATAAAAAGTAGCCTATGTCCTTCCTTCGGACTCAAGCTATCTCCCTGCCAAATTTCAGCAAGATCGGTTCAGCGGTTTAGCCGTGAAAAAGTAACAAACAGACAGACAGACGCACTTTCGCATTTATAATATTAGTATGAATATGAATTTTGAGTTCTTTGTTTTCCTTCTGCCTGTCTGTTCATCCGTCAAAGTCTTTCTCAGGAATGACTAGAGGTTTCAAATTTAAATCAATATGAAATACTATAGTCTATAAGAATACTCACAAATGAGATATTAATTTTGTGATACTATCTATGGAATTTAGAGCAGTGATACTTCAACTCATTGTAACACAGTTGGCGACTCTGACCTTGCGAATTAATTTTTATAATATCACCACTGTTTTAATACCGTTGGTGTTTACATACAACGTGTGTGCAAAACTTGTCAAAGTCTTCATAAAACTCCAAGAAAACTGTCATATAAGTTTGATACCTCATTTGAGATCCTTTATGATACCGGGGTAGTACTGGGTACCTACACGGAGAAAATAAAACTCCAATGAGTACTGTTTAGAACATTAATCAAGTTAATGTAATGTTTTACGATAAAAAACCACTACATTGACTTGATTAATGTTCTAAACAGTACTCATTGGTGTTTCATTTTCTCCGTGTAGAATCATGAAATTTAATACGAAAAAAGTGTCATGGCAGAAGTAAAGGAAAAAAACCTAAACATGATTAATTTCTAATTCTATGTAGAATTATTACGTAACAAATTAAATTATGCTGTTTCTTTCATACAGTGTCTACTAAAGGATACCTAAGGAATCGGGCTCATTACTAATGCTATCAATAATTCGTTTTTTGTATATAATTATCAAGTAACTAAGCTTTACGTAACCGTCAGCGCACGAATCGTATTCGCACTTGTCTGTATTTTTTTTTTTTAAATATAAAAACCCGTTTTTTTATCTACGCAGTATTTTTTCAAGAACATACATATATGAGTGTAACATAAGTATACTGTATATTCGTATATACCAATATTTAATTTTAAGCAATTTCTGTTCCCCACGCAACAAAATATGCGAAGCGCGTGATTGGTCAAACTTGAGCGCCGATTCTGCGGCGCTGTTGTCAACAGGAAGTGGTTGTGATTGGAAAATTCGAAATGTTGTTTGCATCTTCTCCCCTCCACATCAGCGAATGGAAATATGAAGCCGAAATTTAATTTTGGCTTAATGTGATTTTCATAATGCATTTTGTCTTAATTCTGTTTTTTTGTAAGGATATTCGATTTCCTTGCGAAAATGTTTATTTGTACATGGTCTTTTTGAATATTTATGTAAAATTAAGTTTACTTTGATGATGTATATATGGTTTTTACGGGGATTTTCTTTTCTTTAACCTCTAGAGGGCGAGAAAACCAATATTTTGGCGCACCCGAAAAACTTCAATTTTTGTTTTTAGATTAAAATACATCGAAAACGTATATTTGCACTTATAAATAAATAAAAAACGTTCACGCGAGACAAAGGGGTAGTCTTCACCCTATTATAGGGGTTGTTTTTGGGTTTACTGTATTTTTGACGTTAGATTTGGGTACAGCGTCGAAAAATACATACGTTTTTTATTCATTTACAAAGATATCTGTAAATTTTCATAATGATTAGGAACCGTATTTTTTAATCAAAAAATTTTAAGTGTGTGAAAAAGAGAGATAAACGCACCCTTAATAGATTCGGTAGAAAATGCAAGTACAAATATATATTATATGACAAGATTTATATATCTTCAACAGAATTTATTTAAATACTGCGCAATGTAGACCTACTTAAAAAGAAGTGTAAACCTTGTAAGTCCCTGAAGACCTTGTTTGCGAAATCTGCTGGAGACATCTCAAGGGACACACAGTCCTTGCTTTGGTTGACTTCATTATTTTACGCAATTCAGTTGATATACTTCTAAAAATTGAACTAATGTATTTATCAAAAGTATATAAAAATGTTAAAATTCATTGATTTGCAAAACATTAACTCTGATATTAAAAAAATATATTTTGAAAAATATACCACTATATTTATTGGAATTATAATTATACTAAACATTCTACACTCACGGAAAAAATTGCTCATTTTCAGAGTAGTGCCAATAGGTCAAATATGATCATTTTTAGGGTTCCGTAGAAAACTAGGAACCCTTATAGTTTCTCCATGTCCGTCCGTCCGTCCTGAAAAATTTTGAGATAATAAGATGAAATTTGGTACACGGCCGTATATTGATGACCCAAAAACAGAAATGATAAGATTTTTGAAAATAAAAATTTTTTAGACCCCCCTTTTATAAAATGAAAAGTGTTTTAAAAAAAAAATTCACCTACACCATTGAGTGGGGTGTCGTTAGAAAGGTATCCTAAAATGCAACAAAAAATGTAATAGAAATTTTTAATTTTAACCCTTCGATCACGATGTATTTTCTCTCCAAAGTCATTAAAAAAGCGTCCCCCCCCCCCTCTATTTTCTAAACTATCAATTTAAAAAATCTGAAAAAATTCCAGAACGTAGATTTTAATTAGTACTTTCACTGAAAATTATAACGAACATTGTCAAAAATATTTTGGACCCCCCTTTCATAGACTGAAAATTGAACTTACATTTTTTTCCCTACTTACCCTATTGAGTGAGATGTCATTTAATAGGTCTCGTAAAATGCAATAAAAAACGTCAAATAACTTTTTGATTTTAACCCTTCAGTCGCGATATATTTGCTTTTTAATGTCGCTGTCAGAGCGTCCCCCCCCTCTATTTTCTAAACTATCGATTCAAAAAATCTGAAAAAAATTAAGAATGTAGCTTTTAATTAGTACTTTCACTGAAAATTATAACGAACATTGTCAAAAATATTTTGGACCCCCTTTTCATAGATTGAAAAGTGAACTCACATTTTTTTTCATTTACCCCATTGAGTGGGGTGTCATTTGATAGGTCTCCTAAAATGCAATAATAAAAGTCAAATGACTTTTTGATTTTAACCCTTCAGTCACGAAAATTTTGAAAAATACTTTTTATAAATCGTAGTGAGAATGACTACGGAACCCTATCATGTGCGTGCCCAACACGCACTTGCCAGTTTTATTTTACTTATACGGTATGTAAATTGAAGGAAATTTTATATTCTTTTCGAATTCAGGAGTATTTTTTTTTATAACCAAACCGCGGTTGAATAAAAAATAAAAAAATTGTTTTATTTTTATGTTTAATTTTTTTCCAATTTTAAGACATACAGGTATATCATATATTAGTCTTAAAACGCTTTATTCAACATTTTTTTTAGCATTTTTTGGTGTTGCGATATTTAATTATGAATGGAAAAAGTACCAAAATGTTTTAATTGACCATAAAGGGCTAATTTGTGCCATACAAAAAAGGAAAAAAATAATAAAAAATTGATTTTTTTTGCAAGTTGCCCACGGGAACGTTTAATTTTTTTTAATTTTAAGACATACATTTTTTAGGAAATTTTCTTAGTTTTAAAATGCTTTCTTCAAAATTTTGTTAGCATTTTTTGGTGTTGCGATATTTGATTATAAATGAAAAAAGTACCAAAATGTTTTAAATGACCATAAAGGGACTAATTTGGGACATACAAAAAAGAAAAAAACAAATATGCAAATTCAAATTATATACCTTATGTAAAAAAAGTTTCCGAAATTTAAATATAAAACTCAAAATATTTATTTAATCATCAACATTTATAATTTTAAACGTATAGGTACTAAATACTATATTTATCTTTCTGCAAATGAGCTAGTATGTTAATCATGTCCACTACGTATTTATATACATAAGTCTACACGGAACATGTTGTTTCTGTCAGATTTCTCATTAAATGACCAATAGAGTCAGTAGCGGCGAAATACTACATACATACATATATGTAGGAGTACATAGAAAGCAATGAGTCCTCATAAGGCAAGTACTGACGTTTTTTGGTACCCGTATATTACGTTGTAATCTCGCGACTTTGAGTCTACAAGTTGAAATATACCGCACAAAGCTTTGGTCCGCGTTTCTAAGACCACATGATTACAGTAGATAGCGCGGCCGAATGGCAGGGTTGGATTAAGGGCATTGGTTCTTACAAACTTAATTAACACTGAAACATTTATGTGTGTATGGACCCAGAGACATACATGGATTATTTATGTGAAATCATAAGCTTCGGTTCTTATCAACTTGTTAAATAATTATTTAACATATGTGTGTAGGCGTTGGTTAAACAGCGTTTGTATCACGAATTTTTAGCGCAATCCACCCTTATAGGCTCGATTTTCCGTCCGTCTGTCTGTCTTCCACAGCGAGATCTCGGCCCCCTGTCCACCTAGAGACCTCGGGTTTTCGCTAAATTGTAGGTCTGTGGTTCTAGTTTAGTCCATTTTAGGAATTTTTCCGGCTATGCCCTCCCCCAATTTTTTTTCATATATGGCTTCATGTACCTCGTTGGACTTTGGATTGATTCACGAATCGATTGGAAAGGGTATTTTTGAGTTGTGTCAAGTGAGTTGCGCGGTAATTAACACCCACGTGTAGGTTTTGATATTTTTTTTTAAAAGCTGGTCTACACGTGATAATTCAAGACTGGTCCTGTAATAATTGAACAAATTTTATGTTTATGTTTTTTATTTTATCAGGAGAAAATTAAAGAACAAAAAAACGGCGGGTCCACTGGCCCCATACATCCCTGGTCTAATTATTATTGTTTGATACTGGAAATCAATAAAACTTACTAAGACTAAACCAGTTACCAAGTTTCATAACTATACTACAATGGGTTCTCTAGTTTTTAAATAAACACTAATTTTGGAAAGCTCTAGCTCCCTCGCGAAAAGTTTCGAACACATGTTCACAGAAAGTTTTTTGCTTAAAATAATATCTTCGATCTAATGTTAATTTTTTTAAATAGTTGTAAATCATCCTGTATGTTTAAAAAAACATAAGACAAATTTCAATAAAGCGGTTTCAGTTATAAATTATTCTTACTTGAAAGTATTATATTAATATTCAAAGGAGAATATGATAGTAAATAAGTGTTTTATAAAAAAACATATTTCTAATATTATTTTTTTGTTTCAGGTAAATGTTATTTTCTGCACAACTATACATAAGTGAAAAGAGAAAGATTGTATTTACTCAAAAAAGGTAATTTTATTTTATAATGTAATATTTTTTTAACTGTAAGGCAGTTTATTTCTTTCTTATTATTTGAAAATTTTAGTCAATACAAAAGCTCCTTAAATAGCAACAAAACATCTCGAATTTTAATATAATGTTTAAAGAGTTTAAACCATTCCCAAAAGTTGTGGGAACGTGAACTTATTCATGATGTAATGGTAGAACTTACTGATGACAGTTGACAGCTGATCTCAAATATTGCAATTCAAATATGGCCGCCATGAACTGTCAAAATCCTTTCGTCCCTATTGGAAAACGCCATACTGTCATAATTGATTTTAATACAAAATAACGAAATAAAAACTTATCTTGAAATAAGCACTTTTACAGCTGCACCATATACAGATTTTGTATCTTTCACAGTAAAAAAAAACATAGCTATTTCTCTGCAAAGTATATACATATTTTACAATTGCTACACCAAGATTGAATAAAAACAAACTGGAGTTCAAATCCTGATAAAAAGTAAAATAAGATATAACCTACAAAAAACCATAAGTACAGAAAGCTATCAGACTTATGGCAATACTGCTAGCAGTGTTAGTAAAATGTAACACCCAAGCCAAACTGTAAGACCATATTTCATAATTTCCTATATATAGCTAGTGACCACATCTCACCCTTGGTCCATCTTGTACAGAGACTGTATATGTATGTCTAGTTGAGCTGTAATAAGCGACTTCATTGACGACATAATTTTCTGATGAAGTTTGTATTTCGATTATAAACTTGGAACTTGTGTTGGTTTTGTCGTATGTGGTGTGCTGTATTATACATATTTCATAGGGCGGGTGTCCTTATTTGATCCTGTGTTGCTTGTAAATTAATTGTTCGTGCTAATAGTAAACGCTAGAAGCTATATATAGGTGCTTAAATCATTATTTACTATGTATTTCTTTATGTATGTAGATAAGGATTAATAAATATTTGCTCTACTATTAAGGCCAGGTTCCTCCAAAAAACGTGTTTTAAAAAAAAAAAAATTATTTATATTATTAAAAATATTTATAAATCAAAGTTTTTATAGGTTGAAAGACATATTCAAATACTAATTGAAAAAAATTATTATTATTATTATTTTTAATGGCGGCTCCCAAAATGGCTGCTGAAACACGTCCCTTTTGTTGGTGGGTGACACGATAATTCAACAACGAATCATCTGAAAGCAAAAATCGAAACGGTTTCTTATTCTGTATCACATTGGCTATGGTCGGAACTACAATGAAACATTTTCACCCAAAAAAAATAAAATGGCGGTCTTTTTAATTTTTTGACCCTTTTTTTTCACTTTTGATTGTTTATAACTTTTTTAAATAACAATGAATATTTTTGGTTGTAGTTCCGACCATAGAGAGACATTTTAAGAGTAAAATGCCGTTTAGTTCATGTTGATAAGTGTAGTAGTTTCTAAATAAGAGTGTCACCCAGTTGAAAAAACGTGGATTCGAGAAAAAGGCGATTAAAGTGCTCGAGCGGCCGGATTTACCGCTTGGATCGCTCCGCTCTCCCCTCTTGTATACCTACTTTTCGGTCGTGCGGACCTTCGGGACTAATTCTATATTATTTCTAAGAGTATTTTCTAGCAATTTACGGGAAAAAAATTTCGATTTTTTGAAAATTGTTTGGAGGAACCTGGCCTTGTAATATTACGATAAACTTGAATCCCCAGAATTATCGCTTTAGATTTTTAGATAAATTGAAAATACATTTGGAATCTGGGTATTCATCCTTCAACCCCATTTTTATGACGTTGCACCACTTTTTTTTCGAATTCTTTGCACCCAAATCTATAATAATCAACCATATCATTGATTACCCCAAAATGTTCGGATTTTGACATATTTTAATGCTTCGTTTTTGTAGTAAATTAAAATAAAAAAAAATCATCCTCGAAATTGATCATAAAGACTTAGTAGAGTCATATAACCGGAATTTTTTATTGAATAAAATAATTTCTCCTTGTAGCGATTTTATGATTTTAAAATGTTCTAGGGATCAAGAAAAGTTCATAACTGAGTTTGTGGATTAAACTGTTTTCCGCGCGGTACTTTTTCCGCGAAAATCATCAGTTTTTCATTTTTTTGATTTGATTATTTGCAAATATCTCGGCTTCTACTTGATGTATTTTGACAAAAAAAATTGTGGTTGCTCGTAAGGAATCTCTCTAACATATATCGATTTGTGGAATGCGGGATATTCTTATTTAATTTATAACTTAAAAAAATATATACTGTGCTTAGATTTTTCTTTTTTTCTCAATAACTTTACAAAAAATAAGAATATTTTGCTGAAAATTGCAGAAAATGTTCTTCTTATGATGTTAAATAAATCTACCAAGTTTCATTAAAAAATATTTGAAAATATCGGAAAAATTATTGATAGACGCGTAAATCATTGTACATAATTTTTTATTATCTCAAATTGTAGTTTTTTATGCTCTTTTAAATAATGTATTTGTTGTACATATGTAGTTGAACTTGACAAGTATAAATTTTAGTTTAAAAAACTATAAAATAGGTATTTCTGAAATATCTTATTGTTAGAATAAAATATTTTTTTCTTTAAATAAAGAAATGGTTTTATGTAAAAAACAAAAATTAAATTTTTATTAATTTTATTATATTTGTTAATATTAAATATTTTATAAACCATTCGATTATTTCATATTTATGTTTATCAGTGGGGGGGGGGATCTTTCTTTTATTGTATTATATATATGTATATTGTATATGTATACAAAGGTGTACAGTTTGGTATATACAATATTGTTTTCTTTTGTAAAGAAAAAAATATTTATATAGACGGAAATTTTCTTTGTGCTTGAATAAATAAGTACACATGGTACGTCTGTGTTACGAGATCAAATAATATCACATTTAATAATAGTTTAGTCGCGTTTGAAGAGCGACATAATAGACGTTATGAATAACCCATTCTTCCTTTATTGAATTCACTTTTGCTTCGTGTAAACCCTTTTTGTATGAATCAAAATAGAGTTTGACAATCTGTCGCAGTGGAGTAAACTAAATAAAAATAAGTTGACTATTTCTTGGCAATGTACAAAAGCGCGGCACCCGTGGCGCTAGTGTCGGATTATAGTTCGCGACTCGGTCGTCTCTGGGCGTTGGCGCTGACAACGCTACGCTGCGGGTTACCGAACGTTGTGTTTAGTTTTTAACTTATTCCTTATATACTTTATGTCTGTTTTTGTTCCATACAAGAAATAACAGTTACACATATGGATTTTTTGTTTCCTATATCTAGTATACATATACAGGGTGTTCGCGGGAACCGAGTGATTATTGCTAACTTGGAGCTAGAAGATAAATGGACAAAGTATCAGAATTTTTACCTGGATGAATAATAGCGTTGTCAAAAATACAATTGAATGTCAAATTTCAGAGTAATATTGAAATACTACTTTTTTTAAATAGAATAACCTATATATATATTATTAGATTTTATAGCTGAGAATGTTCTTTATAAAAATGATGGGAAAATTGGTAGAAAACAAGTTATAACAAGTATAAAATTAATAGACAATATCGAAAAATAGTGTAGGTACTATGAAGATTTAGAAAAAATGCAAACAAAAAAAAAATTGAAACACTAATTTCAGGTTTTTATGTCATTTGGAAAAAAATTATTTATAATAATTAATTATATTTTTTATGAATAATACTCAAAAACGTTAAAATTCTGCGAAATAACGCACACCTACCTGAAATTATTGTTTAATTTTTTTTTATCATTGGTTGGTATTTTATTAAATCTGCATAGCACACTATTTTTCGATATTTTCTATTAATTTTATAATTGCTATAACTTGTTTTCTATCAATTTTACCATCATGCATGTATCAAATTTTTATAAAGAGAGCATTCTCAGCTATAAAATCCAATAATAATATACAGGGTATTCCATTTAAAAAAAAACTTATATTTCAATATATCTATTAAATTCGACATTCAATTGTTTTTTTGACATTGCCATTATTTATCCCGGAAAAAACTGATACTTTACTCATTTAACCGCTCTTCTAGTTCGTTAGCAATGATCACTCGGTTCTCGCGAAAACCCTGTATATCCTCAATGTTTTTTTCCATACCAGTATATATTTTATTTCGCCAGAAAGGCGTTACTGCGCTGATATAAGTACAAGATATAAATAAAATAAAATGCGATGACAACTATTTGAAATGTTATGTTTGATATTTCCGTTTTGTTATTGAGGCTGGGGAAGAAGTTTTCATACCAATGTTGCATTATTTATGTTTAATGCTACTATACATGCGTAATTGCTTTCATGAGATTTATTTCATATTTACAACGCACTATTGTTTTGCTGTTTAAATATATATGGCATATGGTACAAATAAATTAAATAATTTTTAAATTTAAATTAAAAAAACTAATATTTAATTTTTTTACCGTCGGAAAAGCGAAAATTACATGATTTAAAGAAATACTAAATGATTACAGTTATATTATACTAGCGCATTGGATCCGGTGTTACCTGGGGATATAAATTTAAAACCTATTAAACACTATTTTTATTTTTATTTATGCAGCGCAAGCGAAGATACCATCTGTCAATTGTTTTTTTTTCTGACTTCATAAAATTTACATATACATATTATACACCAAAAACTTCCTCGTGAAACATTCTATTAGTGAAAACCTAAATAAAATCCGTTTAGCAGTTACTGAGAAAATCATGCACAGACAAACAGATAAACGCAGCGAAAGATTTATTTTATTTTATTTCTTTTATTTCATCCCTGAACTATACTACCTTTATAGTTTTAAATATTCAGGTCCAAATACATTAATACACTGCTATTATCTGTAAACAACTTTGCTTTTATTTAAATACACTTTTTTTAAATAATAAATAATTTTATTTAATCATTTTCACTTATAACAAATTAATATACTGCAGGAAAAATTAATTATTCAACATTAAAGGAATATATTAAAATCAAAACAAATTATATCACTTTAAATAAATAGTTTCCACTAAGAATAAATACTTTGCACTAAAAAAATAACACATTAATTTTGACCTGTCGGATTTAAAAATTACGTATTTTTGATGTATTTATTGTGATTTTCTATATTTTAACCTAGCCTAGACAATAACTAACCTCCTTTCGCCCCTATAGATTTGATATTTTTAATATGATTTTTGTGATTTTCTATATTTTAAAACAATTAAATATTCGTCCTTTATGCAATGAAAAAAGTATTAAAATTTATCTTCACGCGTATAAAGTGGATACTATAAAATTTTAAGTGCAAAGTATTAAAATTTATGTTCGATGTACAAAGTGAATACTATCTTTATATAGTACAATTAAATATAACCCTAAACAAATAAGTGGTGAGTTATACATTTATGTTAAACGAATATTGAAATGTTAATGATGAATTTAAAATAACGAGCATATATACAGTAACAATTACGTAGAGATAATGTCTTTGATAATTAGGCCCCATTTTACTGTAACAAGTAATAACAAGTAACGAATATGCGTGTTTAATGTGCAATCACAACGTGGCGGAACTTATTGTTCTTATAACAATTAATTAAATAGCAATCGTAACCTATATAAATGTACAGAATTTCGAATAGGCGCCAGAACAGAACCGAATTTACAAAGAAATAATGATTTTATAACTACACTAATGTTTTTTGTTAGTTTGTTTTAGTGATCTTTCTACAATTGTATAAATGTTTACTGTTTTACACAGTGAAACGTTGGATTTTTGAAACGACCAAAGAAAATCTTAGAGATTTAAAAAAAAATTCAGTTGGGTTGTGAAATATATTTATTTTTGTTGATATTGTATATTATTATATATCCATTAAAGAGGTTGACACTATAGGGTGAGGGGTTGGTGATGCGGGGCACGGTGCGGGGAAAGCACCTGTGGATATGCATAGAACGAAGCATTGCTTTCTCTCTCTGGAGCTTATGAAATCATATAAATGCGTCTCTCTTTCTTTTTTTCACAGTTTCGTTTTTTTTTTACTAAAAATGCGGTTCCTATTCATTTACCATACAGATATCTTTGTAAATGAAAAGTCCTGTCATATCTCGAAATTATACAGTTCTCATAAGAATGCATGTTAATTTGTTTATTTAATATCTTTTTAACTATTCTTCTAACGACTTTGTAAAGATTTTTTTAAATATAAATATCTTTTTATTTTCAAAATTTCATCGAATTTCTTATATGATGTTTAACTTCCTTAAACAACCGTTGTATTTCAAACTTTGACTAAAGTTACTCATAGTAAAAGTTTAAACATTACAAATCGATTTTTTAATTGATTGTAGTAACCAAGTCTCACTTTATTACCCAATATTATTAAATTTACTTCATATTTATTACATTATGTTCAATTTTAGTGCTAATACTTGTTAAAAATTGCGTTTGGCTAAAAATAGAGACACTGTCGAAACTCTCACTGGAATGACTTTAACTTTGATAAGTTGGTGAATCTGCTAATACAACTATGTTGGACAAGTTAAGTTAATTGTCTGTTTGACTCATTTAATTAAATTTACAACGAAATGACATGGATGTTGCTTCATCCCTTATTTCCTGATTACAATAACCCTTTTTGGGTTTAGGGTACATATTATGTTACAAAAAACAGAAAAATTTAAAATTTTTGTATAACATATCCTTAGGTGTTCGGTTATAACTGGCTGCATCTAGATATAGTAAAGCCATACAAGGAAAAAAAATACTTAGGCGGCCCATAGACGATCAATTTTATTGTGCAATATCACGGATTGTCCAATATTATTAACCGTTTAGGAATCATATTGAAGATTGCACAATGCTTTGTCGTCTGTATGGCTTATTGTACAATATTTTTTAGTCTACTGTTCGGAGCGGTCCCGTACGCACGCACGAATATTTATAAATTTATTTTAAAAGACGTTTCTGAGTGTACACTGGCCTTCTTTGCAACCATTTTTTAACCCATATTAGTTTTTTTTTTCGTTTCGCCAGCAAAATCATCAGCATAGCTGCAGCCAAATCTTCATCATCACAAATGTTGCTCCGACGAAAATATTGACGCGAATAATTCAAGATTCAATATTATTGAACGTGTAGGCGTAAAGTATATTTCAATAAAATTGTGCAATAATAATATTGTACAATTATATTGTAGGTGTATGGGAGCCTTATAAATCAGTTAGTCCAATTATATATTTGCGAAAATAAAAAATATTTTTCTCAACTGGATTCAATATCAAATGTAAAGACACTCATAAACATATACAAAAAGAAAAAGAAAGGATAATTCAGTCGCTTAATAAAACACTTAAAGCCGTCTCTGTGTTGTTTCCTGCTACAGCATGCGTTAAATTGAACGCTTAAATTGCAAACCCAATTACAGTAAAAATAAATAGCGGTGGAGTGAGAGAGATGTAACGCTGTGTGCCCTTGCACTCATGTGGGTGGATTTGTCGATTGTTTTTTTGTGTTTAAAAATATTCAGTTTGCCCGAATTTTGTATTCAAAAGGAATAATTCCACCAGTATTGGCGAATATAAAATTATTCTTATAACCATAGTAAAAATATAAAATATAACATATATATATTTTCGTACAGTTATTGTGGAATATTACTCTTACATTTTCAAAAGTATAGATTTTAATTTTATTTTTAATCATAGAACAAGAATATACATTTATTTTGTGTAATTTGAAGTATCCGTATTAAGTAAAATTCTGTTTTACTAGCTTTTTCTTTATTTCTTATAAACGGTTGTTCTTATAACAAATTATTTTGTGGTATGCAACCTTATAAAAGTACCAAACAGGATTTTTTTTAATAAAAATCAAAGGGCCCACTGGCTCCATACACCCCTGGTTTAAATTTCTCATTTGTTACCCATTGATATCAAATTTCATAATTTTATCACAAAGGGTTCTCCAGATATTAAATAAAAACTAATTTCAGACAAAATGTTTGGGGGTCTGTAACTCCCTCACGAACAGTTTTCAGACACATGTTTATATGAACTTTTTTGCTTGAATTATTTGTCTGTCCAAGTTTGTTCCACCAGATATGACTCTTACTGTTTATCTTGTGTGCAAATACGTATATCTTTACTTAACATGTATATAAATCTTTAAATAGACCAATCAAAACACAGCATTGCTGTTTTATTAAATCTAGACATTTGACTGGATGTTACCCTTGTTTATATTCCCAAAATCTAAGATTTTCATAAAATATTATTAGCTACGATACTACACAGAAAAATTATCTAACTATTGGTGAAAACCGCATTGAAATCGGTTCAGTAGTGCTGTGTCTATGTCTCAAACAAACGAACATTCATTTTTTATATAGATACATAGAGACAAAAATGATTATGAAGTATTGAGGTAAAGAGAACATTTTGTGAGTTAAGATAATAATTAGGGTACTTAATAACATTTGTTAAAAGTTTATACAAATTTGCCTTATTACGAAACTGTATTTACATATATAATAGTTTACTCTTACGAGAACTTTTAAGTTAGGGAAACTTTAATGTTAGTTTAAAATTTAGTGTATGTATCCAATTACCATTATACATTTAATTAAATTTGAAACATCCTGTATAATATGTCGTGATCTTTACATAAGTGTGAATATATTTACTTTATGGAATATTGCTGCTGGATTAATTGAAAATGCTTTAGTTTATTTTGCGCATGTTTTCTTGTTACATACTTCTACAGAATGCATATTAAAGTGTATAATATGTATATAACAATTAGTTTTTAATGAACTCTATATGATTGTATGTAAAAGTGCATAAGTATCATTTTATTGCTAATGTTTATACATGTAGGGAAATATGCAAATTAAATGAAAATATTTAATTTTTATTGCAAAACTAGCTGATTCTCGCGGCTTCGCTCGCGTGGATTTCGAAAATAAATACGTGACAGGAGGTGAAATATTAAATTTGTCTTTTGTTTTGCTTTTTATTCATTATACAAAATCGTAAATATCTCGTCTCCTATGCGAGATAGGAGTTGTTTTTTACCATAAAATCCCCACCCCCGTGGTATTTTTTTATGCCGGATCAAATTAAAATTAATTAATTAAAACCTTCCATACGTGAATACAACCGAAAATATTTTTCCCATATAAACTTTTCCATCCCCTTGCAACCCCATCTATACTACTAACAATAACAAATAAATTTGGCCGAAAAAAAATTTTTTTCCCATACAAACTTGTACACCTCCGTTTATCCCCTTAGGGGTTGAATTTCGGGAAATCCCTTTTTAGTGGGTGCTTACATCATAGAAGGAAATACCTACGAAATTTCACGTTTCTAGGTTCTGGGGTTTGGGCTGTACGTTGATGAATGAATGAGTGAGTGGTTAAGGACAAACTTTTTTATATGTATGTATACATAGATGTATTATTTACTTTAATTATGAAAATTTGAATACATTATTCAATATTTTTAGTAAACGGCCAAAGAAGGTAATATATTCGAAGACTATACTTTTTACTAGTAAAGGAAAAAGGGCACGAAGCGAGACGGTTAATTTTTAAATTACGGCTAAAATACCTATTGATAAAAAAATGAAAATATACATTTTTAACAGTTGATTTTAAAAATAAGAAATTCCACCCCCATTTTCCCATCTTGCGTGTATTTGTTTCGCCCTCCATGTTGCCCACACGTTTTGTCCATAACACATTTTATTATGATTATTTATGGCATACCTATGTGTGAGTACTTAGCATTGTTAGTAAAAAAAAAAAAAATGAAAATATTTTTTATCTTAACCTTCACATATTATATAGAAGTATTAAGTTTATAAAACTTCTTATTATTTTCGAACAAGATCAAAGTTTCTTTTGTTAAGAAATGAACACAACAAAATTTTTAACAAGTTTACTACGAGGATTCTTACAAATCCGAGACATCAATCAGGCTGGTCATATTGGGGAAAAGAACTTCAAAAAACCGTTCCAAAAATTGGACGCTTTCGTAGAACAGCAACGGGAGTAGCTTCGTTATAACTTCATATCGACACACGCACACACATACATTTCTTTGACGCGTTGTTCTTTATCCAAACAATTGCGTAGTGACCTAGTGAATCGTTTAGAGTTTAGACGGACAATAAGGATTTATTTCTACTTTTATTTTATTTATTTCATATTGAATTTTAGTATTATGGCTACGATCTGAAATAACAAGGATGGGCAAATACTTTTGATGAGGGACCAGAAAAAATAAATTTTAATACATAAGAAAAATTTCAATAGAAATTGTCAATATCAAAATTGGTGAGATAATAGTATTAACTTTTTAGACGATCCAACATTTCGAATATTTCCAAAACCCCTAATCCGATTAGCACCAAAATCAATAGATCTGAAGTACTCACTAACAATAAGACAAACATTTTCCACAAAAATAATTCAAATTGGTGCATTTTTACAGTAGTTATTATGAACGAAAGAAAATTCTACATGCAGACACACACACGCTATTTGGAAATCAACTTTTCTTTTAATCAGAATCTGTTCTTATCTCGGACACGGTTTTTGACGGTATTACAATACTTCCATTTCATTCGGAACATGGAAGTAATATATTTTATTCACTTACAATATTGAATACTTTTATTTACGTTTATAGTTTATTTTTTATTTTCACATCTCATCCTGTATCACGAAGGTGAAAACAATATTAAAATCTTTTTATTTTTCGACGATTTAAGTTCCTAACTTCAATAACTCGGCACAGGAATTGTAAAAATAATGTTTTTTATAGCCTTTTTAGGTCTGTAACTTTTTAAGATATAAATGAAAATAAAGGAATCTCAAATTATAGGTAATAAGCTTTAATTTAATTTCTGAAAAATCCAATCGTAATAATTTTATTTAAGGTTACAGCTATTTGAATATTGTACAATTTTTTTAAGAATTTTTTACCCCCTGTGGTTTAAAAAAATCTCAACAGGTAAAAAAAATGTCGGCGCCTATAGTGTATCTTGGAATATATTTTAATTGTATGTATACAGATAAAAATACATATAACGACTGCTCCATAAAACGACTGGCAAACCACTCTATATCGCGACCGTTTTCCTAGTACGAAATTTAAATTCGCCAATTGCACCACCGTGGGCGGGGCGACGACAATTTGTTGAAAAAAAAAACGATGCCGTCGTTATATAGAGCAGTGAGTGTACTTATTTCCTTTAAATATCTTTATTAATAATTTCCATTTTCACAACTCCCCATAACGTGTATTTTTAGCCCATCCCCCCGTCCAAATCCACCTGAAATTCCAAAAACAGCTCCCTCAAGATATACTTTCTGATCTATGTTTCCATCTCTGTTATTCTACCCACGTATAAAATACGAACAACGTTGCGCATGCAAGCAAACGCCAATCAAAATTTTTATCACTTCCTTCTGCGAAACCGCCGTTGATTTCATCTCACCGCGCGGCGTATTGCCGATTGAACATAGTACTTGTTTGATTGTGTAATCGCTTCTGCCAATAAAAGTACCTCGAACGAATGTGATTTAAATTATGTACTCGCGGTTTGCTTGTAAACTTTTCTTCACTATTTTCTCTTATTGGTTGTAAATCTGTTTTATACGTTTTTAATGTTTGTGTATCTACTACCTGTTATGTATATATTTTTTGGAAGGTGTTTTGTATTATTTTCATATTTTGTTTGAATTTTTCTAAACAACGTTTGTGATTTGTTACAGTTAATTTTTTTTAGGTTTCCTTAGAAAACTAGGTACCCTTATAATTTGTACGACCTTCCGTTATCTTATTTATATACTTATTAGGATAAAATTTGGTATACGGGGGTAAATTGATGACCCAAATAACAGAAATGATTTTTTTTTTACAAAAAAGGCTGAAAAGTGTACTAAATTTTTTTTCATTCACCCCAGTGAGATAGATGCAACAAAAAGTATTTTAGGACCTTTTGATTTTAATTCTTCAGTTGCGAGATATTTGCTTTTAATGTCGATATCAGAGTGTCCCCTCGCCTCTAATTTCAAAAGTATCAATGCAAAAAATCTGAAAAATTCCAGAATGTAGCTTTTAATTAGTACTTTCAATGAAAATTTAGACAATTTTAGCCCTGGATTCTTATCAAGCAAAATAAAATATTTTTTGCATTAATTATCATTCAATGGAGTACCTACCAAAATAGAAAATAGTGGAAAATGATATCACTAATAAAAAAATAACTAAATATTTTATTAAAAAAGAAATTACATACCAATTTATTTAAGATAAGAGCTCTGCAAATATCCGGTGTATGCAAATGTCACCGACAGGGTCAAAAGGGTTAACGAACAAAGCTAAAAATAGTTTATTAAAAAAAATTGAAATCACAATTTTTTTATTAATCATCTCAGATCATCTCACTTAAACATACCCTTTTTAACATTAAATAGCTCTTGATACGTATAATCAACTAGATAATGTTAGTGAGAATGGCTACTGAACACTAGCAAAAATTGTTTGTGAAAAATTTTGAAATAACTATTTTTTAATCGTCTCACATAAACATACTCTTTTCAAAATTAAATAGCTTTTGATACGTATTATCAAGTAAATAATGTTAGTGAGAATGGCTACTGAACCCTATCATAGACTTAGCCATTTGATAATAATATAAATAATTTATCCAATTAATCAAGTTGACTATTAGAGATTTGATAGACAATAAAGTACATAAATACAATTTATAGGTAGATACATTAAATATGTATAAGTATATGTATATCAAATATACACAATAGTGAAATTTCATTCTATGTAACAATTAAATCAAAACAAAACAATTAATTTAACAGTTCACTTACGTCAGATGGTATAACGAGAACGGAACATGGTCTCATCAGTGGATTTGACATGGATCCAACAAATCTAATTTTCTAACATCTTGGTTAACTTGCTTCAAAGTTCTTGGGATTGTTATCCTTCCAAAACGCAATTATAACTTGACGAATCAATGATTGTGTTATTATGTTATCAACAGACCGTCATAATAGACATAGGCAGAGGTACTTATTTAGAAATAAACAAAATTATAATCACACCCAATTTTGTTCATCCCATTTAGATGATGAAGATTTCGCGTGCTTGATTTGAATATCATTTATTAAAATATTATAAATATATACAACATGTATGAATTATAGGAAACCATAATGATTTATACAGTTTTATGTCCGGTATCAGCAAGCACTCTCAATTGAGGTATCAAACTTATATGACAGTTCTCTTGAAGTTACATGAAGACTTTGACAAGTTTCGTGTACACGTTGTATGTAAACACCAATGGTATTAAAACAGTGGTGATAGGGGAGACCGGGGGAATCGCGCCACCTTAAGGAAAAATGATTTTTTCTATAATGTAAAGTAACTTAACACATGAAATAATGGGAATATTTAGTTTTACTGTTTCTTACGCATTGCACAAAAACGTTAACATAGTTTAAATGGGGTTTTAAGTTATTTAAAAATAAGTTTTCAAAAAATATATACAATCGCGTGATTACCCTGGAACCGGGGTAATTCCGCCACGCTCTTGCAAATTATAAACAGTGAGCTTGAGATAAAATTGGAAGTAATGAACAGCAGTTAAACTTATATTAAACATTATTTTATTACACAAAGTTTTTTATAAATTATAACAAGACACTAAGTATTTTTTAGATTCCTTTAACATTACAAAATTGTTTGAGGGATTGATTACATTTTTATAGTCATCAGTAAAACTATTTTGCCCGACAAAAATCACACATATAATTTTCTGCAGAGTTAAACCCACTACAATCTGCATGCGCCCACTTGCCACAAAAAGTGCACCAGTACCACATTTCATTTTCGTTATGGCGTCATTACCCCAGTGAGACAATATGGCGGATGATCCTTATTCACGATTAGTGAAGACGCTTTCACATAAAAGATTTGACACAGAAATGTAGCTGAATATTAGTTGAATGCGTACACACACTAATTACGGCTATAAATTAACAAAGAAAGATACTTACATCGATTTATATATAGGTCAGAAATTAGATCGAAACACTAAAAAACAATATTTTAAGCAATAAAAAAAACACACACTTTTAGTAAGTACTATGACAATACAGAGACAGTTTTTCCTGTTGCTCGCTAGAGTGCAGCACTTATCGCGACCTTCCTACCACCTATTGTTTGCTGTTTACATAGGATGGCGGCATAACCCCGTATGGCACCATTCCCCCGGTCTCTCCTATTATGAAAATTATTTTGTACGGACAGAGTCGCCAACTGTGTTACAATACGTTGAGTACCTATCACTGCTCTAAATTCTATAGCAAATCCATAGATACTATCACAAAATTAATACCTCATTTGTGAGTGCTTGCTAGATAGCAAATTTCGCTAGCGCTTTTATGATACCAGATATAAAGAGACAATAAAAAATAAAACCAAAAACACTGCACTTTTTGATTAGGGTATGCCACTTTCTGTGGTAATATATAAAGTCAAAAGAGAAATTTTCAGATAGGGAGCCATTTTCAAATTCGTGTAGAACACTATTATATCGGCTATTAAAGATGGTCCCCCCACTAGTGTTTTAAAATTGGCTTTATCTCAGCTCTTAGTCATCCGATTTTAATTTAATTTTATTTATTTTAATGTTCTTATTGAGAAGATTATTATTTTTTATTAATTTTTCTCTAATCGTAAGGGTTCCTCACAATTTTCGAAATTCTGATATTTTAACTTATCATATGAACTTAATTGTTATATGACTTTTTTAGCTTCTTTAAATCAGAAAAAAAATTCAGTGTTTTGATGAACAACTTCTTTAGAAATCACGAATTAAACTAAGAAAAAAATACTAATTTTGAACCATCGATGTCAAGTTTACCTTTAATTAAATTAAATTTTTTATTGGGGTAAATTTTTTAAAAAGAATGAAAAAGACACTCCTGTTTAAATATTTTTAATATCCCAAACCAATTTCTATCTCTGCCCACGCTTTATTTAATCGCAGTTTAAATATTTACAAACATAGGTATAATATAGTTTGAAGAATTAACAAAAGTGTAAAAAGTTTCTGTATTTAATAAATCTTGTACAAAGTGGAAATATGTTCATTTAACTAATTAAACTTTAGTGAAATGGAGTTGCTTCAAAATTATTTTAATAAATTCAATTTTCAACTTCAAGCTTTATTTACATGTTACGGAAGCTTTGCTTGCCCTAATATTTGTTAATCATACTGTATTTCATTATTTATTTACATGAAAATGTTGTATTACAATTTCAATATTGATGTTTGATAATTCTGTATCGAAAAACTATATTTCCCAATTTTTATTAATTCTGTTTAAAAAATTATTAATATCATTTAAATTGGTAAATAATTTATATTAATTGTATTATAGATTAATATAATTATTTATTATTTATTACCTTTTCACGGTTAAACAGCTGAACCGATTTTGATGAAATTTGGCAGGGAGATAGCTTGCATCCTAAGGAAAGACATAGGCTGCTTTGTACCCTGAAAAATGTATTAGAAAAAAAATTGTACACTCGATAGGTTATACTTTTTTGGCGTAGACATCTAGCGTGCAAATGTGGAACTAAAAACTTGTTTTATCGACTATCATAACAGAAATCTACAACAACTAGTTTACATATAAATTTGTAGGCTCTCTGTATCGTATATATATACACACACACAAAAAAAAACATAAATTTCAAATTACTATTTTCATTTTAAATAATCCTTTTTGCTATATTTTGTTTTGTTTACATTTGATTTTTCAATTGACAAATTAAATCGACCGTAAAAATGATATCGGTTATAATTTAAAAATAGAATTAATTCTCGGAATTTAAAAAATGTTGCACGAATTACTAACACGCAAACAACAATATTTTTATGAGTTGGACATTATTAAAATTGGAAACGTTCACAGATAAAATTGTAATAATGATTTTATTAGAATGTAAAGGATTAAAAAGTCTTAAATAAGTAATTTAATTGATATTAAAACAGGATGATTAAAAAAGAATACAATCCTGAAGATAAGAGAGCATAACTTATATTTTTATGTCTTAATATCAGTTAAATACATCTAGCCATTAAAATGAACTTGTCATGAACTAAACTCGCATTAGTATTTAAAATTTCGTATTGTGTTAGTTATCGAAAATACAAGATGTTTAAAAAAATACAACCCTAAAGATAAGAGAGCATAACTTATACTTTTATGCCATAATATCAGTTAAATACATCTAGCCATTAAAATGAACTTGCCACGAACCAATTTCGCATAACTATTCAATATTTCGTATTGTATCAGTTATACTATTTTCTAAAGATGAACGTGAAAGTCCAGGCCGACTATAAAGGCCACTATACACCACCCAATTTGACATCCAATCTTTTGGATCCCTGCAGATTGGATCGTGTCGAAGTTTTTGAGGTCTCTTAATGATTAATTATTTCACCTAAAAAATCATCATCACAGATTGTTTCAATAATATATATTGTCCATATCATGAAAAATGACCGGAGCGGTAAGGGAAGGAAATCCGAACTGACGTCAGTTTATTGGCGTAGTCAAACACAAATATATTTAGAGAATGTTAGATTACCATTAAAAATTAAAAATATTATTGGACTATCCGCTACTGACTTAATTATGTGTGCTCGTCCAGTTCATTACTCAATATAACGCCGTACATATAACACTACAACTTAAGCGGTCGACTATAGCATTTAGTATAAAGAGAGCGGCACACAGATATACCTACTCTATATTTTAACAAACTATGTAAATTTCGAGTTAGATGCTTCATATGCATAGTGACATGTGATTACATTCCTAAGCCCGGTCATTTTTCATGATATAAACTGTACACGTTCATCTTTGGCTAACATAGCTGTCAGAATAAATAAGTTTTCATTACTCAGTAACTGACATAATGCAAAGTAATGAAAGCTTATACGAAATTGACTTGAGACAAGTTCATTTCAATGGCTAGAGGCAGATAACCTTGAGTACAGTGTTGATATTATGGCATAATAATAATAATAATAATAATATTTATTCTTTAAATACTCTGGAACGAGTGTAGAAACAGTGAAGTATAGAGAAAAAAATAAAAATTAAATAATTTAATAGAGAAAATAAACAGAAAAAGTACTTCTAATAATAATATAGGTAAATAATTCAATAGTTTTATGTAATTGTGGATGAGAACAATTCATCAACTTTATAAAAACAACGATTCATCAATAGTGCTTTTAGTTCGCTTTTGAATTTCTTGAGAGGTAAATCCTTTAATGACGTATAGGTAAACTATTATATATTTTTATTATATAATTTAGAGGTCCTTTGAATACTGTCGTCAATGTCGTGGTACTTTGTACTTAAGTGTCTTTGTTTCTGGTGCAATAGGTATGACATCGAACATTGTTATTAAAAAAATGTTGTTCTTTTTTTACAAAGAGTGCACATTCAAAGATGTACAAACTTGGTAAAGTCAGTATATTTAGCTGTTTAAATAATGGTCGGCAGGATTCACGAGGACCCTTTCCGCCAATAATTCTTAGGCATCGTTTTTGAATTTTGTAAAGATTAAAGATATAATTTGAATTTCGAAAAATATAAATCCAAATCTTAAATTGGATTCCACTAAAGCAGTGGTTCCCAAACTCTTTTGGCCCACGGACCCCTTTTCATAGTCAAAACTTGCCCACGGACCCCCTTTCATAGTCAAAACATTCCCACGGAAAAACTACTAAATTTTGACACGCACAGTTGATTTTAGTACCACTTCGCCAATTTTTATTCGATTACGTTGAAATTTTAACACAAAGGAGAGGATAGATAAAACTACTAATTTAGTGAATAACATAAAAATTGGACAAACATTGTTTGTGTTAATGCGCTTTGAATTTTGAAAATTGCCGAATTTTTGCTAAAAAATAGATTTTTTTCGTTTAAAAAATGATTTTCGAAGGGAATAACTTTATGAATGTATATAATTTAATGCTTTTTAGTTCAATTAGGACCCATAGCTTCATTCTGAATGAACTTTGATTGAAGTCATTGATTCCAAAAATATATATACGAATTTGAATGTTTGCATATCGAAAAAAACATTTTTTTGCAATATTGCAAAAACAAGAGCTGATTGAGCAAAATGGTGGTCATTTTTGGATTCAGCGTGTTCAAATTACCCTTAAAAAGTTGTTGTATGCCCTGCAGCAAAATGGCTGTCGGCCAGTGTAATTTATTCATTGTTATTTATTTTAACTTCCATACCTATTAATAAAAATGTTCGCGGACCCCCTGTCGTTATTCAGGGACCCCCAAATCGATTTTAATTTTCCACGGACCCCCTGAACGATGCCAGGGACCCCTTGGGGTCCGTAGGGACCACTTTGGGAACCACTGCACTAAAGCATGATATAATAATAATAATAACTACACATCAGTTATTTTCAGGTTTATGTATTTTTCGAATCAGCCTGTATTCTGTATTGATATCGAATACTATCTGTGTTCTATATGTATTTTTTTGATCAAACAATTCTCACGGAAGCTTCAATATTTGTTATTACCGGCATTACCGTTTGTATATATTTAAACAATTTCAAATTGATTGTAAATGTTTAAATTTGTGTGCGCGCGCAATATCTCCTGTCGTATCGCTCACACAAGTTGACAGACCCATGTCATCACCTCACCACTAACTGTAGTTATATATTGCTGTATAGAGAGTTCACAAGAGCACCATGCACCGCGTTCTCATCACACTGTTGATGGAGATGGTTGGGTGTTTTTACCGGAAGTACAAATTGTATTCTTAGGTTACGTTGCTCGTAGCTTACGAATATCAATTGGGTCTTTTGATCATCTTGATAACAATTCAATAGAACAGTGGTACTTAAACTAAGATCCACGGCATAAATTAAAGTTATATTACATTTTTATTTATCAGTGATTAATTCTTAATGTAACGACCTTCTTTTTTTTGTTAGTTAGAGGAAGTCCCTAAACTGCTGGTTTAGTGTTTTATAATTTTGTATCAATACCAGTGTCCTTAAGGGGTTAGGTGTAGTCAGAATTTTCAAGAAATCGATTTTTGTTTTTTGCATTTTTGGAAGCTGCTACAACGGCTGAAGAACTATTTTATGGCCCAGGAATAGTTGACTCGGTGTAAGTAATTAAATAATACGTATATTACTTTACGTAAATTGAGTGTAAAACTTTAAATGCGTTTTTCTCAAAACTATGTTTTTTGAACTGTAGCTCGAAAACCGCTCGGTAGATTTTAATGAAATTTATACAGCTTTTTGAAAACATGAAAAACTAGTGCCTGATCGAAGGATTTTTTTTTAATTTCGATTTGTTATAAACAATTAACTGTTGGTTTTTTCCCGAAAATCTTGAAAAAAATTTCCTGAGACTGTCATTTTGTTAATTTAAGAAAGAAAAAAAAAGCTTCGGTCAGGCACTAGATTATCTATTAATAAAACTAATTTTTTTTGTCCGATTGAATTTGGATGAATCTCCAAGGATAAGTGATGGTCACCGCAAGGAGCTTCGGTTGGAACTGGATCAACACAAACAGCCATTACTTTTAAAATTATTAATTTTTTTTTCTAAAATTTCTGTCAAGTCAAGTCGAAACCTTATTTAATGATGCTATATTTTTACTTTTAAAAATAAAATAATTTACTGGCAAAAAAAAATTATTTAAAATTGTCATTTTTTCATGTCTCTGACTACACCTAACCCCTTAAATGGATTATTTACGTAATGTGGAAGTTAAAAAAAAATAATTATTTATTTCTAAAGGTTAATCGTTTTGTTTATATGTTATGTATGGAAATTCGGTATCGATTATTGCATTTTATCTAAATAAATGTTATTTAAATGAAAAGTAGTGGAAACTATTGTTTGTGTAGTTAGTTATGATTCTAATTCTTATTTTTTTTTGTAATTGATTTGGTATTTCTATGACAAAATGTTTGATGCATGAAATATCACTGAAAAATTTTGAATTTTAGATTTAGTTAAAAGTATGTTTATTGTATAGAAAATAATGTGAAAAGTTGAAATTTTCAAACCGCAGGTCTGTATCTTAAACTGTTTTAGAGATATGGACTCTTAAAGTTTTAATTTTTTCAAAATTTTGGAGAAAAATGGCCGTAACTTTTGAACGTGTGGACGGATTTGATTTTTGTCAACGAATTTGAAATCAGCGTGTTAAAATCTATATAATTACATGTATAATACTTTAAAATTCGACAAATTTTTTTTTATGAAAAATCGACATTTTTTTAAGGTATACCCCTTGGAAAAATCTCGATTTTTAGCAAAAAATTTTTTTTTTAATTTTAAAGTATTATACATGTCATTATATAGATTTTGGCACGCTGATTTCAAATCCGTCAACAAAAATCAAATCCGACGACACGTTCAAAAGTTACGGTCATTTTTCTCCAAAATTTTGAAAAAAATAAAACTTTGAGAGGCTATAACTCGAGAACGGTTAGAGTTACAGACGTGCGGTTTAATAATTTCAACTTTTCACATCATTTTCTATACAATAAACATACTTTGTACCAAATTGACAACCCAAAAAAAATCGGTCAAATTTCATGGTTGAAATTTTAACTTTTCATAGAAATTCAACTCAAACAAAATAAAAAAAAAAGGAGAACCAAAACTAACCCACCAGAATAATATATATTTCTACTGTATAATAATCTATATACTTATAGAATAAATGAAAACATTTCCAATGTACTTTTGCGGCATTCAAAAGAAATATTGAATATTTTTTTAGATAATCCTTTTGACCACAGAAGTACTCAAACATTTTTTTATAATAAAAAAAAATTATCATACATTATCGACATTTTTTAATTTTTTATTACTGTTCATAATACACTTATATATCGGATTCGGAAAGCTTTTTAAATTTATAAATTCATATACAGCCTTCACCTGGATGTGTGTGAAATGAAGACGTGATATGAATTCGTTCAATACACCAGTGGGTTTAGTTACAGTGTACTAGTACAGTATGACCCTTGACTTTTGAAGTAAATTATATACAATCATACCTACCTTTTATTGGTATCTGTAGTTGACAGCAAGTTAAATTTTTTAGCAGCTTCATTTACATAACAATTATCAAATGTCAGAAAAAATAGTATGTAAAAACTATTTTAAACAAACAAACAGTTTTAAATCTGAATAGTGAATTTTTAATTCTTTTTTCTATGTTACTAATAAAAAAACTACCTCTTTATTAAACCAATGTAATTACCAAAATCCGTGAAAATATTTTTTTTAATTATAGTCTTTTATTATTGTATATTTTTTTTGTCTTCAGTAAAAAATAAAGTAAACCCAGTAATGCACACTTGTTAATAACTATAAAATGATAAGTACTACTACACAAACGTTATTAAATAAAGAGTTATAAAGTATAAAACAATGTAAAACATTTACATAAAAAAATACACTTTTCTTGATAGTCTGCCGATCAAACCGCATTAATTATTTGTCCACTATTTTTAAACAAAATGATCAATTATCTTCAAATCACGCTGTAAGACAGTTAAATGTATCTACAATGTATGTAGATTAATATTCAGTAATGACAGTAATCAAATATCAACAAATATTTATAATTCAGTACATTTAACCCATTAACGCCCAAAAGAAACCAAAAACATGCAAAAGTTTTTTTTAATGAAATTAAACTTTTTCAATATTAAAAAAAATAACAATGTGTACTCAAGCGAGTAAATTCGGCAGATATGAAGTCTATTTTGTGTGAGACTGCTTTTCTGATATCATTTTTATTTAGATAAAGTCATGTTATATGTATATTTAAGTTATTTCATATGATTTGAACAAAATTCGAAATCACATGCTCTAGTTGGATAAAATATATTAGCATACCACGTACCTCTTTTCATATAAAAATTATTAATAACAATTAAAACACGTTTAAACACTTATGAAAGTAATAACGTTAACAGATTTTGTTTGTTGCACTTCTACCAACTGATTTTTAAGGAAATATTGTGAATTAATATTCATAGACAGCAGCACTAATTATAAAATGAGGTGTACACAAATGTGTACGGCGGGCGTTAATGGGTTAAGTTAAAAATGTTCAACACTGGGGTGTTATCCAAGACAGGTGCCAGTATTTTATTTTAACATTCAAAACAAAGGCTTCCGCGGTGAACTTAATACAAATATTAGCTTCTGGAATTATAACAGATTTGAAAAGTAAAAACAGAATTTAAATACGAAAAAATATATCAGCTTTAAAAGATCTTAACCCATCTAACAGTTACACCTTTTAATGTATTCAAAGAATTGAAAAGGCCGAGCTTAAAAATCATCTTGTTATCGCAGCTTTCCAGAATGTGAAGAAGCATGTTTTGAAACCGCCATCCATTATGGTGTATTATCGAAATACCTCGCCGAACGAATGGTTTCCTTATTGTCATGTAACAACAATGCCCTTCTCCTCACCCCACCTCACATAAACCCCTTATTCGCAACAGACCCTACTCCATACAGACGTCTATCATTCAAGGTTTCTGTACCTACTACAGAAACCTAACTATAATACTCATGTTCGCCAGTACCTTTTTGTTGAGATCAATAAAACCTATATATTTTTTTTATTCTTCGTGTTTTTTTTTTTTGTTGTGTTTGATCGATTTTTATTAGTTTCTTTTTTTAATTTGTCACTTTTTGAATTGAATGTAGGAAAAAATATATATCGGAGACAAATTAGGATACATTTTTTTGTAAAAAATAAAAATAGTTACTAGAGAAATTTTATTTCGCTTTTTTTTGGGAATATAAGAACTAGGAAAATTAGTAATTTTTGCTTAACTTATATTTCATTTATCAGGGTGGCCAGTTTCTGGAAAACCGGGAAAAGTCAGGGAATTTGGTTGGAAGTCAGGGAATTTTTTATAAAAATGCAAAAACCACACAAATTCTTGCAAATATTTCAATTTTATCTATGTGACCTTTTTTAGGTTTTTTATCTAAATTTTAAATATAAAAAACAGGGAAAACGGTAAAAATTCTCCTGGAAAACCGGGAAAAGTCAGGGAAATTTGTTCCAGAGAAATACTGGCACCTTGTTTATAATAAATTATTAATTTGGTCATAATTAAATTGAGAATTTAGATCAGGGGTTCCCAACCTTTTTTGCACGTACTCCCCTTTTCAAAGAATGACAAAAGTCATATACCCCTCCTTATTTGTAAATTAAAAATTGTAAATGACTTTTTTTAACTCTTTTTAAACTCTTGCATTGCATAAAAAGAATCAAATTTCAAAACATACAAATTTCCCATAGACTCCCTATAGATCCCTGGTGTACTACATACTCCTTTCAAACTTTCATAGACCCCCCGGGGAGGTCGACATAGACCACGTTGGAAAACCCCTGATTTAGATGATATTTTGGAAGATTTTGGAATAGGTACTAGCTATTACCCACGAATTTTGTTCACGTGGAATACATATTTCTGTTATGATAGTCGATAAAACAGGTTTTTAGTTTCACATTTGCACGCTAGATGTTACTAAATTAACCTAACTTATCGAACGTATAACAGTACACATGCCAGTATTTTTTATCTAATCAAAGTAGCCTATGACCTTCCTCAGAATGCAAGCTATCTCCCTGCCAAATTTCATCAAGATCGGTTCAGTGGTTCAGCTGTGAAAGGGTAAAAGACAGACAGAAAGGTTAGAGATAAAGAGACACTTTTGCATTAATGTCAGAAATAAAAGAAGATACTTTTATTTTTTTATATCAAAAAAATGCATGCACGAATACGAAAAATATAAGTCGAGTTCATATAGTTCAGGAGTTTAGACATTGATTAAAGTTGAATACAATTGTTATTTCAAATAACTACAATTTATTATGAATGATAATAATACAAAAAAAAAAAAACTACAATAAATTGAGATGTCGAAAAACTAAATAAGTAGAGAACGAATATGAAAGATATAAATCGTTCTTAGTGTACTGTAAATACATACAAAAAATTGATTTAAATGTTATTCAAATAGTTTCCCAAGACATAAGAAATCTAGACACGCTCTCTCATCGCGAGAGTTTCAAGTCACGCGAAATACAGGAGTTATAAATAATAATAACGTAAATTGTGTATACTATCAGTGAATAGGTGAATACACACACACAACCGCACACACATATATACACATACACATATACACAGACACGTATGACGTAATCAAGCTTAAGGGTTGGCAAGTGTTAGCGTGACGAACTTCTAAATCGTTATTAATTATATACAAGGATCTCGTGTTGTAGTTTTATTATGCATTATCTTAAAACGTGTTTATAAGTCTTCATGTTGGTGTACATGGTATTATTGGTAAATTGTTGGGAGAGCAGTACTGGTTAATGTATGACATTAATGTTGTAATTTATTATTCAAAATTGTGCAACAAATTGACAGTAGTTTGATTGAAATTAAATTCCATTTAACCCTCTTAAGCCATTAGTTCCCAAGGGTAGTCAATAAAATTAATTTGATGTTTTAAATGCATTTTATTACTAAATATATAGCTACTCAAATAACTGTTTTTTAATTTTTACAACAAAATGTTGGGAAAACAGAAGTTATTACTTAGTGTGGAATAGTTCAAAACAGTTTGTATGACGATGTTACCAGCAAAAAAGTAGGTAATTCATTCAATGAGATATTTAAAAAAATATTTTTAATGTTTTGTTTACGCAACGTTAGGAATTAATGGGTTAATAAGTAGGTACCATAGAACGAAATGAGTAGTAATGGATGGTGGTAGATATGTGTTATTCTCAGTTGTTAATTTTTATAATAGGTTTGATGTCAGTAACAAAGTATCATTGAAATTATGATTTTAAATAATGAAATATGAATTTTTATATTAAAAGTGAGATTAATATAATTTTTGTTAAAAAAAAAAACAATGCAAAATACAGCAACCGCCATATTAAATGGAACACCAATCAGAGCGATTGACGTCATACGTCAGTAAACGTCAGAAGTGATTGACTTTTATTTTAAACAAATATCAAATACTCTTACAAGATTATTAGGTACATACCTTATTTAAGAAGTTATATACTTTGGAATTCATTTTTAAAACACAAAATAATTAAATTATTGTCTAAATTGTTTACAGGGAGTGTGATGTAACAACTCTGAAATGTCATCTGCGAGCGTTTTAGCGTCAATTTCAAAATTAGTTTTAAAAGAGTCAATTTTTGCGATTAAACCTTACGTAAGATCATCATAGAATAGTTTGTTTTTTTTAAATTAGTCATCATGCCTTTTTGCGATTTCTGTGTAACTTTTGTATTATTTTTTGTTGGAAAAAAGTATCCGATTTTAAGCTCCTGCTAGCTGGTGTCATATTATTGCTTTTTGACTTCATAATATGAAAAAATAGGCCAAATATGGTAATTGTAATATAAGTTGTATGGAATATTATTTTATGTTCAATAATTTGATTAAGTTAAATAGTATATACACAATACACATGCGTTGTAACGTATAAGAAAGTTTCGAGGTACCAATTGCAGATATTTTTTCTATTGAGAAGGTAAAACAGAAACCTGATGTAATTGCAGAGAAATATAAAATTTTGAATGCAAGAAGCAAACAAAATGAAAAGTATAATATGTGTACATCTGTACCAACAATGTAACGTTTTATTTGTATATTGTATATTCTCATAATTTATTTTTTTCCGTTGCGCCGGTGTCGTATATAATTATTCATGCAAACAACCGTAATGCCATCTGCAGATGAGCACAGTTACCACTGGGACGGAAGTAGAACAAACAACATCCGGCACGTCGCGTATAAACAATATATCCCTACAGATCGCACTATTGCAATCCAGCAAAAACATTGGTGAGCTTCTAAAATATTTATTTTTCGCTCAGTTAGATTTTACACTGTTTGTTGTAAAAACTATGAACTCTGCTCTATTAACATTTCTGTTGGAGGCACTCGACTTGAAACTTGTGAAAAAAACGCCATCAAAAGAAATGAGAGATCGCTGTTAATAAAGTTCTATTTCAGACACATTTTTCTTTCTCAGTGTTTACAAAAAGTAATAATTTATATTATAGTGCTGGCAAAAAAATTTGCTCTTGGAAAATTATTTTCTGCATTTCTATAGATAAAAATTGTTTTATGCAAACATATCATTTTAAATTTGTATACATCGTATATCATTGTGTTTTATTTCTTGTCAAAAACTGAAATAATCAAACCAGTTTTCATTTTACCAAAATAAAAATATAACGTACCTAAGGCGGCTATTACACTATCAAAGAAATGTGATAAAATTTCTTTGATCAAAGAAATATGACAGTGTAATATGTCAACTTTTATAATATTTACGTAATATTTACCTTCATAATATTTATTTTATCATAGATAATGACAGTTTCTTATATTTAATCAAAGTTTCTTGACGGATAAATCAAAATGGCGACTGAAAAGTGTTCGTGGACAGTTTCGGTTACGAAATTACTTATAATTTAATAAATGATCAAATCTTTGTCAAATATGTATCTTTGACATATTTATTTGTTAGTGTAATAGCCACCTAATGTCTAAATTGTAATAATAATGTGAATATTTATTTAGTGAGTACAATACTGGACCATAATCCTAATACCGGTATTTCGGTATTTTTTATGTTCGAAACCGGGATACCGGTATTTAAAAAAAATATTTTCACTCGCCGAATTATCTTAAGTTACAAAAATTTAGAGAGAAGTATTTTTTTAAAATACTTTGTTACTTTATTGAAGAAACATGACACTTTTTAGTGGTTATGATAGAAATATTTAAATGTCGTATTTAAAACTCGAAACTACTGACTAAGAACAAGAGTATCAATATCAAATTTGTGAGAAAAAAAACATTACATATTAAATTTTTTTCTTACTTTTTAACAGTATATCTCAGAGTTAAAAGAATTGACGTCTTTTGTGATACAAAACTTAATTTTAGAAAAATTGTTGCTTAAGATAATCTGGAGGTAAGGGCTCGATATGTAATATTGCTTAAAAAAATACTATTTGAGCTTCTATTATTAAATTCTTGTATTATAAAGTAACATTGAAAGTTGTTACTTTTTTATTAAAAATAAGATATTTCCTAGAAAAATCTATCACATGTTGCTTACGATAATTTGGAGGTCGGGCTCGATATGTAATATTGCTTAAAAAATTTGTCAAGACATACACCAGTGTATGCCATAAGGGTTCCGAAGTATATACTACGTGGACTGTTTAGAGCCATTTACAGGTGCATATTTGAGTTAAAAATAAATATAAAAAATAGGATCATATTCTATTAATTCAGATCTACATTTTGACACCCCACAAGCCTAGATATGAAAATAAAAAAAAATTCCATGACGCCCCTTCCTATTTTTTCAAAATTTGAAATGATATTGTTGATTTTAGTATTTGTCGTTACTAATATTAGAAAAACCCCATTACCAATTTTTTTTTCAGATTTTTTGAGTCAGTATTTACCGAGCTAGAGAGGGGTGGACAAATTTTTGTTTTCTTGAAGCCCCCTGCAGGCGCCATTTTTAATTTAGAAAAAAAATAAAAAATAGTGTCATATTCTACTCACTGAGATCTACATTTCGACACCCCACATGCCCAGATAAAAAAATAAAAATAAAAAATGTATGACACCCCTCCCCTTTTCTCCAAAATTTGAAATGATATTGATGACTTTAGTATTTGTCGTTGGTAGTCTCACCAAAGCCTCATTACCTAATTTTTTTCAGATTTTTCGAGTCAGTAGTTACCGAGTTAGAGGGGAGGGGACACATTTTTTTTGCTTGGAGCCCCCTGTAGGCGCCATTTTTGATTTATAAAAAAAAATAAAAAATACTGTCATATTCTACTCACTGAGATCTACATTTCGACACCCCACATGCCGAGATAAAAAAATAAAAATAAAAAAATGTATGACACCCCTCCCTTTTTCTATCTATCTAAATTTCATGCGGTTAAGATTTTGAAAATTCATTCGGTGTTCCGCAAAATAATTTTAAAATTTAAAATCAATTTAATAATTTCACAAACCTCAACACTTTTTCGCAACATACGTTCTACCAAAAAAGAATAACCCAATCGCAAGTATGGAACAAAAGAGAGAAAAATATTTACATAACTACTTTTCTCGTTGTATAAAAAAGAGGTATATATTTACGATCGTACACATACATAAAATGTAAAGAGAACATACATAAGTTCATATTAAACAACAAAGAATAATATTCCTGTAGGATCTGTTTTTAGATTCAGGTAGAGCAGAAGAGTGCGCTAAACCTGTCACATGGTTTTTGGGGGAAGGAAACCGCGTCATATAACTGTCACGAACGGCCGCTGGGTGTCACTTACAGCGCCGGTGTATGTCAACCACTGTACCCTTTACTGTACCCTTCCACACACGCGAACACACGCACACACACCCACACACGCCTCCCTTCTCTACCTATCGTATTACATCAATCTGTGTATCCGAGAGGAAAAAAAATGTTACTGTTTGTATTCGTATATATGAATATTTTCAATTGCGAACTGATAAAATAAACAATTTTGATTTTCTGAGTATATATTTTATACCTATCGTCTCTTTCTGTTGTAAAGGCCGTAGCAGGGTAAGCATAGAAAAAGTGCCCCCGCGTATATTCTAATGAAATTTGGAGGTTATATACAAAAAATAATATTTTCTGAAATTTTCAGCCATTTTTATTTATATCTATAATTTTAATAAAAATTAATATTTTTTAATTGGTTTTATTTATTAAATTGAAAAAAAAAATGTTGTAGATATAACCAGGAGTGATCTGTAAAAAATATAAACTTCCAGAACCCATAGTATCTACCCGAAAAAAAATCTCAAAAACTATTAAATAAAAATGGCTGAAAATTTCAGAAAATATTATTTTTTTGTAACCAATTATAACCTCCAAATTTCATTAGAAAATACGTGGGGGCATTTTTTCAATGCTTACTCTGCTACGGCCTTTAAACAATCCAAATCTATTTTAATATATCAATCTCGTACAATAAAAACATTTAAAATTTTTGATTATTTATTTATGATTTTTTTCTCCGTGTGCTTAAACTATTGGACCAAACTTTAATATAGGGTATCTATCATCACGCTATCACTTAAAATAGCTGAGCAGTGAAATTTTTTTTTTTTTCTATTGATGAATTATATGTCGGCAGAATCTCTTCTAGTCCGACAGCTCAGTTGTGTTTCTATTGCTTTTTGTTGTTAGTGTCGTTTTTTGGTGTTTTTATTATTATTATAATTATTAATTCTTTTTTTTTGGAGGTTGATGGAAATATAAGAAGGATTGGGAGTTTGCTGATGGGCCGATCATAGCATATTTTTAAATTCCCGGGTACCACAGGGTCATATCAGCTTTTAAAATAGGTATATAAAAATGAAAAAAAATCGAACATTGATTTACAAATAATAAATACCTAGTAATTGAAAAAGTAATCAAAATGAATCAAAGGACGTTTCATTCCGGTTTCTATAAAATTCCGTATTCATTATCTACGTTTAATTTTTGTTTACTATGTCCAAGCAGTCTGAAGAAGTTTTGTAGTGCTGCCAAACTATTTTTTAGTAGTCAATTTTCATTTTTTATTCCGTTTGAATCCGGTAAACGTCATTCAGATTGCAAATTTACTATATCTTTTACGTTCAGATTCCGGAATAAAACAGAATGGTATTTCATACCGTTTGATTATTTTCTCAATTACCTGGATATAATAATATAAGCGTAAATAATTATATAAAATAAGCATGAAAGTTTTTTTAAAACAAATTACGACTTATTTTGTAACATAAATATATGTATATTTTTTTATACAACTACATATAAATTTTATTTCGCATCAAAAAACTTCAACTGATGTAGTAACAACATCAGTGAAACCAATTAAAACTTGAGCTCACTGTAAAATTTGTTTCTATATAACAAAAATAAATACAACCGATAACAAAGTAACTGAATATTTTTTTCGGAATTCCGATAGAACTTAACTTCGTTCAATGGAAATAATCCACAAAAGGGCGTCCTCCCAACATAGTGTTTATGAATATACAAGGAAAGTTTGTGTAACAAAACTGAACAATATTCCGATCATGGACAAAAAGAGGAGAGTGTAGTATGAAGCTCGTTAAAAATTTCCAAACTCTGGAAAATACAGCACAATAAAAACTCCAAGTACATACATGCATATCTATGTTGTATATAAATCGTATACATTTGTATGCACATATACTTTTTAGAATACATTGTAGGTACATAATGCATTAAAATACATACGAGCACTTTTGTAAGGATGTACTTGTGTGAAATATGCTAACATAACAGTTGTTTATTTATTTGTTTGTATTAGGAGTTCAGAAGAAGAATTAACTTTTTTTAAATACTAACCACCCATAAACTTATAGAATGTACTGAGCAATGGCTTCACAAAATTGACCACTCTCTTTAAGGGGCTATACCAGTGTGAACGCTGGAATTTTTAGGTCATTTTCGGAAATTTTTTGGAAGAAAATTACTCAATGAAATATTTTGAAAAATTGAGAATATATTTAGCTATAGAGGTGTGTTCCATAATTTTTTCACGTAAAAATATCGATATCTAAGCGACTTATGCGCTGTCTTCGGAGGTGCCAAAAAAAATCTCCTCCGCTGCGGCCATGATTCCGGACGATGGAGTAGTTGAAATTGAAAAATGAAATAATGTCGTTAAACTGGAAGGTATTTACTGTACGAAGAACTAGGATTTTCGAAAAATATCAAACTATAACAAAATGGCGTAGTTATGAAAAAAAGTCTGTTTTATTGCCTATAAAATGGTCGTATTTTTAATGCCAAATCGTCAATTTTCATCCAATCAAAAATATCCTAGTTCATCGTAGAGTAAATATATTCAAGAGTACTCAGTTCAAATTTCAAGTAAATCGAATAATTGCTCTGAGTTACAATGTCAGCAAATTTGAAAAATCTCATTTCGAGAAAAACGCATTTCATATCTATGAGCGGTCGCTCTTTAGAAGGCTGCTATTTAGAGAGTATTAGAGATACGGCATTGAAATTTTCACAGAATAGTCTTGAAACTATAAACTCTCCAAAAAGGCAAAAAAAATAATAGATTTTTTGAAAATTTCACACTGGTATGGCCCCTTAAAGTCAACTCCTGGGCATTTCATATCTGCGAGCGGTAGCTCTTTAGAAGGTTGCTGTTTGGAGAGTATTAGAGATACGGCCTTGAAATTTTCACAGAATATTCTTGAAACTATAAACTCTCCAAAAAGGCAAAAAAAATTAATTAATTTTTTAAAAATGTCACACTGGTATGGCCCCTTAAAGAGACAAAGCGAATATGTAGCCAACATAGGTGGGCACAGTTAATCGAAAAGTTAACTTCGTTAATCGTTAATCCGTTACTAAAAAAGTTAACTTCGTTTAACCGTTAAAGCGTTAAAATTCCGAAAATATAACGGAAGTTAAAGTTAACCGAAAATTTAACGAAAGTTAAAGTTAACCGAAAATTTAACGAAAGTTAAAGTTAATCGTTAAAAAGTTAACCATCCAAAATGTTTGAAGACCTTTTTTTACTATTTCGACAATTTTCTTATGTACTTTTCATCAAACAACCAATGTAACGGACTAAAGTTAACAAAAGTTAACAAAAGCGTTAACATTTTTTTGAGTTAACTTAAAAGTTAATCCGTTAACCATTTTGTTAACTTCGTTAATTAACGATTAACGGATTAACGAGTTAATGCCCACCTATGGTAGCCAATACCTGTATTTTTTCTGTAGGTCTGTAATGACTGCAAACCTGTGACGTGACCAATTAGAATTCTAGAAAGAGACAGGTATTGGCTACATATTCGCTTTGTCTCTGTCACACTTTTTTACCAGTATTTACTTCACAGTTGGATAGGGAATGCTCATTCCATTCTATAGATTAAACCAGGGGCTCCCAAACTTTTTTCTACATCGACCCTTTTTAAAATAATGATTTTTTTAATAGACCCCTTACATTTTACTTCCATGTTCGAAGAAATGGAAGTATTGTAATACCGTCGAAAAATCGTAACCGAGATGCGAGCAGATTCTGATTGTACTACCTTCAAAACGCAAAGAAAAGTTGATTTTCGCATGGCGGCTGTGCGTGTGTGTCTGGATGTAAAATTTTCTTTCGTTCACGATAACTGTTGTAAATATGCACCGATTTGAATTATTTTAGTGAGTACTCCAGACCTATTGATTTTGGTGCTAATCGGATTAAGGGTTTCGGAAATAATTCGAAATTTTGTACCATTTATTGTCTAAAAAGTTAGTATTATATCATAAACGTCTTGAAATAGCCATTGAAGGGGTGAAAGCAACTGACATTAGGATATTAGAAAATATTTATAATATAAAGGTGAGTTTTATTTTAAAAATTATTGTAAAAGATATTATAGAACATGGAAGTCATGTATGGTTCTCTTACCATTTTTTTTAGATTTTAGGAAACATAAATATGCTACTCAAAAGTAAAATTTTAAAACAGACTCCCAATAAACCTCTGGAATATTATACAGACTATAAGCCCTCCAGGGGTCCACCTGGACCCTGTTGGGAATCCCTGATCTAGATATTTTAATACTATTGAATAAAATATTACTGTGGTAAATAATTTTAAACTCATGTAAGAATGTAAATGTTTATTAAATTTTTTACATATTTTATAGTAAGTCAAAATATAAAATTAATAAATATGTTATTATTAAATTAGAACAAAACATGTCAAAATAGTTTCCGTTAAATAATCTAATAGACAAATAATTTAGAATTACAACAAATAAATATTAATTTAAATACAAAAACAATTAAAAAAAAATAAAAACATCAAATATTAAAAAAATGTAACAACAAATAATTAAGGTTAAGTAATATTTAAATGAACACAATAAGTATAACAAAATTAATCGGTTTCCTCTGTACTCTTTGTTAAATAAAAATCTTTTAGTGGTTTCAAAATATAACTAATAACTGGTACACTCCAAGCACGACCTAATAGTTGCTGTCTACGCCCTGCAGATAAATTCCCAACATCGGTGTAATGTGGTGGGAAACCAAATACTGTTTCTAATTCAGTTGTCCAAAGAGTATCTCCTTCGCCATCCATTTCGACAGGAAATAGCATCGATTTACCTGTAATTCAAATTAGAAATTAATATTTAATTACATACAATACACGAATATATTTTTCACAATAAATATAATTTCTAAGAAATGTAGGCAATACTTTATAAAGATAATACCTATACTTTTAACTGAGTATCTCACAAGCTAATATGAATAACTGATTTTATTTTCTAAAATGTACATTGCAAATAAAATAATAATTGGTACTTGTCTATTATAACCTCCGCAATTTGAAAAAAACTAAAATCACTAGGAACAAGAAATAATCAGTCTGTAGATAGGCAAGTGTCATGACGAAATCAACGCCAATATGAGTAAAGTTTGTACTATTAATTTTATAAGGTAATTATTATACATATAGGTATTCTGATGCTAATTACATTATGAGGTGAAAATTTAATCGTTTTAAATTGCAATTTTGGTAAGAGCAATCTATTGGGGCGAAATAGGGAGGTTAGTTTCTTTGTTAGGTTAAAATATACCTGACGAAAACTAACCATCCCTATACAAAACTCGATGTTGCCTCAATAGATTGCCCTAACCAAGGACAGTAAGAAGTTATCATTCAAAAATAATGAAAAATGTAATACTTATATAAATATGAATATTGAATTTAATAGTACAAACTTTACTCCCATTGCCACTGATTATCTCAAATAATACATGATACTTGCCTATCTATAGACCTGATTATGTTATGTTCCTAGTAATTTTAGTTTTTTTAAATTGCGGAGGTTATAATAGACAAGTACGTAATAATTTATTATTTACCTTGTCGTAAAGAATTAGATCGTGTAGTAACTGTTCTAATTTTATCAACGCAAGCAATCCTGTTACAATTTGGTGTTAACGAATCATTTAAAAATGATTGATCTTCAATTGGTATGTTTGCTCCGATACCTGGTATATTACCCCAAAAAAATCTTGGACGTTGTTGAGGTGAAAACCATTTTGCATCTATTAAAAATGGTTCACTTTCTAAAAATCTTATAATGATTTTTAATATTAAAAATTATAAATTAAAGTAAAAAGATTCTTACCTATTAATTGTGTTTTTAATTTCCATTGGCATAGCAGCAACATTTTCAAAAAACCAAAATAACTTTCGCCCATTATTCCCAAACTCTAACTGTTTTAGTATACGATAGAAATCAAAAAATAAAATCCCTGTACCAGTTGCATCTAAAAAACATTTTATATTTCTAAAAAATGTTTATAAAATATTTATAATACACTGCCATTCAAACGTCTTTAGACACCTGTGATTTTGAATGTAAATATACAGATTTCAGTCAATAAAAATTCCCAAAATAGCGAAAAGAATATGTTTACTCGCAGTCAAAATAGTTAAAAAACAATTTCAACTTGAGTAAACCTGACCTTTCAGGTATATAATTCAATCATTATCCTTAATATGGAAAATTGTGTATTTTAGATATGTTAGGATTATTACAAAAGTTGTAATTAAGTACTCTTATCAACATTTAACATTTTTGCAGTTTTATATTTACAATACGCAAAAAAATGAGTGTCCAAAGACTTTTGCATGGCAGTGTATATTTTTACCATAAAGTCCTTTTCTAGCAGGATTAACTAAACTGAGATCATTGCAAGGAGATCCACCAATTAATAAATCAATTGGTGCTAAATCATTTATTTGACTATTTGTTAAATCTTTTATATCTCCAAGATGTTGTACTCTATCGCCAAAATGTTTCCGAACAACATTTATAGCATCAGAGTTTATTTCAGACGATGCATACAATTCAACATCTATATTTAATTTGTCTAACACAATAAGTCCTGAAATATGTAAATGAAAATTAATAAATATTTTTGTACATAACTGATTGAAATAATATTAAGTGATATTTATTTGAAATATATTGTATTACCTGTTCCGATACCATCAAATAATGACAAGACACGGATAGATTTCTTTGGAGTCGATTTATCTATCTCAGGGCATGGAATTGTTTGATAATTTGTATGGAACAGTTTAGAAACCTAAAAATAAAAAAAATAAAATCATTTATTTTGTTTGTAATAAATTATGTAACCAGGATTTAAGTTTGCTAAATCTTTTTTGGTATTTAAGGTTATTTGATCATTAGAGCAATGTATAGATAAAAATCTTAAATTTTAATATGTTATTTATGGATAACTCATATATTTTACTAATTTTTATTTAAAATATTAGACATATGGTTTTTGAGTAATTGGATATAAAAAATAGAGTTTTTACACACGATAAATGAGAGAACTTGCTGAAAGTGCTCTATATATTGAAATTCTACACAATTGGCTATATAGAGATGTTTTAAAAACTAATTATGCAAAACTTCAACCCTTTTAAATACTATAAAAGTTATAAAAACAAATATATCCACGTGTAATTTATTCAAAATAATGAAATAATGAAAAACTAGCTCTGCCATTACAGCAAATTAGTAGATGTTTTTATTATATACTGTTTTGTCTATTTCAATTTTTAAATTAAATTAAACGTTTTTTACTTTTAATAGTTAACAAAGTAAAGTATTCCATTAAATGTAGGTACATGTGTTCTGAATATAAATTAAAAACAAAATTTGTCAAAACCAAATATTTTTTACAGTGTGCTAGACGTATAACCATAATGTCTAATTTTTTAAATTCCTTTAGATATAATTTAATAGTTTTTTGTCAAGACTCTCAATTTTTGTTACTATTAAATGATGTGAAACTTTTAAGGTATAAGTAAAAAAAATAATAAAAAATAATAATAAATAATAGGGTATCGATTTTTTTATTCCAGATAGTTGACACAGTTTATGTAATAAATGAATAAACGTAGACAAAACATTAATGATTTGTGTAGGCGTCATTTAATTTTTATCACGATTTATTTGATTTTATAACATCAAAGTTACGTTAGTTAAAATTATATTTTCAGAATGAAAATTTAGCTGTTAATAATTTTACATGCCAATATCTATAGATATATGGAAAATAAAATTTCTATTAAAAAAATCCAATTATGATATTGAAAAATGTCATTTTAATATCCAATGAAGGAGTTAAAAATTTAAGTTAATTAATTTTCATATATAATTTCATTACTCTGTTCACCCAGTCTTCTCGTCTCTTCAAATTTCCATTAATTGAATTATCAGGAATATTTTCACATAAAAAACAAGGCCATGGGCTACGTTTCAATATTTTTTCCTTTGATCCACTGGGAGTGAGGTTTTCAATACATTTATTACAGTATACTCTGTAAAAAATATAATTATATTTTGTAATAACATATTATATCGGTAACCAACAATTTATAAAGATTTATTAAATTTAATTATATAATAATATAACGGTTATTTTTAAAAAACCTATAAATATAATATAATCTTTTCTATCGCTGGTAATAATTAATTTGAAAATTCATAAATATTTTACCTGCCACATGATCGTTCATCACAGACTGTCACTTCACCAGAATGACCACATATTGCGCAATAACACTAAAAAATATTTTGTTTTATTATATTTGATATCATAATGAAATAATAACTTACATTTATTCCATCGTTTCCAAAAGCATACATGGTACATTTTATACGATCCTAAAAAAATTTCAGATTTTAAATAAATATATTTTTTATTTTGTTTATTAAAAATACATGCTTATCATACCTTACATTTCCCACATACAGAGCCATAGAATAGAGGATGATCTTCAAGATCATTTGTATCACTTGACAAACAGCCGATACAAATACTTGAAATTTCAATTTTACCAGTTTTTAAATTTTTAGCAGCATCTATTGAAAATATAACAGTAAAAAAATATTATTTTTTTAATAGTTTAAATAAAAATACAGTGAAACTTGAATAAGTGGGACTTGGATAAGTGGGAAACTTATAACTGGAATTCATACTGAGGTCGTGTGACTTTGGCACCAAAATACCTGTATTAGTGAGACTTAAAAAAAATGGAATTTAATTTTTGGATTTTTTTCGATTATTACCTCTATAACTGGGACACGAAATAATATTGAAAAAAAAGTATGTAGGAAAAAATCTATATAACTGAGACAACCAATTGGATGAACTTGGATATCTGGAAAACTGGATAAATGGGATACCTCTTTAAGTGGGATAAAATAACTGGTTCTTTGAGATTCCAGTTATACAGGTTTCACTGTATATACCTTTTTGCATTTCTGTTAGATCTTCTTCACATGAGGAATTTTCTTCATTTTTTATTCTAAATTTTTCTAAATCTTTTTTTACTATTTCAGGTACACCTTTAATTAAAATAAATATTTAATAAATAAAATAAAAATAATACTTATAAGTCTTTCTTACTTAATACTGATGTATATTTCTTCTTTGAGTATAATAATTCTAATTCTGAATTAGCCCAATTAATACATTGACTTTCTGTCCATTTTTCTGAATCAAGCGATAGCAATTTTGCATATTCCTGTAAAAATAATCATTAATTTATTAAATTATTCCTTGATATCAATTTTTAATACTTTTTCTTAACTGATTCATAATTCCATTACTAGGAATAATAAACAATAACTAACTCATTTTATATTCTGGATGATTTTGTTTTTATTATATTATTCCTGGATTTATTAAATTAAATTAATAATATTTTATACTATAGTCTGTTTCATTTATTTTTGCAGTGGTTGTCGTGGGATTTGACCGTACGATACACGATTCGTACCGTCAAATCCCCATTAACTACTGCAAACTTAAATGAAACAGACTATAGATACCTTTATAGCTAGACATACTCCTTGATTCCAAATTTTCTTATTATAATTTGAAATTTTCTCTGTTGAATATTTTTCAACAAAACATTCAGAGAAGTTGCAAATATGTTCTGTCTTTACTTCAGAAACCCTGGAATCTCCCCACCAATAAACCCAAACAGAACCTGGCACAGCTGTACGTAATCCTGCATCAGATCCACGCACTACAATTGCTGTAAAAAATATCAAATTTAATAATAATAATAAAATTAAAACAAATCACAAAATGCAATTTCACAGTAGTAGTAATAAAAAATACCTTGCCGCATTATTTATTAACGATAGTACAGAGAAACAAAGTTTTTTTAGAGGTTAGACCCCTCCCCCCCCACCAAATTTGTCAAGATACATTATTAATTTAATAATTACAACAAAAATCACCCCATTTTTTTCTGTACACGCCACTGATGTCGGGTCAGATAAAAAAAATTCTCTCACGATTTACAAGATGTCAAATCGTTATAAATTTGCACTGACAAATTAGAGCAGTGGTACCTAATAAATATATAATAATGTAAACGTTATGCGTTCTATGATGTATACATATCACCACTGCTTTTAGATGGCTGATTTTTATTTAACGCGCACGCGTTAAGGTCTTTCATATATACTTACACCACAAGGTATATAAAGACAATGTAGCCTCATCAGCTTCTTGACCAATCAGCGATGGCGCGGGAATTGACGTCACCACGAAGACATATTCAAATGTTATAAATGTATAATTGAATATAAATTACAAAAAAATTCTCTATTTATTCTTGTTTACGTATTTTTGATATTTTATCAACACATGCAAAAAAAGAAGTATCAATTCGACATTCCAAAATCATAAAGAAGCTGTTTCAGACAATTTGATCTTCTCGGGCGTCATTTTAAATGTTCTTATGTTATCAATACGTTCTGTGATTCTGACAGCTTTTAATGATTTTGCAATGTCGAATTTGTACTTCTTTGATTTTATATGTTGTTAAAATATTAAAAATACGAAAACAATAATAAATAAAGACATTTTTTGAAAATTTATATTCTATTACACATTTATAACATTTGAATATGTCTTCGTGGTGACGTCAAATCCCTCGCCAACGCTGATTGGTCAAGTAGCTGACGAGACTACCTTGTCTATATACCTGTCATTTATATTTAATACCCCGCAGATAGCGTTAGCGCTTACGATTAGCTTTTGCTTCAGAGCAAATTCTTTTTGAAATTTATCATAAATCTTTACTCATAAATCAGAATTAACGATAAACTTCTATGTACAGAGGTAATCTACATAATAAAAAAATATATATGCTTCTGTGGTATGTTCGTATGTATTATAAAATATCAGTAATGATTTATAGGAAGTCTTTTTTTAATGTGTCAACATATATTCATAAAACGTGTACATTAACAGTCAATACTTTACATATATTTATTATCTTATCACAAACCAAATTTTATAATCAGTAGGCATATCGTATGTATGTGTATCATATACAAATGTTAATGTCCGCTTTATTATTGAACATGTGTTTGCTGTTCTAATTGAAAATAATATCACGTAATAAACAACAATAAAAAAAATAAAACGACTGACAATAATGGCTAAAGGAAATTATTAAAGAATTGATTTAAATTTTACGTGATTGTATTTTAATTTTATTATCTTACATTGAATCTGTGCGAAATTAGCCTCCCTTTTGTTGAAATTCAAATTTTTGAAAGTTGTGCTAAATTGTGCTAGACTTTTACTACATTGTTCCAAAATATTTCCCCCCTAAATTAAAAACAACCCCAGTCTGACACGTTAATTCGTTCGAAATTAAAAGCTACAAAATGTATTTTTTTGTTCTGGGGGGCCGAAAAAATGATCTTAGGGTATTGATGTTGTGGAGCAATGTTAGGAGTAACTAGCAAAATTTAGCACACTTTTCAAATATTTGAATTTCATTAAAGGGGGGGGGGGAGGGGCTAACTGCACACATTGTTATAATTATTTTAAATAAATAGGTAATTATAACAATTTTATTATTTTATTTTTGTGCATATATACTTTACGGTCATCTGTATACAGTGACGTAGTTAGGGAGGGGATTAAGGAGATCAACCCCCCCATGAGCGTTTTTTCAATAATAAATACATCTAACAATAAATTAAGAATATAACAAATTTTTGTATTTTACACCACATTTTTATAATAAAAAATATAACATTATGAGATTTAATACTAGGTCATAAACCCCCCCCCCCTCCCCCCATCGCAAAAAGCTATATACGCCACTGCCTGTATTACCTATATTAAACACCTTTATTTGAATTTAAAATTTTAGAAAAGCATCAGTTAAAAACGAATGCAATAATTAGCGACGCTAAAATGATAATTAAAAAATAGTTTTACTTACCTGGCCACCAAGGATATCTGCTCATTTTAGCCCAAACAAATGTCCCATTGGTAAAACTTCCTAATTTTCGATTTTTTGCAGGTGTAGCCATTTTAGAAACAACACAAGTACAATACGTATCACTGTTTAATAACTTCGATTGTTTAAATTATTAAGCTAGACTAAAATAATACAAATAAATAAATACTATGTCAAAAAACTAATTTTATCTTATCTCTGTTTCGTTTCGTTCGTATGATAATACTGATTAATAATTGAAATGAATCATTAATATGTGAGTAATGCTATCAACTTCAACACTCGCAGATTTAAGTGTACACACTACAGAACTAACCACGCAAATGAATAAGGATCGGGTAAGTATAGACCAAAGTTCAATAATATTTGAAAAATAAAATAGCCACATGTTTTACATCTGGTACACTCGCAGCATATCTATTGTTATTTATCAGTGTTAACTTTTTGTATATATTAATCGAACTGATATTATTTGTTTACTTTATTTAAATACTGTAACATAACCAGTAGCGTACAAAGAAAAAAATTCGGGGGGTAATTTTTTTTTAAAATATATTTTTTATGTATTAAATTATGTATATTCGCAAATTCGGGTAGTGAGGGGGGGGGGGGGTAATGCTTGCCCCTCTTCCTTAAGATGCATGAGTAATAAATATATTTTAAAAAGTTTAATTTTCTGTTATTAATTTGATTTAAAAAATCGTTTTTTGTAATGTATTAAATTTTCTTTTTATCTGTAAATTATGTAAATAATTAATTTAATCTAGTAATTTGTTTATATATTTGTTTAAAATAAATGTTATTTATTACTATTTAGTTTGTTTATTTTAATTTTTATCAGCACTACAATTTATTAATTAATTTATCAGTAAATCAAATTTATTTTGTTTATAAAAGGAGAATGGGGTCGCAACGGTCTCAGGGCATTTGATAATATTAAAGTTGTAATGGTGTTAGTTATATATATTAAAAAAAGTTTGTCTGTATGATCGTACCAAGCTGAGATATCAATTATTCAACTTATTTGTTAATTTTTCAATGTACCTATCAAATTTATTTTGTTTATAACAGGAGAAAAGGTTCACGATGGTCTTAGGGCGGGCAGTTGAAAGTTTTATGACCGGTATTATAAAGGGGCTAGCAAAAATTGCTAGCTTGTAAGCACTCCTAATGAGGTATTAATTTTTTGATAGTTTCTATAGATTTGGTATGTAATTTAGAGCAGTGATACTTCAACGTATTATAACACAATTGGTGACTCTGACTGTACAAAATAATTGACATAATATCACCACTGTTTTAATACTGTTGTTAGTGTTTATATACAACGCGTGCGCGAAACTTGTCAAAGTCTTTATGAAACTCCAAGTTTGATATCTCATTTGAGAGTGCTTGCTAGCTAGCAAATTTGCTAGCTCGTTTATGGTACCAGACATTAAAGTTAATCAAATGACCTTTTTATCAATTTAGTAAGGATGATTTTCGAAATTTTCGATCCCCCCCCCCCAATTTTCAACAATAGAAATTGGTTTTATTTAAAGTATTATAATTAATAATTAGGGAAAAGGCTTATGCTTTATATCTAAGCAAAATATTTAAATACCTATAATAAGTATGTAAAAAAAATGGACATTGTTAAAGTTGAGCTGTGGCTACAACAATTACTAAACGTCATATCCAAGTGCTGCAAACGATTTTATAAAGTCTCTCTATATGCAATTCTATTATGTATATGTATATTATATATAAAATGCTTTGTTCTCTAAATGTGCACTGTATATTGTATATACGCCAACGGCAGTATTGTATAGGTACAGTGATTTAAAATAATACCATATCAAGAATCTGTACAAATGTCTCCATATATGTAAGTAATAGTTAAATGTAATCATAATACTGTGTATACCTACTATATATACTGTAATGTAATTGAAACCGACAAAATCGTCGAGTAAAAAATTCTACACTATCCGATTTTTTATCAAGTTTAAGGTAGTTGGTCCGTAAACATTGTTTACGTCAGATGTTGTTTAAATTGCACAGGAATATTCCCTAGATTAATATCTGGAAAATAGCCCATTTTTATAAAAATTGACCATCTCAAAGTCATGAAAAACGATTTCAAAGTTTATATTTTTACATCAACGTAACGTTTTATTAGATAAAATTTAAACGAATCGTCAGTTTTCCATAAAAAACTGACATGTTGTATATTTATATGAAAGAAAACATTATACAAAAAATTAAAATTATTGACCATCCCGATATTAATATTTAACCAATTTAGTATTGTTGATAATGTGGCAACAACGTATTCATTTGATTATAGTAAAAAATACGCGAAATAATGAAATAATTTTTTACAAAATATGATAAGTGGATTGAAGGGAGATATAATCAATTTCATTAATTATTAATATATTCTGTGGTAGCTTAGATCATAAAATATAATCATCTGACAAGTAGTTAATAGTAGATAATGTACAGCGTTGCCATGATCATTTCTCTAAATTAAAAATATGTACTCATGGCCTAATGTGATCACATTATGATGGACCAACTACCTTAAAGAAATTTTTGTTTCACTAGAAAAAAATCAAATTTCTGAGTTCAATATCATTTTTTTCATAATCCTGAATTATGTTTTAAATATATATTTTTTAAATATTAGAAAATATAATAGTATACCGGACAATCCCGCTGAGAAAAAAATGGGTAACATGAGGTAGAATCACATTTAAATATTCAATAAAATCATACATCTATGAGGGATGTAGGATGAATTTCTAATGGCGAAAAAAGGGAGGTTGTTTGCGTATATATTCATTGATACAATTTGACCCTTCCTTGCACGGACTTGCCCTAGGCGAACTATGCATTTGGCATTTTCACTCACTCAAACTAAAAGGGCAAATCTAAGTGGAAGTTTACGGTAGACTGAGCAATATTTTATTTTTGCTGAGCTCAATTGCTTACATCACATGGTTTAAATTAAAATAATTAAAAGGTATTATAATTCCATATGTATGAGTGCTTGTATTTGACACTCTTTCACAGAGAAAAATATATTGGATTAAGACAATCCTTGTGTCAATAAAAATCGAAAACAATATTATCATTGCAGAGAAAAATAGAATCGATTTTTTAATAAAAATTAGTTACTGATTAAAAATTTCAATTTTGTATAAAAAAATACTATCAGTTTTTAAATGGACTGTCAATTGAGTAACTTCTACAATCTCCATTGTAATTTTTATAATACACTATTTTTACAATATTCGTAAATATCATTTACATGATTTATTCAACTAATTATTTGTGCTATACATATTATTTCATTTCAATTAAAAGACAATACAATAAATACCACGATTGTGTAAAGTTAATAATATTAATAGTATATATTTATTGGTACAACAAATTAAACTATATATATATACCAATTATATAGATTTCGATCCTGCACGCAAAAATTACTAACTAATATAACTTTAATAACAAACACGTGGCCTAGCAAAAATTACAATATTTTGGACCATTTCTAGATTTCTACGTCAAATAGTAATATTTCATTAAAAATTCAGTACTTGTTATCATATTGCACCCCCGCAAAAAAGTGTCACAACTCAAAAAATGTAGTTTTGAGGAAATAGGAATAAATGAAATTATAACAATTTAGGTAAATCAAAATTGTAACGGTAGTATTGGAAAAGGACTGATACACAGTATTAAATTTAAATATTTCAGTATTCCTGAAATGTTTGAAAAATAGTAAAAATGCTTAGTGATTGAGTATTTAAAAAAAAATGTGACATTTTTTTAGAATATGCTAGTTTTGTCGGTAGGTTCACGAAGTATATTAATGACAATTTATTAATAGAAAAATATATAGTAATTTGGAATCGTTCTACATATTTATCTCAAATACGACATTTTTTTAGTTGTGACACATGGGGGTGCGATATATTTTTCTCCGTGTAAGTGGGCTCTCACGCCGGAGCAATATATCAATTAGCAACTTATAACAAGCGATATTATTGCTATCGGTCAATATACTTTGAATCGGACATATTGTCTCACACCAAAGCAATATGATATCGCTATATTGCTAGTTTCTAATTGGTAGTTACATTATTGCTATATTGCTCCGGTGTGAGAGCCCACTAAGAAAAAGAAACATATGTCACGTCGTTCATAACTACAATACCTAATTACCCCATACATAATTTTATTAACAACCTACATTCAATGCATAGTCAGTAGTACATTCGTGATTACGGAAACGAATGATTTCAGTAAATAAATCTGCAATCTGAACGCATTGGACTCTTGCTAATTCTCAAATACGGAAGTAGGACCTTCCGGCATCAGGCATCTCCACAACAAGTCGGCATTAGAGATTTTTCTACAACCATGATTACCACATAAATCAGAGCGTTACACAGTTCCGGCGCAGCTGCGTCAACCAACGAAATAAATCAAGCGAGCGTTGTGCACAGCCTCCCCTCCCCCCACCCTTTGCGACCGACACCCATTCCGTCAACCCGTCACAGCCCGTGCGGTACTCTATCCTTGTGCACCAACAACCTTTTACCCGAGCCCACCCAACACAGTCGTCTGTGTCGTCTCGGCGTTAGATCCTCCCCCCCACCCCCTTAAGGTCCCTTAAACCCTTCGTTCTCTAACACCCATCGCGGCACCGAAATTAATATTTCTGCGGCCGGTTTCACGCTCTGACTTCGCCGCAAACCTCAGAGATGTTGTCGGATCAAGACGCTTGCGAGGTTACAAATTAAAACAATATCAAGGTAATTATGACGTTACTGATACTATTATTAAATGAGCTAATTATAATTCATTCATACACACACACACGTTTTCATTCATTCAAATAAACAATTATGTATATTAATTTAATTAATACAATCCCGTTTCATTTGTAGTATTATATTTATTTATAATAATTTTGGTACACAAACAATATTAATTTAAAACATTTTTTATTAATTACTATCTTTTTTTTAAATAAAAACGTAAAAGGCAGTATTGAACAGTGTCGTAGCCAGAATTTTTATTAGGGAGAAGGTAATATAAAATAATAAAACGGGCAAGTGCTTGTTGGGCACACACATGATAGGGTTCCGTAGTTATTCCTACTACGATTTATAAAAAAAGAGTATTTCAAAATTTTCGTGACCGAAGGGTTAAAATCAAAAAGTCATTTGGCTTTTATTATTGCATTTTAAGAGACCTATCAAATGACACCCCACTCAATGGGGTAAATGAAAAAAATGTGACTTCACTTTTCAATCTATGATAGGGGGGTCCAAAATATTTTTGACAATGTTCGTTATAATTTTCAGTGAAAGTATACTAATTAAAAGCTACATTCTGAAATTCTTTCAGTTTTTTTAAATTGATAGTTTAGAAAATAGAGGGGGGGGGGGCGCTTTTTTTAACGACTTTAGAGAGCAAATACATCGTGATTAAAGGGTTAAAATCAAAAAGTTCTGATACATTTTTTGTTGCATTTTAGGAGACCTTTCTAATGACACCTTACTCAATGGGGTAGGTGAAATTTTTTTTAAAACACTTCATTTTATGGAAAGGGGGCCTAAATTTTTTTTTACAAAAATCTTATCATTTCTGTTTTTGGGTCATTAATCTACGACCGTATACCAAATTTCATCATATTATCTCAAAATTTTTGAAGACGGACGGACGGACGGACATGGAGAAACTATAAGGGTTCCTAGTTTTCTACGGAACCCTAAAAATTGACAATTGTTTTGAATTTAATTAACCTTTTGTTCTCTTTATTTATTTAAATGTCCGGTTCCATAAAGGGACTAGCAAAATTTGCTAGCTTGTAAGCACTCTCAAATGAGGTATTAATTTTATGATAGTATCTATGGATTTGCTATGGAATTTAGAGCAGTGATACTTCAACGTATTGTAACACAGTTGGCGACTCTGACCGTACAAAATAATTATCATAATATCACCACTGTTTTAATACCTACATACAATGCGTACGCGAAACTTGTCAAAATCTTCATGAAACTCCAAGAGAACTGTCATGTATGTTTGATACCTCGTTTGAGAGAGCAAATTTGCTATTCAATTTAAAAACCAATTTTACCTGAAAGGATAAAGTTTTTTATTATAGATTTTTTATCCTTATGTATCTACACTCATCACTCTACACAACGACGGCATCGGAAATTCAACCGTTCTTCCAAACGACAGCTAGAGGGGCCCCCACCATCATACCGACTTTAACGTTAATTGGTGAATTAAAATTTCACGCAGAAATATAACAGTCATGATAGTATTATAGTGGGGATGGGGGAAGGTCGTTGCATAGAACGTTCGGTCAGTCGTTGTATGGAGTGGTCGTTTTATAGAGTGGTGAATGTCAGTTAAAAAAATGATATCTTTAGTCAAAGATATTTTCCAGTCAAATGAGATTGTAATTACTCCTCTATGTATTTAAAAAAAAAACATCTGCATAGATTAATAATATCGATTTCTTGGTTATCTTTGAAAGATTTCATTAAAAAGCAGAGTAATTTTGAAGAAAGACATAATTTATATCCTTTGCTGGCACAAATTAAATGCTGTAGAGGCAAGCTCGACTTCTTCTCAATAGAATACGTATATCAATGTAGCTACAGACCGATTATTTTCTCGAGACCAACAATGTATAACGTTGCACCATTAGATGGTTTTATAGTACACTATTTTTATTGAACACATACATTAAATACAAATAGAAGTAAATCAAGTGGTATTTACTCATTTTGTCGTTGAATGTATGTAAGCAGTAACGTATAATTTAACTTATAATGTATTAAAGGACTCCGCAGAATCCTTATGGGAAAGGGGTTTCGGTCAAACTCTTTGAAACTTTGGATTATGATAGTCTTTGATGAGTAAATCAAAAGTGTCAATGGGCACTAAGTCCTAAAAACTCAAACTTTTAAGATATAGCCCTCTGAAGTTGGGAATCATGATTGTCTTTAATTTACATTTTTTTTTTGTAGAGCCTTAAGTTTCGCTCAACTTTTTGTATGTGTTCCCAAAGACATCTATAATCGATTGCCACCATAAAAAAGTCAACTTTTCAATTCATTGAGAAATGACAACACTTAAATCTTATTGTTTTTTTTAATTATAAACAAATCCAATTGTTTTATAATAAAAAATTGGTTTATAATAAAAAAACGTAATAATAAGATTTAAGTACTGCCATTGGTTAAAGAATTTAAAAGTTTACTTTTTTATGGTGACAATCGATTATATAAGTCTTTGGGAACACATACAAATAGTTGTGCGAAAATTAAGGTTCTACAAATTTTTTAATGTAAATTAAAGGCGAGCATGATCCCCAACTTTAGAGGGCTATATCTTAAAAGTTTGAGTTTTTAGTACTTAGTGCCCATTGACACTTTTGATCTACTTATCAAGGACTATCATAATCCAAAGTTTCAAAGAGTTTGACCGAAACCCCTTTCCCTTAAGGATTCTGCGGGGTCCTTTATCAAAGTTAATATTTGTTTTTATTCACATGATATTCATTTAAATAAAGGGGCGTCAATTCATTATGTGAGGTGTTTTTCTTTGAATTTGAACCCCTCCCCCCTGAGATTTGGTAAAATGTGGTAAGACCCCCCCTCTATCAAGTAAGATTAAAAAATATTATCTGTAATAATAATATATTTTCTTTGAATTAAAAAGATGAAGTGAATTTTTCAATGTCCCCCAACTCCCTTTAAAAGAGATTCGATGAAATTTTGCTGAACCCCTCCCCCCATTTTGACCTCAAATAATTAATGGATGCCCCCTAAGTATATCTATTACATTTTTCATTATAAAGATATAAAATATATTTTTTCAGGGTTCTGTACCTCAAAATAAAATAAAATAAACTCTTTTTGGGTCAGTTTATTTAAAAAATTGATATTATAGTCTATTTCATTTAAGATTGCAGCGGTAGCTAGCATAGGAAGCATAATACGCGCTCCTGATTGGTCGAAATGCCAGATAGATTCACAATAACACAATTTTCACTAACGCAATACATCATGTTGCCTTGGAAATAATTGCAATTAAATTCAAACTGTCAGATTAGTTAATCTACAAATGTATGTATTTATACAGTTGATATTAGGATATAAGAAAACTAATATTTATGACACAAAGTTGAATTTTATTTCTTGTAAATTCCATTAAAAGTTATATGACAGTTCAGATATGTCAAAAATTACGTGGTTTTGAAAAAATGACTGGTCTGACGTCAAGAAAAAAAAACACTATTGAGTATTTGCAACAATCCGTAATAAATTAAATGTGAGTTATTTCCCGTTTTGCCAAACAAAAAAATCACAGCATAAAAACTATAATTGTGTTGAAAATAAAATTTAGCCTATACTTTGTATGAAGGATGAATCTAAATATCCGCTTTTACTACTTAATATATGACCGGTCTGCATTTTAAAAAAATACTCTACAATGATCAATCGAGCTTACAAATAGCGATATAAGAAGTATTTTCGCAAATTTTATTTAATATTAAAATATGTAATTTTATAAAACATATTTTAGTGAAAATCCATATAATATAAGTTCGATTTCGATGTTTAAGTGCGGCACATGAACATATGTTGTATCATTATATTAATTTACTGTAATAAAAAAGCTCGCTTCGACATAGAGTACGTCCTAAAAATGATATTTTATCAACAACCCTATGCTATCCAATAGCATCCAAACAAAGTCCAGTTTGTTGTACCTTGCGTCATTATTACTGTGGCGGGGGTGTCGTCGGCCGCACAATACGGAACTCTACAAGCACAGGACACGTACTTACCGTCGGCACGCTCGCCTTTTTTATTACATGTCGCTTTATGAATATTTTATTATGTTGAACACATAAAAATTCCGGTTCGGTAATTTCATTTGTAAAGGTGGATGTTTTCTATTGTCGCATATCGGGGCTTGTGGTGGTGGGTTTTTTTTTGTACAAGGAATACTCATTCACGCAAGTTTGTTATAAGCGAGGAAGGGAACGGTTGTATAGCATTCGTTATATAATACGTTATACTCGTTCGTGAAAATTATATCATGTTTAAATACGAAAATGTGTAAAATAAATAAATATATGTAGGATGCCTTAATACACTTTATTAAGGGGTTACATACAGTTAGAATTTTCAAAAAAATTAATTTTTTTTATTTCATTTTCGTAATGTACATACTTATATGTATTTAAGTACACACACAGAAAATTTCAAGTCAATCCGGCGATTATATTCGAAGTTACACGCATATTTGTAAAGACGTCTCAGAGCGTGTGAAAGTAGGAGGCTGGAGTTAAGGGGTTACATACAGTTAGAATTTTCAAAAAATTTGATTTTTTTATTTCACTTTCATAATTTACATACTTATATGTATTTAAGTACACACACAGAAAATTTCAAGTCAATCCATACAGTTAGAATTTTCAAAAAATCGAATTTTTTATTTCACTTTCGTAATGTACATATATTTAAATACACACACAGAAAATTTTGTAAAGACGTCTCAGAGCATTTGAATGTAGGAGGTCGGAGCGGCAGCGCATTTTTCTCAAATCTGTGTTTTTAAAGTCGGTGACCACGATTCCTCGGAAACGGTTGATCCGATCAATCTCAAATTTTAACAATTTTCTTAAGAATATTTTTTAGTATATAATCGAAGGTTTTTTCTCACCGATAAATATTATTTTTTTTTGAGAAGCCGCCATTTTGTCAAAAAAATTTATTTTGCTTATTCCTTCGATTAAGTACAAAATTATACATTACATTAAAGAAATCCGTTTGGGTTTTTTATTTTAAAAGATGCACGTCCAAAGATATCGTGGTCACCGCAAGGCACCTTTTTTGAGAGAACCTCCTGGAGAACAGCTGTAGCAGCTTTCGAAATTATTATTTTTACAAATAAAAAATGTTAAAATACAATTAAAAGTTACCATAATATGTGTACAAATTTTTACATTAATAAATTAGTTTCACATTTGCACGCTAGATGTCATTACACCAAAAAAGTATTATCTTCGTGCGTATAAATGCCACACACTTATGAATTTTTCGGGATAAAAAGTAGCCTATATTCTTTCTTGGAATTTAAGCTATATCCCTACCAAATTTCATCAAGATCGGTTCAGCGGTTTAGCCATGATAGGTAAAAAGGTAACAAAGACAGACAGAGACATTTTCGCATGTATGGTATTAATATATAACATGTTCTTTTTTCAAATGGATACAAGTTAGAAATTGATCTAGTGAAATCAAGTTGGATGAATTTCTAACTTATCTCAGTCGTTTTGGCTTCTGAATGACTGATATCAAAAGAAAACTTCATTTAAGGAGGTTCTTGCGCTACAGTACTATCAAAAAGTTACGTTCATAATACCATAATAAAATGTCAATTTTCAAAATCTATTATTTTCATAACGTTGTGATAGAAAAAAAATTATTTAAATATCAATAACATTAATTTTTCATATAAATTAATTCTAATCTAGGATTTAATTCTTGAACAACCTCCTTAAAACGCCATATAATTTTATATATAAATGAAACAATTACTGTTTGATTTTTAAAAGTAAACTCCATACATTTGTAAATAATTTTTTCATCAATTCGTAACACAGAAACACACAGACCATTATTTTTCTTCATATTGGCAACCCCGTACGGAACGGCATTTTAAGAAAAACGTAAAAGGAATATTTCGACAATTTATGACAATAAACGTCACTTATAAATGTCCTACACTACACACAACTATACGCGTCTCCGTGAACTAAAAAGCTAGTTAGAACCCGGAACACGTGCGTCAAGTTGTCAACGGAGAAACGCAAGGAGTGGGTTCTGCTGAATATATTGAAGTTGGCGTGTTCTATACACAGAATACAGTACTGTTACGAACCAAGTGCAATGCAGTGTACTATGGTTAACAAAACAACATCGCAAATACATTTTATTTCATAATGTTGTTATCGTTGCTGGCTTTTTGAGCTTATTTACTGCTCCGGAGACTCTTGTTGTTTTCATTGTTTGTCACGTTTCTAATACCAAATAATTGTGTTGATATTTGAAAAGAAAACACGTATCATCTACAACTTTATTTTAATTCCAAAGTTTTCTTATTTTTTTCTTCTTTGAAATAAAATATCCTTTGGTATTACACAGGTTTTCAAATATCGATACATTTTTAGACCCGATAAAACAAGAGTGTTTTTTTACGTATCTTTGAGAGTTTTTCGCTATCAGTTTTTGAGATAACCGAGCCAAAAGTGCCAAGAATGATGGTTTAGGCAATGTTAAAGAATTAATTACCAAGTAGGTAAATTTTTTTAAGTTTTCATTCTTCACAGTAAGAAATAGTACAGTTTTTAGCATGAAAAATGACCGCTTAAGTTGTGCTGTTAGTTGTCCGGTGTTTTATTGAGTAATGAACTGGACGAGCCCACAGAGTCAAGTCAGTAGCGGATAGTGCAATATTTATTTTTAATTTTTAATGGTAATTTAATATTCATTTATTCTATCAGTGTATTTGTGTTTGACTACGTCTATGGATTCACGTAAGTTCGGATTTGCTTCCCTTACCGCTCCGGTTATTTTTCATGATATGGACAGCACTATCTTTCCTATTTTAAATGAATTTTTACTTTTTACTGTGCGATTTTTTTCACCAAAATATACTAGTTTGAAGATATTGTTATATTTAATGTAATAAAGTATATTGTGTCACTTGTGTGTCTACTCTATTAATAAAATATATTCAAACTAGCATATCTCGGCTAAAAAAAAATAAACAGTAAAAAAGTAAAATTCATTTTAAAGACGAAAGATAGTTTTACCGTGAATGAAAACTGTAGAAAAAAATTACCTACTTGGTAATCAATACTTAAACATTACCTAGATCGTTATTTTTGTCGCTTTTAGGTAAGGTTATCTCAAAAACCGGAACTAATGGGAAAAAATGAACTGAGTATTCGTAATCAGTGCCTAAAATTACCTCAAAAACATCTTAAAACCGTGTAAACATATGTTATTGTCGTTATTGAACCTTGTTGTTTTCTTAGACTACAATTTTTGAAGATATATGTATTTGATCATTATAGCATTGTTCTGTTATACCTGAATTATTTCAAATACCTTCAATAAGGACAAAAATACAGGAATTGTTGATTAATTCAGTTAAGCAGTTTTCTTCCGAAAGCTTTTATAGGCTTTTACTTATTCTTACAGATAATTCTCTTTAGTTGTTCTATCTAGAGTAGAAAGAAAGCCAAGTTTGACAAACTTTTAGTTTATTCGGCAGAACACCTGCTATCTGATTCGGAATTTTCCAAGTTTTATTTTTAATTCACATTTTTCATTTCTGCAGACTTATAATTTACTAGTCGAAATACATAATATTTACATAATTGTTATAATATTATTTAGACTCACAATACACATGAATTCATTCTAATTTGTATTTAAATGACTGAAATAACTGATATTAAATATAACACAGTGTTCTAGTCTAGAGTATCTAGAGGAAAAAAATATATATAGAGAATCAGATTGAAAAGTAAAAAATAATTCGACGCTTTTCTTATCGAAAAAAATGGGACTTTCTTATACGTAATACTGACAGTGAACAGTACGTGATTCTTATTTTATTTAAACTTTCTGACAAACTAATAAAAGATAGAATAAAATGAATGGGACATAAACTATAGAAATATTATGTATGCATCGAATGAATTACTAAATCGGAAACGGATGTTTACTCTTGTCATTTTTTTTATTTTCGATTTATTTTTGAAATAAGACAAAAATGTATTAGATGAAAAATGTCAAGTATGTTATTTTCTATTATTTATTTCCCATCTATTTGGTATGGTGGTGTGGTAATTTAACTTATGTTTGAGAAGCACTGGTATAGAGGACTCTGTAACATCCTTTAGACTTAGGCGGCTATTACACTATCAAACAAATATGTCAAAGATCTTTGACAAAGATCTGATCAAATATTGAGATTGTCATTATCTATGATCAGAGAAATATTATGAATATTATAAAATTACACTGTCATATTTTTTTTTAATCTAAGAAATTTTATCACATTTAAGGGGTTACATATGTACAGTCAGAAGGCCAAAAAAAGTGTTTTTTCAAGAATTTTTTAAGAGAAGAATTTTAAATTTATTAATGTAAAAATTTGTACACATATTATGGTAACTTTTATTTGTATTTTAACATTTTTTATTTGTAAAAATAATAATTTCGAAAGCTACTACAGCTGTTCTCCAGGAGGTCCTCTCAAAAAAGGCGCCTTGCGGTGACCACTATATCTCTGGACTGGATCATTTAAAATAAAAAATCCAAACGAATTTCGTTAAAGTAATGTATAATCTTGTACTTAATCGAAGGAATAAGCAAAATACATTTTTTTCACAAACTGGCGGCTTCTCAAAAAAAATATCGATTTTCGACAAAAATTTGACCTTAAATTGTTTATAAAAAAATAAATATTTATCGGTGAGATAAAACCTTCGATTAATTACTAAAAAATATTCTTAAGAAACTTGTGTTAAAATTTGAGATTGATCGGTTCAGCCGTTTCCGAGGAATAGTGGTCACCGACTTTGAAAACATAGATTTGAGAAAAACGCGCTGCCGCTCCGACCTCCTACATTCAAACGCTCTGAGACGTCTTTACAAATATGCGTGTAACTTCGAAAATAATCGCCGGATTGACTTGAAATTTTGTGTGTGTGTATTTAAATATCTGTACATTACGAAAATGGAATTAAAAAAATCGATTTTTTGAAAATTCTAACTGTATATAACTCCTTAACTCCGGCCTCCTACTTTCAAACGCTCTGAGATGTCTTTACAAATATGCGTGTAACTTATAATCGCCGGATTGACTTGAAAATTTTGTGTGTACTTAAATATATGTACATTACGAAAATGAAATAAAAAAAAATTATATTTTTTGAAAATTCTAACTGTATGTAACCCCTTAACATAGGCGGATATTACACTAACAAAGAAATGTGATAAAATTTCTTTGATCAGAGAAATATGACATTTATTTGATAGTGTAATAGCCGCTTTAGAACTACCCTTCATTTGGGCTTGGTTGATTTTTTTGATGTAAAAATGTAATATAAGTATAATTACGGAAACATTAATCAATAAAGCTGGATACTCCCAATGGGAAGGATGGTTAAGGACTTTGGGTTACCCAAGACAAGGAAGGGGATGTGTATGTGCTAGGACCGGATGTATTCCCACGGGATGGATATATGAGAGCGACCTGTCAAACTTCTTGTAATTTAACTTGTTCAATCAAAACTTTGATGAAAATCACCTAGAAACTCCCAGTAACCAACTAACGCTCTCCTCGTATGAGAATCTAACTATGTCTATTGCATCGGATAATTTCTCAGAAAACGGTGTAGTGTCCAAATGTTTATACATATTGAAATAATTGTATATATTTAGCGGGCAATGTGTTGAAAATTGATTGCAATATTATCTGGTTTTTGAATTGTGGGCTGCAAAAAGATTTTGAGGGTCGTAGATAATGTTGACAAAAGTAGAGTTATTACAGAGTTTATTATATTATATTCATTCATGTATTATAGAAAAAAAATTAAAAAGTTATAATTGAAAAAATAAATTATTTTTGCGAACTTTGGTAGGTAACTAAATTGATTTAGAAAAAAGATACTTGTTTTATTAGTAGCATTAGTTTAAAAGAATTAAAAAAAAAACTCAATCTCAAAAAACAGAATACCTTACTCTTAAGGTTATACGTCTAACACACTGTAAAAAAAGATTTGGTTTCAAAAAAAAAATATTTTTAATTTATATTCAGAACACATGTACCTACATTTAATAGAATATTTTACTTTGTTATAGTTATTAAAAGTAAAAAAAGTTTAATTTAATTTGAAAATTGAAATAGACAGAACGGTATATAATAGTAACATGTACTAATTTGCTGTAATGGTAGAGCTAGTTTTTCATTATTTTGAATAAATTACACGTGAATATATTTGTTTTATAATTTTTATAGTATTTAAAAGAGTTGAAGTTTCGAATAATTCTTTTTTAAAACGTCTCTATATAGCCAATTGTGTAGAATTTCAATAAATAGAGCACTTTTGGAAAGTTCTCTCATTTATCGTGTGTTAAAAACCATACGTCCAATATTTTAAATAAAAATTAGTAAAATATATGAGTTAACCATATTTTAGACTTTTATCTATACATTGCTCTAATGATCGAATAACTTTAAAGTAACTAAGACTGGTGTCAGTTCTTTATATAAGTTTTAATTTATAACAAAACTATCTTAACAAGTAATTTATATTTTGTCACCATCAAATATAAATTCAGTAAGATCTATAAGAATAAATTCATACCGCTATAGAAAATAAATTTATTAAAATAAATGTTCTACGTTTTTCGAACAATGCCGTTATAATAAGAAGAGGAAATATGAAAACAAGAATAATGAAATTCCCAAATTTTCATAGCAGCTGGAGATTTCTTCAACATTCAACAGAAATGTGCACAAATATAATTCTAATTAATACCTAACTAAATTTGTTTTCTTCAAGTATTTTACCTTATTTGAGAAAAAAAAGAAGACAATACAATACTGGAGTACAATATAATTAATTACATTTATATTTAATTTTATTATTTTAAAATTCTATACAATAACAAAATATTTTTTGTATAAACATCAATTTAACTGCGAGGCAGATAATAAATATGAAATATATTTATAAAACTTGCATCTAATTAAGTATGATTGCATAAAATATTATAATTACAGTTCAAAATTAAAAAATACCTATTTCATACACATACATACGTACACAGAAAAAACTGTATTGGACCAAGAAAACCTTGTTTTGTATATAACGAAAACAATATTTTCTTAATATAAGAAACATACTCTTAATCAAACTACGTTATTCCTTCGTTCAAGAATGCTATAGTTGGTTTAAGAGATTATTGATTATCTTAAGAAAATATTGTTTTCGTTATATACAAAACAAGGTTTACTTGGTTTGAGAAATCCTTTCTACCAGTGTATAAGAAAGTAAAATATCAGCAATATTTTCAATTCAAACAGGTGCTAAGAAGAATATGTACCTTCACCACTTAATAGTTAACTGTAATTGCTTTTTTTTCCAAAAGATAATTGTTTGAGAATTTAATTCAGTTATTTTAGAGACGAATCATATAAATTGAATTTGTAGATATTAAAAGGGGAAAGTAACTGTGACGGGTCAAAAAATTGTTAATGTTTGCAAAAATTCATAAGTATAACTAATTATTTTAGGATCAGGTAGAGGGCATTTTATTAAGTATATATTCATCTTATTCAATATCATTTTTTATTGAAAAATATTTAAAAGTTACAAAGTTATGAGCTTCGATGAGACAATTTTTTACATATTTTTCAATATGTATATCTACTTTAAAAAAATTATCAAAACCCACACTTGAGATCAAAAAATACCCTTACCAATCGATTTGTGAATCAATTCCGAGTCAAACGAGGTACGTGAAGCCATATATGAAAAATTTTGAGGGGGTGGGTCATGATCGGAAAAATTCCTAAAATGGGCTAAGCTAGAACCACATACCTACCATTTAGTGAAAACTCGAGGTCACTAGGTGGTCAGGGGGCCGAGATCTCGCGGTGGAAGACAGACGGACGGAAAATCGAGTCTATTCGTGGGTTGCGTTAAAAATGCATCAAAAATCGATTTTTTAAACCAGATAAATTCTGGTAACGTTCATAATATGAGCAAGCCGTATTACAATCTGAATTCTAGTTTTCCAGACAATGTAGCTGCATCCAAAATCGTCAATAGTTTAGATTATAAATCTGAAATGTATGTAATTTATTTTACAGAATTGTATGTATGTATATTAATAGTTTTACATAAATATCACAAGTGACATTTTTCGGTTTGATACAAGAGGAGAAATCATACATTATCTGTATAGATTTATTGATACAATCCCATGAAATAGCGCCGGCATGCTGGGAACTGTTCAAAGAGGAGGATCTCTTGAGATGAAAAATTGCGACAGAAAAACGATGCAATAAACGAGATATAAATCCGTTAACGGCTGCAAATAAAACTGGCGCTATACCCGATTTTACAAACGCTTCTACGCCCTGGACATAGATAAATCATAACTATTTCTCATTTATACAACAGAAATAGATATCTGTGAGAACATATACAATAGTCATTTTATTTAAATATTTAAAAATGCATACATTCATATTTGTACATTGATTTTTTTTATTTTTACGATAAATTATTGTTCGCAAGGGGTCTCTAGACGAAAAAGTTTAAGAACCGCTATATTTTTTGCACTACTCGACATTCAAACTTGCGTAATTTTTTTTGTACAGTTGTGTACCTGTACTTTTCGAAGAGCATCACACTAAACAAGAAATGGTTATTTCTTATCATTTTTTTGAATTTTTAAAACGCGTCGGAAATGAAAAATACTTTCAATAAAAACTGTTCGTATAATGTGTAAAAAAAATCTTAAGATGGCAGAGTTTTAAATAACATTTTTTTAGTTTTACACCGCAATTTATGATCTCTCGAAATACATATTATGTAGTTTATTTTAAAATTATTAACAGTAACTTTACTAACATAAGAATCAAAAGATGGAAAGCAAAAAAATTTACAAAATCAACTTTTTTTCAGCGAAGTTAATTGTTTTAAAGCTTACTTTCATAATATTTAAAGTATTTTTTACCATTCATAAAAAAAGATAAATAATGGTGACGATGTATGGAATAATAAGAAAAATCTTTTTTTTATTATTGTAGGACGAAATCCAATTCCCAATTTTATTAAAAATGTACACATTCACATGTATTCATGTAATCTTATACAAAGAGCAATGAAATATATGTAGGGGCATAATATATATTACATCAGTAGCGTCCCTAAAATAAATTAACATTTGAATATTCATAACTTGTTTTATGTTAATTTTATATGATATATTTTTTCGAGTATTTAGCTTGTATGACATTAAAATAATTTAATACTTTTACCTTTGAATGCATTTTTCAAATACAAAATTGTTTATTTTTTCCTCGCAATATCGAAGATACGAGAAGCTTTGTGACCGTTTTAAAATAATAAAAAAAAATTATCCGATTTCAAAATTTGTGTGGGTGTGTGTGTGTGTCTGTCCCTCCATGAATCCTTGTCACTCGCATAACTCATGAACTATACTGAACCGATGTTAACTCATTAACGCCCGCCGTACACATTTGTGTACACTGTACACCTCATATTATAATTAGTGCTGCTGTCTATGGATATTAATTCTCAATATTTCCTTAAAAATCAGTTAGTAGAAGTGCAACAAACAAAATATGTTAACGTTATTAGTTTCATAAGTGTTTAAACGTGTTTTAATTGTTCTAAATAATTTTTATATGAAAAGAGGTACGTAGCATGCTAATATATTTTATCCAACTAGAGCATGTGATTTCGAATTTTGTTCAAATCATATGAAATAACTTAAATATACATATAAAATGATTTTTAAATTAAATTTATCTAAATAAAAATGATATCAGAAAAGCAGGCTCACACAAAATAGACTTCATTTCTGCCCAATTTACTCGCTTGAGTACACACTGTTATTTTTTTCTAATTATTAAAAAAAAAGTTTGTGTTGTATATTTAATTAAATATATTGAATATGTACTTATTTTCATTAAAAAAATATTTTACATTGTTTTGTTTTCTTTTGGGCGTTAAAGGGTTAATGAAATTTGATTGATTGGTTGGGTCTGGCTTGAGGACGGTCCCATTTCAAAATCATTAATATAGCTTCCACTTATCTTAACCCTTTGTAGCCTCATGTGACATTTCTGTAACAAACTTCAATAATCCCACTAATATACGTACTAAATATATTTAGTTCATTCAAATATGCGTAACACTACTGTAACATACCTACCAGTGAATAACTTAGTATAAAGTAAAATTCACAGATGGCATAACCTATTGACTAACGTATTATTATGTAACTATTGGCAGTAAGGCAGGACCAGATCGGCTACTGGCCGATTTGAGTAGAAAAAAGAATACGTTGTAAGTTTCTCCAGTGTACTGGCGTTTCACAAACAATTTGCGAAAAATGCGGTATAGCATTATGCTACAACAAACAAAATAATTGTTTCAAATCCTGCCATACCACATAAGTGTTTTTTTTACGATGAACTCACAGTAATGTCACTCCCAAAAAAGTCAAATAAATAATTACCTAATAATAAATAATTTTTAATTTCAGAAAAATACGTGTTTTTTTTTTATATGCCTAAACTTATCTCATATCAACATAATTTAAATTTTTAAGATCTTGAGCTACAAAGGGTTAAATATAAATCATATATTAAATCCCCATTTTAAATAAGGTGTATCGAGAATACCAGTTTGTCCGATTAATTAACGTTAAATATATTTGAACATGATTATACTAACGTCTGTCAACAGTATTTAACGGACATTAAAGCTTACTAGACACATGTCCACCTTGCCTGACCGCCACTGATTACAAACAAACCACATTGGTGTGGGTATTTTGTCATTTTGTGATATATACTGTATCTATGTTTTTCCGCGGCAATAAATTTTCTATCGTTGAGGCGGATGGGGAATTGACCACACGGAGTGAGGAATGTATTAAAGGGGTTGCAGGGTGTGAAGGGGGTACACGTGATCTAGGTAATGTTTACAAAGGGGGAGATGAACGTGTCACCGAATGCATAGTAATAATTCATTTTTACCAGCAGGTTTTTGTTTTGTTTGATTTTGGTGTATGTGACACGGCGATACAATCGCTCATGCCTGGCGAATCTGGCGACTAAACTCTCATGGTGAAAAAGTTAGATGTTTAAATAATTGATAGTGCTGGAATTTAATTTTCATACTTTTTTTTATTATTATTGTGTTGTGATTAATGATTTTGTTTAATACGGAAGAAATTGTTTCCCTCTAGAGATATTACTTATTTACTCAAATTACGCGATTAATTCGTTCCACGAAAACAGCGCGTATAAAAAATAGGTATTTGTTATTTATCCATAGTGTGTCTGTTTTTCTAAACTGCTGAACCGATCTTGATGAAACTTGGTAGAGATATAACTTACATCCTAAGGAAGGACATTGGCTGCTTTATTTCCCGAAAAATGTATTAATTTTACCAAATTACTTTAGATTAAAAAAAAGTCTGTGAAAGTTGTATGCGCGACTTTTTTTTGACTATAATAGAAATCTTTATTACCTAACCTTCTTCTTCTTCTTCTTCTTCATGGGTTTTATATCTGACAGCTCCTATCTAGCCTAATTTCTCGATATAACGAAGTTGCAGGTAACGATTTTTAATAAAATTTAAAAGGTTTCTGACAGCAACAAAAAAACAGTTTTTGATAAACTTAATTGTTTTGATCAAAAACTTATAAAGTGAACTGATCATTCCCTATCCAATTGTGAAGTAAATACTGGCGAAAAAGTGTGACAGAGACAAAATGAATATGTAATCAATACCTGTATCTTTCTAGAATTCTAATTGGTCACGTCACAAGTTTGCAGTCATTGCAGACTTACAGAAAAGAGACAGGTATTGGCTACATATTCGTTTTGTCTCTTTAAAGAGAGTGGTAAATTTTGTGTGGCTATTGCTCAGTCCATTATATAAGTCTATGGTTTTGATTAATATCTCTGAAAATATGATAGTGAATTTAATATTTCTTATTACGTGTTTCCGAAATTAAGTACTTTGACAGTTTGTTGGCCGACCAGGGGGACTGTGTTTTACTATTTCAAAATACATAATATTAATTAAGTGACAGTATTTTTATTGTAAATTTTTAAATTACGCACAAGTAGAATTAATTATTAATTTTCATCTTTCGTAATAATTACATCGAAATGAAAATAAAATAATAAAATAAGTGCGAGACATCAATGTTCCCAATTAGTGGAGAAATATCCATTATTAGATAATTTTATACAATATAAATGTAAATAAATAATTATTTTATATGCATGCATGTGTAATGTACATGGATAAGTACACTGAAAAAAAATTATGTTAATTTTTAATATTTTTTTTTTTTATTAAATGTTTATGTCCCTGGACCTGTCTGGTTCCAATTTTTAATATGAAAAACATGTTAACGGGAGGACGAAATTGATCCTAGAAATTTTTAACACCCGACATGGTAAAATTTAAAAGAACGTCTACTACAATTCAATATACTGTATAGCAGTTTCTATGACGGCGATATACCAGATATGAAAAGAAATATAGAAACATAGTAAAATTATAGAGAATGTATACCTACGTGAAATTTTCTTATGCAAGAAATTAAATTAAAGAATAGCGTATATTACTTTTTCAGAGTAAATAAATTTTAATAGGTACTATGTTAAAATTTACCAGTATGTCATTGTAATTTTTCATTTACTTTATTTTAAATTCCACCGACTTTTCTGTTAATTTTTTTCAGAAGTTGATTCTGTCCTCAAGTTCACAGCATTTTCTGTTAATTTTTAAACGAATATTCTCTCCGTGTATATGTTAAATGTATGTCTCTTTGATAATGTATTACCAATACTTGATTATGGCGTTTTAGATTGCGTTGAGTATAATATGTAAATTTGTGTTTTCCTACGCTTGTTTATTATTAATTAAAAAATATGTTAGTAGAAGCGAAAACCAACATAATTGTATGTAATGTTTAACAAAAAAATAACATGTGTTTTCTTTTTCAGGTACGTTATTTTGAAATATGAAAGAACATCAAAAGGTTTTTTCTGACAGTCCAGACTTACAGGTATTTAAACATAATAATATTACACAGGGAAATTATGATAATAAAACTTGTTCATTTTATATTAGATATGAAAAATATAATAATAATGAATGAACATATATAATGTTACTAAATTTCAAACATTGTTTTTTTTATTTGTTCATTATTTAAAATGTACCTATACTTTTCATACATGTTGTTTTTAATTTTTTTTTACAATTTTTACTCATTAATTTATTTTAATATAATTCAGATATTAATACTGTTTAGGCGATAACATTTTTTTCTTAATTTAATTAGAGTAAAGTCGGTATATATGGAACACCATTCATGTTTTAGGTATTTAAATCAATCTTATAATTTCATTGGACAGAGAATTTAATCTTTTAACGAGATCGGACAGGCATAAATCCATAACCATTAAAAATCAGATTCTATGCATGTAGTCCATATTACACGATCATCTATATAAGGTGGTTAAAGTAATTGTTTTTACTTTCTTATACCAATGTATATGAAATATACATATAGTATAAGTAAGTATAGTAAACGCGATTTTTTTCGAAATCCGGTTTTTGATGGAATTATCAATTTTGACCTTCCCTGAATCCATTCTGACTATTTTCGCCATGATGTCTGTGTGTCTGTCGGTCTGTCTGTCGGTCTGTCTGTAGACGCTGTAACTCAAATACGACAAATCGTAGAAAGGTGGAATTTTATACTTAAGATTGATTTTTGCCTGGGAAGAAAACCTCCTATTTTTGAAAACGATCATTCAACCGGAAACGGATGTTTACCTACATCGATTTTTGAATTTTTCGAATTACACTGAAACAGTGCGAATTAGAGAAAAATGGCCAAGTTGAAAATTGTAGGTAATATTATTATCTATAATTTATGTTCTATTCATTTTTTCGAAAAAAACAAATTTAATTTTTTTTTTTTTTACTAAGTATTCGATTTTAAGTACATTTCAAATGGTTCATAACAGAGAAGAAATATCTGCCATGAGTGTCATGGGACTTTCTTATACGTATTACAGAGACTGTACGTGTTTGCCACATGGGGAATAAATTATAGATAATAACATACTCGACATTTTTTATCTAAAACATTTTTGTCTTATTTCAAAAAATTCAAAAAATTACAAGAGTAAACATCCGTTTCCATTTTATTGTTAGTAATTATGTTAAACAAAATTCGTTCGATACATAATGTATAAAATAATATTTCTATAGTTTATGTCTCATTCATTTTACTCTATCTTTTATTAGTTTGTCAGAAATATCCTTCACTAAAATAAAAATCACGTACACTGTTCACTGTCATTATTACGTATAAGAAAGTCCTATGGCACACGGCAGATTATTTAAATGTATTTTGTTGTTTTTATTTGAAATTTATATGTTATCATTGTAAAATCAATAGCAGTGGCGTAGCAAGGAGTATGCGGACAGAACGTCCGTAATAGGCACCCCATTTAGTGGGCACGATCATGATTTGTACTAAAAAAAAATAATTTTACGGAAGTGAATAGTTATGAAGTACTGAATGATTAATATACTTTTCAAACTATTTACCTCACTACGATTCTGGTTATTTATTAAAACTTCATAGTCGTATTCCATAATACCCGCAACCACAAGTTTAAAAAATATATGTTATTTCCGAGGCAATAATTATTACGTGGATTAAAAGCAATGTTCATACGGCCAAACCCTACCTGCATTTTTAAGATTATAAAACAATTTAATACAATAGAAATTTTAATTAACTTATCTTAACATTAATAATCAAAAATGTAAAATTTCATGAAATTGTTCTCAATAACATACACAGGTAGAAAGGTTACTTGAGCCAAGTAAACTTTGTTTTGTATATGACGAAAACAATATTTTCTTAAGATAAGAAATATACCTATTCTTAAACAAAGTATAGTATTCTTGAACGAAGAAATAATGTAGTTGGATTAAGAGTACTTTCTTATATTAAGAAAATATTGTTTTCGTTATAAACAAAACAAGATTTTCTTGGTCCAATACAGTTTTTTTGTGTGTACCTGTACTCCAAACACTGTCATGTCAACTGACGCAGTTATTTAGAAGTGTAAGCTTAAATACATATTAATGTTGTGTTTATAAAATTTTAAGGTGTTCATATTACCCTCCTGATCATAAATATAATACCGACTTTACTCTAATAAAATTGTAATTTCACATGCTATAAAAATAATTATAGATATATTAAAAACTACAATGAATTAGTTTGTATGAAATACAGCAATAATAAAGTAAACGTACTGATAATAATTTTGACCTGTGTATACATTTAAGACAGAGAAAGATATAACATAGGTATGCGTGCATGTGAGTGCGATGGTCCATACATTACATACTTTCAAAGCGAGAAGGCGATCTGAAAAAGAAAATTGAAAAAATCTGGAAGAAATTGCATGCCGCGTTTTCCTAATAATACGCTCTACGAGGGTGCCATATGTTAGAAATATAGAGTATTTTGTGAGGTTCACTGCAACGTTCCACTTTTCTGCCATTTCAAATCAAATGTATTATAGGTATTTGTATAGGGTGCCCCGTGTACGACAAAAAAAATATACAAGTATTGAAAACTTTGATGTGGTTTTATGTATAAAAAGTCGATTTTAATATATCACGATTTTTGTATTTGTTTTCAGTCGAGATTGTTCTTGCTTGTTTTAAATCGATAAAAAATTGCTATGAATCATACTTTGTATTGAAATTTTGATACAAATGTATAAAGATCTTATCGTATGAAATAAAGAAAATAAAAATGAAAACATATCTCGGTTCAATGTTTTTATTGAAATAGATTTTCATTGTACAGATTTTTTTTATCGGATAATATCGTCTCTTATCTAACAACACCGCTCAAGTCATTTTGACCAACTTTACAGGAGAGCGAAAAAACCGTGAATGTTTTATATAGGCTACCGGCTTGCGCGCTGTTTTTTTTTTTTTAATTCTGGTCTCTTATTGTACGAAACGTTTAGAATGTGATTGGTAGATCGACGCGCAATGAGTAGCTCTATCCAATGACATTAAAATGTGAAAACCGCTAATTTTCGACTTGAGCGGTGTTGTTAGATAAACGACGATATGGACTTTCATAAACATGCTGTTAAATTTTGATCGCAACATTCTAATTATTCTGGTCGCTACAACCTTTCTTAGAAAAAGAGATCGACCAGCTACGTGCATTTCGAAACGTTGTTTTTAAAAATGATAGAAGATTTTTCAATCTGTCTCAAATTTTGCTACATAATTCTTCATGCCATTCCTCAAAATCGTACGGAACCTTTGTTTTTTATTTGAAAATTTCAAATTTTTTTGAACGAAACTTAATTTTGGAATGGCCACCGTTTTGTTAATTTTCAACGGATAAGAAATCTTCAATACGCATCTACAGTTTTTTTATACTGATTAATATTTTAATTCTCTGAATTTTTGGAGGAGTAAGACCAGGGTTAAACATGCAAAATAAAAACTGAAACTTTTTTTTCGTTGTTACCTCAGTATTTTCAAGTGCTATTAAAAAAATAAAAGTTAAACATTATAGTCCAGTTTTTTACTGGTGTGTAAAATTAAGAAAAATGTATGAGGTGCCAAATTTGAATAGTGATTAGAACATGCCGAGATGTATATTTCCTGAAAACACCCTAGCCAAGTTTGCCCCGGAACATCCCCAAACAAGAGCCCAAAGTTTTGTATTATGAGGATTTTGTAAACGTACTGTATCTAATAAACGGAATGCTCTATCAGCCTCGTCTTTCGCATTTTAAACAGATAATTAAATTTGCTACAACATTCTTCATTATTACTTTAACCAAAAATAATTGTATACCTTTCAAAACGGCGGTTAAAGTAAAAAAAAATTATTTAAAAAATGCAGAATTTTGAGTTTGACAAAATACGAGAAAAGATCGAACTATCAAATTTTATTTAAAAATTTTTTAAATCAGTAGTTTCACAGTGAAATGGTCACTTAATATAACAATAACTGTTTATTAAATCAAATACAAAACATGAAACAGCATTTCAGTTCAATTTCTTGTACGTAGGAATCCTAATGCATGATAAATAAGACATAACAGTTACTCTTTTTCTACACCCAGTACACAACACGTAATTTACAAGAACAAATCGTTTATGTAGATTCCCTAACAAATGAAAAATAATTACGAACGATAAGACAAAACTAAGTGTTTTGTAAATCAGCACACATTTGCGTGGCGTTGTTATCTGTCCTCAAACTCCCATTGCAACGCCTACTGCCTACTCACTACTGACTATACCCCCACCACAAGAGGGCCTGTATCACGTTGTCAATGCGACGACCGCAGAGTTTCGTTTCATTTCGCTTGCCTCTTGATCCACTATGAAATATTGTTGAGAAAGAAACGCTGCTATATGTCTTTTGTTTTCTACTTTTGCTTTGATCGTTTTTGCTCTGCATTTGTACTGTGAGTGATATTTTATATTCAGAAAGGAATGACGCCTTCATTTAGATACTGGCACTTTTTGTATTTCTTTTTATCTTGGAATGTATTTTATAATAAACTGTATATAATTTTTTATGTAAACATGTACATTTTACGTCGGATTGTTTATTCAGGTTTTTTTATGTCTAATTGCGCGCCTTGTTGTTTGAGTGTTCCCTTGTCTTATGACAGTTACAGATACGCTGTTTTTTTTTTTAATGTTTGCATATATTAGTATTATTTTGTTACGCTTATTAGCGTATGTTCACTGAATTTTCATGATGTGATAGTTATGTTTTGAAATTGTTGATACACCCACTCGTATATTTTTTTCATTTTTTTTATTTGATACTGCCGCATTGGTCCCGCTACAAAATCTTATGCCCAGTATTATCAACCAATTTTAAGCTCCTTTAGCACTAAATGCTCCTTTAAAGTAAATTTGCTGTATTACAGACGTGATTTAAATCAATATTTAAGCTCTCAATGAAAAATGGACATAATATATGTTGTAAAGAAATACTGCAGATAATTTAACATCTATTTAATTAAATGTATTATGCTTGGATCTATTGATAATATGACAGTTAGTTAAAGGAGCATTTAGTTAATGTTGATAATACTGGGCGTTAAGCCCGGTATAATCAACCATTTTAAAGCTCATTTAGCGGTAAATGCTCCTTTAAAGTAAATTTGCTGTATTACAAACGTGATTTAAATCAATATTTAAGCTTTCAATGAAAAATGGACATAATAATATATGTTGTAAAGAAATACTGCAGATAATTTAAAATCTATTTAATTAAATGTATTATGCTTGGATCTGTTGATAATATGACAGTTAGTTAAAGGAGCATTTAGTTAAAGTTGATAATACTGGACGTTAGTCATCTAAATAAATAAAATATTCAAATCCATCATGGAAACAAAACACGACTTGATCATTTTTTTTTAGTCTTTCGTTATTAAATCTTAGGTTTTCATTAAATATTAATAGCCACGAACATGTACAGAAAAATTATCTAACTATTGGTGAAAATCGCATTGAAATCGGTTCAGTAATTCCCGATAAATCTATAATACTAATTTTAAGTGTCCATTTGTCCGTTTGTCGATTTTCTCTGTAACTATTCGACATAAAATTTTGAAATTTAGCATAAAGATAGTGTGTGGCCTAATTATAGGTAGATGTGAAGTGTAAAAAGGTGAACTTTGATTCTAGGGGTTTATTTCAGGGGATAAATTATTTATTGAAACACTTTTCGGGAAAAAACGTTTTAAAATTGCTGTCCCCCATCCTAATCACCAAAAGGATCGCTCAGGATAATCTGAAAAAAATAGGCCAAAATTATCAAGATTGAAAAATTCTAGCCCGAATTTATTTATTTTTTTATAACAATAGTATATTGTGTAGCAAGGGTTGAAACAAGACGATTTCTGACGAGGACGAGAGTTGACTGTCATCGCCCTGGTCTGAAATCGTCTTTGTTTCATGCCGTGCCACACACGCTATTTTTCATATCACATGCATTGAAACAACGAGTTTTGATTTCTGTAGCCAGTCGAAGTAAGACTATTTCAGACAAATAGCGCAGTAATATCTTATACTATTTTAATAATAGAATAATTCAGAAATAAGATCCGCTTTTGTTTATTACAATTGCGATTCTGACAGACTTGAAATAAATAATAAATAAATGAATGTGCCGGGCAGAAACAACGTGGTTTCTTTGTTTCTGCTCGGTACAATCGCATTGGTCTGAAATTGTCTTGTTTCGACTGTCAAAACAGGATTCAAAACTAGTTGTTTCTATGCATGTGATATGAAAAACTATTTCTCAAATTGTTTTTATACGTTTTTACAAAATTATCAATTATTTAAGTAGGGGGAGGGAAGTTCATATGAACACTTATGAATTCTTAAACATTTTTATTTATTTTCTAACCAAATAATTTTTTTTTGCATTTTTTATATGAGTAATAATAAAAATATTTTACTGTATCCCCTTAATTTTTATTTTTTTATATATATTTACTAGCTGACCTGGCCACGCGTTGCTGTGGTTAACCTATACTTTAGCAACATGCGGTGGTTATGCTATTAAATTGTAGGTTATATGAAACGTTTGGAAGTTTGACATAGCACCATCTATTGAATACTTACTCAATCCAGTCAACAGATGTCACCATCGTTTGGAGCTAACAGATAAAGACAAATAATTTGCAATAAAATAATATTGCGATCATAAATTGAGATGTAAGCTATCCTATCTTTCAAGTTGGATCAAACTGCACACGGTGTACAAATTTGATTAAAATCGGTTAAGTAGTTTAGGAGTCCATCGCGGACAAACATGTGACACGTAATTTATATATATTAAGATATAAAAAAAAATCTTGGCATATGCATATATTCTTCTTAACATAATTTTCTCAAAAATGAAGAAAAAAAATACATGTCGTTATTGACATTATTTGTGTAACAACATATGACATTTGATGAAAATTCTTGAGATTAACTTTCATAAGTTTTCCGAGATGGAAAAAGTTGTATCTATGTATAGATGTCGTTGTTATGTTCTTTTGAAAGATTATATATCATATATCGATGACAAAGGACGTCAAACCTTCGATCCAACACCAATCCATGTAAAACAAATATGGGGTGATAAAGACGAGGATGAAATAGATTTAGGAGTAAACCCTCTGATATTGGAAGAGGAGAATTGGTCGGACGTGACGCTAAAGACGACTGTCACACTTTGATAAAAATCGTTCACACAGTAAATATTTGAAACCGATGAATGACATGCGTTTATATGTGTTCCTGATTTAAAAAATAATATGTCGTATGTGTAATAATGGTGTCCTTGGAAATTGAAATGTGTGTCAAAGAATGTGTTTGGGATTTTATCTTTTTCTTCCTTCTTCTATTTTAAAATGGTATAATAAACTTGACAATTCAATGAAACACATAGGAAACTATATGTTGTACTTGTACTCAGGCCCAGATAGAGGGGAGGGGGGCTAGGAGGGACATATATACACCTTGTAGAAAAAGTACAAGTAGAAAGTAAAAAAATGAAAATTTTCTTTAAAAAAAACCTTATTTTTAATACTAAAATAATATTAGAAAGTTATAATAATAATTTTACTAGAACGAAATTTGTTTGGAATGTCCATACGAGAGGAGCGTATGGGCCCCCAAAATGTGGGTTGGCCTGGGCCCCATTGAAGCTCTCTCAGGGTCTACTTGACTGTAATATAAATTAACGATATGGAGAACCATACATGACTTCCATGTTCTACAATATTTTTAATATTAGTTATTTGATACCCTTACGCCCGGTATTATCAACCAATTTAAAGCTCCTTTAGCGCTAAATGCTCCTTTAAAGTAAATTTGGTGTATTACAAACGTGATTTAAATCAATATTTAAGCTCCCAATGAAAAATGTACATAATATACGGTGTAAAGAAATACTGCAGAAAATTTAAAATCTATTTAACTAAATGTATTATGCATAGATCTGTTGATAATATGACAGTTAGTTAAAGGAGCCTTTAGTTAAAGTTGATAATACTGGGCGTTAATACCATAAAACAAAAGTGTACAAGAAAGAATTTGATAATATGAATTTAGTTGCATTTGTTTTCAAGGCAACGTGAATTAGAAAACATATTAATTTATTATCTCTACCTCTACATCTGTAATAATTTTTCTACATGTTATAGGTAAACTCGAAAACAACTGAACCGTTTTCACCAATTGTTAGATAAATTTTCAGTGCATGTTCTCAACTTCAAAGGACTTAAAAAAAACTTATATCAAATCGTGTTTTGTTTCTATGATGTCACAGGACATACAACTGCAATTTATATAAAAACATAGTAGTCATTGAATAAGGAATCCTTTAATTTACTGTTTCAGTATTTTATTAATTTAGGAGTATAATTTGTGAATATTAAACAGGGTAACCTCAGGCTCAATGCACTAGTTTTAAATAAAATTTTGAGGGTGTTTTTCACCCCTTTTAATCGTTGCTTTGGCATCTATAAATAAATATATATGTCCTTTAGGTTCGATTGAACTATGAATTCAAAATTAGCGAAACAACATCTCACAAAATTCTTCTGTTAAACAATAGTATGTACAAAATTTCGAATATTTCTGAAATCCTTGATCTGATTAGCACCAAAAATAAATAGGTCTGTAGTACTCACCAAGACAAACATTTTCACCAAAAATAATTCAAATCGGTGCATTTTTACTAAAGAAAAATAAGACACATAAACAGGCAAAACATTTTTTTAGTTAGTACATAAGTACAATCAGAATCTGATTTTATCCTGAACGCAATTTTTTTTATATTACAATACATACATCTATTTCTTTCAGAAGATGGAAGTAAAACCAATCGATACCTAAATAATTCTTGTTGTCAACCAAAATGTTCTAAATATATTTGAAACATAAAATTTACATTTCTAAAAATAAAACATTTAATATAAACACAATGACAAACAGAAAGTACAAACGACAAAACATTCACAAATTCGTTCGACTACCAAAGCATTGATTAGTCTATATGTGTTCAATACCACTAAAAATAAACATAGCAATTTTACATGTTGATCGTAATCTAACCATGTATACAGTGTACACTGCACAAGAGAAGTGTACACCATCTGGATAACACGAACGATTGTGTTGTAAAATATAAGTCAGACGACGAACTTCATAAAAAGGACAAAAAGCTATAAAAAGCCAAGATGTAAATGTACATTGATCTTTTCTATTCGATATCGTTTTGCATACAGAAATTGTCGGTTTTCAATACCGCCAGAACACATTTAGTGGGTCGGGACCATGTTTTATTACTGATGTCGAATATTCTGAACTTGCAAAATGGATATTATGGGATATCGGATTTTATTTTATTACTCCGACGTTCTGTGATATCCAAACCACTTTTTCAAATGTTATATCGAGGCTATTAACGTCAAATTAATGTTCGTATTAACGCAAATTATAATATATTGTGTACATTTAGGGTATAATTGCCTTTGCGTTTTCAGTATCGTTTAAACATTGTCGGCCCCGTTGCACAAAAATTAAAAACACAATGATAGATTCTTAGATATTTGGTGATATATTACAAACTTTAAATTTGATTTACGTCCTCACTCAACTTATATTACAATGGGCTTTTTGGTTATTGGAGTATTTTTTTTATTAGGGACCATCAATAATATACATTATACATCATGCAAAATTCACACATTTTTAACCCCTTTGTCACACATGTATTTAAATCAACCCCATGATTAGTAATCCGTCACGAAATCTCCCCCCCCCCCTCCCCTTCCAAATTAATGATCTTTTTTATGTGTTTCAATAATTTACAAAAATTATATTTAAAAAAAAATCTAAAGTTAAAAAAAGTAGAAATAAAATTGATGTGAGTATTGCAAATATCGCGTCTCGTTAAATTTATTTAGACCCCCTCCCCCTATATTTTTATAACACTAAAATAATTTATCGGATACCTACATATTATCTTTTACTAAAAAATAATAAAATACACTAAATTTTATCCCAAAGCAGACAAATTTTACCAAAACGGCTTATCTTGCAATTAAAGCGCTAAAACAAAAGCCATTTTCCATAGCTAGTGCTCTGCTTTTGATTACTTATAAGATAATATGTTGTGACGTTCAATTTGGTCGGAAACAGGATCAACTGTATTTTTTTTTAATTACATTCTATTACTTTAGTCACATCATTAGAAAGTTGATTTTAGCTAATCTAATACAATTTAAATCGATCTGTTTGACCCATTATATTATATGTATGTATATTTTATCTCAATTCATGATACCAAAATAATTTTCATTCATGTATTGGGATCCGTCAAATGAACGTACACCATCTGGTGGCAAAATTTGTAACTAGACTGGGGGTACAGTTTCTATGGTAATAGAATTTAATAATGAAAAAATAAATAATCTCAAGCATAAAACTGACAGATGAATCTACGGTTTATAGTAAAACTTACGATTAAATCACAATATTATGTTTTAAATCACCCAAAAATAAAATTAATGAAAGAACAGTAAGTACCAAGAAAGAATTTTACAAGTTTTCCTATATACAGGGTCCTCCAATAGTGCGTCCGGCATTCCTAGCTCACTTCCCGTAGGAGATAGAAAAAAAAGTTTGGTACATAATATTATTGGTTTGAAGAGGTCGACGTCGTAAAATTATTTTCAATAATACAGGGTGTCCCATTTTTGTGCTGTAACAAAAACAAACATTTTTCTAAATGGAACCCCCTATAAATTTTTCAGTATTCCGATGTCGTATTTTAACCTCCACATTATCATCTATTCATTTTTTGATTTAGTGACAGTGTTGCCAAATTATAATTTTTTTTCCGAAAAATAATCCATAAACAGGGTCAACTTTAAAAAATCGTAGCGACGTCGTTTTTTTGAAGCGATTGATTTTTTTAATAATAATATTAGTCCTGATAAAGAGTAACATTTTGATAATAACCAATTTGAATTTAGTTATACAGGGTGTCCATAAAAAAATGTCAAAATTTGCAAACTTAAAAATGATAAAATTCATTTTTTTTAAATGAGACTACCATTTTTTTATTTCGCTATTCGATGGGGTTTTTTCTCCTTTTCAATTTGTATAGGGGATGTCCTATGTCTAAACCCCATAGTTTCTCAGATATTCAATACTTATAATAAAATTAACCTTTTTATTACACTTTTATGCACCGAAGTAGGCCGTACTGATGAAAAACACATGCTGGCGAATTGATTTGTACCTGGATGAAAATAGAAGACATTTAGAACATTTATTTTGGTCTTTTATATTTTATGTTTTTTAAATTTTGTAACATTCCATATTTTTTTTAAATAAAAGAAATAATTTTATTCCATAAGTATTATCCGTTTTAACGATTAATTTTAATCAAATATTTCATTGATACTTTAGTACTACATTTTGTCATTTGTTTTTCATCAGCACAGCCTACTTCAGTGCATAAAAGTGTAATAAAAAGGTTAATTTTATTATAAGTATTGAATATCTGAGAAACTATGGGGTTTAGACATAGGACATCCCCTATACAAATTGAAAAGGAGAAAAAACCCCATCGAATAGCGAAATAAAAAAAGGGTAGTCTTATTTAAAAAAAATGAGTTTTATCATTTCTAAGTTTGCAAATTTTGACATTTTTTTATGGACACCCTGTATAACTAAATTCAAATTGGTTATTATCAAAATGTTACTCTTTATCAGGACTAATATTATTATTAAAAAAAATCAATCGCTTCAAAAAAACGACGTCGCTACGATTTTTTAAAGTTGACCCTGTTTATGGATTATTTTTCGGAAAAAAAATTATAATTTGGCAACACTGTCACTAAATCAAAAAATGAATAGATGATAATGTGGAGGTTAAAATATGACATCGGAATACTGAAAAATTTATAAGGGGTTCCATTTAAAAAAATGTTTGTTTTTGTTACAGCACAAAAATGGGACACCCTGTATTATTGAAAATAATTTTACGACGTCGACCTCTTCAAACCAATAATATTATGTACCAAACTTTTTTTCTATCTCCTACGGGAAGTGCGCTAGGAATGCCGGACGCACTATTGAAGGACCCTGTATAATTGATTTATTATAATATAAATATGTATTTAAAAGATTTGTTTGTTGAAAAATTGTAAACAATCAAAAATAAATAACGTATGCGTATTGTATTTGATGATATTGCGTGATATTATCTGTAATTATAATGAGTGAATTTAAAATATGTGTACATTATAATACTTATATATACTATTGACACTGTCTTGTAATTTTTTAAAATTAAACTAAACCCTTAGCTGCGCCATGTTTTTTAAGCTCCTCCCATCTGACGGATCCCAATAGCCTACTCAATTATTTATTATAATTTCGTTGCTAGGTTACCTTTGTTATGTCCATAGCACTTTAATATAAGCCATCTTGTCCTTCGAAGCTGAGTTTCAGTTATGTACATTAAAACTTAATATTTTATTAATTCATTTTAGCAACCACCAAATCGTATTCCATGTTTCACTAGTTGGGAAACACTGATTATGTTATATAAATACATATATTTTAGAATATTCTATACAGGATATGACATAGGTATAAATAGCATATCCTATATTGGAAAGTAAATTCCTATTTCTAAGTACCTATATAAAATATAAAGAATATAAATTATGTGAGAAAATTACCGCCAGTTAGATAGTTTACATTAATAAGAAAAACATTCATATACAGTAATAACAATAAAGTTGTGTCAAATGAAGTTATGCGAATTATTAAAATATAAATTAAATAGTTCAGGAAGAATAACAAAGTTATAAGTTACTAAACTAAATTACTAGGAAAATTAAATGAAACTGTTTTATGCAATAATATAATAAATGTTTGCAATAGAGGTTATTAAATATTCATTAATAATATTAAGTTATTCTTTGTTTTTAAAGTTAAAACATATACATATTATAAAGTCATATGAATGGTGGTTAAATACAAAATTTTAATTAATGTTCGTGTCAATAATAATTCACTTATTACAAAGAAAATAAATGATTTGACTCATTTGATCTAGGGTTGTTAGGGATATGATATATCGGTTACGGATACGGATAAGGATATTTTTTTTTCTTGGTTTCGGTTTCAGATACGGATATGGATTTTTTTCTTTCTTGGTTTCGGTTTCGGATACGGATGTGGATATTTTTTTTTCTTGGTTTCGGTTTCGGATACGGATAGGGATATTTTGCCCCCTTTAATTTCGGATACGGTTACGGATACGGATATTTAAAAAAAAATGTATTTTTCAGCGCGTAGTATAGTTTCCGTTGAAATTATCATAATATCGTTTAATTCAACGTATCGGTTTTAACAACTCAAAATAAATGTTCCGACCAAATCCAATATATGGTAATGCCTAATTACCGGTTTTTACGACCTAATATGACTGGTCCTCTCGATGTCATTATAACTGATTTAGACTGTATGTATATTCCTTTTACTTATAATCTATAAAAATTTACATTTCTAGCTATCTGTCTAACTTCTAAATTTAAATAATATAAATAATTTGTGTATAATTTAATTAAAATTATTAATATTAAAAAAAAGTAAATTAAAAAATTTATTTTAAATAATTAATTATTTTTATTTAATAATAGTGAAATAATAACAGTGATTTACTATTTCTGCTCTATTTATATACTATTTTTGATTCATATCTATATATAAAAATATATTAAAGGTTAATAAAAAATTATAAATGCTTAATCTAATATTATATTTAGTATTTTATTAAAAACAAAATAGCAGATTTTTGGTTAGTAATACATTTTAGTTAAGGATGTATGAGGTAGATACCAAAACACAAGTAGCTTTTTTTTTAATCACAAATATACTTATGCACTCTAAATTTAATCATACAAGTCCAGTCGATCGATTTATGAAGCTAGCTTTCTCTCCTCGATGACTATTCAAGCTCAAGTAAAGGTTTCAATATATTGTGACAAATTTGACACGGACTATGTTGAATTATAATACATTTCTCGAAAACGGTGTAGTCAATACACTTATTTTGTATAAACATTGTACTTATCGAATACTATATATAGGTCTCTAAAAAATTAATAAATCATTATCGTTTTATCAATGTTTTTTTACTTAAGAAATGTTGAAAAACATCTATTTTCCATAAGAACACATGTTAAATTTAGTAAGGGAACTTTATTCTGCACTATATTTAAATAATGCCTACTGTACAAATGTGTCCCGTGTACAAAAGGTATATTTTCTAAATAGCATAAACAACCAGTTTAATATTTTGTTTAGCGCATCAGAATGTTAATGAGAACATTCTCTCCAATTGAAATGCATTTACCACCGTTTCGTAATACCTTACATACATCCTTAATATTTATAAAATATTGATATCTGGTAAAAACATAAATGTGAAAAATATGGCCAAAATACTCATAATTTAAATCTAAAACAGTGCCAAGTTTCATTACAATATCGAACTCCAAAAATTAAAGCAACATAAATTCTGAAATGTGTATACTATATTGTCATTATCATAACATTTTCACTTTAACTTGGCAACTTTTAATATTTAGCTAAACAAATTCATGAATTAATAATCGCTCCGTTTTAAGAAATAAATTTAATACACATCGTTTTTATAATAATATTTTAATTATGAAGTTAAGTTAAAGGCAGTTAAAGGCAAAAAATGAGCTAATATTGCAAAATTTCAGAATTTCTGATCCTTTCAATTTTTGAGTTTTATATCATAATGAAACTTGTTTCATTTTTGAGATTTATATTTTTAGGGGATAATCAAAATTTACAAGAGGTAAATTGTACTTTAAAAAAAGCAATCGTGCTGCCTTTTCACCACTTAATCTGTTTCTTAATGGAACGTAAATTAACCCCGCAGCACTAAACAACTGTTCGCTTGGTACACTTCCAGCTGGTGCCGAAAGATATTGTCTGACAATAGGGCCAAACATTTTGTACTTTAAGTTCATCTTCCACCATAAAAGTGGATCTTCATTTAGTGGCAGCTTCTTCTCTTTATTGAAATCAGATAGTAATGCTTTCATCAATACTATTTGGTCATCATCACTTCCTAAGATTTCATTTTCATCACTTGTATTCAAAATATTCATTAAGCTACCTTGGATTTCTGAATAACGATTAGAGTCATTAGAACTTATGATATTTGTTGGAGGTTGTACGTCTATTTTTGGCTTTTTTGGAGAAGAGGGAGCACTGTTTTGTTGCTGTCCTTTTGTCAAACCAATTAACAATAACAACATTTCAGACTTAACCCGTTCCTTTACAATTTCCGAAAAAAATTTAAGTTTGTACCTAGGGTCTAAGTACGTAGATATCGCATATATGTTGTTATTTTCAATTTCACCGAACCTAGAGTTAATTTGTTGAGTCATTTTTGTAATGATAATTTTAAAATTTTCAGAAGTGTCTTGTTTGTTCTCTTCTATTTGTAAATTTATTTTTAAGGCGTGGATTAACGGAATTACTGAGGCTATTGTTGTTTTTGAGCTACTTAACTCTCTTGTGAGCTCTTCAAATGGCTTTAATACAGCAACACATTTTTTTAAATCTGACCATTCGTCTAGAGAAAACACTGGTATGTCATGTTTGCTTGCGTACAATATTAATGCATCTTTAATTTTTAGAATCCTTTCAATCATATAATATGTGGTATTCCACCTGAAAAATACCAAAACATTTTTATGTTAAATTAAAATTATTAATGCTAGATCGCACAAATACTGATTAACAAAGTTAACGGAGGATTAAGGGTAATTCTCCGTTAACTATATGTTTTTCTATTGAATAAAACATTTTTTTCTTAAAAACACCCGATTAACATTGTTCTTTATCTAACAACAAATATTACAACATTTATTAATAATAAATTAATACAAACCTTTACTAATTTAAAAATATCTACAATATATAAATAAAATTTAAAAAAATAGGTATATATGTAAATATTTTGAATATAAACTTTTAGTTTTACAATATCATAATAAATATTATTCAACATGTAATGAAAAGCACAAAACGTTTTTGATTATTATGTTAAAATTAAATCATTTTTGCTTAAAAATTTTACTTCGGATTTTATATCATGCTTGTATATTTATTCATGGATATGGAATCCTAAAAACACAATAAAAATAGAATACCTTTGTGTTATCAAACACTACATACATTTCTTCCTAAAAACTTAATATCTAATAAAACCTAGAAAATGGTATGTTGAGCGACAGGAGTATTGAATGACTGTTGTTTTGGAAATTTGCAAAAATATTTTGGTGTCTCTAACAAATATTGTTCGGTATGAAGAGAATCGTACTCCTGCGGCTCAATATACCCTTTGCGGGACACCTATATTACTTTAAAAAATAATATCTACCTTGTAGAACAATCCTGTATTATATGTAGTGTAGGTTGGTTGAGTATCTCTGTTTGAAGTTTTTTTAATTCGTCCTGGGCAACTAACGAATGATTGAAATGGGTTGCAATTTTTTTGCACTTTGAAATCAATTGTGAAAGAAACTTTTCACTTTCTAAGCCTGATCGAATGCACAATTGAATTTGGTGGATTGTACAATCAGCATCATTAAAATTTGACAAATTCATAGCTTTTATCATATTTGATCCTCTGTCACGTAAAATACAATGAACGGACTCTGCATTCAAGCCCCAGTCTTCAAGCATCGTGTATAATTTATTTGCAATTACATCGCCAGTATGACGTCCTTCTATCTCTTCACACTTAAGTATTACGGTTACTCTTTCAAATTCTTTTGTCACAGCATGAGCAGTTAAACTAAGTAACGACACATTTGCACTAGGCTCCGACCAAACATCGACAGTAAACGATATTTTATCGAATTGTTTCAAAAGCCCTTGTATTTTCGTTTTCATATTATTATACAAATCATCACATACCAAATCAGTAAAAAATTGTCGACCTCTTAGATGATAGCGAGGCAATGCTGCTTGTATTAGTCGACGGAAACCAACACCATCCACAAAATTAAAAGGCAAATTTTGTAAAGCGAGCATTTCTGCAATTAATCGATCAATTTCTTTTTGTTTTAAAGTAGAATCATCCCAGTGCCTGTTTAGTGAATCCTTTAAAGAAATCTGCTTTTTTACTTCTTGTAAAGGGGTACACTGTTGTGACGTTTGTGATTTTTCCGCATTTTCTTCAAGTTTAAGTAATTCTTGGTACTGATCTTTATGCTTTGATTTAAGATGAAGTTTTAAAGATGTGGTGCCACCGCCTTTTCGTGAAAAAGTTTTTTCACACAGTTTACAAGTTGCAGTATCTTTGTTGACCATTAAAAAATATGTCCAAATAGCACTCGTTTTAGGTCGCATTTTTATAAATCAACACAGTGCTGTGCAAGTCACAAACAAAACTTAAAACTCCAAAACAATAACTAATTTACGCTTTACGTGTCAATTTAAACAAACATGGAACATACCGAGACTTACGACGCACGGAAATGACAAGTGTAATTTGTGACAACAATCAAAATTTGAAGTCACGAATTCTAATAAAATTGAAATATGATGATAAACATGATATAAAAATTGATGTTTCATTTACAATTTTTAAAAATTTTCTATAATCTTTAACTTATAGTAGATTTTCAAAAAAGTAATTATTGCGAATTTATTTTAAAAATCATCTGTTATAATCTATGGTAGCGAATTTAAAAATACATAGATCAAATAGATACGAAATAAAAGTACATGATACGCCAATCAAATTTCAGGCGGTAAATACAAATTTATAATCTGCTCGTATGTTTTGTTTGTGTCTCGAGGCTCGGGGCAACAAGTAGGAAACTATCCGAAATAATATCCGAAATAATTAATTCGGATACGGTTTCGGTTTCGGAGTTCAGAATTTTATTATTTCGGTTACGGTTTCGGTTTCGGAGTACAGAATTTTATTATTTCGGATACGGTTTCGGTTTCGGAGTTCAGAATTTTATTATTTCACATACGGTTTCGGTTTCGGAGGTAAAATTTTTTCGGATATCCGATAGTTTCGGTTTCGGATACGGAGCTCCGTAACATCCCTAATTTGAACCCCCTGGAAAAGTATGTAAGTTTAAAAAGAGTATATTGGGCGTCTATGATAATTTTTTTTGTTTTAAAATTTTAAATTGCAATGTCCTTTTTATGCTTTTTATTTATATTTATCGATATCTATAAAAATGTATTTGCTTGTACTTTTTCAACAAGATTGTAGTATATTTATTTTTTCTAAAATCTAAAAATGTAAGGGAGGGCTATAAAAAAAATTTCTATGTAGTAAAAAGGTTAGGACTCCTGATTTAGATAGTAATTTATGATTTTCCTTTTTATTTTCTTATCTTAAAGTCGATATTTCTGTAACAAATTGAAATTCGGTGCATAAAAATTACTATAAAATTTTGAATTTTAGATTTCGTTTAAAATATGTTTATTTTATAGAAAATGACGTGAAAAGTTGAAATTTTCAAACCGCAGTTCTGTATCACAAACCGTTCTCGAGATATGGCCTTTCAAAGTTTTCGATTTTTGAAAATTTTTGAGAAAAATGACCATAACTTTTGAACGTGTGGTCGGATTTGATTTTTATCGGCAGATTTGAAATCAGCGTATCAAAATCTATCTGATGACATGTATGACACTTTAAAATTCGAGAAAAAATTTTTTGTCAAAAATCGTCATTTTTTTAAGGTATACCCCTTTGAATTTTTTTCAATTTTTCGCGAAAATGTTTTTCTCGAATTTTCAAGTATTATACATGTCATTATATAGATTTTGATACGCTGATTTCAAATCTGTCAACAAAAATCAAATCCGATTTCACGTTCAAAAGATATGACCATATTTCTCCAAAAATTTCAAAAATCAAAAACTTTGATAGCTCATATCTCGAGAACGGTTTGAGATACAGACCTGCGGTTTGAAAATTTCAACTTTTCACGTCATTTTCTATAAAATAAATATAAATAAACAAACGAAATCTAAAATTCAAAATTTTATATTCATTTCCATGCACCAAAAAGCTTTAACAGTATATTTTTTTCATAATTTTTACTTGAATATAAAGTAGATTTATCTGTAACCATAAATTCAAACAAGTATTATGTCGACCATAGGTTAATAATACCTACTAAAATAAATAATATCCCTTGTAAAACAATTCTAGAACATAAAGTAAATTATATGTGTTATTTGTTATCTGACAATAGCGAACAAGTTATTTCCTCATATGCATTTTATTCGCAATTAAGTCTACGTACAATTTACATATGCATATGAACGTGCACAGAGCAATAAATCCCCTGAACACCTACACAATTCCACGTCTTGGTTTGTTTCCGAACTACACAAACTTTAACAAACAAATAAATGAATTGTGTATATAGGGGTGCGTTGGATTCATGGAAAATGTACCATATCTCGTATTTATACATATATGTTATATACATACGCATAAAGTCGAGTTCAGATTTTCACTAATTATTCTAATTTTCAAAATTCGTTTATGTATTGATATGTGTCGTCGATGGTAGCGACACGGATGTCTTCAGTGGTGAAAATCGAAACTAACTCATGTAACCGATGTTTAAATCAATTATCAATTAGAGCAGTGGTCCCCAACCTTTTTGTACCTAAAGCATATTCTTCACTACCGGTCGAGTGGCGGGCACCATTTATTTTTTCAAGGTGCCCAGATCAAAATCGCGATTTTGATTCAGTCACTCAGGCGTTTCTCACGCCTAAACTAAAAAAGTTAGACATATGCTCTCGCTGACTTTTTGATGGAAAATTATGTAATCTACAAAAAGGTTCAGAGGCATATTTTCATATATTTCTTAGTTCCTACGTAAGCCGCGTGAATGGTAAAAAATGCTATTCTTAAGACTTTGATCATTGTTTATATATGGTTGAACGAATTTGTGCAATGATTGATATATGCTGAAATGTTTTTTATTAACAAATCTGCATCTACAAAATATTTTTAATTTATCTTTAGAATTAATGTAAGTGATTTCCGTAATTGTGTACAGCCAGAAAAAGATTAAAAGGTTACATATTTTTCTGTCTGTACTTTACGGTATACGTTAAATTTGAGAGAATAAATGTAAAATAATATAATATATTTATAAACAAATATTTTTTTTAGTTACTAAAAATTCAAAAAAACTTAATGGTGCCCGCGGGCATAGGGTTGGGGACCACTGAATTAGAGTATTTACATAATAAAGAAAATAAAGTTCGGTTTTATAAAGAGGATAGAAAAATTTGCTAGCTTGCAAGCACTCACAAATGAGGTATTAATTTTGTTATAGTATTTGCTATGGAATTTAGAGCAGTGATACTTCAATGTATTGTTTGTAATACAGTTGGCGACTTTGACCGTATAGAATAATTTTCATAATATGACCACTGTTTTAATACTGTTAGTGTTTACATGCAACGCGAGCACGAAACTTGTTAAAGTCTTGATGAAACTCCAAGAGAATCAAATATAAGTTTGATACCTCATTTGAGAATGCTTGCAATCCAGCAAAATACAGGGTGGGCCATTTAAAATGTTACAGAATTTTATCTCAGGGCCATCGCATATCTGAAACAAAATGTTTAAACCAAAAAATGATTGTTTGTTATTAATAATATTTTTTATTTTAGTATAGCCTTCAAGGTTATTTGAAGACCAACATAATTTTTTCAAATAGAAACCTATAGTTTTAATTTAATAATCTTATTCTACGTGAAAAAACACGAATCTTTCATTGAAATATTTTACACAGAAAAAAATAATTTGTCTATTTATTAAAAAATGTGATCAATGTAAAAAATCCGTGATCGATTTGGCTCCGATAGAGGTTGTTTGTTAATGTGATAATTTTTTACCAATATGGAAATATCCACGTTTATCTTATTGATAACTGTATATTATTATGTACTAATAATGTTCTTATCACAGTGAAAATTTTGTTTCGTATTGAAAACATATTTTAAATACAAAAAAATATTTAATAAATGACATCACTGAATTTACCATATCAAAAATTTGCACTTTCACTAGTTGGGTGGAGTAAAAATTATTCACACTGATATATATTTATTAATACAGCCATTATGTTTAATCTATTTGAAAGTTTCGTTAGTTGGTGTAATAAATTATTTATAAAAAGATTTTTAGATAAACATGAAGATATATTTTTCAAATGAATAAAATATCCTCATATAAGATTTGTGTTATTATTATATTGAGGAAATATTGTTATATTAACAAGATAAATTTATAAAGTATTTTTCCATCTAAAATTTTCAAAAAGATCTAGTTTTTTTCGGTGCAACATTAGTTTTGTTGCAGGCACTCACGAAGCACAATAAAAGCCTTTATTCACTTATTTGACGTTTTTCACTTAACGTCGATAGTCCGTTATTACGAGGTACAACTGTACATATTTTAATAAACTCCACAACCCTATAAGAAACAAGAGTTATACATTATGTTTACAGACATAAAATATACCAAATATACACCGAATACAGTGTTATAATACAATTAATAGTGCATCGCATACAAATGCTATAAATATGTATTATTTTATTACTTGCTAAGTTACACATTTTCTGTGCATGATAAAGTAAATTAAATTTTCATATACAGACGCTTAATAGTTAATTGCTTTTACACAACATGCTCCATGTTGTCTCACAGTGTAATATGCACAGTTGCAGCAAGCTAGTGTCTTTTAATTGCACACTTTATGTGATAGCACGTGTTTATATTTAAATTCTTATAAATTTCTCTTGGTATGGTTTTATAATTACTCTAAAAGTAATGTTTCTTATTTGTCTAGATTTATATTGGTATTTGTATAGTGATGTGTTAACACTAAAGAGACGAAACAGCAACACGAAGTGTTTTTTAGTATTGGATTTATTACTGTTTTGTAAAAAGATGAACACATGTTGCTGTTTAGACAAAAAAAAATAGCAGCACGGTGTGATTTTTTTTAATACTTAGCAATTTTGTTTTGACAAAAAAACTGTTTTGTTTCTTTAGTTTAAACACGACAATAGATTAGATACATATGTATATTTTAGTTTGCACTCAAAAAAACATATAATTATTGAGTTTATTTATTAATTTATATAAAAACCTTCAGAAAATAAAATAAAACTTATCTAAATAAAACCCTAAAACCCATGTACATACTTCATAGGTAGAAAGGTTTACTTGAGCCAACTAAACCTTGTTTTGTATATAACGAAAACAATATTTTCTTAAGATAAGAAATATATTCTTAAACCAACTATAGTATTCTTGGACGAAGAAATAATGTAGTTGGATTAAGAGTACTTTTCTTATGTTTAGAAAATATTGTTTTCGTTATATACAAAACAAGATTTTCTTAGTCCAATACAGTTTTTTGTGTGTGTTGAAGTAGTTTTTTTTCTTTTTAATTTTTTTAAATTCAATTGTATTCGCACATCCTTCAAAAACTGTTGAATATGGTATAATTATTATATAAATTTCAGTGTTTTTAGTATTTTTTTATCTCTGTTTTTTTCTTTTGTTTTGTGAGTGGCGTATCTAAGAGGTCCATGGTCAGATTCTGATGAAATTTATATGTGACCACCTCGGAAATATACTCTTTCAAACAAAAAAAAAGTTTCACTGGATAGGTGCATATTTGTCTGGAGTTATGCCTGAAAATGCATAAAAAAATATATACAGGAAAATGGAAAACGCTTCTTTTTTTAAGTCCGCGGTCAGATACTCTTTCAAACAAACAAAAATGGTCAAAATTGGTGCATATTTGTTGGTTATTTATATATAATTTAAATATAACCAACCGTCCTCCTTTTTTTGAAATCGGTTAAAAAGATTAATTATGTAGCGTGGGATTGGAAAAAAAAACATTTTTCATGATGGAATATTTTGTTTTATAAAATCGAATTAATAAACTATATATGTGCAATTTTTTTGGGGTTGATGAGGTACCTAATTATTTTTTATATTTTCATTTTACTTAAATTAAACAGCATTAAAAAATCTGTATTCCAAACTTGACTTTATATAAAATCTAATTTCATAATAAGTTATTTTTAAAAGTGTGTTTAATGTAACAAAAATACGTTCCCATGCTGTCATTTACATAAGTACTGTAATTTGTTCGTTTGAGCTTTCTACTTTGATATTTAATACGGAAACTGAAAAGTAGATATTCTATTTAAATAAATGTTCACTACTCTGTAAATGTTTACACTACTATAATGCAGTTTTGTAACTTTCATGCATCTAATGAATTGTTTTATGGTATTAGTTATTCAACAATGGCAAACATGGATTCTCAACTTTAGACCGCGAAAGTCAGAAACGGCCTTAACGAGTATGACACCTTTAAAATTCTCTACAATAGTATGTCTCTCAATTCAACGTACCAAAAGTTAATGCATTCAAAGTTATTTATTTGTTAAATTGTACGTCTAAAAGGCTTTCATGACTAAACTATTGTTTCTATAAAAAATAAATTAAATTGTAGTTTTGTAAGTTTAATTCTCTATTAAAATAGTTCAAAGAGCTATACAGAGTGGCCCAAGTAAAACGAAACGGGCGCGGTTTTGGTCATTTAAAATAAGATTTTGAGAAAAAGCTCGAACACGTCGATTTTACATTCAAGGGGGACATGTTTTGCTATAAAATTTTTGCAAGAATCTTTTCAACCCTCAGCGCTATGAGCGCAACCCTTAAAATTTTAAATAGCATGATAAGGCAAGTGATACCTCATTTGAAAGGTTTTTTCATTCTAAATACGGTGCTTTTTGATTTTTTCAAATCTGTTTAGTTTTAGTCAAGTTATTTACATTTTTAATTCCATAAATGCAATGATTTTCTGATCAAAAAACAAATATTTACAACTAAAATTCAAAACAAAGTAGGTTTATTTTCTTATCAAATAATTCAAAAACATCTAATTTGAACATTTATTGAATTAATTAAAGTTTTGGATGTTGATAAATTTTTTTTAATTACATTTTTTTAATTTTTTAATTAAAATATAATAAGTATAATAACAGGTAAATTAAAAAAAACGAATTTTGATGAAACGTTTACTGTTAATGTAGGTAATTAATAATTATATAGTCTTTATTTTCATGAAAATCGGTTCCCTAGAATGAGGTAAAGCTTACATCAACATGTATCTTCAATACCTAGTTCATTAAAAAAGATGTATTTATTATTTTATCAAATAAACGAAATTCACAATAAAAAGTATTTATTAGTAATTAGTGAACTGACATTTTTTGTCATAATATTTCCTGGAAAATATTTTTAATGGAGTTTAATAATTATCAAACAAGCATTGACCTAAAATTTCATTGAAACGAAAAGAATTCATACTCATTTCATTATTATTTTTTTTACAAATGTGTAAACAGCGTGAAATGTAACCAGCATTTGTAGAACATTTTGTGTAGCTTTTCCATAAATCGATTTTATAAAAATGTTTACCGCAACACCAATGATTGAATTTTAACCAGCAGATTGTGGTGATGTATGTATGTTATACACCCCCCCCCCCTTCCCCTATTTACCGGTGTGTGAGTATGTGCAAACATATCAACGGGGGCGTGTGTAGAATTTAATTTGGGGTAGTTACATATTAAAAATATAGATACATCTTAGCTATAAAACATTTACATAATTTTAAATAATAGACTACTGGAAGGTTTTTAAATTGTGTCTAAAAAGATGTAGGTACTAACAAGGGAACCTTTTCAAGACGAAAATTCGTATCGAGTTTAAACTTTGTGTATAATTAGAAGAGGGCAAGGTAAGTAAGAAAAAAACTATCATAGCTGCGGTAAAACGGTTTAAGGGGGTTAAACACCCCTATGAAAATGTGCAAAATAATCATATTTTTTTCAAATAACTCTGAAACTAATAAAAATTTTAAAAAATCTACATAAAATACAAAATTTTCATGATTTTTTATGCTCTTTAGAATGGCGATAGTCAAAATTCGAAAAAATGAAACCTATGAAATGTGGGTGGGAGGTGGGGGTTAACGGTTTAATTTTTTCGAATTTTAACTATCGCCATTCGAAAGAGTATAAAAAAAATCATTAAAATTTTGTATTGTAGATTTTTAAAAATTTTCATTAGTTTCAGAGTTATTTGAAAAAATATGATTATTTTGCACATTTTCATAGGGGTGTTTCACTCCCTTAAATCGTTTTACCGCAGCTATGATAATTTTTTTCTTACTTACCTTGTCCTCTAATTATACAAAGTTTAAACTTGATACGAATTTTCGACTTGAAAAGGTTCCCTTGTAAGTACAATAAGTAAGGCGATATTTTATACTTATCTATATATAAATAAATATACAGTAAAGTCTCTCTTTACACGGTAGTTACGTTCCACAGCTTAAAGTCGTTTTTTAATTCCGAGAAAAATTAATTATACATTAACGAGAATATCTTTTTATCAATTGACATTTCTACTGCTTATAAACTTTTCTTTTATATTTGATTCATACCAGCTTTTAATGTGAAATTTAATATTTATATGAATGCCATTAAAACGAGTAACAAGTAATACGTTGCTTTTATAAATTGATACTTACATATTTTTATTAAAGAGGAAAACCATTGAGATGAGTCAAAAAATTGTCAATGACAAATTTTCACAAGTATAACTAATTATTTTAGGATCATGTAAAGGACATTTTATTAAGTCTGTATTCAACTTATTCTGTGCCAATTGTATTGAAAATTTTTACAAAGTTTACAAAGTTATGAGTCTCGATGTGACGACCAAAAAGAAAAAAATGTTTTTTTCCATTGTACTATCGAAATTCGGGTTGAGTGATCGGAAAAAAATATTATACAATATTTAATAATGTAGCTATAGTTGTGTGAAGACATTTTATTTCAATTATTTTAAAAAAAAACGGGGAACGATTTGAATTTTTTTATTTAAGCGGTTTTAAAAATTTGAAAAAATCGGCTACGCTCAGATTTAACCACCGTGACTACGAGAAATTAAAAAAAAAAATGGTTCGTTCGTCTTTTAGGAATCACTGGGATAAGGTAGAAAAAGGTGGTTTCAAGAAAAACGCGTTTAAAATTTTCTGAGGGACATAACCGGCCACACTAAATTGACTCAATTTCGGAATTTTTACTTAAACAATAAAAATGCTTTATGTAAATTATTTTCAAATGTAACTCCACGTACAATGATTTTGACGAATCACTGGGATAAGGTCGAAAAAAAGTGTTTCGAGAAAAACGCGTTTAAAGTTTTCTTAGGATCATAATTGATCGCATTAAATTGACTGTTGCTCAGGCAACTTTCGGAATTTTTACTAAAATAGTAATACTTTATATAAGTTATTTTCAAATGTAGCTCCACTGACATTAATTTTGACGACTACTGGTTTATTATATCAAAAAGTCATGCCATCAACTTTAACGAACTTCAGTTATAAAAAAATTCATTTAAATTTTCTGACGTTGTTATGTCTCCCTAACGTGCAGGTATTTATTAAATTTATGGTTCATTTTTAAATCGTAGCGCATTAATTTACGTTTAGTAAGTAAAAGAAGAAGAATATTCCATTTAAGGAGCGTGGGTTTAATTTTAAACGTTAATAAATCTTTCTTTTGCAAGGAACAAATATGTCTTTGCACATTTGTCAAGCCATTAATTCTACTACCATTCTCATTACATTGCGAAAGAACTCGCCAACAGTAAAAACTGTTCATCTAAACGTACATTATTGTTTACTATACAATACATGTATACAGGGTCTTCGTTAAATATTACCAGATTTCAATGTTTAATGGTAAATTCGAGACACATTACAATCATTTTCATATTAGAATAGAAGTAGAAATGCAACATGTTTTTACTATTACATTTCTTGTGCTATGCAGTTTTTGTACTATTCAAGTAATATCTGCAGGGCCCCTATTCTCGAGTTCGTTCAACTTTTTCTCATTCGAGATTACGTAACTAAAACTAGAATCTCGATTGTATATAAATTATACCGTATTCTCGAATCTCGATGCGACTTTTTTTCTAGAAATGTCGAATGAAAAATCTCGTTTAGGGTCGATTTTCTACCTAGTCTTCGATAAGAAAAGCTTCGAAATTAATTTGTGTTTCTAACGACTGATGTTCGAAATATAAAAAAGATATGTGCCCTCTGAAACTGGATTAGTAGTTATTTCACTAATTGAATAGGGTGGCCAGTTTCTGGAAAACCGGGAAAAATCAGGGAATTTTTCTATACAGAGAAATGCCAGGGAATTTGGTTGGGAATTTTTTATAAAAATGCAAAAACCACACAAATTCTCGCAAATATTTAAAATTTAAATAAAAAACAGGGAAAAACGTAAAAATTCGCCTGGAAAACCGGGAAAAGTCAGGAAAATATGTTCCAGAGAAATACTGGACACTCTGTTGAAATAGTCACTTAAAATATCACTAAAAGTATAGTGATTTCGAATAGAAAATAGCGCCATTATAATTTGTCAATGTATACAACTGAGTTATTAGCAATATGCAAAACTTGAAAAATCTATTTAAAAATAATTTTTAGTATGTTTGCAATAAATTTTAAAAAAAGAATAATAATTTTAATTCTTTCACAAAAATTAGCCTATGATAATTGATATTCATAACTGATAAAGTTAGGTTATGAATGATTGAGATATTATTGTCATGTATGATGATTTTCTATATTTATATTTATTAAATAATGAATAATTTTTTTAGATTGCTCCAAATTTTGACATCAAAAATAAAAAAATAAAAACCATAAATTCTATCATAGCTTCTTAACTGACTGACTATTCTCTAATTCAAGTAGGGAATAGTTACAATTAGTCACAAGTAGTGAATATTCACTATGAATTAGTGTTTTTCATTAATTTAGTCTTAGAGAGTGTCTATTACCCTTTAACATTTTCGATGACCCTGTACATTGATATGTGAACAAAAAATATTCAATTAAAGTTTATAAAATAGTTTTGGTAATAAAAAGTAATGGTGAATATTAGCGCTAATAGTTGTTTCTTATATGAACGGGGTTCTTGCATATACATATGTGTATAATGTTTACTAAAGTTTATACACATACATTAGTGTATATGTACTTGTAGAGTATTAAAAGACTTTTTACAGACAGTATACGAATGGGAATTGCGTATACTTACTTACAAACATTATCATTATTATGTTTAGGTATATACAGGGTGTTTGGTTCGGCGATACGAATATTTTGAAGGAAGGTAGAATGAATCATTTGGATGTGATTTAAGCAAATATACCTATATACAATGTGCTACAGTTTTTTTATATCGGCCTTTTTAGTAAATTTTTGAGAAAACCCAGATTTAGAGATATTAATGGTGAAAGTTCAAAAGTTAAAGAGCCCATATTTTTCAAACATGATTTTTATATTACTTAAATGTCTATGCTACACTTTCAGATCAAAATAAAATTTATGAATAACAAAAATAAAGAATGGCTGCAGGTTAACATTTGAAAATTTATAAAACTTTAATAAAATTAATTCTTTAAAAAATTATTTTATAAAATCTAGCACACTTACAGATGTTCAAATGGTCTTAAAAACTGCTCTATTTCATACCCTTTTGAAAAACCTACCATATTACCTACATGAACGGGCTACTTTTGTGAAAAAAACTTACATTTATCTGAGAATAAGTAAGATTTTTACATTTTTCCAGTGAGTTGATCCAAGTATGCTAATCTTAATAAGTCGTAAAAAATCATGATGCGGGTACTTTTCAAACATTTTTTTTATACTCATTGGATAGAGTAACACTTACTCCTGTACAAATGCTTGAAAATGATGACCCTTCAGACTAATGACGATTTTTTTTCGGTTTTTGGTAAATTTTGGTAAATTAAGCACACTAGGATCAACTCACTGGAAAAATGTAAAAATCTTACTTATTTTTACATAAATGTATGTTTTTTTCACAAAAATAGCCCGTTCATGTAGGTAATACGGTAGGTTTTTCGAAAGGGTATTAAATAGAGCAGTTCTTAAAATCATTTGAAGATCTGTAAGTGTGCTAGATTTTATAAAATAATTTTTTAAAGAATTAATTTTATCCAAGTTTTAAAAGTTTTCAAATGTTAACCTGCAGCCATTTTTTGTTTTTGTTATTCATCAATTTTATTTTGATCTGATAGTGTAGCATAGACATTTAAGTAATATAAAAATCATGTTTGAAAAATATGGGCTCTTTAACATTTGAATTTTTGCCATTAATATGTATAAATCTTGGTTTTCTCAAAAATTTACTAAAAAGGCCGATATAAAAAAACTGTAGCACTTTGTATATAGGTATATTTGCTTAAATCACTTTCAAATGACTCATTCTACCTTCCTTCAAAATATTCGTATCGCCGAACCAAACAGCCTGTATATATGAATAGTAAATGTTTGAATATTATTTATATAGTCGAAATAGGTTATAACGACATCGGTCATTATAATATATCGATTTCAACACTAAAAATGAAATAGTTGGCTTTTTGCCGACTTTTACGACTTAATATGACTAGGTCCCCTAGATTTCGACTGTATATATTTCAAATATTTTAATCTTATGTCCGGTATTATAAAGGGACTAGCAAATTTGCAAGCTAGCTAGTACTCACAAATGAGGTTATTATTTTTTTGATAGTATCTATGGATTTGCTACGGAATTAAGAGCAGTGATACTTTAACGTATTGTAACACAGTTGGCGATTCTGGCGGTACATAATAATTTTCATAATATCACCACTGTTTTAATACCATTGATGTTTACATACAACGCGTACGCGAAATCTGTAAGTCATTAGAAAACTCCAAGAGAACTGTTATATAAAGCTCGGCGCACACGACGCTGGATTTGCTGATATTTTGCTTGATAGTTACTGTGCTGGCAACCGTGCTAGTTTCAGTGATAGAAATGACGTCACTGCGTGCTGTGTTGCGTGCTATCATACTAGATTTCAGAATTAGAACCGGGGCTATTTTTCGTACTAGATTTACTGCTAGATTCAAGCAAGAAACAATCAGAAATTAGTATATTGTCACGTGAGCATAAACGACATAAACAAACATGGCCTCATAGCGTGTACTTTTGTGACAGTTTATGTTCGTACAAATTATTATATTAATTATGTCCATTACACTACATACACACAGAAAAAAATCTGTTTTGGACCAAGAAAACCTTGTTTTGTATATAACGAAAACAATATTTTCTTAATATAAGAAAAGTACTCTTAATCCAACTACGTCATTCCTTCGTTCAAGAATACTATAGTTGGTTTAAGAGAATATTGCTTATCTTAAGAAAATATTGTTTTCGTTAAATACAAAACAAGGTTTACTTGGTTTGAGAAATCCTTTCTACCAGTGCAGTAGTGTAAGCCACTGAAAGAGTGAGTGCCTAATGTTTAGTCTCTCTTATCAAATTTCCGAACATGACGAATCAGACTTTTCAATGTCCAGCAAAAAAGTGTCGCGCCGCGCTCAAAGAAGTACAACTTCAAAAACATTTCCCAGGTCTAGAACAGTGTGAGTCCAATCCTGTTAAATTATATTTACATTAACTTACGCATACACACAAAACAATACAGTTGATATTTGTCATTATTTTCATTTGCGTCTACACAATTCCTTGTACCTATAGAAAGAGGGGGGGGGGGGGCACACAACTAGGTACGGTAGTTAATCTTGCCGTATGAGTTTTACATAATTAATATTATTACAACACAAATGTGTTAAGTTTGTGTATGCATCCAGTGGCGTACGTGTATGTAAATATCTAACATTGTCGTCGTTACCGCTGTTTCTCTTTGGTACTGCATGTTTACACATCTTAAGTATACAGACAGACAAACAAAACACATCATATCGAGACTAAAGATCACTAGTTTTGACGTAATAAAATAAGGTACTTGCACAAGGAGGTTCACACCAAAGAAAAATAAAGGAGAGATTTTGATGAAACTTTGAAAATAACAATATTTTTTTTTAAAATCCTTGCAAAATTTCAAGATCATTAGAAGAATAGTTTCAGAGATATTAAATAAACTAATTAATATGCATTTTTATTATGAGAACTGCATAATTTCAAGGCATGACAGGATTTTTCAGAGAGAATTTGATGAAAATTTGAGCATAAATTCATTATTCATTTACAAAGATACCTATCTGTAATTTTTTTTTAATTAAAAAGTGAGGAAAAAATAGATAAATACGAATCTATGTGATTTCGCATGCTCCAGAGAGAGACACACCTTGCCTTCACTCTATGCTTATCCACAGGTGCTTACCCACATCATTCCCCGCAAAGCCAGCCCCCACCTATAGCAAAGTATACTGTTTTTTGGGATTATTAGGCTTCTTGTTTGTAATAACCATGATGACTAATTAAAAAAAAAACTATTCTATGATAACCTTACGTGTCTTCTATTTCCCAAAAAAGTACTTATTTCTGCAGAAAATAAAGGTTTAATCGCAAAAATTGACTCTTTTAAAACCAATTTTGAATTTGACGCCAAAACGCTCGCAGGTGACATTTCAGAATAGTGACGTCACACTCCTTGTCAACAATAATCAAACATTCAGAGTTAGACAATAATTTAATTATTTTGTGTGTTAAAAATGAATTCCAAAGTATATAAGTTCTTAAATAAGATATGTACCTAATAATATTGTAAGAGGAATTGATATTTGTCTAAAATAAAAGTCAATCACTTTTGACGTTTACTGAGGCGTGACGTCATTCGCTCTGATTAGTGTTCCATTTAACATGGCGGATTGCTGTATTTTGCATTTTTATTTTAACAAAAATTATATTAATCTCGCTTTTAATATAAAAACAATTACATTTTTAAGAACCTTTTTTACATAAGTATTTCATTATTTAAAATCATAATTTCAATGATACTTCGTTACTTGCATCGTGCCTATTCTCGTGAATTCATGTTACTAATAAAACAAGTACCTCTTCATTAATAGCCTTTTATTTTATTAATTTTTTTCTCCAATAATGGATACTTGTAAATATGTTTGTAAAATGATAAGTACTACAACACAAAAATTATTAAAAACATAATGGCCCGTATTATAATTAAATTGAATACTTAGATTGCAAGAACAATTTATATATTGCAGTTTCATGACTTTTATAAATGATTTTGTGCATGCACGATGCACAGTGAAGAAAAATCAACGGTTTTAAAATACTGGTGATATATATGAATAGTAGCTTCTACGGTCACCAACTGTATTTAAGTAAATTGAAGTACTATTGTTCTAAATTCAAAAACAAATCTCATAGAATTAATATCCCGTACTGGAGAGTGCTAGCATGTTAACAAATTGTAGTCAATTTCTTAAGAGTTCTTCGAAGATTTTTATATACAGGTTATTCACGAAGACCCAGAATCATCACTAACTTTGTTATTATTAGAGCTAGAAGAACGGTTAAATGGGCTAAGTATCAGTTTTTTCGGGATGAATAATGTTTATTATTCGATGTCAAAAAAATCGAATTTCAGAAATACATACATTGAAATATAACATTTTTTAAATGCAACACCCTGTATATTATTATTGGATTATATAGCTGAGAATATTTTCTTTATAATAATGTAATACAAGCATGGTATTAAAATTGATATAAAACAAGATTAAATAGATAATAAACTAATAAAAAATAGTGTGCTATGTAAATTTAATAAGCATAAATAACTGATTAAAATTTTAAAAACAATTATTTCATGTTCTTATTTCATTAATTCGCAGATTTTTTAGTTTGATTGATAAAGAAAAAAATTATTTCCTATAATTAATAATATTTTATCAATAATAATACCCAAAAACGTTAAAAACATGCAAAATAAGGCACACATACCTGAAATTATTGTTTCAAAAATTTTAAATCATTTGTTTGTATATTATTAAATCAAAGCACACTATTTTTTTATATTTTCAATTTCACCACCATCCATATATCCTCAGAACAAGGTCACTTGATCAGTATTTTCGATACTAATAATAATAAATTTATTTGGAACAAAATCTACATATTTTTTGTCTGTTTAAAGATGTAATCTGAGTTAAGACGTATCATATATAGATATATAAATATAAGTACTATTTATCACGTACAAGTTATTGTTTTAATTTTAAACAGTAGTCTAGCCGAAACATGCTGTTAATGCATATTCTGTAAATCTCACGAACTTATGAAGACCCTACTTTCAAGCACATAGGTATACTTTCGGTCTGCATTACTCGTAATTAATACGCTAAGTTTAGTAACTCTCTAGGATCAAATGGTTTAGGTGACTGGACAAGAACCCAAATAAACTTTTTGAATTATTTTGCATATGCGTACCTATACCTATTTTACATAATTCATAACTGGAGAAAAATATTCTGCTTATAGAAATCTTTCCTATAATTGTAAAAATTGTAAAAAATTGTGGTAAAAAAAGATATATGAAAAGGTAAGCTAAATTTTTGTTTGTTTTGTATTATTTTTTAAAACAAAATATGTACTAGTTACCTTGACAACAACATATTCTGAAAAATGTGTTATTTAGGGCTTATCCCCAATCGCAATTGGATGACTCGAACATGCCTACATCGTGGTGATTTATTTTTCCTCAAAACAAAGTTAATATTAGTACTTTTGTTTGAATTCATATCCAAATAGCGATACTAAATAATGTTGCTACAAGTTCATAAAATTAAATAAACAGTGTATTCCAAGTTGATTAAGCCATAGGAAATTTAACATGGGGAGAAATAGAAGTGTTGTAGTAGCTTGGTTAAATTCAAATACTGTCATTGGTGCATTTTAAAATGCCGCCACAAAATTATTAATATTTTGTTTTCAATTTTATATGTAAAAAAAATTTTTTTTTTTACAATAATTAAAACATTATTGTAATCCATTGTTATTATTATGAACGTGAAAACAAAATACTATTGTCTATTTTATCAAATTTTGTGGCGGCATTTCAAAAAGCACCAATGGTATATCATTAAATTAGACCAAAGGCTACTACAACACTTCTAATTCGCCTTCTGTTAATTTTTCTATGACTGAGGCGGCTATTATACACTATCAAATAAATATGTCAAAGATCTTTGACAAAGTTTTGATCAAATATTCAGATTGTCATTATCTATGATCAGAGAAATATTATGATATTATGAATTATAAAAGATAACTTATTACACTATCATATTTTTTTAATTTAAGAAATTTTATCACATTTTACATAGGCGGATATTTTACTAACAAAAATGTGATAAAATTTCTTTGATCAAAGAAATATGACATTTATTTTATAGTGTAATTACCGCCTTAATCAACTTGGAATACACTGTATAACATTGTAATAATGTTATACAGTGTATTAACATTATAACAGTGTAATAACATTGTAAAAATGTACTAAATCGGTTTCACTGTAATATCTATTTCTTTAAATATATGTGTATTGTAATAATACAGTCGAAATTAGTAATAACGACAGCGGTTAATACAGCATATCGATTTTAACGACTCAAAATAAAAGTTCGACTGAATCCAATATAATTTTTTTACCGGGTTTTACAACCTAATAAGACTGGTCCCATCGATTTCGACTGAATTATTATTTGTTAAAGAATCAAAATAAAACGTTCTAAAAGTAATAGAGGAAAATAATTCGATGCTGTGATGAATCCTATTATAGTCAAGATAAAATGTAATTAAATAAGAAAGAGCTTTAGTTTATTCTACTCTATGCACAATCAACGTTGATGAAAATTTAAATACAATGAAGTTATATTGCAAAGAACACAAAAATCCATTTGCACACCATTCACCACCCCATGGGGTAACCCGGGGATTCAGAAATCATGCGCAGTTTTGAAAATACTGTCCAAATAAAGAAAATCTGTAAGAAAGTAAATTATTTAAACATTTTAATTAAAAATTTAATAATATAGCTTCTCTTTTTATTGATAATTGTGCTATTTTGCGCACCATTACCCTTTTTTAAACTAAAATTATTCAATAAAAGGAAATAATTAATTATTTTTTTATTTAATCAATTTTTCAGGATATAAAGTAGGCTATGCACTTTTTCAGGATGAAAGCTATCTTTTTGCAAATTTCATAAAAATCGATCAATCAGTTTAGCCGTGAAAAGTTAACAGAAAAACAGAGGATGATTTTGAAAAATGCATAAAAAATAAAAAATAATTAAATAATATGCCTCTCAGTTTCTTATTACTATCCTAAAACATGATTTTCGTTTTCCATCTGTCATCTGTCATGATTTAAACAATGGAAATTATGTAAATCTTTGCCCACCATCCCCCTACTCTTCCATATTACATATGTATAATTTCTGAATCAAACAAAATTTCATCTTAAACATTTAATATGGTTCAGTGAACAAATTATGTTTAATGTTTATAAATTACAGTGCATGTTACCTTTATACGCCAGAAAATTTCAAAATTACTAAAATGTTGATTTAAGCCAAATATTATTCCATTAAATGTACATATATGTTCACGATATACCTTTAGTAGGTACATTAGCGATGTAGTAAACTTAATTTCTATCTAGGTGTATTCGACGTAATATAATAACCATAATGTAATAAATCCTACAGTTTTAAATCAATAATTCGATCAGATACGTATTAAAGAAAATTAACGTGCATAAAGGGCCCCGCAGAATCCTTATGGGAAAGGGGTTTCGGTCAAACTCTTTGAAACTTTGGATTCTGATAGTCCTTGATGAGTAGATCAAAAGTCAATGGGCACTAAGTCCTAAAAACTCAAACTTTTAAGATATAGCTCTCTAAAGTTGGGGATCATACTCGCCTTTAATTTGCAATACAGAAATTTGTAGAACCTTAATTTTCGCACAACTATTTGTATGTGTTCCCAAAGATATAATCGATTGTCACCATAAAAAAAGTAAACTTTTAAATTCTTTAGCCAATGGCAGTATTTAAATCTTATTATTACGTTTTTTTTATTATAAATAATTGAAAAAACGTAACAATAAGATTTAAGTGTTGTCATTTCTCAATGAATTGAAAAGTTAACTTTTTATGGTGGTAATCGATTATAGAATTTGTATTGTATGTCTTTGGAAACACATACAAAAAGTTGTGCGAAAATTAAGGTTCTACAATTTTTTTTATTGCAAATTAAAGACAATCATGATCCCCAACTTCAGAGGGCTATATCTTAAAAGTTTGAGTTTTTAGAACTTAGTGTCCATTGATACTTTTGATCTACTCATCAAGGACTATCATAATCCAAAGTTTCAAAGAGTTTGACCGAAATCCCTTTCCCATAAGGATTCTGTGGGGTCCTTTATTATGGAAAAAAATTGTAATAATAAATATAGTATCTTGTATATAATATTATAAAGATTTTGTATAGCAAAAACGTGAAGAAAAATCTCAAAACTGACAAGTTGTATATTAATTTTGAATGAAAATATGAAATTTTTGTAGAAAAATCTGTGACAAATTACATCCGCGCTAATTATTTATTTCTTCAATGTCGTCCATTTGGTACAAAAATCTTTTGTCCATATTAAAAATGACTGATTATTATCTACTGAAGTTTTTCTTCGTCGAACACCAGTGTCGTAGCTTGACTAGCTTGCGAAACTTTATTTGAATCCCAAAATCATTAAAAAAAAGTGTGAACTAATTTTATCGAAAAAATTGCTCATTTTCAGAGTAGTGCCAATACGTCAAATATGATCATTTTTTTTTAATTATGGGGTGTGAAAATTGAAGGAAATTTTATATTCTTTTCGAATTTAAGAGTATTTTTGTGTTATTAAATGTTTTTCTTATGACCAAACCGCAGTTGAATAAAAAATAAAAAAATAATGATTTTTTTTGCAATCTTGAAAGTTGCCCATGGGAATGTTTAAAAAAAAAATTAAAATTTTAAGACATTTTTTAGGATTTTTTTTCAGTTTTAAAACGCATTTTACCTTCAATGTAAATAAAGGTTCCAGTAAAAATCTTTTAATTTGGTTGAGATATTGCTTTTAGGACTTGACCGTACTTATTACAACAAATTTTTCTTTGAGATTTTTTTTTTTCGTAAAACAATCAACTTTTGAGAAAATTTGTAAGACGGAAAAAGTTTTTATTTTTTGTAAAAGAATATTGATAAATTTTATTTATATATATTTATAAATATTTTGTTTTGTTATTGATACGCTACTGAACAACAGACAATAAACATTCGGACGTTCGTGGTGGTGGTAGATCTCGCGACGACAACGTTTCTTCAAAGTTTGTAGTTTTCAATTAGTTAACGCCACAAGCAGCAGCTCGCTCGGAGTTGATTAGCCGCACGCTCATTAATTACTCAATTCATAAACATGTCTATGGCGTGGACAAAACGAAAATATACACAATTATACGCAAAAACTTTTAAGTAGATTTCTTCTCGAAATTATTTTTCATGAATTGCTATCTATTTTCGCTATTCAAAGAAAATTTTATGTAATCTAATTATTTATGTATTTAAGTGCTACATTTTTTAAATTAATTCTAGGCAGTGCTTTCAAATAATATGATATTCCGAATTTCGTTAAGAGGTTGACACCATAAAAGTGAGATTTCGATGAAATTTGAAAATAACAAGATATTTATATTTAAATATTATAATTAAACATTATTTTCGTCAGATTTTGTTTAAATTGCACAGGAATATTCCCTAGATTAATATCTAAAAAATAGCCCATTTTTATTAAAATTGACCATCTCAAAGTCATGAAAAACGATCTCAAAGTTTATATTTTTAATACAGCTTAAATGGACTAACCGTACACTAACGTAACGTTTTATTAGATAAAATTTAAACGTAGCGTCAGATTTTCATAAAAAACTGACATGTTGTATATTTATATGAAAGAAAACTGTATACAAAAAATTGGAATTATTGACCATCCCGTTATTAAGATTTAACTAGATTTACCTACCAAACCATCACATAAATTACAGTATTGTTGACAATGTGGCAACAACGTATTCATTTGATTATAGTAAAAAATACACGAAATAATGAAATAATTTTTTACAAAATATAATAAGTGGATTGAAGGGAATTATAATCGATTTCATTAATTATTAATACATATATTCTGTGGTAGCTTAGATGATAAAATATAATCATTTGACAAGTAGTTAATAGTAGATAATGTACAGCGTTGCCATGATCATTTCTCTAAATTAAAAATATGTACTCATGGCCTAATGTGATCACATTATGATGGACCAACTACCTTAAGAGAATAGTTTAAAAGATATTTAATAAACTAATTAACATGCATTCTTATGAGAACTGCATAATTTCTAATGAGACATGACAGGACTTTTCAAAGTGATGTAAGAGAGTTTGATAAAAATTTGAGCAAACATTCTTTATTCATTTACAAAGATATCTGTAAATTTTCCGAATGATTAGGAACCGCGTTTTTTAATTAAAAAATGATAAGTGTGTAAAAAAAAGAGAGAGACGCATCTATGTGATTTTGCATGCTCCACTCTATGCTTAGCCACAGGTGTTTACCCGCACCGTTCCCCGCAAAGCCAGCTCCACTCCATATAATATCCTCCTTATAGAACTAATTTTCTTTGCAGTTTCTTAAGGCATTTCTTGTGTGTTTAAAATTTTTATATTATTTCATTTTCGAGTTACAAGCCCTAACTTTAGTTTTAGTATTAAATTGGATATGGCGTATTTTTTACCCTTCTTTACAATGATATGTCACTTAAGGGGTTACATACAGTTCGAATTTTCAAAAAAAATATTTTTTTATTTCATTTTCGTAATGTACATATATTTAAGTACACACACAGAAAATTTCAAGTCAATCCGGCGATTATATTCGAAGTTACACGCATATTTGTAAATACGTCTCAGAACGTTTAAAAGTAGGCGACCAGAGTTAAGGGGTTATATACAGTTAGAATTTTCAAAAAATCGATTTTTTTTATTTCATTTTCGGAATGTACATATATTTAAATACACACACAGAAAATTTCAAGTCAATCCTTATTTTCGAAGTTACACGCATGTTTGTAAAGACGTCTGTCTCAGAGCGTTTGAATGTAGGAAGTCAGAGCGGCAGCGCGTTTTTGTCAAATCTGTGTTTTTAATGTCGGTGACCACTATTCCTCGGAAACGGTTGAACCGATCAATCTCAAATTTTAACACAAGTTCCTTAAGAATATTTTTTAGTAGTTAATCGAAGGTTTTGTCTCACCGATAAATATTTATTTTTTTATAAACAATTTAAGGTCAAATTTTCGTCGAAAATCGATATATTTTTTTGAGAAGCCACCATTTTGTCAAAAAAAAATATTTCACTTATTCCTTCGATTAAGTACAAGATTATACATTACTTTCACGAAATCTGTTTAGGTTTTTTATTTTAAATGATCCAGTCCAGAGATATCGTGGTCACCGCAAGGCGTCTTTTTTGAGAGGACCTCCTGGAGAACAGCTATAGCAGCTTTCGAAATTATTATTTTTACAAATAAAAAATCTTGAAATACAATTAAAAGTTACCATAATATGTGTACAAATTTTTACTTTAATAAATATAAAAGTCTTCTCTTAAAAAATTCTTGAAAAAATCGTTTTTTTTTTGCCTTCTAACTGTATGTAACCCCTTAAATAACTAAGCAAATAACGACAGTGTTCTTTAAGTTCTATTTTATTTATTTTAATATATTAATAGTACAGTAAGAATTATCCCAAAATAATAGTTCAGAATGCTGCTTAAATATGTATTTTATGTTGTCTAACAAAAAAAATTAAATTGATATCCAATTTAAAAAAATCTCGTTGCTATGTTGTCTTATTATTTGAAACATAATATTTTTTTTGTATATCTTATGTTTTTCACATGTTTACTTTGACGGAAGTGCTTTAAAGAAATACAGAAAGACAATTGTGATAATTTTTACTCTAAAACTGAAGAATACTTCATGTAAATAAAAAGATTTTCTTTTCCTTTGTATTCTCGAGTACATAAGTCTTCTTGAATTTTTTGTTTCTATTTATGTATTACCATCATGAATAAATGAAACATCTCTGAGAAAAAATAATGTTGGGTAATTGTTTTTGTGTTATTTTCTATTTCATATTTCTGGCTAGTAACATATTTCAAGAGAAATATTGTCAGTATTACCTTCATCAAAATTATTTATATTAATAGGGGAAATACAAAATGAAACGAACATTTGAGATTGAAAAAATTACGACGTATTGTTGAGGTTATTCGATCATTAGAGCAATGTATGGATAAAAGTCTAAAATTTTAATATGTTATTTATGGATAACTCATAAATTTTACTAATTTTTATTTAAAATACTGGACATATGGTTTTTGAGTAATTGGATATTAAAAATAGAGTTTTTAACACACGATAAATTAGAGAACTTGCCGAAAGTGCTGTATCTATTGAAATTCTACACAATTGGCTATATAGTAGAGACGTTTTAAAAACTAATTATTCGAATCTTCAACCCTTTTTAATACTATAATATATTCACGTGTAATTTATTCAAAATAATTAAAAACTAGCTCTGCTATTACATCAAATTAGTACATGTTACTATTATATACCGTTCTGTCTATTTCAATTTTCAAATTAAATTAAACTTTTTATACTTTTAACAACTAACAAAGTAAAATATTCCATTAAATGTAGGCACATGTGTTCTAAATATAAATTAAAAACAAAAATTTTCGAAATCAATTTTTTTTTACAGTGTGCTAGACGTATAACCATAACTAATGGCACTAGACAAATGGCATATTTTGGTTGTAATTTGTGGAGCTCAATATTATCAATTTAAATTAATTTGTTCGGATATTTTCGATAAAACAGACATTTTTCGTTTCTTTGCGCATCTCCCCTACTAAAAATAAATACTCATCGAATAAATTCTGAGTAAAAAAAAGTGTAACTTATAATTTTTGCGCGCGTTCGCATTTTTTTAATAATTGAAATCGATAAAAAGAAATATGGATATATATTTTCTATATAAAATACCTTATAGTTATAATAACCATATATAATCTGAAACGTGGGCGCCGGCATTAGCGTCTGAAAGCAATAAACTAAAAGCAGCATAAATTTAGGTATTTTCATATTCTTTTGCGTCGTGAGCGGTGAAATTATTTCACCATCGATGTGAAAGCGGCCATGTGGCCAATTTCCACGCGAATTATTCCATGGAAATACAGATATTGCCGTTGCCTTTTCCTACTTTCTCTGCTATACTAACATCTCACCACCCTTCAACTGAACGTTTTCTTTCCAGACATCAATTTTCGTTTGCTCGGGAAATTTTGCGGAACCAGATATTTTCAAATAGCAAACTACTATTACAGGAATGTATGGTTTAATAACAAAGTGTGTGAGTGCGACGTTTATTTGAACACGCTGTGTTACAAAATTCTAGGAATTTGATTGTAAACATAATTTGTTACAATTATTTTAGCAAATATTTGTTAAAATAATTACATTTTACGTTAAAAATAAAAACATATTTATTAAACTTTTAATATTTCATTAGGGTAGGGTTCATTTATATGTATAACATATTTTATAGACAAGGGAGAAAAAACATTTAGAACAATATTTGTGTAGTTTTGAAATAAGAGATAAAAATAGGGGTTGTTATTTAAAATTCAAAAGATACCCCCATCTGTGTTTCTTAAAGGGTAAAGTTGGACAAATTTTCTGTTCAAAAGATGCCTAGCTTAGATTTGAACATATTTTGTCTATTTTTTTTAATGCTTATGCAAGTGCATCCATACTTTTGGGACACCCGCTATATATATAATGCACAATAAATTATACATTATTAGTGAAATAAACTTTTATAAAAACATAAGTAGGTTTGACTTCCGTGTATTTGAATCGTTGATTATATCTCAACATTTGTATATTTCTAATGTTTATTAAATTATAAGCTAGTTATAAGTTGTGATACCTAACTTTATAGTTTAGTATTTCTCAGGCATGAAAATAGATTAGGTATAAAAACAATATCAAGTATTTGAACGTTCAAAATGAACTTTGAGTAGTGAATTTTTATTAACCCTTTAACGCCGGAATTTTAAGTGTTAGACATTCAATTTAGATAAAAACATCTTTATCTAAGAAGCAATTGATCAAATACAATTTTTGGGGACACGTGTTAAGTGTGTTCATATGAACACGCACGGCGTTAATGGGTTAAGGAGTATAGTCAATGTGACGGGTAAAAAAAATGTCAATGTTTGGAAATTTTTTTCACAAGTATAATTAATTATTTTAGGATCGGGTAGATGCCATTTTATTAAGTAATTCAACTTATTAAATACCAATTTTTATTGAAAAATATTAAAATTTTACAAGATATGAGCCTCGATGTGACGACCAAACAAATTTTTTTCTTCATCGAAATTTTGGGTTGGGTTTTTCATCAATATCTATATAAATGAATGAATGTAGCTATGGTTGTGTATAACCGTTTATTGATTATTTTTTTTAGAAAATGGTGACGTTTTAAATTTATTTTTTTCTATTCAAGCAGTCTTAAAACAAATTTAAAAATATCAGCTACGCACAGACTTAATATTGGAATGAATACTACAAATTTAAATTTCATATATCTCGATTAAAAATAATGATTTTATACAATTGCACACCCAAGCAGGCCCTGCTTGGAAGTGTGTTCTATTATCGTGCTAAAATTTTTTTTCGTATATAAATTGATAAAATGAGCATTATATCTTAAATTTCTTCTGTATCTCACTTACATTTTTACATTTTCTGATAGAAAACATTACAGTCTTCATTTTTACTTAGTTTAATATCGATCGGTTTTAATTTTCTGTTATAAAAATATAAATAAAGTTCAATTTATCGATTTAACCCGCTTTTTTAAAGAAACGCCGAACTACAGGCTACAATTCGAAATAAATTTGCACCAATCCTTTTGAATTCACTTCATCTATTATCAGAATAGAACCCTATTAAAACTCAACAAAATTGGATAACTAGAAGTAACGAAATTTGCAGTTTATTTAAACAAAAATTCATATTTTGACAAGAATTATTTTTACAAATATAGGTAGTAGTCCGTGGAAGTTCAAGAAACATCCGTTAGGCGCTAGTGGCGCTATTTCCTTATATGTCATTGCAAATTACATGTATTATAATAATTACATTGTGTTAATTAATATATAAATACATGTACATACATCGATACGTGCTGTATTTTAATTATTTTATTTAAAGCCAATCAATCTTTTTAATCACGATAAAATTTGGTAAGTTTGCATTTTTAAAACAAATATATAATATAATTAATTATAACCTATAAACGTGTTACTTTTTTGTATATTTCATTTTAAATGCTAGACATCAGGTGAACACAGCTGTTATCACTGCAATATGTGGATGTATTTATCTGTTTAATTATTATTATTAATTAATTTATTTACTATATACATTTTACAAAAAAAAATATATTTTATATAAAAATTGTAAATTAAAATGATTGTTGTTTTATTGCAATACATCCTAAATTTAAATAAAAAAAGGTAATAATCGATTGATATCAAGATTCATTGTTGATTTTCTAAAAAATCTTAATGAGTGATAAACTTCATATTATATATTTTTATAATATTAATTACCTCCAATATTTTTTTAAAACATCCTTTTAAGTTTCACTAAATATATTGTACCGTATTTATTTGATATATGTTGATACATTTTTTTTAAGTTTAAGGGGTGTGCATTTTATGGTCTAGCCATAGTATTTTTATTTTATTTTTGCATTATGATTTGTGAAATAGTAGAAACGTTAAACTAGTTTTATAAAATATTTGTTTATTTATCTTCGAGCATTTTACTGTGCCAAATAGATTAATTAAAATTTTAACACGATTCATTGCTGTAAAGATTTAGTATAAACTAAAAAAGAAAATAACCTAATATGTAATTTATTATTATTGTATTTGCAGTTTTTTTTATGTTATAGAAAATGCTAATTCGATCAAAACCTAAACCACATAACTAACATTAACATAACTAAGAAATAAAGAACCCCACATCTATATATAATAATAATAAAAAAATGCCTACTTTATCGTACAAGCAACCCTTTCTTGGCCGCTGCATAATGCTAATAAAGATATACGATATTTTCAAAAACATAATGTGATAATTCACTAGCAGCAGTGGCTTGTGCAGCAGCAGCGGGCGCTATCCGTGAACAACGCCCGCACTAGATAATATATGTGTTGTGCTAATACGGCGCATAAACAACCATTCTCGACACGGATCGGATCCGGAGCCTTGATCCGTAAAACCGCAGATTCTCCATATACACCGACACCCCCATCGCTCCTGTGGTTGTTGGCAGACCCCCCCCCTCCCCCCCCCCCTTCCCGTCCCATTGCTATATTCACTACACTCAGCGTTCTATAAAACGTCGCCATCGGTAATTCAATAATTCCACAAAACGTCGGCTAGAGGAGCCCCCACCACCATGCCTAAAAGTTGACAGATACATAATAATAATAATAAAAATGGCGCTGTTGGTGAACGAGATCCTATGTATGTAGTTTTTTTGTTTTTTCAATTACATATGTACATACAAATACCATACGATGGACTCAGTCAACTACATATATACATGATGTATTATTTTTTATAATAAAATGTTAAAATAATTGGTATTACGTGTATATTTCACTTTCTTCATTTCTTTCATAAATTTATCCAATAAAATGTTAATTTTCTTTTGCAACTTTGATACTCTAGAACTCTAGACAATTGTTATTCGTTGCTTTAATACTGGATGAAAAATGTATAGATTTATATACAATCATATGCCAATAATTTATTTTTGTTATTTCCTTTTTTAATCGTTTTCAAATTATCAAATTTTAAATAAAATGTACCTTACACATTTTTTTATATTATTATATTTCAATTTCAACGAAAATTTGTATTGAATTTCATTTTTTTCCACATTGAGTCACACCAAAACACAAGTTTTGTGTGTAAAATCTACATAGAAGACTTTAACGTCAATTTGTCAATTTAAATTTGACGCTGAAATATAGCAGTCACAATGGTATTATGGTGGGGGTTGGAGAAAGACGTTCTATAGAACTGTTAGAACATTGTATTATGGAACGGTCGTACTGTGGATGGACGTATTATAGAACGCTGAGTGTACTCGCATCGCGCCGTGTCGAGTCGATCTCTAGTCGTGCTGATCATGCTGGTACAGCTTCCGTTTGATTGTAGACAGTCATCGGAAATGGTCATGATCTGGTTGAGTAATTTCTTAAGATAAACTATTATTTTTAAAATGTTTTTTGTAAAATAGAATACTACACCGAAAAAAATCGATCTTATTGAAAATTTGAGATGGAAAAATGCTTATTAAATTTATCTTGTTAATATAACAATATTTCCTCAAAAAATCTTATTGAGGATATTATTTTATTCATTTGAAAAATATATGTTCATGTTTATCTAAAAATATTTTCATTTATCAATTTAATAAATAATTTATTACACTAACTAACGTAAACGTAAAAAATTGACAATTTCAAACTGCAGTTTTGTATCTTAAACCATTTTTGAGACATGACCTCTCAAAGTTTTTCATTTTTTTTAATGCCCGTATTTTTTTTTAACTAATGGGATTTATTTATTAATGAAAATTATTTTCAATTTAGTAAGTTAAGATTTTTATTGTTATTTTTTAAACGTTAAGTTGATAGTTCAATGAAAATTTCAAAATCTGAACCATGAAATTTGCCTAAAAAAGTTTGAATTTTAAATTTCGTTTAAAGTATGTTTACTTTACAGAAAATTATATAAAAAGTTGAAATTTTCAAACCGCAGGTCTGTATCTCAAACCATTCATGAGATACAGCCTTTAAAAGTTTTTTTTTTTTTTCAAAATTTTGGAGAAAAATGGCTGTAATTTTTGAACGTGCGCTCGGATTTGATTTTTGTTGACATATTTGAAATCAGCATGTCAAAATCTATAAAATGACATGTATATTACTTGAAAATTCAACAAAAAAAATTTGCTAAAAAATTGAAAAAATTCAAAGGGGTATACCTACCTTAAAAAAATGTCGATTTTTGACGAAATTTTTTTTGTCGAATTTTCAAGTATTATACATGTCGTTATATAGATTTTGACACACTGATTTCAAATATGTCAACAAAAATCAAATCAGACCACACGTTCAAAAGTTACGACCGTTTTTCTCCAAAATTTTGATAAAATTAAAACTTTGAGAGACCATATCTCGCGAACGGTTTGAGATACAGACCTGCGGTTTGAAAATTTCAACTTTTCACATTATTTTCTATAGAATAAACATACTTTAAACGAAATCTAAAATCTAAACTTTTTAAGTCTTATTTCATGGTTCAGATTTAAAAAAATTAATTGAAATATCAACTAAACGATAAAAAATAAGAATAAAAATCATAACTTACTAATTAAATATAATTTTCATCACAAAGCTTATCGTATCTTCCTTTTAGAGAGGTATAGATTGTAAACATAAATAAATTATTTATCTGTTAAACAGAAACTATGTATGTATATATATCTTGGCTTCTGGGTGTAAACCGCGTCAATTTGGTCGTGTTGTCAGCCAACGTTTCGTCACACATTACAGTGGGCATCTTCAAGACTCTTCTTAATTAAACTTTTTGAGGAGCCCAATACGTACCAAATTGACACGGTTTCCACCCAGACGCCAAGATCCATAATTAGATCACCGCGGAAGCCTCAAAACTATCTACTGTGTGAGTGTATGTGACTAAAAATGTTTTGATATTAGTCAGTCTACCACAACATTAAACAGGGGGCAGCACTGTTCAGTTTATAAGAGTTTTATTGCTTGATATAAAAACGGTCGTTCCGGCTAATAACTGGATGTTATATGACCTTCCGAAGTGTTGAAACAAGCCGTGAAGTGCTTGCTGCATCCATAGATACTGTAGGTAGGTATCTAGAATGTCGCGCCTCATAAATTATTATATTATGGCATCGGTTTATTTATATAATGAAAAATGTGTATTTTGTAAAGTTAATGGACTTATAAATTGTGTTTGTTTATGATTAAAGTTACTGATAGTGTTTAATAATGAAAGTCTGGGAAATATCAAGTACTTAATTTAAAAAGGCTTGTATTTAAATGCACTTTTTTAAAATAATTCGGTTTTACTTATAACAAATATATTACACGAAAAATTAATTATTCAACAGACTAATAGTCCAGTAACTAGACAATTTCGTATAGGGGTGGGGTCAAGAAATTGGTAGATTTCGATGTATAGAACATGGTGATAACTTCCCCCCCCTTCAAAGGGGGGTGCATAACTTTCTAGGGGATTACAAAGCTGTCTAAAATCAGTTATTTGGGTGTACCACTGGGGCTGTCAGTTTTAAGATAACAAATATAAGAAATACATTGAATTTAATACAAATTATACCACTTTAAATAAATAGTTTTCACTAAAAATAAATACTTTGCACTAAAAATAATAATAATTTTTATTTGACCTAATTTTGGACCTGTCAGATTTAAAATTACATATTTTTGATGTATTTATTGTGATTTTTGTGATTTTCTATATTTTTACCTAACCTACCTAGTAATCTCCTTACTTTGGCCCAAATAGATTTGATATTTTTAATCTCATTTTTGTGATTTTCTATACTTTTAAACGATTAAATATTCACCTTTTATGCATTAAAAAAATATTACGTCTATAAAGTGAATACTATGAAATTTTAAGTGCAAAGTATTACAATTTATGTTAAATGTACAATGTGAATACAATTAATATACAGTGGCGTAGATAGCTTATTGCGATGGGGGGAACATGACAATATTAAATCTCACAAAGTTATATTTGTCATCTTTTAAAAATCATTATGCGGTGCAAAGTACAAAAATTAGTTGAATCGGTTAGTGAAAGAACAATACAAGTGCCAAAAATGGCAATTTTAACTGAGATAGGCAAAATGTTTAAAATTCATAGCTCTATCACATAGCAAAATAATAATACATCGACCAACATCGTACGTGCGACGGGGGGTAGTTCATTTTTTTTACAATTACTTTTACCTTACTTTTCTGACGAAATCCTCGAATTTTACTACCATATTATTTCTTGGAAAGTCAAAAATGAAGATTCTGAGTAAAAATTTCAAATAATTTTTTTTGTAAAATAATAAAAAATAAAATAATAAAGCCGAAAATAAAGCAATAAAAAAAATTTGCATTTTTTTTTAATTGAGTGAAAGAACAGTATATATAACTGCCGGTCATTTTTTTTTTCAAATATCTTTTTTTGCAATTTTTTTTTAAATTTATTTATGTACGTATTATTATCGGTTAACATAAGTATAATGTCACAATACATAATTAGACCAAATAACCCATAGTTCTCCTTTAAAACAGTATTTTTCGTTTTTCTCAAAATGGTCATTTTGGAGATATATCGTTCTTTCACTCACCGATTCAGTTGTATTCTTCACTTAGATGTATTAATTATTGAATAAAATGCTCGTAGATATATTATAATCATCTTATAATTTTTGTAGACTCATGGGGGGGGGGGGATTATCCCCTTCATCTCCCCTAAGTACGCTACTGCTAATATATAGTGTATATTAGAGGCATATATTACCATAATAAAACAAATGTGGTATCGTAAGAAAAATTTCTAGTTCGTAAATATTTTTATGTAAGAATTACAAGTGAAACATTAGCTATCATAAAAAAAAACATACTAGGAAAAAATATACCGCATCTTCGAGAAAATGGTATAATTTATGACAAATCTCAGATAACAGTCATATACATCGTTGTAAAACTTTTAGCACTTAGGTTTTCTCTAGATTTGGATTATATGGCCTAAATTATTAATAGGTTAGCCGACATCTTTGTTAGTGGTTCAACTTTTTATGTACAGTTTAGTGGATATTCTCATATAAGTAAGGACATATAAGGGTAAGATATGTTACATTTATTTTTCTTGGAATGATATTTTTTATGGAAATAATGTTTTTATATTTTATTTATAATAATTCTAAATGTTATATTTAACCTACACTATAAAAGTTATTTTCTAGATTTTTCTTAAATAAATATTTCATAACAATCACTCAATTTTTAAAGAAATATTACGATTAAGGATGTATGGCACATTCAGTCTGAGTCAACAATAATGTAAATTTAGATGCAATAGATGATCTAAATCAAATTATGAATTATTCACTTTAAATGCTTGTAGGATAGTCAATTTTGTTTATAAACTATTTAAATAATATTAGTACTTATGTTTAAAACCTTATTTCCCATTTTTTAACTGTTATTTCACAATTTTAGTCAAAAAATTTATATTTGTGTTGATTACATGAAAAAAATTTATTCTGAATTTATCTGTCAGATTTAAAAACAAAAAAATCATTTTATTATTATAAATGACAGAAATTCAAATATTATTTAATAACATTGTTTAGAACATACGTAGAATATACAAATGCAATGAGTACAATAATATTAGTAGTTTATATGCTTTAATATATGAAAAACTATATAATAAAATAAATCATTACATTTAAGAACGCCATTTTTTTTTTTTCAATATTTTTCAGCAATAATTATTTTTTTCTCGGAATTTAGGTCTGAAAGAGTATGAAATTTTTTATGAAACTTGTTGCTAAATATGTAAGTGACGTGTTGTGAAAATTTCAAATTTTTCTCAGTGCTTGAACCATGTGTTTTATTAAAATTTAACCGTCAATACATCATTCTGCCATAAGAGCCCATGTTAATTTCTTTAATTTTAAAAAAAATAATTACTCTCAAACTATGTAGTAGAACCTTCTGAAATTTTGTGTGGGTAGTACTTAAGTTTTATTAAGGAATAACTCCTCCAAATTTAAACCATTTCTCGGTGAAATGAGATACCTGCCATACATCCTTAATGTAGTATTCTTGAAATGGTCCAAAATATTGTAATTCTTGCTAGGCCATGTGTTTGTCACTAAAGTTACAATATGAATAATAATTTTTGTATGCAGGATTGAAATCTATATTATTGATACCTATACTTTTAATTTGTTATACCAATAAAAAATTACTATTAATATAATAATTAATTTTACATAGTTGTATTGTTTTTTAATTGAAATGGAATAATTTGTATAGCACTTTATTAACAAATAATTCAACTTAAGAATAATTAGTTAAATAAAAATAAAATAATAAAATAATAAAACTGATGGTATTGTTTGATATAAAATTGATTTTTTAATCGACAACTGTAATTTTTATTAAGGTAGTAGACCGGTGTGATGGGTCAAAAAAATCGATTTTTTTTTACATTTTTCGGAAGAACCACATTTTAAAAATATGCTCTTAAATTTTCAGACCAAAATTTAGAATATTTCCAAAGTTACAGGCATTTATCGTTCGACGAGTGCACATTATGCTATAAGATTGGAAACAAACGTTTTAGCGTTTTTCTCGAAACCATGTTTTTGAAATTTCGGGGAAGCACTGACTCAAAACTATTCAACCGGTTTGGCTCAAAATTTAACTAGTTATTCTACATACACATATCTAAATACCTAACCTTTAAAACATTTAATTTTTTAATAATAAATTAATTTTTTTAAACATTTTATCAACAAAAAAAATTACATTTTGAGAACTTCAATCATAGTCTACACAATAATAATATTTTTGATTTTTTCATTTCAAATGACTACGGAAGGCTGTGTGCTTCCCCGAAATAGCTCATCATTCTTTAGAGGACTCCACTTTGACATTACATATTGTAAATAAATAAATGGAAAATTAAATAAAAAAAAATTTTTTTTGTATCATTTAAAGTATTAAAATAAATATGTAAAAGTTACAAAACGATAGTATATTATTTACTTGTTAAAATAAGGTCACGAAAAAAAGTCGAAATTTCGGCCGTCACACCGGTCTACTACCTTAAAAAATCGATTTTTCTCCAAACGTTGGGTAAATTCGGGTAAACGCATACCACATCTTGCTAATTTTTACCATATACATAGCAGTATTTTTGTTTATTTGTCTATAATTAAACTATCGTTAATTTATAGTTTCTAAATATTTTAACCACAAATGAAAACAGAATGTATTACATTAACCCCATCGATTCGGGGCTAATGTAATAATAATAATGATTATTATTTTAATTTATTTGTACATGTACCAATTATTGTATAATTGTACAAAATGTCACATACATCAAAAGTTAAATAAATATAGTTCTGTAATAATAGTAATGTATCATAATTATAATCAAGAATATCAGAAATAAAATTAACAATTTTGAACCCACTTTAATTATAATTTTATAGAGATCGAATAGGGACGGTTAGTAAATCTGTGTCTACCTCTATTAAATGAAATTATATATTTCTACATATACAGGTAAACTTGAAAACTACTGAACCGATTTTAATGCGGTTTTCACCAATAGTTATATCATTTTTCAGTGTATGTTCTTAACTATTAATATTTTATGAAAACACAAGATACAAGCAATTAACCTTTAGCTGCTCTATTTCTCCAAAATAAAATACCTGCCACACTGGGGTCACCTCGTACCCCAGACACTAAAATTCTAACTACTCGTAAGCTATTGAATATTTTAATTCAATAAAATTCTTTTATCATCTTCGAACGATAAGGAATGCACTCCAATATATTATTTAAAAAAAAAAAATTTAATATATTTAAAAAAATTTAAAACCTTGTAAAATTTAAACATCTTGCATTGACGTTGAAGCGGGTTAAATAAAGAATTATATAATTCACGATTTCAATATTTTATTAAATTAGGTGTATATTTTATGAATATTAATCCGGGTAACACCGGATCAAATGCGCTTGTATAATATATAAAATATTTCGTTTCGATTACTTAACCTTCCGTCGGGCGCGGGGTATATTGAAACGTATTCGGGCGCGGTGTATCAAAATGATACATTATATTATGATTTTTAAATTACGTTGAATGTTTGCATATTATTAGTATTTTAATGTCCTAAGTTAATAAATAAAGAGTTTTTTGAGTATTTTAATTTTAATATTACGTTTAAAATATAAAATATGTTTTCTAACTACTAACTAGTTAATCGTCACTCGTATCCTGCTGTGAAGATAGGGGGTTGTTTTTCCCCCTAAAACCCCCACTCCCGTAGAATTTTTCCCGCCTGATCGAATGAAAATAATTACAACCCTTCATATGTGACAGGGGGTGAAATATTAATAACCAAATTTAAATTTTTCACACACAAACATTTCCACCCCCTTCCAATTTCTTAGGGGATGAATTTTTGGAATTCAAAGGAGCCTATGTCCTTTCTCAGGATGCAAGCTTTCTTCCTACCAAATTTCATTAAGATTGGTTCAGCGGTTTAGCCGTGAAAAGGTGAAAGCAGAAGATAGACAGACAGACACACTTTCGCATTTATAATATTAGTATGAATAGTTTGAATGAAAAAAACATTATATTGAATGTTAATTAAAACACTTACCGAAAATAATATTATAAAAAAAACTACTTCTTTAGAATTTTTATAAATTCAAGTGGTTGGGCGCGGTGTATCAAAATGAACTTTTTAACTGTAATTTTACTTCTCTGTGATTATTTGACAATCATAAACAGGAAGGTATTGAAAGTTCAGGGGTTGAATCAGTAACCATTTCAAGATGGCATTAAAATTAGTTGGAAGTGTATCAAATAGATCAGCCGCGCCCGACGGAAGGTTAAAAAAATACATGTTATTACTTTTTCGTCAGTATATATTTTATTTTTCTCACATCACCCTTTACTACCCCCCCCCCCCCCCGAAATATATCAAAAAGAATACATCATTAATTGATGAAGCTTGTTTGTTTGTATTATATCATATTTATAAAAGTAATGAATACCTTTTCAAAATCAAAAATAATTGACATGCAGGTTTATCAAAAGCTTTGATATTTCTGCACCATTTAAAACAATATGCGAGCTTTAGCGAAACCACGGCATCGATTACAAAAATTGAAGGACAGAAATAGGAAACCGTTTCGATTATATACAGGGTCCTCCAATACGCCCAAACTATTGAAGATAGAGTTTTAGGATAAAAAATTTATTATATATATTGACCCTAAAGAATTTCAGGAAAATATTTTCAACCCCCTAAAACCGCTCCTTGGGGGGTAGTTTGAGGGGTACATACCCGTTTCTTAGTTAAATAAAATGGAATGGTATATCAAAAAGTACATATTTGTAAAGATCATAAAAAAATAAGAAACTTTCGTAAAACAAAAATTTTCATACTTTCAATTGTTTAAAAAATATGGCGACTTGTTCTCAAATTTTAGGGTTTCACTAAAAGTGCTCTAATTTCGTTAAAAATTAATGGAATTTTATTATTTTTTCAAATTTAGAAAGTAGAAATAATGAACTTTGTAAAGATGTATGACTATTTGTGATTTTGATAGTTTAAAGTGTCATACGCGATATATCAAAAATTCAAAAGTTCAACTAGGGATAATTCGAAATTTTCAAATACAACGGTATATCAATTAGTACTTTTTCTTAAAAAGGATATGTAAATAAACAACTTTTGTTAAGAAAATTTAAAATTTAAAATTATAATTTTAAAATTGAAAACTGAAAATTAAAATTTTTAATTTTAATTTTTTTTTATCAAAAACTGTTTATTTACATATCTTCTTTAAGAAAAAGTACTAGTTGATATACCATTGTATTTAAAAATTTTGAATTATCCCTAATTGAACTTTTCAATTTTTGGTATGTCGGGTATGACACTTTAAACTATTAAAATCTCAAATAATCATACATCTTTACAAAGTTCATTATTTCTACTTTCTAAATTTAAAATAATAATAAAATTCCATAAATATTTAACGAAATTAGAGCACTTTGAGTAAAACTCTAAAATTTGATAACAAGTCGCCATATTTTTTAAACAATTGAAAGTATGAAAATTTTTGTTTTACGAAAGTTTCTTATTTTTTCATTATCTTTACAAATATGTACTTTTTGATATACCATTCCATTTGATTTTACTGAGAAACGGGCATGTACCCCTCAAACTACCCCCCAAGGAGCGGTTTTAGGGGGTTGAAAATATTTTCCTGAAATTCTTTAGGGTCGATATATATAGTAAAATTTTTTTCCTAACTCTCTATCTTCAATAGTTTGGGCGTAAAACAATGCCGGACGCACTATTGGAGGACCCTGTATATAAAAAAAAAAAATACTTGTTATTACTTTTTCGTCGGTATATATTTTATTTTCCTCACATCATCCTTTACCCCCTCCCCTCTTCCGGAAATATATAAAAAAGAATACATCATTTATTGATTAGCTTGCTTAAATTAAATATTTATATCATATTTATAAAAGTAGTGAATATTTACCTTTTCAAAATAAAAAATAATTGACATGCAGGTTTAACAAAAGCTTTGATATTTCTGCACCATTTAAAACAATAGGCGAGCTTTAGCGAAACCACGGCATCGATATTCAAATCGCGATTACAAAGATTGAACGACAGAGATAGATAGAGAGAAAGAGATAGAAAGTTAGCAGTTAAGTGACACAAAAGCGTTTTTTTATGTTTGGACTCGGTCAACCGTTTCGTTAAGCGTTACTGGGTATTTTTTGCGTGACAGAATCGATGACGCATTAAGAAGTTTTTAATTAAAAAATCCTGTAAACCACACAGCTTAAAATTTCATACTGTCACGTGATTACTTTCTTTACAAACAGAATTTCTGTCATTTCTCATTAAAACACTTGACTGTATTGTCCGATAATCCGGTAGCAACTCAAGGAAATGTGTGTATTTTGTAGTAAGTTGTAGGTAGGTTTAATTTTAATGACTTGTTTTCCATCTCATTTCATCTCATTTCAAATATTTAATTAATTATTTAAATGAGATTAGATTGTAACACACTGGCAATTTCTTGCTTACATAAATTATAAATAATTAATTACTAACTTTAGAGTGGTTGTAATTTACCTACGCACGTATTCATGTGTGGGTAGTTTTAAATATTCTAATTGTAGGTAAAAGTCCATAATTAAAACATGTTTAATATTTCATGTTTGTAATAAAATTCATTTGGTGAAATTTTAGTAATGCAATAATAAAAAAGGATTGTGTGGTTTTATGAAACCACGGTAAAAGTGAAACTTTTTTTCACATTATAGACATTTAACTAAAAATTTTCGGAATAATAAATTCAAGCACTCAAAATTGAAATAAATCCATAAACAACAACATGCACCAGCAAAAAGTTCTAATAATTCTAATAAATTCTATATAACAACCAAACAATTTCTGTCTCTTTCATTTGACACGGCTCTTTTTTCGAGTCAGATGCACTGTCCATTTCTTTATGTCTATGGCTCTGACGTATTTACCCCTACTCCGCGGCCGAGCGACATGCAACACACAGACGAAAAATTTTGAGACGATGTAATAAAAGTTTCACTTTAAAAATGAATGCAATGGAATTTCTGTTATGATACACTGGTAGAAAGTATTTCTCAAACCAAGTAAACCTAGTTTTGTATATAACGAAAATAATATTTTCTTAAGATAAGCAATAATCTCTTTAACCAACTATAGTATTCTTGAACGAAGGAATAACGTAGTTGGGTTAAGAGTATGATTCTTATATTAAAAAAATATTGTTTTCGTTATATCCAAAACAAGGTTTTCTTGGTCCAATACAGTTGTGTATGTAGTTGGTAAATCAGGGTTTTAGTTTTAAATTTGTACGCTAGATGTCACTAGGATAAAGAAGTATAACTTCTAATACGCGTATATAAGTACACACACCTATTTTATTTTTTATTTGTTGTAAAAACAATATTTTTTAATTACTTCCTTTAACGATAATAATTATTATGACATACCTACAGTTTCTATTTGACCATTTTTTACAAAAAAAAAACTAGCTATTACACAGTATTTTTGGTTAAATTGTTTTTAGATCAATTTCTAATTCTGATAAGAACTGTCCCCAATTCCCCAACCCTAGCATTTATTTATCAATTCAAAAAATATAATCCATGTACTAACTAATACACTCACGGACAAAATTAAAGGACCATTTGATTTTATCGAAATAATTGCTCAGTTTCAAAATAGTGCCAACAGGTCAAATATGATTCTTTTTTTTACATATAGGGTGTGAAAATGATAGGCAATTTTATATTCTTTTCGAATTCAGGAGTATTTTTGTGTTATTAAACGCTTTTTATGATCAAACTGCGATTGAATAAAAAATATAATATTTTTTTCTGTGAGTGTAAATGCGAAAGTAACTTTTTCTGTTTGTAACCATTTTACGTTTAAACCGCTGAACCGATCTTGATGAAATTTGGCACGAAAATAACTCGTATCCTGAAGAAGAACATAGGCTAATTTGTATTCCAAAAAATATATCAAATTTAAAAAAAAAACTGTACTAGCTAGTTATATAATAATATCTCTTATTTAAAAAAAAGCGAAACAATTTTAATACATTTATAAGCTGTCTAAGGGGCATTAACTCATATTATATAAAAATGTGCCCCACTTTAACAACAATTAAAAAATCTTTTGAAAAGTGTACCGTTAAAAAAATAATTTCCTCCTAAATATGACAAAGTTAAATAAACCTGTCACAAATACATTATGTAGGTACAACCTAATGTTGATATTATAAGGTACTTATGAGAACATAATGTTTTTTTTTAATATTATGTTTGTTGAAATAAAAATAACCTATGTTTATTTATATTTCATTATTTACTGTCAATTTTGCACAGTCCACCACGTAATGTTAAATTCAATATTGATATAATTAAATGTTTAACAAAAATAAATACAACATGAGATAAAGTTTTATTTTTAATAACATCCACAGCACTCTTGTTTGAAATAGTTGAAAACATGATATGTTTAGGGTTATTGTTATTTCTGATGTTTACCATCTGGTATATATATTCAACGTACTTTCTGATTCAAAGAAAAACAGCTCGGAGCTAAGATAACTTCACTGTTTTCACTTTATTGTTAGCTCTCCAGAATGGGTAATTTGTGTTTTTATGTTTGTTTCATTGCAATGTAGGACGTTGCCATGTTAATGTTTGATATGTTAAAAGGTGGAATTTAATGTCACTTTTACTACCCAATAATCTATTTAACTTCCTTTTCATGGTTTTTGGTCTATAGTTGTACTTACAAAGATGTAATAATAAAATCAAAATATAATTATTTTTTATTTCTTCTTTGACATTTGTATTAAATGGTTTATTTTTATTGTCTAATTAATTCATACATAGACATAAGTGTTTACATAAACCCTCACTTTTGTTACACATCTGCGATGATCGGTCCAGTAGCAACATCTTCAACCCATCATGTGTTATTTTTTACTATAAAAAGTGGGTGTGTATAATTATTTAAACGCATTAGAAGTTAAACTTGGGGTAGTGACATCTAGCGTACAAATGCAAAACTAAAAATCTGTTTTACCGACTATCATAACAGAAATCTATATTATGTACACTTATTACAATTGTTTTCGTTGCATTATTAAAATTTAGCTTAAGGTAGGTTACTGGGTTGGTGATGCGGGACATGGTGCGGAGAAAGCGCTTGCGGATAAACATAGAGTGAAGGCAAGGTGTTTCTCTCTTTGGAGCATGCAAAATCACATAGGTGCGTCTCTCTCTCTTTTTTTTACACACTTATCATTTTTTTAATTAAAAAACGTGATTCATAATCATTCTGAAAATTTACAGATATCTTTGTAAATGAAAAAAGAATGTATGCTCAAATTTTCATCAAATTCTCTCTGTCACATCACTTTGAAAAGTTCTGTAATGTCTCGAAATTATGCAGTTCTCGTAAAAATGCATGTTAATCTGTTTATTAGCGAATTTTTCGAAGAAAAATATAGCTATTGCTATCACCATCATGACGCAACTTCGGAAAAAAAACTATATATCTTTATCAAACTTGATCTCGAGATCACGAAAATGAGGTCCGTTCAAAACTAAATATATATATATATATATATATATATATATATATATATATATATATATATATATATATATATATATATATATATATATATATATATGTATATCTGCCGTTTCGAGTGGACTCTCTAGCCTTCCAGGATTACTTCCGATCTTTTTGAAACTTGGTTGAAAAATCGATCTCACGAATACCTCGGTTAAGTTCGTTAGTCAGCGAAATTCCTTTATTGATTTCAAAATGGCGGCCGTACTAAACCGAAAAAAAAACATATCTCGGGTATTAAATATCGGATTGATAATATCAAATATGTTTTGGAATCCTCTCAATAAAACAAAATTATTGTGTCTCTTGTGATTTTTCGATATAAAGTACCGTTTGGTTGATATTTTAAAAACAAAAAAAATATTGTAGAGATTGTAAACTAAGAATCTCGAGTTCGAGTCCCGATGTGGAATTTTTTTTTTTACAAGCTTTTTATTTTATTTTTTGGTTTATTATGTAGAGTAAAAAGTTAATAATCAATAAAAAAATTAAAAAATTTCAGAGCCAACTTATTTTTACACATTTAATTATTTTTTTATTTTTTTTTTATCAAATAAAATTCGCTTACCGCGGTGGTTGCGCGGACAGAATATTTAATATCTCTAAACTATTATCCTAATGACGTTGAAATATTGAAAGCTTTTTTAAATATAAATGTATTATTATTTTCAAAGTTTCATCGATATATCTATATTATTTTCAAATTTCACTTAAAAATTCTTATGGTTAACCCTTAGCTGCTTCACTTCTCCAGAAAATAACATACCTGCCACACTGGGGTTACCTCGTACCCCAGACACTAAAATGCTAACTACTCGTAAGATATTGAGTATTTTAATTCAATAAAATTTCTCTATCATCTTCGAACGATACAGAATGCACTCCGATCAGTTATTTAAAAGAATGAATAATATTTAATATACATATTTAAAATATCGGTATGGAGAACCATACACGTCTTCCATGTTCTGTAATATATTTTACAATAATTTTTAATATAAAACTCACCTTTGTATTATAAATATTAGTTTTCTAATATTCTAATGTCAGTTGTATAATACACATTTTTGTAGAATAATAATAATGTGACATTTGAATTTAACTGCGCTTGTTTCCATGACAACATGAATTTTTTGTTATTTAAAATTAAAATTTTGAGAGTGTTTTTCACCTCTGCAGTAGCTATTTCGGCACACTTATGAAATAAGTGCCCCTTAGATTGGATTGAACTACAAGTGTACCAAGTCTTATCAAAATTGGTGAGATACTAATCACTTTTCAGACGATAATTGGTACAAAATTTCGAATATTTCGGAAACCCCTAATCCGATTAGCACCAAAATCAATAGGTACTCACCGAGACAAACATTTTCCCCAAAAATAATTCAAATCGGTGCATATTTACACTAGTTATCGTGAACGGAAGAAAATTCTACATCCAGACACACAGACACACGCACAGACACACGCACAGCTGCCATGCGGAAATTAACTTTTCTTTGCGTTTTGAAGTTAGTACAATCAGAATCTCCTCTTATCTCGGACACGATTTTTCGACGGTATTACAATAGGTACTTCCATTTCTTCGAACATTGAAGTAAAAATTGAAAATCTTTTAAAAAGAAAAAGTTGAAAAAATGTGGGGAGCCCGGTACCCCACATTGGCAGCTATGGTTTAATTAACATAGCCCAAAGATATATGTAACAATTGAAGGTAAAGTTTCAACACTCATAGATTGACTTTAGTACGTAACAAGAAATATAGTTTTAATAACGAAATTTTCAAGAATAAGACAAATATCATATAAGCTATCACGTTCATAACGAGACAAGATTGGTCGTCCTGGGAATTAAATTTGCAAAGAGAGACGGTCGGTTTTAAGTGTGGGACTTTCCAGTTGAATACAACTTTAGTTCGAATTTAAATTCGAAGAGATGTTATATAATTGAATTACTCTGAATGAGACGATTTTAGCGGTTTCGTTTTGCGAAGTAATTAATGTGAAAATATGGCTCGCTTGTTTTTATTATACCTGTTCTTTTGATAATATTCTCAATTAAAAATTTCCGTAATTATTCTCTCACTTTTATTACTATTATCTTTCTAATTATAACAATGAAACATTTATTTATAATATTGAAATGGTTTTTATGTTAATTTTTCAGAGAATTGATGTTTATTCAAACAAATTAAAAGATAATTTTTGGTACATCTTTGTGTAAATTATGTTTTTTTTTGTCTTTGCTTTTCACTAAAATATTTTGACGCTTACGCAGTTATCTAGATATATATCTTGGCTTCTGGGTGTAAACCGTGTCAATTTACTCATTGTAACGGTCAACGTTTCGCCACTCATTGCAGTTGACATCTTCAAGGCTCTTGATATGCACATAATATGAATAAATTACATAAAATAACAAAAAGTATAAATAACTTTTTAACGTTTCGAAACTGAATCCGACTAATTTCTCAATTAGCTCAGGTTATAGAAAAAATCTAAGCTAAAAGGGCCAGAAATAACGATTTTTGACATATTTTTTTTAGGTTTTTGTTTCCATTTTAATTTTTATTTTTGATTGTACGATTTTATTATTGCCTAAATACATTAGTTTGAAGATTTTGTTATAGTTTTGTATAGAATTTTGTCTAGTCTATACTTTTATTTGTAAAAATATAATATTTTCAAACTTGGTGAATAAACAAATCGTATAGTGAACAGTTAAAGTTAATTTTAAAGAGAAAGATAATGCTATTTATATATAGCTGAGAATGAAAATTTTAGAAAATATTGTTTGGCTGCACGAAAAAAAATAAACCTGAAAAATTATACCATATTTTTTCCCTTTACATTCCGGATAGTAAGCGACAACCTATCATTTTAAAATATTTTTTAAAGTCAGAAATTGTAATAATGTTTACAGATACTCAATAAGTATAAATTGATGAATAAACTGCAAACATTACAGCCTAAAATTAATTATTACAGTTTCAGAGAGTAAAAAATATTTTATAATAATAAGTTGTCGCTTACTATCCAGGATGTACAGGGAAAACTGTAATTCTTTATGTTTTCCGTGTGATAATTTAATGATAAAATGTCCAAAATAATTATTTTCGGCACTTTAAGGTTATGATACTTCAATAACCTTAACTAGGTAAGATCTTTTGACGTTTCAACACGTCAAAAACCTGGTCTATTCAGTTAGGTCTCAGTTGCAAAAATGCTAACCAGTGTAATGCTTTATAGTTTATAATATAAAAAAATCATAATTTACGGAAAATACTTTTTTAATCATTATGTAATTTCAAGATGATAATAAGTGTTTTTGTAAAACTCCCACATTCATGATAAAAATAATAAAAGCATCCTCTTTTACTTTTCTTCCCAAGTACTTTCTTAAGTGAAAATTACAAGAACTGAAGAATTTTTTTACAAAAAACTTTTGCAATATACGTAATGAAATGAAAACAACAAGAAAAAACATACTGTGGTGCAAAAAAATTAAATAAATTCACGATAAGAACGAAAAGAAAATTCAGGATTATAGTAACAGATGTTAACAGGGGTATTATAAAACAATTATCATCCTTGTAAAGGAAAAATGACACACTAGTAACACCAGGAAATATATATTGTTTAGAAATAAATTCAAACAATATAGGTTTCTTATTGTATACATTACTAGCGGCATCCCGCGGCTTCGCTCGCGTAAACTTCGAAACTAATTAGAACCCTCCATACGTGATAGGGGATGACATTTTACATTTTTTATAGTAATAGTATTTACCTTTTTAATGATCGCGTATCACAACTGACTATTTATAAGTATTTAACTTTATAAGTAAAGCAAGTATGCAGATAAACATATCTAAATCCATCCTCGTCCCCGTCCCATGCTATTAGAGGTTGAATATCAAACTTTCATTTTTAACTGAATATTAATTTGTCCAAATTTACTTTAATATCATGAACAATTATGAAAATAAATATAAATTTTACCCCCCCCCCCCCGCACTATTCCCATAGGGGTTGAATTTTCGTAACTGCTATTTGTCTTGTAGAGTACCTACATTTGCCACGTTTCATTCGTTAAATACAAAAAAAAAAAATTATAAATTTTTTCCACCCCCGTAACACCTTAAGGGTTAAATTTTGGGAAATGCTTAAATAATTGTTTCATTATTTATATTGTAGAGTACGTTCGATAAGTTTCACTTAAATGCGAACAAAAAAAATATTTTTTTATATAAACTTTGACACCCTGTTTTAACCCCGTAGGGGTTGAATTTCGAAAAATCCTTTCTTAGTGGGTGCTTACATCATAAAAGGAAGGCACCTACGAAATTTCACGTTTCTAGGTCCAGGGGTTTGGGCTGTACGTTGATATATGAGTGAGTGAGTGAGTGGTTAAGGACAAACTCTTTTATAGATATAGATTATTAAAAAAAAAAAATGAATTAGTAATAATAATAATAATACATAGAAAAAAATAATTTGTCTATGTGTTAAAAAATATGATCAATGTAAAAAATCCGTGTTCGATTTGGCTCCGATAGAGGTTGTTTTGTTAATATGATAATTTTTTACCAATACGAAAATATCCACGTTTATCTTATTGATAAATGTATATTATTACTAACAATGTTCTTATCACGGTGAAAATTTTGTTTCGTATTGAAAACATATATTTTAAATACAAAAAAATACTTAATAAATGACATCATTGAATTTACCATATCGAAAATTGCACTTTCATTAGTTGGGTGGTGTAAAAAATATTCACACTGATAAATATTTATTAATACAACCATTATGTTTAATCTATTTGAGAGTTTCGTTAGTTGGTGTAATAAATTATTTATTAACTTGACAAATGATAAACATGAAGATATATTTTTCAAATTAATAAAATACCCCCAATAAGATTTTTTTATTATTATATTGAAGACATATTGTTATATTAACTAGATAAATTTATTAAGCATTTTTCTATTTAAAATTTTCAATAAGATCTACTTTTTTTCTGTGTAATTATGTACATTCTCATTAACGTTTCATCTTGAAAACCTGTCGCATTTTAAAACGTATCGAGGTCATTCCAATTTACTAGCTCGCTAAATCTTTCTTTATACTTTTATCAACTATGATATCAAAATATTTTTTTACACGAGAAAGTACTGAATAAAAAACCTCTAACTTTTGTTTTATACGAACCGTTTTAAAATTCAAAAATTGATAAGAGTATACATCCGTTTCCGGTTGTGATGAATTTCAAAAATAGTAACACATCTGTTGTATGTATACAAGATTTTTATGGAATCTCAAATTATATTTTTTCATGTTTTTCATTTATATTTAATTTCATATATGCATACAAATTCATATACTAACTTTTACCAATATTTTTGTGATTTCTTATATTAATGCAACATTTGTGTTATCCTCCAGTACGGCCGTTTTAGGTATTTAGGTAAAGGTGATACATAAATCAGTCTTTAGTCTCTAAGGTGTTAATTAACAGAACTGTGCGTCTGCTGGATGTGACCCGGTTTTTCTTGCAGCGCATCTGTCGTTACACTCGAGTGGTCACGACTGTTATACGCGTCGTGGCGAAAACACCAGTGTCGTCACATTCCCCCTCCCTTATCCTTGTTCCTTAGGATGATATACCTAGTTGCATTATTCAATATTTAAGGAATATACGGTCATATATTTTTTTTTATAATTTTGTATTTGTTATAATATGAAAGAAAAGTTAATAAAGAGATAAACATAATTGCCAGTGTTTATTTGAATTGAAAACATATTTTATTTTTATGTATTTTATTTAAAAAATGGATGGGGCTATTTGCACATACCACTAACATAACGTAAACTAACCTACCCTAACTTAACAACCTAACCTAATTAGGTACATAAACAGTATGTGCAAATAGCCAATTGTATACACATACGGTATGTGCAAATAGTCACATTCTTAAAAAATAACAAAATTATAGTTATTTCTCGAAATACGTGTCTGACCTAATTACTAAACATTTATTGTTAACATAACATTTTCGTGTCTTAATTATTACATTAATTAGATTATGTTTTTTATTTACAGAACATAAAACAGCTGTCTAAATTAACTAACGGTTCAGTAGACAAAATTAATAATTAAAAAATATATATATTTCATTTATATACATTTTTATTAGACATTAGGCATTATCAATCGAAAATAATCCTTAAAACGAAAATCCTAATATTATAAATGCAAAAGTGTTTCTGTCTATCTGTCTGTTTGTTTGTCAACTTTTCATGGCTAAACTACTGAACCGATCTTGATGAAATTTGATGGGGAAATAGCTTGCATTCTGAGGAAGGACAAGCTTCTTTGATTATATAAAAAAAAGGTGTGTTTACTTTTATACGTGCGATAGGTTAGGTTAGTTTAGTGATATCTAGCGTGCAAATGTGAAACTAAAAACCTGTTTTATCGACTATCATAACAGAAATCTGTATTACCTAACCTGCGTTTTCTACACGTACGAAGTTGCGGGTATATTAGCTATGTAGTTATATATAAAGCCTATTTTATTCTGTTGAAAGTCAAACTGGTTGCCTATGTACACAACTCAATTGAGATGAAATAACATTCGAATATGTATTTATAATAAAAAACAGAAAGGAAAATAAATTATTTGATGAAAACATTGAAGTCGGAAACATTATTTCTCTGTGTTTTGAATAAAGTTAATGAAATTGTATCATGTATTTACATTTTTCTTTTATATTTTATTAAACAAACAGTGTATATTGAAACTTTATCACTTAATAATATATGTATTGAGTTGTTTTTATTTACGTTCACAATGAAATATTTCGTTAAAATGTATTCTGTTTTCATTATATTGTATTATTTGAGAGGATCAGTAAGTGGAAGACCATCATTAAGTTACGGAAATAAAAGCTAAATGATAATTACAAGAAAGACAATGAATGTGATAAAAGAAAAAAAATATTCAGTTTAGATGACGCAGTTTAATTTTATATTTTTAATTGTAATTAAAATTTATTGCGAAATATACATTTTCCTGTTTATTGCACGACATTAAAAAATTATATATTAATTTATTTTTTTCATTATTATTTTATATTTGAAGAGATTTTATGTTTTCAGTTTTTCTAAAAGTATAATATTTTTCATATAAAATTACCTTCTTTCTATTGGTAACTCAGATAGGACAAAATCAATGCTTAAAATCAAATAAATAATTTTATATAAATCGGATATGTTGGTTTTCAATTTTTGTTTTATTGTAAAAATCCCCCACCTCCCCCCTTACAAAAAATACATTTTTATCTTAAAAAATTATTTTCTATGTAGGTTTCTGTTATAATAATTTTTTTAGTTTTGTTTTTGCACGCTAGATGCTTATGCCAAAAAAGTATAATTGGTGCGAACAAATGTGACACACCCATTTTGTTTTATTTAATACATTTTCCAGGATATAAAGTAGCCTATGTCCTTCCTCAGGATGCAAGCTATCTCCCTTCCATATTTCATCAAAATCGGTTCAGCGATTTAACCGTGAATAGGTAATAAACAGACACAGATAGAAAGAATTAATTTCGCATTTATAATATAGTAGAACTTATTATTACGTTTTTGTTTTCGTTAATATCACCCCCCCCCCCCCCCCCCCTCTCAAGTTTTCTCAGAAACGTACTATCGAGGTTCAACGGTTTTAGTATGTATTTTTAAAGAAAACATTTTTCATAAAATCATAAATTTAACTCAAAAACATCTGATCACTAATTATTACAAAAAATATGATCTATATAATATGTATGTCATTTTTTCCCACCCTTACCTTCCAAAGTCAACCAAACATAACCAAGATATCAAATATGTAATTACTGTCTAACTGAATATACTTTTAACCCTTCCAAAAAACTAATTTGAATATTATTTGAGACTATACTTAATTGTTCATCTGCAGGACACTTTAAAACGTTACCACATCACATATGATTTAATGGACTCTCATACAAAACCTTGTATGACACTTACAGATACCTCTTTTGCCCATTCTCCGGCCATTCCTTTCGCATAGATTTGCAAAATTAAACATAAATATGCAAATGCAAGAAAACTGTATCAAATGATCATTCGTACTAGAGGAACATTATAACACGTATATGTAGTCACACACATTCATACATTTGTGCACATCATGGGCGTTACATGAGTCATACAGTTTGAGAATTTAATCTCAATTACCCCTTCCTTCCCATTGTTTTCAAGGGTTTCAGTATTTAATAATTTATTTTATTTTTGTTACATAAAAATTGGTAGTTTTGAAAAACTGTCATGTTCTCAAATCCAAAAAACATCAAAATTTGCATAAAATATTCTATTTGTAACCCCTAACTTTTTAATAACTTTTTTTGAATCAGATCAAATTTAAATATTCGGACTTTTAATTTTATTTATCAATAAAAAATGAAGACAAGTGCAAGCTATTCTTGCACAGTTAGTGTTCCGTACCCCCCCCCCCCCCCATTTAAATTAACGCGTAATTTGAAAAAACGTGTAGGGCAGCAATTTTTAAAATATTTTTCCCGAAAAAAATATAAAAAATACATCAAATATATTGTTGAATTCATGCTTCAATAATTTTTAGCGCAATCCACGAAGTGGTAGCGCTTATATGCTCGATTTTCCGTCCGTCCGTCCGTCTGTCTTCTACCGCGAGATCTCGGCCCCCTGACCACCTAGAGACCTCGGGTTTTTACTAAATGGTAGGTATATGTGGTTCTAGTTTAACCCATTTTAGGAATTTATCTGGTCATGACCTTTTACCCGCCGCAAAAAGACATAATGTCAATTTTTCATATATGGCTTTATGTTCCTCGTTGGACTCGAATCGATTGGCAAAGGTATTTTTTTGAGTTGTGTACAAGTGGGTTGCGCGGCAGTACCCACGTGTAGGTTAAGATAATTTTTTTTCTCTATTTCCCAATTTACCCCTTGAAATTAAACCCCAGAATCAAAATTTCAACTTTTTATACTTCACGTCTATAATAATTGGGCCAACACACTCTACTTCTATGGTAATCATTACATCGAATAGTTTCAGAAAAAATCACTTCAGTTGTGACACACAGACAGACGGACGGATATCGAAGTGATTCGATAATGCCGAGTTTACATTTGCTGTTACACTCGGACGATTAGCAGCACGGTGATACTAGCGCTAGTACTTTTCTGTCTACATTAAAATATGATAAGCATGCTTTCTGGTTTGACGTTTCTCAATTGCTTTTAACTTCAGTTCAAAATGTAACTACTGTGTACTATAAACCAAATTGTTACAGATGCGGTAATAAACACATTAGTTAATGTAATAAGCTGTAATAAGTAATTATTTTATTTTTAACATCGTAAATGATAAATCCACTATCACAAATCTCCAATGATTTTTTAAAGGCCGTATCTCTTGAAAAAATTCATTAGTTTTATTTTCATTCCACCTACTAATTGTTATAATAAATATAATAATATTGTCGTCTTGCGAGATTTGAATTAAATAACATTGTTGACAGCATGATGTATCTGTTTACACATGCTTTTTGCTCGCACCAGTAAGCCAATCGCACGAAAAAGTAGACCTGAAGCCGAGTTGGAACGCGTGCGATCGGGCTGGCACTATTACGAGTTGACACTTACGAGTACTCGTCCGAGTATCGTATTCGGTCGAGCAAAACAGCAAATGTAAACTCCCCATAAGTATTCTGTTTGACACAAAACACTAAAAACACTTAAAATTGTCAAGAGAACTTTTACTTTGTTTTCTTTTATTTATTTTAATTATTTAAAAAAAACATCTAAGAAACCTCGTAAATTATCTTTTTGAAACCTTATTACTACGTCACTGGTACACATATGTATAAATTGTCAAGATAACTTTTACTTTCTTTTCTTCTGTTTATTTTAATGATTTACTTAATATTTTTTAAATCGCATCTAAGAAACCTCGTATACTTCTCTTTTTGAAACCTTATAACTACGTCACTGGTACACATATGTATGAGAGAATGGGCACACGTTGTGTATGGGAGGTGCAAGTCCGTGCTTAATTCGATTTCGTCCTTTTGCTGATTATGTTACCGAACAGTTTGGATTCTCTGTAATGAACTTCCTAAATTCAATTACTCGTGCTTCATTTTGGCCTACCGGCGTAAATTCGAAAGGTACACACAATTATTATTGTTTTAGTTTTGTAGAAGGTGCGGCCCGGGACCTCTGCCCGGATAATCGAATTTAAATTTATTTATTGTCATCGGGATTTCAATTGGTTACTGTCCAATGACGATGTTTGATATAGATATTGTGTATTCGTTTCAATCAACATATTTTAACTCAATATGAATTGAATTATTAAATTATACGGTATTGTCTCTCTGATTTTTATTATTTAAGATCATACATAGATATTGTTTTACTGAATATGAATTTGTACTCATTGGACGTTGGGTAAAATGCAGAAAGACGTCACTATTTCTGTTAGAGTGATATTAAACATTTGGTTTTTGAATTGAATGAAACGATTTATTTTTATTAAATATATTATGTAGCTACTAATATACTACAAAAACCATAGATAAAATATACAATTATTAGAAAATTTGGCGTCTCTTTGAAAGGTTTTAATTTAATAAAATGTTTGTGCGTGCATCAATTTATTTTATTGATGACAAATATGCAGAAATTATCGCTAATTCTGTTAAAAATATCGTTTTTTATTTTTTACATAGTGCAGTCATATAACCAGAATTTTCTATTGAATAAAACAATCTCTCCCTACAGCGAATTTATGATTTTAAAATGTTCTAGTGATCATGAGAAGTACATAACTGAGTTAGTGGATTGATTCGATTTCCGTGCGGTACCTGCTTTTTCACGATTTTCCGTAATATCATCAGTTTTTTCTGTTTTTGTTTTTTTATGAATATCTCAGCTTCTACTTGATGTATTTTGTCAAAAAAGTAGTTATTTGTAAGGAACCCCTTTATCGGGGGTAATTTTACTTAATTTATAACCTCAAAAAAATTATATACGAGTACTGTGCTTATGAACAGATATTTCGTTTTTTCTCAATAACTTTACAAAAAATAAGATTATTTTGATGATAATTGGAGAAAATGGCCTTCTTACGATGTCAAATAAACCTACCAAGTTTCATTAAAAAAATAAATCCTTTAAAATATCACAAAAAAATAGATTTGAAAAAAAATGATTGGCGCGCCTTTTTTTGGGAAAACCAACGTAGAGAAAAAAATATCTCAAATTGTAGGATTTTTTTATGTCCTTTTAAATGGTGTAATAAAAATATCCATGCATGTTGAAACAAAAAAGTTATTTAGGTTTTTCTTAACTGTATATTTAGTGTAATTTCGCTCTTAACTTTATGTTTTTCGTATTTAGTTCGAAACACCCAATATGTACTACACATTATACCAGTGGTTTCCAAACTTTATGTAACTGCGCCTCCCATAAAAGAATGTAATCTTGCTTCGCCCCCCCCCCCCTTTATTTCAAAAATAATATAGACACATTTTTAAAAGGTACAAAATGTTTTAATATAAAAAATAAAAAAGTATTAATTTCTTGACTTCAATTTAACCAAAACTGAACTAAGGGTTCACTCTGAACTTTTTTTTTCGAAATATTGCATACTTTTCTATTTTTTATTTCTATTTTAATAATTGTCAGTCTAAAATAAAACAGTAGCGTGCCTTTCAGGAACAGATAATATATTTAAAAAAAATAATATTACGTTCTCTCTAAACCTGAAATAGTGAATTATCACTAATTCACAGTGTATATTCACTATTTGCCACAGCTAAAAGTCGGCCACTTGAAATTAGTGCATATACACTCATTTAAACAGTGAAATTCACTGTAGTTATTAGTGCATCATTTCACTGGGTAAATGAGTGTATATGCACTAATTCCAAGTGGCCGACTTTTAGCTGTGGCAAATAGTGAATATACACTGTGAATTAGTAATAATTCACTATTTCAGGTTTAGAGAGCATATATAATATCTATTATCAATTAAATATCAGCTTATTACTTACCGTAATATTATTACTTATACCATACCTACATTAATATTAGCTAAAATGCCGTATATATACTGAATCAAAGTGAAATCACACCGTTAGCGAGAGTTAAGTTTTATATAAAACTTAACTTGAAAAACGACGTAGGATATGGTGCTCTCAGTGACGCGGTAAAAAGATGAAACCACTTTTCACTAATCATAGAGTGGATTGACTCTTGAGTCATTAGTCAAACAAGTGAAAAAAAAATCTACTGTTTAAAAAGTAAAATTTTCACTATTTATAGATAAAATTCACTTTTTTCCAGTGAATTAGTTGATCACTGGGAAAAACAGTGAAAATTTCACTATTTCAAGGTTAGAGAGTTTATTTATTAGACAAAATATTTTTGAATTTAAACATATATATATATCTTAATGTTATGTTATAAAAATTACATTTCTGTCAAACTTTTCGCGCCTCCCAGTTTGGAAATCGCTGCACTATACTATCTATTGAAAGATTGTGTTATGATAAGAAAACGAATGTAACATGCGTATTTTTTAAAGATACACCTTTTTATTTGAAACTTTGTAACTACAAAGTATCCCAATTACAAATGAAAGATTGTACAAAAAATCAACACAACAGATATCACAATACCGTCACACGAAACCACAAGACACATTAATTAAAAAAGTTTAGAAAACAAGAAAAGAAGAAAAAAAATCACTTTTAAACAATACTATCAGTGCACTGAGACAGATACGGAGCAAGAGAGACAGTGCAAGAGGAAGAGACGTTCTTGTGTTTTCCGCGTTTCCGGTCTCTTCAGCCGAACATACTTTTACACTAAATGTAACTCATATCTCTTTTTCTCGTGGTGATAAATTTAACAAGCGTCTTAAAGTGTCTTTCCGACACTGCAATGCCTTAAATCAACGTCGGAAGCCCGAGCACAAAGGGAAGCAGGCTGTGTATGTATGTGTATGCCTCAGTGGCGGCTCGTGAGGTAAGACATCTAATTACATTCGATCGTATCACTATAACAAACTTAAATATCAAATATGCAGTGAAGTAGTAAATAAAATAAACTGCCTTGGCAGGCACGAGACTTTTTTATACATCATGATACCGAAGTATTAATAATATAGTTAATTTTATTTTTTAACATTTGATTTTTAAATATATTACTTACAAAATGATTTTCAGTGAATGAAATGGATACATTATAATTTTAATAACACAATTTTAATAATAAAACCAATTAGGATTATTGATTATTGAATACTTATGTTTTTATTTTCTTAGAATTCAATTTTGACAGTTGTATAATAATAAATTCCTTCATTGTCATAGATAACTAGATTATTAAAATTATTTTTAAATTAAAACTAAAATTATTATTTTTTTGGTTAATTCATAAAAGATACAAAAAAAAGAATAGAACATAAATTAAAGAAAATAACGTTCTCTACAACTTTTATTATAAACATTTTTTTCTGATATGAACCGTTTGAAATATAATTAAAAAAAAAAGATTATTTCCTTCCACAATTTTTTTTTGGGAAAAATTATTAGAATAAAAATTATAGATAATAATATTCTCTACAACTTGTATCTCAAACATTTTTTTCTAATATCTACAGTTTAAAAAATAAATCGAAAAAAATTTTTTTTTAGAAAATCGATTATTTCCTAAAAACAAATTTTGGGGGGGAAAATGAATAGAACATAAATTATAGATAAAAGTACCTTCTACAACTTTGATCTGAAACATTTTTTTCTACTGCGCACCTTTTCAAAAATAATTCGAAAAATAAGTATACTTCCGTTTCCGGTTTAGTGATGGTTTTCAAAAATAGGAGGTGCACATCTAGAGTGTACAAGAACCTTAAGTTCAAAATTCCACGTTCGTAAGTCTAACAGTTTTAGCTGTAGAGCGTTCACACACACACACACACACACATACGTCATTGAGTTAATGGTTGTATATGATTCAGGGACCCTCAAAACGTGTAATTCCGTTAAAATCTCGAGTTCGATTTTTTTCGTGATCACTATACTTTATTTATACATTATATTTCATGTATGTATAAAAAAGTAAAAAAACATAAAGAACGAAAGTTAAATTAATACTTTAAACCAGGGATTCCCAACTAAATCCAGGTGGAAGTTTGAAAAGGGTCTTTATTATGCTAGGGGTCTATTGGGGGTCTGTGGAAAATTGTGTTTTTTTTAACATAGAAAAAAGGTCATTACAATCACATATATTTTTTTACTTGCACTTTTTCAAAAAAAATGTCAAATGATGTTTTAAATGTGAAGAAAATCATTCTTTCAAAAGGGGTCTATGCGGAAAAAAGGTTGGGAACCACTGATTTAAACCAGCTATCACCAAACTGAGAGGCGCGACTCTTTATTTATATAATAAAACATTGTTATTATTGTATCAATTACGTTTGTTTTTATTTTTTTGTGTTCATACATTTTATAACTTTTTGAAATTTGTGTTTATTATTTTATTAAATAAAGGGGGGGGGGGGTCAGATTTTTTTAAAGGAGGTATTTTAAGATACATTTTGGAAACCACTGCTTAAAGTTTTCGCATGATATTCTATCTAGATCCGTTTTTTTGTGTTTTTAGTTAAATTGTTTTGATAGTAGTAATCTATACATATGAAACGTAAAGGAGAGTGCAAATATGCATGAGAGAGCGATGAGTATATGTATAAGAGAAAGATGGATGATTAATGTATGCGTACAAGTTACTTTACGTCGGTACAAGTTACTTTACGTCGGTTATGCGTGAAAGAGAGAGAGATATGAGTTAATGTATAAGAGAAAGATGGATAAATGCCTACAGGTCAGTTTAAGTCTCAAATTATATGTTCTGTATCCGTCAAAATAATATGTTTTATTATGAATTTAATATGTTTATCTTTAATTCTTATTTAATTCGCATGATTAATTAAGACCAAAAAAAAAAAATGATTCAGTTACGTCTAAAAATTTTTTGGCTTTCACTCATATTTTAGAATAGTTTTTAAGTAAATTTAACTACATTTTGTCTAATATAAGTCAATTTTGTCTAATAACAGGGTGGCCAGTTTCTGGAAAACCGAGAAAGGGAATTTCGCTATAAAGGGAAATGTCGGATTTTTTTATAAAAATGCAAAAATCACACAATTTCTCCCAAAATATTTAAACAGTTATCTATTAACATTTAAAAGAATACATGTAACCTTTTTTTAGATTTTTTATCTAAATTTTAAATAAAAAACAGAGAAGAACGGTAAAAATTCTCCTAGAAAGCCCGGGAAAAGTCAGGGAAATACTGCCCACCCTGAATAAATATGATAACTAAAAATTATATATTGATATTTCATTTCAAAAAAATAAAACAACTAATTGTCTAAACGTCAAAGATTTAATAAGCAAGGAAACGTAGCGAGCTTTCGATTCACAGAATCATCGTCAGGCTATTTAAAGGGGAGAATGCGAGAACGGTGTCGTTATCTCAACAATTTTCATTAGCTCATGAAAATTGTTGAGATAACGACACCGTTCTCGCATTCTCCCCTTTAAATAGCCTGACGATGATTCTGTGAATCGAAAGCTCGCTACGTTTCCTTGCTTATTAAATCTTTGACGTTTAGACAATTAGTTGTTTTATTTATTATATTTTAACGTCACTACTAGTATATGATATTTCATTTCCTTAGTCTAATATTTAGTGACATTATAGCTCGAAAATATGTATAGTGATCTAGGGTTAAAATTACCCCCTGGAATTTGAGCGCTAATAATATGAGGTGTCGAGCCGCTACTGAATGTCTATACGTATGTATATATGCACAAGACATCGCCAGGATTCTTAAATGCGTACGAATTATTACGCCTATTCGTCTTGCTTACGTGGTCGCCCAAACCGATAAGGATTATTTCTTCTTCTTCGTACTTTACTGACAGCTTTCGCCCGTTTAATTAAACAGACATTTGCAAACGGATATGTGTGTAAGAAAAATCTAGATCACTGTTTTCTTCTAAACTACTAGGGATTCGTATCCCTGTATACACCCGCGCCGTCGCAGCCGTCTCTGATAAATTGCATCTCTTTGTAGTTTGTTATCTTGTTACCGACTTGACCTTTGCCTCATGAGATTTTTATTTTATTGTAGACGCTTTTTAACACCTTGTTTAACTTAAATTAGTTTTTGTAAATTATTATCTTTTACAACAAAATAATATTTTTTTAAATTTCTGTCCTGTAATTGGTAAAAGGGAATTTATGGGATCAATATTGTATTTGTCTGTATGTCGGTTACAGCCTTCAGGCTACTGACCGTTTGACCAAAAAATTTGAGATTTGACAGAATTATAGTAAATAGTGATATAAATATTATAAAAAAACAATAAGGGAGAAAATTGGATATCATTTTTTTTTATTAAAGGCTGCTGATTTTCAAGGAATTTAAATATGTATGTAAAAGTTTTATTCTTATTAAAATCCACGATTAACAAATTTTCAAAAAAATCGAAAAAAAAAATTTCAGAAAAATCTGAAAAAATGGGAATATGAACCTATAATAATGCCCAGATAAAAAAAAATTATCAATACTTACGTACATTTTTATTACATATTAATTATGTATATTTATTTTAAAAATATTACATTTTGAGCAATAGGTATATCATAAAGGAGTTCGCAAACAATCTCAAATGAGGTGTCAAATTTATAAGCTTCATGTCTCTGGCACCCCCTTTTTGAAATTCGAATTTTATTATATGCAGTTCGTTTGTGCTTCGTTTATGCACGTTTGTGCAGGAAATCTTTTCGTTTGTGCTTTAACCCTTTAGGAGATATTCAAAAAAATCAAATAGGGGGCCGTAGACATGCGAGCCCCCCCTTTTTCGAAAATCTAAATTATTTATATGTAGTTCGTTTGTGCTTCGTTTGTACACGTTTGTGCAGAAATTTTCATCGTTTGTGCTTTAACCCTTTACATGTTATTATACCGAAAACATGTCTCTGGCACCCCCTTTTTTGAAATTTAAATTTTTGAATGTGCAGTTCGTTTCTGCATCGTTTGTGCTGAAATTATATTCGTTTATGCTTTAACCCTTTAGGAGCTATTCGTATAAAAAACTGTTAATGCGTTATAAACATGATTGAATCTGAATACTAGTTTCAAAAATGGGGGGCTCGCATGTCCCAAGCACTCCCTTTGATTTTTGTGAATACCACCTAAAGGGTCAAATCACAAACGATGAAAATTTCTGCACAAACGTAGCACAAACGAACTGCATACAATTAATTTTAAATTTCAAGAAAGGGGGGGCTCGCATGTCTACGGCCCCTTCATTTGATTTTTGTGAATACCTTAAGGGTTAAAGCACAAACGATGAAAATTTCTGCACAAACATGCACAAACGAACTACATTTAATAAATTTCGATTTTCGAAAAAGGGGAGGCTCGCTTGTCTACGGCCCCCCATTTGATTTTTGTGAATACCACCTAAAGGGTTAAAGCACAAACGATGAAAATTTCTGCACAAACATGCACAAACGAAGCACAAACGAACTACATATAATAAATTTAGATTTTCGAAAAAGGGGGGGCTCGCATGTCTACGGCTCCCCATTTGATTTTTTTGAATATCTCCTTAAGGGTTAAAGCACAAACGAAAAGATTTCCTGCACAAACGTGCACAAACGAACTGCATATATAATAAAATTCGAATTTCAAAAAAGGGGGTGCCAGAGACATGGAGCCAAATTTATATGACAGTTTTCTTCGAACGGTATTAAAACATTGGTGATATTATGATAATTATTTTGTACGGTCAGAGTAGCCAACTGTGTTACAATAAGTTGAAGTATCACTGCTCTAAATTCCATAGTTAATATATCAAAATTAATACCTCGTTTGAGAGTGCTTATTAGTTAACAAATTTTACATTTCTTTCTTTATGATACCGGATATTAAAGTGGTTTTTGAAAAATATATGGTACGTGGCACTAATACACGATACTTGACAATTTTTTTATCTATAGTTAACCTAAAAATATGCTTGTAACATTTGTGTTAAATTTTTTAAATATGTTAAATTACTACATAATTTATTTTTATCCCACTTACATATTTCTTCTAAAATGTGGAAACATTGTGCAAAATTTTCTCGTTCAGTAAATTATGCCCTGACACAAATAATAACATTTCATAAAATATTTGCATATTAAAAGCATAATTCCCTTGTCTGAAAAGTGTCACTGGAACGGTTTCTAAGAATCCATTTCAAGATAAATTATAGAAGTTATATTCTTATGCATTTTTCAAAGCTTTAATATCAAAAGTATGATATCTCACGCTAAATTTTATTAATTATTCCTGCTTACGTAATCATTATTTATTAATAATAAGTTAAAACAATATACGCGATCGTAGAAATCTATAATGGCTGTCAACGTGTCAACCCTTCAAGAAAATTATCAGTTATGGATAATAACTAAATTATAAATATTTGTTGATATTCGATTACTCCCATTTCTGAATCAAAATCTATAGATATTTAACTGTAAAACAGCTTAATTTGATGACAATCGGTCAAAGGGTGTCAAAATGGTGGATATTTAAACTAATTAGTAGTGTAATCTATTTATTTAGACCGGGAGGCAGTGACCAAATTTGGACATCATAACAGACAGCATTTTTTTTTAATTTGCTTACTGGGATAAGAGAATTCAGCTAGATGGGTCCTATGATCTAAGGGTACTGCCTTTAGATAGGGCAGTCCGTTACACAAGGATTTTGTAAACTCACTGTATCTAATGAACGGAATATCCGATCATCCCCGTCTTTTTTTGTTGACATTGTTTCATATTTTATGATTATTTATTTAATTTTTTTTTGTCGTAAAGTACTTATCATTTGGTAGAATCTTTAGTAAGTGTCCATCACTGGTACTAATTAACGGTTTTATTAGAGAAAAACATATAGAAAATAACATAGAAAAAAATAATTTGTCTATGTGTTAAAAAATGTAAAAAATCGATTTGGCTCCGATAAAGGTTGTTTGTTAATATGATAATTTTTTACCAATATGGAAATATCCACGTTTATTTTATTGATAAATGTATATTATTACAATGTTCTTATCACAGTGAAAATTTTGTTTCGTATTGAAAACATATATTTTAAATACAAAAAAATACTTTATAAATGACATCACTGAATTTACCATATCGAAAATTATACTTTCACTAGTTGGGTGGTGTAAAAAATATTCACACTGATAAATATTTATTAATACAATCATTATGTTTAATCTATTTGAAAGTTTCGTTAGTTGGTGTAATAAATTATTTATTTATTTGACAAATGAAAAGATTTTTAGATAAACATGATGATATATTTTTCAAATGAATAAAATATCCTCAATAAGATTTTTTTTAGTATTATATTGAGGAAATATTGTTATATTATTTTATTAGTAATATGAGTTCATGTGAATTAGGTACAAAAAAAGGCCTCGATTTAAAAATGAAAAAAGCCTTGATATTTTTCCTCAGTATTAATTACGTAGCATTATTAAATAATCAAGTACAGTTATTCTAATGAAATAATTACAGCAGAGACTAATTTGTTGCTAACAAATTTAAACGAGCGCAGAGCGAAAAAGCCCTCCGTGTAGACTGAAATAATTAATATACATCCCAAGGAAATATTGCAAATTCCACGTATGTACAAAAATGAAATATAAACTGGCAGGGTGTTATAAATAATTGGCGGGGCCTCCTCCATTCCCGTCATAACAAACTGGTTGTTGAGCGAAACGCGCGCGCTAGGCTGCCCTCGACACCGCGTTCCAAGTGGCATGAATAAATAATGCCACACAACGTGCCCATATATTTCATCCGGACGTCATATGAGGATATTCTTCCAGATATCCTTTCGCTGTCTAGGCTACACACCTCCACGGCATATGGACCCGCCATTGCGAGTTCACTTGTCAACCCCTTCTCAACGCTTGAAACAATGTGCTCGCTCTCTTTGTACCTTAAATATACACGTTTCTTCTTGTTCTTCTTTAACCGCTCACTCGGCCAGGACGATATCTTTTTATCGTCTTTATTCTTCATCAAACATTTACATGTATTTTCTAATAATCAGTTACATAATATACTTTTGCATCAAAAATTACTCTTAATATATTAATTATAATACACCTAGTTATGTTTTTACACGGTATATGCGTACCAGAAAAAAGAGGATTAGTTCCATATCCTTCAACCCTGTAAAAAATAGATAAAATGAAATGATTCATACAAAAAAAATATAAATTAAATTTTGATGTGCATTCATGCACAGTTTATTTCATAAAAATAATAGATAATTTAATTCTTAAAGTAAAAGTAACATACATATAAAATTATCGCAAGTTTAGGAACTGAAAACTCGTACAAGACTAAAATATATACTTAAGCTGCTATCAAATAAATTAGAAAGGGGAATTCCCTAACTACATATTTTATAAATAACAGATAAAAAAAATTCCTAGGAGATTACGCTTAGTAAAAATATTTTTTTTTAAAGGCCATAGGGAGATAAGGATGCTAAAATTGCCCCCGAGGCTTTTCTGAACGATACTTTCAGGGCATGTTTGTACTATAATAGTACATCGATTTTGAAATTTTTAGATCTCAAAATCAATGGGGTTCCGAGTAAAAATTACAAAAGCCGAAAACAGAAAAACATTTTTTTCTATTAATTGGCTGCACCGATTTGAATAAAATTTTTATGGTATTCTGATATCTATGTAAGCACTTTTTAAAAAAATAATCAACTGTATAGCTCTGCATTATCATAGGAAAAAAAATTATTTTTTCAGAAAAATATTTTTTTTATTGTTTTCCTAAAGAGTACAATTCTGAAAATATTTTTTTCGAATTCTTCATCAAAAAACACATAAAATATAATTTTTTCATATTTTTCCTAGAGGTACGCCATATCGAAAAAAAAAATACTGCGAAAAAGTTGTATTTCCCGTTCATTTAACTACAGTGCTCGAACACTGTGTCAAAGTTCAATATTTCATTTATTAAAACAAATAGAAGAAAACTTTAAATGCAAAAGTTGTTAGGTTGGAGAAGCAGCAAATTTTGAAAATAGTTACATTTATACAGTGTGTCCCAGAAGTGCGTTACAAATAAAAGTTGTGTTTTTTTAATACACAACATACTTTCTTAATTGATAATCTAAAAATACGATTATGAAGTTTTTTTTTCGAGTTTATCATTAAAAAACACATAAAATATTTTTTTAATGTTACGCCACAATGAAAATAATAAATACTGCGAAAAAGTCGTATTTCCTGTTCTTTTAACTATATACATTATTATACATATACAGTTAAGTCAAAAAAAAATCGCCCTTGTTATAAAAAAGGTAAAATAAATCCTCACCGAGGGATTATCCTGTTGTTCAATTTTAAGAGGTGCCGCAAGGGGGGTCCGTTTCCCAATTAAATAACATTGAAAAATGATTATTTAGTACTAAAGTTATTATTACTAATTCATGATAACTGAATATCAATTACCATTAGTCAGTAATAATAACTTTAGTACTAAAGAATAATTTTTCTATGTTATTTGAATGGGAAATAACCTGTAAACCTCTTATCATTGTTCTTCCGGAATGATGATTTAATCTATGAAAAAACTTTTTTTTATGGAAATAAAAATAAATACTAATTTTATTGTGAAAAATTGACCTTTTTACAACTTTTGCAATAATATTTTTCTCTATTTGATTCTGTTATTGTTGGTATATTATATTTTAAAAATAACGTTTTATTTGTTCATTGTTGCCAATTCATTATGGTGTTTTTGATGGTGTTTAAAATATGTTGTCGTTGTGATCAATTGTGATGAGGCCGTTAGAGTTTGTAGGTGTTTTCATCCATTTTTGTTGTTAATAGACAATGTAAAACATATTATTTATGTAAAAATATACGAGATGTTGTATTTGAAAATTTTGAAAAAAATTAGGTTCAGAGTTTTGATACATTCTGTACATAGACTATAATTTTGCACATGTTTGATGTAGGTAATATCACAATAATAGAGCATATGCTAAAACTACTAGCAAAGAACAAAAAAATTATTTGTAATTAGAAAAATACGTGTTGAAAATATTCCAATTTTCTTACAAAAATGGTTAATATTTCTAAACCGCTCTGTATAATTCCACATATGCTTGTATCAAAATACCCAGAAAAATTAATACTTTTAGATTATCAATTAAGAAAGTATGTTTTGCATTAAAAAAAAAACACCTTTTTCATAACGAGGGCGAATTTTTTTGACACAACTTAACTTATATATATCTATCTTATATATATCAGAAAAAAACAGAATTGGGTGTATCTAATATGGAATCAGCGAGTCAAATCACCCCCCTATATTTAATAATAGAGTATTTTTGAAACTATTGATATTAAATTTTAAAGGATTGTAAAAAGTATAGTATGTTACCTGTGTGAAATTAGCCCCTCTTTTGTTGAAATTCAAAATTTTGAAACTTGTGCTAAATTGTGCTAATTGTTCTTAGCATTCTTCCAAAACATCAATACTCTAATATTATTTTTCGGCCCCCCAGAATAAAAAATATATTTGAATTTCAAAAAAGGCGACTGAAAAAAATCGTTTTTTTTTAGTTTTTCTAATGTTGTTTTTAATTTAGGGGGCAAATATTTTGGTACAATGTAGCTTAAGTATAACACAATTTGGCACAAGTTTCAAAAATTTGAATTTTAACAAAAAGGGGGGCTAATTTTACATAGGTGTATATTCTAATATACAATCGTATTTTTTTACGTGAAATAAGTCACTAAACTTAATTTAAATTAGTAGTTTCTAACCTATCACAAGGTAACAGTAAAAGTTTCATCAAAATATGTTCAGTTAATTTATAGACTATCAAAATGGATTATATTGGTTATAAAACGATACATAAATTCAAAATGACATGTAGGTTACTGTAGGTATCATATAAAAGACGAAAGTAGTTCTATGAACGAGTTGGCTATGAAATTAACAAGGGTTTTCTATTTGTGTCTTGTAATTATATTATTCAATATGTATATTGCCTCTCTACTGATGTAATCAAGCCTTAATAAGCTCTAAACTAATAACTATAGCTTAAATCACGCCCTAGATAATACGTCCTAATGATTAAATGCCATTATAATCAACTGTCACTCTGATCAATAAGTAATTATCAAACAGTCTATAGTTTCAATTATAATTTTAAATTAATTAAACGTCCAAACACAGAAAAGAATAGTTTAAAAAGATGATAGGGTTCCGTAGCCATTCTCATTAACATTATCTATTTGATATTAATACGTATCCAGTATTACTAACTATTTCATGTTGACAAAAAAAGCAACCCCTATAAAAGAATAAAAATGAGATTTTTGGAATTTTTCATGAACTATTTTTGCTACAGTATCTATTTATTATAACTCATTGAAACTATGTACTAATTGAGATTTTCAGAGTTTTTGCATCGATAGCATATGTAGAAATTAGAGGAAGGGACGCTCTGATAACGATTTTTAAAGGAAAAATCTGGGGGGTTGAAAACAAAAGGTTCTAAGGCATTTAAGTCATCAATCTTCGCCAATTATACCAAATTTCATCTTAATAGGTATATTTATGAGAGAATAGGAGAGCTGTCAAATACATACAGACAGACGGACGGACACATTGAACTCATAAGTGTTCCTTATTTTCTACAAAAGCATAAAAACATTCTTTCTGATTGCTTATCAATTTAAAAAAATTATCTTATTGCAAAGACATAGAGCATTGACTCGAAGAAAGAGCCGTGTCAAAATAATTTAGGATATACTTGTTCTTATTTAAATTTTAAATATAAGTGTCTATTTCATTCTTCTTAGATAAAGAGATAGATATATCCTAAACCAGGGGTTGCCAACCTTTTTTGCACGTAAACCCCTTTTGAAGGAATTACAAAGTTCATAGATCCCTCCTGTAACAACCATTTTTTTTGCTCTTTGAACTGTTTTTAAAATCTTGCATTACATTAAAAAAACATCGAATTTCAAATCATATAAATTTTCCCGTATACCCCCTATCGACCCCTTTCAAACTTCCATAGACAGCTTCTGCATCTCTCTCACTATTTTGAAGAAATGTAACACCATTATCTTAATACAGAATGCGCGATCGATGCTCTATATCTATGCCCATATTGAGAATAATATTGAATCATTACTGTTCACCCCTAAATGATATAATACATGCTCATATTCATAGCAGAAATATAATCAGGTCACGAACCCGATCACATATAGTCGTTAATACACCAAAATTGGCCATCAGTCGGTATGTAAACACGTATTTTGTGAACAATTAATCTGTACATTCAACTCTCGACTCGACCATTGTTGAATCATTGTTGTACCCTAATCCTCTCGTATCAACTTTGTGTTTATTGTTGTATCTATAGGTCTTTCTCTGTTACACACACAGTGAAGTATATATTCATCAGTATTATTATATGATTTTTTTTTATATGTACAGGTACTACATATATTTATACTTTTGATAATAATACCTTTGATAGTTTAGATATGGATATTGGTTTAATTAACTATAGTCGTATGATAATTACTGTTGAGTATTATGTATGTCATATAAAGCTTTATAAACTTGGGCTGTAGAGTGTTAATATTACTATACCTATAGATCAACTATATGAAATATATATTATTAATTGTTATTTAACAGCTCATACATTTTTTTTTCTTTTTGATTTATTAAATGGAATTTATTTATTATATTGGGAATTTTGGCGGTATCAAAATATACAGTTATTCACCTACGTATTATAGATATACCTCTAATTCTCTTAGTAATTTAAGGTAAACCTGAGATAGGAAAAACTTTTTCAAGGGTTTTTTCATATGTTTTAAATAAGATATCGCTATTTGGCTTAGTTCATTGGATTCGTATTTTTTTAAGCTATTCGATGCCATAAAAATCAAATTTATGATTTTTTTTGAGATACCGCTTTTGTGCTTAGCACGGCAGTATTACATCGACAAGAAATGTTGTGCTTTAAAATAATTGATCGATAATTAAATCAAATAAATTTTTTTTTAAAGTATTAATCGTTTGTTTATTAAATTTGCCTTAATTAACTCACCGCGATATTTATTTATTTATTTATTTATATGTTTGTGGCAACGAATCAACTATATATACCAATGCAATTTGAAAACACAGTGATAGCGAGAGTTAAGTTAAAAACGAAATATCCCATTTCCATAGCTACATGTTTTAAAAAATATCATCTGTTACTACTGTCAATTGAAAATATTTTGTATTATTGACATTTGACAACGATAGAAATACAAGGAAATCTATTAAAATCAATAAATATTAATATACATACCATATACGTGATGTGTTTTTAGTGATAATTAATTTATAGAAAAAATATAATTGTATAATGATCATTACTAACTTGATATAAAAACGAAATTAAAAATGGTAATTTCTTGGTAAAGATTCAGGAGGTATGTTAACTTTTTTGAATTTTGTTCTTTGTATATGTTTAACTAAAAACTCAAAAATAAAAAATTATAAAAAAAAACTTTTTTTAAAAATAATTTGCCTTTATAAAGCCGACTAAAAAGCTGAAAATAAAATTAGGTTCGTTCTAATTATTGCATTTTAAAAAAAGTTGATTTTGTTCATACTAGAAGATACTTTTTTTAACTCTTCTAGTATGAACAAAATCAACTTTTTTTAAAATGCAATAATTAGAACGAACCTAATTTTATTTTCAGCTTTTTAGTCGGCTTTATAAAGGCAAATTATTTTTTAAAAAAGTTTTTTTTTATAATTTTTTTTATATTCCGTTTGTCACAATTTCGTGGCGATGACGTCACAGTATAGTACAAATGAACTGTCGAGTAGACCTTGTATTATTGGATCATTAAGTTCATAGCACTGTGGGTTTCCTAGACAAAACATTGTATTTGTTTTATTGAATACATCTTGATTTTTAGGGGTCGGTCTGTCCGTCTGTCTGTCTATCTTACTGTTTGTATGTCACGGTCCTTCTATTCTCTCATTTTTTTAACCATTTCCCATATATTGAAAAGTGGACTAAATTTTTTTTTGCCCTTACCCCATTGAGGAGTATTTTTAGAAAAGTCTACTTAAATGCAACAAAAATGTTCTAGGACCTTTTGATTTTAACCCTTCAGTCATGAGATATTTGCTTTGAAAGTCTTTAGCAGACCGTCCATCCCCCTAAGATACGAGAAGCTTTGTGATCGTTTTAAAATTCGAAAAAAATGTGTTCTTTGATTTTAAAAAAAAATTTTCATGACTCAAAATAAAAGTCCGACTGAATCCCGTTTACTTCTTTTTTACGCCTTTCCGACATAATATAACTGATTCCCTCGATATCGTTTTAATCGATTTCAACTGTATTCATCTTTAAATCAATATGTCAGATGATATCTTTATTTATTACGTAAAAATTGAAAAAAAAATCATATGAGACTGATATATATGATGATAATCCGAGAACGAGATAAGACTTGAGTTACTCTCGTCTAATCACCGATCAATTCGAATATCGGTAAACATGTAAAATCTACTTCGTATTTTTTTTTTTTTAGAAAATATGAACCAACCTCTAAAAAAATCGTATTGTCTTGAAACAATAATATAAATTTCATACACATATAGTAAAAGAAGTTATCTGTTTTATGTTGTTAATAATAAAATATCAATGACATTTTAATGTGGTGAAAAGAACATACTGCAGTAGTTTCTTTAATAAAGCAATATAAATTGTAAGTAAAATTCTAATCGATTGAGTTAATATAATAGAGCTCGAAACATTCACTTTTAAAAATATTGCCTCATTTATTACAATGTTAATTTACTGTAAAAAAATTCCGCAAAGTTATATGGGGCTATATATATTCGTATGTCTATCTGTGTATGTTTATTTGTATGTGTGTGTGTGTGTTTGTGTGTGTGTGTGAAAGTGAGGAAGCTTTCAAGGAATATGGGAAATTTTATCTTTGGAATATTTTTATCGGATTCCATGAGAAAATATTTTTCTTCTTAAAGCATTCAATATCTTGGACCAATGTACACGTTTTCATACACAAGTTAAAATAAATATATAAAATAAAATGTTTGTATGCATGAGTGTGAAATATTTTTATATTTTGATCTTGAAACGTCACTTGATGTTTGTGAGTCTTTACTTATGTAGAGAACGTCCTTCAGCCATGTAACGCTTTTAGAAACGGGAGAGGGGGTAAAACATATTGCAATACTGCATTACGTAACGTTAAACGCGGGGGAGGGGGAGAGAGGGCTATTGTCAAAAATTTGTTATTAATTTTTAGAAATTTTTTTAAATACTTTTTTTTTCATCGTATTTATTATAGTATATTGAATATACAAAAAAATGCTATTATTTTTTTCTAATTGTGTCCTGCATCCATAGAAAAATGTTTATTTTCTAAAAAATATTATTAAATTTTATGAAGCTCCTATTTTTTAACTGAACGAAATTTCTATGTTCTTCTTTTTCTTTTTCTTCTTCTCCTCTGTTGGTATTCTTTTCTTTTTTAAATTCACATTAGTAATTATTTGTTTTGTTGTCTTCTGGTTTATTTAAAATTTCTTGTAAACATTTTTCTCCTTATAAAAATAAAGTACGATAAAAAAACATAGATAATTAGGTAAGAATACTTTGAAGATATTTGAGTATCAATAAAAATGAAAAATAAGACAATTACTCCATTCTGAACCTTTTTTAACAAAAATTTATTCCGGTACCTTCATCGGATTTTTAAAGAAAATAATAAAAAAGTAATAATATTGAAATAAGTATTGAAGTCTATAAAGTTTATCTACTTTTTTTATTTTGGAACTGAATCGTACAAAGCAAAAATTTATATGACACTTTCCCCTCATAGCAATTTAAAATATATCCTTATTTAAAATTTGTGCAAACTTAGTCAATTCAGAGTTTTATTTCTTCAGTTTATCAAGTTCAAAACTTTAAACTGAATAAAAAGTTTTGGCTTTTATAAAAGGTGTTTCCTTTATAAAACACTTTGGTAAAGAAATAATTCAATTTTCAACATATGTCGTGATTTCATCTTGTATTGGTTATTTTTTATTCAGATTTTTACACTATTTATTTTAAATACATACACGGAGAAAAATATTTCATAACAATTACTCAATTTTTAAAGAAATATTACTATTTGACCTATTTATCCTGAAATGGTCCAAAATATTCTTGTTAACCGTAAGCCACGAGTTGTTAAAGTTAGAATACGATTAGTAATTTTTGTGAGCAGGATCGAAATCTATATTATTGGTATATAAATATAGTTTAATTTATTATACCAATAAAAAATATACTTTTAATATTGCATTGTCTTTTTATTGAAATGAAAAAATTTTTATAGCACTTTATTAACAAATACGCAATTTTTACTTTATTTGTAAATATCATTTACTTGCGTATTATAAAAATTACAATGGAGATAAATTCCTCGACTCCATTTTTGAATGAAACATGTATTTTTACTCATTTTATTTTATATCTTAGGCGGCTATTATTACACTATCAAAGAAATGTGATATAATTTCTTTGATCAATGAAATATGACAGTGTTATATGTCAACTTTTATAACATTTACGTAATATTTACCTTCTTAGGCCCGGTTTCTCAATATGAGTTTAAACTTAAGATTACGTTTATCAGTTAATCTTCACCCTAGACGTGAACCTCACTCAAAATGTGTTTGTTGACATAAATTGTAAACAATCAAAAATAAATAATGTTTCGTATTATCCAACTTCTTTTACATTCTATAGTAGCACTATATTCTTTTATTAATTCTAGTTATGTACTCTGTTCTCTTTAACTGAAATTAACTCGTTTTTTATCACATTTAATATAATAATTTCAGGTTAATTTTTAGTTTGACACATGAAGGTTTGACATAAAAGCCGCCAAATAAACTTATATTGAGTGAGGTTCATATCTACGGTGAAGATTAACTGATAAACGTTAATCTGAAGTTTAAACTCATATTGAGAAACCGGGCCTTAATATTTCTTTTATCGTAGATAATGACAGTTTTTTATATTTAATCAAAGTTTTTTGACGGATAAATCAAAATGGCGACTGAAAAGTGTTCGTGGACGGTTTCGGCTACGAAATTACTTTGGCATATTTATTTGATCAAATATTGAGATTGTCATTATCAATGATCAGAGAAATATTATGAATATTATAAAAGATGACTTATTATAATCATATTTTTTTAATTTAAGAAATTTTATCACATTTAACATAGGCGGATATTACATTAACAAAGAAATGTGATAAAAATTTTTAATCAAAGAAATATGACATTTATTTGATAGTGTAATAGCAATAACCGCCTTATACAATGCGCTTAACAATAAAACAAATATCAATAGTTACTTCTTTACTTTAGTAATTTAATAAACGTTTTAATTATTTATATGTATATTTTAAATCATAATAAAATTAATGGTTGTATAAACTCGGGTCTTTATAACCATTATAAGCCACGAGAGTTAATTATGTGTAAAGTAAGAGATAATTTGCGTAATACCTCATCATTAGAACAAATTATTCAACTTTAAATTCCTTACGTACCAATGAATGGTCTTACTGCGTTGAAAGTTGAAACCTCCTTTCTATGTTGTGTTCGTTGCATTTTGATTATGATCAAAAATATGTATCGATAAAATACATTTCAATAGAGAACCATACATGACTTCCATGTTCTATAATATATTTTGCAATAATTTTTAATATAAAACTTACATTTTTGTAGAATAATAATTATCTGACATTTGAATTTAACTGCGCTTGTTTCCACGTTTATGAAATAAGTGCCGCTTAGATTGGATTCAACTACAAATGTACCAAGTCTTGGTGATATGATACTCACTTTTCAGACTATAAAAGGTACAAAATTTTGAATATTTCCGAAACCCCTGATCCGATTAGCACCAAAATCAATAGGTCTGGAGTACTCACTAAAACAAACTTTTTCCCCAAAAATAATTCAAATCGGTGCATATTTACAGTAGTTATCGTGAACGAAAGAAAATTTTACATACAATCAACTTTTCTTTACGTTTTGAAGGTAGTACAATCATAATCTGCTCTTATTTTTCGACGGTATTACAATACTTCCATTTCTTCGAATATGGAAGTAATTAATACAGTGGAACCTCTCATAACGAGCAAAACAAATTGTAAAAAAATGGTTCCCTTAAAAGAGCGATAATTCGCATAACAACGGCCTATTTGAAACTGATGATTTTGAAATAATAATTAGATTATCTTACTTTAAGTTAATTAAATACATTTTACAGGAAACAAAAAGGTCTTAATAATTCAATTTTAAACCCAAGAGTGGTTTTTTATGTATCAATAAATTCGATTTCTAAACTTAATGAAGGCATTTTAAAATTACATGAAAACTGAAGGGACTAAATGAATGTATATACATAAAATATCATCAAACTAAATCTTTTAAAGGAAGCAAAATATTTGTTTAAGGAATTCCAACTCGCTGTGGTTGAACTGATGGTTTGTAGAGAACGCCACAAAGTAAATATTTGTAATTAGAAGAAAATCATAATTAGAGCTCGCTATATAAGAAATTGAAATAACTTTTTGTACGATCTTCACAGTGAATTATAAATGGTGTTGGAGAGGATTATAAAAAAGAAAGTGACTATTTGTATTTGGTTATACTTTTTATCTCGTGTTTAAACAACTGCGTTTGTAAAAATGTGTTTTGAATTAAAAAAAATCGCTTTTCTTTTCATATTTTCTTTATAAGATCATTAATTTTTAATGGTCAGACATAAATTATTTTGTGCAATCAATAAATGTCATTTTATATTTCATTAATAACGTATATTTTTATACTGTTTTATGAATAAACTGGTGTGTTGGGTACATGATAGGGTTCCATAGGCATTCTCACTCACATTCTCTGTCAAAATTAATTACATTTTATAATATAATATAAAATAAAATAATTTTTTTGTTTATAAACTATTTTTGCTACAGTTTTCGTTACTGTACTAATTAAAAACTAAATTTTGGAATTTTTTCACACAAGGAAAAACTGAATACATTTTTCAGTTTTTAGAAGAGGGGGTTCAAAAAACTAATCATTACGTACCTTATACCAAATTTCAACTTAATAGATAATTGGAGGGGTGTGACTTACATACAGATAGACGGACGGACGGACATATAAACAGACTGAAACCATATAGGTTCCTAGTTTTCTACGGAACCTTATTAAATAAATTGTATGTGTATGTATTATTGCATGCTTCATTTTCATTAGACCTTTACTTACATATTTTTCTTTTTTTTCAGGTACATATATGGCGCTTTATATGAATGCAGTTAACGGTATTTATAAAAATATTATATTACTATAAAATAGAGATACGGTAAGAAATAAAACTTAGACTGACAGACAGACCTACGGACGGATAGAGCGTTCTTAGTTTTCTAAAATTAAGATCTTAAAATTTTCATATTATATGATTGTTATACGTATAGGTTATATTCAAAATTGCACATATTTCAAAAACCGTTGATTAGAACCAAAATAAATAGGTCTCGAGTCTTGGTGAACATTTTTTAATAAAAATAAAAATAAATTGGTATATTTTTAGTTATCGTGAAAGATACCACATGCACATTTATCATTCGAAAAACTTTTCTTTGCATTTTGAAGGTAGTACAATCAAAATTGAAATTTGTGAAATTGCTTCGGAGAAAAAGTTTAATAATAGTCGGGCTATGATATAAAATAGAATGCTATTATTCGGAGGCCACATATCCCTCTGTTTTGAGAACGTAAGGAAATATCTAAAAAAAATTTGTAGTATTAAAAAAAATTTGGGACCTTTGAAATCCAGGGCCCCGGGTTATTATCCCCCCCCCCCCCTTTTGGGTCTGATTTCATGAACACTTTAAATAATCAACACATTACTAATTTATCAGTGTTTATGTAATTTTAAATTTATGTAAATTTAAAATAATTACATATTCAGCAAAATCGTTTTGGGTTATACAGATGATTTAAATCTCTGGGATAAAATTAGTTTTAGAAGGAGATTAAATGTATGCAATATTTGAAATTACAAATCGGTTTATAATATACATATATGTAAATACATACCTACACTTAACTAATATACTGCGTATCAAAATATATTATTACATTAATATATCAGTGCGTATTAAAAAATATTATTATTATTATTCTATCAAAAATATTGAGGACATTAAATCATAATAACATTACAATAAATATTATATACAGTATTAAACGAAGTCCCTCGCTGCGTCTATCTGTCTGTCTGTACACGATTATCTCAGTAACTACTGAACAGATTTTATTTCAGTTTTCACTAATAGAAAGAGTATTTCACGAGAAAGGTTATAAATTTATAATCACATTAACATCAAAAATTAATATAATATCAAACAAAATACTAAATGTAATGCTAATATACATAAACGTAACGTTGCACACGCTACCAAAAATGTAACGCTCCTCGAGCGAATCTGTAAAAGATAAATATACGGAAATGTAAGCTTATGTAAAGCTAATGTAAACGTAACACGAAATAAACGTTGCACACGCTACCAAAATTATAATGCACTTCGAGCGATTCTGACAGAGATAAACATACAGTAATATAAACTACTGAGAGTGTATTTTCGAAGACAATTGTAACTCCTTCGTTCAGCTTCCGAATTTATTCACTGCCTAAGGTAAAAATGTGTATATACAAATTGCAAAGTATAACTTCAAAATAGTTATTCGCTATGAATGTCTCATTGAATAAAAATGTTATCAAAATTTTTCAAAAGCCGCGCAACCCACTTGATACAACTTAAAAAACACCCTTGCCAATCGATTCGTGAATCAATCACTAGTCCAATGAGATACATGAAGCCATATATGATAAATTTTGAATGGGGGAGGGGTCATGACCGGAAAAATTCCTAAAATGGACTAAATTAAAACCACAGATCTACCATTTAGTGGAAACCCGAGGTCTCTAGGTAGTCAGGGGGCCAAGATCCCGCTCGGAAGACGGACGGACGGAAAATCGAGCAAATTCGTGGGTTGCGCTAAAAATTATTAACATGTTAATCCACAAGTTGAGAAGTTAAAGTACACATGCTCTTCATAAAATGGGCTAAACTAGAACCACAGATCTACCATTAAGTGAAAACCCGAAGTCTCTAAGTGGTCAGGGGACCGAGATCTCGCAGTCAAAGACAGACGGACGGACGGAAGGAAAATCGAGCAAATTCGTGGGTTGCGCTAAAAATAATTCAAATTTAAAACCACAAGTTGAGTAAAGCACACATATGCCCGGTATTATCAACCAATTTAAAGCTCCTTTGCCGCTAAATGCTCCTTTAAAGTAAATTCGGTGTATTACAAACGTGATTTAAATCAATATTTAAGCTCTCAATGAAAAATTTACGTAATATACGTTGTAAAGAAATACTGCAGAAAATTTAAAATCTATTTAATTAAATATATTTTGTTTAGATCTGTTGATAATACGACAGTTAGTTAAAGGAGCATTTAGTTAAACTTGATAATACTGGGCGATACTCTTACTATATTTAAATAAGTGTAGTAGGTAGTAGGTACCTAGTCCTCAATAATAAATCAAAAGTGTACAAAGAGACCACAAACAGAAAGCTAATGTAAGCCGTTGGAGAACCCGCTTTGTTCATATCTGCTCAAAGTTTTAATCTTCTTCTACCATCAGGTGTTCTGAAGGGAACATATGTGAATTATTTCTCGAGCTTATTTGGTACTAGTCGTATAAGATAATCATATTCGCTAATTTATGCCTGATATTCGTGAAACTTGTTTGTGATTCACGTTATATTACGCGCTGTATTAAATTGGATAAACCCATCTTTGGGGATTTGTGTTATGTTATAAATATTGCATTAACTACTTTTATATATGATGATAAATACAAGGAAACATGTACGCACCTTTTGTTTGTATATACGAGTAAATATACAGCAGTGAAAGTTCTTGGAAATTTGTTTGTAATTCAGGATGTTGAGTTTTAACTATGGTGTATAGGGATTTTCATTTTATTTCAAACAAATTTTTCTCTCCAGTAAATATGTATAGTCTGTTTCATTTAAGTTTGCAGTGGTTGATTACGATACTATAAACTTGAAAACACAGTTTTTTTTTGTAAATTTATAACATCTAATTCCACGATCCAATAATACAAGGTCTGCTCGAATATTCATTTGATGTCATCGCCATGAATTTTTTCTAATAAGAAATTTGTGACAAACGGAATTTATATAAATAAACGACCAATACTGTTTACTTACAGTTTTTTTTTTTAAATTAATGTGATAGGGTGGCCAGTTTCTAGAAAACTGGGAAAAGTCAGGGAATTTCGTTATACAGGGAGGAAATGTCAGGGAATTTGGTTGAAAGTCAGGGAATTTAAAAAAAAATAAAAAAACCACACAAATTCTTAAATATTTAAACAGTTATCTACATGTTACCTTTTTTTAGGTTTTTTTATCTAAATTTTAAATAAAAAACAGGGAAAACGGAAATTTGTCCCAGAGAAATACTGGCCACCCTATGTGAAGGATAAAAAAAATTCTTTCAAAATCATGGTTTGTACTTGTAGAGAATTTATTAAGTTTTCAAAACTATCCTTAAATTTACTGTGCTATCATAACTTGCTGAAATATCGATGATCAAATACAAAAGGATCATTTTTCATTTAAAGTCAAATATCTTACAATTAGTGATAAATCATCGTAGAGTGAATTTAAAAAAAGCAAAGTAAAGCTAAATGAACAAGCTAACTGATCAATGTATTGGTTTAACTGTGAAAAATTTTCCCAAAAAATTTTTTTTTTTATTTTTGTCTCGCGCTATTTTTATGATTGCGCAATAACCGTAACTAAATTTTGCCTAAAGATCTCAAAACTAGAAACTTAATGTTTCAAAACCCCTTTTTTAAATCTCCATACGACTATTTTTCACAGAGTTACAACCTTTCAAAAATTACTAAAAAATCTAGGAAATTTTTTTTATTTTATTATTTATATTTTTTTTTTTTACTTTTGGTTTATAACAAAAACACTATTCAAGTGTTTAAATTGTTTCTATGCACATTATTAAAAGTAAATTTTTTATTCGGGGTAAGAAATAATTAATGATATTCATTAGCGACTATAACCTACCTATGTAAATGATTTTATTTAATAATTTGCATCAATTAACAATTAATGTTCATATACATTATACATACATTGGTTTGTCTGTATAGTTAATTTATGTGATTCACGTAAAGTTTCTGTTTATTATGTAGGTCTATCTTTAGGGATTTATTATACACCTGTTATAATACATTCCATGAATAAAGGTATAATTAAAATAAGCCGTTATGCAAATTGTAGACACTAATTAAAATTGAAAATTAGGTGACCATATAAAATATTTTATAACAAAAACGGTGGCTTTAATTAGGGCTACAGGCTGAGATTAAAATTAAACTCGAATAAGACGAGACTGGGACGATATTGACTTAAATTCGAACGAGAGGAGACCATTTAAAATTTTGATGAAATGATTATTATCAATAATTTGTAAATATTAACTATCTGTTAATCTTTTTTTATATATCTTTTTTTAACGTGACTTTCGTCCAATTTAGTTGATTGCAGTAAGCCATGTCTTTTTTAAGCGATTTTTTATACGTGAATTTTGTGGACTGTATCTCTAAAATTCATTTACAAGGGGACCTTTTCAAGTCGAAAATTCGTATCGAGTTAGACTTTGTATATAGTTAGAGGAGGTCAATATAAGTAAGAAAAAAATTATCTTAGCTGCGGTACAACTGTTTAAGGGGGTGAAACACCCCTTTGAAAATGTGTAAAATAATCATATTTTTTCAAATAACTCTGAAACTAATGAAAATTTTAAAAAGCTACTATACAAAATTTTTATGATTTTTTATGCTGTATTGAATGGTGATAGTCAAAATTCGAAAAAATTAAACCGTTAACCCCCACCTACATTCCATAGTTTTATTTTTACTATCGCCATTCAAAAGAGCATAAAAAATCATGAAAATTTTATATTGTAGATTTTTTTAAATTTTCATTAGTTTCAGAGTTATTTGAATAAATATGATTATTTTGCACATTTTCATAGGGAGTTTTCACCTCCTTAAAGCGTTTTACCGCAGCTGTGATAATTTTTTTCTTACTTACTTTGACCTCCTCTAACTATATACAAAGTTTAAATTCGATACGAATTTTCGACTTGAAAAGGTTCCCATGTTAGATAATTTTTTTACATGTAAGAAAATTTATACTCGTTCTCGTGTATGGGATTAGATCAAGACGAGACTTAATTAATAATTTTGCAACAATACCAATGTCGTTAAAAGGGTTATTTACGTATTGTGGGAGTTTTAAATTTAGTTTTAATTTATAAATAAAAATCTGTTATTTATTTCTAAAGTTTAATCGTTTTATTTATATGTTCACTATGGAAATTCGGTATCAATTATTGCATTTTCTCTAAATAAATGTAATTTTTGCAATTCAGTTGATATTTCTATCACAAATTTAAGTTTGATGTGTGAAATATTACTCAAAAACTTTGAGTTTTAGATTTCGTTAAAAGTATGTTAATTCTATAGAAAATGACGTGAAAAGCTGAAATTTTCAAACCGCAGGTCTGTATCTCAAACCGTTCTCGAGATATGGCCTCTCAAAGTTTTAGTTTTTTTAAAATTTTGGAGAAAAATGGCTGTAACTTTTGAACGTGACGTCGGATTTGATTTTTGTTGACAGATTTGGAATAAACGTGTCAAAATTTATATAATGACATGTATAATACATCAAAACTCGAGAAAAAAAATTTCGCGAAAAATTGAAAAAATTCAAAGGGGTATACCTTAAAAAAAATGTCGATTTTCGACGAAATTTTTTTTGTCGAATTTTTAAGTATTATACATGTCATTATATAGATTTTGGCACGCTGATTCCAAATTCGTCAACAAAAATCAAATCCGATCACACGTTCAAAAGTTACAGCCATTTTTCTCAAAAATTTTGAAAAAACTAAATCTTTAAAAGGCCATATCTCGAGAACGTTGATAGATACAGACCTGCGGTTTGAAAATTTCGACTTTTCACAACATTTTCTATACAATAAACATACTTTTAACCAAATCAAAAACACAAAAAATTTCAGTCTTTCATGGTTCTAATTTTAACTTTTCATAGAAATTGAACTGAAATACAAGTAAAAATAAAAGGAGAACCAAAACTAACTCATCAGAATAATATATATTATTACTGTAAAGTAAAATTTGCATACCAATGATCTATAGCAGTGGTTCTAAAAACTAGGGTCCACAGATCCGGGGGTTATCAAAATATGTTAGGCATAAATTAAAGTAAATTTTTCATTTCTATTTACCAGTGATTAATTAATATTTTTAAATACAAGGGGAAAAATAATTATTCAAAAGGGAGTCCCTAGACAATAAAAGTTTAAGAACTGCTGCTCTATAGAGGACTGTATAACAAATAATCGAAGTTTTTCAAAAATAAAAAAATTGTATTCTTTTTTTCATAACGACAATATTATAAGGAACTCACTTGTTATGTCAAATATTTAAAACAAAATCGAAAGTGTGTCTGTCTGTCTGTTAATTACATTTTCACGGCTAAACCGTTTAACCGATCTTCATGAAATTTGGCAAGAAGATTTAGGAAGGACATATATGTTACTTTATATCCTGAAATTGTACGCCGAAAATTTTATATAATAAAAAAAAATGACATTTGTGCGAGTGAACTGTTTTATCGATGATAACCGAAATCTGTTTTACCTACCTAACCTTCTTTTTCTTCTTCTACATGAGTGACAGTTCCTACCTAACCTAAATTCCACGCGAACGGGTAACAATTAGTAACTTATATAAATAGAATATATGTAAGTATCTAAATAATCAATTTTAATGGTAATTCTGAAATTTACAATTTCACAATTATCTCGCAGTTTATACAGAGACAATTTATCAAATAATAATTTATAAATTATTATTCCGGAGATATTTCACCCTCATTATTAATTCATAATTTTCTAATTAATCCACAGGCTGAAATCTTCACAAATAGAATAAATCATTTTCGTTTTCGGCTAATGAATAACTAATTATAGATTTATAAACAAGTATACTAAAAACTCTATATAATAATACTGTGGATATTAACACAACCAAGTGAAGTTAAACGCAAATGAAGTTCGTACCGCAGAGAGAGGCGCTGATTTCATTGTAAAGAAGTTACATTCCGAAAAGTTGATTTCCCTGTTTCATCTTTTCACTAATTAGCTGTTTCGCTCTCGAGTAGAATTTTCAAAACTTTTTTTCCTATAATGAGTTATTTATGTAGTTTTTCAATTTTCTCAGAATTGGTTCGGACGTATAGTTATTTGATAATTTACTAGTTTTCCATGTTTTGTGTTTTTATGTCGATCTTCTGTTGTGCTTTGAAGCATAAATTTATACTAATCAGAGTTTTGCGTGTGTATAGCTAAAGACATGCGATATTCACTTGACTGTGAAATACGAAACTTTTTAAAATTGCCAGCTTACGATGTTTTGTATAGGATGTGAATAAAAAGTGTATTTGTTTTATTGATAACTACATTACATTCTGAAATTTGTTTTGTTTCTTTTGTTACATTAATAAAGAACTTATTTGAAAACATTTTATTGAAATTGATTTATCTTTCTGAAATTCATATAGGTACATATTTAATATGTAATATTTAAAAGTATATTTATGGATCAATAAAAATATATTTAGTAGATACCTACTGGAGTCATAATAATTATAAGTTAATAAAAAATTAATAGTTATGGATTTTTTTTTATATTTATAATATTGCTATTAATTAAACATATAGACGGGGAGGCAACGACAAAATTTGGACATCATTTTAATTTGATAACTGTGATATAGAGAACTCAGCTTTATGGGTCCTAAGATCTAAGGGTGCTGCATTTAGATAGGACAGTCCGTTAGATAAGGATTTTGTAAACATACTGTATCTAATGAACGGAATGTCAGATCAACCCCGTCTTACACAATTTAGGCAGAAAATTAAATTTTCTATAACCTTTTTATTATCATTTTAACAAAAAAAATGATTTTATACCTTTCAAAATGGCGCCCAAAATAAAATTTTATTAAAAAAAATAAATTCGATTGTCATTTTGAAAGGTATACTGTTGTATATGGTCAAAAAAGTGTTATAATTGATTGTAAATTCTTGGCCACTTTAAGATCAAAGAATACTATTTTTTTTGATTGTTGGACTTTTTTGTATTTTAATTTAATTAGTCTGCAGATATAGCTTGTTTTTTTTATTATAACCTTTTATTTTGTTTAAAAAAGTAATATGCACTTGCTAATGATTACAAAATGATAAGTACTACGATACAAAAGTCACAAAACAAAGAATCGTAAAAGTTGAAACAAAGTTAAAACAGATGCTATGATAATATAATAATTAATAAATAGATTACTCTAATAATTAATTTAAATATCCACCATTTTGTTTTACAGTTAAGTGTCTATTATGTCAGTAATGACAGTAATCAAATATCAACAAATATAATAATAATAATATTTTTATTCTGTTGAGACTGTATATATATACAGTGTAGAACACGTCATTACATTTATTTTCTAAAGTACAAATACTTACTTCAGTTGTTTGATTTATTTAATAAAATAATTATAAAAAATTCAGGATGAAACTGTAACATAGAGTATCTCACGATATCATTGACAGGGTTGCCAGTTTCTAGAAAGCCGGGAAAAGTCAGGGAATTTGGTTGAAAGTCAGGGAATTTTTTCTAAAAATGTAAAATTTCTCGCAAAATATTTAAACAGTTAAAAGAAAACATGTGACATTTTTTAGGTTTTTTATCAAAATTTTCAATAAAAAACAGGGTAAAAATTCTCCTGGAAAACCGGGAATAGTCAGGGAAATTTGTTCCAGAGAAATACTGGTCACCCTGATTGATTTAAATAGAAATGATTTAAATAGAAGAGATTTAACTGTTTTTAATCTAATTTAGTACATTTAATTAAACAAGTGTCCAACACTGAGGTATTATCTAAGACTGGTGCTAAACATGAATATTAATATACAAAAAGTACCTACTGAAAAAAAATCATGTTGCCCGAAAAAAATCCTTTGAAAAAATACATAGGTGTATTAAATATTAAATTTGTATATAATTTCTGTAAAATTATTTATGCGCAGTAATTTGTAAAAAAAAAGAACTAAACACACTTTGATAATATTAATACCGTTATATCTTTGCCCGCGGTGGAATACAAAATGAAAAATGAACTGTTAAGAATCTTGTAATTAATAAATCACGAAAAGGGTTGTTAGAAAACTCTCACTCCGTGAACTTCGTTATTTTTTCGCGCACAGCCATAGCCACTTGACTTTACTGATATTCATTACTTTTTTTCTGGTAATTTCGCCATACATATTTCATTCACTGCTTTAAGCACTAATTATTACTTGAAGTACTTTGATGTTCAAGTTAATAGCGAGTTCTGTTAATAATGCAAAGATTTTTTCATATTATTATTTTTTCCAGAGCCTTGTTCTTTTTATGTTACACGAATTATCTTTTTTAATTTCATTTTCTCTTGCATTTCCGCTAAATTTAGGGGAGATTTGTCAAATATATTTATTTTATTTTGTACTGCTACAATATTAATGTAATTCATTTTCTAGGGTGGTGTACATAATATAATGTTATAACTGTTTTAAACGACTTCAAAAAGAAAGTAGGTTTCCATTCGACTGTAAATATTTTAAATATATTTTCGGGTGTAACTCCGACAAATATACACCAATATGGACGATTTTTTGTTTGTTTGAAAGAGTATACCTTCGAGGTGACCCCATATAAGTATTATTAGAATCTGACTATGGACTTCGAAGATGCCACTCGAAAAGGAAAAATAAAAAAACTTTTTCAGAAAGAAGTTAAAATCAACCTCAAATAGTGTTAAATTTAACACTTAGGGACTCGCTAATGGGTCTAACGAACCCAGTCCTTCGTATTTTGGTTAAAATCTTTTAAAGTTTGAAGTGTGCGACATTACCGCTTTTAGTATCTTTCAACGATAGAATAGCACGGCAGATGACGGTTATAGTCGTCAGTTTGTTCAAATTGTCATAACTAAATTTGATACAGAAAGCGACTGAGATGTGATTTTATCCCAAAGAAGATATTTTAATTTTGTTAATTTTCAAAGTTTTTTTTTTATAATGATTGATCTCTCATTGTTAATTCATATAAGTACATTATAGTAGTGTAAGAAAATATAGAAGATTTTGTTTAAAATAAGTAATTACAGAAATTTCAACAATTACTCAATCTTGTCATAAAAATATGGAAAAATTCATTTTATTTTTGTAATGACTGTTTGATTAAGTAAAAACAATAAATATTAGTAAATGATTGAATATTGTCTTTCTTTATTGACAAATTATCCTTATAAGAAAGTAAATGTGCACTTCTATTCAGCAGTTTTGGAATAAACATTTGATATTAAACTGGGTCCAGTTCACCCGGTAGTATTTATGTTACAAATTAAGGCGCGAGTCCCTAAGTGTTAATTATCTTTTTAAAATGCGTAAGACGGAATTGATATTAGATAAAGTACGTTTACAAAATCCTTGTAAAACAAAACTTTTGGTCCTTAGTTGAGGGTGTTACAGGGTAAAATTTGCTAGGGAGTTTTCAAGATATATACATCTCGGCATGTTCTAATTATTGTTGAAATTTGGCACCTCATACATTTTATTTGCTTTTTTTCCTTTATTTTCTGGGCTATATATAGTTTTATTTAAATCGGTTTTTTGTTCCGTAAAAAAATTTGTATTTCTATAAAAAGTTAACGACATTGAATTTTTTAATATATTAGAAATATAAATCACTTAAATTTGATATCTTTTATAAATGTAAATGGACAAGAAAAATGAATGGAAAAAGTAAATTGACTGCAAGACTAACACAAGAGCTTTTTTAATTAGATTTTGAGTTGCTTAACGCAGTCTTTTTGGATGATAAATTATACGACTTTTATCTTTTAGAAATCTACTTATTCCTTGTTAAAATAACAGTGGCGTATCAAAAATCATATTAAATATTAATAACTACGAAAACTCGCCATGGATATTAATTGTATATTAGTTAATAATTTATATATTTTCATTTCTAACGGGCTTGTGAGGTAAGGTGTGTCTCCCTCTGGAGTATGTAAAATAACATAGATGCGTCTCTCTTTTATTTCACACACTTATCATTTTTTAATTAAAAAACGCGGTTCCTAATCATTCTAAAAATTATCTTTGTAAACAAATAAAGAATGTACGCTCAAAGTCTCTCTGTCACATCACTTTGAAAAGTCCTGTCATGTTTCGAAACTATGCAGTTCTCATAAGAAAGCATGTTAATTTGTTTATTTAATATTTATTAAACTATTCTTCTATTGATATTGAAATTTTGTAATGATTTATTAAATATAAATGTCTTGTTATTTTCAAAGTTTTATCGAAATCTCTCTGTTATATTTCTATGGTATCAACATCCTTAAGAGGTTTTATATAGGTACAGTTAGAATTTTCAAAAAATCGTTTTTTTTTTTAATTTCATTTTCGTAATGAACATATATTTAAGTACACGCACAGAAAATTTCAAGTCAATCCGGCGATTATATTCGAAGTTACACGCATATTTGTAAAGACGTCTCAAAGCGTTTGAATGTATGAAGCCGGAGCGGCAGCGCGTTTTTCTCAAATCTGTGTTTTTAAAGTCGGTGACCACTATTCTTCGGAAACGGTTGAACCGATCAGTCTCAAATTTTAACACAAGTTTCTTAAGAATATTTTTTAGTACCTAATTAATCGAAGGTTTTTTCTCACCGATAAATTTTTTTTTTATAAACAATTTAAGGTTAAAATTTTTGTCAAAAATCGATTTTTTTTAAAAAGCCGCCATTTTGTAAAAAAAAATTATTTTGCTTATTCCTTCGATTAAGTAGAAGATTATACATTACTTTAACGAAATCCGTTTGGCTTTTTTATTTTAAAATATGCAGTCCAGAGATATCGTGGTCATCTCAAGGCGCCTTTTTTGAGAGGACCTCCTGGAGAACAGCTGTAGCAGCTTTCGAAATTATTATTTTTACAAATAAAAAATGTTAAAATACAATTAAAAGTTACCATAATATGTGTACAAATTTTTTACATTAATAAATTATAAAAGTCTTCTCTTAAAAAATTCTTGAAAAAAAAACTTTTTTTTGGCCTTCTAACTGTATGTAACCCCTTAAGTTTATATGATTATATTATATAAATATTTTTCTCTGGTGCAGCATGATTTATATATAACTCTATTACTTACTTTCGATTTATGGTTATATTTTTTATCATGTGTTTAATTTTCCCTACAAAATGTATATTTTAATGTACGACCTTATAGAGAATTTTATGGTGAGGAAAGATTTTTATGATAAACATTTTAAAATTCACGTTTATATGCAGATTTTCAAAAAAGCAATGGGTTCATGTCTTACGGCTATTATGTTTGTAACATTTTTCATGAGCTTTAAGAAAATTAAGAAGGTTTTTGTGAATAATAGATATGAATGAAATATTAAGTTGTTAATGTTGTAGAAAAATCTTGTAAGAAGGGTTTTAAAATGTATCATAAATTATTTATGAAAATGACTTAATTATTAAGTTTGAAGAAAAATATTGTATACTTTAAACGTACTAAAAATAAATTTTTTTGTTGTAATATTATTAATGCAAAAGTTTTTTATCTATCTGTCTGTCTGTTTGTTACATTTTCACGGCTAAACCGCTGAACTGATCTTGATGAAATTTTGCAAGGAGATGGCTTGCATTCTGAAAAAGGCCGAAAATTTATTAAATAAAAAATACATATTTCACGCAGACTAATCCGTAAATAAATTATTTTTACTTCATTTGATATTTTTCTTGTTCATTATAAACGTATTGCATTGAAATATTAACGACGAAGAATTTATTAACCCATTAACGCCCGTCGTACACATTTGTGTACACCTCATTTTATAATAAGTGCTGCTGTCTATGGATATTAATTCACAATATTTCCTTAAAAAGCAGTTGATAGAAGTGCCACAAACAAAATCTGTTAACGTTATTAGTTTCATAAGTGTTTAAACGTGTTTTAATTGTTCTGAATAATTTTTATATAAAAAGAGGTACGTGGTATACTAATATATTTTATCCAACTAGAGCATGTGATTTCGAATTTTGTTCAAATCATATGAAATAACTTAAATATACATATAACATGACTTTATCTAAATAAAAATGATATCAGAAAAACAGTCTCACACAAAATAGACTTCATATCTGCCGAATTTACTCGCTTGAGTACACACTGTTATTTTTTTTCTAAATATTAAAAAAAGTTTGTGTTGTATATTTAGTTTAATATATTGAATATGTACTTAATTTCATTCAAAAAAATCTTTTACACACACAAAAAAACTGTATTGGACCAAGAAAATCTTGTTTTGTATATAACGAAAACAATATTTTCTTAATATAAGAAAGTACTCTTAATCCAACTACATTATTTCTTCGTCCAAGAATACTATACTTTGTTTAAGAATATATTTCTTATCTTAAGAAAATATGTTTTTCGTTATATACAAAACAAGGTTTACTTGGCTCAAGTAACCTTTCTACCTGTGCATGTTTTAGTTTTCTTTTGGTCGTTAATGGGTTAATTAACTAACAAAGTATCAAATGCACTGCAAATAATTTATATCTATAGAATTTATGATGATTGTAATTGGAATAAGTGTATCGAAGTGGTTTCGTTTATTTAGTATAACATATTTTAATTTTCACAAAGGATGACTGCAACTAGAGTATCATTTGAAATTTTACACAGTCTATATATTCATAAAGTTTACATTTGTAATAAAGGAATCCTTTGTAATATTTTGTAATTTAATTATCTAATTTTGTTTTAATTAATTTGTAATACCTTTTACAATTTATGTGTATGTACTGTCAACATGGTTGATGCTGTCTATTGTACAGTTTTTTGTATGTTATTTAACTGTCTAACTCAGCGGTTCTTAAAGTAGGGTCCGTGAAATATGTTTGGTTTAAATCAAAGTACCTGAAATGGAATTTTTAAGGTATGTTCTGTTTGGTATGGTTTTACTGTTTATTTACTTGACTTTTACACTCTGTTTAATGTTAGAATTTTTTATGAAATTCATCAAAAGTCTTTCATTACAATAGATAATCTAAAAGATGTTAAGTTAGGCTACATTTTTTTTCTGTACCATCAAAATTACTCCGGCTATATTTATTTGAATTATTTATTCCTGATTTTCACTAAAACTGTAATACCTTTGCGAATTTATGTCACATTTTTTTCCCCCCAATATTAATTTCAAGGAATTAAAATTCTCTACAAAAAGGTTATTTTAAAATTTCATTTTCTACATAAATGCACTCCACGTCAAGTGTCAAAATATGTAGTTTTTTTCAAGATTTATATAATTACATAAAAAAGTTAAAAAATGAAAAGATGTTGAGGAACGACTTAGACCATCTTAAAGTAGAGTAAATTTACTCCATTGAAGAATAAAAAAGTTTTGAAAAAAGTTAATTTTTGACCAAGTTACAAGCATTTGAAAACAGGCTCTTTTTTAGGTGTCCCCTTAATTAATGTGTTGAGTGTATTAACCAGTGATTAATTAGTATCAAATGACCTTTGTTTTTCTGTAATGATTGGGGTCCTTAGTTCAAAAGTGGATCCCTAGATCGCATAAGTTTAAGAACCCCTGGTCTAACTGATTATATTACATTTTAAAGTAAAAAATAAGAAAATGTAATTTAATTTTAAATGTTTGTAACAAGAATCTTTGGTTTCAAATAGTTAAAAATAAAAATAATCTATTACAAATATATGCTAGTAAAATATAAACTTGAAACTATCCGCGGTTTCGCCCGCGTTTATTTTGAAAACAAATTCGTGATAATTAAAAATTTTTAATTTTAATTTTTTTTTAGTTCCATACCGAAAATGAAAAAGAAACATTGTATTTGTTACAAAGTTTAGATTTGGGATAATAATTCTAAATGGTGGACTAACAATAGGGGGAGGGGATAACTTACCATTTTTTATTATTATTAAAAAATATATATTATATTTTTTTTCTTAACTCGCGTCTAATTTATTATAAATTGTAAGTTTAATAACATCTGATTCACAATATATATTTTTATGTAATTTTATTTAAAAATAATAATTGTAAATCGTTAATGTATGCCTTATTCAAATATCATAAAGTCTAAACTAAATCTAGTGTTTTAGGTTTTCTAATAGTTAATATTGTTTAAAATAAGTTTAGTTTAACCCATTAATCCCCAGCGTAGCGTAAACGAAACATTTTTAAAAAATTGTTTTTTTTTAAATATCTCATTGATGAATGACTTTTTTGCTGATAACATCGTTACACAAACTTTTTTTAACTATTGCACACTAAGTAATAACTTCTGTTTTCCCAACGTTTCGTAAACACAACATTTTGTTGAAAAAATATAAAAAAAACATGAATTTTTTTACTACAAAAACAGTTATATGAGTAAAGGTATATTTAGTAATAAAATGCATTTAAAACATCAAATTCATTTTATTTTTTACTCTTGGGAATTAATTGGTTAATGGTTTACGTATATAATCGGTATCTAGTACACAGAAAAAAAACTGTATTGGACCAAGAATACCTTGTTTTGTATATAACGAAAACAATATTTAAACAATATAAGAAACATACTCTTAATCCAACTACGTTATTCCTTCGTTCAAGAATACTATAGTTGGTTTAAGAGATTATTGCTTATCTTAAGAAAATATTGTTTTCGTTATATACAAAACAAGGTTTACTTGGTTTGAGAAATCCTTTCTACCAGTGTACCTACCTACAAACGAACATATGTAATATGTACATACTCGTACATTCGGACAAAATCAAAAATCAATAAAATTGATTTATTGTTTATTGATTATAATGATACATTTGCTCAAGGTCGAATGAAAGGTCATTATTTATAAATGAGAATATGAAAAAAATGTCATACAGACCTCAATATCTCAAATTATACTCTCACCTTTATATATTGCTTGTCCAACAAAAAATTACACCCCGGTTTCTTCATCGGTATATCGAGCACGGATCGGAAATGACCGTTTTTTCGCGCCACTGGTTCGAACCGACTTCCTTTTCTACCTCAACCTATCTCACGCTGGGAACAGGACCGGGCTGAAACATTTCAATGCCCTAATAAAGTACCAATACTAAATTTTTAATGAAAGGAATTAATTTTTTTAATTATTATCAAGTTATAGGTAAATTAGCTATTACCCGCGACTTCATCCGCGTGTAACTTGTATTTTTTTTATCTTATAACATTTTTCGAGGTACTATGTCCTTCCTCAGGATGCTAGCTACCTTCTTATCAAATTTCATCAAGATCGGTTCAGCGATTTTGTTTTTATGTAAGACTTCATATAGCCAAAATATTTCATAAAATTGATGTCTTCTGTCCGATATTTAAAAAAATTTCTCTGGAGCAAAAGCAAAAATAAATAATAAATAAATATATAATAAATAAATAATAAATAATTTGAAAATTGAAATAGAACGGTCGGTATTAGTGATGTAACGAATATTCGCATTCGCATTCGCAAATATCGACAGCTAATATTCGCAATCGCATTCGCATTCGCGAATGTTTAAAATCATACATTCGTTACATCTCTAAACGGTATACATATAATAGTAACATGTACTAATTTGCTGCAAAGTCAGAGCTAAATTTTCATTATTTTGGATAAATTACACGTGAATATATTTGTTTTATAATTTTTATAGTATTTAACAGGGTTGAAGTTTCGAATAATTAGTTTTTAAAACATCTCCAAAATAGCCAATTGTGTAGAATTTCAATAAATAGAACACTTTCGGCAAGTTCTCTCATTTATCGTGTGTTAAAAACTATATTTTTAATATCCAATTACTCAAAAATCATACGTCCAATATTTTAAATAAAAATAAGTAAAATATATGAGTTAGGTATCCATAAATAACATATTAAAATTTTAAACTTTTATCTATACATTGCTCTAATGATCGAATAACCATAATACCTTATACAGTAGAAATCGGTTAATACGACCTATCGGTTTTAACACCTCAAAATAAATGTCCAACTGAATTCCATATAATTGCATTTTTACCGGTTTTTACGAATTAATATGACTGGTCACCTCGTACCTGGTATTATCAACTAATTTAAAGCTCCTTTAACGCTAAATGCTCCTTTAAAGTAAATTTGGTGTATTACAAATGTGATTTAAATCAATATTTAAGCTCTCAATGAAAAATAGACATAATATACGTTGTAAAGAAATACTGCAGATAATTTAAAATCTATTTAATTAAATGTATTATGCTTGGATCTGTTGATAATATGACAGTTAGTTAAGGGAGCATTTAGTTAAAGTTAATAATACTGGGCGTCGATATCGTCATAACCGGTTTTTACTGTAATTTTATTGTAGCGCCAGAAACAAAAACCTAGTGATATTTCACCTAAATCCTGTACTGGTTGTGACGCCCATCGTAGCAGGAGTTTCGTTGCAATCAAAACCAATGACCTACAGATACTGTTGGCTGACAAAAAACCATATTAGTTTTTGTTTTTGGTCGTTACGTTTTTGCCGGCGGATTATTCATCACTTAGGTTTAGTTTTTTTTTTCATCACTGACAGGTGAATGTTGTACGCTTAATATGGGTGATAATGTTTTAATTTTATACTGATAACGTTAATACGTTACTAGCTTTTTCTTTTCTAATGAAATTATTTCTCTTTTTCTTTTATGTTTCTTCGTAAGTGTATTTATATAATTACATACAAATAATGTATCAATAATATTTATATAGAGTAAAGTCGGTATATATGGAACACTATTCGTGTTTTAGCTAAGAAAACTATGATAATATTATTTTATATTTTAGTTAATTTAAAATCAGTTCTTATCATTTCAATTTCAAAGAATTTAATTTTTTAACAAGATCGAATAAACAAAAATAGAATTCTTAAATTGAAATAAAAAATCTAAAACAATCCAAAATCAGCCTCAGAAAATAAAGGTTTAATCGCAAAAATTTACTCTTTTAAAAATAATTTTGAATTTGACGCCAAAACGCTCGCAGGTGACATTTCAGAGTTGTGACGTCACACTCCTTGTCAACCATAATCAAACATTCAGAGTTTGACAATAATTGAATTATTTTGTATCTTAAAAATGAATACCAAAGTATGCAAGTTCTTAAATAATAATCTTGTAAGAGGAATTGATATTTGTCTAAAATAAAAGTCAATCACTTTTGACATTTACTGATGCGTGACGTCATTCGCTCTGATTGGTGTTTCATTTAACATGGCGGATTGATGTATTTTTTATTTTCATTTTAACAAAAAATATATTAATCTCGCTTTTAATATAATAAAAAGAAATACATTTTTTAGAATCTTTTTAACCTATTTCATTATTTATAATCATAATTTCGATTATACTTTATTACTGGCATCATGCCGATTGTTATTGTGTCCATATTACCCGCCTATTCCATATATACCGATTTTACTACTATGAAGTAAGTGCCAAGCCAATAATAAACTTTTAAAGAAAAATTCAAAAACTGTTAATTTAATTGTTATTATATACTTTTCAGTATTTTTAAGATTTTAAGTTTATTTTTATGTTTTACTTTGCTTCCCAGAATATTTCTTTTTATGTAGTATTGATTATACAAATATAGGTTATTTTTTCTCTTTAATTGTAAATTGTTTAATGAATTGAAAGTACTTGTTTCGTGATAAAGAATGTATACATTGCGTTTAGTATAAATTCATAGCATGAGTACATGTAATTGGATCGAGAGCATAGCCAAGAAGTACATGCTCTTAATCAGAAACATCTACCAATGGTTACAAATGAGAACGTTTAAGTTTATCTTCCATGTTTCGTGAAGTATCTAATCACGTTTTGTGCTAAATTAGTCGATACACTTTGCACTTACACTTGTACTTACATACATAGACAAAAACCAGGGATGGAAAATATCACTTTAGTACCTACGCTATCAACAATATTGATGACGTTACTAGTTGGTTATAAATCTAGAAAAAAATACTTTACGTGATATTATTGGCTTGTTTCTGTTACTGATTTTAAGATAAATGAATCAAACATAATATTTGAGTCGTCCAGATGCAAAACCTGCTATCCATATATTTTAAGATTTTGAGATTTTTGTATTTTTGGATTCTACTCGTCTCAGGCTACAAGTATTATAATAAATTGGGCTGCAAATCCGGCAAAAATCTCTTCAAATTAAATTTGAAAGATTATGTCGGTTGCAGAAATTGCTATATTTTTTGTGAACTAACATAAAAATTATTTTAATAAAATATACATTTTGTATCGAATTGAGACCAGAAAAAAAACATGACTGGTTTTGCATCCAGATTCATGAAAAAGGCTGCAAAAACAGTTAATGTAATTTTGCTAGAAATCTGTTCAAACACACATAGCAGGTTTTGCATCTGGACTACTCATTTATTATAAGTAAGTGAAATATATATGTCTTATTAAATAACTTAAAATAACTTTTTTCTGATATACATGTTTTTTTTTTTAATTTATTAAGACTTACCCAAATTTCACTATTTAATTTATTTTACATTAGATAAGTTCAAGTACAAAGGATTAACAAAAATATTGTAATTCTAGATGTAATGAATGATCAAAATCAAATTTTGAATTATTCACTTTAAATGCTTGTAGGAAAGTAAAATTCGTTAATAAACTACTTAAACAATATAAGTACTTATGTTTAAAACCTTATTTCCCATTTTGTAACTGTTATTTTACAATTTTAGTAAAAAATTTAATATTTGTGTTGATTACATGGAAAAATTTTATTCTGAATTCATCTGTCAGATTAAAAAACATAAATGACAGAAATTCAAATATAATAAATAACATTGTGTAGAACAGCGGTTCTTAAACTTATGTGGTCTGGGGACCCCTTTTTTTAACAATTATTTTTCAGGGACCCCCATCCCTGATAGAAAAACAAAAAAGGTCGTTAGATACTAATTAATCACTGATAAATTGAAATATAAAAGTACTTTATGTAAATTAATTTTTTGCCAAAAATGTTTCACGGCCCCCCGTAAAAGATTGGCGGCCCCCCGGGGGTCCGCGGACCCTAGTTTAAGAACCGCTGGTGTAGAACATACGTAGAATATACAAATGCAATGAAAATAATAATATTAGTAGTTTATATGCTTACATATATGAAAAACTATGTAATAAAACAAATCATTACATTTAAGAACGCCATTTTTATTTATTTTTTAAATATATTTCAGCAATAATTATTTTTTTCTCGCAATTTAAGTACTGTAAGAGAATAATTTTTTTATGAAACGTGTTACGAAATAAGTAAGTGACGTGTTGTGAAAATTTCAGATATTTTTCGTTGTTTGAACCATGTGTATTATTGGAATTTAACCGTCAATACACCATTCTGCCATAAGAGCGCATGTTAATTTCGTTAATTTAAAAAAAATAATTACTCTCAAACTATGTTGTAAAACCTGATGAAATTTTGTATGGGTACTTAAGTTTTATTAAGGAATAACTTCTCCAAATTTAAACTATTTCTCGTGTAAGTGAGATACCTGCCATACATCCTTTTAAAATTAGCAAGGCATCCCTGAACCAAAGAAATGTACGTGTATTCTTTCGATCATTTTGTTTGCAACTCAAACGGTTAAGTTTGAATCAGATAGTGTACAATCGAAATGTCTCGAACAAGTTGCTGGGTTTTGAAAGGTTTATGAAGTTTACATGGTGTATTGTTGGAATAAAGAAATCTAGTTCATCGCAAAGATAACACTGTAAAGTTTCCCTCTAAGACCAGAATTACCTACAACCTACTTGAAGAATATTTTCTTCATGAATTCCTTTGGTGTGAATTCTTTTAAAACTTGTTTGAGGTTTGTTTATAATGGTATCCGAACTGACTCAGTTTTATTGTTCATTTTTGAAGAAACTTTAGAAAATATTGTCGTATTATTGCCGATCGATTGGTATCTGATATCCGTAATACAGTTTTTTATGTATATTTAATCCATACCTACTTATATTATAAACGCGAAAGTCTGTAACCTTTTCACGGCTAAACCGCTGAACCGATTTTGATGAAATTTGGCAAGGAGATAGCTTGCATCCTGAGAAAGGACATATGCTACTTTGCATTCGGAAAATTGTATCCCAAAAAAATATATTAGATATATATAAAGCTCAGCGTCTGTCTGTCTGTCCGTTTGTGCGCTTATCACTCGAGAACCACTTATCCGATTTACGTGGTTTCTTTTTTAATTCATAGGTACATTCTCTGGCCAGGTTATAGGTTATATTTTGTTACGTTAGGTAACATAACAACTAAACAGTGACGATAATAGTAAATCAAGTAGGAAAAATTTTGCCGTCGTTGCACTGTTTTGCAATACGCTGCCTCTAAACTGTTGAATATAGAACAAAGTAATGTATTAAAAAATTGTGTAGAGTCAAAATTCCTACAATAAAGTCCGCGACACCATATGTTACAAAGAAAACATAAAATATTTGGGTTCTGTTTACATGGACTTATGACCTGCAAAACTTTAATCCTTATCGAAATAAATGATTTCATCGTCATATGTTCTTAATGTAGATATAATTTGCCTTTTACAGAATCCAATTTGGTTTTTTGGTTTATAAAAAATATATTAGATATAAAAATAGATATTTGACATTTGTACGCGTGACCTATTTTTATCGACTATCATAACAGAAATCTGTATTACCTAACCTTCTTCTTTTTCTTCTTCTGTCTGTCTGTCTGTTAGTTACCTTTTCATGGTTAAACCGCTGAACCAATCTTGTTGAAATTTGGCAGGGAGATTAGTTGGAAAGACAAAGGCGAAAAGTGAGTTGTAAAATTTGCTTACAATGTTAAGAAGTTACAGGTGAAATTAATAGGTTTAATAGAATTAGAGGTAATTAAAATAACTTGAGTTCAGTTTCTTGAAACATTAATAAAGAATAAGGTATAAAATGACACGTGTGGAAGATGGATGAGTACATACTCATAGCTGAAAGAACTTTCAAGTTTCGATAAATGCGTGTAACTTTAAAAAGAGATTGACGTGTAAATAATCATACATAATATTCATGTTCATATATCATATACCTTTCTTTCGACCCGAATACGTTATACAAAGTATCAGTTTTTTAAATTCCTATAAAAAGCGAACTAAAAGAAATAAGAGAACTATTTACTCAACTTTATTGTATTTTTATTTTTATAAATTCTTTTATAATTATAAAATAATATTAAAAATTCTAATGTAGATAAAATGTAAAATTCATTGTACTGCCATATTTTCGATAGTATTTAAATTTATTTATATAAGTTCTAATGTTTAAATCAGGAGTTCCCAACCATTTTCCTACATTGCTTTATAGACCAGACCCCCTTACATTTTTAGATTCTATAAAACAAATATACTACAAAATTGTTGAAAAAGTAGAAAATAAAAGAAATACCATTGCAATTATATAGAAATAAATATAGTTTAAAATAAAAGAAAAATTTTAAAACAAAAAAATAATTATCATAGACCCTTGGAATACTATAGATCCTTCTTTAATTTTCATAAACCCAAAGGGATCGACCTGGACCCCGTTGGGAATCCCTGATGTAAATCAACGGTACGGAGCTCCAATACGCAAGGCTCAACTTGCTTTTGACATATATTTTTTCTTTATGAACTAAAAAATCAAACTGATTCGACTCCTAGATACATTTTTATTTAGCAAGGGTATATTGAATATATTACGTATACTAATTCTAATACAGGTATGTTTGTTGTACACACACACACACACATACATACATTTCTGTTTGCAGCTAAATTGTTGATTACAAATTTCCGTAAATATTTGAACCGTAAACGCAAATAAATTCAAGAATTCGATTTCATAAAACAAACACTATCAATATTCACGCATGGCAGTTCTTCAGAATTTATAGAATAAAATAATAAAAGTAAATAAAATGATCATATTTCTGTTCCGTTTCATGAGTAGGTACGTAAAAAAGGATGAAAGAAAAATAAAATTTTTATTGTTATAAGCAAAACAAATCGTAACCCTTGTACGTATTAGAAAATAACCTTTATTTTAATAATAAATAAGGTACTGGCACCATGGGTATTTTAAGAGCAAGGTAAACTGTTTTTTTGGGTTTGGTGGGCTTCATTTTTGTAATTGAACTCGTGTTTATAATAAAACAAGTAACTCTTTATTAAATCAATTTAATTATTAAACCCTTTTATTTTGTTTATATTTTTCTCCAGTATTGGGTACCCAGTTCTAATGATTACAAAATGATAAGTACTATTATTTATACAACACGAATAGTCATAAAATTTAAAACAATATAAAGCATTTACATAAAAAATACACTTTTCTTGATAGTGTAACGAACCGCGATAATTATTTATCCACTGTTTTTAACCCTCGGAGCCTCTTATGGGTCAATTTGACCCATACACCGACTTTGATCGTGAATAGCGCTCAGGTATTTTAAATTTTTCACGATTTTTTTAAGTATGTTGAATACTTCAAAGGTATTTGTAACACTTATAAATTCATTTACCATGAATCAAAGTATACCTTTGAATTTTGGTAAGTCAAAAGGTTTCGTAGTTGCGGAATTATAGTCGATCAAAAATAAGCAGGGTCAAATTGACCCAGAGTGTACTAGTAGGTTGAAAAAATAGGTGTGTACTCCGAGGGTTAAACAAAACGATCAATTTTCATCAAATCACGCTGTAAGGCGGCTATTACACTATCAAATAAATGTCATATTTCTTTGATCAAAGAAATTTTATCACATTTCTTTGTTAGTGTAATATTCGCCTATTAATTCAAGTTAAAAAAATTATACCGGGTGTCCCAGATAACTTTTCCAGCATGGAGATCTCAGTATCTATAAGAGATACAGGTTTGGTTAAATGAGATGAATTATTTGTATGAAAGGGGTGAGTATTATTACACAAAAAAATATTCATAATTCTATGTGGTTTAGGCGGTATACCCAAAAAACTGAAAATTCGGAATTTCTTTAAGTGGCTATAACTTTTTTGTTAAAATAGATAGGTACTTTTTGTTTGCGGTTTCTTAAAGCACTTTTTTGTGTTGAATTGATTGGTGTATTTAGAATTTTTATATCACTTTTAGTTTCTGAGTTACAAGCTCTAACTTTAGTTTTTCTTATGGGCCACTTAGTTGAATATATCATATTTGAACGTGTTTTTTACTCTACTTTACAACGATATGTCACTTGCCATATTTATTATCGAAAAAAAGTCGAAATACTAAATATCAGTGATATTTATTAAGTATTTTATTACAAATTTTTAAGTGAGCTATGAAAATCAAAAATTGTAAACTAAAATCACAATAACAACAATCAAAATAACAAATGAATATTTGAAACAATGAACTATTTGAAAAAATATATTGTAATTTTTTTTTTCGATAATAAATATAGCAAGTGTCACATCGTTGTAAAGTAGAGTAAAAAACACGTTCAAATATGCAATAGCCAACTTAGCGGCCCATAAGAAAAACTGAAGTTAGGGCTTGTATCTCGGAAACTAAAAGTGATATAAAAATTCTAAATACACCAATCAATTCTACACAAAAAAGTGCTTTAAGAAACCGCAAACAAAAAGTACCTATCTATTTTAACAAAAAAGTTATAGCCACTTAAAGAAATTCCGAATTTTCAGTTTTTTGGGTATACCGCCTAAACCACATAGAATTATGAATATTTTTTTGTGTAATAATACTCACCCCTTTCATACAAATAATTCATCTCATTTAACCAAACCTGTATCTCTTATAGATACTGAGATCCCCATGCTGGAAAAGTTATCTGGGACACCCGGTATATGACAAATAGAATAAACATTCGCCAGAATAATTTTAGTGCCGATCGATGGGTAATGATGTCCTTAATAAAATATTAAATTTGCATGGTTGTGGGTCCCCGGGAAATACACAAAAAAAATAAAAAAAATTGACCTCCGCCTATGTTTAAATCATCGATGCAGCGGAAACGATGTGAGCTAGAGCAAAAGTAAACAGGACACGTTTGATAGAGAATGAAATTTCCTATAAAAAATAATAAAAACCAATAAAATTTCTTAAATTAAAAAAATATGACAGTGTAATAAGTCATGTTTTATAATATTCATAATATTTCTCTGATCCATAGATAATGATTTGGTCAAATCTTTGTCAAAGATCTTTGACTTTACCTATTTGATAGTGTAATAGCCTCCTAAGATAGTTAAATGTATATAGATTTATATTCAGTAATGGCAGTAATCAAATATCAACGAATATTTCTAATTCAGTACATTTAATTAAAAATTGCCCAAGGCGAGCCAGTACAGTTACCTCACCGATTATTTTAATAAAAAATATTCCATTCTTAGAATTAAAATAATATTTGTTTCAATTGTTTTTTCTGATACAATTTTTAATGTTTTATTTTCAGTTAAAGTGATTTTAGACCTACATGCATATGACAAGAAAAGCTCCAGGGCCTTTATATACAACAAAGAACTACTCAAAATGAGATGAAACATTTGTATAAATACTTTGACTATTATGTAAAACTAATATTTATGTATGTTAAGATAATATGACATGAGTTTACTTCATATTCAGAATTCAAAAATACTTGAAACTGTTCTTTTAGATAGATAAAATAATTTCTTTTATCTATATCTATAAAAGAGTTTGTCCTTAACCACTCACTCACTCACTCATATATCAACGTACAGCCCAAACCCCTGGACCTAGAAACGTGAAATTTCGTAGGTGCCTTCCTTTTATAATGTAAGCACTCACTAAGAAAGGATTTTTCGAAATTCAACCCCTAAGGGGTTAAAACAGGGTGTCAAAGTTTATTTAAAAAAATATTTTTTTTTTGTTCGCGTTTAATTGAAATAAATCGAACATACTCTACAATATAAATAATGAAACAATTATTTCAGCATTTCCCAAAATTTAACCCCTAAGGTATTAGGGGGGTGGAAAAATTCGAAAAATATTTTTTTTTATTCACCGAATGAAACATGGCGTAAGACAAAAATCAGTTACGAAAATTCAACCCCTATGGGAATGGGGGGGGGGGAATTTTTATATATTTATCTTCATAATTGTTCATGATATTAATGTAAATCCGCACAAATTAATATTCAATTAAAAATGAAAGTTCGATATTCAAACCCTAATAACATGGGGACGGGGACGAGGATGGATTTAGATATGTTTATCTGCATACCTGCTTTATTTATAAAGGTCAATTCGGGCAAAATAGTCATCTATTAAAATAAAAATTTCGACATTCAATCCCTAATGGCGGAGGTAGGCAGGGTCTGTATTTTTAATATGTTTGTTTATCTGCTTACGTTATAATGGTGAAGTCGGGCAAAATAATCTGCAATAAAAAAATTCGATATTCAACCCCTAATGGCGAGGGTAGACAGAGGGTTAGTTTTTACAAATTTTAAATAAAATCCGAGATATTTACATTTTTTATAGGTAATCAATATAAAAAAAGTAATATGTCATCCCCTATCACGTATGGAAGGTTCTAATTAGTTTCGGAGTTTACGCGAGCGAAGCCGCGGGATTCCGCTAGTTTATAATATACGAGAAAATTACCAAATTGATGCGATCTATACCCAGAGGCCAAGAACCATATTTATTATCAAGATGACCATATATTTATCTATAGGTATAAACATATGTCGCACCCCCGCAAAAAAGTGTCACAACTCAAAAAATGTCATATTTGAGATAAATATGTATAGAACGATTCCTCATTTTTGTATTTCGTTTACCTACTGTCAAAACGAGCATATTCTAAAAAAATGTCACATTTTTTATTTTTTAAATACTTAAGGTCATTCGATCACTAGACGAGTTATTAGATAAAAATGTGAATTTAAAGTATGTCATAAAACAACATTCAATGCGTTGATATTTGCAAGTTGAAAAAGATCTACCGTACAGTTTAAAAGAAATTAATTATCAAAGTTAGTATTTTTAACATGGGAGATATGGCGAATCATACCGGCAACTGCATGTATTTGTATATATCGGATTAAATAAATTAGACAAAAGTTTAAAAAACTAAATAATTGATTTATTGAATATAACAGATTATGTCAAAAATAAAAAAAAGAACTTTTACCGTTTAGTTCGTGATAAATATTGATTTAAAATTCAGACAAATTGTATATGTCATTATCATTCAATATTTGATTTTAATTAACATCACAATCTGACAACATTGCATTCAAAACCGTAGATAAAGAAAAGACAAATAACAACACTTACAAAATGATTTACATATTCTATGTTCGCATATTTAAAATGCTATATAATAAAATGAAATAATATTACATATTTTTAATTTATAACGTATTTTTATTATTGAAAAACGAAAAAAGTACATTTTTCATGTATTTATGTATGTTTATTAAATATAATGCTCATAATTCTATGTAAACCATAGACATATAGTACTAGACAGCGCGATCTGTATCGTACATTTGTAAATGTGGATCACGCTGTCCAGTACTATATGTCTATGATTTAAACTGACAGCGACGACAGCGATTCTTTATTGTTTTTAAAACGGTACAAAGTTGCCAGATTTATTTTGAGTTGAAAACAAGTAGAGTCAAATTATAAACTTTTTAAATATTTAATAGTATAATTGTTTAAAAATCAAATGGCGAATAATCTTATGATACGAGTAAATAAAAAAGACATTTTTAGATATTCATATATTTTCTATATGTTGCATAAAAAAAAGTTGTATTTTCCATTAGCGTAGTATATTCTATGGCACTGATCGAATTACCTTAATCACTAAGCGTTTTAATAGTTTAACTATTTTTCAAACATCACAAGAATAATAAAATATTTAAATTAAATATTGTGTATCAGTCCTTTTCCTATACTACCTTTACAATTTTGATTTACATAAATTGCTATAATTTCATTTATTGCTATTTCCTCCAGTGGCGTAGATAGGGGGGGGGGTGAAGGGGATCAATCCCCCCCCATGAGTCCAATTTTTTTACTTTCCACCATATAAAAGATGATTTAATACTGTCATATCCCCCCCCCCCCATGAGATTGATACAGGGGATCAATGCGTGTTAGAGCTAAAAAAAAAAGCTCTTCAGTTTATTTGCTTAGGTTTTTTTTACTAAAAGAACTTAAAAAAAGGTCTTCAAAATTTCCAATGACTGAAAAAAAATTTCATCGCAAAAAGCTATCTACGCCACTGATTTCCTCAAAATTACATTATTTTGAGTTGTGACACTTTTTTGTGGGGGTTGCGATATTTGATCACTGCCCGTTTTCTGGGAATAGTATATTTTATATTATTTAGACCCCTAATGTGGAATCGGTTAAACACTTCGGAACCTTAATAATATTCTAAAGTGATATATCGATCATGTACTGATATAAAATATGTAATTTGTCGTAATTCTATTAAGTAAACGAATCATCAGACTAGAGCGGAGTAATTCCCTACATATTTATATGTAGCGGAACACGCTGGTTCCTTTGCCGCAAGCATTGTTTTATAGGCAATAACTCAAGCGGACGTCGAAGGCGGCACACTTGGTCTGCCTCCATTATTTGTCCACCGTGTGGTCGCTCATAAATAAAACAGAACACGGCATACAGATGTCGCTAGGCACGCGTTGTTGTGTGGTGACACGACCGAGCCCGGTGTAAACGTGAACGCGGACAGCATATCCGAGAGATATGTTGTTTACCTGATACTGATCGTAATTATTAATCAATGATTATGTGCGCTCAGGTTTGTTGTACTGGTTTAAGATACGATTTATACTGCAGTAGTTTTGATTAAGGCGGTAAACCACCCTAGAGACCGAAAAATTGATCAAATTTCGGGATAGGTTATTAAAAAAACTATACTAGATATTAAAATTCGGTAAAAAGTTCTTGTTTATACAACATTTGAATAATGTTTTTCAATATTTATATTGGCTGTAAAAAACAAAATGGCGGCTTGGCAGCATTTTCCCTGAGACGTCTTTTTTTTAGTGCTTCGGGGGCGGTAGCGTTTTACCTGCAATTTTAAAGATATGAACATGAGACACAAAAATTTCGAAAATATATATGAATAGCTACAGAAGTACCTGAGCTTTTGTTTTTAAATCAATTTTTTACAAAATGGCGTCATTTTGAACAGAAAATATGAAAAAACTACTAAAAATTCACTAAAAAATTGTTAATAACTTTTGAAAAAATTAATATATTACAAAAACCCCAAGTACTTCTGTAGCAGTCAGGAATATACAGTTAAAATTTGAAGTCGATCGGATGAAAATTGTGCGAGTAAACTTACCGCCCGACTTTGAAAATGTGAATTCGAGAAAAAAGCGTTCATATTACCAGTAGCACGCGGTGGGGCGTCTGAGCAGCACGCGCACGGATTATGAGGCCCGCGCTACATTCAAAATTCGGGCACTTAGAGACTGGACCCACGGTTGAAACTTTTCCAGGATATTTTTGAAATATTAAAGAACTCTTTAAGCCAAAAAAAAATTCGATTTTCAAAAAATTCTAGGGTGGTTTACCGCCATAAAAGATTTTAAAATGTAGTTTTTAACAGACATGGGGTTCTCAATTCGGCTTTATATATTTTTACTTTCTTATACACATGTATAACAGGGTGGCCAGTTTCTGGGAAAAGTCAGGGAATTTTGCTTTATAGGGAATTTGGTTAAAAGTCAAGGATTTTTTTATAAATATGCAAAAACCACACAAATTCTCGCAAATATTTAAACAATTATTGAAACATGTTACCTTTTTTTAATTTTTTTGTTTTGTTTTTTATCTAAATTTTAAATAAAAAACAGGGAAAACGGAAAAAATTCTCCTGGAAAACTGGGAAAAGTCAGGGAAATTTGTTCCAGAGAAATACTGGCCATCCTGTATAAGAAGTATGCATATAGTATAAGTACCTAAGTTTTGTAAAGCCGATTTTTTTCGAAATCCGGATTTTGATGGAATTTTCCATTTTGATCTTCCCTGAATCCATTCTGACTATTTTGCCATGATGTCTGTCTGTCTGTAGATGCTGTAACTCAAATAAGACAAATCGTAGAAGGGTGAAATTTTATACTTAAGATTAATTTTTGTCTGGGAAGAAAACCTTCTATTTTTGAAAACGATCTTTCAACCGTAAACGGAAGTTTACCTACATCGATTTTTGAATTTTTCTAATAACATTAAAACAGTGCGAATTAGAGATGAATAGTAAAGTTAAAAATTGTAGATAACATTATTATCTATAATATACTAGTAGTGACGTTAAAATATACTAAATAAAACAACTAATTTTTTGACGTTTAGACAATTAGTTGTTTTATTTAACATTATTATCTATAATTTATGTTCTATTCATTTTTTCGAAAAAAACAAATTTAATTTTTTTTAATAAATATCCGTTTTTAATTACATTTCAAATGGTTCATAATAGAGAAGAAATATCTGCCATGAGTGTCATGGGACTTTCTTATACGTATTACAGAAACTGAACAGTGTACGTGTTTGCAGTAGGTACCATGGGTCTTTCTTATATGTATGTATGTAGTACTGAGAGAAAACAGTGTGGGTTATTCTAAATAATTATTTTAAAAAATTCTCTCTGGCTAAATAATTTTGGAAAAAATGTATGGCTAATTTATATCCTGAAAGTTGACCCAAAAAATATATGTATTGTATTAGTAAAAAAAATGGGTATAAATAACATTTATACGAGTGACCTATTTTATTGAGTATAACAAAATTCTGCTTTACTTACCTAACCTTCTTCTTTTTCTTCTTCTCTATGGGTGACAGTTCTTACCTAACGTAAATTCCATTTTTCAGTGTTTTTATAAAAACAATAAATATTAAAGTTATTTAAAATTTTCTATGATTTATAATTATCAAACAAAATAAGTTTTTCTTTTTCTAATAATAACTGTTTATTTAAGGTAATATTAATATTTATAGATCCAATTTTAAAATTGTGTAATATAGATTTTCATCATTATTTAATAAAACAAGACATCTGTTGTATAACTTTAGAAAATTAATATTCAACTTTTTGAAACAATCTGCCAATGATATCGATAAAGTTTTTACGCCAAATATATACTTCTCTTAAATTTTTCATTCCCCTTTTTGATTTTGTTGAAGTTTATCCCTAACCACTTCAGACTTTTTGTCTTTCTTAAAAAAATTCTGAATGATACCCGCAAATTCCCAACGGGATTTTCGGTTGAGGTTAAATGTTAACATATAATATTCCCTTTGGTGTATTTAAGTATAACTTTTTTGGATACCTACAACAAAAAAGATTCTTTCTTCTGAAAAATGATTGACGTATTATTTACGAATGTATTGTGCACTGTATGTTTTATGTAGCAACATAAATTTTATTGTTACATTGAAATATCGTTGGCTTAAAGTGAAAGTGTGCTTACTCCAAATCGACATATTTTACAGGAGAGCGAAAAAAATCCATTATATTCACATTTAAAGAAAACTGAAAATCATGTTGTATTGTTTTCTCATAAAATATGAATTAATATCTTAAAATAATAATTATATTCCTAAGATTTGGTAAAATTATGAGTTTTTGGACTGTCACCGAGTTGACCTGTCCCGATAAAATCAAGTGTGATGCATAAATTTTACTCAAAAGTTTTGAATTTTAGATTTTCCTAAAAGTATGTTTATTATATAGAAAATGACGTGAAAAGTTGAAATTTTTAAACCGCAGATCTGTATCTTATAACGTTCTCGAGATATAGCCTCTCAAAGTTCTAGTTTTTTCAAAATTTTGAAGAAAAATGGCTGTAACTTTTGAACGTGTGGTCGGATTTGATTTTTGTTGACAAATTTGAAATCAGCGTGTCAAAATCTATATAATGACATGTATTAAACGTAAAAATTCGAGAAAAAAAATTTGGTCAAAAATCGACAGTTTTTTAAGGTATACCCCTTTGAATTTTTTCAATTTTTTAGCAAAATTTTTTTTGTCGAATTTTGAAGTATTATATATGCCATTATATAGATTTTGACACGTTGATTTCAAATCTGTCAACAAAAATCAAATCCGACCTCACGTTCAAAAGTTACAGCCATTTTTCTCAAAAATTTAAAAAAACTAAAACTTTGAGAGGCCATATCTCGAGAACGTTATGAGATACAGACCAAATTTCAACTTTCCACATCATTTTCTATAGAATAAACATACTTTTAACGAAATCTAAAATTCGATTTTTTTTGGTAATTTTTATATTTATAAGGAATATCACAAAAATAATATTAAGACATAAAATATAAGATGAGGCTATTTGTACATGCAGTATGTACAAACAATTGGCTATTTGCACATACCATATATGCATTTAATTGGCTATTTGCTATTTGCACATGTCGTTCGTGCATGCAATGTTGCCACTAACCTAGCCTAACTTAACAACCTAACTTAATTTAGTACATATACAGTATGTACAAATAACCAATTGCTTGCACATACTGCATGTGCAAATTGCCACTTTATAAAATATAAGTACAAAAATTCATATATAAAAATAAATAAATTATATAACGTAACAAATTCTAAGTGCATATGTACCTAAATATGAAAATTACATGCGTAGTCAAGAGACAAGATAGAAATTGATTTGTAGTGATTAAAATGGCGATCAATAGAGACGTTATTAAAAATAGCTAGTAAACTATATTAACTTTATTGTGTGTTTTAATGTGATATGTGTTTTTTTAAGTGTTTTATTGTGAACGAAATTAAGTACAGCATATATTTTTTACTTTAGTTCCCATTTTCATTTGTAATTATGTACTTAATTTTATAGTGATTTCTTCAAAGTTTTTAACGTGTTTTATTTTATATTTGTGTGCGGATTTTTATTACCAGTTCCATAAAGTAAATGTAAGTAATGTATTTTTGATAAAACTATAATATTCTTTAATACGTAAAAAGTATTTTATTATTTCTTTATCTATTGAATAACTTCCTATAGTATAGTTATAAATCATGGCTTCTGGGTATAAGCTATGATTCATATCAAAATCACCGCGAAAGCCTCATTGATAATAATAAGTAGTTATTTAACTGATACTGATTTTTAAAATATTGTTTTAAATTCAATTAATTTGTATTTTATAATACATGTTAAAAACTTATAGGCTTCTCTCATTTGATTATTATAATAATTAAATCATTATTCTATGTATCAAACAAAGACAGATATTTTGAAACTAATTTGCTAGATAAAGAAGTACTCTTCGTTTACAGTACTCATATATATTATGCGATGTAATTATTATTTAATCTATTGAAAATTGTATAATTTGTAGCAATAAATATTTCGAATTTTAGTATTTAAATATGTTTAACTTGATATAAAATTAATTATTTTAAATGATTAACTATATAAGCTCCGCCATAGAAAGAGATAACCGATGATGCTTGTTTTATATATTTTCGAATTTATTGAATGCGATTCTCACTAGGATGATAGACGACTTATGATGCCGATTGTACATATATTTCATATTAAATTTATCAAAACTTTATTTGAATGGTGAATCTGACTGGGAATCAGTGGCGTTTAAGGCTCCTGTTATGAATAAAAAAATAAAAAAATCAGTGGCGTGGATAAATTTTTTGCGATTGGGGGGGGGGATGAGGATATAACAGTATTAAATATCCCAAAGTTAATTTTGCATTATGAAAATCATCTTTTCGTTATATTCTTCAGTTAAATGTATTCATTAATGAAAATATCGGTATGGAGAACCATACATGACTTCCATGTTCTATAATATCTTTTACAATAGATAATTGTTAATATAAAACTCACCTTTCTATTATAAATATTAGTTTTCTAAATAGTCAGTTGTATAGTACACATTTTTATAGAATAATTATTATCTGACATTTGAAATTTACTGCGTTTGTTTCCATGGCAACATGAATTTAATAGTATTTAAAATTAAAATTTTGAGGGTGGTTTTCACCCCTTCAGTGGCTTTTTCGGCACGTTTATGAAATAAGTGCCCCTTAGATTGGATTGAACTACAAGTGTACCAAGTCTTATCAAAATTGGTGAGATAATACTCACTTTTCAGACGATAATAGGTATAAAATTTCGAATATTTCGGAAACCCCTAATCCGATTAGCACCAAAATCAATAGGTCTGGAGTACTCACTGAGGCAAACATTTTCCCCAAAAATAATTCAAATCGGTGCATATCTACAGTAGTTATCGTACACGGAAGAAAATTCTACATCCAGACACACACACAGACACACACAGACACACGCACAGCCGCCATGCGGAAATTAACTTTTTTTTACGTTTTGAAGTTAGTACAATCAGAATCTGCTTTTTTTTCGGACATGATTTTTTGACGGTATTACAATACTTCCATTTCTTCGAACATGGAAGTAAAAATACTCGTATATCAAAATCATCTTATAATTTTTATAGACTCATGGGGGGGATTGATCCCCTTAACCCCCCACCCAATCTACGTCTTTGATGGGAATAATGAAATCGGATATTTTTTAAAACTATTCAAATCGGTTCCGTGGTTTTCTTGCTACAAGTAAAAATATCGGTATGGAGAACCATACATTACTTCCATGTTCTATAATATCTTTTACAATAGATAATTGTTAATATAAAACTCACCTTTGTATTATAAATATTAGTTTTCTAATATTCTAATGACAGTTGTAGAATAGACATTTTTGTAAAATAATAATTATCTGACATTTGAATTTAACTGCGATTGTTTCCATGGCAACATGAATTTATTAGTATTTAAAATTAAAATTTTGAGGGTGATTTTCACCCCTTCAGTGGCTATCTAAGCACGTTTATGAAATAAGTGCCCCTTAGATTGGATTGAACTACAAGTGTACCAAGTATTATCAAAATTGGTGAGATAATACTCACTTTTCAGACGATAATAGGTACAGAATTTCGAATATTTCGGAAACCCCTAATTCGATTAGCACCAAAATCAATAGGTCTGGAGTACTCACTGAGGCAAACATTTTCCCCAAAAATAATTCAAATCGATGCATATCTACAGTAGTTATCGTACACGGAAGAAAATTCTACATCCAGACACACAGACACACACACAGACACACACACGCACAGCCGCCATGCGGAAATTAACTTTTCTTTACGTTTTGAAGTTAGTACAATCGGAATCTGCTCTTATCTCGGACACGATTTTTTGACGGTATTACAATACTTCCATTTCTTCGAACATGGAAGTAATAGTTACAAATAGAGAAAAATATTTAGAAGTTATTAATAAAGCTTTAAATGTAAAGTAAAATTTAATTAATCTTTTAATTTGTTATGAATGAAAATTTATCACAAAAATTTATAAAAGTTGTTTTTAATAATTTATGTATACGTTTGACATAGAGTTTCCCCAGTTATAAACTTTATTAATTCTTTAAGTTGTGTAAATTAAATGTAGTTTTGACACGTTTCTGTTCACACGTTATATAAATTATGATTTAAAGTTGTTCGTGTGTTTGAAAATTAGTCGTTCGACATAATTACTTTCGTCAGGCGTAAGCGTTCTATGTTCTATAATGTGTCATATTTGAATGCTTGTGTTTAATATTAGGTAAATATGTTTAAAATTACTTTTATGTACGTATCTAAAAATAGTGCTTAATCAATATTTTATTACATTCAGTTACTATTTGAAAAGTGGATTTTTTTTCATTTTTTATTGAATAGTATTTTTCAAAAGTGGACTACACCGAAAAAATTCGATCTTATTGAGAATTTGAGATGGAAAAATGCTTAATAAATTTATCTTGTTAATATAACAATATTTCCTCAATATATTAATAAAAAAAATCGTTTTGAGAATATTTTATTCGTTTGAAAAATATATCACCATGTTTATCTAAAAATCTTTTCATTTGTCAAATTAATAAATAATTTATTACACCAACTAACGAAACTCTCAAATAGATTAAATATAATGGTTGTATTAATAAATATTTTTCAGTGTGAATATTTTTTACACTACCCAACTAGTGAAAGTGAATTTTTCGATATGGTAAATTCAGTGATGTCATTTATAAAGTATTTTTTTGTATTTAAAATATATGTTTTCAATACGAAACAAAATTTTCACCGTGATAAGAGCAACTAGTGAATGTGCATTTTTCGATATGATAAATTCAGTTATGTCATTTGTAAAGTATTTTTTTGTATTTAAAATATGTTTTTAATACGAAACAAAATTTTCACCGTGATAAGAGCACTGCTAGTAATAATATACATTTATCAATAAGATAAACTTGGATATTTCCATATTAGTAAAAAATTATTATATTAACAAACAACCTCTATCAGAGCCAAATCGATCACGGATTTTTTACATTAATCACATTTTTTTTAAATAAATGTAATTTGCATTGTACTTTCTTATTATTGGTAAAACTATATAATACTACGGTCAAGTACGTGTTAAACACGTATATGATAATGTTCTGTAACCATTCTCACTAACATTCTCTACTTGATAATAGGTATCAAGAGCTATTTTATGTTGACGAAATATGTAATCTCTATAAAAGTATGACGATCTATAAAAAACATTGTGATACATTTTTCAGTCTGAGAGGGGGGTTAAAAATGTCTACAGTGTTTTTTTTTTTTTTTTTACTGAAAGTACTAACTAAACGAATATTTGCATCGATTGTTTAGAAATTAGAGGGGTAGGGACACTCCTATAACGTCTTTGGAAGAAAACTGAAATATTAAAATAGGTTCCAGCAGGCCCAGATTTACCATGCAGGCAATGTAGGCACGTGCCTGTAGCGGCAAAAATTTAGGGGCGGCAGATTTGAGCGTTTCGGTAATTTTTTTATGTAATAACCTAAAAAAAAATTGACAACGAAAAAAAAAGCTCATTAATATGAAAAATATTCACTTTTTTGAATTTTCACAACTGCCTACGGGCGGCGAATTTGTAAATCCGGCCCTGGATTCCAGACAATATATTTTTATTAGTAAGTAAAAAAAATATAGTCCTTTTTTCAGTCCAATTTTTTTTTTCAAAAATCTCACCATTTCTTCATCAATTTACGTCCATATACAAAATTTCATCTTAATAAGTATATAAATGAGTGAATAGAAGGGCTGTGACATACAGACAGACGGACAGACATACTCAAATCCATTTTTAAACTAAAAACAATCCCTTGAACAAGACGAACACAACAATCAATTACTATTCATAATAAAATGTTCAAGTCAAGACGTACCATAACCTACAAAATATGAAATATTGACTACAAGTTTATATTGTCAACAAACAATAGATTCAATAGAATTGTTTAAATACAAATATCCACCGTTTCGTTGTGAATGTAGGTACAAGTTATACAATCATCATTTGTCATACATCGATTCATTTGTTAAACATTGTATACATACAATGTTCGATTATTATTTAACAAAAAAATTATATTTAGACAAAACAAATATACAATTTCAAAGTAAACAGTAGCTTTTGAATTCACGTATATCGACTTATTGGATTATTACTCTATTATGTATTGACATATACAATAATAGATCTATGTATATTCGACCAGTTGTTAGTAGCATTGAATTCATTTCAATTGAACTTTGAATTGCTGAACTAAAGCTATGAATACAATCTTTTATTGGTCGTTATATTAACAAGGAGCTTTTGTTTAGGGTACTTTTATATATGTACTCATGTATTTTGTGAATGTAAAGAGTTATAGATGAATCTAGCTTACAATATTATAACTATTGTTATGATATGAAGCTTATTATATTGAAATTATTATATAGACAGGTATATATTTGATTGTTTGTTTTAACATTGTTTAAAACTGATGTTAATTGCATGTTTTGCCAATTGAAAACATCTGTCAAGTAAATGGACAGTGCTTCTTCGTGTTAAGCTCACTAAATAGTAGTTAATTATTGAACAATTTAAGGGGAGGTTCTCATCTAGCGTCCCAAAAATTACGTGATTTTCGCGATTTTTTTTTTATAGAAGGAATTAAATAAAATATTCCAATTTTTTGGTACTTATTAAGTATGTTATTAACTACTTTTACAAATTTTTATGAACAAAAATACCGAATAGTTTATTAGTTATATACATTCAAAGATAGTCATCGAAAAAAAAGACACCTCCACGGGCGGCAAGGTAACGCATCCAATTTTTGTCTGAAATCAAAAAATCAAAGTTTTTTTATAAAATAGAAGACATTTGCTGGATCCTGAACTAAAATCACTAAGAAAAGTTAAAAATTAACAAAATGGCGGACTTGCAGAAAAAACAATTTTTTTTCGCACTTTTTTTGACTCTAAAAAGTGCTGTAACAATAAAAATAATGATTGTAAAATTATGATTTAAGTTCAAGATCCAGCAAATTTAATTATCTTTAAAATAAAAAAAAATATAAAATCATAGCGATATCTATAGTAGTTTTTGAGATATCTTGCCGCCCGTCTCAGAAAACATGGTTTCGAGAAATATGCCTTTAAAGTTTTAGTAGTATTCGATTTTAGAATACAACATGTATATATGTGTGTGTATATATATGTATAGACATTTAGCGGCATTCGAGGTAACTAGAAATACATATAAATACCATGCCATGGTCACAAAAGTGTGGGAAATTAAAAATTAATACCGAAAAAACGCAAAAATTCCATTTTCGCGTAAAAAGACGACTTCGGTTTTTTGACTATAACTTTAAAAAAATGAATTCGGCAAAACGGGTTTCACGAGCGTATTCTACGAGACATTTGCCAACTTTTTAAGCAAAAAAAAAATCGATTTTTTGGTCGTGCTTGATGAGAACCTCCCCTTAAATAAAAATCGAAAAAAGTGTTCAGATAAATTACCTGACTTTAGTTAACCATTTATTTTTTATACAATTTTACTAAAGAATATTAGTTCGTAATTATTTTTTTGTATATTTTTAATTTTTCAATCTAAAACTAAATTTATGCAAACTAGTCCGGTGCAGTTAGCTTTTTACCTCGGAATCCGTCTATAGTGAATGGATTTTCATGGGACTTTTTGAACTGAGTTTCTAATCGTAAGGACTTCAAACTTTTACATAAAAAAATATTGCTAATAATTTTGAACTACCAACATGTTAGGGTAATTGCACACAAAATTTCAATTTTTTTAAGAATGTTCAAGTAACCAGTACTGGACCACTGATAAGGAATGACCCATAAATAATTAAATAATTATTATCAATATTTTTTAATGTTAAAGATTAAAGTCCACACGATTAGAAACTCAAGTCCCATGAAAATTCATTCACTATAGACGGGTTCCGAAATTTTACATTTTTTTACGGCTAAGTGCACCGGACTGAACGTAAAAATGTCTAAGTAAATAGTAATTTAAATCAAGAAATGGCGATATTTTAAAACAAATTGAGATAAATCTTTGTAAGGGAATATTTTACAACAAACTTGGGTGACCTTTTTTATAGGAAATTAAATGCTCTACAAAAAAGATTCTATACAAATTTCACGTAACATGTGTCGTTCTTCAGATATCTTGAAAAAAATATTATTTTGGGATGTCATTTCTTACACATGCTACACAATTTTGATGATTTTGAAATGGGACCGTTCTCAAAACAGACCCAACCAACTAACCAAGTTTCATTAATATCAGTTCAGTGGTTCATAAGTTATACGTCTGACAAGGATTCAGGGAACAGACAGACACACAGACAGACACGGAACAAAAAGTGTTTGTCTTGACTCTTGACCTAAAACGGAAAGATCAAGTTAAAATTTTGAAATCAGCGAACAATTTTTTAATCATTTTAAAACGATCACAAAGCTTCTTGTATCTTTGATATTGCGAAAAAGCAATATTTAATATTATATATAATTTTCATTGAACCTTTTTTTTTATTAACAATTACATTTATAGGCGTTGATTGACACAATAAAAAATTATGTTTGTCATAGAACAAAAATCAGAATTACTGATACAAGCTGAAGTTAACAAGAACAAACATAATGTTCACTCTTCAATTATTCCAGTACAGTTGTTCCTTTTGTTTGAATTGAAACGCATTCTATTATTATCTTCCCCTGTTACCCTTTCTCTTGCAGACATTCATACATATATAAAACAAAATAATGAAAAGGCCTTTAGGTACGAATACCAACGTACATCTACCTACCGACTCACGTATATGAGATATTGTTGTATCTATAGAATAATTCACGTGTGGATCAATTGCCATTATCATTGTTATTAATTTAACATATGTGCATATATGTAGTAAGTCAGCAGGGGTGTAACGATATATGAAAATATACTAACTTCACTTTATAAGGGGGATAGCCAAGCCACTGTGACGGGTCAAAAAATTGTCAATGTTTGGGAATTTTTTTCACAGATATAACTAATTATTTTTAAATAAGGTAAAGGACGTTTTATTAAGTATACATTCAACTTATTTAATATCAATTTTTATTGAAAAATATTAAATATTTACAAAGTTATGAGCCTCGATGTGACGACCAAAAAAATTTTTTTCTCTATGGTTCACTCGATTTCGAGAAGGGTTAGGTATATGAAACAAATAAAAAAAAAATTATCAATATCTATATAAATGTAGCTATTGTTGCACGTAGATCGTTTGAAATTTTTAAGACCTATTTTTTTATTAGAGCGGTTTTAAAAATAGTAATTATTAAAATTTCAAAAATCGGCTACGTGCAACGATAGCTACTACAATTACGAAAATTATTTAAAAAATATGAAATCGGTTCATTAGTATTTGAGAAATCGTGTCAACCAGGTCGAAAAATGTCATTTCGAGATAAACGTGTTTAATGTTTTTGTTATGTCATAACCGGCCGCGCTACATCGTCTCACTAAATTGACTGTAACTCCGTCAATTTTCGGAATTTAAACTCAATTTTTTGTATACATATTTATACATGTATAATTTAAAAAAATGTAAGAAAAAAATATTTTTTCCGTCACAGTGGCTTTCCCCCTTAATTTTTCCGATACGAAAATTTTTGTTTTTAGCCGTTTTTGAATTACAGCATCTGTAGACAGACAGACAGATCTCATAGCGTCAAAATGAATATTTCCATCAAATACGGAATTAGAAAAAAATCGATTTTACAATATTTACTTATACTAGTGAGAAAATCAATTTGACATTTAACCCATGAAAAAGAAGAAGAAGAACGTATACTATAGATATTTTATACATCGCACTCCCGCAAAAAGAATGCCACAACTCAAAAAATGTCATATTTGAGATAAATATGTAGAATGATTCCAAATTACTATATTTCTACTAAAAATTGTCATTAATGTACTTCGTGTACCTTCCGTCAAAAGTAGGTACACGAAAATGTCATATTTAAAAAAAAAATTTAAATACTTTATTAATCACTAAGCGTTTTAATATTATAGTTACTATTTTTCAAACATCACAGGAATACTGAAATATTTAAATACTATGGCTAGGCCATAAAATGCACACCCCTTATACATAAAAAAATGTATTAACTTATAATATCAAATAAATACGGTACAGGTACAATATAATTGGTGAAACTTAAAAGGATGTTTGAAAAAAATATTGTAGGTAATTAATATTATATAAATATATAAAATGAAGTTTATCACTCATTAAGATTTTTTAGAAAATCAACAATGAATCTTGATATCAATTGATTATTACCGTTTTTATTTAAATTTAGGATGTATAGTAATAAAACAACAATCATTTTAATTTACAATTTTTATATAAAATATTTTTTTTGTAAAATGTATAAAGTAAATTAATTAATTAATAATAATAATTAGAAAGATAAATACATCCACATATTGCAGCGATAACAGCTGTGTTCACCTGATGTCTAGCAGAGCATTTAAAATGAAACAACAATGTAACGTTTATAGGTTAGGTATATGTATATGTACATTATATATTTGTTTTAAAAATGCAAACTTACCAGACTTTATCTTGATTAAAAAGATTGATTGGCTTTGAATAAAATAATTAAAATACAGCACGTATCGATGTACATTGTACATGTATTTATATATTAATTAACACAATATAATAATTGTAATACTTGGAATTTGAAGTGACGTATGAAGAAATAGCGCCTTACGGTAATCTTATGAACTACCGAGCAACTACTCTATTTGTAAAAATAATTCTTGTCAAAATATGAATTTTTGTTTAAATAAACTGCAAATTTCGTTACTTCTAGTTATCCAATTTTGTTGAGTTTTAATAGGGTTCTATTCTGATAATAGATGAAGTGAATTCAAAAGGGTTGGTGCAAATTTATTTCGAAATGTAGCCTACAGTTCGGCGTTTTTATCAAAAAAGGGGGTTAAATCAACAAATTGAACTTTATTTATATTTTTATAACAGAAAATTAAAACCGATCGATATTAAACTAAGTATAAATGGAGACTGTAATGTTTTCTATCAGAAAATGTAAAAATGTAAGTGGAATACTGAAGAAATTTAAGATATAATGCTCATTTTATCAATTTATATACGAAAAAATTTTTTAGCACGATAATAGAACACACTTCCAAGCAGAGCCTGCTTGGGTGTGCAATTAAATACTGTGTATCAGTCCTTTTCCTATACTACCTTTACAATTTTGATTTACCTAAATTGTTATAATTTCATTTATTCCTATTTACTCAAAACTACATTTTTTGATTTGTGATACTCACGGGCTGTAGTTTGATGACCACTGCTTTAACATTTAACTTAATAAAGCATGTATAAGAATAATTTGATCTTACGATAAGTAAAGATAGTAAATTTAGATAAAAATATAAGCATGCATGTATATTTTGAATACAGGCTATTTGACATTTATATCTTTCGTTTCTTTTTATTCATAGAAGTAAATCAGAATCCCGAAGAACATTTGTTCTGCAATATTATGAATCTTCATATCTTATTCGTACGAAATAAATGTCAATCTTATGTAGAGCCTAACATAAAGCGTTCTAGAAAACGACATGAAAAATAAAACATATGAAGAAAAACTACTACAGTGCAATATTGTCTGTCACTTGATTGTCTTGTAGATTTACTGATGCCCTACAACAAAATGGATTCCTTACTTTCACTTACGAGTTAGCAAAGAATTGGCGATGTAATTTATTTGTTTCTTACAAATTTTCATCTATGTCATGTACAGCAAATAACGCGTATTTGTGTTCTACATTAGCGGATGATTTTTATGTATACTTGTATATTTATTTCCTTTTTTAGTTTTATTGGATAAAACGATACAGTTTGATTCATTGGTTTTATATAACTGTAATTTAAACAGATTTGTGTGTTGTTTTTTTTACATCCGGAAGAGTTCTTGTTTTATTATATTTTGCTTCCTCGCAATATCGAAGATACGAGAAGCTTCGTTATCGTTTTAAAACGAGAAAAAAAATTTGTTCTCCGATTTTAAAAATTTTACCGGATCTATCCGTTTCAGGTTAAGACAAACACTTTTTGTTCCGTGTCTGTCTGTGTGTGTGTGTGTGTGTGTGTGTGTGTGTGTGTCTGTCTGTCTGTCTGTGTGTCTGTCCCCCAATCCTTGTCACACGCTTAACTCATGAACCACTGAACCGATATTGATGAAACTTGGTTGGTTGGTTGGGTCTGGCTTGAGGACGGTCCCATTTCAAAATAATTAAATTTGTGTGTAAGGGGGAGGGGTGACATCACAAATGATTTATTTTTTGAAGATATCTCAAGAAAGACAAATGTTACGTGAAAATTGTATAGAACCTTTTTTGTAGAGCATTCAATTCTCTATAATATAGATCACCTACTTTTGTTGTAAAATATTCCCTTACAAAGATCTATCTCAATTTGACTTAAGAAAATCGTCATTTGTTTTTTTAAAACTGCTATTTACTTTGACATATTAAATGTCACTTTGACGTTTTAAATGTCATTTTGACATTTGTATAGCAGAAAAATAATGATTTTGATTGCAATTGTAAAAAACTTCAAAATATACGATATAATAACCAGGCGCGTATTAAGAAAAATGTCAAATTAAATTTTTTTATTAAAATCGTATGAAAATTAAATGGTTAACCAATGACAGGCAGTTCATCTGTATACTTTATCGGTTTTTATTTAAATTGTTCAATAATTAACTACCTTTGATGAATTAACACGAGGAAGCACCGTGCATTAACAAGGCAGAGTATTTTAAAAAGCTTCGTGCTTTCTTTTTATTTGAAGACGCCTACGATCTTTTACCTTTTTTATTTTTAATAAAAACACTAAAGAACGTTAAACCTGAATTTATTTATAGTTTGGGTTTGTAAATTTCGGTTCAAAATCAATGACTAGCAAATTGTTTGGGTTCAGGAACCAGATTTTTTTACAAATTTGAATTCGAAAATAATTCTTAGAAGTTTGTTTCTTATATTTTATTAGTGCATTGGACCTGATCTTACCCGGGGATATAAATTTTATCTGCAATAAACCTATTTACGCAGCGTATGCAAAGGTACCTCTTCGATAATTGTTTTTTTTACGACTGAAATTTACACAAAATGTTCACAAATTATATACCTAAACCTTCCTCGTGAAATACTCTATTCATCAGTGAAAATCAGAATAAAATCCGTTCAATTTTTCTGAGAAAATCATGCACAGATTTTTTTATACTTTGTATAGATTATAATTTACTTTACTGACAATATACTTGATTATCACAAAATCAAAGAAAAAAAATTATCAAAATATTAAAAATAAGTGGTTTTTTGTATAAACAAAAGAAAAGTTAAGTTTAGTTTCAGGTTTACAAAAAATACGTATTTTGCATAGACCGCCCCTGGATAAAAGTTTATCATAACTTTAAATAAAATTTTATAATAATGTTTTACGAGAGAAAAACTTTTATTTTTATTTATTATTTTTGAACAAACTGTCTTTAATTTTTTTATGTATATTTTTTCCTATCTGTTTACAATTTTTTATTAACAATAAGAAGCAGTAAAACATTTTTAATGTTTTATTTTACATTAGCGAAAAGTTTTTATATTCATTCACTTTTATATTTAAGTTTGAAATGCAGTTTTGCTTATACATCAGTACATCTAACGGCTAGTTTTATTTTAAAAGTTTTCTTAAATGCAGCGTTTCGACTGAAATGTACAATAAAATGAAAATGTATCTCTTACTATTACAATGAAAAATTAAATTTATTATTTTCATTGAGTATAAAATTTAATAATGTTTAATTTTGTTTCAGGTAAGAAGAAAATAAAAATCTTGAGATCTTTCTGTAAGTATTGAAGAATTACATTTTGAAATAAAATATTTTCAATAAACTACAATAATCCCTCGATTTACGTTGTTAATTGATTCCATGAAAACATCACGTAAAAAAATCGCGTATTCGCTGGGTGCAAAGTAGGTAGTGGGGGGAATGAAATCGATCACAGCGCACGACGTGGCCAAAAATGACACTTTTGGTGGACTGTCATTTTTAATAGACTCGTTTTTAACTGAAAATAGAAAGGTCAACATGGTTAACTATAATTGGATGAGAAAAAATAATACAAAATCTTAGCGTTAGTTATTAATTAATTAATTAACAACAACGCGTTAGATTTGTCAATAAAAATTTACGATAGTCAATAAAAAAATAGTTATTTCAAACTTTTTGAGCGATTTTAAATTTAAATGGACTTTTATGTAATTTTTATATTCAAACTTAAACAAAATGTAAAAGTTTTAAAGAAAATAAATATTTCTTAAGTCCACAAAATCTCTATAAAGATAACTTCATATTAATAGTTAATTAAGAAAGTTTTAAAACACATAATTAGAAAAATTATTTTTTAATAAATCTTTTATAAAGTATAGAAATTTGAAATTGGCATCCAATAGAGAAGTAACCCATTTTATATTATATCGTTTAGACTGAAGACTTTTAGAAATAGTAAATTGAACGTACTCGTAGCTATAGAGTGCTATGAAAACAAAAGAGTCCGTGACAAAGAAAAGTAGATTATATCATCACACTTGAAAAGCGAGATAAAACAAAACTAAAAATACAAATAATTGTCATTAGAATGAGATGCATCGATTGTTGTCATCGCGTGAGAAACAAAGATGGCATTATTGAATCTTCAGTTTTTTTTCCAAATTGCCAAGCCAAGAATGGTGTACGTCAAGTTGGGTATTAAACTCAGCTACATTTTATTTTTTTCTATTTTATTAAAATTTGTAGTTATACCTATAGGAATAATTAACAAAACATATAAGTACATTAAACCTAAAAAAAACGAGTACCAAAGAATTTGAAAGAGGTGAAAAAAAGTTTCAAAAAAAAATAAAGTTGACCTTTTTTAGTACGTTTTTGAAGGGACTGAGGAGAAAACACATACTAACGAGAAAAACGTTCAAATAAATTTTTTAACAATATATAGGTGTTTCAAAAGTCACTACCAGTTTGTTAAAAGAAATTTTATTTCAAATATGTGAATCCATGACTTTATGAACACCTATATATTGTTATTATTATATTAATGAAAGTCTAAAATATTTATTTAGAATCATTTAAGACATGAATTAAAATTATACATAATAATTTTGTTAATGAAATATTTTAAAAACTTTTTCTAATTGATTAAACAATTAAAATTATGGGGGTACCAAATGATAGCCCTAAACAAGTATAGTAATTTTTGTTTTTAAATTTTTGGAATATCTCTTACCGTTTAGGAATAATTAAATAAAAACGAAAAATACTTCAATATTTTGGGGTTATTTAATCCCCTTACAATGAAAGGGGGCAATAAATAAATAAAACACTTAGATTCCAGTTATTCCCTTATGAAGATTATAATGAGTGCAGAAATTTTATGATACGTTAAAAATGGTATCCGGAAAGTTTTTCGAAACACAATTTTTCGAAAACAATTCTTCGAAACACAATTTTTCGATACACAATTTTTCGAAATACAATTCTTCGAATGAACAATATTTCGAATGAACAATTTTTCGAAAAAAATAAGTTTTGGATTTGTGTTTTTTAAATTAGGTAAGTTTTACACAAAATTTGATAATGGTAGAAATGAAAAAGAATAAATAGTCTAGGTTAGGTCAGCTTTGGTCAGAATAGATTAGGTTAGTCCCGGTTAGGGTAAGTTACTTTTAGTTAGGTTTGCTTAGAGGAGATTAGGTTAGTGCTCGTTTAGGTTAGGTTATATAAAGGTAATATTTAATTTACAGAGATCCAGCATAGTTTTCAATAATCACAAAAAACTTAGGTAGGTATATTATTTTAAATAAAAATAAATAAATAAATGTTTTTTAAACTGGTTTTTATTAAAAATGCACTGAAAAGTCAAATATAAATATTCAGTTGTCACTTAACCCTTTGGGTCCTGATTTTTTAAAATAGAAAAGTTAATAATTGACGTTGGAAATAATTTATAAATAGGTGGTTCCAGTGCGAAGCTACTAGGACTCAAAGAGTTAATTCTTAGGTTTTTATGACTAAAATTTTATTTTATGATTTTACAATGGTGCTGACCACGAGCATTCGCATCGACATATTTCTAACTCCACCTCCTTATAGTGTAGTTAACCATGTTGACCTTTCTATTTTCAGTTAAAAACGAGCGTATTAAAAATGATAGTTAGTCCACCCAAAGTGTTATTTTTGACCACGTTGTGCGCTGCGGTCGCTTTCGTTTCTCCCACTACCTACTTTGCACCCAGCGAATACTGAAATATTTAAATTAAATACAGTGTATCAGTCCTTTTCCTATACTACCTTTACAATTTTAATTTACCTAAATTGTTATAATTTCATTATTCATATTTCCTCAAAACTACATTTTTTGAGTTGTGCCACATTTTTGCGGGGATGCGATATGCGAGTCCAACTTGGTACACTTTCTTTATAACCCATGCGTTCCATGATCAACAAAGTTGTCGCACTCTGAGCACCGGATGAACTGTTCGGAAATGTCATTTTCTTCGGAAAATCCCGGAAATCAGATAAAGGTATATGACTAGAACCTCACGACGAAAACCTTCTGCCCCTGAACAGAGCCGGCTTTTTTGTGATCATCCAGTGCTGTACGACGATGCTTTACTAACACAAATCTACCTACCTGCCCTTTTGCCTTCAAGCCAGCTTTTTCTTTTATCTGTTGTGTGTTTGTCGTATTTTTCATACATCTATATATCTCTTCACCAATGATATTCTCAGCGACTCTATTCTATTATTTATGCGATTTCGTAAATCGATTTCAGAAGATTCGGATGAATAAATATATGAAAAAATGTTTTTGCTTTTCATATATACTATTTTTATTCAATTGCGTTTGTTAGGTTGGTATATTTTGTTTGTATTGTAAACGTATAGGTATACAATTGAATTTGAACAAAAACATGAATTTATTTTAGGAAAATATTGTTTTAATAATATTTAAAATTAAACTGTTGGAAAAAAGTGTTGTACCTTGGGTCATTGAAATTTAAAAAAATGTTAAAAAGGGCAGGCTTGTGCCTAGGACCACTTACAAACTTTAGAAATAATACATACTATTCAATACTTCTAAAATTATAGAAAACATAGTAAAAATAAAAAGCAACAAAACAGTATAGTGTTCCAGACCACCAGTCCACTATGTTTTACGTCTAAACTATTGAAGATAGAGTTTTATGAAAAAAAAATTACTATGTATATCGACCCTAAAGAATTTCAGGAAAATATTTTCAACCCCCTGAAACAGCGCCTTAGGGGGTAGTTTGGGAGGTACATGCCCGTTTCCCAGTAAAATCAAACGGAACGCTATATTCAAAAGTACATCATTATAAAGACCATAAAAGAGTAAGAAACTTTTGTAAAACTAAAATTTTCATACTTTCATTGTTTAGAAAATACGGCGACTTGATCTAAAATTTTAGGGTTTTACTAAAAGTGCTCTAATTTCGTTAAATATTAATGGAATTTTATTATTTTTTTTAAATTTAGAAAGTAGAAATAAAGACTTTTGTAATGATCTATGAATATTTAAGATTTGGATACTTTAAAGTGGCATAACGCGACATATCAAAAATGCAAAAGTTCAATTAGGGATAATTCAAAAAATTTAAATACAATGATATATCAATTAGTACTTTATCTTAAAAAAACATGCAAATAAATAACTTTTGTTAAGAAATTTAAAAATTAAAAATCAAAATTTTAAAATGGAAAATTGAAAATTATAATTTTAAATGAGTTCTGTCCCATATGTATCGCAGTGTAAATCTGGCATAAAAAAAATTCCATTATATTTATTTTGTAAAATTGTGATTTCTTAGGGTTCCCTACTTTTTACTTAATGAAAAAAAGGAACCCTTATACACAGAAAAAAATAAATTGTCCATGTTTTAAAAATTGTGATCAATGTAAAAAATCCATGATCGATTTGGCTCCGATAGAGGTTGTTTTGTTAATATGATAATTTTTTACCAATATGAAAATATCCACGTTTATCTTATTGACAAATATATATTAATACTAACAATGTTCTTATCACGGTGAAAATTTTGTTTCGTATTGAAAAAATATATTTTAATACAAAAAAATACTTTATAAATGACATCACTGAATTTACCATATTGAAAATTGCAATTTCACTAGTTGGGTGATGTAAAAAATATTCACATTGATAAATATTTATTAATACAACCATTATGTATAATTTATTTTGAGCGTTTCGTTAGTTGGTGTAATAAATTATTTATTAACTTGACAAATGATAAACATGAAGATATATTTTTCAAATGAATAAAATATCTTCAATAAGATTTTTTATTTATTATTATATTGAGGAAATATTGTTATATTAACAAGATAAATGTATTAAGCATTTTTCCATCTAAAATTTTCTGTGTAGAATGCAATACTTTCCACAAATACCTTTTGACATAAATGTGTTTTTAATTGCAATGCCAAGTCATTAGCTATTTATTATTAAAAGAATATATATTAATTTTGTTTTTATCTGTACCTTGCAAGGAAATTAATTAAGTTGTCATAGTTGATAATCCAAACTGTTTACAAGTTTGCACATTAGCGTACAATGAATTTCCCTCGGTAGTTTTGTTTTGAACTCCTCCGAGTCTGGTCCATAATGACAATGGTGATATTGTTTCACCGATACGAAAAGAGAGACACCGTCACTATTTCCGTCTCACTCTTTGTCATATAACACCACGAACAAAAACAGTTTCTTTTTATACACTCCGCTCGTGTCTCTTGGCCATTTCCGTGAGTTTGTTTTGTCTTTTGGTCATTTGATTCCAGATAGCGGACTAGTGAATTACCAAACCCACTCCTTTTATATGTGTAGCTCCTGTTGGAGTAGCCAACTCTGATGCTACGTGTGCCGCACACTTTTAACCAATCTCTGTTTGCGATGTTGTTTTAAAGGATTTCAAACCATTTGACCTTAAAATGTATTTACGTAGGCGGTTTGATCTTTATAAATATTTAACAGTATTTTATGTCAAAATCAATACGAGTGTGTTTCTTTTTACCCATGTAATCCGTGAAAGTGTTTTATACAAAAATCCATTCATTTTAAATTATTGAAAATTGATGCTGGTATTCAGTGTTTTTTTTATTCGGTTGTTTTTACACTGTATAGGAATTATCTATGTAAATTTTTAATTTCGCTACTTTTTCTTATACGCTTGTAAACGTTAAATAAATAAAATACTTATGAGTGCACTGTGCAGGCCCAGATAGAGGGGAGGCTAGGAGGGCCGTATGGCCCGGACCTCCTGTGTCTCAGAGGCCTCAGCGCCCTGAAAATTATTTGTTTTATATTTTTACATATTTATTTGATATCCTTACTATATTTATCAGGGGTTATTTAAAAAACAAATACACTTAATTCTGTTTTACACGGTAGATACTTTCCAGAAAACACCGTGTAAAGAAAAGAAAAAAAAGGGATTAGTTCCATATCCTTCAACCTTGTAGAACATAGGTGAAATTAAATGATTATATATAAAACAGCTTATATAAAACACGTCCAATTTTATTGAAACTAAACAAAAGACTAAAATATATACTTAAGCTGCTATGAAAATAAATTAGAGGGGGGAAACCGTAACTACTTATTTTATAAATAACAGACTGAAAAAAAATCCTAGATTACAGTTGTTAATAAAAATATTTTTCTTTAAAATTTAAATCAAATAGCGTTTTTAATCGTGCTAAATCGAATGAAATCGTGTAAAAACGGAATAATTTTTTTCTAGACCGTGTTAAATCAAAATCGTGTAAAAAAAATACCGTGTAAAAACAGAATTGGATGTATACTACAAAAAAGTACACCTTGAGGAAAAAGTTCAAGTAGAAAGCAAAAAAAGGAAATTTTCTTAAAAGCCCCTCCTGATTTTTAGTACTAAAATAATAATTGACCGATAACACAACTAAATCGACGCGGTTTACACCCAGAAACCAAGATCAATATCAAGATCACCGCGGAAGCCTCAAGACTTGTATATTACCAGAAAGTTATACAAATTTTACTAGTACGGATACACCTCGTGGAAAAATAGAAAGCAAAAAAATAAAATTTTCTTTAAAAAACCTCTGATTTTTAAAACCAGAAAGTTGTAAAAATTTTATTAGCACGGAATTTGTTTGGAATGTCCTTATGCTCGGGGGGTGGGGGTGGGGGTAAGTTTACATAATAAGTTGTTTATATAATCACCTGAAAACAACTGAAATTATTTTAGATCCATTTTTTATTAAAGAAAAAAATTATGTGCATTATTAATATTATTATTAATTTAAACGTGAAATATTACAATTAGGTATCTGTCAATGTGACCTACACGGTCGGTATATTAAACATTATAAAGAAAAGTAACGTTTACACATGAATAATGATGTTCTGGCTTTTTGTTTAATGGTCTGTCAAAATTATCATTTACAAATATTAAAACATACCTTTGATCTTCATAAACATAAATTACAGCACGAATTACTTGGTTTTACTAAAATGGACCTTTTTACTTTATTTCTAAAGATAAACGTAAACGATTTAAATTATTCTGTCTTTTAATGTTTATTTAAATTTCTTATATTTTATTTCTTTTAATTATCTTGTATGTTTTATTAGATATTTTATACAGGGGCTCAAAAGTTATTTTTTTAAATGATCGAAAATCATTAAAAAACATCTGCCAAGTAGTGCTTCCTCGTGCTTAATTCATCAAAGGTAGTTAATTATTGAACAATTTAAATAAAAACCGATAAAGTGCCTGTCATTGGTTAAACATTTAATTTTCATTCAATTTTAATAAATAATATTAATTTGACATTTTCTTTTATACGCACCTCGTTATTATGTCGTATATTTAGAATTTTTTGACAATTTCAATCAAAATCATTATTTTTCTGCTATACAAATATCAAAATGACATTTAAAACGTCAAAATGACATTTAATATGTCAACAAATGACGATTTTTTTAAAGCAAATTGAGATAAATCTTTGTAAAGGAATATTTTACAACAAACGTAGGTGATCTATATTATAGGAAAATGCTCTACAAAAAAGGTTCTATAAAATTTTCACGTAACATGTGTCTTTCTTAAGATATCTTCAAATCAAAAAATAAATATTTTGGGATGTCGCCATTCCCCCTTTGATACGATTTTAATACTTTTGAAATGGGACCGTCCTCAAACCAGACCCAACCAACCAACCAAGTTTCATTATATCGGTTCAGTGGTTCATGAGTTGTATGTGTGACAAGGATTAGGGAACAGACAGACAGACACGGAACAAAAAGTGTTTGTCTTGACCTGAAACGGATAGATCCGGCAAAATTTTTAAAATCGGAGAACAATTTTTTTTCTTGTTTTAAAACGATAACAAAGCTTCTCGTATCTTCGATATTGTGAGGAAGCAAAATCATAAATACTAATCAGAAACCAATTGAGTGCATTTTTCATTGTTTTAAGTAAAAATTGTAGCCTTTTTTGAAGTGAAACTTCATTAGCTAGTTAGTGAATTGAAATTGTAAATTTCTAAATTACAGAGCTATATGACAATTGAATCGGTGAGTGAAAGAACGATATATCTCCAAAATGACCATTTTGAGAAAAACGAAAAAAACTGTTTTAAAGGAGAACTATGGGTTATTTGGTCTAATTATGTATTGTGACATTATAGAACTTATGTTAACCGATAATAATACGTACATAAATAAATTTAAAAAAAATTGCAAAAAAGATATTTGAAAAAAATGACCTGCAGTTATACTGTTCTTTCACTCAATTAAAAAAAATTGCTTATTTTTTTTATTGCTTTATTTTCGGCTTTATTATTTTACAAAAAAAAATTATTTGGAATTTTTACTCAGAATCTTCATTTTTGACTTTCCAAGAAATAATATGGTAGTAAAATTCGAGGATTTCGTCAGAAAAGTAAGGTAAAAGTAATTGTAAAAAAAATTGAACTACCCCCCGTCGCACGTACGATGTTGGTCGATGTATTATTATTTTGCTATGTGATAGAGCTATGAATTTTAAACATTTTGCCTATCTCAGTTAAAATTGCCATTTTTGGCACTTGTATTGTTCTTTCACTCACCGATTTAATTTTTCCTGTTTATTTTGCTTCTTTTTTTCGCAAATTATTTTTTTCCGTGTATGTATTGTATTACAAATAAATAAGTATTGATCAAAATAATATATAAATAAAACATATAACCCAGAAAATATTTATTTATTTTAGATACAATAAAAGTTTCTTTGTAAAGCGAATAAAAAGATAATAAAACTTAACGAGATATAAATTGACTATCTCCGATTAAATCAACAAGAAATATTATGTAAGTACGTATCTAAGAAGAAAATAAATTGTACGTTACTGATAAAAAAACCTTTATTCGATATCATATTTGAGTATAAAATAATGACAAATAAATAATTCATTGTTTTATGAAATGTTAAAAAATCCTTATTCAAGTTTTGAAATATTAATATTGGATGAAAACATAAATATGATTTTTTGCTGTTTATATATTTTTTTGTAGATACATATAATGAATAATTCGATAATAAATGGATTTAAAAAAAATTAGTATATTTCTTACCGGTATCCCTCAAATAACATGGTTTGAGTTATGCGAAAACAGTGCTTTCCAAAAGTTCTGGGCCATCTAATAGTCCAAGAGGTGAGCGCCAAAATTTACAACTACTTTCTAAAAGCTGAATTTTGATATATGGTGTAGATATACAGCCTGCCGTCAGTCAGCTAGTTTCGTTAGCGTTTGGCACGGGGGTGGTTTTAACTTTGTAAAAAAAAACTATACACGTTGCAACTACTTTCTAAAATCTGAAAATTTATTTCTAAGCAGTGTACTAAGTAAGAACCCCTTTTATCATAGTCAGTCATCAAAATCTTGCACCTGGGCGCGTCAGCAACGCATTTAACTCGTAAAAAATCTATACATCGTGAAAGTACTTTCTGAAATATGAAATTCGGTATAAGAGTTAGGAAAATTATTATTACTAAAAAAAATAGTCAGTCCGAATTTTACCTTAACAAATCCCGTCAGCAGTTGATTTACCACCCCCGCGCCAAACGCTAACGAAACTAGCTAACTGACGGCAGGCTGTATATCTACACCACAAATGTGACACTAATCTAAATTGATTTTTAATATTTAATGTCAATATTAAATAGAATGTATCAATTTTATTTACTGAATATAATTTTGTAAGTAAAAAATTTTAAAATCAAATATTAAATTATAAAAGTAATTACATATTAATACTTCGATGTCATGATGTATAAAAAAGTCTCGTGCCTACTAAGGCAGTTTATTTTAGAAAGTTTTTGAAATTGCATTTCACCTATGTTCAAATGATCATAATCCTTCAAAAAAAAAATTCGTAGAGACCTTGGCGAGCACTCACTCACTCAACCTCACGTGCCATTGCGGAGAAGGGGGGGGGGGGAGGCTTTTAAATTTAAGTGTAAAATTTATTTATTAGATCCATTATATTTAAAAAAATAAAATGGAAAAAAATTATTAAAAAAAATATTCGATCTCGGATTTAATATGAGACAAGAAACACAGAAACGAGACTAACTTGACTCTCGTCTCGTCTCGTCTCGTGTATAGCCCTAATACGTTCTAAAATCTAATACAAATTCATAGTACTTCAATTTATTTTTATTACTACAATATATTTTGATTCATATAAAACTATAACTAATTTTCATTCAAAATACATTATCTACTTCCACCATTTTGTTTTTTATTAATAACTCATGATTAATTACGTATAAGTGATCAGTTATGATATGTCAAATGATATCTACCATTTGAAAAAAAAAATTATTACTTTAGTATCCAATAAAAAAAATTGTATATTACTAATTGTAAGTTGAATGGCGCTCACATTCGAATACTAAATAATGCAATAATTATTCGATTAAATGCTAATGTTGTTATCACGCCGAATAGTGTCGTTAATATAAAATATTGAACTATTTTTGAATAAAATTTATGTGAGTGTATAAACATAAAAAACACATATTATAAATTTCTTTCGTCGAAGTTATAAATTTGATATATGGGAATATTTTTTTTATTGAATGTCAACCGTTTACGTAGCCGACATACTTTTCTATAATATTTTAAAGTACTCATATTTTTCTCGAAAAGAAAGAGGCACATATGTACGTAAAGACATTTGTATTGGGGAAATATATACCTGTCCCATTTGTGTAAGCTTGCCAAACGTGGGCCTTGGGAAATATAAACCCCAGCTGTTACCCAAATATATTATATAACATCATTTTCTTTGATTAGACAATTTTTTAATGGAGAAATATACACTTTATTTATGTGTGTCTATAAAAATATATCCAATTCAATTTTAACTCAATTAAAATATATTTTTACCAAGCAGCCATTTTTTATAAAAAAAAATTACATAAATAAAAAAAAACGTTATTTATAAGAGTAAAGTCAGTATATGTGTATATGGAACACCATTAATGTTTTTGTTAAGAAAATTATGATAATATTATTTAAAATCAGCACTTATTATTTAATTGGACGGAGAATTTAATCTTTTAACGAGATCGAATAGGCAAAAATAGAATTATTAAATTAAAACAAAATAAAAATAAAAAATCGAAAACAATCGAAAATCAGCCTCTTCAAGAAATGTGCGTATAATATGGCCCACAGTGGTCCATATTACACGCTTGTTACCATAATACAGGATTATCTATATTAGGTGGTTTAAACTTACATGTTGTCACTGTAAAAAATAGCAGTGACGTAGCAAAGAATACGCAGAGCAGAACCTCCGTAATAGGCACCCCATTTAGTGGGCACCATCATGAAGATTTGTATACTAAAAAAAAATAATTTTTGCGGAAATGAATAGTTGTGAAGTACTGGATGATTAATACACTTTTCATACTATTTGCCTCATTACGATTTTGGTTAATTATTACACTTCATAGTCGTATAAATAATACCCCATAGTCCATAATACCCGCAACCACATGTATTTAAAAAAATTGTTTTCGCCGAGGCAATAATATAATTATTACATGGATTAAAAGCACTGTACATATAACCAACCCTTATACCTACATTTTTAAATAGTAATGTAATTGATTTAAACAATTTAATACAATAAAAATTTAAACTAACTTAAATTATCAAAATGACAAATTTCATTAAATTGCCCTCAATGACATACCGGTACTCCAAACACTGCCACGTCAGCTGACGCAGTTATTTAGAAGTGTAAGCTTAAATACTTATTAATGTTGTCTTTGTAAAATGTAAAATAGAGCAACAAAAGGAGGTGTCCATGTTACCCGCCTGGTCCATATATACCGACTTTATTCTATATTCAAAAAACATTTTAATCAAATTTCAAAATGTTACTATCTAACTATAAAAAGTTACTTGGCATTAAATATTAAGATGTACACCTTTAACTTTGCAATATGTATACCTAGGAGTAGAAATCTGTGAAGTTTTTACAATGTGCATAAATATTTAAAATTTTTGAGTCTAGACGTCGTTTTATAGGCAATTTTATACCCATTTTGTAGTTATGAGAATTTTTATCTATTTGTCTGGATGCTTTATCCGATTTGATAGAAATCTACTGAACCGATTAAATGGAATTTTCACTATTCGTGTCTATATGATTATGTACGACACGTCAGTATTTAAAAAAAAGTAAAGGCATTAAAACCAAAAAGTTACATTTAAATATTTTACTTTTTTAGTTATTAAAAGTAAAAAAAGTTTAATAATATTTGAAAATTGAAATCGACAGAACGGTATATAATATAACATGTACCTTTTAATTTGCTGTAATGGCAGAGCTAGTTTTTCATTATTTTGAATAAATTACACGTGAATATATTTGTTTCATAATTTTTATAGTATTTAAAAGGGTTGAAGTTTCGAATAATTAATTTTTAAAACGTCTCTATATAGCTAATTGTGTAGAATTTTAATAAATAGAGCACTTTCGGCAAGTTCTCTCATTTATCGTGTGTTAAAAACTATTTTTAATATCCAATTACCAAAGGTGGGCATTAACTCGTTAATCCGTTAATCGTTAATTAACGAAGTTAACAAAATGGTTAACGCATTAACTTTTAAGTTAACTCAAAAAAACGTTTTTGTTAACTTCCGTTAACTGATGGTGGATGGTTAACTTTTTAACGATTAACTTTAACTTTCGTTATATTTTCGAATTTTCGGTAAACTTTAACTTCCGTTACATTTTTGGAATTTTAACGCTTTAACGGTTAACGAAGTTAACTTTTTTATTAACGGATTAACGATTAACGAAGTTAACTGTGCCCATCTATGCCAATTACTCAAAAACCATTATACGTCCAATATTTAAAATAAAAATTAATAAAATATATGAGTTTTCCATAAATAACATACTAAAATTTTTATCTATACATTGCTCGAATGATAGAATAACCTTAATAAAGAGGTATTTGTTTTATTAGTAACATGAGTTCATGGAAATTACAAAAAGTAACTAGCCTATCAATCCCAAAAAACTGTGTACCTTGTTTTTAAAGCGGAGAAGACTGACGCCAGTAATTAATGTTAACATAAAAAATTGTGACTTGAATTTTGTTTCATATTTTAATAGAAACATATCCATGTACATTTCAATTTTAATAATATCCTCAATAAAGTAAATGGTTTGAATAAAAATGTTCAAGAGTGTCAACACACATCGCAAATTTGCATCTAATATCATAACTCATAAACATAAAAACTCTAAACGTACGACAAGTATCAGTAAAAAATTCTATTTATAACGGTAATAAATGTGCTATAAAACCATTTTATATGCAAACCTCTAATAAAAATGTGTGCAAAATGACGAAAAACATTACATAACAGCTGATATTTGTTGTCAATGTTAACTAAAGCGCCCCTATTTAAAATAGTTTAACCCTTTATATAAATAAATCACAACTATGATTCTACCGCGGTTTCACCCGCGTGATCGGTTGCTCTAAAACCTATAGACACCACATATGCACCACCATTATATGTTGTTTGGTTTAAAAGTTTAAATACAACAACATCACAGCTGATATTGATTATCCATTTCATTCTTATGTATTTTAGTTAGATAATATGAATTGTAATTTTTTTGTAATATTTTGTCTAATATATATTCTTGATTAGTTACATCAGGGGTTCCCAACCTTTTTCCTACATCAACCCCTTTTAAAAGAATGATTTTCTTTATAGAGTGCACAAAAAATCGTACATGTTGCCAGTAAGGCATTGGTCGAATTTATCGAATTATTGATAATGTAAGATTTGAAATATAGTCTCGAGCATATGTAAATTTAATTTTTTTCTGGTAAATGGCCTTGTATTACCTCCATATAAATGAATTTAATTATATACTTTATGTTTATTATAATCAAAAATCAACAAAATTAAATATTCAAAATAAAGTTATCTAATTGATATAATTTTGGTTCTTCAAAAAGATCTGTGAAATATAAAAATAAATAGAATCATTTACAAGAATGAGTTTAGTTTAACTTTTCGAACTAATTTTAATCGTAATTTATTAACTCTATAATTGGTAAATCCTAAAAAGAAACATTATTTTTTATTGAATAATAACTTTTTAAGCTTCCTAAAACCCTATAGTAATCACTTTATCGTCCATCCGGCACAGTAAAATAAAAATAAAAATATCTGACAAACTAGAAACTTTTGATCTCAACATTTTGATCTTGTTTGATCTGAATTTTTTTTGTGGGGTGTCAGAATGGAAATATCAATGAGTATATACATAATTTGACTCTTTTTTTTTCAAAAATGGTCCCTAAATGGCGGTTCCAGTCATTATTTTTGCCCCTCCCTTCTCGACTTTCTAGGTAACTACTGGCTCAAAATATTTGAACAAAATTTGGTGATACTTATATACCGTCAATGACAAATATTAAAATCATTATATTTAATTATTTTTAACTATTAATTCAAATTTTATATTTGATATAAGACAGTCAGTGACGTCAGACGCAGTCCCCTCCCGCCCATCCCTCGCCCAGATGCTTAGTTATAAGACAAAATACCTAAAAATAATTGGGGAATATTAATATGCACTTAAAACCAATTTAATTCATTAAAAAATATTACCACATCTACGAAAAACGAGAGAAATATACTTTTTTTACATACATAAAAAATAATGACGCATCAAGCACAAACGGGGGGCGTTAAATTCAAATCAGTTATACTTAAAGTTATACGTCTAGCAAACTGTTAAACAAGATTTGGTTTCGAAAAATTTTGTTTTTAATTAATTTATATTCAGAACACATGTACCTACCTACATTTAATGGAATATTTTACTTTGTTAATTATTAAAAGTAAAAAAAGTTTAAATTAATTTGAAAATTGAAATACACAGAAAGGTATGTTATAGTAACACGTACTAATTTGCTGTAATGGCAGAGCTAGTTTTTCATTATTTTGAATAAATTACACGTGAATAGTTGTTTTATAATTATTATATTATTTAAAAGGGTTGAACTTTCGAATAATTAGTTTTTAAAACATCTCTATATATAGCCAATTGTGTGAATTTCAATAAATAGAGCATTTTCGGCAAGTTCTCTCATTTATCGTGTGTTAAAAACTGTAATTTTAATATCCAATTACTCAAAAACCATACGTTCATATTTTAAATAAAAATTACTAAAATATATGAGTTATCCATAAATAACATATTACAATTTTAGACTTTTATCTATACATTGCTCTAATGATCGAATAACCTAAATTGAAAATATTACATTTAAAAAAAAAAAAACGAGAGTAATATACTTTTTTACATACAAATAAAATAATGACGCATCAAGCGCAAACGGGGCGTTAATTCCAAATCAGTTATACTTAAAAAAAAGAACAAACGTGTCTCGTTTATTTTCTTTGCGAACGCAGTGATCGAAAAAATTATTCAAAAATTAATGTGATTTTTGTGATTTTCTATATTTTAACCTAACGTAAAAACTAACCAATCTCCTTTCGCCCCAATAGATTTGATATTTTTAATGTGATTTTCTATATGCACTGAAAGTCAATTAACTCAAAAGTCAATAAAATATTACCACATCTACAAAAAACGAAAAACGAGAGAAATATACTTTTTTTACATACAAATAAAATAATGACGCATCAAGCACAAACGGGACGTTAATTCCAAATCAGTTATACTTAAAAAAAGGAAAAGAAAACGTGTCTCGTTTATTTTCTCTGCGAACGCAGTGATCGAAGGAATTCAAAAATTAATACCCACGTAAATAAATATTTCTCGCATTCGCTCCGGGAAAGTATTTATGACAAATCGCGTCTCTCACGAACAGATAAATATTTGTGATGCATTTCTTGTTCTTGTTGTTTGTTCTTTCACGTCGGACGGCTATGTGTGACGTCAGTATATCGATTCAACAGACAAAACTTCTGCTATCCATCGTTTTGCGGCTGACATCTCAAACACCGAAGAGGCCAATTCATATCATTTTATTTGTGAAACATGTATGGAATATCAACACACATACATACATACACACACACAAACATGCATACATACACGTAGAATGTATGTACAATGTTAGTTTGTTCTGGCGGAGATTCGCGGTCTGGACTTTGTGCACGTGTGTGTTGTATCAGGGACGTATGCGAGGTGCAGGTCTTTAGGGGTTTGTTCTTTTAATTCTAGTTTAGATATCTTGTTCGTAGAACTTGAAAATGTTTCTTGCATGCTAAAGTTACGTCTTGTATAACTATATGGCTTGTATTTAAATGTACTTTTTTAAATAATAAACACTTTTTATTTAACCCTTAATTGCTCCACTTCTCTAGAATAACATATACCTGCCACACTGGAGTCATCTCGTATTACAGACACTAAAATGATAACTACTCGTTAGCTATTGAATATTTTAATTCAATAAAATTCCTCTATCATCTTCGAACGATACGAAATGCACTCCAATCGGTTATTTAAAAAATCTATAATATTTAATATATTTAAAAAATTGAAAACTTTGTAAAATTTAAATCGCTTACATTGAAGTTGAAACAATGTGGGGCGCCTGGTACCCCACAGTGGCAGCTAAGGGTTAATCGTTTTCACTTATAACAAAAGTACTGCACGAAAAATTAATTATTTAACATTAAACAAATATATTGAACTTAAAACAAATTATATCACTTTAAATAAATAATTTCTACTAAAAATAAATACTTTGCACTAAAAATACATATTACTTTGCACTTGACCTAAATTTGGACCTGTCAGATTTAAAAATTACATATTTTTGATGTATTTATTGTGATTTTCTAAATTTTTACCTAACCTATGTACCTACTAACCTCCTTACTTTGACCCAAATAAATTTGATATGTTTAATGTGATTTTTGTGATATTTTAAAACGGTGAAATATTTGCCTTTAACCCTCGGAGTACACACCTATTTTTTCAACCTACTAGTACACTCTGGGTCAATTTGACCCTGCTTACTTTTTGATCGCCTATAATTCCGCAACTACGAAACCTTTTGACTTACCAAAATTCAAAGGTATACTTTGACTCATGGTAAATGAATTTATAAGTGTTACACATACCTTTGAAGTATTCAACATACTCAAAAAAATCGCAAAAAATTTAAAATACCTGAGCGCTATTCACGATCAAAATTGGTGTATGGGTTAAATTGACCCACAAGAGGCTCCGAGGGTTAAAAAAAGTATTAAAATTTTTGTTCAGGAGTATAAAGTGAATATTATAAAATTTTATGTGCAAAATATTAAAATTTATATCGATGTACAAAGTGAATAACATCTAATATACAGTGCAATTAAATATAACTCTATTTTAAATAGCAATTATCACGTTTTTCTAAAAAAAAAACAACTTTTCATCATTTTTCCTGTATATTATGACTTTTTCTGGATATTTGACAAATTTTTAAAGACTATAGAATTCAACAATTGTTATGTGATATAGTTTTTATGAAGTTTAAAAAAAATAGGGAAAAACGCTTCAAAATTGCTGCCCCTTACCCTTACCACCAAAAGGAACGCTCAGAAAAAATTGAAAAAAATCATGAATATTGAGAATTAGATCTAGATTGAACCAAAATTATCAGAAATGCAAAATTCTATCGCGATCAATTATTATAAACAATTTAATCGTTAGTTTTCTTTTAACTGTTGTTCGACAAAAATAATTTCATTTCACGGTGTAAGTAATAACTTTTGTTCTTTAAATGTTCTATAATTAAAGTGGGGAGAGGGGGAAGATTCGGTTCTCTAATTGTTCAAGTATAGCTTGCACCTGTTTTTTTTGCTACGCGTATGGTCAAAACATACATACGGGCCCAAATTACGAAATATATTCGATAAATAACCTTGTCGAATGTTGTACAATAATTCAAAAACTTTGAACTTTTTCGTGTCCTTTCTGAAAGAAGACATTATTATGTGTATCGTAAATTACTGTAAGAATACAAACATTAAAAGAAAACTAAGATACTTTATTTGCGAAACCCCAAGTTTGATAAATATACATTTATTTCGTCTTTACATTTTAACAATGCAAGTAAATATTTAAATAATATCAAATCATGTTTTGGAATTGGGTCAAATCTATGTATTTTAACATAAAATGTACACAATGAAGTATTCAATTAAAAGTTTTAATTGTGTCGTATCGATTCTTTAAACCAGGAAAGATTATAAATAAGCAAACGTAAATCAAGATTGCAATGGCTAAATTTTAAGATTGTTCATTTAGGTTAATAACTTCTGGCAATGAAAAAAAATCGATTTCAATTAATTTTAAATTTATTGCATCGAATTTACCTGTATGAATTTTCAAATAAAATTAAAACTTTATAATTATCTTCTAGTCCAGTAACTTTAGGTTTTCACTAGGAATAAATTCGCATACTTTTTTACAGCCTACTAAAGGTGCTAACAATTAGTTTTAGTTAGATATCTCTGTATAAATTGGCTCTATGACTAAAATAGTTATTATCAAATATAAAGATTAGAAAATTATCTACAACAAAGATCCAATACCTTTTTTCGTACAAGTAATTGTTTTCACGTAGTATGGGGGTGTTCTAGTCTAAAAATGCAAAATATCGATTTTATTTTTTTGCATTTTTTTAATAAGTAGGAGTTCAAAAAAGATTTGTACAAAACCGTATACCCAAATTCCCAAAATTGACGAAGTTACAGTGGATTGAAAGAGATATGTAACATTGAATAGCCAACTATACGTAAACTTTAAACGCGTTTTTCTCGAAACTGAAAACTGAAATTGGCTGCCATAATAACTCAAGATCTACTGAACCGATTGACTTCAAATTTTCCGCGTGGAATTTGTATTTTTCAGCGTAATCCACGAAATGGTAGCACTTATATGCTCGATTTTTCCGTCCGTCCGTCTGTCTTCCACCGCGAGATCTCGGTCCCCTGACCGCTTAGAGACATCGAATTTTCGCTAAATGGTAGATCTGTGGTTCTAGTTTAGCTCTTTTTAGGGATTTTTCCAGTCATGACCCCCCCCTCATTTTTTTTCATATATGGCTTTATGTACCTCGTTGAACTTGATTCACGAATCGATTGGCAAGGGTATTTTTTTGAGTTGTGTCAAGTAAATTGCGCGGCAACACCCACGTAGGTTTTGATAAAAAAAATTATCTCATTATCCGGATACAAAGTAGCTTTAGTCCTTCCTTTGGATGTAAGATATCTTCCTGCCAAATTTCAGGAATATCGGTTTATCAGCAAGGTTACAAACAGACTTCACTAAATTTCAAAATATCAATAAAGTAAGAGTATAAAAAAGTATTGTATTCCATATACTCATATTATAAATGTGAGAGTGTCTATCTGTCTGTCTGTTTATGTTTTCACGGTTAAACTGCTGACCCGATTTTGATGAAATTTTGCAATTATATAGTTTATATCCTGAGGAAGGACATAGGCTACTTTATTTTCCAAAATTTATTAGATAAAAAATTTGGTATAATTTATCATAATTGTGAAACGCTATTTTAGTGTTTACCCCCCCCCCCCCCAGTTTGGCTAATGTAACACACTCGATTTTATTAGATAAGAATGATAGAAATATAAATAATTCATAAAAATATTTTTAAAATAATTTCTTACACAGTAGAAAATGAAATCAAATATGGACCTGTCAGAAAAATACCTAGAGTGTTTTTTTTTGTATTCCTATGTTGTTTTGATAATCACTTATGCAACAGTTAATTGAGTTCCGGATTTGCATGCATTTCGTTTGCATATAGAGTGCTTGTGTTCAGAAATAATAGGAAATAGTTGCTTTATTTAAATTATAAAACAAAAAACAATTCTATACAAATACATTGCTGTTAAATTCTGCAAAACAGTTTTTGTTGTTGTATTTGTGGTAAAACGTTTTATATATTGGAAAAACGGATATCGAAAATACTCAAATTAATTAATTTATGACGTTGTCAAATCAGTATTTCAATGTGTACATTAATATTCGTTTAATTCAACTGTGTTTACTAATTCATTATATGCATATTTATAATAAACTATTATACCAACCAGATAAAACATTAAAAAAAAAAAAAAAAAAAATAGGGGAGACCAGGGATGAAAGAAACAATTTTCACTTTTGTGTTTATATATTTAATTTGTGTACAGTTATGAAACTCATAATTATTTCTTAATATACTTACACTTTCTTCTTCCTTTCGGCATATATACAATTCTTATAAAGTTTATGATTTTTACGAAAATAAATGAATAATGAAGATCGCGATTTGTTACAACCATCCCGACCCATAGGGATAGTTGTAACAAGGGGTAGGGATAGATGTAACGTGGTCAATAAAAACGAAATATAATAAAATAACGTATATTTTTTTAGTGTTTTATTCAGTCTGAAATCAACATTTATTATGATGATTACCCTTAAATAAAATGGCACATAGTAGTATAAACATAATATATAGATAAGTATTAAATCTATATTATGTTTATACTACTATGCGCCATTGTATTTAAGGGAATCAATAAAAAAAATAATCAGAATTATTAAATTATGACAAACATAACTAATTTCATTATTATAAATAATTATTATAAAATAGTTTTTATAAAACATCTATTTAGTAACAAGCTGTTACTTTCATCCCTCATTCTTGAATTCTCAAAATCAGACAAACATGTGCCTCTATATAAAAAAATTATTAAAAAACGAAGTTTTTGTGAAGCAAAAAGTTAAAATAGATCATTATACTACAATATTGATATTAAAGATTATAGTTACCTTTTACTAATAAAGAAATGTTAGCCACAAAAAAATATAACAAAAATTAACTTTCGTCGTATTTTTCGAGCACCGATACTTTGTAGTCATAACCAATTGTCGTAACGTTGTGATTGTTACTGAGGTGAAAGGGGAGTCGAAAAAACATAAAAATCATTGACAGGTTCATACTGGTATTATAGTTTGCTCGAAATCTCGTTTGTTACTTTCATCCCGCGTTACTTTTATCCCTGGTCTCCCCTACTGAAAATTTTATAAAAATTAAATTTAACAAGTTTTTGAAGTCGTTTATTTTATTTATTAAAACATTTTTTTATTGGCTTGGCTTTTGACTTTAAAAACTGTGAAATTTAATTAGTTAGGTATAATAAACTTTTTAGATTTTTTACGTCGTTTTTTTAATTTTTTGTCTTTTGAGTGGCGTATATTTTTGAATTCTGATAAAATTTATATGGGATTACATATACAGGAGTATACTTTTTCAAACAAAAGAAAGGTTCACCGAATAGGTTCTTATTTTTTTAGAATTATGCCCGAAAATACAGAAAAAAAATATATACAGAATTTTTTTTAAAATCCTACTTTTTTGATGTACATTGTCAGAATCTGATAAAATTTATATGGTATGACTTCGGGGGTATACTCTTTCATACAAATAAAAAAAACATCCAAATCGGTGAATATTTGCCGAAGTTATACCTAAATAAAAAAAATACACATATATCGATTGAATTAGGAACATCCTCCTTTTTTTAAATCAATTAAAAAGATGATACAAACTTTTACAAACCTAAAAAGTTTAAATGTTGTGGTCTATGGACCCATTTTTGAACAATTATTTTTCAGGAATCCCACCCCCTGATAGAAAAACAAAGAAGAAAAATAATGAGGTTATTCACTGGTAAATAGAAATGTTAATATATCTTAAGTAAAGTTATTTATGCCAAAAATGTTTTAGGATCCCCGCAAAAGTTTAGCGGTGTTACCTGGATATATATTTCATCTGTAGTAAACCTATTAAATACTTAAACCTTCCTCGTGAAACACTCTATTCATCAGTGAAAACCGGAGCTAAATCCGTTCAGTAGTTACTGATAAAATCGTTCAAAGAAAGACAGATAGATGTAGCAAGGGAGTAGATTATATTGAATTATTTCAAAAAGTAAAAAATCTCAATCTTCAAACTAAAAGCAGTTAATAATAAAAACGGCATGTTAGTAAAATAATAAAAGCAATAGTTCTTAAAGTGACCTAATTTTGTGTGGAATTCTTGATTTATAACAGTCGAAGTAGAATATATTGATTGAAACGTCAATTATTACAATTGATGGTTTTCAAAAAGTTCATAAATATAGAACTAGTTTTTATAAACGAAACAGAAGAAATATCTTCGCAGTACTCTATTGAACCTTTTTTATTTGTCGAATGTAGACGGTTCAAATAAGTAAAGTTTTCTTATATCGTAAGCTGTCAATACTGTTATTTACTCTTAGTTGAACAATATATATTTTAAATAAACTTTTTTTAAAATAGTGACTGAAATATGAGTAACAAATGTATTTTTTTTTCTTTGCAAACTTTATAGAGATATTATTGATTGCAAATAATTGACTTTTATTAGACATAATAATTATTTCAGTTGTTTATACATCAGGTGGATAAAAGTTTCCTTTTTTGTGGCATAGTACTTTGGAACTTTAAATCATTGAAACGTAGGCTTAGGAAACTTATTCATAAAATGTTTGTTAGGTTTTTAATCCATACTAATATTATAACTGTGTCTGTGTGTTTGTTGCCTTCTCATGGCTAAACTGCTGAACCGATCTTGATGAAATTTAGAATGGAGATAGCTTACATCTTAAAGAAAGACATAGGCTACTTTGTACTCCGATAAATTTATTAGATAAAAAAAATGTGTATGTGACATAAGCGATCTGTTTTATCGACTATAACATAAATCTGTTTTACCTAACTTCTTCTACTCTTTTTTCTTGATGGGTGACAGTTATGACTAACCTAAATTACACATGAACCATATACATCTTATCTTGTCTTATTATATGTATAAATTTAGTTTTCAGACAGAATTTTTTACTTTAATACTGATATTGATTTAAAAAATATGTTATTCATTTTTGTTAAGTTAGGAAGGTTTAGTACCCGGAGCGAATTTTAAGTTATGTACCCCACCCCCCTTAAAAAAAACTTTTATTGTTCCCCTTTTCCATTTAGGAACTAATCATTTATTCCTAAATAAGAAAAGTAAATTCTTGTTCTAAATAAGTAACTGTTATAATCAATTTTGAACACCTTACGTTTTGCGTTAGCATTTCTGCTGATTTGCGAACATCCTTAAAAAGGATTTTTTTATTTTTTATTTATTTTTATTTATTATTATATTGTGTCGCCCTATATAATAGGGATACAATTTGTCTATACATAATGGAACAAGAAAGATAATAACTAAACAATCAAAATACAATAACCCAACAATCAAAAAATGAACATAATAAATATACATGATAGTTACAAAACTATTATAAAACATTGAAAAAATTATAATAATTGTTGAATGCCGTATGGCTCTTTATGTATCAAATGCGTTCTAAGTTTAATTTTAAATCTATTAATTTTACTTTCCTCTCTGATCTCTTTTGGCAATTTATAGAAAATTTTATACCCCATGTAAATAGGACTCTTCTCACAAAAAGCCGTTCTATGTTTCAATGATATTTCATTACTTCTTGTATTATATTGTTTCTCTCTATTTGTTTCAAAATAACTGTTTCTGTACATATAAATTATTAAGTCCAAAACATAGATTCCGTAGAGGGTTAGTATGTTATTTTTAATAAAGACATCCGCACATGAATCTCTATTTTGTATGTTAAACATCATTCTTATTATTCTTTTTTGTATTATGAAAACTCTATTAATGTCAGTTGTTGGACCTTAATTGCAATACGGAATGAACCATATAATATATTTCCATAAACAAGTGGAACAAAGTAAGCTCTGGTTGTTGGATAGTTTAAATTCAAGCCAACCTTCTCAATAGCGCAATTCCTTCACGTGCGGTTCCCGCGTATAAAAGTGAAGCTCCAGCAAACACCGTGTTGAGTTTTTGTATGCAACGTGTGAAGTGCACGCTGTCCCTAAAGTACACTTACGCTCATGGGTGCGGCGGCGGGCGGTGAGACACTTTTGTATATTTTATACTATTGTGATATTCTTTGAATTTTTTATTCGGTGTTTTGTGTATACAGTCGAAACCTGTTACAACGACATCGTTTTATACAATATGTCGGTTTTAACGACTCAAAATAAAAGTCCCGCTTGAATCCCATATAATTGCCTGGTCCCTTCGATGTCGTAATCGATTTCTATAATAACGATTATATTAAATACACAAAAATTATATAGAAGGTCAAAAGGCGACACTTATGTTCTAGATTATTTACTATATGTGTAAGGAGTTCAAAATTTATTATCTAGGTCAGCGGTACTTAAATGTATGTGGTTTTTGGATCCCCTTTTGAACTATTATTTTTTAGGGACCTCCCTTAACTGTAAACCAAAGAAGGTCGTTAGATACTAATAATATTATTAACTATAAGAGTATTTTAATTTATGCCAAACATGTTTCATGGACCCCCTGCAAAAAATCAGCAGACCCTAGTTTAAGAACCGCTGATTTAGGTAATATTTTCTGGAATATTTTGATTTACTAATGTCCGGTATTACAGATTAACTAGTAAAATTTGTAAGTACTTTCAAATGAGGTACCAAAATTAAATGACAGTTCTCTGGGAGTTTCATGAAGACTTTGACAAGTTTCACGCACACGTTGTATGTAAACACCAACGGTATTAAAACAGTGGTGATATTATGTAAATTATTTTGTACGGTCAGAGTGGCCAACTGTGTTACAATACGTTGAAGTATCACAGCTCTAAATTCTATAGCAAATCCATAGATACTATCACAAAATTAATACCTCATTTGTGAGTGTTTGCGAGTTTTTACTAGCCCCTTTATACCGGACGTTACAGTATATTTTTTTTCGTGTAGGTACTGTTATCATTTTTAGGGTTCCGTAGAAAACTAGGAACCCTTATAGTTTCTCCATGTCCGTCCGTCTTCAAAAATTTTGAGATAATAAGATGAAATTTGGTATACGGTCGTAGATTAATGACCCAAAAACAGAAATGATAATATTTTTGAAAATAAAATTTTTTTAGGCCCCCCTTTCATAAAATGAAAAGTGTTTTCAAAAAAAAAAATTTCACCTACCCCATTGAGTGGGGTGTCATTAGAAAGGTCTCCTAAAATGCAACAAAAAATGTATCAGAACTTTTTGATTTTAATCCTTTGATCACGATGTATTTTCTCTCCAAAGTCGTTAAAAAAGCGTCCCCCCTCTATTTTCTAAACTATCGATTTAAAAAATCTGAAAAAATCCAAGAATGTAGCTTTTAATTAATACTTTCACTGAAAATTATAACGAACATTGTCAAAAATATTTTGGACCCCCCTTCTATAGACTGAAAAGTGAACTCTCATTTTTTTCCCCACTTACCACATTGAGTGGGGTGTCATTTAATAGGTCTCGTAAAATGCAATAAAAAACGTCAAATAACTTTTTGATTTTAACCCTTCAGTCGCGATAATTTTGAAAAAACTTTTTTTATAAATCGTAGTGAGAATGACTACGGAACCCTATCATGTGCGTGCCCAACAAGCACTTGCCCGTTTTATTTTATATTATATCATTTTTTAATGTGAGTATTTTCTTTTAATTTATTTATGTAAAGGTTTACATCAGTAAAATATTTTTTTTACATTTTTATTTAACTTATTGTTAATTCTCATCGGAACACATTTTTCAGTTTAATATAAAACATATACTATTACGTATAGCAACGAAAATACAATCACGACCGGAAAATAATTCTGACAATGCAATATTCTCACAAAGTCTTTGTCACTTCCGTATTTTCCCGTAGAATTTCAACATAGTGAGGACAAAACTGCCACAAACATGTACTATATATATAGGCTATTTTCTATCTACCACCTATTTGAATAACATAGATCAGTATGTTCTGATAACATAAAGATATGCATGAGTTTTGCGAATACTAATTTGAAAATGTTCTTGTCTATATCGGCGTTTGTTCTTAAGGTCGATCCATACTATCGAACCGGTCTCGCTCCAGTCAAATATTCAATAATACTGTATCGGAGCGAGTTTGGACCGAGACTTGAACGATACTTTTAGTGTGAATGATTTCATTGTTTATTTATATTTTATTGGAGCGAGACCAGTAACAAAGTATCTTTGAAATTATGATTTTAAATAATGAAATAGGTTAAAAAGATTCTAAAAAATGTATTTATTTTTATATTAAAAGCGAGATTAATATAATTTTTGTTGAAATAAAAATGCAAAATACAGCAATCCACCATGTTAAATGGAACACCAATCAGAGCGAATGACGTCACGCATCAGTAAACGTCTTTTAATTTAGATAAATATCAATTCCTCTTACAAGATTATTAGGTACATACCTTATTTAAGAACTTATATACTTTGGAATTCATTTTTAACACGCAAAATAATTAAATTATTGTCTAACTCTGAATGTTTGATTATTGTTGACAAGGAGTGTGACGTCACAACTCTGAAATATCACCTGCGAGCGTTTTGGCGTCAAATTCAAAGTTAGTTTTAAAAGAGTCAATTTTTGTGATTAAACCTTTATTTTCTGCAGAAATAAGTATTTTTTTGGAAATAGGAGACACGTAAAATCGTTTTTTCATTATTTCATCATACCTATTGTCAACAAATAATTCTTACCGATTTAAGGGGGTCAAAAGCACCCTCTAATTTTAACGAAGATGTTTTTTGAATACACTTTAAAATCTGTTAACCCTCAATTCATTTGGAAATCCGATAAAAAAATATTTAATCAAAAATTCATATTTCGATTAAAACTGCAATGTGACTTTATAGACACCTCTATACAGAACAAACCTGTAGGTTAAAATATCCACAGTAAATCAATGTAAAGCTCAACAGCTACAACCTAATAACACACAAAAATAGAATCGCTGCTGCCATCGAATAATCGATTGTTGTTTTCACAAAGTGGCAAACGGCATCGCGCGTGCCGCAAAACAGTACTCTCACATGTCTATATTATAGTGTTTGGCCGCTTTGTACAATACACACACACACATACACAAACATCCATACACACACACAAATCATTGGCAGCACGTGAAGTTATTATTATGTAAAATGACTTGCCATAGGTGCCATGAGACTTTCTTATACGTAATACTGAGAGTGAACTGTATGGGTGATTCCAATTAATTATGTTAAAAAACATTTCTGGCTAAATCAGAATTCTTGGAAAAAAATGAATAGGGCATAAATTATGGATAATAATGTACTCGACAATTTTTATCTTAAATATTATAGTCTGGGAGCCAGGTGGCTTATGATGCAATTGAATAATATCCCTCGATAACTTCTTGTGTGACTTAATTATGTCTAGTACGAATTTTTTGTAATCACGGATTTCCCTCTCTCAGCGATGTTATATTGCCCAGAGAGTTAGAATGAGGATTTCAACGCGTCGGACTGGAAAATCGGGAAATATATTTTGTCCGACAAAGTAACTATTGTTTTTTTGACATTTTCATTAAACAATCCTGAAAAAATCCGCTGATTATTAATACATTTTTAATGTTTTTTTTTTTTTACAAGTTTTATCTCGCACATTTATCAAATTACCTCTCTCCTACAGTTTGAAAAAATACTATATCTATAAATTTTCTATACAACATCAAATGAACGTGTTTCGGAAAAATAGAGGGAGAAATCCGCGATTACAAAAATTTTTACAGACGAAAAAAGTGGTAGACTAGGCATAAATTAAGCCACACAAGAAATTTTAGAGGTATATTATTCAATTGACATCCGTTCTCTTTTCCCCGGACACGGTCCTCTTTTTAAGGGCGTCCGGGGACGTTCGGGGGATTTTTCAAACGTGTCCGGGTTTTTTAAGAAGTACATAAAAAGGTCGTCAAAATTAGTAATCTTCAAAGTAGTGAAAAAATAAATTTAAAAATATATTTTTTAAATTTAAATATATTTTGAATAGCATTTCAAATAATAACATACGCTTTTTTATTTTTTTCAATTTGTGCTCTTTTATTAATGAACTAGTCCCCTTTTCACAACTTGAGATTCTGGCAACCCTAATTACGTCATATGCCACCTAACTATCCAACTCCAAACTATTATTTACTTATTTCAAAATAAATTGAAACATTTACAGGATTAAACTTCCGTTTCCGGTTTAGTAATTACGTTTAAATAATTCATTTGGTACTAATTATATTATCTATAATTTACGTCCCATTAATTTTATTCTATCTTTTTATTAGTTATACAAATATATTTTTTAATAAAATAAGAATCTCGTACACTGTTTACTCTCAGTATTACGTATAAGAAAGTCCCATGGCTACTATGATAGATATTTTATATAAACACTGCTGTCACTGTATTGTGCACAGCGCGTTTCGCATCGGTCGGTTAGTGCAGCCACACGACTATGCAACTGTAAACAGCATGAGGAAAAAAAAGACCAAAGCCCCTTGTTCGTCTGTATGCGTGTATCATTGAAAACAGCATGTTTGTTGTATCTTTGTGTGACAATGCTTTATAGCAGAAACTGTACTGGGCTCTTTATGCGGTTGGAACATGAACAGCTTTGATATAGAGTAAAGTTGGTATATATGAAACAGGCGGGTTATATGGACACCTCCTTTTGCAGCTCCATTTTATATTTTATAAAGACAATATTAATATGTATCTAAGCTTACACCTCTAAATAACTGCGTTAGTTGACATAATCATTGAGAGCAATTTAGTGAAATTTGTCAATTTTGATTATTTATGTTAAGGTTAGTTAGTTAAAATTTTTATTTTATTAAATTGTTTATATTGCTGTTTAAAAATGTAGGTATAGGGGTTGGTCGTAAACAGTGATTTTAATCAACGTAATAGTTATTGACTCGGCAATAACATTTTTTTTAAATACATGTGGTTGCTGGCCAGACCCAGATGGAGGGGGGGCTAGGAGGGCCATATGGCCCGGGCTCCCTGTGTTTCAGGGGCCCTGGCGTCCTGAAAATTATTAATATCTTACATATTTTTTGATTTTTGGTTATTTAAAAAACATAAATATACTACAAAAAAGTACAGGTAAAAAGCAAAAAACGAAACATTTTCTTTAAAAAATCCCCGATTTTTAATTCTAAAATAATATCAGAAAATTATTAGAATTTTACGAATACGAAATTTGTGAATGTCCTTACACTTGGTGGGGGGGGGGAGGTATGGGCCCCCCAAAATGTAGGTTGGCCCGGACCCCGTTGAAGCTCTCTCAGGGCCTGGCTTGCTGGTATTATGGACTATGGGGTATTATATAGCTATGAAGTGTAATAATTAACTAGAAACGTGGTGAGGCAAATAGTATGAAAAGTATATAAATCATCCAGTATTTTACAATTATCCACTTCAACAAAAAACTTTTTTTAGTACAAATCTTCATCTGTGGTTCATATTACACGCACATTTTTTAAGATACTGATTTTCGATTGTTTTAGATTTTTATTTTGTTTTCATGTAAGAATTTTTTTTTGTCTGACAGATCTCGTTAAGGGGTTACATACAGTTAGAAGGCCAAAAAAAAGGATTTTTTCAAGAATTTTTTAAGAGAAGACTTTTAAATTTATTAATGTAAAAATTTGTACACATATTATGGTAACTTTTATTTGCATTTTAACATTTTTTATTTGTAAAAATAATAATTTCGAAAGCTACTACAGCTGTTCTCCAGGAGGTCATCTCAAAAAAGGCGCCTTGCGGTGACCACTATATCTCTGGACTGGGTCATTTAAAATAAAAAACCCAAACGAATTTCGTTAAAGTAATGTATAATCTTGTACTTAATCGAAGGAATAAGCAAAATAAAATTTTTCACAAAATGGCGGCTTCTCAAAAAAAATAATCGATTTTCGACAAAAATTTGACCTTAAATTGTTTATAAAAAAATAAATATTTATCGGTGAGATAAAACCTTCGATTAATTACTAAAAAATATTCTTAAGAAACTTGTGTTAAAATTTGAGATTGATCGGTTCAGCCGTTTCCAAGGAATAGTGGTCACCGACTTTGAAAACGTAGATTTAGGAAAAACGCGCTGCCGCTCCGACCTCCTACATTCAAACGCTCTGAGACGTCTTTACAAATATGCGTGTAACTTCGAAAATAATCGCCGGATTGACTTGAAATTTTGTGTGTGTGTATTTAAATATCTGTACATTACGAAAATGGAATTAAAAAAATCGATTTTTTGAAAATTCTAACTGTATATAACTCCTTAACTCCGGCCTCCTACTTTCAAACGCTCTGAGACGTCTATACAAATATGCGTGTAACTTCGAAAATAATCGCCGGATTGACTTGAAAATTTTGTGTGTACTTAAATATATGTACATTACGAAAATGAAATAAAATTTTTTTTATATTTTTTGAAAATTCTAACTGTATGTAACCCCTTAAATGATTAAAAATCTCTATCCAATGAAATGAATATTATCATAGTTTTCTTACCTAAAACATGAATGGTGTTCCATATATACCGACTTTACTCTACTACCTTGTAGCAACGGCTTATACTGTGTTATACATATGACATATGATAGCTTATGTAGGTACCTATAGGAGTTTTGTTATTTTTGTTATGAAAATATATATTTAATGATGTTTATGTTGGATTCAAAGTTGTTGAAGAGTGTATGTGATGTTCATGTAAAAGACATATTAATTACTTATATTGTTAGATTTTAATTCAATGTTTTTTTATGGATAATGACAAATGAACATTTTTTTATTTACTGACAGAATTTGAAACAGTTGCCAAAGTGTCTGTCAGAGTAGACTTAAAATAAAATGGTATTATTTTTCATATAGGTATATGGTATATGTATTTGAAAATTCTCAGCCGGTACACGGAAAAAAATATACCTAAAGAATTACAGTTTTTATCGGATAGCCAGCGATAATATTTTTTAGTCTGAAACTGTAATAATAATATAATTTTGGGCTGTAGTGTTTGCACTTTATCCATTATGTTATTATTAGTTATTACAGTTTCAGACTGTAAAAAATACTATCCGGAATGTACAGGGAAAACTGTAATTCTTCAGGTTTATTTTTTTCTTTGTATATCTCAGGATCTAGTAAAGATATCAAACTTGATTTGGGAAAAATATAACATACCAATAGCTGTACAAATGAAACTTTATTTTATTTTTACCTACCCTCTAATTTCCAACCACCCCAACTGATTTTTTTTAAATTAAAAATTAGAACCTCCTATTTGTATAATTTATTATTAGAAAGTCTTTAAAATGTTTATAAAGGGTACCAAATAAAGGAAAAAGGTGCTAGTATTGCATGTTATACATAAGTTTTGGAGTTTAACAATGATTAAAAATTTTAACATGTCATTTTGTCTGTGTACATAGGAAAAACAAAAAAAAAAGTTAAAATCATACTTTTTATGTCATAAAGACAACAAACTTAAAGGACCCCGCAGAATCCTTATGGGAAAGGGGTTTCGTTCAAACTTGATGAGTAGATCAAAAGTGTCAATGGGCACTAAGTCCTAAAAACTCAAATTTTTAAGATATAGCCCTCTAAAGTTGGGGATCATGCTCGTCTTTAATTTGCAATAAAAAAATTTGTAGAACCTTAGTTTTCGCACAACTTTTTATACGTGTTCCCAAAGACATCTATAATCGATTGCCACCATAAAAAAGTCAACTTTTCAATTCATTGAGAAATGACAACACTTAAATCTTATTGTTACGTTTTTTTAATTATAAACAAATCCAATTGTATTATAATAAAAAATTGGTTTATAATAAAAAAAACGTAATAAAAAGATTTAAGTACTGTCATTGGCTAAAGAATTTAAAAGTTTACTTTTTTATGGTGACAATCGATTATATAAGTCTTTGGGAACACATACAAATAGTTGTGCGAAAATTAAGGTTCTACAAATTTTTATATTGCAAATTAAAGGTGAGCATGATCCCCAACTTCAGAGGGCTATATCTTAAAAGTTTGAGTTTTTAGGACTCAGTACTCAGTACCCATTGACACTTTTAATCTACTCATCAAGGACTATCAAAATCCAAAGTTTCAAAGAGTTTGACCGAAACCCCTTTCCCATAAGGATTCTGCGGGTTCCTTTGATTGTGACGTTTACTTTTCTACATAAAATGTAGGTACTCGTATCTTATAATATCTCCAATTTATTTCTATACTATTAATACCCTAGAACCAATATCTTCAAACTTTATAATCATCCTCTTATTTGTAACAAGCAAGTACATAACTTGTAGAGTCTAATGATACAATATCAATTTACATCGTCATTGTAGCCAATATTGACTAATAAAATTAACACTTAATAAGCTTGTAGTAATTAAAATCCTTCGGAGATGTATATTATACTCCCAAACACCGTACACACCCACACACATACACACACACACACACACACACACACACACATACACACTCACTTACGTGAGTACAAAACGATTGCTCTATAACTGGTACAGCGACACTATGTTCGTAAAATTTATTACCAACTTAATGAAAATTAATTCGCGAAATAATTTCACGGTGGTTCGCAATTAAATTACGCCATCATATAAGTGTGAAGTGAGATGCGCGTGAGCAGTAATAACATTAGAGCTTGTTTACGTGTGGAACTGTTAAGTGTTGGTTGTTAATTATAAAGGCGGTGGCATCGAAACACGTGCATTAATTATATGGTCGCGTTTATCAACAACCAGCCTACTATGTATATGTTGTTGTGATTTAGTTATTACATTATTGCTGCCTTCTTTTAAGTAGTTTTACAAAGTTGTATGTATGTGGTTTGTTTGTTGTTCTTAGAGATTAAGTAGATTCCTGATTTTCTATGTGAGATGTATATTTTTTGTTGCGGGTGGTCTGGAAATATTCGTACATACATATTAAATCAAACTGCAATCTTGGTGTTAAATTATCTCAAAATAATATACATAACTAGCTACTTATAGACCGGGCGCCAAGATATATTCCGTTTCAAAAACCGTTAGGATTAATAAGAGTTGGTGATTTACATCCAGAAAGATGTAAAGAATGAAATTCTGAAGGTTGCCGGAAAAAATCGGAACTTTTTATTTGTTACGTGCATTATAACGGAGTCCTTCCATTTATAATGAAATTTATTAAAAAAGTAGATGATGCACCATTTTTAATTTTGATGAAATTTCAGTCAGTTGTTACTATACGTATTAGTTAGCAGATACCTACTGTTATTAGAATTTTTTTAATGATCATAGGTTGAAGGTGGTGACTGTTTTACCCTCGTTAGAAATGAAGATTTCGTCGATTTTCAACGTTTTTTCAACTCGCTATAGCAATTATAATGAAGCTATTACCTTTATTTATTAGTCTTATGGAAGTGCATATGGATAAGCATAGGGTGAAGGCAAGGTGCCTTTCTCTGGAGAATGCGAAATCACATAGACGCATATTTTTTTTCACACACATAATTTTTTAATTAAAAAATTTATCTAAACCCACACGTGGGTGTTGCCGCTCAACCCACTTGACAAAACTCAAAAAACACCCTTGCCAATCGATTCGTGAATCAAAACCCGGTCCAACGAGGTACATGAAGCCATATATGAAAAATTTTTGAGGGGGGATCATAACAGGAAAATTTCTAAACTAGAACCGCATAGCGATAATTCGAAGTCTCTAGGTGGCCAGGGAGGCGAGATCTCGCGGTGGAAGACAGACGGAAAATCGAGCACTTCGTGGGTTGCGCTAAAAAACGCGGTTCCTAATCTTTCTGTAAATTGACATTAAACTATTCTCCTAACGACCTTGAAATTTTGCAAGGATTTTTTAAATCATGTTTTGTTATTTTCAAAGTTTCATTAAATTCTCTATTATTTTTCTGTGTTGACATTTTCTAACATTTTTTAATTAACAATGCCAAATTAATTTTATAAATAAAATTAATCTTTAATGTGAACATTAAGGCGGTAAACCACCCTAGAATTTTTTGAAAATCGAATTTTTTTTTGGCTTAAAGAGTTCTTTAATATCTCAAAAATATCCTGGAAAAGTTTCAACCGTGGGTCCTGTCTCTAAGTGCCCGAATTTTGAATGTAGCGCGGGCCTCATAATCCGTGCGCGTGTTGCTCAGACGCCCCACCGCGTGCTACTGGTAATAAGAACGCTTTTTTCTCGAATTAACATTTTCAAAGTCGGGCGGTAAGTTTACTCGCACAATTTTCATCCGATCGACTTCAAATTTTAACTATATATTCCTGACTGCTTTCTCTACAGAAGTACCTGGGGTTTTTGTAATATATTAATTTTTTAAAAAGTTATTAACAATTTTTTAGTGAATTTTTAGTAGTTTTTTTCATATTTTCTGTTCAAAATGACGCCATTTTGTTAAAAAATCGACTTAAAAACAAAAGCTCAGGTACTTCTGTAGCTATTCATATATATTTTCGAAATTTTTGTGTCTCATGTTCATATCTTTAAAATTACAGGTAAAACGCTACCGCCCCCGAAGCACTAAAAAAAAGACGTCTCAGGGAAAATGATGCCAAGTCGCCATTTTGTTTTTTACAGCCAATATAAATATTGAAAAACATTGTTCAAATGTTGTATAAACAAGAACTTTTTACCGAATTTTAATATCTAGTATAGTTTTTTTAATAACCTATCCCGCTATTTGATCAATTTTTCGGTCTCTAGGGTGGTTTACCGCCTTAAAGAAAAATCAATTACAAAAAAATAATTGTATATTTATTTTTACTTTTAACTCGTCTGTCACCAAAACCTGGTATATGCATTACCAGGGAACGCCTCTTCTACCCCATCAAGAGTTACCCTTATTAGACTTAATGCAAGTGCAGCAAGTACAAAGCTGTGCTAATGTGTAATGTAGAACACAGCACTCTTGGATGCGGTGAATCGCTCAGATTGGCTACGACCTCAAACACACAGAGAAACTGTTTTGCACCGGCATATATGTATGTATGTGTTATTCTGATGGATATTGAACACAATTATACACTCTCAGATTACATAAATGGCAGTCACTGTGGTTCAGTTGTGCACATATGTATGTCTACTAACTAGATTTGCATACCTCGAATCTGTAGGTACTGTTGTACATTATAATTGCGAATATTTAATAATATGATGAGAGGTTATAGTAATGTGGGTGTAGGTGGAAAATGTATGTTCAGTAGCGTAAATAATGGAAGCGTGGCTTTGGGTACAAGTTATGGGATTAGTTAACGTTGTTAAGGGTTTATCAAAAAGGTCAGAATTAATTATATAAAAATTCAAACAAGCATTGGTAATTTTTTATTGTTTATTTAGTAAATAATTATAATTTTACTTCTTATTTTTAAGTTGATATTTCAAATTAAATTTAATGCATCCAATATTACCCCAAAATTTTGTGTCCTAAATTAGAGAATAGGGGCCCTGGTCGAGAATTTTTGTTTTGGGTCGCATTTTAATGTATCTAATTACATGAAAAATAATTAAAATTGTTTTGTGTGTAGTAAGTTATGATTTTCTTTCTTATTTTAAAGTGTTTTTTTTATGAAAATGTAAATTTGAACGATGAAATTGTACTAAATTTTTTTTAATTTTAGATTTCTTTAAAATTATGTTTATTATATAGAAAATGACGTGAAAAGTTGAATTTTTCAAACCGCAGGTCTGTATCTCAAACCGTTCTCGATATATCGCCTCTCAAAGTTTTCGATTTTTCAAAATTTTGAAGAGAAATGGCTGTAACTTTTGAATGTGTAGTCGGATTTGATTTTTATTGACAGATTTGGAATCAGCGTGTCAAAATCTATATAATGACATGTATTATACTTAAAAATTCGAGAAAAAAAAATTCGTGAAAAATCGAAAAAATTCAAAGGGGTATACCTTAAAAAAATGTCGATTTTTGACCAAAAATTTTTTCTCGAATTTTTAAGTTCTATACATGTCATTATATAGATTTTGACACGCTGATTTCAAATCTGTCAACAAAAATAAAATCCGATCACACGTTCAAAAGTTACAGCTATTTTTCTACCAAAATTTTCAAAAATCGAAAACTTTGAAAGGCCATATCTCGAGAACGGTTTGAGATACAGACCTGCGGTTTGAAAAATTCAATTTTTCACATCATTTTCAATATAATAAACATAATTTTAACAAAATCTAAAACAAAAAAAAATTACTTAATTTTCATGATTCAAATTTCAAATTTTCAATGAAATATAAACTCAAATACATTTTACAAAGAGTAATTTATAACATTATATATTAAATCATAATTTTATGCTTTATTTACAGTTTTATAAGTAATATCATTTATAGTTTCATCAAATTAAAAACGCTTTACTTACAATTAGTGGAAAAAATGTAACTATAAATATCGACTAACTGGAATAATTACACGGTTACTTTAAAATTGTTATAATTTGTCATTAAATGAACGCTAGAGTTCATTTTAAAAATTATTGTAAGTACAGAGACTTAAAAAACATATTTGTAATGTAAATCAAATTAACAACGTTATTATGTCAGAGAAAAAAAACATAGAAAATATAATGTACTATACTGGCAAGTAATGAGTTAAATTTCCCAGGTAATTTTGAACAGTAGGTAGTATATATGCAAAAAATAATTTATTGAGGCATGTTAACATTTAGGATTACACTTAAAGTACAAGCTCTACCTAACTGTAAACAAAATATGTTTGATTGGAGATTATGCGACAATCTGTAAATGTATAACGTTTGTAGTATATTGTTCATTTACATAGCTTCATTGTCGACAAGCGTTTTCAGTTCTCAGAGTTGATGTTTACAATTGTAACCTGTTTGCATGAATTGGTTGACAGTACACATATGTGTATGCTATGTTCTATATAGGGCATAAGATGGCGAGAGTAATTGATATTGATTATATCTATACATTATATGAAAGATAATTAGCTAATTATTTTCGCATGTGTAGTTTCATATAAATTAATTTGATTCTGAAATATTTTTAACCCTCCGATAGGCGCGCATAGAAAGTTACATGAATGGGCGCGTATGTATCTCACAGATACATTTCAATATTTTCATATTAAACACCTATTAATTCAAAATACTTTATTTGCATTTAGTTTTATGAAATATCAGGTATATAAAACACTTAAATACATATAAATTAAATAAATGGTATTTCTATAAATTGAAAAAAACTGGTTGAAACAAAACTGAAAAAATGCATACTTTGGCAAATTTCAACTAAAAAAATTTTTTTTTAGAAATACAATCTGTGCAAATTACTGAACAATGTTCAAGACATAAAAACTTTTTACAATTTATACAACAATACTTTGAAAGACGGGTACGTTTTGCAGGTAGTAGTATAGTAGGCATGTATCTGTGAGATACAAAACAGCAATATATAAAAACCACTGACTACTTTGTAATCCACTTGGCATACTGTTACAAACCACCACGGGAGCTAGGAAGATACATGGGAGGAGGAAGGTCTAGCTTTTGAAACATGTGCCTATCGGAGGGTTAATAAATCCTCTAATAATAATTGTTAATAGCATTTTTTACCATTTTACAAGTTCTTCTTCTACTGGGATTCTCTTCTTATTAATACAGCCAATTATTGTACGTATCACGAAAAACGATCGGTGCGGAAAGGGCAGGAAATCCGAAGTGACGTCAGTCCATAGGCGTAGTCAAACACAAATACATTTATAGAACATATAAATTAGATTACCATTAAAAATTAAAAATAATTATTGAACTATCCGCTACTGACTTGATACAGTGGGCTTGTCCAGTTCATTACTCAATAGAACGCTGCATATCTAACACTACAACTTAAGCGGTCGACTATAGCATTTAGTATAAAGAGAGCGGCACACAGAAATACTCTATATTTTAACAAACGTTATAACATTTCGAGTAAGAAGCTTCATATGCATAGTGACATGTGATTACATTCCTAAGCCCATGATATGGATAGTAGTTATTTTACAAGTGTATTTAAAATTAAAAGAAATGAAGTAATAGTGATTATTTATAACACAAAAACGTTTTAAGATCCCCAAACTTATTTTTATCCATCGATATCTCAAAAACGGGTCAGCGAATATTTGTTCATTTCTTCTAATTTCTAATCGCAATTAATATAGAAAATAAATTAAAATTTAAACCTGAAAAATATTAAATTACTGACTATAAATGATAATTTATTATTGGTACTTATTTATATATTTTTTAAATATCTACCACAATAAATAAATAAAAAATACAACAGATTGGAGATTACTTCATTAAAATCATACCCCGAGTTACGTCTCTTTGACTTAAGTTTGTTCAGAATTACGTACATGTTTAATTTTCACCATTGTCTGAATTTACATCTTAGCAATGATATACTTCAACTAGCAGACATATTCGAGTTATGGTTAAGTTGAAATCGAAGGTGACGTAATTTTGGGGTATGTCTGTAGACCTAAAGTACATCAAAGCTTGAAATTAACTTGGGAAAAAGTATATATGTATAAGCTATTTGATTATAAATACTGTAAGAATAGTAATATTAGCATAGCGTGATAATTAATTGAGTCTACATAGAGATTTATTAAAGTTCTTAAATTGGATTTTCGCTTTTCCATTATATTCTCAGTGAAATATTTTCTTAAATTCCATTATGTACATACTAGATAACTACAAAAACGTGTTCAAATAGATTTCGATTCAAACTACAATAGAAATTCTCAAACTTTTAAACAGATACAATACAGTAGATGTATGTTTTTTTTATTTGGTTTTTTAACATGGCACAAGTAGATACTCTACAAGACAAATATCAGTTACGAAAATTCAACCCCTATGGGAATGAGGGGGTAAATTTTTGATATAATTATCTTCATAATTATTGTTCATGATATTAAAGTAAATTCGGACAAATTAATATTCAATTAAAAATGAAAGTTCGATATTCCAGCTCTAATAGCATGGGACGAGGACGAGGATGGATTTAGACATTAATTTTTATTTTTTTTATTAATTTCGTACTTAATTTTGCATACTAATATGTTTAAATTATTATATATACTATTTTTTATACATTTTATAATAATATGTAGGTTTAGGTACACTTAATCTAAATTTAATATATTCCAGTTATTTACAGCAATGTTTTTGTTTACTACAAGGGTGAGGAACCTTTTTGTAAAAACCTTAAGGCTATTTTTGGCTAATGAAAACCTTTTAGAAACTTCTAGTAAACTCTTCTGAAAGACTGGGTATTGGAACAAAGAGCAAATTCGAACCCTGGTATTATATTTCTGAAAACCTTTATCTTGTGGACAAGGTGTGGGAATAGGATTTAAAAAAATATTTTTTTATGTTGAATTCGAGATTTCTTAAATTTTCTAATTTTGTGATCAATTACGAAAAATATTTAAAAAAAATAAATCTTGCATCCTCTCAATTATTTTGTTATGAAAATTTATGGTTATACATTTTTATAATAACGATATTAAAATTTTTTAACTTTGCCACAATTAAAACGCATTCTAAGTTACTTCGAATCGTTTAGAATATACAATAGTTTAAAGCAGTGGTAATAAATTTATAATGATGTAAAACTGCTATCCTTTCTATGGTATACACCAATCACCATTGTTTTAGACTGCTGATTTCTACATAGTGCAAATACGTTAAATCATTAATTTAAATTTAATTTGAATAAAAATATATGAAGACAAAGTAATGTTATGAAACAAAAATACCTGCTTTAAGAAGGTTAACACTATAGGTTGTTGGGTTGGTGATGCGGGGCGCGATGCGGGAAAAAAGTATGCGGATAAGCATAGAGTGAAGGCAAGATGTGCCTCTCTCTCTGGAGCATGCGAAATCACATAATTGCGTATCTCACTCTTTTTTTCACACACTTTTAATTAAAAAACGTGGTTCCTAATCATTCTGAGAATTTACAGATATCTTTGTAAATGAATAAATAATGTATGCTCAAATTTTCATCAAATTATCTCTGTTACTTTGAAAAGCTCTGTCATGTCTCGAAATTATGCATGTTAATTTGTTTAATGACTTTGAAATTTTTCAAGGATTTTTTAAATATAAATGTCTTGGTATTTTCAAAGTTTTATCGAAATATCTCTGTTATTTTTGTATGACGTCAACCTCCCTTAAAAATGGCAAAAAGCTAAAAAAGTATTTTAAACTTTTTACCTTTCTTTAATACCTATCACTGTCATCATATATAATTTTCTAATATCCTGTTTGAGTATTTAATATTGACAGGATATTTATATGCAGTTTTTTTATATTTTATTTCATTTTTTTTTCACAATATTATCGTATCTTTCCTTAAAGATACTGAACGCGAGACGTTTTTTTATCTTTTCATATTTATTACATTTTTCTCAATTACGATCTGAAGACTGTTAAAAGGAAATTGAATATGGTATGCAAATAAAAAAATTCACGACAGAATAAAATGTCTACAAATTATATTTTAAATAAAGAAATGTAATGTAAGTAGGTACCTATTGTATGTATTCTTTTTTTCGTTTACTTTCCAAAATGTATACATAGGTACGCATGAGTTGCAGTAATTGTATCTTAACTAGCTGTACCCGCGGCTTCGCTCGCGTAGACAACGAAATTATTGTTTAAGATTTTTGAAAAATATATAAATCTACTAGCTGACCCGGCCACGCGTTGCTGTGGTTAACCTATACTTTAGCAACATGTGGCTATTAAATTGTAGGTTATATGAAACGTTTGGAAGTTTGACATAGCGCCATCTATTGAATACTTACTCAATCCAGTCAACAGATGTCACTATCTGTTAGAATCGTTTGGAGCTAACAGATAAAGACAAATAATTTGCAATAAAATAATATTGCGATCATTAATTGAGATGTAAGCTATCCTATCTTTCAAGTTGGATCAAACTGCACACGGTGTACAAATTTGATTAAAATCGGTTAAGTAGTTTAGGAGTCCATCGCGGAGAAAACAATGTGACACGTAATTTATATATATTAAGATTAATTCTACACAATTCTTTATTGTTCAATATTTAATGGTTTAGGCAGCGTATTGCAAACTTTTTTCCGACTTAATTTACTAATATCATCAGTGCTTATTTCTTATGTTACCTAACGCAACAAAATATATACTAAAACCTGGGTAAAGAACATATCTATGAATAAAAAAAACACGTAAATCGGATAAGTGGTTTTTGTGTGATAATAAGCGCACTAACGGACAGACAGACAGACAGTGTATTTTATAATAGGTAAATATATAATAAAAATCATTTCTGTTTTGGTGCTTTAATAAACGCCCGTACACCAAATTTATATACATACATAAATAAGAGAATTAGAGAACTGTGACATACAGATGGACAGACGGATGTATAGAGCGAAACTATAAAGGTTCTTCGTTTTCTACGAAACCTTAAAAAGATCTCATTATTTCATTATTGCCCGATTAATTTTCATTTTCATTATAGATTATTACTTACATATTTTTTTCTTTTTCAGGTAAATGGCACTTAATATGAATGAAGTTGACGGTTCAGTTTTCATAGAAATATTGAATTGTGACGGAGATATGGTAAGAAATCAAACATTTTGAAATTAAATAAGTTAATTGAATTTCAAATAGCAAAGATGCTACAATAATGTTGATGTTGTCTTTTTATTAACATATTTGCTATGTTTCTTTTTCCGTGAATCTATATTTCTAATAAATATTTATTATTATTTATAAATTATTTGAATGCTTAAAATCTTTTTGTAATACTTTTAGGTACACATTTACATTAATTTAAAATTCTTTTAATTTAACCAAAATTAATGCATTATATTATTTAAATAAACTATAAAAAATAGAAGAATCGTTTATCAATTTATCGAATAAAAGGTAATAAGATACTGGCACCAGTGTTGGGCAATTTTTATTTAAATGTACTTAATTAGAAATATTTGTTGATATTAGTTTACTCAATTACTGCCATTACTGAATATTAATCCCTAATTGTAATTATTTTCTGTTATACTGTACTATTTACATTTATTATGTTATTCTTCCATGTTTATAATTATATTATAATGGCTGACGTTTTCTATGCATCTTTGTATGCTTCTTACGGAAATAAAAATTTATTATTATTATTATGTACAGGGTGTTCGCGGGAACCGAGTGATCATTGCTAATTTTGTTATTATTGGATTATTTTATTAAGGGCAAAGTATCAGTATTCTTTCAGGATGAATAATGGCGGTGTCAAATTTCAGAGATATATTGAAATACAACTTTTTTTAAATGAATGCCCTCTATATTATTATCGGAATTTATAGCTGAAAATGTTCTTTTTATAAAAATGAGATACAAGCATGGTGGTGAAATTGATAGAAAACAAGTATAAAAATAATAAAAAATATAGAAAAAAACTATACTTTGATCTACCCATGACCTTATTTAATACATATAAGTATTTTGAGGTAAAGAATATAATTTTTAATTAAATAACCCCAATAAATTCCGACAGGATCGTTAATGAAATAATTGTTTTCTCGCAAAATAAATTTGGTGTGTAAACAAAACTTGAGAAACGTATTAAGGAATCAGTCTCACAATCTTGAACGAATTCATTAATCCAAAGCCTGCTAGAGTTTAATTTGCGTGTTATACAAGAGGAGCGATCTAACGGGGTCCGTTTTGTCCGTTATACGAACGTTTCCGTGATTCCAATCGCCCCGATCACAAATCACGAACTGTATCTCATGAGGTGATCATTCTATACAGGATCGGCTTAGAAATTGTTTTTTTTTTAGAAAACATAGTGTACGTCGTACGATATATTTCTTATTTGTTTAATTCATGTGTGAGGCGGCTATTACACTATCAAATAAATATGTCAAATATGTCACCATTTTGATTTATTCGTCAAAAAACTTTCATTAAATATAAGAAACTGTCATTATCTATGACAAAAGAAATATTATGAAGGTAAATATTACGTAAATATTATAAAAGTTGACATATTACTGTCATTTTTAGGGTTCCGTAGAAAATTAGGAACCCTTATAGTTTCTCCATGTCCGTCCGTCCGTCTTCAAAAATTTTGAGATAATAAGATGAAATTTGATATACAGTCGTAGATTAATGACCCAAAAATAGAAATGATAAGATTTTTGAAAAAAAATTTTTGACCCCCCTTTCATAAAATGAAAAGTGTTTTAAAAAAAAAAATTTCACGTACCCCATTGAGCGAAGTGTCGTTAAAAAGGTCTCCCAAAATGTAACAGAACTTTTTGATTTTAACCCTTCAATCAAGATGTATTTTCCCTCCAAAGTCGTTAGAAAAGCGTCCCCCCCCTCTATTTTCTAAACTATCAATTCGAAAAATCTGAAAAAATTCAAAAATGTAGATTTTAATTAGTACTTTCACTGAAAATTATAACGAACATTGTCAAAAATATTTTGGGCCTCCCTTTCATAGACTGAAAAGTGAACTCACATTTTTTTCCCCACTTACCCCATTGAGTGGGGTGTCATTTGATAGGTCTCCTAAAATTCAATAAAAAATGTCAAATAACTTTTTGATTTTAACCCTTCAGTCACGATATATTTGCTTTTTAATGTCGTTGTCAGAGCGTCCCCCCCTCTATTTTCTAAACTATTGATTCAAAAAATCTGAAAAAAATTCAGAATGTAGCTTTTAATTAGTACTTTCACTGAAAATTATAACGAACATTGTCAAAAATATTTTGGACCCCCCTTTCATAGACTGAAAAGTGAAAAAAATTTTTTTTTCATTTACCCCATTGAGTGGGGTGTCATTTGATAGGTCTCCTAAAATCTTATAATAAAAGTCCAATGACTTCATGATTTTAACCCTTCAGTCTCGAAAATTTTGAAATAACTCTTTTTTTATAAATCGTAGTGAGAATGAATCATGTGCGTGCCCAACATGCACTTGCCTGTTTTATTCTTTGATCAAAGAAATATATTCATTAGATAATGACAGTCTCTTATATCAAAGTTTTTTGACAGATAAATCAAAATGGCGACTGAGAAGTGTTCGTGGACGGTTTCGGCTACGAAATTACTTATAAATTAATATATGATCAAATCTTTGACATATTTATTTGATAGTGTAATAGCCGCCTAACGCACACCCAAAAAAGAAATTAGTAAGTATTACAGCGCGGCATAGTACAAAATCGCTTCGAACCGTCAAATTATAAAATTTACAAGAACTTAAGCAAAAATTACAACTTCGTTTTGTAAATCAAGTAAATACAAAATAAAATAAGCAGTAGATACTGTAAACATTGTAATTTTAGCTCATTTTCCTAGCACTTGGCCGGATTCATTAGTAATAGTTTGTAAATTTTACAATTTGACGGTTCGAAGCGATTTTGTACTATGCCGCGCTGTAATACTTACTAATTTCTTTTTTGGGTGCACGTACATACATACGAACACACGTTACTTTTTTAATTTAAGTGAGATTTTTTTAATTCAACCCCTTTCTCAAAAACTATTGAACGAATTTTATCCGTTTTTTATGTTGAAGATTTGGGTGTATAGTTAGCAGTAAGTGGAAAAAATGTTTAATAGGTTTATAACAGATTAAATTTATATCCCTAGGCAGCAGAGTTCAATGTACAAGTTATTAAATTTTTAGTTAGATGATTTTTGTTGTAGGTACATTATTAATAAATAAATAATTAAATGGCAAACGCGGCTCTGTTTTTTTTCGTTCTTCTATGCTATAAAATAAATATTATTTTGTGTGGAACTCAATATAAATGTATTGCTCGTGTTTAAAAGCAATTAATAACATCATGGTCATATCAATAACCTTATCGTGGGGGAATATATATTCCTTTGATAAATATATCTGGTGAAGGCATGACATGGGAGATTTCAGTGGCTATTTTTCGCTTTGTTCTGTTCGAAGATTGATAAAAATCGAATATAGCTAATGAAAAAGAGATATGTGTAGAGTATAAATTATTATCTTTTTCTGGTGGTGATTTAATGAACTATCGTGCCGTGATTTAGGTCTCTGGGATTTTGTTATAAATTGAATTAAGTAGAATACGCTATTCATAATGTGTTACGGGTTGATCGTGGATGTTAATCAAATTTGAACTTTTGTGAGTGGCACGTCACGTACTATGTTGCTGTAATTGCAAATAATAATTAGAACTAACTATATATTGCAAATTCAACATATACCACACTATATTTTTAGATTGATGTTATTTACAAAATATCGAATATTAAATCTTTACAAAGTATAAAATAAAGTTCCTTATCACGTCTGTCTATGCATGTTTTTCTCACAAGGGAACCTTTTCAAGTCGAAAATTCGTATCGAGGTTGAGTTTTAGTATTTGCGACCCAATTTTCAATCACAATTCTCATTGCGCCCCCCTTCCCCCACCCTTATACAAAAATTTTCACTGAAAAATAAATCTCAGCTAAATATAAAAAAATGCTTAGAGTGTCAATTTCTAATATTAAACATTCTTTTGAAAAACTTTGCTCTGCAAGACAGGCCCATGGGAGTCACTAATAATAATCTTTTATTAAATTTAAATTTGATAAGTTAATTATTAAATACATTATGCAGTACTGATACAATCCTATTAATAAGTGTATTATATCAGTGTAAATGTAAACGTGTATTTTATTTTTTATTATGTCAGTAAATTAAATACATTTTTTAATAATATGTTCTCTCATTTTTTTCTCGATATGCTCGCGCCCCCCTTTCAGTTTTATCACGCCCCCCTAGGGGGGCGCGCCCCACAGGTTGAGAATCGCTGCGCTAACCTATACACTTCTATTTTCCAAAAAAATGTGTACATATTTTAGCTGAAATCCGTTTGATCAGATTAACATAGAATAGTGCATTACGAGTTTTGGCCAGGTTTTCGCGCCTTTCCGCCTGTGTGCGTTATGATAAACAATAATCAATAATAGCTTGTTAATTTTATTTGATACATTATTGTTTACAAACGTTAATCGCAATTATTCCACTAATGCAAATATAGATAAAAATATAAATATATACGATATGAACAAAAAATTAATAAAAAAACACTAATGAAGACAAATTGCACTAACATAATTGGCTTTTTTTGCATGTAAACAAATAAAATGCCTTTTGTTTTGTTTATTTTTACGAATATTTAACGTAAATAAACGTAAACTAATTTAACTAGATTGATATTTCTATACGTTCATGCTGAATGATTTTGGCATTTTGTTAATTAATAATTTGATTGATATTGTTCCAAGTTTGATGAATGACGTTTACACAATACACGTTTACATAAACAACAACGAGAAGTAAACGTGGAAACCAGTGGCTCTTGAACTACTGGATTAACAATTTATCTTTGATAAGGGTTTACTTGTATCTTAACTGTTATAATATGTATAGAAATTTTGTTTGTAAATTTTATTTTTGGTTAAAATTAGAATTTATATTAATACTAGCGGAATCCCGCGGCTTCGCTCGCGTAAACTTCGAAACTAATTAGAACCCTCTATACGTGATAGGGGATGACATATTACATTTATATTGATTTTTATTCGTTACCTTTTTTATTTTAATAGATGACTATTTTGCCCGAATTTACCTTTACAGGTAAATCAGGTATGCAGATAAACATATCTAAATCCACCCTCGTCCCCGTTTCATGCTATTAGGGCTTGAATATTGAACTTTTATTTTCAATTGAATATTAATTTGTCCGAATTTACTTTAATATTATGAACAATTATGAAGACAAATATATCAAAATTCCCCCCCCCCCCCATTCCCATAGGGGTTGAATTTTCGTAACTGATATTTGTCTTGTAGAGTACCTACTTGAACCTATTTCATTCAGTGAATACAAAAAAAAAATATTTTACAAATTTTTCCACCCACCTAACATCTTAGGGGTTAAATTTTGGGTAATGCTGAAATAATTGTTTCATTATTTATATTGTAGAGTATGTTCGATAAGTTTCAATTAAATGCAAACAAAAAAAATATTTTCTTATATAAACTTTGACACTCTGTTTTAAAACCGTAGGGGTTGAATTTCGAAAAGTCCTTTCTTAGTGGGTGCTCACATCATAAAAGGAAGGCACCTACGAAATTTCTCGTTTCTAGGTCCAGGGGTTTGAGCTGTACGTTGATATATGAGTGAGTGGTTAAGAACAAACTCTTTTATAGATATAGATAGTCGAAATCGGATCGTTTACTACAACATATCAATTTTTATAACTCAAAATTAAAGTCCCGACTGAATCCTATATGAGTTTTAGCCGACTATCGGCTTTTACGATCTAATATGACTGGTCCCCTCGATGTCGTTATAACAGATTTCGACTGTATATAAGATTTTGAATTATTGTTGTACGAACTGTAATTTTTTTGTATTTATTTCACTTTTAGAATGGAGTTTTTAACTCGAATGAAGTTTCTAGAAATTGTTTTTTTATTTGTATTTAAAAAAATCAAAGAAGACAGAGAAACGGTCAAAATATCAAGTATTGATTCTTCGTTACCTGTTAAAAATAATATATGCATAATCGCAAGTATCAAAAAAATTAAAAGGCCGCCCCCGTTATCTGTTCTTTGTACCAAAAAATAAGGTAGCCGAAAACTCAGGGTTGACAGTTAATATTTAGGCTAGCTTAATGCACTTTAAATTTTACATAACAATTTTTACTTTTTTATAAAAAATACAACTTTTTTCAATTTTCCCGTTTTTTTTTTTTTAATATTATAACTTTTTTTTGGTAGCTATGGAAAGTTTTTAAAGAAGTTAAAGTTTTTTATATTTGAGAAAATCGATTAAACATAAAAATTTGGTTTTGTCAAATAAAAAAAAAAATGATTTCAGACAGAATTTATTTTAAAGTCTTCTTTACATATTTGCCAGTTACAAGTACAGGAAAAAATTATTGAGACAAAAGTAGTATTTTCAAAAAAAAATGAAATATTAATTATCAACGCTGAGTTTGTGGTTACCTTATTTTTTAGTAACAGAAAAACAGATTGAAGGGTGGTACCGTAAATATTTTCAAATTTTACAGACACCCTTATCCACATAGACCCATTTTACGTCGCGTTTAATTTTTTGAAGTTAAACGTAATGTTTTTTTTACATTTTAACGTATTAACAACTTTAGTTCTGTTACCCAGCGTGGCGAGCAAAAAAAGTATTAATAATGGTATAATTGAAAACCCCAAAAAAGTATTTTTTTTTATTGAAAATCCTAAAAAAGTAATTAACATTTATACTAAAAAATATTATTATAATTCTGGGGGCCCGTGTTATGATGTGGAGTCCATAGCTATACCCTCAAGAAAAAGTACATAAATCACTGTTAAAATATAAAATGGAAAACAGTAACTACTTCACAAAATTATTTAAAATAGTGAATTACATTAAAAACAAAAAAAAGTGGAATAAAAAAATAATTAAAGTTTTATTTTTACTTTTTTTATTTATAGAAACATTTTTCAATATAATTACAAAAAAAGGTATTGACAATCTCTGGTATAATGAACGTGTACAACATCACAACGTTGCTTATTTGTATTCATTTACAAATAAATTTCAGTTTCAAATCATGAGTGATTGCTTTTTACAAAGAAATTTTTCACCAATATGAGTTTGTTGTACGCTAACGAATGCTTGCGAATTTTTCTCTTACGTCATCAATTACAGTTTACATCAAATATTTTTATATTATTTTTATTACTACACACGTCAGTGCTTTGGTATTTTTTTTTACAATCAAGTTTTTTTTTAGAGAAATAATCTTTTGTTATGAAAGAATTTTAAATGTAAATTGTTTAAAAATCACTTGTAACATTTATTTTTAATTTATGAGTATTTATAGCATATTTAAAATACTTCTGATATCAAATCGGAATTTTTTATTCTATTTTGGTGCCTTAGTAACGTAGTAACTATTACAGGTTCAAAATATTTAAGGATTAATACAACATATCCATTTTTATAATGACTCAAAATAAAAGTTCCCATATTATTGTCTTTTTACCGATTTTTTCGACTATCGGCTTTTACGACTTAATATGACTGTCCCCTCGATGTTATTTTATAATTTATTTACATTTAAAGCGAAATTATTGAATAATTCTTTGTTAGTAGATGAAATGAAATTTTAGTAATGCAACGAAGGCAACAGTATAAGTTAAGCAGATATCTTAAACATATATTCACTCGTGTAGATAATACAGATTTCTGTTATGATTGTCGTTATTACAGTTTTGTATTTGCACACTAGATGTCAGTATTAGTCTCAGCAGTGTTTTTTTTTCAATCACAATTAATAGAAAATATCGAAAAATAGTGTGCTATGCAAATTTAATGAAATACAAAGTGATATAAACAAATGATTGAAATGATGAAAAGGACCCCGCAGAATCCTTATGGGAAAGGGGTTTCGGTCAAACTCTTTGAAACTTTGGATTCTGATAGTCCTTGACGAGTAGATCAAAAGTGTCAATGGGTACTAAGTCCTAAAAACTCAAACTTTTAAGATATAGCCCTTTGAAGTCGGGGTCATGATTGTCTTTAATTTGCAACAAAAAAATTTGTAGAACCTTAATTTTCGCACAATTTTTTGTATGTGTTCCCAAAGACATCTATAATCGATTGCCACCATAAAAAAGTCAACTTTTCAATTCATTGAGAAATGACAACACTTAAATCTTATTGTTACGTTTTTTTAACTATAAACAAATCCAATTGTTTTAAAATAAAAAAAATGGTTTATAATAAAAAAAAATGTAATAATAAGATTTAAGTACTGCCATTGACTAAAGACTATCAGAATCCAAAAGTTTTAAAGAGTTTGACCGAAACCCCTTTCCTATAAGGATTCTGTGGAGTCCTTTATAACAATTCTTGAGATATTTACGCGATTTCTTCGTAGATTTTCATTGTTTTTGAGTATTTTTGATAAAATATTATAACTAATTATAATAAATAATATTTTTCTGTATCAATAAAACGTTCAACATTTATGAAAAATTAAAAAATACAAGAATTTATTTTAATCATTATTTTTTCGCAAACAGTCTGTATATAGTTAAAGGATGAATAGTGGTAGGTACATCTAGTTATTTTTTGTTGTTCGTCATATGAATATTTATGTAAATAATAGCTTATTGTTACAATTCTATTAAAAACGGTCGGTATATGCAAATAGATGATAGTAGAAAGGTTTGTTATGAATAAATTTTCAAATCGCAATAGTGGGCCGTTGTTCAGATAGATTACCATAAAACACTAATGCTAATTCGCAGGATAGATGTTTAGTATTGAATGAATAGTGGGGAGAATTCCCTGGGATATTGGGTACTAGTATTGCTATTGCATGCTTGTAACTGTAGCTAGATATGAATTACATATCTATGGTATATGGATATTATTTATTACAGTGCTGTTCAACATTTATAATTTAGGTGTTTTTGAATTTATATTATAAACATTTATATTTATTATGTACACGGAAAAAAGGAAACCTGAAGAATTGCAGTTTTTCCCTCTACATCTCGAATAGTAAGCGACAACCTATTATTACTATAAATTATTTTTTACTCTCTGAAATAATTTTAGGCTGTAATGTTTGCAAAGTATCTGCAAATATTATTACAGTTTCAGACTGTAAAAAATATTTTATAATGATAGGTTATCGTTAATTATCGGAATGTACAGAAAAAAACACACATTCTTCATGTTTTTTTTTCCTGTACCTACTTGTAATAAAATTACATTTTTAGGATTCCGTAGAAAACTAGGAACCCTTATAGTTTTACTCTGTCCGTCCGTCTGTCTGTCTGTAAGTCACACAACCTCCTACTGTCTCATTTATGTATATACTCAAAAACGACCCAAAAACATAGATAATTTTTTTTGACCCCTCACATAAAATGAAAAGTGTGCTCATTTTTTTACTTACCCCATTGATAGGTCTTTAAAAAAAACATAATAAATGTTTCAGGACCTTTTGATTTTAACCCTTTACTCACGATATATTTGCTTTTAGAGTACCCCCCCCCCCCGCTCTAATTTCGATCTGAAAAATCTAGAATGTAGCTTTTAAATAGTTATTTTATGTCCGGTATCATAAAGGATTTAGCAAGCACTTGCATATGAGGTATCAAACTTATATGACAGTTCTCTTTGAGTTTTTAACAGATATTTGCATGCGCAGTAAGTTGGTTATACAGTTAGAATTTTAAAAAAATCTTTTTTTTATTTCATTTTCTTAATGTACATATATTTAAGTACACACACAGAAAATTTCAAGTCAATCCGGCGAAAGTTATTTTCGAAGTTACACGCATATTTGTAAAGACGTCTCAGAGCGTTTGAATGTAGCGGCAGCGCGTTTTTCTCAAATCTGTGTTTTTAAAGTCGTTGACCACGATTCCTCGGAAACGACTGAACCGATCAGTCTCAAGTTTCTTAAGTATATTTTTAGTAAGGTTTTTTCTCACCGATAAATATTTTGTTTTTTATAAATAATTTAAGGTCAAAATTTTTGTCAAAAATCGTTTTCTTTTTTTTTTTTTTGAGAAGTCGCCATTTTGTCAACAAATTTTTTACTTATTCTTTCGATTCAGTACAAGATTATACATTACTTTAACGAAATCCGTTTGAGTTTTTTATTTTAAATGATCCAGCAAGGCGCCTTTTTTGAGAGGACCTCCTGGAGAACAGCTGTAGTAGCTTTCGAAATTATTATTTTTACAAATGAAAAATGTTAAAATAAATTAAAACTTACCATAATATGTGTACAAATTTTTACATCATTAAATTTAAAAGTATTCTCTTAAAAAATTCTTGAAAAAAACCCTTTTTTTGGCCTTCTGACTGTGTGTAATCCCTTAAAACATCTCAAATAATTAATAAGTTTAATTGTAAAATAAGTAAAGTATATTTGTATATTGTATCGAACGTTTTCTGTAAATGACATAAAATTGTTATGTTTTTATTTATGAGAGTATAAGGAAGAGAGATAGAAACACCAGTGTATTTATTAGTTTATATTGTAAATATTTACACATATACAGGTTAAGTAGATAAATCAAAACCTCTTTCTGATACACATCTTCCAGTCGCGGTTAAACTCCGAAACTAACTAAAGTCGTTCCACAAAGAGTTTGACAGTGGGTACAGTTTTCTTTTGAATAAACTTGCCGCGGCTCGATGACAGCTGTCAAGAAGTTGAAAACAAACTGTGGAGAGCCGGAGAAAGAGCGAAAAGGTAATAAATTACCCTTCATATTTAGTTATTCAACGTTTTAGCACTGTATGCATATTTTAAAGTTTTGGTGAATGTTATACGCATCAAACCGAACTTATGATATCTTTGTGTTGTCTCGGAGCTGCTACTGCTGCTCGTGGTTTTATTGTAGATGAGTGGATGATCTCGCGGGTTGCTAATAATGAACTTAGCGGTTGGGCGGGAACTTTTATTAACAGCCGTTTGTTTAATTTCTGCTTTTTGATTAAGAACGTTCTCTATCAAATATGATTTGGTCTTGGAATATAAGATTTATTTTAATATAGAAATAAACTATGTTAATATACTCTCTAAAATTGAATCGGTGAGATATCAATATCACTAATGTATAATGAATACGGATTAGTGAAAAATCTTTCTTTTTTTTAATAAATTAATATTCACTATTTAAACGATAGACTAGTGCAATTACCTTTTTGAACATAAAAAAATTAGTAACAGGCAAGGACCACCCGGAAAATTTAGTTTAGGTTATACTTAAGAGAAAAAACAAAAATTAAAAAGTAGATAAAGTGAAATAGTGAAATGGGGGTGTTATTTAGGAGTTGGAAGTGGTTTTTCGCGATTTTCGGCGAAACATGACCTCCTAGTCGAAAACGTAACACACAAAAGTTGTAGACAATAAAAAAATCTAAAACTTTTATAAAAGGTATATTTCAACATAACCTCAACATTAAATTTTTACTAATCAAAATAAAATATATATTTTGCATTAATTAATTTTCTTTTTTTTAATTTAATTTGTTCTATAATATATTTTACAATAATTTTTAATCTAAAACTCACCTTTGTATTATAAAAATTAGTTTTCTAATATCTTAATGTCAGTTGTATAATACATATTTGTAGAATAACTAATCTGACATTTGAATTTAACTGCGCTTATTTCCATTGCAACATGAATTTAATTTTATTTAAAATTAAAATTTTAAGGGTGGTTTTCACCCCTTAACGTTTATGAAATAAATGCTCCTTAGATTGGATCAAAATTTGTGACATAATACTCACTTTGTAGACGATAATAAGTACAAAATTTCGAATATTTCCGAAACCCTTAATCCGATTAGCACCAAAATCAATAGGTTTGGAGTACTCACTGAGACAAACATTTTCCCCAAAAATAATTCAATCCGGTGCATATTTACAGTAGTTATCGTGAAAGAAAGAAAATTCTACATCCAGACAGACAGACACACGCATAGCCGCCATGCAGAAAATAACTTTTCTTTACGTTTTGAAGGTAGTACAATTAGAATCTTGGACACGAATTTTTGACAGTATTACAATATTTCCATTTCTTCGAACATGGAAGTAAATATTCGATGACCCATTTGAGCCAAGAACTCTAATTAGTATTTTTTATAATTCAAGTTAATTATTGATCCACAATTTACTATAATATAACTATGCCAAATATCAGCATTTAATAGTGTTAATTGCATAATTGTTTCTTTAATTAGTTTATTAATAGTACTAATTAGTTAAATAGAAAAATAATGGGTATTTTTAAGTATTCATAGTTTTTTCGGGATCACAAAAGTTCATAATTTATTGGTAAACGTCCAAAATCAGAATTCGTATAGATTTTGTTCTTCCTATCTTGTTTTTGTGTTCGATGTTAATGTCAGCATTTATAAATAGAATTCAAATTAACACATTTGCAGGCACTTATAAATTAGTTACGATGTGGTGGTCAAGCAGATTTATAACACGTTACAAGATATATTGTTTTGTAGATATGTAAGTACATATATACCAACACTTTCTGAAGTTAATAGAACTTTTCTTTAGACATTCCAACTACATTTTGTACTGTGAATGAAATAATGTTTATTTGTAATTTAATTTATATATTATTTAATCCTATTGCGACCAATTTATGTGTCCAGTGTATTGGTGGTACAACTTGGTACCTATTTTATAAATAAAAAATACTTGGTTTTGTGTGGTGTATTAGTTAAAAACAAAAATAAAAGACTATAGAGAAAATACATAAGATACATAAAATATTTAAAATTTAAAAAAGCATAAATATGTTCTGTAGTGACGCACCCAGGAAAAAATTCGACGGGGAGGGGGTAGATGGCAATTTTGTTGTTTTAATTATGTGATTTTTATTTGTCATAATATTCACAATTTAATAATTAAATAATATTCTAAATTTTCATTTTTTACTTTCATGTTCAAAGAAAAATCGTGTCCGAGATAATAAGAGCAGATTCTGATTGTACTAACTTCAAAACGTAAAGAAAAGTTGATTTCTGCATGGCGTCTGTGCGTATGTGTGTCTGTGTGTATCTGGATGTAGAATTTTCTTTCGTTCACGATAACTACTGTAAATATGCATCGATTTGAATTATTTTTGGGGATAGTGTTTGCCTCAGTGAGTACTCCAGATCTATTAATTTTGGTGCGAATCGGACTAGGGGTTTCGGAAATATTCGAAATTTTGTACCAATTATCGTCTAAAAAGTGAGTATTATCTCACCAATTTTGATAAGACTCGGTACACTTGTAGCTCAATCCAATCTAAGGGGCACTCATTTCATACATATGCCGTTTTTAATAGATATTTTGAAAGTAAAATATATTGACGAGTATACTGTGAAAATTGTAAACCGAAATTCAAATCATTTACGAAGTTATAACATATAATGTAATATCTATAACTAAATCTTTAAGATCACATAGTTTTTGTTATAAGACTCCAGTTTGTAACATACAAAACAATTAGTATAAAATAATTAGAATATTAAATAGAAGACGTATAATTTGCGTGGGTCAATTACCAAAGTAAACCTATGAAAGTGTTGTATAAAGTAATAATATAGTTGAATGATGAAACCTCCTAGACCTGGCTCTGTTTGTTTAAACTAATAATTGAATATCCCGCCACCGCTTCATTAACGTAACATCCGGCATTTAAATCAGATTTCTATTGTTTTCATTTAGCTATTGTTGCTGCTGAAACCGTACCATAGCCTTTAATATTTCTCACAGGAATTCAAACCGCCTCATTTAATAATTGAGTTATTCTGTATTTAAGGTAATCGTCTATTAAAACTTCTACCAAAACTTTTTATTTCGTCTTGTGAATTTTAATTAGATTTTTACTAGATATCATCTCTCAAATTATATTTTATGTCATAGTTATTTCATAGAAACAATTTTCAAGATTATTTTATTAATTTAGGTACACAGAAAAAAAAACTGTATTGGACCAAGAAAACCTTGTTTTGTATATAACGAAAACAATATTTTCTTAATATAAGAAACATACTCTTAATCCAACTATGTTATTCCTTCGTTCAAGAATACTATAGTTGGTTTAGGAGATTATTGCTTATCTTAAGAAAATATTGTTTTCGTTTTATACAAAACAAGGTTTACTTGGTTTGAGAAATCCTTTCTACCAATGTTCTTATTTAATCATATAAAAAATTATCAAACCTACACGTGGGTATTGCCGCGCAACCCACTTGGACACAACTCAAAAAATACCCTTGCCAATCGATTCGTGAATCCCCCCTTGAGGGGGGGGGGATGACTGGAAAAATTCCTAAAATGGGCTAAACTAGAAACACAGATCTACGATTAGGCGACAACCGGAGGTTTCTCAGGGTGTCCAGAAAACCGGGAAAAGTCAGGGAATTTTTTATAACAATGCAAAAACCACACAAATTCTCGCAAATATATAAATGTTATCTATGTGACTTTTTTAGGTTTTTTTATCTAAATTTTAAATAAAAAAAACAGGGAAAAACGGTAAAAATTCTCCTGGAAAACCGGGAAAAGTCAGGGAAATTTTTTAGGTGGTTAGGGGGGCGAGATCTCGCTGTCGAAGTTTTTCATTACTTTGAATAAACACGTGAATATATATGTTTTATATTTATTGTGCATTTTAAAAGGGTTGAAGTTTCGAATAATTAGTTTTTAAAACGTCTCTATGTAGCCAATTGTGTAGAATTTTGATAAAGAGAGCACTTTTTTCTCATTTAAAAACATTATTTTTAATATCCAATTACTCAAAAACCATAGGTACGTCAAATATTTTAAATAAAAATTAGTAAAATATATGAGCTATCCATAAATAACATATTAAAATTTTAGACTTTCATCAATACATTTCTCTAATGATCGAATAACCTTAAAACTTTTTCTCATTAATTTTCTTAATTGTTAACATTCTAAAGCAGATGGTTTATGTGGCCCCCTTGAGGGTCTATGGAAGTTTGAAAGGGGGTCTATAGGAAATTTTAAATTCGATGTTTTTCTATGCAATGCAAGAGTTTAAAAAGAATTCAAAGAGCAAATAAAAGGTAAATTATGTTTTTTAATTCACAAAAAACTACAGGAAGGGCCTAAGAACTTTGTCATTCCTTTAAAAAGGAATCTAAGTGCAAAAAAGTTGAGAACCCCTGTTTTAAAGCATATCTTTTGTCTGTTTATTTGAAAACCAATTCACAGTATGACAGTAAAATTTTAATAACAATACCACCAGTTAATTTCCATAAATGTTTTTACTTAATATATAGTTTGGCGCCATTTAAGTTTATATAAATTTATGAACAAAAGGATCAAATATAACACATACATAGTTTATTATTTCTCTAAAGTTGTTTCTAACAGGAAGAGAGTGTATATACCTAGTTGTTGTCTAGAGTTTAGAATATAGTGTTGCTGAGTAGACAGACAACAATAAAGTTGTAACAATGAGATGATTTAAGCAGCATTCGCATGCAGCAAGCATACAGAATGCTGGTGGATGTTAACGAGAAACGGGGATTTCATTCTTGAATAGACACATCAGTGTGCGAACACACACACACAGAAACACACACACACAAACAGACTGCTCATCGTTAAGATTAAATGACTTGTAAGATGAGAACTGGCTTTTCTCTGTTTGTAGAGAAAAAATATACTCTATAAATGGAATTTAGTGATGTGAGGAAAAGCTACAAATTAATGTTCCATTTTTTATATATACAGTAGAACATATTTAATTATATTTTACGATATTCTCTACAGCAGAGGTTCTTAAACTGATGAGGTCTAGGGACTTTTTTTTTGAACAAATATTTTACAGGGACCCCCCTCCATGATAGAAAAACGTAGAAGGTCGTTAGATACTAATTAATCACTGATAAATAGAATTATAAAAGTACTTTATGTAATGTAATTTATGCCAAAAATGTTTTACGGACCCCCGGGAATCCGCGGACCATAGTTTATGAACCGCTGCTCTACAGTTTTAGATTTGTTTATAGCAGGGGTCGGTAAACTTTTTGTCTATATACGAAGCCAATACAAGATTTGAAAATTACCATAAACTTTTTCTCTTTATGTATATATTAGTAATTAGTAAATAAATATTTATCATACTAATATTATAAATGCGAGTGTCTTTGTTTGTAATCTTTTCACGGCTGAACCGATCTTCATGAAATTTGCATCCATAGGAAAATCATAGACTACATTGTAACCCGAAAAATTTATTAGATAAAAATATCGGTGTGCATATACTCTTGTACGCATGTTAATTTAGTGACATCTAGCGTGCAAATATGAAACTAAAAACCTGTTTTATCGACTATACATTATATTTAGCTTAGATTAGGAAAGACTATGGATACATAACAACCAATGCTAATCCATATTATATGAACGTGTTACCTAAACTTTACGGCGGCGATATTTAATTACAGTAGAAACCGGTTATAACGATATTAGTTAATACGCCGTTGTTTTAACGACTCAAGCCTAACTGAATCCCATATAATTTTTACCGGTTATTACGACTGTCAGCATTTACGACCTAATATGATCAGTCCCTTCAATGTCGTTATACCTGGTTTCTACTGTATTTGTATTTTTCGTCATTTCCATGCATATTATCCCAGAAGCGTCAGTTGAAAATACTATGGCTAGGCCATAAAATGCACACCCCTTAAACATAAAAAAATGTATTAACTTATAATATCAAATAAATACGGTACAGGTACAATATAATTGGTGAAACTTAAAAGGATGTTTGAAAAAAAGATTGGAGGTAATTAATATTACCTATATAAATATATAATATGAAGTTTATCACTCATTAAGATTTTTTAGAAAATCAACAATGAATCTTGATATCAATCGATTATTACCTTTTTTTATTTAAATTTAGGATGTATTGTAATAAAACAACAATCATTTTAATTTACAATTTTTATATAACATATTTTTTTTGTAAAATGTATAAAGTAAATAAATTAATTAATATCTAATAATAATTAAAAAGATAAATACATCCACATATTGCAGCGATAACAGCTGTGTTCACCTGATGTCTAGCATTTAAAATGAAAGAACAATGTAACGTTTATAGGTTATATGACATATATTATATATTTGTTTTAAAAATGCAAACTTACCAGATTTTATCTTGATTAAAAAGATTGATTGGCTTTGAATAAAAATACAGCACGTATCGATGTACATGTATTTATATATTAATTAACACAATATAATAATTATGGAATTTGAAGTGACATGAAGAAATAGCGCCTACTACTATTAATAAATTATAAATAGCAACTACTCTATTTGTAAAAAAATTTCTTGTCAAAATATGAATTTTTGTTTAAATAAACTGCAAATTTCGTTACTTCTAGTTATCCAATTTTGTTGAGTTTTAATAGGGTTCTATTCTGATAATAGATGAAGTGAATTCAAAAGGATTGGTGCAAATTTATTTCGAATTGAAGCCTGTAGTTCGGCGTTTCTTTCAAAAAAGCGGGTTAAATCGACAAATTGAACTTTATTTATATTTTTATAACAGAAAATTAAAACCGATCGATATTAAACTAAGCAAAAATGGAGACTGTAATGTTTTCTATCAGAAAATGTAAAAATGTAAGTGAGATACTGAAGAAATTTAAGATATAATACTCATTTTATCAATTTATATACGAAAAAAAAATTTAGGACGAGAGTAGAACACACTTCCAAGCAGAGCCTGCTTGGGGTGTGCAATTTACAATTTAATTTGATATGTAAGAGAGATGATAATTCAAACAATACGTTTCTCTTTGTTCATCAGTTATCACTGAAATACTTTGAAAGACAATATAAAGCATTTATTATTTACTAATTTTATAATTCAAAATAATTGATATTTATTTTAAAATCCGTATGATACGCCAATGACTCGTGGAGCGATATGGTAACAACAATAATGCTAGGTTATGTGTTATTAGTCGTGTACATAGACTTATTCCCTATCCAACTGTGTAGTAAATACTAGCGAAGAAACAAAGCGATAAAGTAGTCAATACCTGTCTCTTTCTAGAATTCTAATTGGTCACGTCACAGGTTTGCAGTCATTACAGACCTACTGAAAAAAGACAGGTATTGGCTACATGCTACATGTTCGCTTTGTCTCTTTAAAGAGAGTGGTCAATTTTTGAGTCCATTATATAAGTCTATGGTCGTATATCTTTCACTGTCTAAATTATTTAGCATCTATGAAGTATAATCATTTTTTTTATTTTATTTTTCTATTACATACATAATACTTTTTCGCATGACTGTACCTCCTCACGAATATCTTTAGCTCGCACGTTTATCATATATATAATTATTTTGTATGTAGAGAGTTTATTTCTGTTAGTGCGTGATACATTTATGATTCTAATAGAGTAACCTAATAAACAGATCTTATTAATTTGCTTTCCTTCTATACATTTACATGTATATCATATACAATTAATCTTCTAATTAATCAAGCTGTGTGCCTACGGAGTACAAATATCATGTTTACGTATTCTGTAAACGTTGGATCAAACCCTGTGACGTCACAACACCGCCGTTGTCTTCGTCTTTTAGTATTTGCTGTTTGTATGTTTCAAATGGAATTCTCATTTATCCATCCATTGCGACGTTCCTATTTCTACATACATATATAATGATAGGTACCAGTTTTGGATCATATCCCAATATTGGACTTTTGTATAATGTACTAATTTAGAAATATTTGTTATTTGATTACAACTATAACTGAATCATATTCTATAGATACTTAACTTTAAAACAGCTTAATTTTATGACATAGCAACACAGCAATAAAGTAACAACCAATTAGCAACTAGCAGTATAGCTATATCATATTGCTTTGGTGTGAGACAATATGTCCGATTCAATATGTTCGATAGCAATAATATCGCTAGTTATAAATTGCTAGTTGCTATATTGCTATATTGCTCCGGTGTGAGAACCCACTTAAACTAATTATTATATTATCAGAACGTCTGCTTTTTACATTGCTTCAAATTTTACGATTCTCTATTTTATAACTTTTGTGTCGTAGTACTTATCATTTTGTAATCATTAGCAAGTATCCATTACTGGTTTTATTTTATCTATTATTACTGAACAGTGGCGTAGATAGCTTTTTGCGATGGGGGGATATACCAGTATATTAAATTAAAGTTTTATTTTTCATTATGAAAATCATTTTTTATGTAGTGCAAAGTACAAAAATGAGTTATATTTTTAAAGTTCATAATCATCTTATAATATTCGTAGACTTATGGGGGGATTGATCCTCTTAATCCCCCCTCCTAACTACGCACTGTTACTGGATAAAAAAACATAAACAAAATAAAATGCTATAATTAAAAAAAAACTACCTCTTACTAAAAACATGAATTCATGACAATTACAAAAATAAGCCCAGAAACCCCAAAATGTCAGTACCTTACTAGATAAAAGTCTATGAAACCATTTGCAGTGCAAAGTATATCTTCAGCATGCATTATTTGAGTAATATTTAGTATAAACTATACACAAAAATGGGTTTTTAATAGTAAAGTAAAAAAGCAAAAATCGGATGATTCATAATAGGAGACATTAGATAATTCACTTTTTTTTATTCCATTAAAATATTATATTTACAATTGAATTTTGGAAGTATGACGTTATAGAGAAAATATAGGTCGATCAAATAATGCATTTCAATATTCCATTTAATAACATAGATTTTTTTTTATGAGCGTAACAAAAAGTTTTGCAAAATTGTTCCATAATATGATAGTTACTGAATCTTATGCGAAATCGTAAGGAAATTCTAGTCTATTAGATATTATAATACATACATACCTTAAAACTATTGACGTTTTTATAAAGGATGAGGTAGAACAAACAGTTGATCGAGATAATATTTCAAGCAAAAAAGTTCATATAAATAATATGTCCAGAAACTATTCATGAAGGAGCTACTTAACCTAAACTGATTATCAAATTTTATAACTGTAGCATACTAGATTCTCCAGATATTAAATAAAAACTCTTTGAGGGTCTGTAGCTCCCTCACGACGAGTTTCCAGACACATGTTTATATAAACTTTTTTGCTTGAAATATGATATAACTCACTCTCTATGTAGTTTATAGTAAAATCATACTATTTTGTAAATGCATGCACCAAGTATTCAATATATTGTGTATAAGAAAATATCTACTAAAGACAATTAATTTACTAATGAACTCAATATGTAAGTGCATACATTTTCTAGTAAGTGTATTCATTACTGAAACATAAATATATATCTTTTACATGCAGGAAACATGAAGTAATTCAATTTGTAACTAAATTTATATTATCATGAAACCTTTTTTTAATATCATTAACTGTGTTTTTAACAATTAAGCAATTAATTCCCCAAAACAGTTGATATTTTATAAAATAAACATTGTGAAATGAAATTATTTCAACGTTGTACCTACCAAAATTTATATTTGACTAATAATACAAATAAAAAAATTAAGATAATATTTCTATTGTAAATGTATTTTGAGATATTAATTATGTTCTTAAAAGCGATATCATATTTCCAGCATCCTTTATACTTAAAATGTCATATTAAATATTAAAGTTGATCCCGATGAATGTCGAGGGTCTATATAGAATATAGAACCGCACGAATAACCTACCGGTTTTTTGTTGAACACAACCGTTATGGCTTGATCTATAACCACAAGTGACCTAACAAAGAACCGAACAATGTCTCAGAATATAGTGCAGAAACGTGCTATCTAAAACCACCCCACTTAATAAATCAATATAAGTTTCGATGACTTTCAAACTATATAATATTAAAAGGATAGATTTCAGTTAATTAAAAGTTTAATTAACAACTTATGATAACTAATTATGTGTACTTTTATATATTATACAAACAAAGTTAGCTCTTATGAAATTAATATAGATTTTGTTTGGTATTGATATTACTTTATTAATTACTCTTATAGAATTTTGACTGTTTAAGTGCTTTTATATCGCGTGTTTTTTTTAAAGGACTTTCTTGCGAATTATTTTCAAAATAATGAGCACTAAATATGGATGATTTTTGAAAGGCCCCTTTGATGGGTTTTGAGGCACATTTTTTTTTCTTTTTCAAATCTTAACTTACATTTTTTGTTGCAAATTTATAATTAAGGAGAAAAAATAAATTGTCTGAAGCATTTTTTTCTGAAAATGTCTTTAAAAAAAAATTTTTTTTTACTCAAAAACTGTACATTTGTAATAATAAATTGAATTACAAATAAATAGAAAATTTCTTAGTTAAATCTAAGAACCTTTTTGCTTCTTGCAATTATTTTTAAAAATTGATAGTTTTCGAGAATTTTTTTTTGAAAAACCAGATATTCCTTCGTGATTAGCTCCATTTCATAAAAAATGGACGTTCAGACAAAAATGGATCTGCGACAGATATATGTTTTGATTTGAAAAAGAAAAAAGTAGCCTGAAACCCCATCAAGGCGACCTTTCCAAAATCACCTCATATTGTCAATATATAGTGCCCTTGGAACCAATAAAACTTTTGTCTAAAACAGTTTTTCTGAAAAAATTATTCACACAGTTTAAAAACTATTTATATGTTTTTTTATGAATTGTTAAAAATATTTTAATAAGTTTTCTTCTAAAAAAACCAAAACCCATATAAATGAAATTATTGCAAAACTAATTTGTTTAGTTAACAGTTAACTTTATCTTTCACATTACAATATTTATTTTCAACGAAATAAAAGTTGATATTGTGTAGGTCTCCTCTCATTAGAATTCAACTGGTACCGTCTCGATTTTATCTCATCTAATTCTAAACTATTTTCCCTTTATATAACATAACGGCATTATATTTATTTTGCTTTTTTTCACATTCTTAAGTACATAGCGCCTCCACCATTTTATCTTCTAAACTAATCTGAAGAAATTAACGTTGCTTTATACTTCATATATTAAACCAGAGTACGTACATTTATATATTATCATCTAGATCAGCGGTTCTGAAACTAACTAGGGGACCCCTTTTGAACCATTTTCAGCCCCCCCCCCCCCCCCCTGACTGGAAAACAAAGGTCGTTAGATACTAATTAATCACTGGTACATAAACAAAAACATTTTTTTTAATTAATGCTAAACATGTTTCAATAGAACTCCGGCAAAAGTTCAGTGAATCCCTTGGGGGTCCGCGGACCCTAGTTTAAAAACTTCTGATCTAGATGCATCTAATATAAGTGAATAGACAATTAACTTGTGCAAACCTGGACAAATTTTAATTTAAATTTCTAATAACCTATGTTTACATTACCTCAATCTTCTTCTAGTTAAGGATTTATGAGTGCAAAGACAAAAAATCATGCACTTTTAATCTGCTATGAAATCTTTCACTGTTACAGAATACCTAGGAGCATATTTCTCTATGCATTATGTAATGCATATTTTAAAGATTTTTAAAGTGTTCGTTTAAATAGATTTTTTAAAAATTTTTATACTTTGTTCACAATTAATTTATATTTTAAATTATAGATACTAAACTACAGAGTTACAGAGGGTTTTTATTTGTTTATTGTTAGTTTTTAATGGCCTAATCATAAAACAAAATTAACTATAAATATGATCAATGAAAGTTAATTTTTATAACTGCCCATTAATAGTGTTCGTTGCTCTAGCATAGGGATTCTCAACAAGGAAAAGTTGGACTCTTAAGGGGTCTATATATGGAAGTTTAAAAAGGATCTATAGTACTCCAGAAGTCTATCATAATTTTTTCTGTTTACAATATATAATATATATTTATTTGCTTTTTATTTTTACTTTTTCAAAAAAAATATTGTAAATTTATGTAAATTTAATGGAGTCTATAAAGAAAATCATTCTTTTAAAAGGGGTATATGTAGGAAACAAATTAGGAACCCCTGGTCTAGCAATATATTACATGAAAATGAATTGTGCTCTTAGTAAATTATTTTTCTGTTAAATTGAATTTAACAAAAAACTGAAAATTACATCAAAGGGTTCAACTTCAAGGAAAATAAATTTACAATATTAAAGATAGATCAATTCAGTCATACGTATATAATGGATAGTATTTCTATCACAGACATGTTACTTTTCAGGTATTTTTTGCACTTTCAGGACAGGTGCATTTATATTATTAAATTTTCTTGAAGTAATATATACTGTAGAGTATATAGCTTTTTATATAAGTTTTTGTACGTATGTACATTTCTTTGAAACGTACACCTGAGATTACCTTTAGAATTATTTGTTATATAAATTAAAGAGTTTTTGTGTACACACTTATGTCGGCAGTCAGCTTTATAAAAATATGAATGTTTCTAAATCTTATAGCATAAAAGATTATAACGATATGTGCCATATAAACCTGTTGTAAAATATATTTTTTTATAATAAAAAAAAATACATGAAGATGCAATTTAATGTAGAATGTAGATGGTATTATATAATGTATGTACATATGTGCTCTGGGCCTGGCGTAGTAATTTTATTCTGGTTAATGAACTCCCATTCAAACTAAAAATAAATAAAAATAACTATAACTACAGTAGCACCTCGCAATAACGTCTATATACTCGCTTAACGGCGTTTCGCTCTTAAATCTTCGTCTTTTTATTTTTCAGTTATAAATATTTAAAGGTAAACATTATGTAAATTTCCTTTTCTGTCATTGTTTTATGTCCGGTATCATAAAGGGGCTAGCAAATTTGCAAGCTAGCAAGCACGCACAAATGAGGTTATGTATTAATTTTGTGATAGTATCTATGAATTTACTATGGAATTTAGAGCAGTGATACTTCAGCGTATTGTAACACAGTTGGCGACTCTGACCGTATAAAATAATTTTCATAATATCACCACTGTTTTAATACCGTTGTTAGTGTTTACATACAACGCGTGCGCGAAACTTGTCAAAGTCAAAATACACAGTACGTATTTTTGATTGCGGCCGTAATGTAGCGGTTTTCCAAACGTTGTCTAGGAAAACCAACGGTGTTGGTTTCCTAAATAGTGTTGCCGTCATTTATATGACGGTCGCCATAGCGGTGACGAACATTTGTCGAACGTTTTTTCACGTGTAGCGGTGAATGTTCCATTACAAAAAATAAGTGGAAACGTGATTTGGACCTACGAAAAAATTGATTTGATACAAGTAAATGCAAAGAGTATAGAGAAGCCCAGTTAAAACAAAATCTATGGAACAATATCGGAACTATACATCAATAAAACGGCCAGTCTATGAATGGGGGGTGCAAATTTTTGTTACAGAGTTCGTTATATTTTTCATTGAAAGAACTAATTGAAAGCTATAATCTGAATATTTTTCAGATTTTTTACATCGGTAGTTTAGAAAATAGAGAGGAGGGGACGCTCTGATAATGACTTGATGAAGCAAATATATCGTGACTAAAGGATTAAAATCAAAAGGTCCTAAAACATATTTTATTGTGAAATACACACCTCTTAAAATGTATTAGGTAATTATAACTTGAAAATATTATTTTCTTAAATCAATATGTCACAAAAGAATAAATAAATACAAAAACTGAAAAAGTATTGCACAAATTTTTCAGTTAAATAGGTAATATTTTTTAGGAAACCATGACTTTGTCACCGTTAAGACGGCCGTCAAAAACTCCTGCCATATCACGGCCGTTAAATAACAGTACCGTTTTTCTAGGAAACCGTAGCTTTACCGGCGTTTTTCACTTAACGACAAAAGTCCGGTTTACGAGGAGCTACTGTATTTGATTCGACTTCTCACTAAGTACTATTGTATTATAGTATTACATTATGACTTAAGTATGTTACACATGGGACGTACTATTAACCAAAATAATAACGAACGTAGAATAGCTGAATCACACTATAACAACATGGCCCGCGGGCCGCACATAATGCTGTAATATCCCACAAACTGATCATCTACTATCGGCACCGTTAATCTCGAACAAGTGCCGTCGTGTAACACGTATACCACCACCAAACATGATCTCTCCGTTGTAATAATATGGACAAGGACCGGTTCACGCTATACTTCGTGCCAATTCTCTCGTGTGTTTTATAGATAACATTCGGCCCGAATGTCTAGGTGTGTATGTGTGTGTGTGTGTGTGTCTGTGTGTGTGTACAAGCTGGTGTGTGCATGATGTTGAGGTGAAATTTATTTTGTTGTATTTTCTTTCTTTTCCGTAACGGTCAGACTATCGTATCAAAATATTTTTTAGATAGTTTTTTGCTTCTCTTTTTTGTGGAGGGGGATATTAATTCTCATAGTAACATTTTTCATTATGAAAATCATCTTTTATGTAATGCAAAGTACAAAAATTGGTTATACATTTTTCACTTAAATGTATTCATTGTTGAAAAAATACTTGTATATCATAATCATCCTATAATTTTCGTGAACTCATGAGGGGGGATTGATCCCCTTAATCCCCATTCTAACTACGCCACTGGCAGTGATCAAATCAGATCTCCATCATATTTTTCACTGGTTTTTGATCTGTGGGGACTTGTAAAGATCTACAATGACCACAAAGATCTCTAATGATCGTCGCAGATCGTGATAGAGATTGAAACGTTGAATTTTCATATGAATTTTCAACGTTCAATCTTCAGAGATCTTTGAAGATCGTTGTAGATCTTTAGTTTCAACAGATCAAAAACCATCTATCTATCTATCGAGATCTGATTTGATCACTGCATATCTGAAATGATTTCTTATTTACAGATCGGCATTTTTGGATTTTTTAATTTGAAAATTATAGTTAATGTTGCAATTTTCCAAAAATCGTTTTAAAATAATTTATGTATGTAACCAGCCCAGTTCGCTTTATACACGGTTCCATAGTAAGAAATGCCGCATAATTTTGTGTCTAAAAAACGAGGTTTATATTAGAGACCAAAAAGAGTGCGAGTCAAAGCTCACGCATAAACGTTTCGTATCGTATTGTATAGCTTTTCAATCTATTCGATTATAATATTTTGAATTACACTTGTGTACACAAGCAAAGGCACTAGACTTGATAACATAAATTTTTGAGATTCCAAACCTTTGAAACATGAACACAATTATTAATTAATTTAAAAAAAGTGAGTTTAAGAAAAAAAATAATTTATATATTTAAACTCATTGAATTGTCAGCTTTTATTTGATACCCCCCCTCATCAGGATTGAATAAAAATAACACTTTCGCTCCCCTCAAAAACTCAAAAAATTAATTTTTATAACTCATGTCTATTTTATTATAATTACGCCAAATTTCAACTTTCTAAGTCGAATGATTCAGTAACTAGAGTGCTGTGACAGACAGACGGACAGATAGTGTGTTTTTTTACAGAACTATAAAAAATTGTTTCGGAAATTATATTCGAGTAGTTTCAAATTAATTCTTTTTTATTCTCTAGTGACCTAGATATTCCGGACATCCTGTATAATATGAAAATTAAGTCAACATGTTTCTGTGAAAGCTATTTGAGACAGTGTCTGAAGCATAACCATTAACTAGAAATGTGTTACTTGTTCAAATCGTTCCACACAAAAGCCAGTTATTGAAATTCATAGCGCGATGTGACTTGTGTTTGTTCCACTGTTCTTGCACGCTTGCTCTATATTTGTTCTTTTGCACAAAGAGTGATAGCTGCGAATCTCTCATATGTCATGCAATCATACATTTTTTACTGATAGAAAAAATCGTTTTGTTTCCTGTAACACGTTTTATGAAATATTCTTATTTATATTCAATATTCGCAGCTGGAAAAAATCACACGGGTTTAGTGAAAAATATTATATTTCAGTTGTATACAAAAGGGTCTCTTTTTACGCGGTAGATACGTCCCACAACAAATCGCGTAGTACGAGTTTATTATAAAATTATAATTTTCTAAATCCATGTTAAACCAAATAAATCAAATAAAATAGGCCGAAAAATATTAATATTTTTAACCAATGAAAATCGCGATTTTTTAAGGGTAGGTAACGTAATTTTTTAGCGATTTTCATTGGTTGAAATATTTAAAAAAAATTAAATTATGGTCGATCATTATTCGTTGGAACTTCAGGAACAATTTGAGACCAATTTCGATAAAAAAATTATTAATTTTTAAATTATTTTCCATGAAAGCGTTTTTCTTAAATCCTCTAGAAAAATTATTTTTTGTCAAATTCAGTATATGTGGTCTCAATCGATTCGTCTAAGTGTCCCCAACAAATATCAACCATAAAAACACCCCGTCATCGATTTAGCTTTTGGATTTTAAGAAAAATTTCAAAAAAGCTTGAAAATGAGGTTTTCACCCTTCAACTCCTTTTCGCCAGTCCGGGCAATTTTTTTTTTCGAATTCTGCGCCCCAAAATCTATAATAATCAACCGTAAAATTGCTCGCCCTCAAAAGTTCGGATAGTAGGTAATCAAAATAAAAGACTATTTTCAGCTAGATCAGATTTTTTTCTTATAAGTTTAACCTCTTTTTTTTAAACAAAATGATCATTTTCAAATCACGCTGTAAAACAATTAAATTAAATTAAAAAAAAATTAATTAAAAAATGTTCAATACTGGGGTATTGTTCAAGACTGGTACAAGCAGGCTCAAATAGAGGGGGGGTAGGAGGGCCAAATGACCCGGGCCCCGTGTGTCTCAGGGGCCCCGGCGCCCTGAAAATTATTAATATTATACATTTTTACATATTTTTTTGATACTTATACTATTTTTAATATAGATTATTTAAAAAAAAATATACTACAAAACAGACACACCTTGTAGAAAAAGTACAGGTAGAAAGCAAAAAAAATAAAAATTTTCGTATAAACCACCCAGTTTTTAAAACTAAAATAATATCAGGAACTTGTAAGAATTTTATTAGTACGAAATTTGATTGGAATGTCCTTACGCTCGGGTGGTGGGGGGGGGGTATGGGCCCCCAAAACGTGGGTTGGCCCGAGCCCTGTTGAAGCTCTCTCAGGGCTTCATTAACATCGATTTTTTGTACGTACAAATAAATATTTTAGAATTATTTAAAAAAGATAAATTCATAGAAATAAAAAATCAATATTAAAAATTTCATTCTTATAAATACAATACACCTTCCACAAACTTTTAATATGAATATTTGAACAGAGATTATTCAGATTTTTTTTTATAAAAGTTTTACGCACAAAAAAAACACAATGGCGACGATTACACAAAAGAACGCATTCTGCCTCATCATCGAGAAATCCAATACAGAGCACGCATTATTTAAGAGTAGCAGTGGGATTAGAACCCACAGAAACCCGTGTCGATTTATATATTGTTAGTAAGTTGTTTCAGATTTGTGACTTTTTGCGGTGTTCGCTTTGATTTGCAGAGAAGATCAGCTGCTGTGTTGTTTAACAACTTTTGTATGCGTTTTGAATTTTAGGTCAGCTAAAGTTTCCTGAAGGGTTTTATGTTTCAGACCAAGTATTATTATTGTCATTTAACAAAAAATATTCTTATTGAATATGTTTAAATATTGTAAAGTACATAAGGTAATCAATACTATTTAAGATACATGTAAATTAATCTTTTTACTTTCTTATACTTACACATGTATGTATATGAAATATACATATTTACATATAGTATAAGCATAGGTGGGCATTAACTCGTTAATCTGTTAATCGTTAATTATCAAAGTTAAAAAAATGCTTAACGGATTAACTTTTAAGTTAACTCAAAAAAATGTTAACGCTCTTGTGAACTTCCGTTATCTTTAGTCCGTTACATTAGTTGTTTGATGACAAGTTGTAATTATTTGTTTTAATAACGCAATTTACGCGGGGGGGATTTGCAGAGAGTTGTCGAAATAGCAAAAAAAGGTCTTCAAACATTTTGGATGGTTAACTTTTAACGATTAATTTTAACTTTTGTTCAATTTTCGGAATTTTAACGCTTTAACGATAAACGAAGTTAATTTTTTATTAACGAGTTCACGATTAACGAAGTTAACTTTTCGATTAACTGTTCCCACCTATGAGTATAAGTAAGTATTGTAAAACCGATTTTTTTTTTCGAAATCCTGATTTTGATGGAATTATTCATTGTGACCTTCCCTGAATCCATGTTGACTATTTTCGCCATGGTATCTATGTGTCTGTCTGTCTGTCTGTAGATGCTGTAACTCAAATGCGACAAATCGTAGAAGAGTGAAATTTTATACTTAAGATTAATTTTTGTCTGGAAATAAAACGATATTTTTTGAAAACGATATTTTAACCGGAAATAGATGTTTACTGAAGTCAATTTTTGATTTTTTCGAATAATTTTTTAAACAGTGCATATTTATGGAAGTTACCGTGAACACAGACACACACAGCACAAGCACTGCCGCCATGCAGAAATAAACTTTTCTATATGTTTTGAAGTTAGTACAATCAGAATCTACTCTTATTTCGAACACGATTTTTCGACGGTATTACAATACTTCCATTTCTTCGAACATGGAAGTAAAAATTAAAATAGGTACACCTACACAACGAGAAAATTAACGATTTACAAACAATTATTGTACTTTTGCAAGAAAACAAGTAATGTCCATGTACACAGTTAAAAAATGTATTATTTTATAATCAACAATTGATAAAAATAAATATCTAAAACTCGATAAGAATGAACAGTTGCTGCAGATGGCTATGTGTAATTTTTAAAGCAGGTCGAGATAATCAGTCCCAGTTTACCACATATCGATTGTACTGTAGGATAAAAAACATTGCACAATGAAACAACTCTGTAGAATGTTAAATAACAATACATTTCAATTAAAAAAAGCAAAACTAACCAGAGTAAATGTCTGCAGTGTGCACACATAAAACTGACAATAATTTATAAATGTTGAATATAAAAAATACAAGTTAGACACACGTGAAAAAAAATTGTTTATTAATTTTTTTTAAACCTAGAAAAAATACGGGAGGGGGAGGTAATTTGTTTTGTAATAAATATTTTTTATCTGTCTTAATTATTAAATTAAATAATCTATACTGATATATTCGATGGAAGGAGGGGTCTAGCCCCTAACGTCCCCATGAATGCGCCACTGCTTACACCTTTTCAGAAATAAATCACGCTCACGAATTTAATTATATTATTCACGCAAAGCGGATTACGCACATTAAAAATTTCTTCTTCTCTTCTTTATTCGGCATTCTTTAAAAATTGATTTCAGTCTATTAATATCGCAATAAAAGTAGAACCAATTTTATGAAATATTTATTAGAATTATCAAAAATATTTTTTTTATCTTCGAAATAGAACTCACGTTCGACATAAATTCACTCACGAATAATCACGTATGATTGTTTTACCGTGACATACACAAACCCGAAAAATATTTCATAACAATCACAAAATTTTTATAGAAATATTACTATTTGACGTAATAATCTTGAAACGTTCTAAAATATTGTAATTCTTGCTAGGCCACGTGATTGTTACTAAAGTTACAACATCAATTAGTAATTTTTGCGTGCAGGATCGAAATCTATATTATTTGGTATATATAGTTTAATATGTAATAGATACCAATAAAAAATATAATATCAATAGAATGAATTTTACACAATTGTAGTATTTATTGTATTGTCTTTTAATTGAAATAAAATATGTAATTTATATAGCACTAAACAAATAATTCAATTTAAGGCTGTTGATGCCGATTTTTCCGAAACTAAATTCTACGAGATGTCGCCACCGTATAAAACAAAAATCATTTGCACAAGTCTAGCCCTGAGGGGAAAATATTACCATAGAAACAAATACAAATTCAAACTGTCAGATATAAGGAATGGGATATTCTCGAAATTAAACAGAGATGAAGCTACAAAAGATAGAAATAGTTCTTATGTTTTAAGGCTTACATTCAATATTTTCAAATGAAAATTGCAGAATTATTATAAAATTAGAAAGCTTAAACAAATACTTATGTCATGGTATATTTTTTCCGTTTTTTTCAAGAAGTTTTGTTATATATTGAGTTTTATCATATCAAGAAATATACACAAAATTTTCAGATTTTTTTTATTAATATATAAAAAAATAAAATTAAAAAATTATGTATGTCATGACATAGAAAAATTAATGTAGTTTATCACTGTATTTTTTCCTAAATGATTTATTAATACTAGTCAGAGCTGAACATAGAATACAAAACCGTAATTTCTCTATAGTAATTCTTATGGCAATTCTAATAGCATGTTCAGCCTTAAGAATAACACTATTCAACAAAAAAATACTTTTGTAATATAACAGAGATCTTAATAGAAAATTTAGGAAGCTTTTGGCATGCCGAAACCGAATTTGTTGCCCAATTGGTTTCATCACGTCAGGGTTTTGAGATATTCTAAGTTCTAACCTAAAAGTCACAAAAATGACTATATTGGCAATGTTAAAGAATTTATTATCAAGTAGGTAATTTTTTTCTAAAGTTTTCGGTCACGGTAACAAATAGTATTATCTTTCCTCTTTAAAATGAGTTTTAACTTTTTACTGTACGATTTTTTTTAGCCGAGATGTACTAGTTTGAAGATATTATATTTTTGTGAATAGAGTGTAGTATAGTAGATACAATGAACTTTACTACATATATCTTCAAAGTAGTATATTTCGGTAAAGAAAAATCGCATAGTAAAATGTAAAAAAATCATTTTAAAGAGAAAAGATAGTACTATTCGAAATCATGAAAGAAAACTTCAGAAAAAAATTACCTACTTATTGTTAGTAATAAATTCCCCAACATTTCCAAAATCGTCATTTTTGGGACTTTTAGGTTCGGATATCTAAAAAACCTGACGTGATGGAATCATTCGGGCAACGAATTCAGTTTCGGTATGACAAATACCTTCTAAATCACCTATTCAAATTTCTGTGAATTTTTTTTTTGTTGCATAATGTAATTAGTTGTATAAATCATAATAGTAAAAATTGCATATTATTAAAATTGACAGTACATGTTAAAACTGAAAGTATTTTTTGATACAAAATTGAAATTTTTAATCGACAACTATAATTTCTATAAAAAATCGATTCCATTTTTCTCCGTATAGTTATTTTCTGTAAATGATATAATGTCGATACACGTATTACGTACAGGCCACGTTCAAACGCTTGTATTCAAGAAAATAAACACTTCTGGAGTTGACTATGTGAGATAAATCAACGTTGTCTGTGTTTAGAAACCATGAAATTATTTCGATCTCTTTTATCTGTTTTATTTTCCGCCGATTCAACCAAACCTTCTGACGCCACTGAAGCATAAAAGGACCAAAACTGAATTTGAAAATATGTATACATAAAAGCGACCGTCATGGGTTCACTTGAAATTTTATTTAGTTATTATATTTTGTAAAAGAAACGAAGATATACGATGTTTTATCTAGACTCTATTTATATTTGTTTCTAAGGATTTAATTATTTTTTTATTTCACAGAGATCATTTTAATATACAGGGTGTTCCAGATCACCCGCCCACTATGTTTTACTCCCAAAATATTGAAGATAGAATTATAGGGTACAAAATTTATTGTATATAGGCTGATTCATTACTGTCGTGCCAAACTTAAACAGTAGATTAAGAAAAATATTTTAAGTAAATATTTGCGTATTTTGTGTCATATAACCTTAAATAAGTGCCCAACTTTATAAAAAAAATTAAAGAACAAAAAATACTAGATAAAAATCGATGGGCCCATTGGCCTCATACATCCCTGATTTAAATTATAATTGTTTAATACGAGAAATCGATAACACTTATTATTTCTAAACAGAATACCAAATTTCATAATTTTATCACAAAGGGTTCTCTAGATATTAAATAAAAACTCATTTTGAGTAAAATCTTTGGAGGGCTGTACCTCACTAACGAAAAATTTCCGGACACATATTTATTGGAAGTTTTTTGCTTAAAATATTTTTCTCAATCTACCGTTTAAGTTTGGCACGGCAGTGTTGAATCAGTTTGTATATCGACCCTAAAGAATTTCAGGAAAATATTTTCAACCCCCTAAAACCGCTCCTTGGGGGGTAGTTTAAGGGATACATGCCCGTTTCTCAGCAAAATCAAATGGAATGGTATATCAAAAAGTACATATTTGTAAAGATCATAAAAAATAAGAAACTTTCGTAAAATTTTCATACTTTCAATTATTTAAAAAATATGGCGAATTGTTCTCAAATTTTAGGGTTTTACTAAAAGTGCTCTAATTTTGTTAAATGTTAATTAAATTTTGTTATTTTTTTAAATTTAGAAAGTAGAAATAATGATCTTTGTAAATATGTATGATTTTTGAGATTTTAATAGTTTAAAGTGTCATACGCGACATACCAATAATTGAAAAGTTCAATTAAGGATAATTCAAATTTTTTTGAATACAATGGTATATCAATTAGTACCTTTTCTTTAAAAAGATATGTAAATAAACAACTTTTGTGTATGCATTTTAGAATAATTAAATTATACATCGAGAAGTGGGTAAAAAATAACTGATTATAATGAAAAATGACATATTAAGGCTGTTCATGCCGATTTTTCCGAAACTAAATTCCACGAGATGTCGCCACCGTAGAAAACAAAAATTATTTGCATTATTATTATTAGTCTAGCCCTGAGGGGAAATGACAAATACAAGTAATTCAGTGACAATTGACGATCGAATGAAAAATGGTATATTCTCGAAACTAAACAGAGATGAAACTACAAAGGATAGAAATGAAAATTGCAGAATTATTATAAAATTAGAAAGCTTAAACAAATATATATGTCGTGGTATATCTTTTTCCGTATTTTTTAAGAATTTTTGTTATATATTGAGTTTTATCATATAAAAAAAAATACAAAAAATTTTCAGATTTTTTTTTATTAATATATAAAAAATTAAATTGAAAAATTATGTATGTCATGATATAAAAAAATTAATCTAGTTTGTCACTGTATTCTTTCCTAAATGATTTATTAATACTGGTCAGAGCTGAACATTAAATAAAAAACTGTAATTTCTCTATAGTAATTCTTATGGCAATTCGAATAGCATGTTCAGCCTTAATAATGAAATATTTATTTCAAAATTATGAAAAGAAGGGTGCGGTAGGTTACATTTCTACACAACTTGTTATTTATGAATATTTCAGAACATACTTATGATGGATGTTAACGTTTAAACTTTACTCCTACGTTATTTTTATTTCTTTAACAGTTTTAAGATCATAAAAAATATATTTGGAAAGTTTAAGAAAGAAACGTCATAACTTTTGCTTTATCCCATGAATCAAGACCAGGATCCAGTAGCTTGGGCTAAACTTCTAGGACAGTCATTTAAAATAAAGAATCTTTGTTATAATTTCTCAGGTTCTCTTATTAAGTTACTGTGGAACTTTCTTAAATTGAATTATTACATTTACTTTTTTCTATGGTTTTAGTTGAAACTCTGTTTTTCTTTTTAACTGTAGAAATATATATCTTTGTAAAAAGAATCTGATATAAGGTATAGGTAAAAATGTTACTTTTGTTTGTATGAATTTCTTCCATTTCATTTATCATTTTCTTTTAACGTTCATTTTAAGTTAATGTACTTGAAATATTTAAAAAATTTACTGTAATATTTAATGTGGTTGACACCATAGAGAATTTACTGATAGATTTCGCTGAAGCTTTGAAAATAACAAGGCATCGTTTTCAAAATATCAAGGTCATTGGGAAAATAGTTAATGAGATTTTAAATAAACAAATTAACAAAATTCTTATAAGAACTGCATAATTTCGAGACATGAATTTGATGAAAATTTGAGCACATATTATTTATTCATTTACAAAGATATCTGTACATTTTCAGATTGATTAGGAACCGCATTTTTTAATTAAAAAATCTGTGAAAAAAAAATGTAATTTAGCATGCTCCAGAGAGAGACACACTTTGCCTTCACTCTATGATTTTCCACCTATAATGTCAACCTCTTTAACCTCTAAAGGGTTAGAGAACCAATATTTTGGCGCACCAGAAAATCTTCAGTTTTTGTTTTTAGATTAAAATACATCGAAAACGTATATTTGCACTTCCAAATAAATAAAAATCGTTCACGCAAGGCAAAGGGGTAGTTTTTATCCTATTATAGGGGTTGTTTTTGGGTTGACTGTATTTTTGACGTCAGATTTGGATTCAGCGTTTAAAAATACATTGAAAACGTATATTTGTATAATGAAAAAGGTTATGTACTATTTAAAATAATATTTTTTCGAATTTGAAATTTTTAACATGGGTTGTTCCCTTCCGGGCCGGAAAGCCAATATATTGGCTCACCCCGTGATCGACCTTTACCTATATGATCAATCAATGATATAAGATATCTTTTATACCAATTTTCTGAGGGCGAAATTGCGCCCTAAAATATCGGTCCTCTAAAAGTTAAATAATGTGCGTTATTTATTATAATACATATTTATTATAAATAAATTTATTATAAACACTGTTTTAATTTTTAATTATTTGTTTGATAAAAGTGATTTTTTTATATTTTCATTTTAATTACCGTAACGTAAATTCTTTATTGTACTTACCGTTTTATGAAATCTTAATTTTTAAAACCGTTTAATTATTTTAATAAGAAAGTGTAAGTATTTTAAGAGCTAAATTCATGATATTATAAAATTTTAAACGTTTTTTTGCATACATTATCTTGAATAATTATATCGTATTTTTAATTAAGAATCTTCTTTATGAGTAAACCACCCTTAACTTTGAAGGAAATGTAGGTGTATTAAAATTGTCAATATATAAATATGACAGCATTAAAAAATAAAATTAAAAAATGCAACTTAATTTTTTTTAATATTTTTAAAACTTCTGTTTGATAAAAAAAATCTAAAAAAGTGGTTATTTTTTTAATCAATTTTTGCACGGGTATTTTTTATCATATTGCATCATGGCTCATTTATAAACGAACCACAACGAGTTGTGGTATTTTTCATATTACCAAAACGCGTTTTTGTATATAATTTAACGACGTGGTGACAGAAGTTACATTCTTACATATCAGAAAAAATAATTTATTAACATTTCTGTCAACCACAGTTCTAAAACCTTTCCGTCTACCATATAGGTCTGGCGGGACCTTCATATATTTTGTATGAGAATGAAATAAAATAAATGGAAAAAATTAATAAAACTTTTTTATAGATTAATTTGAATATAAAATATATATTTTCTCTTATTTTAATACATTTTGAATTTTATTTAATTTTTTTTTGTATTTTTATTTATCTTCTAGATTTACACATTCGTGACATTTTAAATATTGCCGGCTATGTTGCAAACATACCGGGTCTGCGCAAGCATTGCACGTGAATCTTGTTTTTCTTTGAAAATAATCATTTATTCGGCAAATCTTGCAGGATTTCTTCTGTTTTACTGCTGTTTGGCTAGTGGTCGGTTGTGGAATTTTAAGTTGTAACGGTGCCCCATTTAAAGGTAATTAAAGGTATGAAGGTCTGGCCAGACCTATAAGGTAGACAAGAGGTATACAAATAGAAATATCATTTTTTTTCGCACTCCCACACACTCTATTATTATTTTTTTGCACTGAATCATAGAAAAGAAGTAGATTAAGGAATTCAAGGAATTTGATAAAGATACATAAAATATTTCTATCAAAAAAACTTATGGAAAGATCAAAAAGGTCTGGCCAGACCTAATGGTTGACAAAAGGGTTAATATGATCATAAAGGAGCTAGCAAGCACTCTCAAATGAGGTATCAAACTTATATAACAGTTCTCTTGGAGTTTCATGAAGACTTTGACAAGTTTTGCGCACTTGTTGTTTGTAAACATTAACGACGGTATTAAAACAATGATGATATTATGAACATTTGTTTGTACGCTCAGAGTCGCCGACTGTTGAAGTATCACTGCAAATCCATAGATACTATCACAAAATTAATACCTCATTTGTGAGTGCTTGCTAGCTACACTCGTCCCTATAAAGCGACGGCATCGGTAATTCAAAATATCCTAACAACGACATCTAGAGGGGCACCCACCACCGACTTTAACGTTAATTGGTGAATTTAAATTTCGCGCAGAAATATAGCAGTCACGGTAGTATTGTGGTAGGGATAGGGGAAGATCGTTACATGGAGCGGTTTGTCATTCGTTTCTCGGAGCGTACGTTAATAGGATGGTCGTCGTTTAGAGATTTGTGTGTAACAAATTTTGCTAGCCCCTTCATGATACCGGACAAAAGAGAAACATAAAATAAATTTACATAATAGGGAATTTATTTTTTTACGGTTGTACGTCATTTGTTTTAAATATAATTGCAACTAAAATGACTGGAATCGATTATTTTACCTTAAAATTGAATAGAGACCCGGCTGCTTATTACGAAGGGGAACAAATTGATGGAACTGTAATCGTTCGTTTCGATTCACCCACAAAAATTTTAGGTGATTATTTAAACTTAAAATATTCATTCATTACTATCGCTACAATTTTTTTGACATTTCATAATAATTTTGCATTTTTATAAAAAGGGATTAAGATTAAATTCCGTGGTGAAGCTATTGCATACACTACAAGTGAATCATTATGCAGTAAAAAAAAAGGATACGAAAAAGAAATATATGAACTGTCAAGTTATTATATTTTTGGAAACGGAAAAGGTACATTTTGATCCAAAAATCAATTTATCTCTTTTATTATAAAAATTTGCTAACTTACAAGCACTTTCTTTCAAATGAAGTATCAAACTTATATGACAGTTCTCTTCGAACTTTTGACAGATAGATATCGTATATGTCCATACGTAAAAAACAAGGTATGTAAAACATAATTAGTTTTAAGTAAATTTACTTACCTTGAGTAAAAACAGTAAAAACCATAGACATAGAGCATGGACCGCGCATTCGGTATTAACATTTCTTCAAAATAGTGAGAGAGATGCGATGGCGTTTAGGATATATCTATTTTCCATCTCTTTCCTTTGAAACGACCCCGTTTTCGGTTTAGGGGTTCCCAAACTTTTTCCAACATTGACCCCTTTTAAAATAAAGATTTTCTTTCTAGACTACTTTATATTTTTAGATAATTTATGATTTTCCTTTTTATTTTCTTATCTTAAAGTCGATATTTCTATGAAAAATGGATATTTAGGAAATGAAAATTAGGTACCTACTATAAAATTTTGAATTTTAGATTTCATTAAAAGTATGTTTATTTTATAGAAAATGATGTGAAAAGTTGAAATTTTCAAACCGCAGGTCTGTATCTTATACCGTTCTCGAGATATGGCGTTTCAAAGTTTTCGATTTTTGAAAATTTTGGAGAAAACTGGCCGTAACTTTTGAACGTGTGGTCGGATTTGATTTTTGTTGACAGATTTGAAATAAGCGTGTCAAAATCTATACAATGACATGTATCACATATCAAAATTCGACAAAAAAAATTTCGCGAAAAATCGAAAAAATTCAAAGGGGTATACCTTAAAAAAATGTCGATTTTTGACCAAAAATTTTTTTCTCGAATTTTAAAGTATTATACATGTCATCAGATAGATTTTGATCCGCTGATTTCAAATCCGTCAACAAAAATCAAATCCGACCACACGTTCAAAAGTTACGGCTATTTTTCTCCAAAATTTTCAAAAATCGAAAACTTTGAAAGGCCATATCTCGAGAACGGTTTGAGATACAGAACTGCGGTTTGAAAATTTCAACTTTTCACGTCATTTTCTATAAAATATACTTAATTTAAACGAAATCTAAAATTCAAAATTTTATAGTAATTTGCATGCACCAAATTCCAATTTGTCATAGAAATATCAACTGCAAAATAAGAAAATAAAAAGGAAAAATCATAAATTACTATATAAATCGATGTCTATGGTAAAAACCAACTTATCATACATGCAACTATCTGTCAAAAACTCCAAGAGAACTGTCATATAAGTTTAATATCCCATTTTAAACTGTAATAAATAACATATTTTAGACGAAATTAAAATACCTGCTGGAGAAAATAAATATACGTTTAGTTACACATTACCAAAAAATTGTGACCATCCAGCTACGTTAAATGATGCTAGTAATATTAATATATGTTACGAAGTTCGAGCAAAATTAATACGAAGTTATGAATTGGATACAATATATTCTTTATTATTTCAATATGTGACTGTGGTCGATCTTAGTTCAAAATCGGCATACCAGGTTTTTATTTCTTTCATATTCTTGAGTTACATTATCAGTTAAGATACCTATATCAAAATAACTGATAAAATAAAATACCTCTTCATTTCGTTTGTATTTTAGTTCGATATAATAGATACTGTATTTTATACTTAACCCTTACTTACAATGCCAATTCGTACTTTTGAAATTTATTTTCAATATTAAAAATTCAGAGCTGAAAAAGTTAATTTAAAAAAGTCATGTCCTACCTATGCTAATTCGAGCTTCTGAAATTAATTTTCAATATTAAAAATTCAGGACTGAAAGGGTTAATTTAAAAAAGCATGTCCTACCTATGCCAATTCGTACATCTGAAATTTATTTTCAGTATTAAAAATTCAGGGCTGAAAGGGTTAATTTAAAAAATCATGTCCTACCTATGCCAATTCGTACATCTGAAATTTATTTTTAGTATTAAAAATTCAGGGCTGAAAGGGTTAATTTAAAAAATCTTGTCCTACCTATGCAAATTCGTATTTCTGAAAATTTTCAATATTAAAAATTCGGGGCTGAAAGGGTTAATTTAAAAAAAATCATACCCTACCTATGCTAATTCGTACATCTGAAATTTATTTTCAATATTAAAAATTCAGGGCTGAAAGGGTTAGTTTGAAAAATCATTTAAAAAATAAGGATCGATAAATCAGCTTTTATTTATAATTTTAAATTATATTTTATCCGTAGAAATCTATAGAAAAACGAATGACATTCGGCAGAGCTGATGAAAATAAGCTAAATTTAACTGTTTCACTAGAAAAAAAGGGTTTCAGTCCAGGTGAAAAAATCAAAGTTTCATTGAAGTGCATCAATAGATTAAAAGTAGATTTTAATGTTAATGTAAAACTTTCAGGGGTAAGCAAATATAATATGTATAATATCAAAACTTATGTCCGGTATCATAAAGGATCAAGCAAATTTGCCAGCTAGCAAATGAGATATCACAGTCCTCTTGGAGTTTCATGAAGACTTTGGCAAGTTTCACGCACGTGTTGTATGTAAACATCAATAACGGTATTAAAACAGTGGTGATATTATAAAAATTATTTTGTACGGTCAGAGTCGCCAACTGCGTTACAATACGTTGAAGTATCACTGCTCCATAGAAAATCCATAGATACTATCACAAAATGAATACCTCATTTGAAAGTGCCTGTTAGCTAGCCTCTTAATGATACTGGACATTATGGTAGATAATATTGACTTAACAATATTTGTTATATTAAAGTATATTGATGATAATTTATAAAGTAATGTAATATTTCAGAGAGTTTATTATGATAAAGATGCAGTAGAACGCAAATTTTTAAAAGTATCACAAATAAGTCAATCTTTTAACTCACAAAACGTACAAGTGGTTGAATTGAAAGTACCGGAAGATGCTTATATTTTAAATTTCAATGGAACTACTTTTGTTGATGTGGACTATGCACTAGTGGTAAAAAACTAAGTCATTAAATAGTAGTTATTATGTTAAATCTTTCTTAAGTGCACTTATTGCAAGACTAAACCATTTGTGGTATAGAAAGGTACCTTATTAACTTGGTCTGTAACTTCTTAAAATTGTAAACAAATCTTACAACTCGCTTCTAATGTCGAATCGATTTGAAACTTATGCAATTCTAGTGATGTAAATGGGGGGGGGCATGATCTACACCCAAAGGGGCGCCGAAAACCCCGAATATAAGAAATAAATGTATTATCGTTAAGTAAGTTTAACTGTTCAAATATGCACTTGCTGAAACTATATAAATAAAACAATTTTTTTAAATCAGTCTGGGTTCCAAAAAAATAGGGGGCTGTAGGTTATCGATTTAAGTTTCAAGAGATCCACGACATCAAAAAGTTGTAGATGTTCGTAAGGAATCTTTAATGGCTGACAATAAGCCCAAACGTGTTTTTTTTTTTAGAATTTAGATTTTATTTAGTAGTTTGACTTCATAATTTAACAGATTCTAGTTTTTATTTATTGTAGAATGCTATATGAAACGTATTTTGTTTTTAGGTGAAATCAGATATACCAAGCCCTTATAAGAATTCTTCAGTAATTATACCAATAGCGCTAGGAGTCGAATCTTTAGAAAAATTGATCAAATCTGAATCAGTAACAAAATTTTTGAGGAGACGTCAATTTGATGGATGGTTTTTACTTGCACGAAAAAAAGAATAATAATTATTTTCATATTCACTTATATTTTAAATTTTAACAGTAACAGTTTTTTTATTTTATGTACATGAAATAATAATTTATTTTTCTTTGATAATGTAAAACAACATTTTAAAAAATAAAAATAAATTGATTATAGTTTCTACTGTAATATTGACTGATTAACGGCGTCTGTTTTACTGTCGATGTAATACGTCATCGACAAGAAATTTATATAAAATGGCGACTGTCAAAAAATCCGGAGTATTAATGGATCTTAATTCAACTCATTATAAATTTAATTATATATACAGTGAAACCTGGTTAACTGGAATCTCTAAGGATCAGTTATTTTATCCCACTTAAAGAGTTGTTCCATTTACTCAGTTGTAGAGATGCGCATCGGTCATTCCATAAATAACTACACACCCTTTTTGAAATTGTCACCGATTTTTTTTATTTTTACATATGTTTTAGTACTAGCTTAGAGAAAATTTTAAACGGTACTTAAAGTTCGAAAAACTTTCTCCCCCCAAAAATATCGACTTTTGAAAATTAGACGTACTTTTTTTTGTAAACGAAATATCTCAAAAACTATCAAAGATAGGTTAAAACTACAAGATATCAATTTTATGTAAAAATGTATGAAATTTATTAAAAAAAATATTTCGCTGCACAAAATTATTATTTAAATAATTTTTTTTTATTTATAAAATTTTAATTGAAAATTTGGGGGACATGTCAACTCTGAATTTTAAAAATAAAAATATATGTTATAGCTTATTCATTCCTGAGTACACTCCACTTTGAAAATTTATGAACATATGAAAACTTTTCGAAATATTAATTTTTTAGGTGACGGCGCGCGAGTATCACCGCGCTGCGCTCGCGTTGACTTAGGCGCAACACCACACGACTGTGTCAGAGTGCTCTGCATTTACTGCAAATAACTATATTATTGGTTATTTTATAAACATTTTCTAATATTTAACTGATTTCAGTATATTTATGGATATAATTTAAATAATCATATAAAGAAAATTTCACTTATGTCGGATGGAAACAAAAAATTAATTTTGTGAAATATATTTCATTTTAAATATAAATTATCTTCAAAAATATAGTTTTTAAACTTTTTTATAAATCTTTACATCAGGTAAGTTATTATTAACTTAACTTCCCGTTAAGCGATATACCCACTTTGAATACCTTAATACAGTAAGATTTATTGTTTTCTCAGGTTAATAATCACTTAACTTATATAAGCATTAATAAAAAATGTTTTTAAAATAATCGATGATAGCTACTTATTACAGTAAATGCTAAACCTCTAGCACAGTCCACTATGCTTAATAAGCCAACGCGAGCGCAGCGCGCTGATACGCGCGCGCCCTCATCTAAAAAAAATTAATATTTCAAAAAGTTTTCATATGTTCATAAATTTTCAAAGTGGAGTGTACTCAAGAATGATTAAGCTATAACATATATTTTTATTTTTAAAATTCAGAGTTAACATGTCTCCCAAATATCCAAAATAGAATAAATATTTACTTAACTAATAAATTTCATAATTCAATAATAACTTACTTGATGTAAAGATTTATAAAAAAGTTTAAAAACTATATTTTTGAAGATAATTTATATTTAAAATGAAATATATTTCACTAAATTAATTTTTTGTTTCCATCCGACATAAGTGAAATTTTCATTATATGATTATTTAAATTATATCCATAAATATACTGAAATCAGTTAAATATTAGAAAATGTTTATAAAATAACCAATAATATAGTTATTTGCAGTAAATGCAGAGCACTCTGACACAGTCGTGTGGTGTTGCGCCTAAGTCAACGCGAGCGCAGCGCGGTGATACTCGCGCGCCGTCACCTAAAAAATTAATATTTCGAAAAGTTTTCATATGTTCATAAATTTTCAAAGTGGAGTGTACTCAGGAATGAATAAGCTATAACATATATTTTTATTTTTAAAATTCAGAGTTGACATGTCCCCCAAATTTTCAATTAAAATTTTATAAATAAAAAAAAATTATTTAAATAATAATTTTGTGCAGCGAAATATTTTTTTTAATAAATTTCATACATTTTTACATAAAATTGATATCTTGTAGTTTTAACCTAGCTTTGATAGTTTTTGAGATATTTCGTTTACAAAAAAAAGTACGTCTAATTTTCAAAAGTCGATATTTTTGGGGGGAGAAAGTTTTTCGAACTTTAAGTACCGTTTAAAATTTTCTCTAAGCTAGTACTAAAACATATGTAAAAATAAAAAAAATCAGTGACAGTTTCAAAAAGGGTGTGTAGTTATTTATGGAATGACCGGCATATAGAAGTGACGGTACCTCAGTATGAATTCTAGTTATAGAAGTTTCCCACTTAATCAAGTTTCACTGTATTATTATGATTCTTTATATCTCTTTTAACCCATTACTTCCTTATTTATAGGACATCATATTTTCTTTTCTTTTTTGTCTGATATAATGACATTGTTAATTGGAGTTTATTATTATCTATTAATAATATGTTTTTTAAGTCTCTCTACTTACAATAATTTTTAAAACGAACTCTAGAATTCATTCAATGACAAATTATAACGTTTTTAATGTAACCAGGTGATTATTCCAGCTAGCCGACATTTAAAGTTATTTTCACATAATAAAACGTTTTTTAAATTAACGAAACTATATGTAATATTACTTATGATAGTGTAAATAAAGCATAACAATATCAATAATTTAAAAATAAATTCAGGTACAGACTATCGTCGTTAAAAAAAATACTGTCCTATAAATATGGCATTGGGTTCTCATGATAATAATCTAGTCTTTGACTGATAATCACAGGTCAACAAAAAAAATATTTTTTTTTGGGTTTCTGTTCTCTTGTTTAAATTCTGATTCTAGACATTGAAAAACACTTAAATATTCATATTTAGTTCATAAAGTTTGCTTTGGTCTGATTTACAACGATAAGTATGATTTAATTCATTTCATAAACAAAAGATGGCAGCACTTTGATTAACCCGAAAGTAAACTGTATTATTATTCGTAAGAGGCACAGTAGTGAATGTTAACTTGTTTATTACAGCTGTAACAACTATATTTGTGTATTACTCAGTTGGAAAATGGCATCAAAACAGTGTAAAAATGATGTTGATACGAGCATAAAAGAAATACGAAAAATATTCACTTTTAGACATTAATTTCTTGTTATTTTACATCTATATATTATTGTTTATCACAAATCTTGAATAAAAAAGACTCTTCTATCTAAACAAATATTTTCTAATTATAATTTAGAGTAGAAGTGTAGAAAAAACATAAAAATCAATCATTTTCGCCGAAAAATTGAAAAATTGTTCTAGTTTCTACAAAAGCAAACTTTAATCGGAAAAAAAATTTTTTTCCTTATTTTTGTCGTAGGAGAAACCAAAATTTAACATGTAGAAGTTAGACCCAAAAATCGTGTTGACCGGTGAATTATTATGTCTTGTATTGAATTTATCTTTTTGGTAATATTTTTACAAAAAATTGAGAACTAGATAAAAAAATTCGAAGAAATAAAAAGTGGGGAAGTAATGGTTTAAAATACATATGATTTTCTAATTTGGACTGTAACCATAAAGACACTCTCGACAAGATAAATATTGTTCTTCATCATGATTTGTGCTTACTCAATAAGAGAAAACACACAATGAGGGTTTTCGTTGTTTCTATACAACATACGGGAACTTCATTTGAGACTTTCCGTAGTTAGGAACATAATTTATATAGAAAACCGCCGGCATCTTTGCGAACAATGGCTAACAATTTAGTTTCCCGACCGGTGTTTCCCCGCTCACTTAATTTTGTCTCATTTAGGCAGTTTCTACCTGCCGCTACTGCTGTAACAGTTTCTCGCCAAGCATAAGGGATGTGTAAAATAAAATGCATTCTTTATTGTCACTTAAAATTTCATCAAAAAAATGATGTGTTTGATAAACGACTAGTAGTGACATCTAGCGAGCAAATGCAAAACTTATAACTTTAAAAAACCGACTATCATAACAGAAATCTGTATTATCTACACGGGTAAACCTAATTTCATCCTGTTATTTTCATTGCATGGCTGATACATTAGTAAAACTTTACCCTGAATGCGCTTTAAGAAGTACATTACCGTGCAAAAATCTTTGGACACTCATTTTTTTGTGTACTGTAAATAAACTGCAAAAATGGTTGATACAAAATCTTAAATGTTGATAAGAGTACCTACTTAATTACAACTTTTGTAATAATCCTAGCATATCGAAAATACAGCATTTACAATTTTCCATGTTAAGGAAAATTTTTGAATTATATGCACGAAAGGTCAGGTTTACTCAAGTTGAAAATATTGACGCACAGTGTCTTTCAAGCTAACGAGAAATTGTTTTTTTTTTTACTATTTTGACTGCAAGTAAACTTATTCTTTTCGCTATTTTGGGGATTTTTATTAACTGAAATCTGTATATTTACATTCAAAATTACAAGTGTCCAAAGACTTTTACACGGTAGTGTATAACTTCCAAAAAATAAAAACAATAAGAGATAAGTTCTATCATCGTTTTTTGCTTATTTTCGTAAAGATACAAATTCGTTAGTAAATGAAATCAATTTTATCTAAAAATCCAAGAAGCATAACGTCAAATCATTACGTCAGTTGCAGGCAGTTGTTTTTTAATCATATCAACTTTGTAGTAAAATAGAACTAAATAAAACTATATTAAAATGGTTGACACTTTCACCAATATTGAAATAAAACTTGATAGAGAATCAGCCACGTATTATGGTGGTGAAAAAATCACAGGAAAAATCAAAGTTTGTAATAAAAAACCATTAACTTGTAAAGGTAAATTATATATTTATGTCAATCTATATTATACTAGTCTCTACTATATATTATGTTCATTTAATTCAATCATTAAATAATTTAATAATTTACCATAGTCTGTCTTAAGTTCATGGAAATATATATTTTAAATTATTTATTAAATCTTCTAGGTCCTAGACCTCTAATCAGTTATATAACTGTTATGGGGTGTTTACACCAAAAAATCAAAACAGAAACATCGTGTCTTTAAAATACTTCGTATTTAAAAATGTAATAGGGTTTATTGCTTTTTTCTCATAAAAACACCGTGTTTCTATTTTGTTTTCTCGGTGTAAATACCGCATTACACCTACGTAACTAACATGACTTAAGAAACTTAACTAAAACCGTACGGAGAAAAATTGAGGCAATTTTTTAAGAATAATTACAGTTACCGATTAAAAATTTCAATTTTGTATCAAAAAATATTATATTTTAACATGTACTGTCAATTGAGTAACTTCTACAATCTCCATTGTAATTTTTACTATATTCGTAAATATTATTTACATGTTAAATTATTTGTTAAATGCTACTAACGCCCGGTATTATCAACCAATTTAAAGCTCCTTTAGCGCTAAATGCTCCTTTAAAGTAAAGGTGTATTACAAACGTGATTTAAGGGGTTAGGTGTAGTCAGAGACATGAAAAAATGACAATTTTAAATAATTTTTTTTTGCCAGTAAATTATTTTATTTTATAAAAGTAAAAACATAGCATCATTAAATAAGGTTTCGACTTGACTTGACAGAAATTTTAGAAAAAAAAAAAATTTTTAAAAGTAATGGCTGTTTGTGTTCACTTATCCTTGGAGATTCATCCAAATTCAATCGGACAAAAAAATTAGTTTTATTAATAGATAATCTAGTGCCTGATCGAAGCTTTTTTTCTTTCTTAAATTAACAAAATGGCAGCCTCAGGAAATTTTTTTAAAGATTTTCGGGAAAAAAACCAACAGTTAATTGTTTATAACAAATCGAAATTTAAAGAAAAACAAAAATCCTTCGATCAGGCACTAGTTTTTCATGTTTTCAAAAAGCTCTATAAATTTCATTAAAATCTACCGAGCGGTTTTCGAGCTACAGTGGTCACCAGTTCAAAAAAACATAGTTTTGAGAAAAACGCATTTAAAGTTTTACACTCAATTTACGTAAAGTAATATATGTATTATTTAATTACTTACACCGAGTCAACTATTCCTGGGCCATAAAATAGTTCTTCAGCCGTTGTAGCAGCTTCCAAAAATGCAAAAAACAAAAATCGATTTCTTGAAAATTCTGACTACACCTAACCCCTTAAATCAATATTTAAGCTCTCAATAAAAAATTTACATAATATACGTTATAAAGAAATACTGCAGAAAATTTAAAATCTATTTAATTAAATGTATTATGCTTGGATCTATTGATAATATGACAGTTAGTTAAAGGAGCATTTAGTTAAAGTTGATAATACTGGGCATAAGTATATTATATATATTTTTTATTGGTATAACAAATTAAACTATAACAATAATATAGATTTTGATCCTGCACTCAAAAATGATTCTTATTGTAACTTTAATAACACATGGCCTAACAAGAATTACAATATTTTGGACCGTTTTAAGATTACTTCATCAAATAATAATATTTCTTTAAAAATTAAGTGATCCTTATGAAATATTTTTCACCGTGCAGTATTTCTAGACTCACCTAGTTAATTAAGCAGTATGTATTTTTATTTTTTTATAAAAATAGAAATAAATTTTAGGTATTTCGATTGAAGTGCATGGCAGATACGAAATATTTGCATATGATCAACAAGCCGAAGCTCAAATGACACTTAATAGCGGACGTAATAGCACCTTCAGGTTTTATTCTTACAGTGAGGAAGAACGCGAACGAAATATTGACCGCCATTACAATTATTATGAACATGCTTATACGTTTGATATGCCTGTAGTGTATGTTATTGGAAATGGCAAAAGTAAGATTTGTTTAATTTGGTCAGAATAAATAACATAAAGAACGAGCTAGCAAATTGTAGAGAAAAATGAACGTGTGGTCGGATTTTATTTTTATCGACGGATTTGGAATCTGCGTGTCAGAATCTATATAATAATATGTATAATACTTGATAATTAAAAAAAATGCTGAAAATCGAAAAGGACCCCGCAGAATCCTTATGGGAAAGGGGTTTCGGTCAAACTCTTTGAAACTTTGGATTATGATAGTCTTTGATGAGTAGATCAAAAGTGTCAATGGGTACTAAGTCCTAAAAACTCAAACTTTTAAGATATAGCCCTCTGAAGTTGGGGATCATGATTGTCTTTAATTTGCAATAAAAAAATTTGTAGAACCTTAATTTTCGCACAACTTTTTGTATGTGTTCCCAAAGACATCTATAATCGATTGCCACCACAAAAAAGTCGACTTTTCAATTCATTGAGAAATGACAACACTTAAATCTTATTGTTACGTTTTTTTAATTATAAACAAAACCAATTGTTTTATAATAAAAAAATGGTTTATAATAAAAAAAAAAACGTAATAATAAGATTTAAGTACTGTCATTGGCTAAAGAATTTAAAAGTTTACTTTTTTATGGTGACAATCGATTATATAAGTCCTTGGGAACACATACAAATAGTTGTGCGAAAATTAAGGTTCTACAAATTCTTTTATTGCAAATTAAAGGTGAGCATGATCCCTCAATTTAGAGGGCTATATCTTAAAAGTTTGAGTTTTTAGGACTTAGTGCCCATTGACACTTTTAATCTACCAGTCAAGGACTATCAGAATCAAAAGTTTCAAAGAGTTTGACCGAAACCCCTTTCCCATAAGGATTCTGCGTGTCCTTTTCCAAGGAGTATACCTTAAAAAAATTTTATCGAGTTTTGAAGTGTTATGCATGTCATCATATATATTTTGACACGATGATTTCAAATCCGTCGTTAAAAATCAAATCCGACCACACGTTCAAAAGTTACAGCCATTTTTCTCCAAAATTTAAAAAAAACTATAACTTTGAGAGGTTATATCTCATGAACGTTATTAGATACAGATTTGTGGTTTGAAAATTTCAATTTTCATTTGCCAGTACTTGCTAGCCCCTTTATGATACCGGATTTTAGTTATTTGATTATATATTATATATTTTGTTTTTAATTTTTAGATAAAATTGAAATACCTGCTGGTAGTATTTATAACTTTACTTATCGTTTACCAAAAAATTTCCCACCTTCGATAACAGAACAACAAAAAGAAAAATTAATATACAACATAACAGCTAGACTAGAACAAAAAATTAGTTACTTTAGTAGGACCTCTCAGCAAATTCAGTACATATCATTGATTGATTTAAGTAAAATTCCTAATCTTCAGGTTCAGTTTTTTTTTCTTTTATTTAAAATGTAATATTAGTATTTTAGACATAAAAAAACTTTTGAAAAACATATAAAACCAATTTCAAAAAAAGCATTTAATTTTTTTCTGATATAATTATGTATGTATTTTTTATGGAAACAAAGTTTTGCATATAATATGTTTTATTCAGATTCCTGTTAAAGACGACATGTCGAAAAGCTACTCAAGATGTTGTTCAAACAAAGGTAGCCTATCTCTTAGTGCTTCGATTGATAAAAAAGGATATAGTCCAGGTGAAAAAATCAAAGTATCTATATTATGTGAGAACGAAACAGAATTCACAATCAGATTAGTACTAGAACTCTTTGGGGTGTGTATGTTTTATATATTATTTAAAGTTCTTTTTTATCTACTAATAAATAAAAAGGATTATAGTGATAGCAGAAGTACTGCAAATATACTTAAATATCATAGGTGGGCATTAACTCGTTAATACGTTAATCGTTAATTAACGAAGTTAATAAAATGATTAACGGATTAACTTTTAAGTTAACTCAAAAAAATGTTAACGCTTTTGTTAACTTCCGTTAACTTTAGTCCGTACATCAGTTGTTTGATGACACGTACATAAGAAAGAGTTGTCGAAAGAGCAAAAAAAAGGTCTTCAAACATTATTTTGGATGGTTAACTTTTAACGGTTAACGGTTAACTTTCGTTAAAATTTCAAAATTTCTGTTAACTTTAACTTCCGTTAAATTCTGGGAATTTTAACGCTTTAACGATTAACGAAGTTAACTTTTTTATTAACGAATTAACGATAACTTTTCGATTAACTGTACCCGCCTATGTTAAATATACAGTGTTATTTTAGTACTGCAAAAAAAACTATGGAACATACAAGTCTCTTCACAATAATGAATATAAGAAACTTATTGTTAGAGTTCAAAGGTTAATTAAACCAGTGGAGCCATCGGTATTGTTTAAACAACATGAAATTATCGTTCCTGAAAATGTGTGTTTAAATAACTTTAGTTTAATGAAAGGAATTGTAGAACTCATATATGTTGTGCAGGTATGTCCCATTGTATATTTATTTATTTTAATGTGAAACCTTTTTTTATACATGAAGTTTCAGAATTTGAAAAATATTTTATTTAGATTGATTTCTTATACATACGTAATAATGACAGTGAACAGTGCACGTAATTCTTATTTTATTAAAACATATTTCATACAAACTAATCAAAAATATAATAAAATGAATTGGACATAAATTATAAATAACAAAATTCTCTTTAACGTGTTTCAAATAAATTTTTTTGAACGTAATTACTAAACCGGAAACGGATGTAAATTTTTTATTTAACTTTGTCTTATTTTAGGTACATGCTATAATGCCAAGATGTTATAGCAATGCAGTTGTAACCTTACCGATTATACTTGGAGTAAATTCACTGAAAGAAATAATAAGAGACGAACCTCTCACTAGTTATTTAGATCATTTCCCATATACGTTCGAAAAAAACAATTTCTCTTTTGAGTAGAAAATAATTAGTATGTATATTGAATGTACTCATAAATTACACTAATTTAAACTATAATAAAAATAACATTAAAGTATCATCGCATTTTTAACAGCTAGAACTTACCTGTAAAAATAGTAAGGCCCGGTTTCTCAATATGAGTTTAAACCACAAGTTTAAACAATACATTTGTTACTCAATGTTCAGTTAAAAATTATAATTAATCTCAAGTTTAACTTTTTACTGACAGATGAACTGTCAGTTAATAATTAAAATTGCTGACAAAAATTGTAAATTAAAAATAAATAATGTATGTATTTGATGCTATTTCGTAATATTATCTGTAATAAATTTGAGTGGCATAGATGTATAACATAATAGTGTGTATTTTAACTATTTAACACTATCTAATTTCATGCTTCGATGTTTTCAAAATTTCAAAATAGCATCAATGTGTAACCAAAATTTATTTTTCTAGCCCAAATATTGACATCCAATGTCTTTTACATTCTATAGTTAGCACTATATTCTTTTATGAATTCTAGTAATGTATCATGTTCTTTTTTACTAAAATTAACTCGTTTTTATCACATTTATGCCCGGTATTATCAACCAATTTAAAGCTCCTTTAGCACTAAATGCTCCTTTAAAGTAAATTTACTGTATTACAAATGTGATTTAAATCAATATTTAAGCTTTCAATGAAAAATGGACATAATATATGTTGTAAAGAAATACAGCAGATAGTTTACAATATATTTAATTAAATGTATTATGTTTGGATCTGTTGATAATATGACAGTTAGTTAAAGGAGCATTTAGTTAAAGTTGATAATACTGGGCGTTAATATAATAATTTGAGATTAATTTTTAGTTTGGCATAAAAAAGCGTACCATGTTAAAGCTAAGAAGGTCGTTCATATCTACTTTTACCTAATCTGTGTAAAATGCAGTGCAAAACTTGATAGATTTTAGAAACTAAATTAATAATGTTTTGATTTATTCATAGTGTAATGAACTGAAGACAACACTTGAGTAGTCTATAAAATAAACATAATTCATAAAGCTCTTGTTGTTTGGTAAACCGCTTGCTGTGCTTGTGGCCCAGTTTGTCTGATATTGAGTTAGAGTCTGTCGTCGTTGGTTGTCAGTTCGACAGGTGGCGCTGGTAGCGACACTGTAACAATTTGTGGTACTGTGAGTACAGGGCTGTACAATTTAATTTCAATAAATATACATTAAAAAAAAAACTAACTGAAATAAAAAATATCAATAAGTAAGATTTGTGGTAGTAAGCAATGTTTTTGAAAATATTGATGAGGACATAATCGTAGAGAATATAACAAATATAATAGATCTCAAGTAATAAAATAAAAACTTTTGAAGACAAAACATTTTGACAACGGCATAATATCGTCACATATCTTAAAAAATACATGCATTGTCTGCATGGTAAGCTAAAAAATACATTTTCAATATTTTTTTTTCAGACCTTGTATAAGATATTACAATGTTTTCTTTTTTAAACTTTTATTTGAAGCTTATAAAATACAAAAATACTTGATTTTTTAAAATTTCATTTTTTAATAACTATCCAGGAGCGCCAAAGTGGAGGCTTCAAAAAAATGGTGTCCCACGGCGGACAGTTAATCTCAGGGTTGGTGAATCTGAGCCAAAAAAAAAACGATATCCCTTACGTGACAATTTAGCACAATTAGCCAAAAAAAAATGACGGATATTTGAAAAAAAGGTTGAAAAACACCCAAGTTTTTTACTATTCTCTGCTAAAAAACATGTTATAATTAATTTGTTTTGACAATCCCCTCTCTAATTTCTTAACTATTGATGCAAAAAATATGTAGGTATGTAAAAATTCCAGAATGTACTATTTTATTAGTGTTTTAGGAATAATGGGTGCCATTAAGTTTTGGTAACAATTTCTAAGTTAAAAATAGTTTATGGTGTCTCAAAACGTGGATCTCTTTTAAAAATCGATATCCAAATCCATAGGTTTATTTCGCTATTCAAAAGAGCATAAAAATCATTAAAATTTTGTATTGTACATTTTTTTTAATTTTCATTAGTTTCGGAGTTATTTGAAAAAATATAATTATTTTGCACATTTTCATAAGGGTGTTTCACTACCTTAAACCGTTTTACCGCAGCTAAGATAATTTTTTTCTTACTTATCTTGACCTCCTCTAAAATAGTTTATGGTGTCTCTTAAATTATTCATTGCAGTTACAGATTTACTGTAATTTCGCAGCGACTTAAGGATGTATGGTACGTACAGTCTAAGCCAAAAACAATGGAAATCTAGATGAAATGAACGATCAAAATCAAATTATGAATTATTCACTTTAAATGCTTTATAAAGAGTCAAATTCGTTTATAAACTATATAAAAATTATTAGTATTTATGTTTAAAACCTTATTTCCCATTATTAACTGTTATTTTAGACAAAAAATGAATATTTTTGTTGATAATATAAAAAAATTTTATTCTGAATGTCATTTAATTCATCTGTGAAAAATAAAAAAAAACCAAGTATTTTCATATTATAAATGACTTCAGAAATTAAAATATTATTAAATAACACAATTTAAAACATACGAAGAACATATAAATGCTATGTAAATTATAATAATAGTAGTAATATGCTTACATATATGAAAAAATATGTAATAAAACAAATCATTACATTTGACAACACCGCATTCGTATTACTAACTTGATTTACATACAACAATCATATTTGTGATCATATTCGTCAACACATAAATTCTCTAATTCAGTAATTCTCTGTTCAGTACATATACTCAAATATTGTCAATATAGTGTTCAGCAAGTTTGTGAAGAGAAAAGTAAGAAAAATGTTTCGTTGGAACGGAAAAATTGTAAAAGAAACGGTATATAATCATCGACAAGCGATATGACAGTTCTCTTAAAGTTTTAGATAGATAGTTTCATACAAAGGAAGTAAAAAAAAGGTATGTAAAGTATATTTACTAAAGTGTATTTACTAACCTTGCGTAAAAAACGGCAAAAACCAACTTACTGAGAACTGTCATATAAGTTTGATATCTCATTTGAGAGTGCTTGCTACCTAGCAAATTTGCTAGATCCTTTATAATACCGGACATAAGAATACCAAAAACTCACGAACAAATTTTAATTTAAACATCTAAAAATAAAATACAACTGAATCAATTATAAATATATTTATTAACAATAAAATATTTGGATTTTGAATGTATGTACATATTGTCATATATTTATACATCGCGCCCTGGATGTGCGCTGTTGCCAGGTCAAAATATAATTTTTATAGCGTACGCCATTTTTAATTTTTTTTCTATATTTTTCAGCAATAATTTTTTTTTCTCGGAATTTAGGTCTGAAAGAGTATGAAATTTTGTATGAAACTTGTTGCTAAATATGTAAGTGACGTGTTGTGAAAATTTCAAATTTTTCTCAGTGCTAGAACCATGTGTTTTATTAAAATTTAACCGTCAATACATCATTCTGCCATAAGAGCCCATGTTAATTTTTAGAAAAAATAACTTCCAAACTATGTAGTAGAACCTTCTGAAATTTTGTGTGGGTACTTATGTTTTATTAAGGAATAACTTCTCCAAATTTAAACTATTTCTCGGTGAAATGAGATACCTGCCATACATCCTTAATTTGTTTTAGAACTAAAAAAACGTGAAATAAACATGACAGCATTTTCGTTTTGTAAATAATGTCTCATAAAGTTGCAGAAGTTTGATATACAAAACTAATTATAATTATTATAATTCAATTCTATTAAAGTTTTGATAGACGCTTCTGTACTCTTATGTATATACTATACGATACACTATCTCATATTTTAATTATGTCGTGTTTGCGGGTATAAATGAATTAGTTAAGAGAATAAAACAAGATTTACTCACTAACTTAATACTGCGATAAGATAATTTTGAATACATATTCAAATATCTGGATTATTTTGGAATCTATGGATTAACCTTAGACTCAGAATTAAATTAATCAAATTCATTAGCTTGAATTGGATTTACTGCTATTAAAGCTAAATGTTTGATTTATTTATTGCTCTTATGAAATTATTATCAAATCATTATTATAAATATAGAATCCATCTGTTATAATTGGAAACGATAAGTCAAAACTAAACCCGCGACTTCGTTCGCGTTGAATTTGTATTTTATATTATCTAATAAATTTTTCGGGATTTAAAGAAGTTTATGTCCTTCTCCAGGATGCAAGCTCTCTCTCCCTGCCAAATTTCCTCAAGATCGGTTCTGTGGTTAATCTACTAGACACCGGTTGTCTCCACGGACACGTATAACGTAACTCGGGTATTCCCCTAACTTATTCGGATATTCCCATAGAGATAATTTAACCTAGAGTGGTAGATTAGATAGTCGAAAAAGCAAACTGTCGATATAAAAATAGGGATTATCTATATATAAGGTTGCCATCCGTCCTCTTTTCACCGGACACTGTCCTCTTTTTAAGAGCGTCCGGGGGAATTTTTCAAATATGTCCGGAGTTTTTAAGAAGTTTACCTACGAAAAAAGGTCGGCAAAATTACTAACAGTAAAGTTTCAGGTTGGAAGTAATGACAGACAATGAAAAAAAGGTCTTCAATTTATTTTTATATTTTCAATGGCATTTGAAATAAAAATCTAATTCGAGGTACAACATACATTTTTTTATTTTTTCAATTTGTCCTCTTTTTTTAAATGAACTAGTCCTCTTTTCAAACCTCGAATTTCTGGCAACCCTATCTATATACGACTTTTAATTAAGAGTGATACAATTTCTCAAAGTATGATATTTATAGCATTTGAAATAAAAATCTAATTCGAGGTACTACATTTTTTTATTGTTTCAATTTGTCTTCTTTTAAATCCTCGAGCTTCTGGCAACCCTATCTATATACGACTTTTAATTAAGAGTGATACAATTTCTCAAAGTATGATATTTATAGCATTTGAAATAAAAATCTAATTCGAGGTACTACATTTTTTTATTGTTTCAATTTGTCTTCTTTTAAATCCTCGAGCTTCTGGCAACCCTATCTATATACGACTTTTAATTAAGAGTGATACAATTTCTCAAAGTATGATATTATAGAATTTGAAATAAAAATCTAATTCGAGGTACTACATTTTTTTATTGTTTCAATTTGTCTTCTTTTAAATCCTCGAGCTTCTGGCAACCCTATCTATATACGACTTTTAATTAAGAGTGATACAATTTCTCAAAGTATGATATTATAGAATTTGAAATAAAAATCTAATTCGAGGTACTACATTTTTTTATTGTTTCAATTTGTCTTCTTTTAAATCCTCGAGCTTCTGGCAACCCTATCTATATACGACTTTTAATTAAGAGTGATACAATTTCTCAAAGTATGATATTATAGAATTTGAAATAAAAATCTAATTCGAGGTACTACATTTTTTTATTGTTTCAATTTGTCTTCTTTTAAATCCTCGAGCTTCTGGCAACCCTATCTATATACGACTTTTAATTAAGAGTGATACAATTTCTCAAAGTTTGATATAGAATTTGAAATAAAAATCTAATTCGAGGTACTACATTTTTTTATTGTTTCAATTTGTCTTCTTTTAAATCCTCGAGCTTCTTTCAACCCTACAATATACGACTTTTAATTAAGAGTGATACAATTTCTCAAAGTATGATATTATAGAATTTGAAATAAAAATCTAATTCGAGGTACTACATTTTTTTATTGTTTCAATTTGTCCTCTTTTAAATCCTCGAGCTTCTGGCAACCCTATCTATATACGACTTTTAATTAAGAGTGATACAATTTGTCAAAGTATGATACTATGACATTTATTTAACATATTCGCAATAAAACTGTACCGTATAATAATAAGTACTGAAATTACAAAAGCAAAGCACGGGAAGTTCTAAACATGTTAGAAGTTCATAATAGTTAGTAGGTATTTAATTTTTTCATACTAAAACTAGTGAAACAAAGTTAAAACGCTTGTTTAAAACCCATTGTTGTGACATGGCCAAAGTTTCAACGACATACACTCACATATATTACTAGAAAAGGATGCAATTTTGTGTGTTCGTACGTGTTTTCATTTCATTCGCCCGTTTCTCGCACCCCTCCCGTGAACATAACATCTAAATTTTATTACAATTATGGGACAGTTATGTAATTAAAGTTGACCCCATATCTACGTAATAGTTATTTACATAGGCGCCAAAGGAATATGTTAGCAAGGGAACTATACGCTGCTGGACATGTCTTATCAAATATTTATCGCTACAAGTCGTGCCGAATTACGAAGAAATTTTTCTACTTTACGACCCCGGCTGTAACATGTGCACAATAAATAATTTAATGCTGCATTAAATTTTGAAAATTTAGTATACCCGAACGTGTTTTATTGAAAATGTTACATTTATCACATTAAATATTTATCTCATTATAAAAGGTTGAATAACCATGTATTATTTTTAAATACGTTCTTAAACAAACAAACAAATTACAGTTCAAATGCATAACATGCACTTAAAAACAGGATGCCCCCCCCCCTAATCAGCACTTCCAAAAAATGAATTAATTCATCACTAAAGGCCTCTATACAGCATCCAATTTGACATCCAATCTGCAGAGGTAATCTGGGCATATTGGGTTGGGGCAATTATATATAAAAAACACTATTTCCTAAAACAGTATCCGTTTTACCCCCACTCTACCTCCCTACAAATCGGCCCTGAAGATTAGGTGGTGTATAAGAACCTTTAGGCTGCTTTTACACTGTCAAAAAAATATAATTTTTCTTTGTTCAAATAATATGATAAAGTAATTAGTCAAATTTTAAATATTTTTATTTAAATTGTTTCTATAATCACAGAGACCGACAGTTTTCTATATTTGATCATATTTTTTTGACAGATATTTGACACATCGCACCCCCGCAAAAAAGTGTCACAACTCAAAAACTGTAGTTTTGAGGAAATAGGAATAAATGAAATTATAACAATTTAGGTAAATCAAAATTTTAAAGGTACTATAGGAAAAAGACTGATACATAGTATTTTATTTAAATATTTCAATATTCATGTGATGTTTGAAAAATAGTAGCTATTAAAACGTTTAGTGATTAATAAATTAATTTAAAAAAAAGTGATATTTTTTTAGAATATGCTAGTTTTGACTACACGTAGTACATTAATGACAATTTTTAGTAGAAATATAGTAATTTGGAATCAATCTACATATTTATATCAAATATAAATTATTTTTTGAGTTGTGACTTTGCGGAGTGTGATATTTCTTTGGTAGTATAATAACGGCCTTAGACTTAATGTTTAGTTGGTAATTCATTGCTTACTGCATTATGATGGTGTCAATTGTGCTTATATCTCCATAGTTGGAAGGAAATGGAACTGTACTGATGGGTTACCGAGATAAGACTAGATTCTGAATGTATTTATACCATCAAAACGTAAATAAAAGTGATTTTACGTATAATTTTGTATGTGTCTATCTGTAGAATTTTCTTTCACATTTACTTCTGTAGTAAAAATGCATCAAAAATATGTTCGTTTTAGTGAAAACTCAAAATATATTAATTTTACTACCAATTGGATCATAATTTTGGAAATATTCGCAATAATTATGAACTTATTTTGTATCTTTGTATTTTTAACTAATTATAAATCCATACCAATATTATAAATGCGAAAGTGTGTCTGTCTGTCTGTTTGCTACCTTTTCACCGCTTAACCACTAAACCGATCTTGATGAAAATTGGCAGGGAAATAGCTTGCATCTTAAGGAAGAAAATAGGCTACATTGTATCCCAAAATATTTATTGAGTGTTTGATATTTATACGCACGATACATCTAGCGTGTAAATGCTTAACTAAAAACTAAATTTCAATATGACTATTCGCTGGGTGCAAAGTAGGTAGTGGGGGAAATGAAATCGATCACAGCGCACAACGTGGCAAAAAATAACACTTTGGGTGGACTAACTGTCATTTTTAATAGACTCGTTTTTAACTGAAAATAGAAAGGTCAACATGGTTAACCCCACTATAGACTATGTGCAAGGGGGTGGAGTTAGAAATAATGTCGATGCGAGTGTTCGTGGTGAGCAATATTGTAAAATTATCGGCGCCAAAATTTGAGGTTATGCTGTCAATGTAAACGAATTAATTATTTCTCTATTATACGTCATAATTAAAGAGAAAAAGATACCCAAAATAAATAATTTTCACGTACCTTTTATACTATACTATTTATATTATATGCAAATAGCTAAATTAAATGATATTTGTTTAATAAAAAATTTCACGGTATTAAACATATTAAACAATGATAAAAAGAGAGTTGAATCCTTTCAATCCTTCTCTCTTACCCGCTAGTGGCGCTAATAGACTTCGTGCACATAGCCAATAGTCATAAATAATCGTCTAAAATGTATATATTACGATATTTTATTGAAATTATTTGTTTGTTAGTACGTCAAAGTCCACCCAAGTTGCTACTAAAGTCCACCCATTAGTTGGCGCTGTCATCGCGCACGCTGCGAATAGTGCATTTAATACCAATTAAAGATAGGAAACACAGTCAACATATGTATAGATAATTTTATAATTATAAATATACATAGAAATATGTATGTATGTATGCGCTCATGGTGATGTCCAGTTCGACCTTTACATCATTACGTAGTGTAGTGTACCCCGAAGTGTTGTTTGTTAACATGTACATCCAGAGGAGAGGTCAGTTGGCTCTTTATTCTGAAACATCGTGCCAATATGATAAAACTTAATGTGGCGTAATCAAATATATCGCTAGGATATAATAAAATGTTAACTAGGTTTTACATATTTGAGTATACTTACTCGTATTCTGAGAATGTATCTAAAATAATATATCTTTATATATACAGGGTGGTCCGGTTTGGGATACAGATAATTTATGAGCTGATTCCTTGGCTGAGAGGGGTTTTTATCTGCAATATCTTCTGAGTTACAGGGTGTTTAAAAAAGTTCATTTAAGATTGTAATTAATACAAAGATCTCATAACTTTCAAACTAATGTAGTATAAATAGTTCAACCCTCTTAGTTAATACAATTTTTTTTCATCGTTTTATCAATAATTTTGCTATCAAAATTGACATTCAAATACGAAAATTTATCATGTCGCTTATATCTCATTAAAAATGCAGGTTATATACGCATATGATATTTAATAATATATTACTATTTTCGTAAAGAAGATGAATTGCTAGTTTAGTTGTTTATTATTTGTACATATACAAAGCAGATATCTACATACTATACTGACATAAAATATAATATTGCCGATCAAATACAAACAAAACAATAACATAACAAACAAACACTTTACTACAAAAGCTATTATGCAGTTATTAAATTCCGGACATGAAGCAGTCGTTCACAATTTGTAGTACCATACAGTAGTGCATTTATAGACAAATAGACAATTACTAGTACAGTACAGTCAATGTACATACACTTAAATAATATGTTCGTGTATACACAGTTGCATAGGCACCAAACCCATGTCAGTTGCGGGAGTTATTTTTTGTTATTAAACAGAATAGGAAGTAATAGATACTTTTTTGAATTTTGATAGTCATTTAGTTATTTAAATTTTTTATTCTTAACGCGCGTTCAAGATGAAATTTTAGTATCGAAGTTAGGTTAGATGCAGATAGGGTTGCCAGAAGTTTAAGGTGTGAAGAAAGGTTTGAAAATTTAAAAAAAATATAAACATGTATGTCGTATTAGATTTTTATACCTTGAAGACCTTTTTACGTATATAGGTAAATATCTTAAAAAAACACATTTGAAAAATCCTACCGGACGCCCTTAAAAAGAGAACAGTGTCCGGAGAAAAAAAGATGGATGGCAACCCAGGTGTAGATAATATAGATTCCTGTTATGATAGTCGACAAAACATATTTTTAGTTTTGCAATTGCATGCTAGGTGTCACTACGCCAAAGTAGTATATTTACATACTTACCTACTGGCCAATGATTATACATAGCAGAAGATTTTTAGTTTATTTTAGTACTAGCTATATCCGCGGCTTCGCTTGTGTGTACTACGAAACTACTACGAAATTATTGATTAGGATTTTTGAAAAATAAAGTTGAAAAAATTAACGATGTTTCTATTCAACACAGTTCTTTACTGCGTTATATTTTTCAATTTTTAACGGTTTGAGCAGCGTATTGCCAAAGATCTTAATTAACTATTATCGTCACTGCTTATTTCTTATGTTACCTAACGCAACAAAATATATACTAATACCTAGGCAAAGAATATATCTATGAATTAAAAAAATGAATCAAAACCCACACGTGGGTAATGCCGCACAACCCACTAGACACAACTCAAAAAATACCCTTACCAATCGATTCGTGAATCAATCCTGAGTCTAACGAAGTACATAAAGCCATATATGAAAAAAATTGAGTGGGGGGTCATGACCGGAAAAATTCCTAAAATAGGCTAAACTAGAACAAAAAACCTACCATTTAGCGAAAACCCGAGGTCTCTAGGTGGTCAGGGGGTCGAGATCTCGCGGTGGAAGACAGACAGACGGACGGACGGAAAATCGAGCATATAAGCGCTACCACTAAAAAGAACACCTAAATTGGATAAGAAGTTTTGAGTGTCAAACGCACTATCAGATAGACAGAGAGACGTTGCTTTTTATAAATGTAAAGGGCTTCCCTGTGCGTTAAAACCTGCTATGAACGGCCCATTAGCACATCCCTATCACACACACACATACAAAACACACTGACACACACATGATTATACGAAGGATCTGTCAGAAAAGGAGACGATCCAGCTGACATCAAGCATATAGAAAAAGAAGAAGAATAAATGTAAAGATAACTCAAATAATAATTATTTTATTAATTTTTATCCAATTTTTAATTGACATGCCACCACTGATTATCAGACATAGTAATATGTACAGTTGTATACGGACTCATTCATATAAAGTGAATTTTGCTTGCATACAAACAGATTTGATTACAAATCACATAATGCTGGATTTATGTTATATTACAATTTATTACTAGATATATTGACCGCAAACATACATTGAGTATATAGATACATATTTTCTGGCTGTCGATTGGTATTTATCATTTAATGTTCAATATTGTAAATTACCGTATAAAGTTAGTATAAATATACCCTATGTGTAAATTGTAATTATGTGGTTGACTAAAAGAGAATTCAAATAATAGTATGTAGGAATATTAGCGCATTGGACCCGGTGTTACCCGGGTTAATATCCAATAATTGTACACCTATATTAATAATATATTGAAACTGTAAATTATAGAATTCTTTATTATTAGTCCAGTAAACAAAACAGTAAAATATACCAAAATTTGAGACCAATTACAAGTCTAATGGATAATTTTACCTAAAGTTATTAATTTTTAAACTATTTTCCCCGAAAAGAAGCAATGTTACGTGTTTTAAGCCCTCTAGAAAAGGTAATTTTTGGTCAAATACATTATTTATGATCCCAATCGATTCATCTCAGTGCCCCCAACAAATATCAATCATAAAAATACTCCATCGTCGCTTTAGATTTTGTGTTAAATTAAAAAAACGGTTGGAAATGGGGTTTTCACCTGTTAACTCCATTTTTAAGGATGTTGCACCACTTTTCGCCAGTCCGGGTTATTTTTTTCGAATTCTCCAGTTCAAAATCTATAAGAATCAACCATAATATTGCTTGCCCCCAAATTTTGTGTCAAAATGCTTCCTTTACTGGACTATTGCCCGGTATTATCAACCAATTTAAAGCTCCTTTAGCGCTAAATGCTCCTTTAAAGTAAATTTGGTGTATTTCAAATGTGATTTAAATCAATATTTAAGCTCTCAATGAAAAATTTACATAACATACGTTGTAAATAAATACTGTAGAAAATTTTAAATCTATTTAATTAAATATATTATGCTTGGATCTGTTGATAATATGACAGTTAGCTAAAGGAGCATTTAGTTAAACTTGATAATACTGGGCGTATATGTTTTTAAATAAATGACATTTTTATGCTGTTTGACATCATAGAAACAAAACACGACTTGATAAAGTATTTTTTTAGTACTTTGATGTTGAGAACATGCACTGAAAAATTATCTAACTGTTGGTGAAAACCGCATTAAAATCGGCTCAGTAGTTTTCGAGATATTAACATTAATGCAGTAAAAATATCACAAAGATAATTTGTCAGGTTCTCACTAATCGAATATCTGGCCAAAATTGTCATATGTAGAAAATGCAATCACATTATAAGGTATTGGCACCAATTTTGACCGCTTTAAGAGCAAGGTCTACTGTTTTTTGGGATGGATGAACTTATTTTTTGTAATTCTCATAAACTGATGTTTTTAATAAAACAAGCAACTCTTTATTAAATGAATTTAATTTTCAATGTCTGTAAATATAGTTTATTTTCTAAATTATAGCCCATATTGAAACCAGTAATGGGCACCCAGTGATGGACACTTGCTAATGATTATACAAAATGATAATTACTGCAACACAAAAGTTATAAAATAAATAATCGTAAAATTTGAAACAATATAAGGCAAATGCTAAGGTTATATAATAACTAACAAACAGATTACACTAATAATTAATTTAAATGTCCACCATTTTGACACTCATTAGCCGATTGTCATCAAATTAAGCTTTTTACAGTTAAGTATCTATTAATGGCAGTTATCAAATGTTAACAAATATTTCCAATTTAGTAAATTTAATTAAACAAGTGTCCAATACTGGTACTAAAGAAATAAAATGAATATTAAAAACTCTACCTTTGAATATTTTTTTACTTAAATTGGATGGGTATAAATTGAAATTTAATGTCATGTAAGAGTATGGCGTATGATATTGGAATGAAATAACACTAATTTTCTATGATCGTTGAACGTTATTACAGTAATAAAATAAAATATAGTAGACCTTCCTTTCATAATAAATCTGAGAATATATCATTCGTTAATTCAGATTTGTAACATTGCAAGTAATCTAATGAAAATGTAACGCAAATTTGATGTTAATAAAGAAAAGTCTCGTGAAATACGTTTCACGTTCATTTTTCGTTTCCCTTCTTATATAAAAGTAATAAATTAATATTATCAATTCATGCGAGAAACATGAATAATTTAAAGTGTTATTTTAAAAGAAATGCGAAATCGAATATGCCGCGCACGAAGACGGTTGATAATTTATTGTTTCAGTCTGACTGTGAGAGATAGCGGCGAATGGGAAACGGAAATGAGAGGCAGCGTTGCTGGGAATAATTAATGTCTTAATGTGGCCGCAATGATTTCTGAAATGGTGCCAACAATGTTTAGCGGCGCTGTTGAGTTTTATCTCTTAGAGATCAGCTCTCTTTCCTCCGATAGATTTTACCAGTTTTCTCTCAGTTTTGTTTTAATGAATTCTGCAATCACGCGTTTGCTTATTATTTATGATATCAGCTCGACAATTTCATTTCTTTAGTTCATGATGGAGGTTATTAACAATTCTAAGATAAATGCATCTTATTTTCAATTATAAACCTCATCTACGTACTTTATATTAATGTATTCAGGCCCGGATTATATGAAAATGCATATTTCTTTCACTTTTTACTTTTTTATACATACATGAAATGTACTGCATAATAAAGTATAATGATCATGAAAAAAGAATTCGAACTCGAGATTTTAACGGAATTGCACGTTTTATGAGTCCCTGAATCGTATACAAATATTATCTCAATCTGTGTGTATGTGTTTCTTTGATCGCTCTACAGCCAAAACGGTAAGACTTACAAACATGGAATTTTAAATTTAAGATTCTTAGTAAAAAATTGTTTTTACCGCACTGTTATTTTCGTATCTATTTTTAAATTCACTACATTAGCAGATCATTAAAATATATTTGTTACTAGTACATTGGACCTGGTGTTACCCAGGTTAATATCCACAAATTTCACACCTAAATCAATAAAATATTGGAACTGTAACTTATAGAATTCTTTATTCAATGGCTTCTATTTGTATGCTCTGAGACATATTGGAAACAAAACACGACTTGATAAAGATTTTTTTTAATCTCTTCATGTTAAATCTTAGCTTTTCATAAAATATTAATCGCTAAGAACATGCACTGAAAAATGATCTAACTATTGGTGTAAACCACATTAAAATCGATTCAGTAGTTTTCGAGATAGAAAAATATAACTTTCATCTTTTATAGTGGTAAAGATAGAAATAATCACTTTTTTAAAATCTATTGTTTATTCAAAATTATACAAAAATTTTAAATATTGCTGATGGGACATCTATTTTTAATGATATATAACAACATATTTAAATTTTATTAAAATTCGTGGCATTAAACTTTTATTGTTATCACAAGTCACAAAATTAAAATAATAATAATTTGACAGAAAATGTTGGATATTTTTGCTGTTTTATGTGTTTTATTGCATATTCAGGGCTTATTACGTAGCATATAATCTAATACTTACTTATAATCATAATGGTATAATGATTTTGAACTGTCGCGACTTACGCCCAGAAGCTTAGATCCACATTCTAATCGTTTAATAATAAAATATTGTACTTGCATTAGAAAGAAAAATAAATAAAAACAAAATGTAGCTATTCGTAGTGGTTCGTCTATTTTAATTAAAATTAGATTTCGTTATTGTTTTAATTTAAATAAAGTGACAAAATAGAAAAACGAAAAACATTGTATCCACATTTTCATCCGTAAATCTACGAAGCAATAAAAATAAAGATATTCTATGGCTCTTTAGTATAAAATGCATTTTCCCAACGCGGAAAATATATCCAAAGAATTGTTTTCCATTTCCTATTTTTTGCTCTACACTTTATTTATGTTTTATTCAAATGCAACTGGAGTTTCTTATAGACGACGAAGACAATAGATGAAATAGGTTAATATAGAATAAATACAAATGTAGCTTTCTGTCTCTTTCTTTTGATAAATGATTGGCCATTTGTTTGTCAGAATTTACAAGATGATTTCTAACAGTTAGTAATTTTTAAAATACACTGCTGTAAAAAATGCCAATGCATTTACATAAATTTTGAAACGTTCTTTATTCAGATTTTTTTTTCGATTGGCTGAGATTTGTAATATTATTATTTACATGATTTAGAATATATTTTGCTCTTTAATATAAAGAGAGGGGAAATGGATGATATGTTTTTCAAATTAAATCCTACAGACCGTCAGGAAGTTAGCGCGGACAACAAATATTTTTAGCTCAAAAAATTGCTCCTCATGTATCTGAAATTGTTCCAACTCTAAAAAAATTTAAACAAAAGTTATTAACGATACAAAAAAAAAAAACAAAAAATCTTAAAATGACATTTTTCAAAAACTAATCGTTTTTCGTATGGTATTTCTTATGGTCAAACAATTGCTCCCAAATTGCTCCAAAATGCTCTCTACTTAGTTTTTCAAAATTATTAATATTTTTAAGTCAAAATTTAAATTTAAATTTCTCACTTTAATTGTTGTGAAACTGCATTAAGTAATGTTTTGTATAGGTCAAAAAATTGCTCCTTAATTGCTCCTCATGTATCTGAAATCGCTCCAATTCTAAAAAAAATTAAACAAAAGTTATTAACTAAACAAAAAAAAAATAATAATTGTTATATGGTATTTTTCAAAAACGAAACGTTTTTTGTAATAATTTTTATGGTCAATCAATTGCACCCAAATTGCTTTTACAGGCTAAAATATTCTTAAAAATTTAAAAGTTAGTAGATACTCATTTGTTTTTGTATTACGCCGACATGAAATATTTTTATACTGTTTTGAATGCAACAAATATATTTTGACCATGAAGTTTAAGGTTATTCGATCATTAGAGAAATGTATATATTAAATATATAATTAAATAAATTTTAATATGTTATTTATGGATAACTTATATATTTTACAAATTTTTATTTAAAATATTGGACATATGGTTTTTGAGTAATTGGATATTAAAAATAGAGTTTATCACACAATAAATGAGAGAACTTGCCTAATGTGCTCTATTTATTGAAATTCTACACAATTGGCTATATAGAGACGTTTTAAAAACTAATTATTCGAAACTTCAGCCCTTTTAAATAAATACTATAAAAATTATAAAACAAATATATTCACGTGTAATTTATTCAAAATAATGAAAAACTATATCTGGCATTACAGCAAATTAGTACATGTTACTATTCTATTACCGTTCTGTCTATTTCAATTTTCAAATTAAATTAAGCTTTTTACTTTTAATAACTAACAAAGTAAAATATTCCATTAAATGTAGGTACATGTGTTCTGAATATAAATTAAAAACAAAATTTTTCGAACCCAAATCTTTTTTTACAGTGTACTAGACGTATGTATAACCTTAAGGATCTATACATACATTTATACATTTACTACATTTCTAAAGTACATATGAAGCTAAATGGAAAAATTTATATAAAAAAAATGAAACTCTATTTTCCCCCGCTTACCCTACAATTTTGTTTTTAAATACATAATAATTTAGTTCATGTATAATGTATAATATGATATGCAATTGTACATAAGCACATTATTTTAAAAAATTAAATATTACTTATTGAATATCGATGTATGTATAAAAATACTTTAAGATATTAAAAACTTTAGAAGACTCGAATCTTTCATACATATGTTCGTACCAATAAAAAAAACTTTTGCACGATATAGTTCAGATCGGATTACGGAATAACCCATTTCTCATTTTAATCCACAAATTGAATCACGACCCAATTTTTTGTTGCATGACCTGACTATTCGGAAGGTTATCTCTTAACTAGCAATTGTTTCCGCTCCGTTTTTTTTTCTCTGAATAATAAATAATGATAGATAGTTATTTGTGAGAACCCCGTTCTAATACTTGAGCTTTATGTTTATTGTGATGACTTTATTTTTAAGTCTTGGTAAAGAATAAGGTAAAATACCCACTACTTGGACAAAAAAAAATAGGGACCAGTACTTGAACAAATTCATAAAACATTAATTATTAAAAGATTATAGTTTTAAATAGAAGTAAAATTATATTTTAACATTTTTTAGTACATACCTAAGCAAAATATAACTTTTTTCTATAGTAAAACATCAAAATTAAAAAAATATCGTTCTTTTAAAACACTGTATAACATAGCCGCATAAATCATGTCATTTTTCATCAGTTTCATGTGAAACGAAGTGAACGTTAAATAACGTGTAAAACGTATGAAACGTATATTTCGCAAAAAAAATCATTGATCTTATAAGTAAACTATATTTTTAAGTGAATTCAATTATTAATAAGTTAAAAAATATATTTTTAATACTGAAATTTAATCGTCTAAGTATACCTTTCAATTTCAAAAGTCGTACCCAATACTTAGCGTCACTTGTTCAAGAATACCAACCGCATTTTACATAGAGGAGTTATACTTGAACATGCGAATTAATGTTTGACGTTTGAGTTTGAGGTTAGAATTTTCTAACCTCTAAGTACTTACTTAAGGTGGCAAAGTGCATTGTGAACATTTGTGAAATAGGTGAAATAAGTAATTTGATTATGTAAGTTAAAAATAAGTATGTATATTTAAAGTTCGATAATAGCATCTTAATATTTTTTTGAACGATATTCGTCAACTGTCGTAAGTACATACATATATATGTACTTATATCAAATTCAATAAGTAATGCCTCGCAAAAAGAATTTTACATAAATTGCTCAAAATACAAAGGGAAAATCTAACGTGAAGAAGAAAAATGTATGTTTTTCAAATATAAGTACTTAATTTTCAAAAGAATAAGTATTGTTGTTTTTTTAACTATTTTTTATCATTTTTTAATCAAAACATCTGAACTTTCAGTACTTATTTCATTCATTTTGAGTGTTTTAACAATTGTAAGAAATTTCAACACTGGTTTGACGTAAGTACTTATCCAACCTTCTTAATTTTTAATAAAAACTTTGTCAAACATTATTAAAAATGTTATTTAAGCCCATCAGTTTATGTTAATATTTAAATTTTAAAGTAAATTATATTTAAAACAAAAAATATATATTAAATTAAGTATTAAATAACATTGGTTCACTTAATCGTAATCTCTACTTAGTCCTTTAGTCCTTTGACATGAATTAAGAACCCTCGGGTTCGTGTGTTTACTTACGTTTTATATGCGTTCAAGTATTGCTCCTCTAACGTTCAACTACAAGTGCCGATCGGAATATATAGTCCAACTACTACAGCATCCTATGGATTTAAATAAATAACTTTTAAAATTACAAAAATCTTGATACGGTAGTTTTTTTTTTAGATCGACTTAAAATTGTACGTAGATTTCAGTGGTACCTTTGTTTTTGTCATAATCGAGATAATTATGTATGAAAATTAAGGTTAAATACTTATGTTTTCGAATGTGTTCAAGTACTGGGTACTTTACCTTATCGCGTGCATGGTTCACTCGCTTATCGCAGAATAATCAAATCGTGATGTGTTTCAAAATTTATTTTATACTAATAATTTTTAGTGAGACTGTTGTAGAAGGTATATATGTTTTTTCTGGGTCAGTATTAAACGTACTTATGTTGTTTTATATTAGGTATATTTTTATCTTTATCAATCTGCAACACGAAATAATAAATTGAAATCATTTTATTTTAGAAACAGAACAATATTTTAGTTTCTTGTATATAATAATGACGTTATAATAACACTATGCAACAAAAAATACTTTTGTAATATAACAGAGATCTGAATAAAAAAATTTAGAAGGCTTTTGGTAAGCTGAAACCGGATTTGTTGCCCGATTGGTTTCATCACGTGAGGGTTTTGAGATATTCTAACCTAAAAGTCCCAAAAATTACTATATTGGCAATGTTAAAGAATTTATTATCAAGTAGGTAATTTTTTCTAAGGTTTTCGGTCACAGTAACAGATAGTATTATCTTTCCTCTTGAAAATGAGTTTTTACTTTTTACTGTACGATTTTTTTAGCCGAGATGTACTAGTTTGAAGATATGATATTTTTGTTAATAGAGATACTACACTCTAGTATAAAATGAACTTTACTACATATATCTTCAAATGAGTATATTTCGGTAAAGAAAAATCGCATAGTAAAATGTAAAAAAATGATTTTAAAGAGAAAAGATCGTACTATTCGAAATCATGAACGAAAACTTAAGAAAAAAAATTACCTACTTACAAGGGAACCTTTTCAGGTCGAAAATTCGTATCGAGTTTAAACTTTGTATATAGTTAGAGGAGGTTAAGGTAAGTAAGAAAAAAATTATCGTAGCTGCGGTAAAACGGTTTAAGGGGGTGAAACACCCCTATGAAAATGTGCAAAATAATCATATTTTTCAAATAACTCTGAAACTAATGAAGATTTTAAAAAACTTATAATGCCAACTTTTCATGATTTTTTATGCTCTTTCGAATGGCTATAGTCAAAATTCAAAAAAATAAAACCGTTTACCCCCACCCCCCACCCACCCCATTATTAATTACAGATTTTTTTTTCTGTTAACTAAAATTAATTGTAGTATTTAATAGTAATCCAAATATATAAGACATATTTCACAAAAAAATTGTTTAACCCTTTCATCGTCACATTATCATATTTCGAAAAATATTAATTTATTTTTTTTATTACGTTAGCGATAAGAAAAGTATTGAAAAAGTGTTGAAAAGTTACCAATTTAGAAGGATATTTACATTTCAGGACCCCTAGAATCCAGTAATTTTTTTTTAGCGAATATTAGTCTAGAAAACGGCGGCCGGTTAAAATCGTTATTAGTTACACGTTTGTTTCTTGTATTAGTCCGATTTACTTTATATGAATTCAATCCAGCTTCAAATATGAATTAATTTTGAATTTTCTTCGAAACTAATAAAGATATAAATAAATGTTTAGTACAACATTTTCTTGAATTTTTAAACTCTTTCGAATGATTATAGTCGAAATTCGAAAAAACGAAACCGTAAACCCTGACCCCATTAATTATTTATCATTTTTATTTCTATTGAATAAATTTTAGTATATTATAGAAAAGTAATTTAAATCCATCTTAACTACAAATTTTCAATTAAATATTTTAACCCTTTCATTGCAATTAAAAAAAAAAAACAGTTTATTTTTCTTATAAAGATGACAAAATTATTGGTTTCGGTCGAAAATGTTGATGAGAATCCAAACATACAAATGCCAAATGTAAGTCGATGGTTTTCCGGCAAATTAATCAAATGATCTCAAAAACGGTCGGAGTTACATATTAATTTCGACTATAATCAATCGAAAGAGTTTAAAAATTCAAGAAAATGTTGTACTAAACATTTATTTATATCTTTATTAGTTTCGAAGAAAATTCAATATTAATTCATATTTGAAGCTGGATTGAATTCATATAAAGTAAATCGGACTAATACAAGAAACAAACGTATAACTAATAACGATTTTAACAGGTCTTTTTATAGACTAACATTCGCTAAAAAAAATTTACTGGATTCTAGGGGTCCTGAAATGTAAATATCCTTCTAAATTAGTAACTTTTCAACACTTTTTCAATACTTTTCTTATCGCTAACGTAATAAAAAAAATAAATTAATATTTTTCGAAATATGATAATGTGACGATGAAAGGGTTAAACAATTTTTTTGTGAAATATGTCTTATATATTTGGATTACTATTAAATACTACAATTAATTTTAGTTAACAGAAAAAAAAATCTGTAATTAATAATGGGGTGGGTGGGGGGTGGGGGTTAACGGTTTTATTTTTTTGAATTTTGACTATCGCCATTCGAAAGAGCATAAAAAATCATGAAAAGTTGGCATTATAAGTTTTTTAAAATCTTCATTAGTTTCAGAGTTATTTGAAAAATATGATTATTTTGCACATTTTCATAGGGGTGTTTCACCCCCTTAAACCGTTTTACCGCAGCTACGATAATTTTTTTCTTACTTACCTTAACCTCCTCTAACTATATACAAAGTTTAAACTCGATACGAATTTTCGACCTGAAAAGGTTCCCTTGTTAGTAATAAATTCCCCAATATTGCCAAAATCGTCATTTTTGGGACTTTCTTATACGTATTACTGACAGTGAGTAATGTACGTATTTCTGAAAATTATCAAGTATATTATTATACATATGTATATAATTAATGTCCCATTTCTTTTTTTATATCAGTAATGATTTAACCAGAAAGATTTTTTACATAATTAATCAAAAACACATTATTAATTAAAATTCACACTGTTCACTCTCAGTATTACGTATAAGAAAGTCCTATGGCACCTATACTGCCGTGCTAAGCACAAAAGCGGTATCTCAGTAAAGGCGAGTTTCGAGAGAATCGACGTTTTGTTAAAATAGTTTTATTTTTACTTTACAGATTGTTTTTTTAATTTATTAAATGGAATTGATTCATTATATTGGGAATTTTGGCGGTATCAAAATATACAGTTATTCGCCTACGGATTATTGATATACCTCTAATTCTCTTAGTAATTTAAGGTAAACCTGAGATAGGAAAAACTTTTTCAAGGGTTTTTTCATATGTTTTAAATAAGATATCGCTATTTGGCTTAGTTCATTGGATTCGTATTTTTTTAAGCTATTCAATGCCATAAAAATCAACTTTATGATTTTTTTTGAGATACCGCTTTTGTGCTTAGCATGGCAGTATAGCAAACACGTATATTGTTCAATCACTATAATACGTATAAGAAATTCTGATGACACTCATTGCAGATATTTCTTCTTTTTGAACCAGTTGGAATATCATTTTTAATGATTATTTTTTTAATTTTTTTATTACCGTATAAAAAATAATTCGAAAAATTCAAAAGTTATCATCAGTAAACATCTGTTTCCGATTGAAAAGTTGTTTTCAAAAAGAAGAGGTTTTCTTCCGAGATGAAAATGAATCTTAAATGTAAAATTTCACCCTTTTACGATTTTTTTCGATATTTGAGTTACAGCGTCTACAGACAGACCAACAGACATACAGAGATCATGGGGAAAATAGTTAGAATAGATTTAGAGAAGATCAAAACGGATAAAAAGTATTAAAAAAATATTAAAATTTTAATATGTTATTTATGGATAACTAATATATTTTACTATTTTTTATTTAAAATATTGGACGTATGATTTTTTGAGTAATTGGATATTAAAAATAAATAAAACATTTTTGCATTAATTTATTCATTGGAGTACCTGCAGAAACATCCTCTATTTCACGTGTAAAAACAAGAAAATCATGGAAAATGCCATCAGTAAGTCTTTAAGATGAAAATGAAATAAAAACAAGTATATTTTTCATTTATTTGAAACGACATATTTTATAAAAAAAGAAATTACACTCGTCGCTCCGAACAACGTAATAGGATGGACGTTGTTTAGAGATTTGAGTGTACATACCAATTTATTTAAGATAAGAGCTTTGCAAATATCCGGTGACAGGGTTAATAGTTAATATACATCAGTTAGTATGAATGAAAACCGAACCGTCCCAAAAATTTCACATAGACATTAATGGGCCTGTAACTTTTTTTACACCTAATTTACCATACGTTATGAAAAACAGTTGAAGCATAATGTACACAAAAACATGAATATAAACTCCGTACGATGAAATACGGAGTAAATTAAAACAGTATCAATCAAACCGACGACCCCCCCCCTCTCTCAATGATTAAATGCACTTGTAAAACTAGAAGCAATCAATTACGGAGGCTGGGTTTTAAAATATTTTCCTAGTTCGCAAGTGTTCACCTTCGGCATCGATTACGTACAAACAATTTTGGAACCACACAACGACGACGAATGATTTCAATTTAATTAAACACGCTTTCAGCCAAGCTGTCCCGTAATGAGTGCGCTAAATATCATCACGGGTTAAATCCAGATTAGAAGGGATTAAATTTACTAGCCTCTTATCGGATCCGCGCTAAATAAACGCGAACAGCTTATGCCCTCCGTGGATCCATACATTGTTCTAGAGTAAACATTAACAGTGTACGCCATTAGCGCGCGCCGAATTCATATTTATAGATGTTGGGTACTTGATACCCGTTACAAACTTTATATCAACATTAGCCAGGCTTTCGTGAACATAATACCGCTTCAATTAGGATTATATAAAAAATATTTTGTATGTAAATTATATTAGTTTGTATGTTGTTCATAAAGTTTCTGTTGGGCGGCTATTACACTATCAAAGAAATGTGATAAAATTTCTTTGATCAAAGAAATATGACAGTATAATACGTCAATATTTTTATAATAATTACGTAATATTTATCTTCATAATATTTCTTTTATCATAGATAATGACAGTCTCTTATATTTGATCAAAGTTTTTTGACGGATAAATGAAAATGGCGACTGAAAAGTGTTCGTAGACGGTTTCGGCTACGAAATTACTTATAATTTAATATATGATCAAATCTTTGTGAAAGATCTTTGACATATTTATTTGATAGTGTAATAGCCGCCTTATAGGGAAATTATTTTACATAAAGACATCTTGGACATTTCAGTTCAGAACTTTCCAATCGGATTACTCTGTCTGTCTGTCTGTTAACCTTTTCACGGCTAACCTGCTGAACCGATCTTGATGAATTTTTTTGTATATCGAAAAAATTATTAAGTTACAAGCTGTCTAAAGAGACCAGCAGGTTTCATAGACAAACCCCCTTTTTATAAAAAAAAAATATATTAAGTTATTAAAAATGGGTGTGTGACATTTGTACGAGCGATCTGTTTTATCGACTTTCATAATAGAAGTTTGTATTACCTAACCTTAAAATAAATAAAAGATATGTCAAACTTCTAGCAATACAAAAGACTATTAAATTATGTACATTTTACTCAAAATAAATAATCACTATAAAATTTTCGTAAAAAATAATAAAATAATATAAATGGGTATTTCTTCACTAATTGGACAACTTAGTATTTCACACTATTTTTTTTTTTATTTGGCTGTGATTATTATGAAAGATGAAAATAAATAATGAATTCTACTTGTGCGTAATATAAAAAATTACAATTAAAATACTGTCACTTATTATTTTTTAATCGTAAAACACATTCCCCTGGTCGGTCACTAACCCAGAATAACTATCAAAGAACATAATTTCAGAAAAAGAAATATTTAATTCAGTATCATATTTTCAGAGATTAATAATTATCATATGTGTGATTATTATGAAAGATGAAAATAAATAATGAATTCTACTTGTGCGTAATATAAAAAATTACAATTAAAATACTGTCACTTATTATTTTTTAATCGTAAAACACATTCCCCTGGTCGGTCACTAACCCAGAATAACTATCAAAGAACATAATTTCAGAAAAAGAAATATTTAATTCAGTATCATATTTTCAGAGATTAATAATTATCATATGCAAATACTATACTTTTCTTTTGTGAAATTGATGTTTATTAGTGTAAAAATTAGTTATATTTTTGTCGTGAAATTTTGAGCACAGTCCCTTTTTTAATTTGTATTATATCGTATAATACTGAAAATTGCTTTGAGTCTCATGATTGTCTAATTTTTATTTTCAATCTAAAGCACTAAATTACATCTATCAAGCAAAAATATCATTGGGACACTAGCCGTGTTAGTAGATCAATGTCCAAATTCCAAATACCTATATAAAATTTTTGTAAAAATATACATAAAATGAAAATATCGATATTATTGTATGTAAACAATTGTTTTATTTCTTTGTTTAACAAATAAATATAAATCATATTTGTAAAATAAATATTTTCAATGTACAACCCTTATTAGTTTTGGCTAAAAACATTAATTCAGTTAATAAACAATTCAATTTTTGACATTATTTGTTATACATATATGTACATATAAATAGGGCATATATATTTATTAAAATTTTACAAAAACAGTTGAAACCGATTATAACGACATCGGTTAATACAACATATCGCTTTTACCATAAAGACTCAAAATAAAATTGCTTTTTATCGGGTTTTACGACTAATCGGCTTTAATGACCTAATATGACTGATCTCCTCGATGTCGTTATAACCGATTTCGACTGTAGTTATCTTATATTATTCATATATATAACTTAAAAACAAATATCAGTATGAAAGCCATGTTCCATAATCTATTTGTAATAATTTTTAGCATGGAAAATTTCATTGAAATTTGCCTTAAAAAACTCTTACACGGTAATTGACATTATTGTTACATTTATGTCCAGTATTATAAAGGGGTTAGTAAATTTGTTAGCTAGCTAGCACTCTCAAATGAGGTATCAAACTAATACGACAGTTCTCTTAGAGTTTCATGTAGACTTTAGCAACTTACGCGCACGAATTGTATGTAAACATCAACGGTATTAAAACAGTGATGATATAATAAAAATTATTTTATACGGTCAGAATCGCCAACTGTGTTACAATACGTTGAAGTATCACTGCTCTAAATTTCATAGCAAATCCCCTTTATAATACTGGACAAAATAAAAAAATCTGTCAAGACATATACACGGATGGATCTAATATTATAAATGCAAAAGTATGTTTGTTACCTTTTCACGACCAAACTACTTTACCGATCTTGATGAAATTTGGCAGGAAGATAGCTTAAATCCTGAAGAAGGGCATAGACTAATTTGTATATCGAAATCAGTACTTCATATTAAAATCCGTAATTATTATGGAAAATAATATGTTTCTATATTCATATACATGTAGTTTTAAATTCCACAAATGCGTTAATATTTAAACAAAATATGCATATGGCATCTATTGACTTAAATATAAATGTAGTATGCTTCGTGTATTGTTATTATAATATATTTATTTATACAATTACACAAGTATATTTTTATGACAAATTCTATATTAATTATTTTGATCTTCTCTTCTTTTTCCATAGACCACTACATATAAATTCCTTTATAATACATCCTCTTTTCTTAAAAAGCTGAACTCTGTGATGCTCTAAATATACGGCCTGATCTAGTGGTATGAAAGGCATGTTCTAATTTCTGTCTATTATTCTGTACAGTTCTTTCTTCCTCTTCCACTATTTTTGACTCGGGTAAAGGTATAATAAACTTCCTGTTTCTTCGTATAATTCCTTTTTCTGTATTAACTTGGTATGATCTAGGATATAAAGATCTATTCTCTATTCTTCCATATCTCTCTAAGTCTGGTATCCAAACTCGTGTATTATTATCTAATTTTGATAAATCACGAGCACCCTTATGTTTGTCAAAATTAAATTTATTTCTTTTCTTTATTCTATTTTCCTTATCTTTAAACTCTTCCATTCCCTTCCACTCTGGTTCCAAATTTATCGGATGTTGTGGTAATATCGTACGAATTTTTCGTCCAAATAGTAATTCTGCTGGTGATAATCCTGATTCTAAAGGAGTACTTCTGTAGTTAAGTAGTCCAATATTTGGGTCTTTATTTTTATTTAAAATACTCTTAGCTATTGCCACTGTTTTTTCTGCTAACCCATTGCTCTGTGCATGTTTAGGGCTTGAGGTTTCATGCACAAATCCGAGGCTATTGCTGAATTCTTTGAATTCGTATCCCAGAAATTGTGGTCCATTATCACTTCTTATAATTTCTGGGATACCATGACGAGCAAAAATATTTTTTAAAACTTCTATCGTTGATTTAGTTGTAATATTTTTCATTTCGATAAGTTCGAAATATCTTGAAAAATAGTCAACTATAACTAAAAAGATTTTCCCATTATTTTGCAAAAAATCCATACCTAATTTTTTCCACGGTCTATTAGGTATTTCTGACATCATTAGAGGTTCTGCTTTATTGTTCTTTTCTTTTAAACATTGTTCACAATTTTCAACTAATTGCATTATTTCGTTTGATAATCCAGGCCACCATACTGATTCAGCAGCTCGTCTTCTACATTTTGTAATACCCATATGACCTTCATGTATTTTATTTAACATCTCTTGCCGTAATAATTTGGGAACAAATAACCGCTTGTTATACATTATTAGCCCTTTGCTAATTGATAACTGACCACGATATTTCCAGTATATGGATTGTTTTTCTGTAAATCCATATAATATTTCATTTTTTAATGTTTTACATTGAGTATCATTTTCTTGTGCTTGATATATTTCATTTAATTTCATATCTGTAAACGGAAGTTCTGCAATGACATTCTGAATGAATAACTCTTCTTCATCATCTAATATATCTTTATTTTGCATATCAGCTACTTTCAATGGCGCTCTTGAAAGTGTATCCGGAATATAAAATTGTTTACCTGGTACATGAATAACTTTATAATTAAATTGTACTAAACGCATTCTGAATCTTTGTAACCGTGCAGATAATTCTGACATTGGTTTTGTTTGTAATAAGGATACTAAAGGTTTGTGATCTGTCAATATCTGTATTTCTTTTCCTAGAATAAATTTAGAGAATCTTTCGCATGCCCAGGTAATAGCTAAAGCTTCTTTTTCAATCTGTGCATATTTCATTTCAGTTGTATTCAGACTACGTGAAGCGTATGCTACTGGTCGCCACCGATCATTTGATAATTGTTCTAAAACTGCTCCGAGCCCGAAACTTGATGAATCTGCTGCTACTCGGGTTCTTGCATCCCAATTATATGTAGCTAATGATGATGCTGACGTTATTTCTTCTTTTAATGTATTGAACTCTTTGTTATGATCACTGGTCCAAGACCATTCAATTTTTTTAGACAACAAACTTCTTAATTTATGTGTTTTGTCTGCAAGGTTTGGTAAAAATTTTGTTAAATATGTAACCATACCTAGAAAACGTCTTACTTCTGATTCATTTTCCGGTGCTTTCATATTTATTATTGGTTCAATTTTCTCTGGGTCTGGTTTAATCGTTCCAGAAGAAATTATGTGGCCCAAAAACTTAACTTCTCTTACACCAAAAACACATTTTTCTCTATTTAATGTTATATTATTATTTTTTTAATGTTTCTAATACTGCCCGTACTCGATGTTCGTGTTCATCTTCATTATCTGCTACGATTAATATGTCATCAGCTTGATTTACAACACCAGGTAATCCTTGAAGAACATGTTGCATTCTCTTTTGAAAATGTTCTGGCGCTGAATTAATACCAAATGGGAGACGGTTGAAATAAAATCTACCAAACGGTGTTATAAATGTTGTAAAATGAATACTTTTCTTTGATAATGGGATCTGCCAAAATCCTCTTGATGCATCTAAAAGTGTAAATATTTTCCCTTTTTCTATTTGAGCTAATGACTCTTCTACTGACGGTAGTTGTAACCTCTCTCTTCGTATAAATTTATTCAATTCTGTGTAATCGACACAAATACGTACTGCACCATTTTTCTTTGGAACTACCACTATTGGTGAACACCATTCTGTGGCTTCATCTACTGGTGAAATGACACCTTCATTTACCATTTTATTCAACTCTTCTTTGACTTTTTGTCTCAATGGAAGTGCAATACGGCGTGGACAAGCAATTGCAAATGGCTTGTAATTTTTTTCTAAAACAATTTCATATTCTTTGTTTAATTTTCCTAAGCCATTGAAAACATCTTTGTATTCTTCTATAATTTTATTTTTTTGAAGAATTTCATTAATAAAATTAATAATTTTTAATTTTTGGATAGCTGGACGTCCTAGTAAAGGGGTCTGTTCTTTTTCCACAACAAATATTTGTTCAAAACATTTGTTTTCATTGTGTATCATTTCCACATTCGCCAAACCGAGTAACTTAATTGGCTGTTTTGTTGCACCAAACAGTTTTTTATTAGTTTGATTCACTTGCAGTAATAATTTATCTGCTAATATTTTGTCAATAACGGACACATCTGCCCCTGTATCAATTTTAAATTTGACTTGATGGTCTTTAATGTTTATTTGTATATACCATGGTTCTGTTTGACTAATTTCTGCTGCTATTTCACCCATACAGTATAGTAACATATTTACTTGATTTTCACCTGGTTTTAAATGTAACGCTGTCGCAATTCTAAATCTTTCAAATCTTTGTATCCAACTTGACCATTTATTTGGTTGTCGAAAATCGAATTCTGTTGGAATAGCTACTTGATATGCAGTATTACTATTACCAACTATATCTTTCTTGTTTGACATTTTTATTTTTTTTTATTTTATTTTTTTTTATTCTGCTATTACACGTACCTATAATTATAGTACTTATATATTAGCAGGCCGCCGCTGTCACCATGTATTGTTATTATAATATATTTATTTATACAATTACACAAGTATATTTTTATGACAAATTCTATATTAATTATTTTGATCTTCTCTTCTTTTTCCATAGACCACTACATATAAATTCCTTTATAATACACTTCGTATATATATGTATGTATGTATACATATATACTAGATTTAGATTTATCTAAATCGAAAATGTATGTATAATGTATAATGTATATATTAAATTAATTTAATTACTATGATGCTACTTCTGATTATTTCTATTAGTAAAATAACGTAGTACTTGCTCAACTCCTTATTTATTCTACAATGTTTCCCTTTCCCTACTGATGCTAGGCTTTGAAGTGGTGTATATATTATTAAAATGGAATGAATTATTCTGTTTTGAAATGCATGCATCTTTGATATTGAAATTGCATATGATTTTGTATACGCTAGAATAATTGGATTCTCTACAACTCATTTCTAGATTATATTATATATGTAGTGATTTATATATTATATTATGCTTGATATATTGTTGGATTATTAAATCCTTTCATGAAAATAATTAAAGATTAAATAATATTAATCATTTTAGTTTGACATGCTAATGTTATAAAAAAAATTATCAAAACCCACACGTGAGTGTTGCCGCATAATACACTTGATGGATACAACTCAAAAGATACCCTTGCCAATCGTTTCGTTAATCAATTCCGAGTCCAACGAGGTACATGAAGCCATATATGAAAAATTTTGAGGGGGGGGGGGTATGACCGAAAAAATTTCCTAAAATGGTCTAAACTAGAACTACAGACCAACTATTTAGCGAAAACCCAAGGTCTCTATGTGGTCAGAGGGTCGAGATCTCGCGATGGAAGACAGACGGACGGACGGACGAAAAATCGAGTATATAAGCGCTAATTAACTAATTCTTTTCATTAGAAGTAATTGCTTATTTACTATAAAGTGGTTTATAATGCCATTACTTGCTTGCAGTCATCTAATGAGTTTGAAAAAAAATTAATTCAATTAATAGGAATTTTTTCAATCACAATACTTTTCATGATTTTATTTTAAATAAAAAACCAAAAAATATTGTTAATATAATTTTTAGATTATTTAATAAAACAAAACGTTCTGAATTTTGTGTGCATAGGTACTTAAGATATATTAAGAAATAACATTTAAATTATATATGTAGGTATATTTTAACAGTGAATAATACTTAAGAAATGTCACTCATACAAATGACATTCATTTCTCAATGAATGTGTTAGTTCTAAATACAGAACAACTATTACCTATACCTGTAAATTGAAGTGCCTCGTGACTATATCCTATCCTGATTTCCCTAGAGTTCTTCTCAGTTTTCCCAGACATCCATGTATTCTTTAGGTTTTATGATGTAATAACTGATTTTGTATTTATATCAAAATCAAAACAAGCCAACAAAAAATGACTGAATCCATACTGATATTAAAAATACGAAAGTGTATTTGTTACCTTTTCATGGCTAAACCGCTGAACCGATCTTGATTAAATTTGGTAGGGAGAAAGCTTGCATCCTGAAGAAGGACATAGGTAACCCTGTATCTCGAATTTACTAGATAAAAAAAATGTGTGTGTGACATTTATACGTGCGACAGGTTATACTTTTTTGACATAGCGTGCAAATACGAAACTAAAAACCTGTTTCATCGACTATCATAACAGAAATATGTATTATTACCTAACTTGTATTACACGCGGACGATGATTATCCATACTTAGGTAATATTATATATGCGAAAATCTGTGTGTTACCTTTTCACTGCTGAACCGCTGAACCGATCTTGATGAAATTTGGTAGGGATGTAGCTTACATCATAAAGAAGGGCATACGTTTCTTTATACCTTGATAATTGTACTCCGTATTTGGTATAAATGATATTTATACGAGTAACCTGTTTTATCGACTATAACAGAAATCTTCTTTACCAATCTAACATTCTTCTTTTTCTTCTTCTCTATGGTTGACAGTTCTTACCAAACCTAAATTTCACGTACACCATATAAATGATTCATGTTATTATAACAACCAGGATATTTTACATATTTTTTGATACCTACTTATACTATTTTTAACAGAGGTTATTTAAAAACATAAATAAACACAAAAAAGTACAAGTAAAAAGCAAAAAAATGAAAAATTTTCTTAAAAACTGCCTGATTTTTAATACTAAAATAATATCAGAAAATTAATTGAATTATACTAGTACAAAATTTGTTTGAAAGGTCCTTCCGCTCGGTGGGGGGGGTATGGGTACCCCAAAATGTGGGTTGACCCAGGCCCCGTTGAAGCTTTCTCAGGGCCTGATATCAACTAGTAAACAATAATGAAAGCTTTTCACATTAAAAAAAATTGAAAAAATTTTTATATAGTTTCAGATTATTTTCCTATAATCTATTGTATACAATGTACCTACATATATTTTACAAAATTATTGTATGTTTACTAACTCGATTAACTTGTATATCCGAACAAATAATCTCTTTTCTACATATCTATGTATGTTAACTGTAAAAAAAAGAATTGGTATGTATTTCCGAGAGCGTCTGAAACAGTAAAGTGTTCTTTATTATCAATGGTATGTTTTCCAATCATGGATGCGAAGATAATCGTTTTAACGTTAACCGGTGGTTAAAAAAAAAACAACTGCACGTGGATTATATTGTTTAATAATAAATGTGGTACGAATGCAGTAGACATTCGGGCTTCCACATTCCTGTTTTAAATACAGTTGGTAATCTCTTTATAGTATTAATTGCGAAATATTTCCACGGCCATAACATAAAAATGTTGTAAAACTTTTAATGTGTGTACTAGTGCACATTTTATTCCAACAATTTATTTGTTCAAATGAATGGCTTTAGTTATACAGCTTTCGTTGAATTAAAATTTGTTATTAAAGCCGCAAAGAACGTATGATATTTTTTAATTAATTTATCTCCGGTTTAAATATTTCTATTTTCTATACTTTTTGTTTGTTTTTCTAAATGTTTGAATGAATACATTTTTTGTTCACTTACATTCCGGAAATAAGTATATTATATTTTTAGTGTTAAACTCGGGAAAAAATTAAAGTATAAATAAACAGTAGATAAAAATCAAAGGGCCCATTGGCCCTATTCTCTCCTGGTTGATACTCAAATTCGATAACTCGTATTAATACTAAACCGATAATTAAATTTCATAACTGTATCATAATAAGTTCTCCAAATACAGCTGGCCCAAAATTCACAAGACTATTTTAAAATGGAATAACTTTTTCATTTCGTAATAATTCACTTTTATTCTTTTATAAATAGAAAACACACTTCTTGGAAATAAATTTTATTTAGTTTTGAAAATTATATCCTTTTTAAATAACCGCCATTTTGTGCTTCACACTGACGCGCTCTTTCTAAGGCGTGAATCATCACCTGTCGTAATGTTTCTTGGCTTATTCCTTCAATTTCTTCACGTATGTTGGCCTTCAATTGCTGAATGGTTCGAGGACTGTTACAGTATACTTTATCATTCAAATACCCCACAAAAAGAAGTCTGGAGCAGTTAATTTTAACCGCTGGAATAAATGAAGTATAGTTTGTTTATGTGGTGATTTTCTGACCCCAAAACTACGAGTGTATTGTTTGTATTGTATGTACAATTAATTTTCAAAGATAACGCTTTAATAATTTGAAATCAAATTTAAAAAAATAATTAATTGTAGAAAGTTATTTGAATTTTAAATGGTCTTGTGACTTTTGGGCCAACTTGTATTAAGGGGTTACATACAGTTAGAAGGCCAAAAAAGGGTTTTTTGAAGAATTTTTTAAGACTTTTATAATTTATCAATATAAAAATTTGTACACATATTATGGTAACTTTCAATTGTATTTTAACATTTTTTATTTCTAAAAATAATAATTTCGAAAGCGGCTACAGCTGTTCTCCAGGAGGTCTTCTTAAAAAAGGCGCCTTGCGGTGACCACTATATCTCTGGACTGGATCATTTAAAATAAAAAACCCAAACGAATTTCGTTAAAGTAATGTATAATCTTGTACTTAATTGAAGGAATAAGCAAAATAAATTTTTTTCACAAAATGGCGGCTTCTCAAAAAAAAATATCGATTTTCGACAAAAATTTGACCTTAAATTGTTTATAAAAAAATAAATATTTATCGGTGAGATAAAACCTTCGATTAATTACTAAAAAATATTCTTAATTCTTAATTCTTAATAGTGGTCACCGACTTTGAAAACGTAGATTTGAGAAAAACGCGCTGCCGCTCCGACCTCCTACATTCAAACGCTCTGAGACATCTTTACAAATATGCGTGTAACTTCGAATATAATCGCCGGATTGACTTGAAATTTTGTGTGTGTGTATTTAAATATCTGTACATTACGAAAATGGAATTAAAAAAAATCGATTTTTTGAAAATTCTAATTGTATATAACTCCTTAACTCCGGCCTCCTACTTTTAATCGCTCTGAGACGTCTTTACAAATATGCGTGTAACTTCGAAAATAATCGCCCGATTGACTTGAAATTTTTTTTGTGTGTACTTAAATATATGTACATTAAGAAAATGAAATAAATAAATGAAAAAATTGTATTTTTTGAAAATTCTAAGTGTATGTAACCCCTTAAACTAAATTAGAAGATTTTTTGGACACATGTTCATATAAACTTTTTTGCTTATAATATTTTTTTTCGATCATATGACTCATCCTGTTTCTTTTACTGATTTTTGTTTTGTTTTTATGTAACAGGAACACAGAAAGACATCCAGTATGAGAAAGGTGCCACGGTACAGCTACCGTGCGATGTTGACGCGGCCCAGTGCGGTGACCTGCACAGTATCAAGTGGTACCGGGGTTCGGCACGCGTTTTCGTCTTTAGCCACGTGGCCAAAATAGCTCGGCCTGAAGGTTCTGACACATCCAGGTGAGTGAGCAGTCACGCAAACGATTCTATTTGTTTATTATAACTGTTTTTTATTTATTTATTTTGATGTTTGATTTGTTTGAAGTATTAATGGAAATCTATTTTTAAATAGTGTTGTTCAGTAGGCCAGCGGTTTCCAACTTGTGAGCATTGATGTTATAGTATCGAGCATTTATAAATTTTCTTAATTTACTTATTAGTTTTCACCAGTGGTTCCTAAAATGTTCAGCGTTAATGAAGAAATAACAAATTAATAAATTTGTTAAATAATACAGTTGTTTGACTTTTTAATTTAATTTAGGGAAAGGCATCATGAAAAAAAGGTGCCGCGAGAAAAAAATAAAAGTTTGGGAACCACTGATATAGATTTATCTATAAAATTATTAATCTGACGTGGCCGCCACAATATGTTTATACATAATTATACTGCAACCAATATCATGCAATATTTGTTTCTAATATTTTCTTTAAAAAATATTTAAAATATTATTTTTTTAAATAATTTACAAAATTCAAAATATACATTTACTGTATACAAGAGCTTCAAATTTTCATATTTGTACGTTTCATCTTAGCTGGAACACGTTCATAGACAGATAGACGTCATTGAGATAATGTTGGATAAATTTAATTTTTTTCATTTAAAAAGTAAAAATAATTTTCTTGTATTATTTTTTTTCTTTTATAATTATTATCATTCAATTTTAAATATAAACGAATGTCAACTAAAGCATAAAAAAATTATTTTGTTTAATATGTAATACTAGTTGTTTCACTATGAACTGGTGGAGGCGCAGGGAATACAATTTAATACAGTTTTTTTCCATTTTACATAGAACATTTTTTTGATAGCGTTCTATGAATAAATTTTCTAGTTAAATTAAAAACACAAAACAAAAATTCATTCGCATATTTTGTACAAGTTATTATGTATAATATACTTCACGTTATTATATTTTGTAAATATGATTTTTTAACTATTTAAGTGCACTTAATTACGAGTCATTCGGATTTTAAAATAAATATCAATTTTTTGAATTAAAATTAATTAATAATAAATGTTTTGTGTATATTGTCTTTAAAAATATTTCAGTGATAATTAATTAATAGAGAAACGTTTATTTGGAATTATCATCTCTTACATTTAACCCTTAGCTGTTCACCTTTTCCAGAATAACATATCTGCCACACTAGGGTCACCTTGTACCCCAGACACTAAAATGCTAACTTCTCGTAAGCTATTGAGTATTTTAATTCAATAAAATTCCTCTATCATCTCCAAAAAATAAGGAATACACTCCAATCGGTTATTTAAAAAATAAATAATATTTAATATATTTAAAAAAATTAAACAGCTTACAATAAAGTTGAAACAATGTGGGGCACCTGGTACCCCACAGTGGCAGCTAAGGGTTAAAACATATTTGCATATTAAAATTTTTAAACTAACGCCTCTGAAATAATATGCATGGAAATGACGAAAGTGACATATAATTCAAGATGGCTGCCGTCAAGTTTTGGTAACAGTTTTATATACAGACTAGCATTAGTTGTTATGTATCCATAGTTTTTCTTTCCTAATCTAAGGTTGACTTTTGACCCAGTTAAAGCTAAGGGTTAAAACATATTTGCATATTAAAAATTTTTTTACTAACGCCTCTGAAATAATATGCATGGAAATGACGAAAGTGACATATAATTCAAGATGGCTGCCGTCAAGTTTTGGTAACAGTTTCATATACAGACTAGCATTAGTTTTTATGTATCCATAGTTTTTCTTTCCTAATCTAAGGTTGACTTTTGACCCAGTTTCTATATCTGAAATATTTAACTAAATTTTTGAGTTTTCCTTCTTACAGATAGATTGATTCGTAATGATTATAGCGTATAATATACATAAATACGTAAACCATCGACTTATGTATAAAACTAAATTTGGCTTCATTTTACACCGGTTATTTTTCCACTCCAATAGCTACCATCAGTACGGTCATATATCGTGATGGTGGTGCATATACCCAAACAAGATACATTCCGCGTGATATGAACTCTATATTACGGTTCATCTGCTTACCGGAACTAGGTCAGCTAGAATAGATACCCGCCATTGGTCCTTCACGACTTAATTGGGGATGAGAGCGGCAGAAAATATATATATACACACACACAAAGTGTGTATTCTTTATTCTGTTCCATTATCTTTTATAGATAGGTTCGATCCGTGAGTTGTAACTATATCTTCTTCTTCTTCTTAGGATTAAATTGTTGTTGAATATAGTCTGTGTGTTTAGCTTTCGATAAAATTATAAAGTTACTCGTGTTTTTTTTTTACAAATCTTGTTTCTTAAGGTTATACGTCTAGTACACTATAAAAAAAGATTTGGTTTTTCGAAAAATTTTGTTTTTAATTTACATTCAGAACACATGTACCTACATTTAATGGAATATTTTATTAAGATTCTTTAAAAAATTATTTTCATTTGCATTTTAAAAAGTTACTTAATTTAAAAAAAAATGTGTGCCAAAAAATTTCAGAAATACAACTAATCGTGCGTTGAGTGTAAAAAAAATTACAATTTTTTTTCATCAAATTCTTGAAGTTTGCAGCTAAAATCATCGTAAAACTGACCGCATACAACTCTACTTAGATAACGATGCCGACGATACAACATTCATTATTTGTAGTGTAGTTTCGGTAAAAAGCGATCAAGCTTTAATTATTTGAAAACAATTGAAAAGTGGACATTTGTATCTGAAATCTTCTTTTTTTTTATTTATACAGTAGCTTTTTTAATTTACAGAGGCTCACGAAGCAAAAACGACGATTTTAACTGAAAACTTAAATCGTAGATTTTTTTAATGCTGATAGTCTAACTAAGCTTTGTAAAGGACACAAAGAAGATGTTTCAGGTATTAATTTCGTTGTTGAAGAAATTTTTAGTGATCATTTTTACTCAAGTGACAAGTAGGTATTTGAATATTGCACCTTTTTTTAAAGAAAAAATCTTATTGACAAATGTATCTTTACTTTAAAAGAAACTTGAGTGCAGCATCACAAGGGGGGCGAAGCCCTCCTGGTATAAAATCTAGGGGGGCGATCGCCCCCCCCCCCTCCCCATAGTCGGCGCCAGTGGTAATGGCAGAGCTAGTTTTTCATTATTTTGAATAAATTACACGTGAATATATTTGTTTTATAATTTTTATAGTATTTAAAAGAGTTGAAGTTTCGAAACATTGAAGAAGATTCCGACATGAGAGTCGAAACGTCAAGGACAACAATAAAACAACGTGGACAATCCCCCGAAAAGTTAGCTCTTGTGGACAACTCCCACGAAAACCTAAAGAAGAAAATATCATCAAATCACGCTGTAAGACAGTTAAATGTATATAGATTAATATACAATATTGGCAGTGATCAAATATCAACAAATATTTCTAATGCTGTACATTTAAGATAAAAATATTTAACACTGAGAGTATTGTCCAAGACTGGTGCCGCCAGTACCTTATACTATATGTATATGAGTACTATACACGAAGAGTACTTCTTTATCTAGCAAATAATTTTCAAAATATCTGTCTTTGTTTGATACATAAAGAAATTATTTAATTATGTATTAAAAAAATCAAATGGGAGGAGCCTTCTAAGTTTGTGATAAGCAAATTTCAACACAAACTGGACGACCACTTATGGAGTCAAATGTACATTAAAAATTATACGTAGATGAATTGAATGTAGGAAAATACAAGCATCGTGTATTATTACATAATAATATAATTTTATGTAACTACAAATCGATGTTATCACATCAAGGATGTCCGTATCGAGGAAGAATCCTGGAGGAAACGTCACTGATTATTTTATAAAAAGGGCTACTCCCAATCGGTCTATACGTACGGTTATAGTCCTATAGTAAATTTTTATCACGTTCGATCCTTTGTACAAATTTTATAGAATCTTGTAAGCTGGTGGTATAGTTGAATGTGTGCTTTGGAAAATATCTTGCCTTGAGTAAAATAGAAACTGTATACACTCACTTTATAGCTTACATACAACATCATTTCTTTTTGCGTTTTTTTATTGTTTTTATTTATTAATTCTTAATGGACTGTCTTTGCCAGCGAATCGGATCTTACACAACGATTTTATATCTTTGAGAAATTATTATTTTTTTCTTATAATATTATCGATTTGTACTATTTTTAATCGATGGTATATTTTAATTAAAGGAAGGGGTTCTCAATTCAACAATACTTATATTTTTTTTATGTATGTACAAGCAAAACTCAACAAATATGCACCTATTTGGACGATTTTGTTTGTTTATTGGAAAGGGTATATCCCCGAGGTGGTACCATATAAATTTTATCAGAATCTGACCCATAGCGTTTGAGATACGAGACTCAAAAAGGAAAAAAACTTTAAAAACCTACTTCAAATAAATAATTAAATTCATTGAAAAATAATATATAACATGTATAAAATTAATAGAAAATATCAAAAAATAGTGTGCTATGCAGATTTAATAAAATGTAATCAAATGATTAAAACATTTAAAACAATATTTTCAGGTTTTTATGCCATTTGTTCGCAAATTTTTGATGATTTTGAATTTAATTAGTAAAGAAAAAGATTATTTATTATAATTAGTTATATTTTTTATTAATAATATAAACAATATAATTTTATAAATAATATAAAACGTTAAAAATCTGCGAAATAAGGCACAAATATCTGAAATTATTGTTTTTTTGTTTATCATTTGTTTGAATTTTATTAAATTTGCATAGCACACTATTATGTAATACACTTTTATAAAGAGGACATTCAGCTATATCTTCGAAATTCGACATTCAATTGTTTTTTTGACACCGCCATTATTCATCCCGGAAAAAATACTGATACTTTGCTTATTTAACCGATATTCTATCTCCAATAATAACAAAGTTAGCAATGATCACTCGATTTCCGCAATCATCCTGTTTAAAAGTTAAGCCAATCAAAATTTATAGGTAAAGAATAAGAAAACTGACTTTTTTAATTTAATCTTTACTATTTTTCAGTGTTTTTGGTTTGGTTAGGTCAGTTTTATTTTTTTTTCTTAAAAAATTGTTAAAAAAAGTTTTTGAAATTATATTAACTTGTTTTCAATTCAAAATTATAATAAAAGAAGCTTTTTAAATATTTTCTAGAAATTTTAGATCGAATAAAATAAGATTTGAATTATTCATCAGTCTTATTAATAATTCTATGTATTTAGTATTTTATATTTACTTTTTATTGACAATATAAAATTGAGTTCTAGTTTAATATTTGATTGGAAAAACCACTATTGTAGTTTGTAGTAATAGTTTTTCTCTATATTTATATTTCATTTCTCTACTGAACCATGTCAAGAATTTATGAGATCGTAAAAGTTATGTTGATTTTGTTATTCTATGTGGTTTTTTGACATCCTTGCAATATTCAATGCAACCGTATTTACCAAATATGATTGGTCATATACATATATGTACATTTGTACATATACATACATATGTACACATACATGTATTACGATTCTGCTTGTGAAGAATCTAGAATTCTAGAACAATATCTTGATAGAAATTTTATGTAAATATTAGAAAATATTTATGAAAAGTTTCAATTTTTCATTTATTTTTTGTCATATTTTTTTAAATTAAAAAAATTGATTGTTACCTTTATTTGGTATAAAAAATCAGGCATTTGTCGAATAAGAAGTTAGAAATCTTATGTCTTATTGGTTAATACGTAAAATGTTAACTAAAAAATTATTTAAAGAAATAAATTTAATCTAAAAAAACTTACTAGAAAAAATAAAATCAACTTTAAAAAATCTAAATATGTAAGTAAATTTAACTGTTTTTCAAATCTGTTTTCTTTTTTTTTTAGTATACACTTTCAAAGAAACAAAAAATTGTCCAATTCGGTACATATTTATTGAAGTAAAAAATAATTATTATTAAATTGAAGACCTTATTTTTTTAAGTCGGTTAGCAAGATAAATGTTAAATAATTAAGATTAAATGTTAAACAATTTTTCTTGGTTTTTCACAAATATTTCAATTGTTTAATTCATCCAAACTTATAAAAAAAATTCGGAAAAAAACATTATTGTATACTTAAGATTAGAAACTTTATCACTATTTTTTTTCTAATAAATATTTCAGAAAGTTTATTTAAAATTTCTTCAATCAACCATGAACAGTTTTTAGTAAATTGACAAGGATCGAAGTAAAATGAAATTGAAAATTTTTGTGTATTAAAAAACTTTCGTATTTTACACTTGCTTTTAAGCTGATTAAATTCGATCTGTTCAATTTTGATTATAATTACTTTGAACATACTCATAAAGGATTTGATTTATTTTGAAATATTTTTATCTTATAAATTGAAGCACACTACATTAATTTTTGAAATTTAATCTAATTTGCTTGTATTAAAAAAATGTTTTACTAAAACAACTATATACAGATTTTTTTTATGATAGTCGATAAAACAGGTTTTTGATTTCGTATTTGCACACTAGATGTCACTAAACTAACCGTGTACAAAGTACACACACTTATTTATTATCTAATCATTTTTATTGGGGGATATAATGTAGCCTATGTCCTTCCTGAGTATCCAAGCTTTATTTCTTCAAAATTTCATCAAAATCGGTTGAGCGGTTTAGTCGTGAAAAGGTAACAAACAGAAAGACAGGGACACTTTCACGTTTATCAGATTAGAAAAAGTATTTCTTGAAATAACATTTCTTTTGTCTTTCGATCTTGGTTCATACTTTATCCTCTGGTGTGTTATAGGTACATTTATTAAATGGATGATTAACAAATTGTAATTAGTTAATAGATTCATTCATTATCAATTGGTCAGGTTAGGTTTGTTAAAATTGTAGATACATACAATATAATAATTATTGTTTTTGTAGGTATAGGTATATACATTATTTGCAGATCCTATTCATACTTCTATTATGGTTTTAGTTAAATCTATAATTACGTTCAATCATTAAGTTTGATAGGTAAATGTTTGTTTAGGATTACCCATTTATCTTCAGTTTAATGTACATACTTCAAATTATTAACTAACCTTACTTGATAATGATTTCAAATCTGTATGTAAAAGTGTGGTAACATTACATAAGTACATTATATTTAAACTATTCTCATTTTTACTCAGAGCAGGACTGGGACCATATTGAGTACCGGAAAATCTTATTGGCTTGACCTGTAACATTGCAAGCAAATCTTACAACTCAAATTTCAATTTTTATCCACTTTTGACTGTCGTATCGATTTAAAACTTTGAAAACTTATGTAATTCTGATGAAAATACAAAATAATATGATAACGTCGACCTTGTGTGACAAAGGAGGTAGGAGGTGGACATAGGGGCTTTAATTTATCTTAATGTTTAGCTACGTAATTGATTTATTATTACAATTCATTTAAAGTTATACGTTTAGCACACTGTAAAAAAGATTTGGTTTCGAAAAATTTTGTTTTTAATTTAAATTCAGAACACATGTACCTACATTTAATGGAATATTTTACTTTGTTAATTATTTAAAGTAAAACAAGTTTAATTTAATTTGAAAATTGAAATAGAACGGTATATAATAGTAACATGTACTAATTTACTGTAATGACAGAGCTAGTTTTTCATTATTTTGAATAAACTATACGTGAATATATTTGTTTTATAATTTTTATAGTATTTAAAAGGGTTGAAGTTTCGAATAATTAGTTTTTAAAACGTCTCTATATAGCCAATTATGTAGAATTTCAATAACTAGATCACTTTCGGCAATTTCTCTCATTTATCGTCTGTTAAAAACTCTATTTTTAATATCCAATTACTCAAAAACCATACGTCTAATATTTTAAATTAAAAATTAGTAAAGTATATGAATTATCCATAACATATTAAAATTCTAGACTTTTATCTATACATTACTTTATAGTCCAGGAAAAATAGACATAAAAATATAGAAGATCGGACAAAATTTGTAACAGGCTAAATTTTTGCATACACCTTAGTATAAAGGTACTTAATAATGTGTGAAAGTTCCTCATAGATTTGACGTGTGCAAGTGTCAATTTTGTGGGGTCAAAGTTCACGAAGACAGTATTTTTCAAATATCATGAAAACGGTGACCTTTTCGGAAAAAAATGTATCTTACTAATTTGTAGCTGAGATAATTTACTACAAAAACGTACCCATGAGTTTTTATGTAGGAGAAACCGTTCAAGAATTATAAAGAGTTATTTATAACTCCAAGCAGTTTTCCACAGCATACCATATCGTTCTATATAAAATGTAATATAGAGTTGCAACTAAAACATATATATTCCACATAACTAGCAAGATCGAGATAACTCTTTCTGTTTCATAAAAATCGAAAGTACATTAGTTGACAATACTTTAGTCAAAAATTAACCAAAATTACCACGTCGGAACACAGTAAAATGGGGTCTTCAAGGTACGCGACCCTCGCGCAATGTATTAAGCACATTTTACACTTAGATATTTTTAAAAATCGAAATATAATGCAATTAAATCATTTAGCAGTTATCTGTCTATAAGAATATATACATTTAAAAACAAAAAATATTATTACAAACAAAAAAAACGGCACTTAAAGAATGATTTCTGGAGATGCTTTATGATTTTTTAAAGAAAATTTTCGTTATTAATTAATATTGTGTGAAAAATGTGAACCTTATAAAAAAATACTTCAAGTAAAATTTATAAGATATATATTTTTGAAGAAAATGAGTGATAGCACACAATCATAAGATAAAAATTATTACACCTAATACACTCAACTGTAAAACAAAAAAATAAAAATAAAATCTCCAGAAATCATCCTCTAAGCGCCATTTTCTTTATTTGTAATATTATTTTTCATATATAAGTGTATATATTCTTATGGACAGATGTCTGCTAAATGATTTAATTGCAATAGATTTCGATTTTCAAAAATATCTAAGTGTAAAATGTGCTTAATACATTGCGCGAGGGTCGCGTACCTTGAAGACCCCATTTTACTGTGTTCCGACGTGGTAATTTTGGTTAATTTTTGACTAAAGTATTGTCAACTAATGTACTTTCGATTTTTATGAAACAGAAAGAGTTATCTCGATCTTGCTAGTTATGTGGAATATATATGTTTTAGTTGCAACTCTATATTACATTTTACATAGAACGATATGGTATGCTGTGGAAAACTGCTTGGAGTTATAAATAACTCTTTATAATTCTTGAACGGTTTCTCCTACATAAAAACTCATGGGTACGTTTTTGTAGTAAATTATCTCAGCTACAAATTAGTAAGATACATTTTTTTCCGAAAAGGTTACCATTTTCATGATATTTGAAAAATTCTGTTTTCGTGAACTTTGACCCCACAAAATTGACACTTGCACACGTCAAATCGATGAGGAACTTTCACACATTATTAAGTACCTTTATACTAAGGTATAAGCAAAAATTTAGCCTGTTACAAATTTTTTCCTTGTTGTACGTCTATTTTTCCTGGACTATTTAATGATCGATAATTGTAAAAAAAATCTATGCTTTCGACTGTTTTTTTTTATTACCTATTTATTTTAATATATTTTTAACCTTATCAGGCCACTGAAAAATTCTCTGTGTATACCCTGCTGAACTTATTTTTTGAACTTTAAAAAAAAAAACAGGTTTTTTGATCTTGTTGTTAACCCTTCTGTCAACCATTAGGTCTGGCCAGACCTTTTTGATCTTTCCATATGTTTTTTTGATAGACATATTTTATGTATCTTTATCAAATTCCTTGAATTCCTTAATCTACCTCTTTTCTATGATTCAGTGCAAAAAAAAAAAATAATAGGGTGTGTGGGAGTGCGAAAAAAAAGATATTTCTATTTGTATACCTCTTGTCTACCTTATAGGTCTGGCCAGACCTTCATACCTTTAATTACCTTTAAAATGAGGTACCGTTACAACTTAAAATTCCACAACCGACCACTAGCCAAACAGCAGCAAAACAGAAGAAGTCCTGCAAGATTTGCCGAATAAACGATAAATTTCAAAGAAAAACAAGATTCACGTGCAATGCTTGCACAGACCCGGTATGTTTGCAACATAGCCGGCAATATTTAAAATGTCACGAATGTGTAAATTTAGAAGATAAATAAAAATACAAAAAAAAATTAAATAAAATTTAAAATGTATTAAAATAAGAGAAGAAATATATTTTATATTCAAATTAATCTATAAAAAAAGTTTTATTAATTTTTTCCATTTATTTTATTTCATTTTCATACAAAATATATGAAGGTCCAGCCAGACCTATATGGTAGACGGAAAGGTTTTAGAACTGTGGTTGACAGAAGGGTTAAAAATAGATTTTTTATGTTAAATGATAAGGTCTTCTTATAGCTAACAATATATTTTATTACAATTATAATAGCAAACATAACTAACCACTATAATATAATATATATATGTATGTGTGTGTGTGTGTCTACGGGACCGATTTAAGTGAAACCTGCACCAACGTGTTCAAGCTATCACTCAAAACAGCTGAGCAGTGAATATTTATATATTTTTTTACTATCTTATAACACCGGGTCCTTTCAGCTTGTAATTCTTATTTATAATATTCGATGTAAACCTTCTCTTAGAGCTCGTGAATAATCTATAGTTATATACAAAGCTAAACCGAATACTTCCTTTTTTGTTTTTTTATCTTTGTATATCAAAACCGTTCGCCAATTCCGTACATTAGGTATAGCACTGGGGAAGTGGTCAGAGTTGATTATAAAACCGTTTATATGATATTCACCCTGTAAATATTAAAAATGTACTTATTAACATATTTTCATGAAAATACAATTTAGAATTTTTTAACTACAAAGTTGGCTACGAGGCTATGGTATAGTTAAAACTGTTAAAAGTGTGTTGTTTTTTTAATATTTTTATCAATTTGGGCTAGTAGGCCTGTAATGAAGCCCCAGATAGCCTAGGTGCCGTCATGACGTGAAAATTCTAAAGGTGGATGAATTTTAATATGATTTAAATAATGAAAATTATTGTTTATACAGTAGATATGATTTTATTTCGTATTTTCTAATATTTAAAATGATATTTCAGTGACAAATTTCAATTTGAGCCATGTAATTTGACACAAAAATTTTGAGTTTTAGATTTTGTTAAAAGTATGTTTATTTTATAGAAAATGGTGTGAAAAGTTGAAATTTTCAAACCGCAGGTCTGTACCTCAAACCGTTCTCGAGATATGGCCTCTCAAAGCTTTAATTTTTTCAAATTTTTAGAGAAAAATGCCCGTAACTTTTGAACGTGTGGTCGGATTTGATTTTTGTTGGCAGATTTGAAATCAGCGTGTCAAAATCTATACAATGACATGTATAGTTCTTTAAAATTCGACAAAAAAAATTTGGCCAAAAATCGACATTTTTTTAAGGTATACCCCTTTGAATTTTTTCAATTTTTCGCGAAAAATTTTTTGTCGAATTTTTAAGTATTATACATGTCATCAGATAGATTTTGACACGCTGATTTCAAATCTGTCAACAAAAATCAAATCCGACCACATGTTCAAAAGTTACGGCCATTTTTCTCTAAAATTTTAAAAAATCGAAAACTTTGAAAGGCCATATCTCGAGAACGGTTTGAGATACAGACCTGCGGTTTAAAAATTTCAACTTTTCACATAATTTTCTATTAAATAAACATACTTTTATTGAAATTTAAAACTCAAAATTTTTGTGTCATATTTCATGGCTCATATTGAAATTTGTCATTGAAATATCAGTTAGATAATAAAACAAGAAATAATATATAAGTGTATATCGTTTTATACTTATTAAACGTTTTATATATAATATAAATGAATTAATCAATATGACGGTGTCTTACTTACCGGTGGAAAAGGACATATATCTCTAGGAAAGTCCGAATGGTTTAAAAAAGATGGCACAACCGTACGATCATTGTAAAATATTTCACATGCATCTATATCTATTATTTGAAATGCAGATTTAACAAATCCATTTCCAGTTTTTTGCATTGCATAGAATGTCACCTAAAATATTGATTGCATTTATAAAGTTTTTATTTTTTTTATAGATCAGTATGGGATGTGAAAATGTGGAAACTCTCTTTTATTTTCAATGCTATTTTGATCAAACAAATATACATAGAGAATTGATGATTATTTTTTTATATAGCATAGTGTGTAATCTAATTTTTCCAAAAGTTACGTGAAAAGCCCATAGCATTTTGTTAAATTTTAATTTAGATATAATGAGTATTAAATGTATTATTTGTATATGACTATATTGGCCTTAGTGTATATTTGTTATAAATCCTCTATATATTATAAAACTCAACGTCTGCCAGTCAGTCTGTCTGTCTGTCTGTGTTTTTTTTTAATTCATATACACCTACATTCTCTCGTCAGGTCATAGGATATATTTTGTTACGTTAGGTAACATAAGAAATAACAAATAAGCAGTGTCGATAATAGTAAATCAAGTCAGAAAAAATCGTAAATATCTCGGCTACTATGCGAGATAGGAGTTTGTTTTTCTTCACCCCCTGTGGTATTTTTTCCGCTGGATCTAATGAAAATAACTACAACTCTTCATACATGACATGGAGAGAAATATTAACTCTTGTGTGGGCGGGGGGGGGGGGAGGGGTAGCTAGTAGGAAATAAATATTATCAAAATACACTTACTGTAAAAGGATCTGGAAAATCATCAATTATTTTTACGATACCGTTTACCACTAATCCTTCTCTATTCATTTTTTCAACCGTTAAATTCGAAATGTCACATAACGTTTTTTCATAACCAGGAATTGTTTCAACTCTTTCGAGAATGATATCGTACATCGCTGCCTGAAAATAAGTAAAAAAGTGTGATGAAAAATTAAAACAAAGAAATAATAACAAAATTTTTTTTTAATAATGTTTTTATAGATTGATCATTTTAATTTGATATCATACTTATTATTTATCTAACAAGGGAACCTTTTCAAATCGAAAATTCGTATCGAGTTTAAACTTCCCGGGAAAAAATGATAAGATATTAGCATATATTATAAGATCCAATTGGTCAGATATGATGAGATATGCTTGGATCCTGATTTTGGCACGATCCAAGAACGCATTATAATATATTGTAATATATTGCAAGATATAGTTATATATTATAATATATACTAATGTCTTCTTGGATCGTGCCAAATTCAGGCTCCAAGCATATCTTGACATATATTACAATATATTAGCATACATTAGTATATATGTTAATATACAAGTATATCTCGACATACAGGGTGATTCAGCACTGTCGTGCCAAACTTGAACACTAGATTGAAAAAAATATTTTAAGCAAAAAACTCTCAATAAACATGTGTCCGGAAATTATTCCTTAGGGAACTACAGGCTTCCAAAGATTTTACTAAAAATGAGTTTTAATTTAATATCTAGAGAACCCTTTGTGATATAATTATGAAATTTAGTATTTGGTTTAGTAATAATATGTGTTATCGATTTCTAATATTAACCAATTATATTTTAGGCCAGGGTTGTATGGGGCCAGTGGGCCCATCGATTTTGATCTAGTAATTGTTTGTTCCTTAATTTTTTTCCTGAATTGGTACTTTTATAAGATCATATGACACAAAATACACAAAAACATACTTTGCTTGTTTATCATAGGATGAACCGTTTTCGAGAAATATCGATGGAAAAGAAAGCATGCAGAATTAACCTTAATACGGATGCTTGAAATTATAAAAAATAAATTTATATTCTTTTTCTATGATTAAAGGTAAGAATAAAGTTTATATAAATAAACCTCCTAATATGAATCCTCTAGGATCTATAGCCAGTTATATTATTGTTACATGTACTTTATTAACATGACTAAAAAACAAACTAAAAATGGCTATTTGTTGATATCGATGCATTTTCGGAAGTATATTTATATTAACTTTTTTTCTTATTTTTTATTATGAAATAAGAATATAAATTTATTTTTTATAATTTCAAGCATCCGTATTAAGGTTAATTCTGCATGCTTTCTTTTCCATCGATATTTCTCGAAAACGGTTTATCCTATGATAAACAAGCAAAGTATGTTTTTGTGTATTTTGTGTCGTATAATCTTATAAAAGTACCAACTCAGGAAAAAAATTAAGGAACAAACAATTACTAGATCAAAATCGATGGGCCTTCTGGCCCCATACAGCCCTGGTCTAAAATATAATTGGTTAATATTAGAAATCGATAACACATATTATTACTAAACCAAATACTAAATTTCATAATTCTATCACAAAGGGTTCTCTAGATATTAAATTAAAACTCATTTTTAGTAAAATCTTTGGAGGCCTGTAGTTCCCTAAGGAATCATTTCCGGACACATGTTTATTGGGAGTTTTTTGCTTAAAATATTTTCTTCAATCTAGTGTTCAAGTTTGGCACGACAGTGCTGAATCACCCTGTATATAACAATATATTAGCATATCTGTTAATATATTTGTATATCTTGGCATATCTAAAAATATATTATAATATCTTATAATATATGCATAGGGGGGGGGTATCCATCTATTATCTATCCCAATACTACAGAATCGTCCAACCAGGGAAAACTCGTACTGAATCTATAATCAAATAATACATATATTATATAATTAAATAAACATATAGCAGCTTCATTTACTTACGTCCGTATTAACTTACTTGAATGCACCTATGTAAACATTAGAGTTCGTTGGTTGCTTATATACTGATTCAAAGTGAAATCACACTGCTAGTGAGAGGCAAGTTACACCAACTTTTACGAACATAGTATGTAATAGCTATTACATATATACAACATACTCGAATATTATTTAATCAATTAAAAAAAATAATCCATATGCGTATTAAGTGATATTTGAGGCCCGTATTAATAAAATAAAAAAATTTATACAAAAACTGTATAGAAATATTGTGACTATTAAAGAAATCCGAAATATATGTATGTATAGTAAAAAAATGAAGAAAACCATGTGACATTCGCTTATTAAATATTCTTTTAAAGTAATTTTCAGTTCTTCAACAGACGGATCTATTATAGATTTAGGAATTTTATTGAAAATTTTAATTGTATTGTTAACTACATTTCTATTGACAATTTGTTTACGTGTTTGAATAGATTTCATATTGTATTTGTTTCTATGTTGTAATTATGGTCATTTATATTACATAAATCAGTTTTTTGATGAATAACTCATTTTCTAATAAATTAATATCGATTATAGTTAAAACTTTGTATTATATAAACAGTGGACGGCAGTGTTCCCTGGGTCATATCTGGCCATAATACGAAGACATTTCTTTTGTATTTTGAGTATGTTACAGGTATGAGAAGAGAAGCACCAAAATAAAATTCTATATCTAATAATTAAATGTATATAAGCTAATACACTTGCAACAAAACATTTGCACAACCTTGTTGCTTAACACTCTAAGTGCGTACATGAATTTTGAGATTTTTGCTGTAACGCAGTTTATATTTCTCTAACAAGTTAAATTTTAGTCTATTAATATCTCTAAAAATTGTATTTTTTGAGAAATTATCACACCTGACTGGTGTGATCATAGAATTCAGTGATTATAATTTCAAAAATGTATTCATCAATGTTTGTATAAAAATTGTCAACACAAGTTGTAGAATTTTTAAGATAAATGCGTTGGAACATCATTTTCAAAAAAAAGTTTCACCAAAAATATTCACTACCTATTTTAAAATTTGATGAATGTACTTTTTTGAAAACAACATATCTCAAAAACTATTAAAAATAGAGTAAAACTAAAAGATATTAATTTTGTAGAGAAATGCATAAAATTTATTTTAAAAAATATTTCACTGTCCAAAATTTTGTTTAAATATTTTTGTTCTTAATTTATAAAATTATATTGAAAATTTGGGTGATATGTCAACTGTGAATTTTTAAAACAAAAATATATGTTACTTATAACTTTATCATTCCTGATTATATGGGCAATTCTAAATAAAATTTACTTATTTCGTGAAATCAGAATATATATATACAAAACTACTAGGGGCTGTGCCCCTGGGCGCTTCGCGCCCCAACCCCCTTTGATGCCATATTTTTATACACAAATTTACTCGGGTCTACGACCCTCGTATGTGTATATGATATACCCCTACCACTATTTTTTATAGTTAATTTTTTATTTTGGCGGTGATTGTCATTTACATAACAATTTTCAGTTATCTATTACAAATTACCGTATCACAAACATACTCGGGTCTCAGCCTTCGGCTGCGACCCTCGTATGTGTATATTGTAATAATCTACCATTCTTTTTGCTGATACTCAATTTTTTTTTAAATTAGCGGTGATAATTATAACCATTATTACAATTTTCAATAATATTACATGTAGGTACAAATTACCCAATCTCAAACATTTCTTATGTTTTTCATATTCAAAGAATATGTTGAAATATTTTCAATGTTATTAATTAGCTTAATTTTCGTTTTTATAATCATATGAGAAAAAGGCTTATTTAAAAATTTTCATGACCAAACCCCTGACATAATTATTATTAAATATGAATATTTTGGTAAATTACATCAATTTCACAACAGACGAATGATTAACAACTATTTTTTTATAAAATTGTATAAGAAAATTGTTAATGTAAACTTTTTGACTTTTTATTTTTATGTATTCCTGATGTTTTTAATTTTTATTCAATTTTAATCAAAATTAATTTTTTTACGTCAGTTTTAAAAAATAGCTATTTAAAATTTTTCTTATTCGACGCCCCTGACTTAATTATTATGTTTTTTTTTTAGATAAATTTATATTAATCTCAAATCTTAAAAAAAATAACAAATCATTAAATAATTTTTTTAGGCGCTACTGATCTAATTATAGTTAAAACTTTGTATTATATAAACAGTGGACGGCAGTGTTCCCTGGGTCATATCTGGCCATAATACGAAGACATTTCTTTTGTATTTTGAGTATGTTATAGGTATGAGAAGAGAAGAACCAAAATAAAATTCTATATCTAATAATTAAATGTATATAAGCTAATACACTTGTAACAAAACATTTGCACAACCTTGTTGCTTAACACTTTAAGAGCGTACACGAATTTTGAGATTTTGGCTGTAACGCAGTTTATATTTCTCTTACAAGTTAAATTTTGGTCTATTAATATCACTTAAAATTGTATTTTTTGAGAAATTATCACACCTGACTGGTGTGATCATAGAATTCAGTGATTATAATTACAAAAATGTATTCAACAATGTTTGTATAAAAATTGTCAACACAAGTTGTAGAATTTTTACGATAAATGCGTGGGAACATCATTTTCAAAAAAAAGTTTTTTCAAAAATATCCACTACCTATTTTAAAATTTGATGAATGTACTTTTTTGAAAACAAAATATCTCAAAAACTATTAAAAATAGAGTAAAACTAAAAGATATTAGTTTTGTAGAGAAATGCATAAAATTTATTTTAAAAAATATTTCACTGTCCAAAATTTTGTTTAAATATTTTTGTTCTTAATTTATAAAATTATATTGAAAATTTGGGTGATATATCAACTGTGAATTTTTAAATCAAAAATATATGTTATAACTTTATCATTCCTGAGTATATGGGCAATTCTAAATAAAATTTACATTCTCTTATTTTGCGAAAGTAGAATATATATACCTATACAAAACTGTACAAATCACGCGAGTGCAATATTAAATTCAAGTCAAGTGAACTTTAGAAAAAAAAATGGTTGATATTTGATTTTTTTATATTTATTATTATGAATTTAATATTATTAAAATTCGTTGCTAATTTTGTTAATGTATAATAGCAATGCCAACATCAGGGAGGGAGACTGGGCTACCGCCCGGGATGCCAGTTCAGAAGGAGCGGTGGACAGTTACATGGAGAAAAATTTAGCTTATATTCTAGTCAAAATTTTTATTGATTTTACCGTTTCAGAGTATTTTAAATTTTTTATTCCATTTCTTCAGAATTCATTGCGATATAAATATAAAATTTGATAATCGTTTTAGTATAAATATATATAATTTAGTATAAAATCAAGATTATTTAGACTAAAGAAGTGTGGGGCCAGCGACCTTTTGATTTTTATTCAGTATTTATTTGTTCTTAACCCTTAATTACTCGCGTGAAATACCGTAACACAATTACTCGCGCGGTGTATTTTATACACCACAAAAAGCTAGTTTTTGAGAATTTTGAAGGTATTATATTAATTTTTTTGCTCAATTCATATTATGTAGGTAGGTACTATTTTTGAGAAACTAAGAATTTTTTTTTTAAAATAATCCAACTCAAAATTAAGGATTAGAAAGAAAAACTAACTAAAATAAATCTAAAAAAGTACACAAAATTTTTTGCTGTCCGATTTATTGCAAGATGAATATTGAACAGTTTTATTTTTGTTGGTAATTTTTTTTATTTTGCTCTTTTGACAAGATATCTTCCATAAGCAGCGTTACTATTGTCTTCAAAAACGCAGTTCTTCACTTAGGATGCTGCTATTTGTGCGTCAATACCAATATATAAATATATATAACAATATATTTTCGCATCTGAGGGCTGATATATATTAAGATATGATTATATATTATCAGATATGTCCATATATTAATATATATTACAATATATTCTTGGCTATGATAACTCAAAAAATATAATTTATTAAGATATAATAATACATTAGCAGATATATCTATATATAATAATATATTTAAATATATTCTAAGCTAAGCGAATTCATATCAAAATAATATTTTTAAGATATCGTAATATATTAGCAGATATATCAATATATAAATATATATAACAATATATTCTCGGATCTGAGAGCTAATACATACTAAGATGTTAGTATGTATCAATATATATAACAATATATTTTCGGATCTGAGGGCCAATATATATTAAGATATTACTATATATTATCAGATATTTCTATATAAATTAATATATTTTAGGCTCAAAAATTAAGATATGACCATATATAACGAGATGCGAACATATCTTATAATATCTCGTTATATCTTATCATTTTTTCCCGGGTTTGTATATAGTTAGAGGAGGTCAAGGTAAGTAAGAAAAAAATTATCACAGCTGCGGTAAAACGGTTTAAGGGGGTAAAATACCCCTAACAATATGTGCAAAATAATCATATTTTTTCAAATAACTCTGAAACTAATAAAAATTTTAAAAAATCTACAATACAAAGTTTTCATGATTTTTTATGCACTTTCGAATGGCGATAGTCAAAATTCGAAAAAATTAAACCGTTAACCCCCACCTCCCGCCCAAATTCCATAGGTTTAATTTTTTCGAATTTTGACTATCGCCATTCGAAAGAGCATATAAAATTATTAAAATTTTGTATTGTAGATTTTTTTAAATTTTCATTAGTTTCAGAGTTATTTAAAAAAATATGATTATTTTGCACATTTTCATAGGGGTGTCTCACCCCCTTAAACCGTTTTACCGCAGCTAAGATAATTTTTTTGTTTCTTATCTTGACCTCCTCTAACTATATACAAAGTTTAATCTCGATACGAATTTTCGACTTGAAAAGGTTCCCTTGTAAGTATTTGGATTAGAGAAGAGTTTGTTCTTTTTTTCAATATACACATAATATAATAACGTCTCTATATAAATCACTAATAGCCCAGGAAATAAAGGTTTTTACTAAAAAAAAATTCCGACCAAGCTGGATTTTGGTGGAGACTTTTATTTTGATGTCCTAAATATACCCTAAAAAGTCCCCTTAATTTGGATGGCGGGTTTTTATTTTTTAGGGGGTAAAGGGGGGCTGATTCTAGTTTTTTGCAAATATCTCAAAAATTATTAATTTTTCGAGAAAATTGTTATGAAGAAAATTGTAGCTTATAAAATTCTACACAAAAAAGATATTTATACTTTTTTCGTATAATCAATACTTTTTAAGTAAACTGTTAACCCAGTCTAGGGTGCAGTGAAGAGTGCCAAAATCCGAACTTTTAGGGGCAAGCAATTTTATGGTTAATTATTATAGATTTTGGGGCATAGAATTCGAAAAAAATAACCCGAACTAGCGAAAAGTAGTGCAACACCCTTAAAAAAGGGGGTTGAAGGGTGAAAACCCCGTTTTCAAGATTTTTTTCAATTTTTCTCAAAATCTAAATCAATGACAGGGTGTTTTTATGGTTGATATTTGTTGGGGACACTTAGACGAATCGATCGAGACCACAAATATTGAATTTGACAGAAAAGTACTCTTTCTAGAGGGTTTAAAAAAACGTAAAAATATTTATTTCGAGGAAAAAATTTAAAAATTAATAATTTTTGTTCAAATCAAAATTGATCTCAATTTGTTCCTGAAGTTCTAAAGAATACTGATCAACCATAATTTTTAAAAATATTAATATTTTAACTAATGAAAATCGCTAATGTTTAAGGGTAGGTAACGTAATTTTTTTTATCAATTTTCATTAATTAAATATTAATATTTTTTAAAATTATGGTTGATTAGTATTCTTTAGAACTTCAGGAACAAATTGAGATCAATTTTGATTTGAACAAAAATTATTAATTTTTAAATTTTTTCCTCGAAATAAATATTTTTACGTTTTTTTAAACCCTCTAGAAAGAGTACTTTTCTGTCAAATTCAATATTTGTGGTCTCGATCGATTCGTCTAAGTGTCCCCAACAAATATCAACCATAAAAACACCCTGTCATCGATTTAGATTTTGAGAAAAATTGAAAAAAAATCTTGAAAACGGGGTTTTCACCCTTCAACCCCTTTTTTAAGGGTGTTGCACTAATTTTCGCTAGTTCGGGTTATTTTTTTCGAATTCTACGCCCCAAAATCTATAATAATCAACCATAAAATTGCTTGCCCCTAAAAGTTCGGATTTTGGCACTCTTCACTGCACCCTTGACTGGGTTAACAGTTTACTTAAAAAGTATTGATTATACGAAAAAAGTATAAATATCTTTTTTGTGTAGAATTTTATAAGCTACAATTTTCTTCATAACAATTTTCTCGAAAAATTAATAATTTTTGAGATATTTGCAAAAAACTAGAATCAGCCCCCCTTTACCCCCTAAAAAATAAAAACCCGCCATCCAAATTAAGGGGACTTTTTAGGGTATGTTTGGGACATCAAAATAAAAGTCTCCATCAAAATCCAGCTTGGTCGGAATTTTTTCTTAGTTTGACCGTTTCTTTGAGTCTATTGCCTGGGCTATAACTTAAAAAAGCGGAAATACATTTATTTCAAATTTCACCATTTTGTTATATTTCAATAATACCACCATTGTTTACTGCAAAGAGGGGACTTTTAAAGTTAACGAAAATGGGCGATTTTTAAAATTTACGTAAATAAAGTTTAATTCATTTGATTCTTTAGTTTTTTTATTTTTCATATATTTTTGCTAGACTTACCAGAATTAAATGACACACTGTAGTTATTAACAATAGAAAATATATTATGTTTACTGTGCACATTGTTACTTTTTACAGTATTCGTGTTGAAAATAGTTTGTATATTAACGTTTTCATATTATGCCTCTATAATGTTTAACATTTTTCATAATACCGATAACGCTATATTATTTCTATGTTGTTTCTGTCATTTGATACAATTGTATTGTGTCAATTTTATCACATATATGAATCTATCGATGCAATGTAAACATGCTATGTTATATAACCAATCACCATCCATCTAGAATTATCGTTCGTATGAATGAGTAATTATAAACAAATTATATTTGTATTTAAAATGATCTAAATTTAAATTTAATTTGTTTATTGGTTTTAATAATTCTGTACATTGATATAATGTAGTATATAATGTACTATATGCTATTATCTAAAAAATAATCTTTCATGTGATACGAGTTTATTCAATTTTCTCAGCTGTAAATTACTTCTTTGAATTTTGAAGAAATATAATTTAAATATAGCACCTATTTCGTTACAAGGTAAAATATGTTACTAAATTTGTTGTTATGAACGAAAAGTTAAAATAAATGTATTGGTAATTATTTCTTTAAAATGCTAATGTCCGGTTTAAAAGGGCTTGCAAAATTTGCTATAGCAAGTACTCTCAAATGTGGTATTAATTTTATGATAGTATCTATGGATTTGCTATGGAATTTAGAGCAGTGATACTTCAACGTATTGTAACACAGTTGGCAACTCTGACCGTACAAAATAATTTTCATAATATCACCACTGTTTTAATACCGTCGATGTCAATACACAACGCGTGTGCAAAACTTGTCAAAGTCTTAGTGAAACTCCAAGAAAACTCTCAAATGAGGTATTCATTTTGTGATAGTATCCTATGGATTTGCTATGGAATTTAGAGCAGTGATACTTCAACGTATTGTAACACAGTTGGTAACTCTGACCGTACAAAATAATTTTCATAATATCACCACTTTTTTAATACCGTTGGTGTTTACATACAACGCGTGTACGAAACTTGTCAAAATCTTCATGAAACTCCAAGAGAACTGTCATATATATAAGTTTGATACTGCATTTGCTGGCTCCTTTATAATACCGGACATAAAACTGTATTTTTCGAAAACCTTCAATGGTTGGTAAAAATATTAAACGGGAAAAATTGTCATGTTGGCTTATGCTTTTAATAAATTACTGTGTTTCTTTTTCTTCTTCTTCTTCTTTATGGGTTTTGTATCAGATAGATTTAGAACTATTTATTTTATTAATGTCCGGTATTATAAACGACCTAGCAAATTTGTTAGCTTGCAAGCACTCGTACATGAGGTTATTAATTTTGTTATAGTATCTATGGATTAGTTATGGAATTTAGAGCAGTGACACTTCAACGTATTGTAACACAGTTGGCGACTCTGACCATATAAAATAATTTTCATAATAGCACAACTGTTTTAATACCGTTGGTTTTTACATACAGCGCTTGCGCGAAATCTGTCAAAGTCATCAAAAAACTTTAACAGAGCTGTCATATAAGTTTGATATCTCATTTGAAAGTGTTAGCAAGCTAACAAATTTGGTAGGTCGTTTATAGTACCGGACATTAGTAGAAATAAATTATTTAATTCAGCGATTCTCAACCTGTGGGGTGCGCCCCCTTAGAGGGGCGTGATAAAACTGAATGGGGGGCGCGAGCATATTGAGAAAAAATATTATTAAAAAATGTATTTAATTTACTGAAAAAAGCAATAAAATACATTCTGACATAATAAAAAATAAAATACACGTTTACATTTACACTGATATAAATGATATAATACACTTATAAATAGGATTGTATCAGTACTGCACAATGTATTTAATAATTAACTTATCAATATTAAATTAAAAACAAGATTCATAATTATATGTGACTTCCTTGGGCCTGTCTTTCAGAGCAAAGTCTTTCGAAAGAATGTTTAATATTAGAAATTGACACTTAGCATTTTTTTGTATTTAGCTGAGGGGGGGGGGGGGTGAGAATTATGATTGAAAATTGGGTCGCAAATACTAAAAGGTTGAGAAACGCTGATTTAATTGGTTTCCGATTGTAAAAAGTTTAATTGCATTGTTAGGAAAACATGACAATTGAATTACATAATAATATAAAAACATACATATTGTTACGTAAAAACATTTACCAATTATTGCATCATGGAAGTCGTAGTAATTTTGATAATCTCCACATTAGAAACGTCAGTGGAGCTTAATTGCACTTCACGGTTGATTACACCTCTAGAACAAGATGGGGGGGGGGGTTGTCTGTAACGCGCAACGTAGCAAGATGTGTCCGTATTATACAGATCGAGAGTTTTCTTCATTCGGTTGTTTTTCTCCTGAAACATTCTCGTCATCCCTCTTTCCCCAATGTGTTGTCCTTCCCCGCACGTCTTCACATAAACCAAAGAAGCGGTCTTAATTAAGATCACCCTTTCTGTCGCTCCGGGCCGAAAAGGAAAAAGAGAAGAAAAAAACTTCCTCAACGCCTCGTGGCTTTCAAACAATGCTGCGTCTGTGTGTGTGTGTGTGTGTGTGTGTGTGTGTGTGTGTGTGTGTGTGTGTGTCCGTTCGAATTAATTCGGGTTCTCTTAAATTTAGGTTGACCTTGTATTTTACAAAGAATCAGTTCGTTAGCTTGTTAAAAACAAACAATAGTTCTAGTTTCAATTGGCGCCATTATTTTTGTTAAGAAATTAGTATTTTATTTTGTAAAGTCACTGAAGTCACAATATGTATAGTGGAAAAATTATATGTTAATTTTTAACATGATAAACATGTTAACGGGAGGACGAAATTGATCCTAGAAATATTTAACAGCCGACATGGTAAAATTTAAAAAAACGTCTACTATAATTCAATATACTGTATTTTACTGTATAGCAGTTTCTATGACGGCGATAGGCCATATATGAAAAGTAATATAGGAACATAGTAAAATTATAGAGAATGTACATGAAATTTTCATATGCAAGAAATTAAATTAAAGAATCGCGTATATTACTTTTTCAGAGTAAATAAATTTTAATAGGTACTATGTTAACATTTACCAGTATGTCATTGTAATTTTTCATTTACTTTATTTTAAATTCTATCGACTTTTCTGTTAATTATTTTCAGAAGTTGACTCTGTCCTCAGGTTCACAGCATTTTCTGTTAATTTTTAAAAGAATATTCTCTCCGTGTATTAAAAAAGTGAAGTTATTCCATTACAACGAAAAAAATATTAAATTTACGTATTAGCTTTGTAAGATAAAAGTAATTTATATTTGTGTGTTCTTTAGAAAATTTTGTGAAATATATTTTTCAAATAGGTGGTTAAAATGTGAAACATCAAAAAATGTCACTAATGTGTTAAATAGTTATACATATGAACAAAAAAAAACACATTTCTGATTAATTAACTAGGGCATCTATATTAAAATTATGTTCTAGAATCCTTTAAATCAATAAGAATTAAAGATAGCAGGTCTATGATCCAATGTAACAAGGTCTGTTTTGGATATTTTGACAGTCGCCATTTTGTATAAATTTCTTGTCTATGACGTATTACATCGACAAGAAATTTATGTGTGTTGTGCTTCAAAATAATTGATTGATAATTAAATTTAAACGAATATATGTAAACAATATTGGGCGTTTATTTATTTATATTTCGTTTGTCACAAATTCCTTATAAGAAATATTTCTTGGCGATGACGTCACAGTATAGAACAAATGAACTGTCGAACAGTCCTTGTATTATTTGATCAAATTTTTAGTGAATGTTCTGTAATATAAAATGTTTGTTTTCCTGGGGTATCAATTAAAAAATAAAAATATACTTTATGAGTTATTACCATAGAATTAACGAAGTTAACAAAATGCTTAACGGATTAACTTTTAAGTTAACTCAAAAAATGTTAACGCTTTTGTTAACATTAGTCCGTTACATTGGTTATTTGATAATAAGTACATAAGAAAGTTGTCGAAATAACCAAAAAAAAGGTCTTCAAACATTTTGGATGGTTAACTTTAACTTTCGTTAAATTTTCGGAATTTTAACGCTTTAACGATTAACTTTTTTATTAACGAATTAACGATTAACGAAGTTAACTTTTCGATTAACTGTGGCCACCTATGGTTATTATATCTTGTATTTTTAGCCACTTTTTCAGCGTAGCGGAAAAACAAATAGTTTTTTAAATATTTTCAATAGGTAACTTTTATTTCTAACTTTTTTTTGTATAATACTTATTTTGAATGCTATTTAGCAAAAATAGAAAAATCTAAAATTAAAACTTTATGTATTACACCACATTTGTAAAAAATCTTGTGAGTAGCAAAACTTGACCTATTTAAGTCAGCAGGCTGAACTATTACCTATACAGTATGTACATAACAATTTATTTGACATATCAAAAAGTAGCCAATATTCCAAAGATTGCCACACTAACTCAAAGTATTTATAAATATTTTAATGAATTAGTATCTATAGATATTTTTATAATCTGAAAATTCTCCAATCTGTTGAGAAGTGTATATTTTCTTTATAAAATATACGTAGGACACGCGTTTAAAATGACACTCGAGTAGTTGAAATGTTCGTGAAGGTATCTTACATTTATCCGAAGACACTTGGAAACAATGTCGTTGAGAAACATCCCCGTAGGCATTGGGGTTATAGACGTTGAACACGAGGTAGTTTAGAGAATGAGAAGAGAAGGATAGTAAGGGTTGTGAGTGGTTTTCAAGGGTTAGGGGATGATTGGAAGAATTTCCAACTGTATCGTTGCGAACTTTGGCACTTGACTAAAATTTGTCTTGTTTTTTTTTTATTTTTTTTTTGATCGAGTGCTATCTAGTTGGCTTCTTTCGTGTTGATTAGTATAAGAAAAATCTGCAGATTTTTTTTACTGATTTGTAATTAATCGAGTGCTTTTAATTGAATTGGCTTCTTATTAAATCAATATTGATACGAGTACAGTATTAATGTTGTTCATTAAATAAAATTTTATTTACAACATGATGAATTTTTTATTAGACATCAAAATTAATTAAGTAACTCAATTTTATTGCTATGTTTTGAACGATTTTTTCTTAATTTAATTATATCATATACAAGCACATTGAACCCGGTGTTACCCGTGGATATGAATTTAACCTGTAAAAAACATATTAAAGATAATTTTCACTTAATTGCATAGTAAAATATAAAAAATCATTTTAAAGAGAAAAGATAGTACCTACTATTCGAAATCATGAAAGAAAACTTCAGAAAAAAATTACCTACTTAGTAATAAATTCCTCAACATTGCCCAAATTGTCATTTTTGGGACTTTTAGGTTCGGATATCTAATAAACCTAACGTGATGGAGTTATTTGGGCAACGAATTCGGTTTCGGCATGACAAATACCTTCTAAATCACCTATTAAAATTTATGTGAATTTTTTTTGTTGCATATTGTTATTAGTAAATTAAGCTGTTTTACAGTTATGTGTCAACAAATATTTCTAATTTAGTACATTTAACTAAACAAGTGTTCAACAGTGGGATATGAGCCAAAATTGGTGCCAGTACCTTATCTTATTATTAAAAAAAAAAAATAAAAATTTCATTAATATAAATCTGTCTGATTAAAATACCTTAATTTTGATTTATTTATAGCATGTTCCGGTCAAATAATTCGAGGAATATAATACATACAATAAATAATTTTGAAAGCAGCCCAATCGATTTCCCTTGCATTCACTACAGGGGGTGTGCATGATGATTTATTTGTGCAGCATTTAATATTAGTTCCACCGAATTTTGAGTTGTGGTAGTTTCTCTTTGTTCGGTCAATAAAGTTTAGTGAAACGCGGGCAACCGGGAAGTAAGTCAAAGTCCCATCCCCGCGGACCGTTTGCGCTTCTCTCCGAGGAGACACAATTCAATTACTCAATGTAGCGTTGCGTCGCTAGATGGAGCTAACGTCGCAGGGGTGTGTACGATATATTGCCGGAATGGTTTCACCAATCGGAAGTGATCGCCGGTGCGTATATGTTCCTATATAACGAATGTATTTACATTTGTATATGTGTTTACGTACAAGCTGTCACTGATATGTATATAAATATATCTGCATTTGTTAAATATATGTTTTGATAAATACAGGGTGTCCTGTTAACATACCGACAAACGAGCCGTTTCAGCAGTAGAGCAAAAAAATACAATTTTTCTTAACAGGTGTTTCAAGTGCTCTGCGAAATAATATAAACAATTCATAAGCAGTGCTACCGAGCCTGATTTTTATTCTTATCACTTACAGTTCATTTGAGGAGCTATATTGTATATTACTTGCCTTCTCTAAATACAGAAAATTACGATTAAATTTGAAATCAACAACCAATACTGTTTACATAATTATTTATTTTAATTTAATTATCGATCAATTATTTTTAAGCACACCTCACATTTTCTTGTCAATGTAATACGTCATCGACAAGAAATTTATATAAAATGGCGGCTGACAAAATATCCATAGTAGACCTTGTATTATTGAATCATGGTTAATTCGTGTGTCGAATTACAAAAATTTTCGTTTCATGAAGAATAGTTAGTTCGTCGACGGATCGTATTGAAATTTTCTGAACTGGCTTTAAATAGTTTTGGATTTTTGTGTAGCATTAAATTTGTGTGAACTTGGCTTTTCAACATTTACGAATATTAAAACTAAAAATCTTGGGGAATGTTGATAAAGAAATGAGGGTCGTATTATCACATTTTGACATTTTTCAAATCTGCAAAAGACAGAGTATCAATTTTTTATTATATTTAATTTTTTTACAAGAATAACTTTTTAAGTATAATATTGATTAGGTTTTTATGAATGTAATTTTTAATAAAAAAATGTATTCATGCATATTTTTATTGTTTGTTTAAATACTCTAAAGATTTAGTAAGATAGTGCTCCGCATTTTTTTTACAATCAAAAGTGTTTCGTGACTTCTAAAAGGTTAAGAACCACTGCTTTAGGCTTTAAGAGATAAAAATAAATATAAATATAAAATCATGTATTAAACATAAAATATTTCGGTATCCCCTATAGCAGAAATTGTTTATTTTCGTAGGTTGTACCCTTTAAAACTTTTGAACTATCCCAACTTACAAAAAATTTCACCCAATAGTAAAATCCATTATTTTTGTGTAGGGTCCTTTCTTTTTCTCTATAACGGTTCATTTGTGGACATGTCTTTGACAATTTATGAAAGTTTACGGGACATCCTGTAGTTTTATACGGTATAATAAAATACTTCCATTTATTTAATACTAATAGTTTTCCATAGCTTTGCCTGTATATATTTTAAAATGGATGCATGTACATAATGTTATTTGATTCTCCCCCTCTCTAATGTGCCCCTTCTAGCACCCCCCCCCCCCCTTCTCGCCCAGTTATTAAAATGACCTGTGATAAATTTACTATTTAAGTCTCATATCATTTATACCGTTACTAAAATAATGCACAACATATATAACTGTAGTACTTTTTTCCTCTATTTCAAGCCAACAATCGATCTAATTTGATTAACCCATTAACGCCAATATATACATTTGTGTACACCTCATTTTATAATTAATGCTGCTGTATGGATATTAATTCACAATATTTCCTTAAAAATCAGTTGGTAGAAGTGCAACAAATAAAATCTGTTAGCGTTATTAGTTTCTTAAATGTTTAAACGTGTTTTAATTGTTGTGAATAATTTTTAAATATGAAAAGAGGTACGTGGTATGCTAATATATTTTATCCAACTAGAGCATGTGATTTCGAATTTTGTTCAAATCATATGAAATAACTTAAATATACATACACGACATGACTTTTAAATGAAATTTATCTAAATAAAAATGATATCAGAAAAACAGTCTCACACATAATAGACTTCATATCTGCCCAATTTACTCGCTTGAGTACACACTGTTATTTATTTTTTCTAAATATTAAAAAAAAGTTTCTGTTGTATATTTAGTTAAATATATTGAATATGTACTTTAAAAAAATCTTTTGCATGTTTTTTTTTTTTTTTTTTGGGCGTTAATGGGTTAATCTAGCACTTACGTTTAACCCTGGACGGGTAGACGTTCGTAATAATTACGACTACATTTACACAACGCCCTCTACAGGGAAATCAAGACGGGGTGGGGAGCCGAGCGGGAAGATATGCCTCGTTTAATAGTTCGTCTTCAACCTCTGCCAAGGACAGGTGTCAGTGTTTGCTATTTTTCTAGAGAGAGCCATAGATCGACAAGTCACATCGTATCTTTCACGAATGTCTACTCTCTTACGTAAATTTTAGTCGAAATATGTACGTAAAAGGATATGCTGTGAATGTGAAAAAGATCTCAATCGTCTCAATGCTTGATCCAATGATACTTTCTTTCGTTTGTCGATTTGCTGTAAACTTATATTACTAAGTTTATATTTTAATCTTTCGTATTTCGGTATTTTTGTAAATACATAAATCAAAAGATTTTAAAAGCAAAACTTTTTTTTTGCCATAAATTTATTAGAAAACCAAAAATTATATAGTAGTAGTCAATTTTACGAACGTCTACTCTTGCCCGCTAAATTTTACGTCTACCCGTCCAGGGTTAACAAAACCTACCAGTGCGTAAACATTGGTTCATATCCACGATGTGATGATGTTTAATGAAACGCCACCACGTGGCCAAAAATAGAAGCTGCGTGCGACGACAATGCCCTGTCAGTCCGTGTGACGTAGAGACGGCTTATGGAGCCAAAATAATGACTGTGCTCATATAAATTGCTCTGATGATGATATACGATGCGGTGTTATGTAAGATTTTATGTTATACTTGTTTTTAGCACGCGTCACATAAAATACGTGTTTTTTTTTTTGGAATTACGTTTTTCTTTTTTTTTTTTTTTTGTAAATGGGAGATTAACAAATGTCATGAATTAAAGATTTATGATCTTTTTGTGTCGTAGATTGAAATTTTTCACGCATATTTTCACCCCTGTGTGAAACAGAGATAGAGGGAGATTTTTGTGTGAATTTTAGATATTTTCATCTATCTATTTATGAGTTGAAGTTTAATTAATTTTGGAAGAAAAATTGTGTTTTGTAAAAAAACTAGAAATACATTTTTTTAACTTATATTGTCTTCTATAATTTAAACGTTAAAATAATGTTAATTATAAAGCGATCTTCGTGAAATTTGTATTTTTTTTATCTAAAAATTTTTTTAATATACAACTTATGACCTTCTTCAGAATGCGACCAAATTTCATGAAAATCGGTTTAGTTGTGAAAAGGAAACAAATAGACAGCCAGAATTACTTTTGCTTTTATAATATTACTAACTGTGCCCGCGCGGCTTCGCTCGCATAGATTACGGAATTATTTTGTAGGTTTTTTTTTAAAATATAGATCTTTTTATTATACACAATTTTTTACTACATTATTATGTTAAATATTTAACGGTTTAGGCAGCATATTGCAAAAGAGCGCGCTGGCGTATTGATTTACTAGTATCGTCACTGCTTATTCCTTATGTGACCTATCGTAACAAACTATATACTAAAACCTGGCCAAAGAACATATCTATGAATTAAAAAAAAACATGTAAATCGGATAAGTAGTTCTCGTACTAACGAACAAACAGATGTTATATAATAATTTAAGGATAGGTATGGATATAATTCATATCAACCAGTGGCAAACTTTTTTTCGTAATTATTTATTATTTTAATTTTTTTAATCTATCATAGTTGTTGAATTAAGTAATGTATATTTACAAATTTGGGGGTATTCTAGCCCCTAATATTTCCCCCATTGAGTGCGCTACACAAAAAAAAACTGTATTGGACCAAGAAAACCTTGTTTTGTATATAACGAAAACAATATTTTCTTACTGTAAGAAACATACTTTTAATCCAACTACGTTATTCCTTCGTTCAAGAATACTATAGTTGGTTTAAGAGAATATTATTTATCTTAAGAAAATATTGTTTTCGTTATATACAAAACAAGGTTTACTTGGTTTGAGAAATTCTTTCTACCAGTGTACTGGTATTAATTTTCAATACATATATAGATCAAGATGGAAGCTACAACTTACTTGGTAATCCCTTACTTCATACCAGTAAACGTTAGTTGTATTTCTATTGAAATATTTAGAATTTCCAATTAAAATAAATTGATGAAATAAAAAAAAAACGTTCGTAAAATATAATACGTAATATAATCTAGAATGTAACAATTTTCTGTGAAAAATACAAAAGGAATACAGGAATAACTGTGGAAGCGACGTATTATTAAATTTATTTAATTAAATTAACTATTGTATTCTCAACAATGGACGTTTTACCCATATCTCATCTGCTCTTTAGGTTATCTTTTTTATCATTTTTGTTTATTAAAAACTAAATTAAATATTTTATAAATGGGTTGAACGCTTTTATAATAGATTTTATACAAAACATTTATTATTTTTTTCTTTCTTCCGCAATCTAATTTATCATTTCATCTGCAAACATTTCACTAGCTATAACTAAAGTGTACAAACCAGAGGTTTCAAATATTTTCTCATGTAAAAAAAATACATAAATAAATAATCTTTTAAATTAATACAGTGAAACTTGGTTAAGTGGGACTTGAATAAGTGGGAAACTTCTACAATTAAAATGCATACTGACGCCTGAGGTCCCGTCACATCTGGAAATGTAGGGTAAATGGGACAACTCTTTAAGTGGGATAAAATAACTGGTTCCTTTAGATTCCAGTTATCTAGGTTTCACTGTATTTGTGGAATATTAATTACTACCTCAACAGTACCATTTTTTCCTTAGGGTATAATCATTATTTGGGTAGATCATGGGATTTTATGGAGTACGGCTTTAAAGTGTTATTATAATTAACCAAAATCATGGTGAGGCAAATAATGTGAAAAGTATATTAATCATCCAGTAGGTACTTCACAACTTTCCACAAAAATCATTTTTTTAATACAAATCTTCATGGTGGTACCCAGTACCCACTAAATAGGGTGCCTATTACGGAGGTTGTGTCCGCATATTCCTTGCTACGTTACTGCTATTTTTTACAGTGACAACATATAAGTTTAAAAAAAATTAAAAAAAATTAAAAAATGCTTTAACCACCTAATATCGTGTATTATAGTAACAAGCATGTAATATAGACCATTTTGGTCCATATTACACGCACACATTCTTAGAAGCTGATTTAGTTTTTTTTTTTTTTTTTTTTTCATTTAAGAATTCTTTTTTCGCCTGCTCGATCTCGTTAAAATATTAAATTCTCTGTCCAATGAAATAATAAGGGCTGATTTCAAATAATTATTCAAAGATTTATTAACTAAAACATGAATAGTGTCCCATATATACATAGGTGGGCACAGTTAATCGAAAAGTTAACTTCGTTAATCGTTAATCCGTTAATAAAAAAGTTAACTTCGTTAACCGTTAAAGCGTTAAAATTCCGAAAATGTAACGGAAGTTAAAGTTAATCCGTTAAAAAGTTAACCATCCAAAATGTTTGTAGACCTTTTTTTAACTATTTCGACAACTTTGTTATGTACTTTTCATCAAACAACCAATGTAACGGACTAAAGTTAACAGAAGTTGAATTTAACGGAAGTTAACAAAAGCGTTAACTTTTTTTTGAGTTAACTTAAAAGTTAATCCGTTAACCATTTTGTTAACTTCGTTAATTAAAGATTAACGGATTAACGAGTTAATGCCCACCTATAAATATATACCAACTTTACTCTACATAAAAAAGGGCGAGAACTCATACTTATTAAAGGTATTTTTGCTAGTTAAAATTATAGTGTCGAAGTAGTGTTTAACAATTTTTTGTACCTATGAATTTTATAGGTACAAAAAATAAAAATAAATTGTAAAGAATGTTAATGCAGAAAGTGCTTTTCATATTTCAAATTTCAAGTATTTGTTATTTTTCTTAGTATATTTATTTAATAGAAACTAAGTAAGAATTAAAAATAACATAATGGGCATACAGTCTTTATATATCTTTTCCTTTCATAAACCTCTTTATTTGACACGAATAAAATGTCTGTTGCACAAAATAAACCAGAGCGGATTTAATCAACAATATGTACTACCTTCTCTCAGACTTTATTTTATGTACAATCGCTGGGCAACCTCAAAACTTTATATAACGTTAAAAACAAAATAAAAAAAACCCGACCCCTGTGTGGTTGTAAAACTTTGTGAAATACGTTCGTCATTTTATATCGATCTCACGCCCAGTCTAGCATTCATTCAGTTCCGGCGCTTTGACGAAAGGACGCCCCTTTGAAAGCGACGTCTATTTAGTGAAATTAATCAAGCTAATAACGAAGGTGTCGAGGGATTTTCAACATCTTACATGACGCATAAAGACGTTCTTTGATTTGATGTGAGATCGTAGGATGTGATACATAGAACCCTTGAACGCAGTAACGGTTTCAGCAAAATCTCTAATCTTGTATTGTGACATGGCTGATTATAAATTGCGATTTTACTTATAAATATAATAAATTATGTACGTTCTTATGACTGGTATTTGCAGTGACGATCGCAGGGAGGGTAGGGGTTAACCCTCCCCCCGAATTCGTCAATATACATTACTAATTTAACAATTATGATAGATAAAAAAATGAAAATAATATGGGACGTTCATTGTCAAACGTAACAAGGCTGTGCGAAAAATTCATGTTGATGGGTTTTAGTGATCTTGGGCTTAAAATGTTCGTTATTGATCCCTCTTTATGGGCTAGTGTGGCCTTTTGGAAAATTTCAAAATGGCCAGAAGTCAGCGAAAAATCTAAATACTGGAGAAAAATATTCGCAAAAGAAAAAAAATACGACCGATTCGATTGGTTTTGGGTGTAAGTTGTTTGTAATTGACAGCTCTAAAAAGTTGGATAGGTAGGTTGGCGAAATCCAACATGACGGATCCAAGATGGCGGCTGATACCTGAAAATCGTCGAAAAATGAAAAAGTCAAGACTTTGACTAGAGTTTTTGACACTTAACCTCATTATATTGGCCTCAAATGTTGAGTTTCAATCACTCATTACATAAACAGGTTATTATGAATCCAAAATATAAAATGGCGGCTTCGATTAATCTCATAAAGAGGGATCAATAACGAACATTTTAAGCCCAAGATCACTAAAATCCATCAACATGAATTTTGGGATCAGTGTTGTTCCGTTTGACAAAGAACGTCTCGTAGATATATAATAAAAAAATTGACCCCCACGCGTGAGGTTATTCGTATTGATGTATGAGATCTTAATTTCTCTCTAGACATGTAAGAAAATGTACAATTTTGGGTAATACCCCAACATTGGATTCCTGTTTAACTAAAAGTACTAAATTAGAAATATTTGTTGATCTTTGATTACTGCCATTACTGAATCATAATCTATAGAAACTTAACTGTAAAACAGCTTAATTTGATGATAATCGGCTAATATGTATAAAAAATGGTGAACATTTAAACTTATTATTAGTATAATATATATTTATTAATTATTGTATTATCAAAGCATCTGCTTTACATTGTTTCAAATTTTACGATTTTTTATTTTATAAATTTTGTATCGTAGTACTTATCATTTTGTAATCATTAACAAGTGCCCATTACTGGTTTTACTTTATCCACTACTGGAGAAAAACAATCAAAATAAAAAGCTGTAAATAAAAAAAAATTACAAAAGAATTACAAAAAAAGAAGTCTATTTATAAAAAAAAAAAAAAAACAGTATCCCTTGCTTTTAAAGCATCCAAGACTGATGTCAGTACCTTACTTATCTTGAGCTGTAATAAGCCAATGCCCTTCTTTAACTATTTAATAATAAATTAAATTTCTATGGATTTGGTAAGTAACATTTTTCAGGTCTTTTAATAAGAAAAAAGTGAATATTTTAGTGACCTTTTTTAAATCTTTCTATTAAAAATTACTACGCTGGGTATCCGTTATCCCCGAGTCCCAGGACTAGAGTTCTGCCCCCCCCCCCATCTATATTGGGGTTTAGAGTAGTGTAGACCTTAAAAATTTTAAAATAATTATGTTTATGTAAATAAAATTTATTAGAGTGCTTGAATATAAAAATTAATAAAATATATTATGTTTCCTTCTAAAATAAATGATTTCAGACGCGCAAAAGAATTTCTTGAATGTAGAAAAATCAACTGCGGCGTTGCCAGAGTGAGGCCATTATTTAATTATCTTTTTGAAAAGAATCGCCGTCTTCCTTCGATGTGCTGTCAATAGAATAAACGTCACAGTCTAATATTAAAGATGACATTTCTCAGTATAACGTTTTGTTTTTCTTCTTATGCCACATCCTTGCCATCTCTTATTGTGATTTTCAATTCTTTGTTGCTCTCTCGATCGAACGGCGTCTTGTCGCATAGCAGTCGTCTCCGGAATTGCTATTTTACACTTTATGTTGTCCCCAAACTGTGAAAGACAGTTTCCGCACAATAGAGATGATCTGATCACATTTCAAGATTAAATTGCCATTTTGTCTCTCTTGTGCTGTAAACTCTATTTTATATATCATATAGACAGATGTATTTATTAAAGAAGACAAATTTGGAATTTAGATATGTTTTTATGTTGTATATTTTACAAATAGTTCAATGAAATGAATCTGTTTCTGTTTGGGAATTTTATTTTACTGAGCTATTAAATTATATTGAATTTTTAGATTTCAGTTTATTAAAAATATTGATTTAAATGGTTTTTTATTGGTTTTTTGTTCTTTGAATTATAAATTAATAAATTACGATTGAGTATATTTATTATTTTTATTGAACTATATTTAAAATTGTTTTTTTTTTTAACCCTTTGGTCGCGAAACATTTATTTCTATTTGCGATAAAAATATTAGTTATATTATTTTTTTCTTATTTACATTTTCTTTTCTTGATAATTTTGTATAATTTTTTTTTAATTTTGTATGAAATCGCATATAAGAAAATTGATATTTGTGAGGTTTAATGTTTAAGAAAAACATTTTTTTGGACATAATTTTGATTTTACATAAATATCATTTTTTTACAAAAATTAATAAAGAAAGGGTGGGGGGGGTCACCGTCAGGAAGTTAGCTCGGACTTGTGAAAAACAACACAAATTTTTAGCTCAAAAAATTGCTCTTTAATTGCTCCTCATGTATCTGAAATGGTTGGTTCCAACTCTAAAAAAATTTAAACAAAAGTTATTAACTAAACAAACAAAATAATTGTTATATGGTATTTTTCAATAACTAATCGTCTTTTGTAATAATTCTTATAGTCAATCAATTGCTCCCAAATTGCTCCAAAATGTTCTCTACTTAGTTTTTCAAAATTATCAATATTTTGAAGTCAAAATTTAAATTTAAATTTCTCACTTTAATTGTTATAAAACTGCATTAATAAGTATGCAATATGGCAATGTTTTGTATAGGCCAAAAAATTGCTCCTTAATTGTTTCTCATGTATCTGAAATTGCTCCAACTCTAATAAAATTTAAACAAAAGTTATTAACAAAAGTTAAGAAATATTTTTGATTTAAAATAATGAATAATTTTGAAAAACTAAGTAGAGAGCATTTTGGAACAATTTGTGAGCAATTGATTGACCATAAGAAATATAACGGAAAACTATTAGTTTTTGTAAAATACCATGTAACGATTTTTTTGTTATTGTTTAGTTAATAACTTAAAATTTATAATTATACTAGTAATGCACAGTATGTTTACGTTTTAATTTGTTTCTATAAACAATTTTAATCATGTCAAAAGTACTTAAAATAAAATAAAACACGAGAAATTACAATGAGTTAAAAAAATATTTTTTTCAACAATTCAGCATAGAAAAAAATGTAAAAACTAAATGACAATGTAGCCATTCAATATACAATATTACTTCAGCTGTTACTTACCACGTGGTGGCGATGGTGTGGGTGTATCTGACGCGCACACACACACACACACACATACTTACATTATACCAGTGTCGCACCCAGGACAAAATCCTACGGGTGCTAATTTTTATTATTTTGTAATTATAAATAATTTTTATTTTTTATGTATCATAGTTGTTAAATTAAACAATGCATATCTAGAAATTTGTGGGGGGGGGGGTAAACTGGAGTAATAAAATTATTTACAGAAATTATAACGTAAGAAAAATAGTTTTAGGGATATTAAAAAATAAATTATATTTAAAAGATTTTTTTATAGTAAAACAAGCTCGAATAATATTAAAATTGCACTTTTTTGACATAGACATCTATCGTGCAAATATGAAACTAAAACACTATTTAATCGAATGTCAAAACAGAAATCTGCATTATTTACCTAACCTTACTTAATGATTTTGTTTTTACTAAACTAAATTCCACGTAGGTAATAGCTATAGTCTTATAATAAAATATGTACTCTTTTGTACACCTGACGAAACGCCACTGGCGCTCATACAATCCATTACTTGCGAGATGACGTGTACATATATATACGTATATACCTTATTCATCGCGGATATGTCAACATGGGACGCAGGCGGCACGGGCGTATTGAAATCTCCCCACAACCTGGTGAATAGCTACAGCTACAGCCAGAGACCAGTCAATAGAGAGAGAGAGAAAACATCCTCTCTTCCAATTAGTATATTAGAGCACTTAGCTGACATTGAGTCTTACAAATTTTAATTTCAATGTATAGAGTAGAAACATGTCTTGTACATAAATCTCTTGGAAAGATTGTAGTATATGTATTTTAATTTATATATTACACTATTTATGTATGCTGTATGTTTTAATAAATCGTTTTTAATTAACCCTCCGTCTGTACAGTCGAAATTTCAAACTTCAATATCTCTCCTACGAATGGGGGGCGGGCTTGTGCTACCTCGCCTAAAAAAAACCAGGTATGAGTAGGTACTAAAGACTCAAAGGGCACCCGGGTCTGACAATTTTCTTGCAAACGTCAGCAGATGCAAGTTGCGTCCGTTCCCTAAATAGGTCAGTGTACAGACGGCGTTAGTGTTTTCTAAGGTAAATGGATACAGTTTTTTTGCTTTTTTCGTCTTTTCATGGCTAAAATAAATGTTTCATGTAATTCTAGGCTTTTTTTGACTATTTTTACGTCAAAAAACACTGATTTTGTGCAAAATAATTACCATTTCGTTTATTTATGGCATGCCTGAATCAGTAAAATATTTCCCACTTTCAGGTGCTGAAATAATTCAACTTTTTGGAGGCTATGCCAATGAAACTATATTCTTTTGAAAGGTCATAGTCTAGGCTTCATAACCATATAACCATTTTTTTTATATATTTGTTTATTGCAAAGTTACAATTTTTTTAACAAAATCCGGTTTTTCCTCCATTTTTGACTATAAATTTTTATTACCAATGGTTTTTAACTTTAGGCTTTGACAACTGTTGAGTCATGTAGTAGACACTTCAAGAAGTAACCTTGATTTTTTGAAAGCCTATAAAACTTTGAAAACGCGACTATTCCCTAAAAGACCCAGTGTACAGACCGTGTCTCGAAAAATATAGTGTACAGACGGAGGGTTAATCTTCTTTCAATATTACTTAATTTGCGAATGAAACGTGTCTTTTCAAATTCACTACACATGTACCTAAATTGAATTCAATCTTACGTTCTATTTACAAGCATTATATTAACTTAATATAATAGTATGTTTAGGTTAAATATTGCAATCAAAATCTCGACTAGTTCTAATTAAGCTAGAGCTTTGAAGTTTTGAAACGTGTATAAGTCCGGTGACAATGCAATATGGTACATATTTCTTATATTGTCCTAAATCTAATATGGCAGACAGCTCAAGCTGGATATTTCTTATATTGCTCTAAATCTAATATAGCGAATACCCCTTCGTCTGATTACCTTTTTCTTCACAACCCTCTTGACATGAGTATCAAATGAAATGGTTTTAATGAGTAGAATATAATAAGCTATGTGATGTCATTTGAACAAATTTTTTTAGTTTATTAGTGTAGTTTTTGTTTGAGGGGTGAAGTATTTTGGAATATGAATACATTTAAAAAAAATTAATATAATTAGTGATTGTAGCTTCTAAAAAATCAACTAGGAAAATTAACATAGGGCGAATTAGAAGTCTTGTAGTGAGCCTTTGGTCAAATTTAAATGTGTCATTGGCGCATTGTGAAATACTGCCACAAAATTTAATAAAATAATCATTAGTATTTTGTTTTCAATTTTATAGTATGTCAAAATACTCTGCCTTGTAAATGCACGTTGCTTCCTCGTGTTAATTCATCAAAGGTAGTTAATTATTGAACAATTTAAATAAAAACCGATAAAGTCAGTGATTCTTAAACGTATGTGGTCTAGGGACCCCCTTTTTGAACAATTATTTTTCAGGGACCCCCATCCCTGATAGAAAAACAAAAAAGGTCGTTAGATACTAATTAATCACTGATAAATCGAAATATAAAAGTACTTTAGTAAATTAATTTTTTGCCAAAAATGTTTCACGGACCCCCGTAAAAGTTTGGCGGCCCCCCGGGGGTCCGTGGACCCCAGTTTAAGAATCGCTGCGATAAAGTATTCAGATGAACTGCCTGTCATTGGTTAACCATTTAATTTTCATACGATTTTAATAAAAAAAAATTTAATTTAACATTTTTCTTGCGCCTGGTTATTATGTCGTATATTTTGAATTTTTTGACAATTTCAATCAAAATCATTATTTTTCTGCTATACGAATGTCAAAATGACATTTAAAACGTCAAAGTGACATTTAATATGTCAAAGTAAATAGCAGTTTTAAAAAAACAAATGACGATTTTCTTAAGTCAAATTGGGATAGATCTTTGTAAGGGAATATTTTACAACAAAAGTAGGTGATTTATATTATAGAGAATTGAATGCTCTACAAAAAAGGTTCTATAAAATTTTCACGTAACATGTGTCTTTCTTGAGATATCTTCAAATCAAAAAATAAATATTTTGGGATTACACACGATTTTAATACTTTTGAAATGGGACCGTCCTCAAACCAGACCCAACCAATCAACCAAGTTTCATCAATATCGGTTCAGTGGTTCATGTGTTAAGCGTGTGACAAGGATTGGGGGACATACACACAGACACACACACAGACACAGACACACAGACAGACAGACACGGAATAAAAAGTGTTTGTCTTGACCTGAAACGGATAGATCCGGTAAAATTTTTAAAATCGGAGAACAAATTTTTTTTCTCGTTTTAAAACGATAACAAAGCTTCTCGTATCTTCGATATTGCGAGGAAGCAAAAATTAAAAAAATATTAATTTTATTCTAATCCACTATTGTTATTATGAACAAATATTTTGAAACAATTATTTGAATAATTTCAACAAAAGGGGGACTGGTAAAAAATGTATTTTTTGTTCTGGGGGGCAGAAAAATTATATAAGAGTATTGATGTTTTGGGACAATGTTAAGAACAACAAGCACAATTCAGCACAACTTTCAAAATTTTCAACTAAAGGGAGGTTAACTTCACACAGGTAATATATTATATAAAACTTATTTTCTGTGATAGTAGTTTGAGTCTATTTTAAAAGATAAATACCCTTTGATAAGTAACCAAAACACAGATAGACTAAACAATCAAAGCAATTGATTGTATTTAATTTGATTAAATCCTTTAGATCAGCCAATAAAATCCTGAGTTCGATCATTGAATCGAAACGATACGATTAAAAATAGAAGCAATTAAATTTAAGAAAGTGCATCGTAAACACATCAGAGGTATAGAGAATCTTCTCGCACACGAGAATCATTTCGTTGAACTAGCGGCGGTAAATTAGGCCATTAGTGCTTTCGGCGCGTTGTCATCATTGGTGGTGCAACGACGGAGTTCTCTCTGATCAAATTACCCGGGTAATTGGGCGTATCGCTCGCCGACCGTAGTGGTGGTGGCCGTGACGTCATCACGAACCAAGACGTTGTGAAGTTTATTACTGCTAAGATGGGAATTAGGTAGTTGATGATGTCGCGTAGGACCCTTGTATGGGTTTATACTTGCTTTAGATATTAATTCAAGTTTAGAAGGATATAAATTAACTGTATTATATTATAAAATGCAACTGGGTCAGTCCGCGGTAATCGATACCAGATAGTTAAAAAAATATTTTACGAAAATTAATACTAAAATATAAAATTAACAGGCTATTTAACATCAATTTTCATAAACCAAAAGAAAATTTAAAAAATTTTAATTAATTTTCAAAATATTTCAAAAAATTTTAAAATTTTTTCGAAAAAGACAACAAATAATGTGAAATCGCAATAACTTACTTGACAATAAGTGACGCTCGTGGCAAACTATTAAAAGTCTTTGACAATTACATATCAAACATGACGTTTGACCGAATTAAAAAAAATTACCCTCACCAACAATAATGACTAAGGGTAACCGCATTTATTATAAATTTAATGAGTCTATTGATGTATTTGATAAATAATTGTTATAAGTATTAGTTCATAATATCAATAAGCAATTAAACACACAAATAGTACTCTTATTGTATCCTTTTATTCAACGTGTCACGACCGTCAAAATTTTCTGTCACAACCGTCACAATGTTTATTGGGTAATAACCAGTTAAATAGATTACGTATTTACCTGATGTTCTTGTGTAACAAAAAATAATTTATTCGTAACATATTAAAGTATGATTATTATAAAGTAACTTCAATATTTTCGCTAAACGTTCGGGTTTTTGGATAGAGGTTGCAAAACTTGCAATAGTTGGCGTCACAACCGTCACAGAGCTTTGAACGCTGATAATTTTTTGTAAAATAACTGTAGACTTTTTATTCTTTCAATATACATGTATTGCATTAAGATCTACAGAAAAAAGGTAAAACCATGTTATTTACTAGTATTATTTAGAAATTATGAACTCCAAACCGAGTTGAAATGTCACGACCGTCACCGCGGACTGACCCAACTGTCTGTGTGTCTGTCTGTTCGGGTGCTTATTACTCGATAATCACTTATCTGATTTTTTTTTAAATTAAGTAACATAAGGAATAAACAGTGAAGATATTAGTAAAACATGTTGCAAAAAATCGTAATTATCTCGGCTCGTATGCGAGAATTATTTATTTATCCGATTTACGTGTTTTTCAAATTCATATACAGGTTTTAGTGTATACTTTGTTACGTTAGGTAACATAAGGAGTAAGCAGTGAAGATAACAGTAAATCAGACCGCAAAAAATCGTAATTAACTCGGTTTCTATGCGAGAGAGGGGGTTGTTTTTTCCCTTAAAATAATTACAACAGGTGAAAGTTTAAAAAATAAAACATACAGTTTTTACATTTTTGTTCATAACAAATCAAGAAATGCATTTAAAAAGCTTCTAATTAACGTAAAAAAATCAGTATTTCATATAGAATAATATAGATACCTGAATCCAGAATTTTTATTATTATTAATTAAGCCAATACGCGTTCGGACTATTTCTTCATTCGCGTGAAAAAAAAACAATCATTTTGATACGGGCACTCAGGCGTCACTTACGTCTAAACTAAAAAAAGTTAGACATATGCTCTCGTTGACTTTTTAGGAGATAATTTTATTCTCTACAAAAAAGGTTCTGAGGTATTTTATCGTATCTTGCATAGTTTTTGCGTCGTGAGCGTTAAAAGGTAAAAAAAATGCTATTCATATAACTTAGACAATTGTTTAAACAATTGGGCAATATTTCCTACATGCACAAATGTTCTTTATGGTCCAATTAACAAACCTGCACCAACTAAAGATACAGTAGAAACTGGTTATAAAAACATCGAATCACCCTGTAAATAATTACATAGAGAAGTATGTGGTCGAATAACTATTAACTATTAAACTTATAACTAAATCATCACAACTATTAGAACGCATATACTGTATCGACACACACTCTCTCATTATCCTAACTTACCCTCAAAGCTTATATCTTAGACCTTTGTGGTCTGAGAGAGTTGGTACGTCGCGGCCGGCGAGCGATATGCCCAATTACTCGGGTAATTTGATCAGAGAGAACCGGCATCAAAGTTGCACCAAAGCTTGTGTGTTGTGCTTAGATTTTGTCATAATGTAATAAGTATTGAAAACGTAATGAATATACCATCCTACATATTTGTAATGCTCATTAACATAATTATTTATAAAACATATTTGTTTGAGAATTAACAAAATATATTAAATTCAATTTAGTGAGTGTCCGTTACGATATATAGGTAAACGATATTATACAGGGTTACTGGTAATTCGATACATTCCTTGTATAGGGTAATAGTAGAGATAACAAGTAATCATTTGAACCCAATATTGCCTTATACAAATGTTAACCGTTACTGAGATATTTAGAATTTTAGAAATTTTCAAAAATATCCAAAATTTCAACTTAAAACCCATTTTTTTTTAAATTCACAGTGTAAATTTTTTATTTTGTTTCTAATACTCAGACAACATGCCGATACTTTGTTGGAAACAATAAAATTAGTACAATTTGGTTAAACTTTGACACAGTGCCTCGAAACTCTATCACTTCGATATTTTTTTTGTTCAGTTTAAAATTCAAATTTTTGAAAAAAATCATCAAGTAATTTTTCGTACAAACTCTTCAAAAAACTTCCTTATCATCCTAGCTATCCAATGAGATACAAAAGTTATTAAAAAAAACTCTCTACTACTTAGGTGGAATGAGTTTTAGAAACGAAACAGGTCACAAATCGTTAAAATAGCACGTTGTTCCTATGTCCATGATACAAACGTGTTGTTTAAATGAAATAAAACAAAAAACTGATTATTTTCACAAATCCCGCTTAATATGAGGACCCATTGGTGTAGTAACGGGAAGGGGGACAACTCCCCAGTATCGGCATGTTGTCTGAGTATTAGAAACAAAATTAAAAAATTTACACTGTGAATTTAAAAAAAAAATGGGTTTTATGTTGAAATTTTGGATATTTTTGAAAATTTCTAAAATTCTAAATATCTCAGTAACGGTTAACATTTGTATAAGGCAATATTGGGTTCAAATGATTACTTGTTATCTCTACTATTACCCTTTACAAGGAATATATCGAATTACCAGTAACTCTATATAGACCAATGCAATTATTGTAAAAATCACTTGGTTTAATTCTAATGTAAAAAAATACAGTAGAAACTGGTTATATCGATTTAAACGACTCAAAATAAAAGTCCAAATGAATCCCATATACATAATTGTTATTTTATCGGTTATTACGACTATCCGCTTTTACGACCTAATATGACCGGTCCCTTCGATGTCGTTATAACCGGTTTTTACTACATTATAATTATCTGATATGATATGAATTCAGTAATACACGAAAAACCAGTAATGTCGTTTGCATAGATCTATTCTAGACTCCGTTTAATAGATTTTCTATTGTCGCTAAAGTACATGTCCATATTCTATTTCCTATTTAGATGTGTAAAGCGATATGTAAGCAGGAAACATGATTTCTGCATTGCGAGAATTTAAAATTTAAAACAGATTCGTTCAGACTCTTTCTGATAAAAAATCCCGACAGGAAATTGAATATCTATATTTTGAAAAAAGTGATTTTAAAATATTCCCTTTGTATTTATCGTTTCTACTCGTTTTGATGCTTTTATGTGATATGTGTGTAGACGATTGAGGAATAGTTTGCTATTTAAATAAACTCGATATGAGTTAAATATATTCATCGTGATTATGAACTGTCACTAGTACGGTAGTTCTTTATCTAGAGTCTACGAACCCACGAAGGTCCACTGAACTTTTGTCGGGGGTTCGTGAAACATATTTGGCATAAATTCTTTTACTTTATTAAATTTACCAGTGATTTATTAGTATCTAATGACCTTTTTTGTTTTGTCAGAGGGTGGTCCCTGAAAAGTATTTGTTCAAAAGGGGGCCCCTAGATTATATTAGTTTAAGAAGCGCTGGAGTAGTAGACGTATCTATAATTTAGTTACTATTACTTAGGCCCCCCATACACCTACAATATAATTGTACAATGTTATTATTGCACAATTTTATTGAAATATACCCTATGCCTACACGTTCAATTATGTTGAATCTGGAACTATTCACGTCAATATTTTCGTGGGAGCAACATGTGTGATGATCAAGTTTTGGCTGCAGCTATGGTGCTGATTTTGCTAGTGAAACGTAAAAAAAAACGAATATGGGTCAAAAAATGGTTGCAAAGAAGGCCAGTGTACACTCATGAACGTATTTTAAAATAAATTTATAAATATTCGTGCGTGTGTACGGGACCGCTCCGAACAGTAGACTAAAAAATATTGTACAATAAGCCCTACAGACAACACAATTAAAAAATATGACGCAATAAAATTAAACTCGCTCAAACTTTTCTAAAAGCATTGTGAAATCTTCAATATGATTCCTAAACGGTCAATAATATTGGACAATCCGTGATATTGCACAATAAAATTGATCGTCTATGGGCCGCTTTACATAACTTCAAGTTTTTTCACTAAATTATTTGTTTTGGTTGCTCCAAAAAATCTTTACTACTGTTTATTCGTTACATTTTTTGGAAAATATCAGTTAAATTTTTTTAAATTAATTTTTGCCAGATAATTTTATTCAATATGAAGTAATGGCGCACACAAATTTTTAAGGATTATACCCCCCCCCCCCTAGAATATTCTAACAAACATTATTTCATTTAACAATTTATTGTAATACATAAAAAAATTATTACAAAAAAAAACTTTACCCTTCCTCCCAGTTTTTTTTCTGTGTCCTCCACTGATTTAAAGTGGTGGTTTGGTTATATCCATATTAAAAAAAGCATGTATTTTGCATTTTTTCAACAAAATGTTGCGTTTACGAAACGTTGGAAAAACGGAAGTTATTACTTATAGTGTGGAATAGTTTAAAACAGTTTGTGTAACGTTGTTAGCAGCAAAAAAAGTCATTTCATCAGTGAGATATTTAAAAAAAAAAACAAATTTAAAAAAATGTTTCGTTTACGTAACGTGCGGATTAATGGGTTAAAACTAGCAATGGTATTTATTTTTAATTATCCATTTTTATTTTAAATATGAATGTTGATATTTTTTTCACAATTATCATAAAATCTATTTCTATATTCTAACAGTAAAAAGTGGGTTAACAGTTAATAAGTTATGACTCGAAAAATTTAAATTTTAATATTTAAAATGATTAAAATTATTCCTTATTCCTGAATAAATGTATTAAATTTAAAACAAATATCTAATATGGACTATTTTATACGTGCAATAAATATTCTATAAAACTTTTTAGATTTGTAAGAACAATAATACACCTTACGGAAGAAAACAAGTAATAAAATACAATATTCAACAGTAAACAAGAATTGTATACAGATATAAAGACCATAAGGAATCTTAACATTGAATTATTAACTAACAAAAAGAAAAACCCCGTATCGGAGGAAAAAAAATCCTTTAACATATCTGAAACAGCCGAAAAATTATTCAGTTACAAAAATTGCGCAAGGAAGCGTTACAAAGGATAGACTATCTGCTATGTCAGAACATAATCGTTTGTATTTTTGATTTATTCATAATTGCATATGAGACGACCATCCTGTATCGTCTGCAGACGAGCGTAATAGACGAAGACACGCCTGCGGGAATTACGTCATGGCGAGAACGATTGCACCAGGGAGTTGTTTATGTCGTGTGGTTAAGACAACGACCGTTGGCGAAATTGGTTTTGACCCTGTTTCTGCTTTTTTACGACTGAATTTTATCGGTGAGTCTCGGTCGAACTCCGAGGAACTAAAGGAGACAAGAGTTGAGAACCCATGTGTGTGAGGTATTTGTACTTCATACAGGTTACAGAAAATCTCATATTTTATTTGAAATTCTGTTTAATTTTAAAAATACAGAAGAATAAATGTTACTACAGTTTTTTTTTATTTTGATTATTAATAATAACTTATACATACTGTATTTCTCATATAATTTAGGAAGCTAATAAATTCAGAGAAAGACAGTTAATATTTGAGAGGGGGGGCGGGGAATTTTGGTTGGGAAACTGGTTTTGGGGCGAACATTTCTACTACAGTTTTTTTTTTGTTATATTTTTGTTACCTATAAATGTACAGTGGGATTTATTTTCATAGAGGTGACCCTCAACTGAATTTCATATTGATAAGTGATAATGGAATTTAATTTTGAAACTACTCAGAATATATAACATTATTTTCTAATGTGAATGCTATATTTGGTAAATACAATTTTTAAAAAATGTTGACACATAATTTTTGTCAGTTATCTTTACATTAAACTCAGAAAATAATGGAAAATGTATGAGGTGCCAAATTTTAACAGTGATCAGAAAATGCCGTGATGTATATTTCCTGAAAACTCCCTAGCAAAGTTAGCCCTTGATTTCCAAAATATTGGCCCAAAGTTTTGTTACAAATTAATATACATGAGAATTTGTGTCTTAGGCGGTTGATACCATAGAAAAATAAAATTTCGATGAAACTAAAAAAATAACAAGACATTTATATTTAAAAAATCCTTGCTAAATTTCAAGATCATTAGAAAAATAGTGTAAGAGATATTAAATAAACAAATTAACATGCATTCTTATGTGAACTGCATAATTTCGAAACATGACAGGACTTTTCAAAATGATGTGACAGAGAGATATTGATGAAAATTTTAGCATACATTTTTTATTTATTTATAAAGATATCTGTAAATTTTTTAAATTATTAGGAACCGCGTTTTTTAATTAAAAAATTGATAAGTATGTGAAAAAAAGAAAGAGAGACGCACCTATGTGATTTCGCATGCTCCAGAGAGAGAGATACAGCTTGCTTTCACTCTATGCTTTTCCACAAGTGCTTAAAAAATACAAACAAATTATACTATCTAAAAGAAAACCTTATTAGAACTTTAACATATCGCACCCCGACAAAAAAAGTCTCACAACTCAAAAATTGTAGTTTTGAGGAAACAGAAATAAATGAAATTATAACAATTTAAGAAAATCAAAATTGTAAAGGTAGTATAGGAAAAGGACTGATACACAGTATTTAATTTAAATATTTCAGTATTCCTGTGATGTTTGAAAAATAGTAACTATTAAAACGCTTAGTGATTAAGTACTTAAATAAAATAAAAAATGTGACATTTTTTTAGAATATGCTAGTTTTGACGGTAGGTACACGAAGTACATTAATGACAATTTTTAGTAGAAGTGCATAGTAAATTGGAATCATTTTTTCATATTTATCTCAAATATGAAATTTTTTTAGTTGTGACACTTTTTTGCGGGGGTACAACATATACTCTAAGCTAAACAAAATAAAAAATCTACTTAAAACTGTTTTTTTTTTCTATGTGACATAATATTTTACCTAGAACAAAATCCGCCGGAAATATATTTGACATTTACCAACAAGAACAAAAATAAAATAAAAACATACCGGCTAACGTTACACTGTGAGCTAAAGACGACGAGGGAGGTAAAAAAAATTCACTAAAAACAAGTTGTGTACAAAGAGAAAATACACTGGAATGCCACAATAACTACTGATTCAGTAGTCTTCTGGGAACATTCGAGCCAAATCTACACAGACACTTGTGGACGTCACTGAAACCTCATACAAAATAAAGACACAACTACGTAAAAACTTAAACTCGGCCGTGCTGGCATTAAATATTTACAGTGAAATGTTTACGAGATGCATTTATCGTAACAAAGTCCGCCCTCTCACATCGACTATTTCTCCAGCAGTACGGGATTACATGACTATTTATTTTTATCTGTACAGTTTTACATTTATTGTATTCTAAACTAACTCTAGATTAACGGTGGGGAACCTTCGGTACGTGAAAAGTTCCAATCCGGCCCGCGAAATCTTTAGAAGAAATAATAAATATATATTTTCAAAAATTTGAAAGAATAGAATAAATTAGTAGATACCTAACATAACGAAAAATGAAATATATATGTACAGTTTAATCTTTACTGAAATGTAACAATAAGTACGTTTGCTTCTTGTAATTAATTTTAAAAATTTATGGATATCGAGTAAAAAAATTTTGAAAATCCAAAAATTGGAAAAAAAAATTATTTGACACAAAATTGATTGTTTTGATAAGATTTTTTGTGTTTTCTTATCTTCGAATCCACTCCTGTAAAGTGGGTGTGTAAAATACTACAGTCAGATCGTACATGTGCACATCTGACTGTGCTCACAGGGGGCATGAATTTTTATTTCGGTATCATCAGTGAATTCCTTCGGGAAGCTTTTGAACACGCCCCTGACTTTGTACTGTCGAATATATTGAGTCGTGAAGCTCGGTATATTATTTATAAAAAAAAAACCTACATTTATAGAAGATCTTTGGTTTTTATTATTTGCCTTTTTTAAAGTACATTTAGTTTATACAATTTTTATTAAAAAAAATTATCAGAACTATATAATCCAGATTTGTTTAAAAAAATCAAATCATACTAATTTTTTATTTATTTAAATCAATTGTTTCAATAGAATTTTGGCTCTGTAATCTATGGTCTAGCCTAGTGGCTGTGTGAATCGTGCCGTTTACCCCCTCCCCCTGCCTACCACTGAAATCTTAAATGAAACAATGAAACAGACTATAGTTATAAAATTATTATAATGATAACAAAATAATTTAATATTTACTAACATATTCAGTTTATCTTATAACTTGATTAAGTGGTACTTGGATAAGTGGAAAACTTCTATAACTAGAATTCATCACTTCTATATTTTGCACCTTTATAACTGGATAAATGGGACACTTCTTTAAGTGGGATAAAATAACTGGCACCTGCATCTAAAAAAATATCCCTTTTATTTTTTACATTAAAAAAATTTGTTTAAGTTTAAACAAAAAAGCTTTTATAAAATCTTTAAAACAATGTTAGCTATGTAAATATTGTAAATTTACATATATTTAACTAAAGAATATCTACTTTCATTTATATTGCATAAAAAGTTGTAACCCAATTTGGTATTCAATCAAAACTTTGTGCAGTTTCCACCAATCTTTATGTTTACCGATTTTTAAAATAAAACTCGTAAGTACATAAAGACGAAAACGGCCAACCTTCTCATTTTATTTTATGCAGAACTGTTTATAAATAAACGATTCAAGTTTCTTTTACATAAAATTGTGTTCGGCTCGTAAAGACACGTTTTAATTATTCATGAAAACACACGGTGTAAAACCCTTGCACGTATGTATATTTACATACAGGGTGTTCCGAAACAACCAACGTTTTAATATTATTATATTTCATTTACCCTTCTTCTCTAAAATTTAAAAGTAATATTACTATTTGAAACGGTCCAAAATATTTTAATTCTTGGCTAGGCCACATGTTACTAAAGTTGCAATATGAATTAGTAATTTTTACGTGCAGGATCGAAATCTATATTATTGGTATAGTTTAATTTGTTAACCAATAAAAAATATACTATTAATATAACACAATCTGTGTATTTTTTGTATTGTCTTTTAATTGAAATGAAATAATTTGCACTTTATTAACAAATTAATCAACATAAGAATAATTAGTTGAATAAATCATGTAAATTATATTTACAAATGTAGTAAAAATTTCATATTAGATTATAATGGAGATTGTAGAAAGTTCGTTATGTGAAACGCGTTTTCCCATAACACTACATGTTAAAAATTTTAATTCGTTCTGTAGCATAAAATATGGTACTGTAACATAAAAAAGATTGTACACACGTTTTTTATTTTTTAGTCAGAATCAAATTTAGGAGAGTCTACCGAGGCTTGCAGGGTCAAATCCTCTTTCTAATTATTTCTTGTTTCATTTCAACAGAAATAACCTTCCTGCTTTTTTTAGAACTCATAATATAGACACACAAAATTACATTTATTAAAAAAAAGGTGTGTGAATTAAGCACAGAAAAAAACAACTGACGCGCGTTGATGCATGTTCATGCAAGCTTGAGCATCGACTGCGTGCGAACTTGGATGTTCGGGCGACTTCGTGATACGTAGGAGCGTTCGGGCGGCAAAATGAAATACGATGCAGTTCGTTGTGCGAGTCGCGAAATGAACGAACAGAAAGTTCGTTGAGCGAGGCATTCGTTATGCGAGGCACCATTGTATTTTTCTTTATGTTAAAATCAATTACATTTTTTTAATTAATATGTTATAAATAGTACTTAAAAACATATATTATTAAAAATTTAAATATTAATCTTTAACATTAAAACTGAACATTCAAAATGTATAAGAATTCTGAAACATATATATCGTTATCAAAGAATATTTTAACAAAGTTTTTTCGTGCCAATATGTACATAATAATAAGGTAAGGTGGGTAAAAAAAAACTGCATTTTTTTGACACAACTCTATAGTGGAAAGAAATCAACATATCAAAGACATGACGCGCACAAGTTATTTACAACAAACAGTTTAAATCCTTACGTAAACGCAGATATTCGCTTGAAAATTTAAAAGGCTCGCAGCATCCGGGTCCGCTGTTCATCTTTATAGCGGACGATCTAACGCACTCGTTGCGAGATGGAAGGGGTGGGGGGAGGGGGCGTGTGTGAGTGAGAGTTCCGGAAGTGAGAGTATAGATCGACATTGAATAAATACATGTTTAGAAACACGCGTGATACATGATTCTCTTTTCAATTTCAAAGCCGATGGATAAATAAATGTACATGAAAAGTTTTAAATAATAGTACATATATACGAATGTAGAGGTCACATGGAAGTGTGGGAAAAGCAATATATAGACGTATACATATAAATAAATCTATATTTGATCCGGAGTTACTCGAGGATATAAATTTAATATGTATTAAATCTAATAAATATTGAAGATACTTCTTTTTATGAAATTAATATATTAAGAAATGCGATTAAATTAGTTTAGGTTACATACATTCACTCGTTTATTTCTGTTATGATAGTCGGTTTTTTTAAGTTATTAATTTTGTATTTGCTCGCTAGTCTCAGATCTTGTTTTTCATTTATTTTAAAGAAATATAACTTTTTTTATTTATTTTAACTGAATTATATTTTTATCTCGTTAGGGGGAAAGCCACTGTGACGGAAAAAAAATATTTTTTTTACATTTTTTTAAAGTATACATATTCATAAATATGTATACAAAAAATTGTATTTAAATTTTGAAAATTGACGGAGTTACAGTCGATTTAGTGAGACGATATAGCACGACCGGTTATGACATAACAAAACATTAAACACGTTTATCTTGAAATGACATTTTTCGACTTGGTCGACACGATTCCTCAAAGACTAATAAACCGATTTCATTTTTTTTCGATAATTTTCGTAATTGTAGTAGCTATCGTAGCCGATTTTATAAATTTTGATAATTACTATTTTAAAACCGCTCTAATAAAAAAATATGTCTTAAAAATGAAAAAAAATTTCAAACGATCGCCATTTTGTGAAAAAATAAAATTAAAAAAAACGGCTACGTGCAACGATAGCTACATTCATATAGATATTAATAAAATTTTTATTTATTCTTTTCATATAACCCTTCTCGAAATTTCGAGTCAACCATAGAGAAAAATATTTTTTTTGGTCGTCACATCGAAGCTCATAACTTTGTAAATATTTAATATTTTTTAATAAAAATTGATATTAAATAAGTTGAATATAATACTTAATAAAACGTCCTTTACCTTATTCAAAAATAATTAGTTATATCTGTGAAAAAAATTCCCAAACATTGACAATTTTTGACCCGTCACAGTGGCTATCCCCCTTAATTACAATAAGAAAAAATCAATCAGATTAAAAAAGAAACGCAGATTCCACATTATTTGTAGATCGCATACACATATTTCACACACGCATATATGCGGAAGTCCGCCCCCTGTCTCACGATGGCGGCGGGGCCAGAAACAAGTCACTGCGGTGAAAACCGGAACTGCCGACCCAATCCATACAGACCATAAATAAGATCCGGGAACGAAACCTGCGCTGTCGTCCTATGTCGCATCTATCCCAAATTAGAATACGCCGGAAAATCTGTTTACAAAATAAATAATATATACTGTAATAAATACATTCACGTTCTCGTGTTGACATCTAACTACTGTACGGGTTAAGAAATATTTTATACCATGTATATTTTATTAAAATACCTACTATTATTTAACTATTTTTTCTAGATATCAAGATATCATATTATATTTATAAAAATATGGTTATTTCAAATATCAGTAATAGTAAGTTATTCGGGCAAAATAGTAAAAAAAAATGTCAAATGCGAGTCGTACTTCGTGTATTAATGTTCCGTATCATATATAGTTAATATTAATTTGGCTGGTACTGTGAACACTTGTAATGGCACTAGATAACACATACTACAAAGGTACAGAAACTTGATAATAATTGTAAATTAATATTAGTTGAAATATTATCGAAAAGATGGCAGCACAATTTACTTTATATTTTTTTATAATTTTAATCATTTTCGAAGTGCTATTTCTTATTATTATTTTCGAAGTATAGGCGAAATAAATATAATAACGATTTTTTAAATGTTAAATAAAAATTTTAATAATAAAAAAGTTATACATTCAAATTCAGCTTTTATTTGAACCCCACTCGCTGAGAGTGAATTAAAAAAATTTACTCCACTTAAAAAACGTCGAAAACTTAATAAAATACTGTTTTTATATCAAATCCCAACTTTTTTAAGTCAAAGACTTCAGTAGTTAGAAGGCTATGACATACAGATACACTCGTCCCTCTAAACAGCGACGGCATCGGTATTTCAAAAGATCCTAACAACGACAGCTAGAGGAGCACCCTCCACCGTGCCGACTTTAACGTTAGTTGGTAAATTTAAATTTCGCGCAGAAATATAGCAGTCACGGTAGTATTGTGGTAGGGATAGGCGAAGGTCGTTACATGGAGCGGTTGGCCAGTCGTTTCTCGGAGCGTACGTTAATAAGATGGTCGTCGTTTAGAGATTTGAGTGTAGTACTAGGGCGGCTATTACACTATCAAAAAAAGTTGATAAAATTTCTTTGATCAAAGAAATATGACAGTGTAATACGTCAACTTTTATAATATTTACCTTCATAATATTCCTTTTATCATAGGTAATGACAGTTTCTTATATTTCATCAAAGTTTTTTGACGGATAAATCAAAATGGCGACTGAAAAATGTTCGTGGACGGTTCGGCTGGAAAAATTACTTAAAATTTAATATATGATCAAATCTTTGTCAAAGATCTTTGACATATTTATTTGATAGTGTAATAGCCGCCTAGATCCAATGATACAAGTTCTGCTCGACAGTTCATTTGACGTCGCCACTAATTATAAGACATTTTTCTAATAAAGAATTTGTGAAAAACGGAATATAAATAAATACACAATTTTTTTCATTGAATGAATTATTGATCAATTATTTTAAAGCACAACACACATAAATTTCTTGTCGATGTAATACGTCATCGACAAGAAATTTATATAAAATGGCGGCTGTCAAAATATCCAAAGCACACCTTGTTTTATTGGTTTATGATACTGAAAATTAAAAATTAAAATATGTAACAGCAAAAAAGTAATATTCATGATTAAATAAAGTCAACTAAATCAAATGTGATATGAAAATTTATGTATCCAAGTTGTTCACTTAGCATTGCTGTATTTTTACGGTTGACTTAAAACTGTATTTAAACTAGAACGTTGGAGTGCTTTCGACATAAGTTGCTGAAAACAAAACAAAAAGTAACGTGCACCTTATTTACTCGTTTTTCTGCTCATGTATACACACTGAAAGCTTACTTCGCATGAATGAAAATTTATTTTAGAATCTCAGTGAAAATGCAACAATATACATATTCATATTTTTTTTCAACGTAATTTTCAGAGGAAAGTGCATTTTATGGTTAACAAAGTTAGCAGAAACAAATTGTTTTTAATTTACATTTACATTAAAAGGATATTTTATATTTTTGAGTATTTCTCGTGTCTCAAACTAATTTTATTATTTTATTTTCATTTCGTTGTAATTATTATGAAATATGAAAATTAAAAAGGAATTCTACTTGTGCGTATTATAAAAAGTTTGAATAAAAATACTGTCACTTATTAATATTATTTTGAAATCGTAACACACAGTCCCCTGGTTGGTCACCAACCCAGAATAATAATGTCAAAGTACTTAATTTCAGATACACGTAATTAGAAATATTAAATTCACTATCATATTTTCAGAGATTTAAATTTATTAAATTAATGTTTAGTAGTGTAAAAATTAGTTACACTTTTGTTGTATTATTTTGAACACAGTTTTTTTTAATATATATATTATATCGTATAATACTGCAAAATGCTTTGAGTTCCATGATGGGCTGTATTTGTTTAATTTTTATCTTCAATCTAATGCATTAAATTGCATCAATCAAACAAAAATATATTTGTGACACTACTAGTCGGGGAGGTGAGCGCCAAAATTTGCAACTACTTTATAAAAGCTGATTTTTTGATATTACGTCACATTTGTGGTGTAGATATACAGCATGCCGTCAGTCAGCTTGTTAAGTCAGTTGTTAAGGTAAAATTCAGACTGACTATTTTTACTTTCTTATACCAATGTATATGAAATATACATATAGTTACTCGTAAGTAAGTATAGTAAATGCGATTTTTTTCGAAATCCGGTTTTTGATGGAATTATCAATTTTGACCTTCCCTGAATCCATTCTGACTATTTTCGCCATGATGTCTGTGTGTCTGTCGGTCTGTCTGTCGGTCTGTCTGTAGACGCTGTAACTCAAATACGACAAATCGTAGAAAGGTGGAATTTTATACTTAAGATTGATTTTTGCCTGGGAAGAAAACCTCCTATTTTTGAAAACGATCATTCAACCGGAAACGGATGTTTACCTACATCGATTTTTGAATTTTTCAAATTACACTGAAACAGTGCGAATTAGAGAAAAATGGTCAAGTTGAAAATTGTAGGTAATATTATTATCTATAATTTATGTTCTATTCATTTTTTTCGAAAAAACAAATTTAATTTTTTTTTTTTTACCAAGTATTTGTTTTTAAGTACATTTCAAATTGTTCATAATAGAGAAGAAATATCTGCCATGAGTGTCATGGGACTTTCTTATACGTATTACAGAGACTGTACGTGTTTGCCATAGGTACCATGGGTCTTTCTTATACGTAATACTGAGAATAAACACTGTATACTCTATTTCATTTAGTTTGCAGTGGTCATCGTGCGACATGACGGTATGATTCGTGATCCGTACGGTCAAAGCACCCAGCAACCAGTGTAGATTATTCTAAATAATGATTTTAAAAAAAATATTTCTGGCTAAATCATAAGTGTTGGAAAAAAATGTATGGGGAATAAATCATAGATAATAACATACTCGACATTTTTATCCAAAACATTTTTGTCTTATTTAAAAAAATTTAAAAAATTACAAGAGTAAACATCCGTTTCCGGTTTAGCGATTGTTATAAAAATAAGGTGGTTGTCTTCCCAGATGAAAGTTTATCTTAAATATATAATTTTAGCCTTCTGTCATTAGTCGTTTGGGAGTAAGAGTATTTTTACTTTCTTATACCAATGTATATGAAATATACATATAGTATAAGTAAGTATAGTAAACGCGATTTTTTTCGAAATCCGGTTTTTGATGGAATTATCAATTTTGACCTTCCCTGAATCCATTCTGACTATTTTCGCCATGATGTCTGTGTGTCTGTCGGTCTGTCTGTAGACGCTGTAACTCAAATACGACAAATCGTAGAAAGGTGGAATTTTATACTTAAGATTGATTTTTGCCTGGGAAGAAAACCTCCTATTTTTTAAAACGATCATTCAACCGAAAACGGATGTTTACCTACATCGATTTTTGAATTTTTCGAATTACACTGAAACAGTGCGAATTAGAGAAAAATGGCCAAGTTGAAAATTATAGGTAATATTATTATCTATAATTTTATCACGTACACTGTTTACTGCCATTATTATGTATAAGAAAGTCCTGTGGCACACGGCAGATTATTTTTAATAATAATAATATTCCTAAATCTTATACCGAATTTCATATTTTAGAAAGTACTTTCACGATGTATCGATTTTTTACGAGTTAAACGCGCTGCGCTGCTGACGCGCCCGGTTGCAAGATTTTGATGAATGACTATTTTAAAAGGGGTTATTACTTAGTAATTAGTATACTGCTTGGAAATAAATTGTCAGATTTTAGAAAGTAGTTGCAACGTGTATAGTTTTTTCTTTAAGTTAAAGCCACCCCCGCGTCAAAGACTAACGAAACTATATAGCTAACTGACGGCAGGCTGTATATCTACAGCATAAATGTGGCGTAATATCAAAAAATCAGCTTTTCGAAAGTAGTTGCAAATTTTGGCGCTCACCTCTTGGACTATACTGTTAATAGAGAAAAAATAATATTATATTATAAAAACTGTTTTTTTTGTCAAAAACGTGTTAAATTTTATTTAAAATATATTATATCCCATCAAAGCTTTATATTGGTCAATCAACGCGCTTTTTTCATGGAACCAATAATCCGCGTAAATAGAGATATAACACAGTATTGACAAACGACCGATGTATATATTGTGGTATTGTCAGAGCGCAATGCGGATCCGTTTAAATACATACATATACTTCACTTAAGGGCTTACACGGTAGATAAGGCAGATATACAACTGTCCCACATAATACGTAGATATGCACGTTCTTGTGACAGAAACACACGAGTCGCGAAGGAGATAACGACAACGCACTAAACCACGAGCCAGTGTGGTATGGTGGAGGCGACGGTGCTGCCCTCTGTTGCCTTATCGTCGTAAATTTACTGCTAAACGTCTGTTTTAAATCCGGAGCAAGTAAGCCGTGAACGAAGAAACGCTACGACAAAACTGTAAGCTATAAGGTACTCGCACTGGTGGCACTATTGTCTTGGCCGCTTTAAGAGCAAAATATACTATTTTTTTGTAATTCTCATATACTCGTGTTACTAATAAAACAAGTGCCTTTTTATTAAATAAATTTAATTACCAAAGTTCGCAATTATAAATTGTTATTTTTTAAATTGTAGCCTTTTATTTTGTTAATGATTTTTCTCCAATAATGGGCAAAGTAAAATCAGAAATTAGCACCCAAGGTATATAAAGACAAGGTAGCCTGGTAAGCTCCTTGACCAATCAGTGATGGCGCGGGAATTGACGTCACCACGAAAAGATATTCAAATGTCATAAATGTATAATTGAATATAAATTACAAAAAATTACTTTATTTGTTCTTATTTTCGTATTTTTGATATTTCATCAGCACATACCATCAAAGAAGTATAAATTCGACATTGTAAAATCATTAAAAGCTGTCAGAATCACAGAACGTATTGCTAACTTAAGAATAGTAAATATGACGTTTTCCGAGAAGACCAAATTGTCTGAAACAGCTTCTTTCTTTCGTCAATTCCCGCGCCATCGCTGATTGGTCAAGGAGCTGACCAGGTTACTTTGTCTTTATATACCTTGATTAGCACCTATAATCTGTTTCATTTAAATCCCCACAAACCACTGCAAACTTAAATGAAACAGACAATAGTGACACTTGCTAATGATAACAAAATGATAAGTACTAGGTATACGACATAAAAATTATAAAATAAAGAATCGTAAACTTTGAAACAATGTGAAGCAGATACTATGATAAAATAATAATAACAGGTTTCACGATTTTGGACTTGAGCAGTCAAAAGGTGTTTTTGGGGTAATTTTAGGCGCTGATTACGATTTTCGCTATCAGTTTAGGTTTTTGAGATAACCTAATTAATAAAAGTGCTAAAAATGACGATTTGGGCAATGTTTAAAAATTGATTACCAAGTAGGTAATTTTTTTATGCAGTTTTCGTTCATGGTAAAATGAATTTTAACTTTTAACAATACCTACGATTTTCTTTCGTCGAGATATGCTAGTTTCGATATATGATGTTTTTTAACACAATGGACTTTACTATACATTAAATATAACAATATCTTCAAACTAGTATATTTTAGTGGATAAAAATCTCACAGTAAAAAGTAAAAATTCATTTTAAAGGGAGAAGAAAGTACTATTTCTTACCATGAACAAAAAACTTTAGAAAAAAAATTACCTACTTAGTAATCATTACTTAAAGATTGCTTGAATCATCATTTTTTGAACTTTTAGGTTAGGTTTTCTCAACTGATAGCGATAAAACACTATTGTATTATTTGTTGATTAATAAATATGTATAAGATTACATTAATAATTAGTTTAAATGTCCGTCATTTCGATTAATTCAGTAAAATTTCAGTCATCAAATAGTATATTTATTTGTCGTATATATCGTACAGAAGTTAAATAGGTATATACAGAAGTTGTTAGAAGGAAACGTTCTTGGAAACTTATTCGGTATTGCTGAAAAGATCCCAATTGTCTATGTAATACATACGACACTGTTGTTGAACAGTTCTATACGTGCCATTATTTCCAATTAGTTGTTTACTGTTCTAGCTTTGTACATTTAACGACTAAATGCATATCACTACTGTGTATTTATAGTCAATGATAATATAAATTAATGAAATACTGGACATTGTCTGTCAATAACATTAATTTGATATTGCTGACTGAGTTCGACAGTACGTTGTCAAACGAGAAACAAAATGTTTAGATTTTATCAAATTTTAGTTTAAATAACTAAAAACCATATGCATATGAGTCCCTATGACCACCTCCATCTTCATGCAAAGCTCGATGGAGCCATATTATTGTATTATCACCAGAATTGCATAAGTTTCAAATCGATACGACAGTTACAAGTGGGTGAAAAGTGAGTTGTAAGATTTGCTTACAATGTTACAGGACAAGGTCTATTTTATTTAGTTTAAGAAAATATTGTTTTGTATATCAGTGGCGTAGATAGCTTTTTGCGATGGGGGCGGATATGACAGTATTAAAAACAGGGCCGGCATCATTCTAGGCTTTGGTATGTCGTACTAGACACTCGAAAAATTTGCGTGTGTCGAATTACCCACCAGAGATTGGAAAAGTATTTAAATTTTTTTAGGTTCTATTTACGTAGACTTATTTATGATCTACAAAACATTAATCTTTATCGAAATAAATGATTTCGCCGTCACATGTACTTATTAATGTAGATAAAATTTACCCTTTACAGCGTCCAATTTGGTCTTAAATAATTGAGTCAGATATTATGAAGAAAAAGCTAATTTGAATTTTTATTTGTAAAACTATTGATAATTTTTAATGTTTCAAAAACCATATTTTAAAGAACTCTCCACTTCCCCCTCCCCACACTTTTTTACTAGACTATAAATTTATCTGTTCTGCCGGCCTTAACTAAAAAAAATGTATATTTTTCACATTATGAAGAAATGCTCGTATATTATAACCATCTTATAATTTTTGTAGATTCATGGGGGGAGTTGATCCCCTTAACTCCCCCCTATCTACGCCATTGTTGTTTATTTTAATAAAATTATATACAAAAAAAATTTACAAAATCTACTTTTTCGATTTAAAAACTCGAATCAACACTTTAAGTACACTTAAAAGTTACAAAAAAATAGTATTGTAGAAGTTATTTTAATGTTAAGAAAATGAATTATTTCTACAGCATTTTGCACGTGATTTAGTAAAATGGAATTATAAATATAAAAATAAATAACTAAACAAAGAAATATTATTGCTTTTTTTAGTAATAAACATAAAAATGCGATAGAACAGATTTTTTTAACTTCAAACTAACCGAAAAAGTTGATTTTTCCATGTTCTTATTTTGCAATAGATATGCAAAAAAATATGTAAAAATAAAATATTTTTTAAAATTTTATTGATAACAAGTTAAGGCCCTTAAATGTTCAATTTAATAAACGCATCTCGAGTTGAGTTTTTGAAAAAAATACTTGACTCAAGAAGTCCTAATTAAAAGTACTTCAACATTTAATATATCATAAAGCAAAAATTTAATAATATAAAAATGAATATTTAAATTCTCATCAAATTAAAAATGCATCTTTAAAAAAAATTCAATTTAAATTATCCATTCATAACTTAAATGTAGTGAAGTGTAAAACTAATATAGCGATTTGATGAGATACTAGTTTCATCTATTCCTACATAATTATTCTCTATGAAGGTTCGCTAAAGAATGTGATATTAAATCCGACTATTAATTCCGAGTCTTATTAAATTAGTACACTGTTACTATCTGAAGGAATCTGGGTTCATATTTAAGCTATACTAAATCCTTAATATATAAAAGGTCAACGTCTCTCTGTCTGTCTGTCTGTCGGTTTGTGTGCTTATCACTCGAGAACCACTTACATTCTCAGGCCAGGTTATAGGCTATATTTTGTTACGTTAGGTAACATAACAACTAAGAAGTGACGATAATAGAAAATCAAGTCGGAAAAAATTTTACCGTCGGTGCGCTGTTTTGCAATACGCTGCCTAAACCGTTGAATATAGAACAAAATAATGTATTAAAGAATTGTGTAGAATCAAAAGTCACCATATGTCTAGCTTTTATATTTAAGCCACAATGACTGCTTTTATGTTACAAAGAAAACATAAAATATTTGGGTTCTGTTTACATGGACTTATGATCTGCAAAACTTTAATCCTTATCGAAATAAATGATTTCATCGTCATAAGTACTAATTTAAATAGAAGAAAAATTATTTTTACTTTTTGTTCTGATTCGCTTTTGTTAGGTAGGTAATTTAAGTGTTGTTTGGTTTTTATTAGAAAAATAACTAATCGTGTTTATACTTGATTCAACTATATATTTTTTAAATCCTAAACAATAATTCCTATGCATAATTAATGTATCTTTTTAAAAAAAATTCAATTTGAATTATCTATTCTTAAGTTAAATATAGTGAAGAGTGAAACTAATATAGTGATTTGATGAGATACTAGTTTCATCTATTCCTACATAATTATTCTCTATAAAGGTTCGCTAAAGAATGTGATATTAAATCCAACTATTAATTCCGAGTCTCATTAAATTAGTACACTGTTACTATCTGAAGGAACCTGGGTTCATGTTTAAGCTATAGTACGTCCCATTACGATTACTGACTTGAAGAACTGTCGAGCTTTATGATTTCATATAATTTAAGTGACGGCATTTGTTATACGCTGTCACCGTTCGTGGTTTAGTAGTTTTTGCAATTTTGTTTATGACATTTATGAGTCCGTGATAAGTTGCGTTTTATATTCAGGGCCGAAGTAAAATCATAACAAGTATTTTGTATTCATGGGGTTTTGTATTCGTCTAGTGTTTTTATTTTGTCTTAAACGTTGCATACTTTTGTCTGTTTTCCATATTCAACGCGATTTCGTGCGTGCGGAATTTAGATTAGGTTATATGGTACAGATTTTCTGTTATGATAGTCGGTAAAAAAAAGTTTTTAGTTTTGCATTTTCACGATATGTGTTTTATTTTGTCTTAAACGTTTGTATTTTTGTCTATTTTTCATATTCAACGCGACTTCGTGCGTGTGGAATTTAGTTTAGGTTATATGGTACAGATTTTCTGTTATGATAGTCGGTAAAAAAGTTTTTAGTTTTGCATTTTCACGATATGTGTTTTATTTTGTCTTAAACGATTGTATTTTTGTCTATTTTTCATATTCAACGCGACTTCGTGCGTGTGGAATTTAGAATAGAATATTTACAACATGTTTTCTGTTATGATAGTCAATAAAACAGGTTTTTAGTTTTACATTTTCATGATAGGTGTTTTATTTTGTCTTAATGGTTTGCATTTTTGTCTATTTTCCATATTTAACGCAACTTCGTGCATGTGGAATTTAGATTCGGTTATATAATACGGATTTTCTGTTATGATAGTCGATAAAACAGGTTTTTAGTATTGTTTTTGTTTTGTCTTAAACGTTTGCATTTTTGTTGCATACTTTTGTCTATTTTCCATATTCAACGCGACTTCGTGCGTACAGAATTTAGATTTTATGTTATGATAGTCGACGAAAAAGTTTTTAGTTTTGCATTTTTACGATAGATGTCACTTTGCACGTACAAAAATACACCCATTCATTTTTAAACTAATCAATTTTTCCGGATACAAAGTAGCATATGTCCTTTCTCAAGATGTAAGCTACCTACCTGCCAAATTTCATTAAGATCGGTTTATAGGTTAGGCTGTGAAAAGGTAACAAACAGACAGAATGTTAATATGGATTCTTTTTTATTAAATATATAAGTAGTAAAGCAAGGCCCATTGATACGTAAGAATGATTTTTGATATTTTCAACATATCTCTACCTCTTAGGTTTCGTAAGATTTTTCTCTCCCATATTAGCTATTTTTTTATCAACGAAATATTAATTATTTTAATTGTTCAACTTCAAAGTTAGCATAACTTATAAATATGTAGTATAATTACACTGTATTATAAATAGAAAAATTTAAATTATAAATGTTTTGAATCGACCCATTCACTCCCCTTCACAATATCATTTTTCTGATTGTGAGTAAATTTTATTTGAATTTAAAATCATTTCGTTAGTGGTTTGAGTTGACAGCTTGATACAAATCTGTTAAATAGAAAATGCTAGTTTTTGACTGGTCCATTTGAAGATTTATGTACTAATGTCCTCATAAGTCATTAAAGGCGAGAATCGCTTACAACAAATTCAAAATTATTAAGACAAATATCATGGGCCCTAGTGGCCTAAGTGCCGGAGCCTCGGCTCCACCCCTCTTACGAAATTCAAGACAAATATCATCGGTTATCTTTTTCTAGGGCGGAGCTTATATTTTAAATATAAATAAATACGTCTGTTTCCTTAAGGGAGGATCCTGCTTTATGAGGCCAAAACAAAGCGTTTTTTTGGGATTTTTTTTTTAAGACAGAAAAAAATAAGCTAGTGAAGTGAACTTTTCAGATTATTTTATTGCATATTTGAACGTTATTTATCAAATTTTCAATAACTAGATTAAATAATAATTTAATCGCACAAAAAGTACTTCTTTATCTTGGAAATGATTTAGGTAGATCTTACTATGTTTGTAATAAGTGAATTCCAAAATAAACTGAACGACCTCTTATGGAAGTAACTGTACATTACTGGTACCAATAACATATTTTGATAAAACCGGAGGTAAATATTAATAAAGTAATTAATATCTATATGTATAAATGAAAAAAATATATAAAGGTTTAATTAAATTGTATATAAATAAAAAGTAAATATTTTTATTGTATTATTTTTTTGCAACGAAAAATATTTTTATACAAAAATATGTTTTGTATAAAATCCGCTCCTGACAATGAGTTTTATGTAAAAATGTAGCGCTTTTGTCACATCGCTCGTCGCGAAATGCTTGGAGCGGATTTACCTGCATGCGCCGCTATATACATACTACGTTGTCGTTTTGTTTAAGTAATTTTGTCTGTGGACCTGTATCGTGTCTATGTGTATTTCATTTCACTGAAACATAATGTAGTAGAATGCACTACTGTCTGACTATACTCGCGTATATGTCAATGTCGGTACTGAAATATTAGCTTTGTTTATTTTAATAGTCATCTGAGGGTAGTTAAGTCGTTATTTTCATATTATTTATTTTTACATTATCCAAGATAAGCGTGAAATGTATGGGGATATCCTAAACGGTAAGAGATACAGATGTGGTTAAATGAGATTAATTATGTATTTCGCACCCTCAGAATGAAAGTGACCTAAGTAAAAAAATCAATTTGTGTGAAATGAACAAGAAAGTCTTCAAAAAGTATAGAATTGAACAAATTTAAATGTGACCAATGTATTTATAGGCCTGTTCCTATTTTACTTATAGTTTGGTCTCTTTTTCTCCACAGGGTCTTAGAATATGCTTTTTTAAGATCAGTTTATGTCAAAATCGGAAGTTATGGAATTTTGAGTTAGGTCACTTTCATTCTGATGGTGCGATTTGTAAAAAAGGGGTTTGTTTTACTACAAAAAATACTAATAATTTTATGTGGTTTAGGTGGTATACCCAAAAAACTGAAAATTCGAAATTTCTTTAAATGTCTGTTACTTTTTTGCTAAAGTAGATAGGTACTTTTTGTTTGCGGTTTCTTATAGCATTTTTTTTTGTTTTGAATTGATTGGTGTATTAAGAATTTCTATACCACTTTTAGTTTCCAATTTACAAGCTCTAACTTTTATTTTTCTTATGGGCCGCTAAATTGGCTGTAACATATTTGAATGTGTTTTTTATTCGACTTTACAACGATATATCACTTGTCAAATTTATTTTCGAAAATAAGTCAAAGTACTAAATGCCGATGATATTTTATTACAAACATTTAAGTAGGCCGTGAAAAACAAAAATCACAATAGCAACAATCAAAATAACAAATGAATATTTGAAAACTACGTTCTTACGATAATAAGTGACATGTGACATATTAAAAATTGCCCAACACTAGGCCAAAGACTGGTACCAGTACCTTATAATCTTACCTCTTAGCTCTAAAGCAGTACTAAGCTTTTTTGGCACCCTAGATAAGCTAAACGTTTGGCGCCCTTTTCCTCTTCCGTCATTAAAAAAAAATTAAATACGAAAATACACTCAAAATATTCCTAGAGAAAAAACATCTAGATGTTAAGTGTGGAAATATTCAACATTTTAATGGAAAATATTAAAATATTATTGAAATATTTTCCAGCCATGCAGTCTTATTTTTTCTAATTTTATAATAAAAGTAAAACTCTTTATTAAAAATTCTACTCACATGTTTTTAAGCTTTTATTTTCTATACTATAACCCATTAACCGTAGGCAGAATTAGATGTTTTGTTTAAATATTTTGATACAAAGCATGTTAACTATCAAATTTAATTAAAAACTTTGTTGATTTTAACTTTTTTCATATTCTTTTTTTTATTTCTATATAAATATGTTTAGTCCAGTGCCAAAGCCTTTTTGGGGAAAAAAAATTCTCTACAGGCTGGCGATAGTGGGAATCGTTGCTAATAATGATAACAAAGAGAAGAAAAAAAAATGCACCCTTGTACATGAAGTGGTTTCGAAGGAGGGTGGTTTTTAAGGGTTGAAAATGGTTTTTTGCGATTTTCGGCGAAGTATGAATTCCTATCGAAAAATAGTCTACAGTAAAGTTGTAGATAATAAATAAATCTACAATTTTGTTTCAAACCAATTTACAACATAACCTCAAATTTTCCGAGATAATAGCGAAAAACCGTTTTTTTTAATTTTCGAGTTTTTTATGTCGAAAAAATTGTCAAAATACTTGAACTTTTCATGAAATGTATATTTTGAAGTCCTTTAATTTTACCAAGCTGTCCGGAATTTCAAAGTTAAATATTTCCTGAAATATTAACGTTTTTCGAAAAAAATGAAATTTTTTCAATCGAAAAATTGATCGTAGAAATTTTCGATTTTTTAACTTTTAGGGTGCTCATTTTTTTCGTCTTGAGTTGTACTTTAAGATAGATAAAAAATTAAAATACCTTTATATTTAAAAATTCTGTGAAAAATTAGAAAAAACAAAAATAGTGATTTGTAAAAAAAGCAATTTTATTTTTCAATCACTCTAAAAATTTTGTACTAATCATGAAATTTTTGTGCTAAAATACAAAAATAAAATATATTCAATTTAATAAAAGGATAATTTACGAAAAAAAATGTAATACAGTGTAAATTGATTGGAATAGGATGCTGTAATTAATTAAATAAAAAATTTTAACATAATAATAAAAAACTTTATTTAAAAAAAATAATAGTATATTGATTTTTTGTAAAATTAATATAAGTACTATTCAATTTATGATGCTTTTACGATTTATTATCGAAAAATTACTTATTTACAGCATCCTATTCCTATCAATTTACACTGTATTACATTTTTTTTCGTAAATTATCCTTTTATTAAATTGAATATATTTTATTCTTGTATTTTAGCACAAAAATTTCATGATTAGTACAAAATTTTTAGAGTGATTGAAAAATAAAATTGCGTTTTTTACAAATCACTATTTTTGTTTTTTCTAATTTTTCACAGAATTTTTAAATGTAAAGGTATTTTAATTTTTTATCTATCTTAAAGTACAACTCAAGACGAAAAAAATGAGCATCCTAAAAGTTAAAAAATCGAAAATTTCTATGATCAATTTTTCGATTGAAAAAATTTCATTTTTTTCGAAAAACGTTAATATTTCAGGAAATATTTAACTTTGAAATTCCGGACAGCTCAGTAAAATTAAAGGACTTCAAAATATACATTTCATGAAAATTTCAAGTATTTTGACAATTTCTTCGACATAAAAAACTCGAATATTCAAAAAAACGGTTTTTCGCTATTATCTCGGAAATTTTGAGGTTATGTTGTAAATTGGTTTGAAACAAAATTGTAGATTTATTTATTATATACAACTTTACTGTAGACCATTTTTCGATAGAAATTCAAACTTCGCCGGAAATTGCAAAAAACCGTTTTCAACCCTTAAAAACCACCCCCCTTCGAAACCGCTTCATGTGCAAGGGTGCATTTATTTTTCCTCTGTTTGTAATCATTTTTAGCAACGATTCCCACTATCGCCAGCCTGTAGAGAATTTTTCTGTTTTTTAGTCTTAAAAAGTCGGATTGGCACTGGACTAGTTATATATGAAAAATAAATTAATTTTTAAATCTTTTTCCAGCACTATTTTATAATAAATTTCATTACAAGGGCAACATGAAAACAAATAAAAATATACAGAATTTTAATTTTATCATTTATTTTTAAAATTTAAAATACAGATAGAAATATTTTGAATTTTGCTATTTTTGTTAATAAACATGTATACTGGACTATTTTTAGTGAAAAATTATGTTTTAAAATTAAATTTTCCTATATATATGTATCTCTATACAACATTATACATGTACATTTTATGTCAATGATAATGAATTTTAGTAATATGTTTATTGTATATGTTTGTAGTCGAAATTCAACACAAAAGGGAAATTATGGAATGGGAAATTGTTTTTCAAATTATAATAACTATAATTTTGAGTAATTATTTTCACCACTATGTCCTAATTCATTCAAAAATTACGAATCTTTCATTTATTAATTTCATTATTAAAAAACTTTTTAAGGTTATTCGATCATTAGAGCAATGTATAGATAAAAATCTAAAATTGTAATGTTCTTTATATGGATAACTAATATATTTTACTAATTTTTATTTAAAATATTGGACGTATGATTTTTGAGTAATTGGATTTTAAAAATAGAGTTTTTAACACATGAGATAACTTACCGAAGTACTCTATTTATTGAAATTCTACACAATTGGCTATATAAAGACGTTTTAAAAACTAATTATTCGAAACTTCAACCCTTTTAAATACTATAAAAATTATAAAACAAATATATTCACGTGTAATTTATTCAAAATAATGAAAAAATAGCTCTGCCATTACGTTGTACAAATTAGTACATGTTACTATTATATACCGTTTTGTCTATTTCAATTTCCAAATAAGATAATTTTTTTTTACTTTTAATAATTAACAAAGTACAGTAGTTCATCAAATGTAGGTATACCTAGACGTATAACCTCAAGAAAAAAATAAAATTGACTTCAAAAAAATACTGTCAAGTATTTAATTAAATTTGACAGTTTTTGAAGCTGGTTTTATTTATTTGTTACTTATTTAAAAAATTTTATTGGTTGATACTGACTTCAAAAACTATTAAATTTAATTATTAATTGTACAGTTGTCCCTTTTTATGTAACATATCTTGAAGTCCTTGGTCAAATTCTGATAAAATTTATATGGAACCACCTCGAGAGTATACTCTTTCAAATAAAACAAAAAATCAACTTAATAGGTGCATATTCTTCAATTAAAAAAAAAATTACGTTTGACTTTAAGGGGCCATATCAGTGTGAAATTTTCAAAAAATCAATTAATTTTTTTTTTTGCCTTTTTGGAGATAGTTTCAAGAATATTCTGTGAAAATTTCAAGGTCGCATCTCTAATACTCTCCAAACAGCAGCCTTCTAAAGAATTTTTCCAAAATATTTCATTGAGTATATTTCTTCCAAAAAATTTCCGAAAATCACCCAAATTTCCTGCGTTCTCACTGATATAGCCCCTTAAAAGTTTCCCAATACAAAACTGATCCAAATTCACTAAAAATAAAATAAGTTCCCACTTACTGTAAAGATTATTATAAATTAATAAATCATTTTTTTTTTGTTTCAGGTACGTGAATCAACTACATAATTAATTACAAAAAATAATTAGCAACTAAATTGTAAGTATACATTTAAAAACATATTAAAACATAATGTTATTCATTACATATAAATTATTCTATTTTTAATACTGATTTACTGAGTATCAAAAACATAAAACACAGTATTTTGCGCATAAAAATATGAATAAATTAAAATACAAAATTGATTTTTGTATCGGCAAACAGAAGCGGACAACGTACACTAAAATACCATATACTAAATGCAAATGTGACATTATATAAACATAAACTGAATACAACGTGAACTGTGACGTCATTAGGCAATAGGGAAACGCGACATTTTCAGAACAATGTCGTCGTCGTCCAATCTACGAAATTATACCGAATGTGTCTCGAGCACTAATTGTTCAAGATGCTCGAAGAGTCGCCGGTTTGCGAAACCATCCAGACATTATGTTGTTATTCAAGTGTTCGCAAAACAATAGCTGTATCGCGCTCAATGCTTTTTTTATACAGTACGTTCTGTGTGCGTATGGGGTGGAACAAAAGGAGAAGGGGATAATTTAAAAAATGTGTTTTCTCAATTTTTTTTGTATTAGTTCGTTTCTTAATTTTTTTGTTAGACTGTGAGTACCTACATTAGGGTGATTCATTTCCGCAAAACATTTTTTTTCAAGGTCCTCAAGCAAAATTTTAATCTACATATAGAAAAAAAAATTCTCACCAAGATTGAGCTCTTAATTCCTATTTTAAGTACTTGCAATTTAAATATGAAGTTTTCCCATTTAAAATGCATGTAAAAAAAATTTTTTTTTTTCAAATTTCTAATGCTTAGACACCTTTTATCATATTGGGAATCGATTTGATGGACCTTACGGGAAATTTCACGCTCTTTAAAATTGCCTTACAATTAGTGTTTTTTTCTGTAACTCACACTGGTTCGCCAGTAGGAGTCATCTAAATACTAACTAATAATGCAGCATTATTAGTTAGTATTTATCAATTTCTTGCGTTTTAAGGCCTAAAAATGGCTGTAAATTCATTAAATATTGGTAAAAAAACTATTTTTTACGAGTGAGCTCTTTTTTTCTCCCTAATTTTTGCGGTTTGCTAAAAAAAAAATGGGAAAAAAAATTATTCCAAAAACTGTATTTAGATGACTCCTACTGGCGAACCAGTGTGTGTTACAGAAAAAAACACTAATTGTAAGGCAATTTTAAAGAGCGTGAAATTTCCCGTAAGGTCCATCAAACCGATTCCCAATATGATAAAAGGTGTCTAAGCATTAGAAATTTGAAAAAACAACAATTTATTCCAAAAACTGTATTTAGATGACTCCTACTGGCGAACCAGTGTGAGTTACAGAAAAAAACACTAAGGCAATTTTAAAGAGCGTGAAATTTCCCGTAAGGTCCATTAAACCGATTCCCAATATGATAAAAGGTGTCTAAGCATTAGAAATTTGAAAAAAAAAATATTTTTTTACATGCATTTTAAATGGGAAAACTTCATATTTAAATTGCAAGTACTTAAAATAGGAATTAAGAGCTCAATCTTGGTGAGAATTTTTTTTTCTATATGTAGATTAAAATTTTGCTTGAGGACCTTGAAAAAAAATGTTTTGCGGAAATGAATCACCCTAACCTACATTATGAAGGGTACACGGAAAAAAGAGGCTGAGTAAATTTTTAGTCGAAATAAAATGATAATGCCATTTAATGGCAAATCTATGTATCTAAATACATATGTGTTACTTTTCGAGACACATACATATATATTAAGGGCAATAACATGCTAAATTCCGTAAAATAAAATTTAAAAGCGAGTAAATTAGGCCGATATGAAGACTATTTTGTGTGAGACTGTTTTTCTGATATAATTTTTATTTATTGTTAGATAAATTTCAATTAAAAGTCATGTTATATGTATATTTACAGTGACGTAACTATAAAAATGCAGCCCCAGATAATTTTTCAGAAGGGGAGCCTTGCCAGGGAATTTTTTACATTATTTCACCCCCCTCCCCACAATAATATTTATTGCTTAAAATATATTTGAGGTACGGATACGGAGACCTTTGAGAAAAAAGTGATTTATGTAAAAAAAATTATTTTGATGGTACAATACTGAAATGGAAAACAATCAATAACATGCCAAATTTTAAAGTTTTCAAGATTTTGATATTCAATTTTAAAATAAAATAAAAACGTTAAAATATGAAAGTTTAATAAACGAATATGAATAACTGAAATATCAGCTTTTTCACTAAAAATTTTTGATCGTTTCGATATTAAATAAAATCACAATTAAAAAAAATCTTTTACCACTTTTGGGCCCCCTGATGCTCGGGGCCCCGAACAATCTAACCGGCCAGACAGGCGGTAGTTACGTCACTGTATATTTAATTTATTTCATATGATTTGAACAAAATTCGAAATCACATGCTCTAGTTGGATAAAATATATTAGCATACCACGTACCTCTTTTTATATAACAATTATTCAGAACAATTAAAACACGTTTAAACACTTATGAAACTAATAACGTTAACAGATTTTGTTTGTTACACTTCTACCAACTGATTTTTAAGGAAATATTATGAATTAATACCCATAGACAGCAGCACTAACTATAAAATGAGATGTACACAAATGTGTACGGCGGGCATTAATAGGTAATGCATGGCCAGAATAATAAAACTGTATACTTAACATACAAACTAAATGTATTCATATGAATTATATTTACAAACCCTAATTTCCCAATAAAACTTGTTGCACATGTAAGCAGCAATACAGGCAGCCCCTCTTTTCATAAAATAATTGTTATGTAGGCGTGTTCTCTTAAAGTATATAGCGAATTTGTGACGTTGCTTCGGCTGTTGATTTGCAATATCCGGTTTATAAGAGCCGGCGTTTTGATTACTAACGGAAATGTCGTTTGTAAATGGAAATGCCAATTTGATACACGACGCTTACACAAAATTAACCAAATATATGGGCATTAGGGAAATGGGTGTATTCCTATGAGCTTTCCCCTGTTTTTTATATATGCGAATATGTGAGGAAATAAAAAATCTGAATGTTTATATACTGTCTTTTATGCCGCAATAAACTTGTATATTATTTGAGTGTTGAAAGGTCGTTTTTATTAACAATTCATGAAAGTATGTCTACCCTACTTTCAGAGGTAAACCACAAACTAAAGTATGACTATATTAATTTTATGTTTTATGTAATTTATATTTTATTTTATAATGAATAAAATGTAGGTACATATAATTGCATTTGTCATTTTCTTTTATTAAGGGAGTATCCTGCTTTATGAGGCCAAAAATAAGCGTTTTTTGGGGAATTTTTTTAGGATAGAAAAAAAAAGTTGTTTAGAATTTTTTTTTCATGAATCTTTTTAGTTCATATGGAAGAGAATTTAAAACTGAAGACAACAAGCTTTGGTTTATTTTGATTGGTCGTTTAGTTTTCTTGCAATCACACCCGCCAATTTAGAAAAATGATAAAAATTAAAACTCGAGAAAACACCTTTCAAAGTTTACCGTCAGAAAAAGCAGTTAAACGGAGAGGAAATATATCATAGCAATTTGTACTATAGCTTGACCCGGCGCTTATACAAATTCAAAATATTGTTTTAGACGATAATTGAACCTTTTCAGGTAGGTACATTGTTCGGATTTATTCGACCGAGGGGAAAAGCGAGCGCTCAAAATGCCCGAGCACTTGTATACCTTCTGGACATTCCACTGCGATTAATGCTATATTTTTGAAAGTATTTCGAATTTGCCTATAAAACTTTACAGACATATTCTTATATATATTAGGAAGAGATTTAAGCAATAAAAAAAATTGATTTTTTGAGACTCATAAAGCAGGACACTCCCTTAACTACACTACCATTTAAAAGTTTGGTAATAGGTACACTACCTTGCAAAAGTCTTTGAACACCTATGATTTTGAAGGTAAATATGTATAGATTTCAGTCAATGAAAATCCCCAAAATATTTTTACTCACATTCAATATAGTAAAAAAAAATATTTCTCGTTAGGTTAAAAGACACTGTGCGTCAATACTTTCAACTTGAGTAAACCCGACCTTTCAGGCATATAATTCAAAAATTACTCTTAACATGGAAAATTGTAAATGCTATTTAAGGCTGAACATACTATTTTAATTGCCATAAGAATTACTATAGAGAAATTATGGTTTTGTATTTTAAGTTCAGCTCTGACCAGTATTAATAAATCATTTAGAAAAAAATACAGTGATAAACTAGATTAATTTTTCTATGTTATGACATACTTAATTTTTCAATTTAATTTTTTTTTATATTAATAAAAAAAAATCTGAAAATGTGTGTATTTTTCTTGATATGATAAAACTCAATATATAACAAAAATTCTTGAAAAATACAGCGAAAAAAATATACCCCGACATATATATTTGTTTAAGATTTCTAATTTTTCTAATTTTATAATAATTCTGCAATTTTCATTTGAAAATATTGAATACAAGCCTAAAAATATAAGAACTAGTTATATCCTTTGTAGCTTCATCTCTGTTTAATTTCGAGAATATCCCATTTTTCATTCGATCGCCAATTGTCACTGAATTACTTGTATCTGCCATTTCCCCTCGGGGCTAGACTTGTGCAAATAATTTTTGTTTTCTACGGTGGCGACATCTCGTAGAATTTAGTTTCGGAAAAATCGACATGAACAGCCTTAAGAACTCTTATCAACAATTAAGAATTTTTATCAACCATTTTTGCAGTTTTGTATTATAAATTGAGTGTCCAAAGACTTTTACACGACAGTGTATAATAAAGTTTTGATATTGGAGTTTGTATCGCGCTACCTAATTTCATTAAGATCAGTTCAGCAGTTTAGAGTGATTTTTGCATTTATAATATTAATATGGATTAATTCAAGATGTTAATATTTTTACACAAAAATAATTTACATTTTGTAATAAAAATTTGAAAATGTTTTTTGTTAAATATTTTGTGTCAGGTTTAAACTTTTTAGGATAAAATGTAAAATTAGTGTAACATAATTTTTAAATTATAACACATTTGTAAAAGCAACACAAAACATTTTAAAACGAATGAATTATGGATGATAAAACTGAAATCCGTTTTGATAAAAAATGTGATTTTGTTTTTACAATTTACTGAAATGAAATTTAAATATTTACATAAATATTTCAACCAAATTTTCGACAAAAACGAAACGTGATATTTTAAAATTATACAAAAAATAATTATCCATTCGTCGTGTCCCTGAACCCACGTCTCTTTGTACCCCAACTCTTAACAGAGCCGGACCCATGGTTTTTCTGCCCCCTAAGAATTGTCTCAAACATATTTATTTTTATTCGACAACACTAAAACACCTACCAATAAATTTTTCTTTACAACCTACTTAAATCAATCGTTAATTTTTATCTGACACTATAAAAAATTATTTTATTTACAATTTCTTACATATTCTTAACACGTTACAAGCCATCGATTTTTTATATGAATTATATCAACGATAAGATCTTTTTCGTTAAAATAAAATCATATGTACCTCTAAAATATCTAATTGCTATTTTTTTTAAATGTTGATACCTTTATAAATAATAGTTAATGGAAGTTATACTTAATAATAAAGATCTTAAATTTTTTAATCGACAAATGTTCAATAGGCATGATGACTCATTTAAAAAAAAAACTATTCTTTGATGATCTTACGTGTCTCCTATTTCCAAAAAAATTCTTATTTCTGCAGAAAATAAAGGTTTAATCGCAAAAATTAACTATTTTAAAACTAATTTTGAATTTGACGCCAAAACGTTCGCAGGTGACATTTCAGAGTTGTGACGTCACACTCCTTGTCAACAATAATCAAACATTCAGAGTTAGACAATAATTTAATTATTTTGTGTGTTAAAAATGAATTCCAAAGTATATAAGTTCTTAAATAAGGTATGTACCTAATAACTTTGTAAGAGGAATTGATATTTGTCTAAAATAAAAGTCAATCACTGATGCGTGACGTCATTCGCTCTGATTGGTGTTCAATTTAACATGGGGCGGATTGTTGTATTTTGTATTTTTATTTTAACAAAAATTATTATAATCTCGCTTTTAATATAAAAATAAATACATTTTTTAGAATCTTTTTAACCTGTTTTATTATTTAAAATCATAATTTTGCCTATTGAATTTCATTTTTTTATAATTTATTAAAATTAAAATTCACTTCAATCCTTAGTTACTTAATATTATATATAAAAAATGTAGATTGAAAGCGGTGTGAAATAATTGGTCCCATTTGTATTTTTTGCGGCGCCCCTGTACATGCATATCGTCCGCTCCATACTTAACCCCCCCCCCCCCTTCCGACGCTTGCAGTTAATTTTCTCACGTATTTTAGCTCTCGGACGCTTCTAGCCCCGTTTATTTTACGCGAGTACATATTACATTTTTAATTCCCCGCTATCTAATGTAAATTTACATGTTTCAACACCCATTCAGCCAGTGCCGGTGGTGCTATCTGGCGGAACAGACGTGTAACTAATTTTTATTCTGATATTTAGAGTTACCGGATTAAAATTCATATATATTTTTTGTGTTTTATCTTATCGAACTATAAATTTTGTGATTTTTATATTGTTTTTTCTATTTATAGTATATGTAGCTTTTGAGGGAGATACATTGCAAAAAAAAGTACCTATACAATTTTAAATAAAGTTATTATATTTTATTTTATTTCCATGAAACTATATTTGCTATTTTCAAACCAAATTCGATTGTATATTAAGGACCAGGAATTCAAATCCATAAGGGAATAGCGGCGAAACAAACGAGGGCTCTGTATATAAATAAATATTGATTAAATGAAAAATTACAAGACAAATAATGAAATTTATTGTTTATATATAGTTATTTATGATTTTCTGTCTTGTTTTCATATCTTTAAGTTGATATTTCTATGACGAATTGAAATTTGATGCATGAAATTTCACTAAAAAATTTTGAATTTTAGATTTCGTTAAAGGGATGTTTATTTTATAGAAAGTGACGTGAAAAGTTGAAATTTTTAAACCGCAGGTCTGTATCTCATACCGTTCTCGAGATATAGCCTCTCAAAGTTTTTGTTTTTTCAAAATTTTTGAGAAAAATGGCTGTAACTTTTGAACGTGTGGTTGGATTTGATTTTTGTTGACGAATTTGGAATCAGCGTATCAAAATCTATATAATGTCATGTATAATTGTTAAAAATTCGAAAAAAAAAATTTGCGAAAAATTTACATTTTTTTAAGGTATACCCCTTGGAAAATTTTCGATTTTCAGCAAAAAATTTATTTTTGAATTATCAAGTGTTATACATGTCATTATATAGATTTTGACACGCTGATTCCAAATCCGTCGACAAAAATTAAATCCGACCACACGTTCAAAAGTTATGACCATTTTTATCCAAAATTTTGAAAAAAAAATAAAACTTTGAGAGGCCATATCTCGAGAACGACTTGACGTACAGACCTGCGGTTTAAAATTTCAACTTTTCACGTCATTTTCTATATAATAAACTCATTTTTAGCGAAATCTGAAATTCAAATTTTTTGAGTCATATTTTATGTGTCGAACTTCAATTTGTCATAGAAATATTAACTTAAAGATATGAAAACAAGAAAAAAAATCATAAATAACTATATAAACAATAAATTTAATTATTTGTAATGTAATTTTTCATTTAAAGTTAATTTGCAGAAAACTATTTTTATGGGATCTTCTTTTGAAATTCGAAATAACTTTTTCTTTAATTGAATTAACCCATACACTCCCAAACTATTCAGCATTTGTACCCCTCCTACATCGTTCCATAAATATCAATAACCTTTTATATCAATTAGGTTATAAAAAGCTAGATTTTGAATTTAACTTCCACTTTTAAATATATACTTGCTACAACTTCTTAAAAGTACTTAATTATTTATTTCTAACTCATCACAGCTGAGATGGTCGATTGACAGGACTTAGCACGTACGTATTGTACGATGCGGACTAAGCATATTTACCTTTTATTCATTTACAACAATTTCAACACGATAAACGAATAACTAGTTTGATTTAATTACTTGCCATCTTATTCTCTTTCGAATAGGGCCAAAAAGTGATATTAGACAAAAAATGGACTTAGCACTCTTTCACTTTAAACCGAGGAAATTATATTTAAAATTGCAAATGTACTAACTAGTGAATTTTATATGATATGTCTCTTGGGTTTCATTGCATGGCGAGTCAATTTGTATCTTAAATTGTGTTAAAAACATTTAGCAGGATTTTAATTCATCCCAAATACGTGGATAAAAGTTTTATGAAAGCGTTCCCCGGATGGAAAAGCGCGTTTTGTGAATTCGTGTGCTGTATGCATAATACAATCCAGTTACAAATTAAATGAGCTTAAATTAACTTCATCAGAATCATGACTTATAATGTTTTAATTGTTGATATCAAATTAATTTTGATTGTTTTATTAGTTAATTACACGGAGAAAACTATCGCTTTTGTAAAGAAATATTACTTTTTGATGTAACTAATCTTGAAACGGTCCAAAATATTATAATTCTTGTTAAACCACGTGTTACTTAAGTTACAAATGTTACAATATGAATTAGTAATTTTTGTGTGTAGGATCGAAATCTATATTGGTATTGTTTAATTTGTTATACCAATAAAAAATATAATTAATTTAACACAACCGTAGTATTTATTGTATTTTCTTTTAATTGAAATGAAATAATTTATATAGAACTTTTATTAACAAATAATTCAACTTTAGAATAATTAAACTGATAGTATTTTTTGATACAAAATAAAAAAATTCAATCGACAACTTTATTTTATTGTTTAATTAAAATCCATTTTTCTTCGTGTATGAATTTCAAAATTTTTGTTTACCATTTTTTTAATATTAACTAACGTTGTCATCTCAGTTATTTTAACCAATGACATTGTTAACCCTTTTCCACTGATTAATCGATTTAAAGAATATTTTTCGAATTAATTTTTATATCTTGATTCTTATTACATAAAAATATTTTATACTATGTGAGACTGTAAAGGTTCACCCATAAAAAACGTACGTTAAAGAGGAGAGAGGGGAGGGGGCTATTGGCTAGTGTGATGATATGTGACAACATATCATCACACTAGCCAGCTAGAGGAGGTCTGACCAGACGTGATGTAACGCGACAATTTTTTTAAACTATAAATTTTACATATTATTTAGTTGTTCTTAATGATCAGTTTTAACATTTTTGGGGGGGATCTTCAGGATTTGTGACGTATTATTAGATAGAGGGTTGATAAAAAAATGATTTTATCAATTACCCATAATACTTGACAAAAATATTGACGTGATAATTTTTTTAAACTATAAATTTTATTATTTAGTTGTTTTTAATGATCAGTTTTGACATTTTTGGATTTTGTGGCATATAATATATAATGTGATTTTATGAATCACACCTAATATTTGATGAAAATATTGAGTGATAATAAAGAATCAAGTATTTGAGAAAACGCGGAAAATATGAATAATTCTCATACGAAATAGCACGTGACAAAAATAACGAGGTACTAATTTTTCAGCTTCATTATAAAAAAATAAAACAAACACTGGCCGAATACGGCATTCATACATTTCAAGCATTCTTCCATGAAATTTATGAGTGGTAGCAACAAGGACGTCGCGCGGGCGGTTTCCTATATATATAATATGCGCGTTTAATTAAAACAAACATTAATTTTTATAAAATCTTGATTCATATCTCAACTTGCTGACACATTAGCGGACGTCCCTTTTCAAAACCGACATGTTAGCACATTATAAAACTCTCTTGGTCGTAATTATTGTTTCGTATCGCTTTAAAACTGGGTATACTGTCGGCGATAACCTTATATACAGGATCGGCGTAGGAAAATTTAAACAAACTCATTTTATTTTATTTTGTATTTAATTAATACCAGCTTTGTCTACGCAATTATTGTTTCGTATCACTTTAAAACTGGGTATACTGTCGGAGATAACCTTATATACAGGATCGGCGTAGGAAAATTTAAACAAATTAATTTTATTTTATTTTGTATTTAATTAATACCAGCTTTGTCTACGCAATTATTGTTTCGTATAGCTTTAAAACTGGGTATACTGTCGGAGATAACCTTATATACAGGATCGGCGTAGGAAAATTTAAACAAATTAATTTTATTTTATTTTGTATTTAATTAATACCAGCTTTGTCTACGCAATTATTGTTTCGTATAGCTTTAAAACTGGGTATACTGTCGGAGATAACCTTATATACAGGATCGGCGTAGGAAAATTTAAACAAATTAATTTTATTTTATTTTGTATTTAATTAATACCAGCTTTGTCTACGCAATTATTGTTTCGTATAGCTTTAAAACTGGGTATACTGTCGGAGATAACCTTATATACAGGATCGGCGTAGGAAAATTTAAACAAATTAATTTTATTTTATTTTGTATTTAATTAATACCAGCTTTGTCTACGCAATTATTGTTTCGTATAGCTTTAAAACTGGGTATACTGTCGGAGATAACCTTATATACAGGATCGGCGTAGGAAAATTTAAACAAATTAATTTTATTTTATTTTGTATTTAATTAATACCAGCTTTGTCTACGCAATTATTGTTTCGTATCGCTTTAAAACTGGGTATACTGTCGGCGATAACCTTATACAGGATCGGCGTAGGAAAATTTAAAGAAATTAATTTTATTTTATTTTGTATTTAATTAATACCAGCTTTGTCTACGCAATTATTGTTTCGTATCACTTTAAAACTGGGTATACTGTTGACGATAACCTTATATACAGGATCGGCGTAGGAAAATTTAAAGAAATTAATTTTATTTTATTTTGTATTTAATTAATACCAGCTTTGTCTACGCAATTATTGTTTCGTATCACTTTAAAACTGGGTATACTGTTGACGATAACCTTATATACAGGATCGGCGTAGGAAAATTTAAAGAAATTAATTTTATTTTATTTTGTATTTAATTAATACCAGCTTTGTCTACGCAATTATTGTTTCGTATCACTTTAAAACTGGGTATACTGTTGACGATAACCTTATATACAGGATCGGCGTAGGAGAATTTAAACAAATTCATTTTATTTTTCAATATTAAAATAACATTTAATTAAGATCAGCTTTGTCTACTTAATTATTGTTTCGTATCACTTTAAAACTGGGTATACTGTCGGCGATAACCTTATACAGGATCGGCGTAGGAAAATTTAAACAAACTCATTTTATTTTTCAATATTAAAATAACATTTCATTAATACCAGCTTTGTCTACAGGATTTTTGAAAAATATAGATATTTTTATTCTATACAATTCTTTACTACATTATATTGTTCAATTTAATCGTTTAGGCAGCGTATTGCAAAAAGTGCGCTTGTTTCCGACATGATTTACTATTGTCGTTACTACTTATTCCTTATGTTACCTAATTTAACAAAATATATACTAACACTTTGGCAAAAAACATATATATGAATTAAAAAAACACGTAAATCGGATAAGTGGTTCTCGAGTCATTAGGGGATTAACGGACAGACAGACATACAGACATTGCGTTTTATAATATGTAAGGATCATATTTTGAATGTAACTTTAATAAATACAATAGATTAATTGAAGTTGTACTTCTTTAAGCGAGTTCATGAGGTTAGGTGTGCATATTTCTTATACCTACATATATTCACTTATGTAGGTAATACAGATTTCTGTTATGATAGTGTTTTGAAGCTATTAGTTCTGCATTTTTTTGTTAAATATCACTACTAGTCTCAGCTGTTGCTATTCAATCATGTCAAAGAAGTATAACTTCTAACGCATGTACATAAGTACACACACTCACTTTTTTCAATCACTAACATGAAAAATTCATATTTTTGAGCTACGGAATATTTTGTGGAGTTTTTGCCAACATTTGTTTTTCAATTTTTCTTGTTACATACATATATCTAAACTATGTTCAAAATTTTTCTTTGAATTTAGTGAAAACGAATTAGGTATTTTTACTGTAACCTAAGCAGGTTTGAAATACTAATTTTAATGGTAATTAAACCTACCTCAAAATAACTTTGAACCTTTACTGTATGCAAATAAATATTTGACTATTTATCAATTAGGTTTGGTTATTTGCAAACATAATTTTGTTATGAAAAACGATATATTGTGCGATCGATTGAAAACCAAAGATTATAAATATTAGTAAAGTCTTAGATATTGATAGGGCACATACACACATATGTACTCGTATATACTTACCAATGACGTAAGTTTTAATTTACGTATACATGTTTTATTCATAAATACGTGTCAGATATAAATTAATAATGTACGATGCCAGTACTGGCTTCCGGGAGAAATGTTTTATGCCACGCATATTTCAGAATGTACGCGCGATGACATTGTTCTCAAGGGTGGCTCGATCCCCGACGAATCATCGCCAGATTACATCAAGCACAATGTAATTGCTATGGAATTGTTAGTCTCTGAAATATGCTTGATACAATGAGTGTATGTGGAATAATTCATAGTGAAAAATATGTATCAGGAATAAAACTACAAGCTCCGGGAAACTTTTGTGTTGTTATCTGTCTAAAAGTTATTTTGTTGTAAAGGGTTTTGTTTTCAATTAGGTATAATTAATTAGAGAGTTGGGAACGTGACTGAGTTTCGTTCACGAATTAAATTATATTTCTCATGTCCAGTTATGTAAAATTTCATGAAAATATATTTTTTTAAGTTTCAAATTGGTGAAAAGATTATCAGACGTACTTCCAATAATTAATATAATCTGCCCATTTTCGTGTCTTGTACCCATGGGAAGTTTTGATCAGCAAGTCACGAACTACACCATATTTAAGTTCTAGCCAATTTTACTGAACCTACCTTAATTAATATTGATTTTGTGCGGAGTAACATATCCAGTAAGCAGGGCTTTACAAATCTGCAATATTTAAAATTATTATAAACATAAACAAGTACAGTCGAAACCGGTTATAACGACATTGGTTAATACGGCGTATCGGTTTTAACGACTCAAAATAAAAATACAACTGAATCCCATATAATTGACTATACATATAGTCCCTTCGATGTCATTATAATCGATTTCGACTGTATTTAAAATAAAATTTCTATTAACCATATGTTGTTTTGAAGCTTCCACGTTGATCTAGTAATGAATCTTGACTTTTGAGTTATCTTCTCATGTTATCTTCTAAAAGAAGAGCCCTGAAGATATCCATTGCAATGTGTGGTGAAATATTGGCCGATTACACAACCAAATTGACGCGGCTTACATCCAGAAGCCGAGATTCATAACCATACGTTATTATTAAAAAAAAATTTTTTTGGCGTAAGACCCTTTTTAGCAGCACGACAGTCACGATACTAAAAGTCGCTAGTATATAATGTTTTCCAAAATCTCTGTCTCTATAAAATGAAGTTATATTTTTCTACATGTTACAAATAAACTCGAAATCTACTGAACCGATTTTAATGCGATTTTCACCAGTATTTAGATAATTTTTCAGTGAATGTTCTTAGCTATTGATATTTTATAAAAACCTCAGATTTAACATCACAATACTGAAACAATATTTTATCAAGTCATGTTTTTAGCTATTGAAAAAGAATTTTGTAATTTACTGTTTCATTATTTTATTAATTTAGGTGTTTACTTTGTAGATATTTACCCAGGTAACACCGCATCCAAATGCGCTAGTTATAACTAAATAAAAAAAATACATAATATAATAAACTGGCATCCCTATAAATTACGAATTAAGATAATCCTTCATACAGGATTTCCCGCGGATACAGCATCAACATCCCCGCGTATTTAAATTGCGACATTCATCGATAACAATGTAAAAATATAAACAGATAATACACATTCAGGGGGTGCGCCGCGGAGGGGTGGAAATATTTGCAGTTGGCGGGCAACCCCGCTACGGACTAATCGTATTTTGCGTTTTTGCTAACTTGCAAAAACCATGTGTGTGGATAACACACACAGACACACACACACATATATATATTATAACATATCTACTGTGTGTATGTGTGTGCAGATGATACATTTTCGAGCTCGTATTAAAGGCACGCCTGTTTTAGAAGATAAGATGCAGTGAGTAATGTCACCCTCTTAACCATTGTTTGCACGTTATTTGTTAATTAATGCCTGCTGTTATTTGTCTGCTTTTGTTATAGTGGGCGTTTGGGAAAAAAGAGTTGTGTGTTGTGATTTAGATTGTATGTTTTATTGCAGCGTTATTCTATTCATAGTTATGTTTCTATTAAATTGTTTTATCTTGTATCTTTTTTACATAATTCAAAATTCTGCCATACATTTTATTTATGTTTGTTCGAAGAAAAATGCGTTAAAAATTATCTACGAACCCCCCTTATCAATTATTATTAAAATAGCATCACTTTTATCTATGTTGACCTTCTTTAAACACGTTCAGAGGAAAATTTCAGTAATGCAACGATGCGAACGCACCATGCAACGGAAAAACATATTTCTGTTATGATAGTCGGTAAACATGTTTCTTAGTCTTGAATTTGCACGCTAGATGTCACTACGTGAAAGAAGTATAACTTCTAATACACATACATAAGTACCTACACACACTCACTTTTTATATTACTTTAGTTGTTTGATAAATCTAATACTTTTGGGGAAATTATCTTCGTATTCGCAGCGTGCGCGATTACAGCGCCAACTAGCGGTACAACTAAAGCGAGCTTTGACATGGCTGTCAAAACGAGGAGTATGTAAACAAATTTCAATAAAATATCGAAGTATATATATTTTAGACGATTAGGTATGTATAACTATAGTTAACCCGCAAAAGGTTCCTTTTTGGCCACGTCGTGTGCTACGGTCGTTTCATCTCTCTCACCATCTGCTTCGCACTCCGGGAATATAATGTTTAAATTATATACAACCCACTTGACACAACCAAAAAAAATACCCTTACAAATCGATTCGTGAATCAATCCCGAGTCTAACGAGGTACATGAAGCCATATATGAACAATTTTGAGGGGGGGGGGGGCACGATTGGAAAAATTACTAAAATAGATTAAACTAGAACCACAGGTCTCAGGGGGGCGAGATACCGCGGTGGAAGACAGACGGACGGACGGAAAATCGAGCACTTCGTGGGTTGCGCTAAAAATATAACGTTTTCTATATTAATGCTTATTTTTTTTTACTCGTAAATACATATCTATACCGATAATCAAAATAATGTCTAACCTAATTTCAACACACAAACACTTGCACGTAGAATGCAGTGTAAATACTCCCTTTCAAACTGTGAAGTTAAACTTTAATGAATCGGAAGTCGAGATACCTCTCTCTGCAGTTAATACCAACTTTACAACGTAAAAGTTTTTTTTTATATAACGACGTTCGGTATTAATGGTTCAATCAGCGTTCTTCTTTTGTTGTTATTGTTAAGTAAATCGACTTTAATGTTGTGTTAATTACCACAAAATGTAAAAGTTACTATACGTATTAAAGTTGGTACCTATACTGATTGTCAGCTAATTTTAATTATTTATTAAAAATTAATAATGTTATATTTGTGCTAATTATTTTATTGTCATAAAAATAATAGTAGAAGAAAACCCCCCTCTATGTGTGCATGTTTTTCTCAGTAACTGCTCAACGGATTTTATTTTGATTTTCACTAATTGATAGAATGTTTAAGTATATAATTTGTGGATATTTTGTGTAAAGTTCATGAAATTGGAGAGACATCTTTGAGTGCACTGCGTAAAAATTAGCAATAAGTGGAAATAGTGATTTATTTTTCAAGGCATCGCATAAATGTTCAAATAAATAATCATAGATCCTTAATAGATCTATACTAATATTATAAACGTGAAAGTAACTATGTCTATGTATGTTACAGCTAAATCGCTGAACCGATTTTGATGAAATTTGATAGTTTGCATCCTGGGGAAGGGCATAAGCTACTTTTTATCCAAAAAATGTATCTATCAGATAAAAAAAATACAAAGTAGCGTGTAACAACTATTTTTACAATAAAGTTAAACTTTTTGAATGTTAAGCCCGCCACACACGACGCTATTTTGCCGGCTATATTGTCGGTTGGGAGTTCTGATAGCAACTGGAAATGGGAAATGACGTCACTTCTGGCTGTATTTTTTACATGCATGCTAGATTGTACCGATAGAACATGTGCTATTTTTCGAGTTGAATTCTTTGTTTGATTTGAGTAAGGACCAATCGGAAAGCAGTATATTATCACGTGAGCATAAACGTCATAAATAAACATGGCGTCATAGCGTATACTTTATTCATAAGAAATAATTATGTCCATTTTCTTAATATTCAAATGTGAGTTTTATTAAACATACCTCATAAGATCGATTCTGCATATAAAAAACACATGTGAGAAAATTAAATTGTAGTTAAATTTTAAACTTAGCTCATTTAGTTTAACTTTATATATAAATAAACATTATATATGGTTCACGCAAAGGATTTTTTTAATTTCCATAGACCTTATCCACTACAGTATTATGTTGATATTCGAACTGTCACTTCGCACGCATCAAAACCAACTACAAATTCTAGTATCGTGTGAAGCCAACACATATCGAAACCATGACAACAATCCAGCGCTCGGAAACTTGCATTGAAATCTAGCAAACAAACAGCAGCAAATATAGCGTCGTGTGCGGCGGGCTTTACTTTAGTAATAATTTGCCTACACTGGTAGAAAGGATTTCTCAAATCAAGTAAACCTTGTTTTGTATATAACGAAAACTCTATTTTCTTAACCCTCGGAGTACACACCTATTTTTTCAACCTACTAGTACACTCTGGGTCAATTTGACCCTGCTTACTTTTTGATCGCCTATAATTCCGCAACTACGAAACCTTTTGACTTACCAAAATTCAAAGGTATACTTTGACTCATAGTAAATGAATTTATAAGTGTTACAAATACCTTTGAAGTATTCAACATACTTTAAAAAAATCGCGAAAAATGTAAAATATCTGAGCGCTATTCACGATCAAACTCGGTGTATGGGTCAAATTGACCCACAAGAGGCTCCGAGGGTTAAGATAAGCAATAATCTCTTAAACCAACTATCTATAGTATTCTTGAACGAAGGAATAACGTAGTTAGATTAAGAGTACCTATGTTTCTTATATTAAGAAAATATTGTTTTCGTTATATACAAAACAAGGTTTTCTTGGTCCAATACAGTTTTTTTTTCTGTGTATGGAAATTGTAAACCAATGTGAAATGTGAAGGTAGGTACAATTTCAAATAGGTCAAACAAAGTTCGTTTTTTTTTATTTACTTTAACTGCCGGTAATTTTTTGCAATGAACACGAAGTTGGAATCTGTGAAATTAAATTTGTACGGTGCTGATTTCGTGTTACTTTAATTTGAAAAGTACAGAAAAGTTCTTAGTCGCTATTCTAAAGTTTTTACTTTTAAAAGGAAGTCTAATTATCACAAATGTTTAGTTAAATGTGAATAACAAATGTCAATTCGTTTATTTTTAATTAAACAAAAGATAATCGACTTCAAAGTATTATTTTTTTCATTCCGTGGTTTTGCCTTTTTTATTTTTATTTGTTTTGGTATTTAGTTTCCGCCATTATGTATTTCTAATTTAAAATTCATTTGTTTTTTCGTTAAATATGCATTTTAAGCGTTCTGTAGAAAATCTTTTATAGTTTTGGTTTGTCTGTCTGTCTGTATGTTACAGCCTTCTCATTTTTGCATTTTTCATCAGAAATGATGAGATTTTTTTTTAAATTTCAGACACCCTCCCATAGACTGAAAAGTGTACTTAATTTTTTAATAAATTATCAAACGAACACGTACATTTTTAGCATGATACAATTAATACAGATATGGCATTGCGCATATCACCTAACTTCACTCTGTTCGCTGTGACGTCACAAGTGACTCGCCCAAATGAATATTATAGAGTTCATGAAAGTAGTCAATTATTTAATTAATAATTCACAATAATTATAAACGTCAGTTTGACATTTAATGTATATATACGGTGAAACTTGGTTATGTGGGACTTGGATAAGTGGGAAACTTTTATAACTAGAATCCATACTGAAGTTCCGTCACAACTGGAAATATATCTGAGTAAATGGATACATTTCCACATATAGAAGATCAAAAATGAAATAAAGTCTAGGTATTTTCTTATTTTCAGTTGATGGAGAATGTATTTAAATATATTTTAAGGTATTCAATAATGAAATGCAAAATTATATCAGTTATCAGTAAAACAAATACTTATTTATAAAAGGATTAATTATATAAATAATTTAATTTAGATATAAAAAACGCTGTGTTATGTATCCATATAAACGTATCATGCATATAAACACATATAAACAAAGTGAATCACGTGTGACGTCATGCGCAGTAAAGTGAAAAAATGAAACTCGGGAAAGCCAAATCTTTAATAATTGTATCATGCATTTTTAGGGTCGATCCAGACTATCATGCCAGTCTCGGTCCGGTCTCGCTCCAGTAAAATATTCAGTATAGTAATACTGTATCGGAGCGAGATTGGACCGAGATGTGAACGATACCTATAGTTTTTTATCTATTGTTCATTGTTTATTTATATTTGATTGAAACGAGACTAGCTTGATAGTTTTTATCGACCCATATAGAGATTATAGCTTTTGTCAATATGAAATAGCTTTTGATACGTATTATTAAGTAGATAATGTTAGTGAGAATGGCTAGGGAACCCTATACGTTACGTTCCTTATTTTTTTCTATCTAATACGAACTATAGTACATAGTAGAAATACATATCGCACCCCCACAAAAAAGTGTCACACTCACAACTCAAAAAATGTAGTTTTGAGGAAATAGGAATAAATGAAATTATAGCAATTTAGATAAATCAAAATTGTAAAGGTAGTATAGGAAAAGGACTGATACACAGTATTTAATTTAAATATTTCAATATTCCTATGATGTTTGAAAAATAGTAACTATTAAAAATTAAAATGCTTAGTGATTAAATATTTAAAAAAATGTCATACATTTTTTTAGAATATGCTAGTTTTGACGGTAGGTACACGAAATACATTAATGACAATTTTGTAGTAGAAATATATAGTGATTTGGAATCATTCTACATATTTATCTCAAATATTACACTTTTTTGCGGGGCTGCGATATGTGTTCTACTTTCATATTATGATTTTGAAAGTAGTTTAATACAATAAAAATATTTTTATGTAAATATCATTTTTTATACAGGGTGTCCAAGATAAGCGTGCAATGCATGGGGATATCCTAAACGGTAAGAGATACAGATGTTGTTAAATGAGATGAATTATTTGTAAGAAAGGAGTGAGTATTACAACATCAAAAAATATTAATAATTTTATGTGGTTCAAGCGGTATACCCAAAAAACTGATAATTCGGAATTTCTTTAAATGACCATAACTTTTTTGGCAAAGTAGATAGGTACTTTTTATTTGCGGTATCTTAAAGCACTTTTTTGAGTAGAATTGTTTGGTGTATTCAGAATTTTTATATAACTTTTAGTTTCCGAGTTACAAGCCCTAACTTTAGTTTTTCTTATGGGCCGCCAAGTTGGCTATATCATATTCGAACGTGTTTTTTACTCTACTTTACAATGATATGTAACATGTCATACTTATTATTAAAAAAAAGTAAAAACTTTTTTTTGTAATAGTTTATTGTTTTTAAATATGCATTTGTTATTTTCATTGTTGTTATTGCGATTTTTGTTTAACAATTTTTGTTTTTCATGGCTTACTTAAATGTTTGTAATAAAATACTTTATAAATATCACCAGTATTTAGTACTTCGACTTATTTTCTATAATAAGTATGTCATGTGACATATCCTTGTAAAGTATAGTAAAAAACACGTTCAAATATGATATAGCTAACTTGGCGGCCCATAAGAAAAACTAAAGTTAGGGCTTGTAACTCGGAAACTAAAAGTGATATAAAAATTCTAAATACACCAAACAATTCTACTCAAAAAAGTGCTTTAAGATACCGCAAATAAAAAGTACCTATCTACTTTGCCAAAAAAGTTATGGTCATTTAAAGAAATTCCGAATTATCAGTTTTTTGGGTATACCGCCTGAACCACATAAAATTATTAATATTTTTTGATGTTGTAATACTCACCCCTTTCTTACAAATAATTCATCTCATTTAATCATATCTGTATCTCTTACCGTTTAGGATATCCCCATGCATTGCACGCTTATCTTGGACATCCTGTATACAAGAAGTTGTATACGTGATAAAAAAATATTTACATTTATATAACGTTTATATAAATAACCGTAATACATAAAATAACTCAATTGCAGTAATTTTACGACAAAAGTTTTCAGAATGTAGCAAAAAAGAAGCAGAGAAGGTCTTTGCGAAAAAAAAGTTATTTATATGGATTTAAATCCATTACCAATGATTTATACATACAAATACAATTTTTTCCACAATTTAGTTGAGATGTCGACCCTCTGAACTATTGCACGAACTTTTTACTGCCCGTTTGTCTAATTGCTTTTAAATCGGCTCGCTTTTCTCTCGCAAAGTTTTTCTTCCCTTTTTGTGCAGTATTTTAGAAGCGCCGAAGGCGAAACACCCTAAGGTGTATAATTAAAAATGACTGTTATGTTTTCAAAATATCTTAGAAGTCAGAACGTGTTTTATTGAAGTATTTCATGTAGATTGTTATTATTATTTATTAATGTTGTTATTGGAATAATGACAATCTGACATCGTAAATTTCTAGAAGTTATTTCTATTATATGTGTCTTGGTTAATTTGTTATGAACTAAACTTTGTATAATATTTATTATCGTTTGTTGACATTGAAAATCAAACATTAATCAATAAAGATAGCTTGTTTTATAGCAGGAACAAGTCATCAAAGTCAAAACTTGTTTGATAACTTATAATTAAATTAAACTAAGCCTTGTTTCACACATACGCGGTTCCATTCGGTTCGGTTTGTTTTCGGTTTCAGCCGAAAACGAATCAAACCCTTTCACACATACACGGTTCTCATACGGTTCATATTAGGTTTTATTTTTTTCCGTAAACTCAGTAGTTATCATGGAGAGAAAGCAAGTTGTTGCCATGTTGTTTCTCTATAAAAAAAATAAAAAATAAAGGAGGAATACTAGAATTCATTGCGAGCACCCTCTCATCACTTTACAGCAGGAATTTGGAGCATTCTACACTATTTTCCCGAAGCTAAAGAGCATGAAGACGATCCACTTCAACATCTAGAAAACCGCTCATTTTATTAGAAAATCCGCGACAAAACTTAGAAAAAAAATAACACTCGCTATCAGGTTAAAACCGAAACTAAACCGAGTATGTGTGAACGCGTTCATTGCTTTGTGTTCCCTGGACACGAATTGAAACCTGATGAAATCTGTCCGTGTGGAGGGAGTATTCAGTTCTGTACGGTTTCTATTAGGTACCGAATACAAACTGAATCATCGTTTCACACTTGTCGGCAACGACCGAAAACGAACCGAACCGAATGAAACCGTATATGTGTGAAATAGGCATAACACTAAAGAATATAAAACATTGATTATATTTTTATATAGAATATTACTCAATACAGTACAACAAATAGTTAATTGCTTCCTCGCCTTATCGAAGATACAAGAAGCTTTGTGATCGTTTAAAAATGAACACAAAAAATTGTTATCTGATTTCAAAATTTTAAATTTATCTTTCCGTTTCAGGTTAAGACAAACACTTTTTGTTCCGTGTGTCTGCCTGTCTGTCTGTGTGTCTGTCTGTGTGTTTGTCTGTGTGTCCATCCCCTGAATCCTTATCACACGTATAATTCATGAACCACTTAATCGATATTAATGAAACTTGATTGGTTGGTTGGGTCTGGCTTAAGGACGGTCCCATTTCAAAATCATCAAAATCGTATGTAAAGGGAACGTGACATCCCAAAATATTTATTTTTTGAAGATATCTCAAGAAAGACGCATGTTACGTGATTTTTTTATAGAACCTTTTTGGTAAAGTATTCAATTTCCTATAATATTAAAATCGTAAATTTATATGACAGTTCTCTTTGAGTTTTTCATAGACAGTTACATACGCGGTAAAAAAAAAACTAAAGTATGTAAAGTGTATTTACTAACTTTGAGTAAAAAATAGTAAAAACCAACGTACCGCGCATACACCTATCTGTCAAAAACTACAAGAGAACTGGCATATAAGTTTGATACTCCATTTGAAAGATTTGCAAATTTGCTGTCTGTTATACCGGATCAAATTTATATAATTCTATCTCAAATAGGGTTGCCATCCGTTCCCTTTTCCTGGGGGGATTTTTCCAGTATGTCAGGGGTTTTTAAGAAGTTTATCTACGTTAAAAAAGTCGTCAAAATTACTAAAAAATATCTTTAAGATCAAAAATCTAATTCGACATACATACACTTTTTTATTTTTTTTAATCTGTCCTCTTTTTTAAATAAACTTAAGCTTTTGGCCCCCCTAATCTCAAATAACAAATGTATAGTTATTGAATTTTGGTTGATATTTCCTTATGTACGTTTTACCGCAAAAACATTTATTTTTTTCAATATATATTTTTAGCTGTCAAAATTAAAAGCAACAGTTTTAAAATAAAATATTCAATCGGATAATGTTAAATAACGATTGTTAATCAAATTTGTTTTTTAATTGGTAAGAGAGTGATAAATTGCTGATGTTAAAATACCGTAACGTTTACATTGAAGGCTGAGATTACAGTAATTTTTGTTGTCACTCTTCTAGTTTAATAATATAACTAGCATGTCAAAACAAGTGTTGAATTTATTCAATGTTATTAAGCATGACATTTTGACATTCATGTTACAAAAATTCTCTTTAATTTAATGTAATGTAATTTGTTGGTCTTGTTTAAGTTTTTCTTTAGACTATGTCACTATAGATTTTGTCGTGATTACTAATTTATGTCTTATAAATTGTTGATGTCACCTAAAAATATCTTCAGATGATTAAAATTGATTTATTGTTCAGTTCATTCTATTCCAATTTATTTACATGAATAACTGATGTTTTCATTATGAAAATTAGTTTTTTGACGCTTTCTGTTTAAATTCTTATCAACTGCCTTATAATATATATTATTATTTTAGCAAGAAATTCATTTTTGTAGCTCAAATAAAAATGTATTTTTAGAGCAACCTACGAAGTGGTAGCGCTTATATGCTAGATTTTTCGTCCGTCTGTCTTCAAACGCGAGATCTCGGTCCCCTGACCACCTAAAGACCTCGGGTTTTCGCTAAATTGTAGGTCTGTGGTTCTAGTTTAGCCCATTTTAGGAATTTTTCCCGTCATGACCCTCCATTCGGCTACGGACAGGCATAATGTCCATTTTTCATATATAAAATATGTAAAATATATTAATGTACCTCGTTGGACTCACGATTGATTCACGAATCGATTGGGAATAACGTTAAGGGTAAAGCCACTGTGATGGGTTAAAAAAGTGCCAATGATTGAGAATTTTTTTCACAGGTATTACTAATTATTTTCGGATCGAGTTGAAGGCATTTTATTAAGTATATATTCAACTTATTCAATACCATTTTTTATTAAAAAATATAAAAAAAAAAATTATAAAGTTATGAGCCTCAATGTGATAACTAAAAAATTTTTTTTTCTCCATGGTTCCATCGAAATTTCGGTATGGGTATTCGGTAAAAAAATATTTTATCAATATCCACTATATGAATGAATATGTAGCCTTTTTTATTTATTTTTTTCAAAAATGGCGACGGTTTGAAATTTTAACACCTATTTTTTAATTCAAGCGGTCTTAAAATATAGTAAATATCAAAATTTCAAAAAATCAGCTATACACAGACTTAGCCACTGCGATTACGAAAACTTGAACGAAAAAAAGGCGTTTCGAGAAAAACGTTTTTATAGTTTTCTGAGGGTCATACCGGCCGTGCTATCTAGCCTCACTAAATTGACTGTAACTCATTTTCTTGTATTAGAATTTGAACTTGACCAAGACCAACCTAAAACTAATTTCGTCTCAGCTACAAACAAACAAACAAATAAACAAGGTTACAGTTCAAATACAAAACCACTATTTTAAATAACACACACTTCAAAAATAAACCAACAAATGAAGCTCCCTCCCCCTCCAATCCTATAACAAATATATGAATTCCAAAAAAATATTTTATTAAAACAAACGCAATTTACTTTTTTCGTCTCGTCTACAAACAAATAAACCAACAAGTTTACAATCTAAATACCATTATTTCAAATAACACACACTTCAAAAAAAATCAACAGATGACCCCTCCCCCCTTCCCCTTTAAGTAATATGAATTCCAAAAAAAAATTTAATTGAAACAAACGAAATATACTAATAAAATTAATAAAAAAAATAATACATTTTAGATTTTATAAAAATGCAAAAAAAAATATACAACAGTTCTGATCTGAAATACATACAAGCATGTATGTTACATTAAATTAATTCAGGTACGTCGTTATTGGAGGATATGTAGGTACCTAAGTCTACTGCTTGTTACAGTCGAGTGTTATTAATTTCCACTTACCTTCCTGGCGAGAGTCGAACCCTGAGCGTGTCACAAGAGGACGTCGAGAGTGTGATCAGCATGAGTTATGCGTCATTCTGAGTAGGGTTGTTAGGGATATGAAATATCGGTTACGGATACGGATAAGGATATTTTTTTTCTTGGTTTCGGTTTCGGATACAGATATGGATTTTTTTCTTTCTTGGTTTCGGTTTCGGTTACGGATATGGATATTTTTTTTTCTTAGTTTCGGTTTCGGATACGGATAGGGATATTTTGCCCCCTTTAGTTTCGGATACGGATACGGATACGGATATTTTTTATTTTTTTTTATTTTTCAGCCCATAGTATAGTTTCCATTGAAATAAGATACATATACAGTCGAAATTGGTTATAAAGATATAACGATATCTTTTAATACAACATATCGGTTTTAACGACTCAAAATAAAAGTTCCGTCGCAATTCCATATATGATAATTGCCTAATTACCGGTTTTAAGGGTTCCGTAGAAAACTAGGAACCCTTATAGTTTCTCCATGCCCGTCCGTCCTGTTAAAATTTTGACATAATAAGATGAAATTTGGTATATGGTCGTAGATTGATACCCCAAAAACAAAAATGATAAGATTTTTGAAAAACAAATTTTTTTAGACCCCCTTTCATAAAATGAAGTGTTTAAAAAATCACCTACCCCATTGAATAGGGTGTCGTTAGAAAGATCTCCTAAAATGCAACAAAAAATGTATCAGGACATTCAATCACGATTTATTTGCTCTTCAAAGTCATTATGAAGGCGCCCCCCCCCCCCACTATTTTCTATACCATCAATTCTAAAAATCTGAAAAAATTACAGAATGTACATAGCTTTTAATTAGTACTTTCACTGAAAATTATAGCGAAAAATTAAAACTTCAAAACTTTAATTAATTTACGCTTTACACAAGATATTTGATATAAGTCGTTTCTTGAAGATTGTTGTATCAATTATTAAACGAACTTACGAATCATACGACGTACGAAGATGACAAGTGTAATTTGTGACAACAATAAAAAAGTCACGAATTCTAATAAAATTGAAATATGATGATAAACATGATATAAAAATTGATTTTTCATTTACAATTTTTGTTTAGTCTTAAGATATAGTAGATTTTCAAAAAAGTGATTATTGCAAAATTTGAAAAATCATCTGTTCAATCCATGGTAGCGAAATTAAAAATAGAGAGACCAAATAAAAGTACACGATACGCCAATCTTTCAGGCGGTAAATACAAATTTATAATATGCTCGTATGTTTTGTTTGTCTCGAGACTCAGGGAAATAAGTAGGAAACTATCCGAAATAATAATTTCGGATACGGTTTCGGTTTCGGATTTCAGAATTTTATTATTTCGGTTACGGTTTCGGTTTCGGAGTTCAAAATTTAATTATTTCGGTTACGGTTTCGGTTTCGGAGTTCAGAATTTCATTATTCCGGATACGGTTTCGGTTTCGGAGGTCAAATCTTTTCGGATATCCGATAGTTTCGGTTTCGGATACGGAGCTCCGTAACATCCCTAATTCTGAGCATTCCTCATTAGCGGCGTCGTGTGGCGTCTATTTCTTCGCTACCTTCGCTCGTTTTGTCTCCCGTCCTTACCTCTGCCTATCTTTAGGAAAATTATATACGAATAGGCATTATGACTAATTTGATCTTATGTGTCTCCTATTTCCAAAAAAAAATACTTACTTCTGTAGAAAATAAAGGTTTCATCGCAAAAAAATAATTTTGAATTTAACGATTAATATAAAATTTTTGAAATTTTTTATTAATCGTTAAATACCAATATTCCTTCTTACAGCTGATCAGGGCATATAGCGACATATTTCAAAAATTACATTTTAGTCATGTGATTTTCGACGACCATCACACAAAAACTATTCACTTTATAAATATGAATTTTATTGTTTTTTTATAGGAAATTTCATTCTCTATCAAACAGGTCCAGTTCACTTTTGCTCTAGCTCACATCGTTTTCGCTTCATCGATGATTTAAACATAAACGGAGGTCAAGTTTTTTTGTTTTTATTTTTTTTTGTGTATTTCCCGGGGGCTTACAACCTTGCAAATTCAATATTTTATTAAGGACATTATTACCCATCGATCTGCACTAAAATTATCCTGGCGAATATTTATCCTATCTAAATATCTAATTTGATTGGTCTAAAAGGATATTTTTCTTATAATGTAAGGATAATGCAATAATTACAAATATTTAAAAAAAATGCTATATTTAATTTTTGAATAATACAATCTGTTTGTTACCTTTTCACGACTAAACTGCTGGACCGATCTTGGTGAAATTTGGCTGGAAGATAGGTTACATCCTAAAGAAGGATACCTATAGGGTTTTTGTATCCCGAAAAATTTATTAGATTTAAAAAAACATTCTATATAAATAAAAATTGAAATAGTGTAGTTAATTAATTTTTAATGTAGAGGAACTTTTTTTTAAGATGTCTGTAAACTTTACTAACTCAGTAAGTGTTAAATTGAATGTAGAAAATTTTGTTTAACGATAAAACCCATCTGATTTATTGCGAAGAAGACTCTCTTATTAGATTTTCCAAATATCATTGTTCGCAGTTTAGTTGAGATTTGATTCAATTTACTCGAGAGAAGTAACTTTTTCTTGCTGCTTTAGTTATATACACGATAAGTTTTTCATTTCATAAGCCAGTTTATTTTTTATACTGAAATAAGTGTTTCAATGTCAGCAAAGTCGACAAGGTATCAATTTGTAGAGGAAAAAAATGATCGTAAAGTTTTATATTTTATACTATTTGCTATAAAATGTGAAATGCTTGAAACTATCATTAAATAAGTATTTCTCAAGTCGTATATTTTTATATAAATTTAATGATTTCAAAATGGAAAGAAAAGTATGTCTCCAATCATATATTAAATCAGAGCCGTGATCTACCCACAAGGGGGCCGCGAAGAAACGCGATAATAACAAATAAATTTACTATCGTTCAATAAGTTGAAATATTAAATTATGCGCTCGCTTAAAATATACAAATGAAACAAAAAAATATTTTTAACCCATCTGGGTTTAAAAAAAATACGAGGGTCGTGAGTTATAAATATGACCTGCAAGGGGGCCGCGACGTCAAAAAGTTTAAGAAGCACTATATAAGATAGTATTGACTTTGTACATCGAACATAATTTTTAATACTTTTTTATTTTTTAATTTTTAATCGTTTTAAAATATAGAAAATCACAAAAATCACATTAAAAATACCACATCTATTGGGGCGAAAAGAGGTAGGTTAGTAGGATTAGGTAAAAATATAGAAAATTACAAACATCACAATAAATAAAATTTATAAAATCAAAAATATGTAATTTTTAAATCTGACAGGTCCAAATTTTAAGTCAAATTCAAATTAGTATTTTATTAAGTACTTTTTTTGTGGAAACTATTTAAAGTGATATAATTTATTTTAAGTTCAATATATTTGTTTAATGTTGAATAATTAATTTTTTGTGCAGAATATTTGCAGTATATAAGTGAAAACGATTAGATAAAAAGTGTTTATTATTAAAAAAAAGTCCATTTAAATACAACACTTAATAATTATTCCATTATCTGTTCATGTAGTTTTACAGTAAACTGTAAACTAAAGTTTGAATGTGACATAAAAGGACTATAAAACTATGAGGTTATTTAGTTTTATTTACAACAATAGAGTTTATTATGTTATTAACCCATTATTTCCCGACTTTTTATTTCTTCGAATTTTTTATCAATACAAGACATAATAATTATCAATCGCAGACTAGATTATTATCATGAGAACCCAATCTCATATTTATAGGACAGTACTTTTTTTAACAACGAAAGTCTGTACCTAGATTTATTTTTAAAATTATTGATATTGTTATGCTTTATTTACACTATCAAAGTAATATTATATATGTATAGTTCCATCAATTTAAAAACGTTTTACTAAGTGAAAAAAATGAAACTATTAATGTCGTCTAGCTGGAATAATTACACTGTTACTTTAAAAGTGTTAATATAATTTATCATTGACTTAACTCTAATGTCCGGTATTATAAACGACCTAGCAAGCTTGCAAGCACTCTAAAATTGGGTATCAAACTTATATGACAGTTCTCTTCAAGTTTTTGGCAGATAGTTTCATACATAGGAAGTAAAAAAAAGGGATGTAAAGTATATTTACTAAAGTATATTTACTAACCTTGCGTAAAAAATAGTAAAAACCAACTTACTGCGCCTGCAACTATCTGTTAAAAACTCAAAAAGAACTGTCATATAAGTTTAATATCTCATTTGAGAGTGCTTGCTAGCTTGCAAATTTGCTAGGTCCTTTATAATAACGGACATAAGAGTTCGTTTTAAAAATTAGTGTTAGTAAATACACTTACAAAACATATTAAATAATGTACCTAAACCTTCCTATAACATGACTCGGAAGTAATGGGTTAAACTGTTGCTATTATGAGTGTAATTAAGTTAATAAATAAACAAGATTAAAAATTTGAGCTACAGAAAAAAAATAGTAAATATGATGTCCTATAAAAAGGACACTGGGAAGTAATAGGTTAAAAATTAAAGAAATAAAACACGAATATATGTACATTGTACATATATAGTGAGTGAGTATAGTTAACTGTTATATAAACATTTATACACACAACATATATAATAAAATAACTACTTGCTAGAAATTGTTGTGAAGTGAAATTAATAATTCATCAACTATATTATACAGCAGCAACAATATATTTTAATTACATATTCCTATGTAACAAGCATTTAAATATTCAGTCACCCTTAATATACCCGAGAATAAGAGAACCTTGTTGGCGTCCTCGTGACTGATTTGTAGAATGAACCTAGAACTGTTTAATTCGTCCTCTAATTACAATAGGGTATGTGAGAGACACAATAATGCCGGAATTATCTAGCGGTCGTCGGGACGAATTCCTTACTAGTCTAGCCATATGCTGTTGTCCTTCCAACCCTTATTCTCCCTAGGTGTCTGTAGAAAAGCACGACCTTTATGAAGTGCCGACTACATATGTATGTTTCTACTCCTATATCTAATAACACAATACTCGTATATTGGTATTTCATTCATTTCACAAGCGCGTATGTAGTCTAACTACTCGGAGGGGGTCATACAGAAAAAATATATAAATTTAATTTTTTGCAATAAAATGTAGTAGAGGGAGATGCACAATATGGCAACTAGAAATGAAGTCAAATCAATTTCCTCCAGTAATGAAATTTAAAACAATTTAAAGCATTTATACATAAGAAAATACACTTTTTTTATAGTGCGCCGAACCGCGATAATTATTTGTCCACTGTTTTTAAACAAAATGATCAATTATATTATCATCAAACCATAATGTAAGACAGTTATTTACCAATAAAAATATTATTTACTACTTAATATAAGATATATATGGCTCATTTGGAATTTAGGTTAGGCCCCCCATAAACCTACAATATAATTGTGCAATATTATTACTGCACAATTTTATTGAAATATACCTTACGCCTACACGTTCAATAATATTGAATTTTGAATTATTCGTGTCAATATTTTCGTCGGAGCAACATGTGTGATGATGAAGATTTGGCTGCAGCTATGCTGATGATTTTATTGGCGAAATGGTTGCAAATAAGGCCAGTGTACACTCATGAACGTCTTTTAAAATAAATTTATAAATATTCGTGCGTGCGTACGGGACCGCTTCGTACAGTAGACTAAAAAATATTGTACAATAAGCCCTACAGACGACACAATGAAAAAATATGGCGCAATAAAATTAAACTCGCTCAAACTTTTCTAAAAGCATTGTGCAATTATCAATCTGTGATATTGCACAATAAAATTGATCGTCTATGGGCCGCCTTAGGTAAAAACTGTCAATCATGAAGAAGAAGTTTAGGTAATACAGATTTCTGTTATGAGTTATAAGAGAACTTGCCGAAAGTACTTTATTTATTGAAATTCTATACAATTGACTATATAGAGACGTTTTAAAAACTAATTATTCAAAACTTCAACTCTTTTAAATACTTTAAAATAAATATATTCACGTGTAATTTATTCAAAATAATGAAAAACTATAGCTCTGTCATTGCAGTAAATTAGTACATGTTACTATTGTACACTATTATTTTCAAAGTTAAATTAAACTTTTTTTTTACTTTTAATAATTAACAAAAAAGAATATTCCATTAAATGTAGGTACATGTGTTCTGAATATAAATTAAAAACAAAATTTTTCGAAAACAAATCTTTTTTTACAGTGTGCTAGACGTATAACCTTAATATAACCTGCATACTTTTCTCAACTTTTAATACGTATTTATTTCCATATAACTTCTTTTAATAATAGTTTTTTCAATCATTTATATAACTTTTTAATTTTATGACAACCCCTATTATTTTTATTTCTCAACTCAACAATTTTTTATATTATATAAACAAGTTTCGGAAATGACTTCAAAAAATTACAGCAACATAAATAATTAAATTTAATACAAGCACATAAAAATCAATAAACAACCACTTTAATTTCTATATATAACTACACAAAAATATTTCCCTGATTTTTATCGTTTCAACATAAACAATATAATGACTACGATTGAATCTATTTTAATTTATATCTATATACAGGCTGATTCATTACTGTCGTGCCAAACTTAAACAGTAGATAATATTTTAAGAAAAAAACTTTTAATTAACATGTGTCCGGAAATTTTTCGTTAGGAAACTACAGCCCTCCAAAGATTTTGCTCAAAATGAATTTTTATTTAATATCTAGAGAACCCTTTGTTATATAATTATGAAATTTGGTATTCGGTTTAGTAATAATATGTGTTATAATATATATGATTTAGACTAGGGAGTATGGGGCCAGTGGGCCCATCTATTTAGAACAAGAATATAAATTTATTCATTATAATTTGAAGCATCCGTATTAAGTTGAATTCTGCATGCTTTCTTTTCTATCGATATTTCTCGAAAACGGTTTATCCTATGACAAATAAGCAAAGTATTTTTTTGTGTATTTTATGCCATATAACCTTAAATACGTGCCCTACTTTATAAAAAAAATTAAAGAACAAAAAATACTTGATAAAAATCGATGGGTCCACTGGCCCCATACATCGGTTACAGTTATTATTAATAAATAGAATACCAATTTTCATAATTTTATCACATAGAGTTCTCTAGGTATTAAATAAAAACTAATTTTGAACAAAATCTTTGGAGGGCTGTAGTTCCCCTACGAAAAATTTCCGGACATATGTTTATTGGAAGTTTTTTGCTCAAAATATTTTTCTCAATCTACTGTTTAAGTTTGGCACGACAGTAATGAATCATCCTGTATTAGGTTATAAAATAAGGAAGGCAGATGATTGTGATTTCCAACCAATTACTTGTAACTACTTGAAGCGTGAAGTACAACATACATATATGCCTAATAGTTATCCTGAAACCTGACCACGGTTAGTTTATGTTGCATAAGGACTATTGTGATACAGTAGGATTAGTCCTGTTTTAATCAAACAAGATTACAATGTCTTGAAGGTCACAAAGTCGGGATTAACAAGCCTTATTCTCTAAATTTATCTGCATCATTTCCTTTGTTGTAAATAAAATTTTCATTATCCTGGATAGGGTTTTCGGTGCATCGTGTTAATTCTACTGGTGGTTTATTTGATGTGTGTTTCTTGGAGTTGATGTTATAATAAAGGATTTATGTTTCTTGAGTTGGATTATATAAATTAATGCAAAAATAAAAAAAGATTTGGAAACGTTTTGTATTCTTCTTCTTAAATAGAAACAAGATTTGTTTGCATGATGGTTAGTAGAGAATACTTGACTTAACCCTTTGGGGCATGACGGGACTGGAAGTGTCCCACTTTTTTGTTACTTCAATCTGCATGGTGGGACTTTTTTTATACCACCTCGAAAAATTAAAATTTCTACTGGAACTGAGGTTTAAATTTAGTCCCACCTCTTGAAACTAGTTAATAATTTCACCAACAGGTGTCTCACTGGTATTTGCTTGATTGATTGACCGTTAAGCTTGTTAGTACAGGCTCGCCAGCCGTTGAAAGTGGCTTAACGACTTTTTGTTTATTTTTTATTTTTTTCTTGTTATTGTATTTCTTTACTAATCAAAATAAACCAAATTTAAAATAAAATTTCTGTGCAACATGGGTTTTTTTATTTGCTAAAATTCCGTGCATCGAAGAGTTAAGTCCGGTATTATAAAAGGGCTAGCAAAATTTGCTAGCTAGCAAGCACTCTCAAATAAGGTATCAAACTTATAAGACAGTTCTCTTGGATTTTTATAAAGACTTTGGCAAGTTTCGCGCACGCGTTGTATGTAAACACCAACGGTATTAAAACAGTGGTGATATTATGATAATTATTTTGTACAGTCAGAATTGCCAACTGTGTTATAATACGTTGAAGTATCACTGCTCTAAATTCCATAGCAAAACCATAGATACTATCACAAAATTAAAACCTCATTTGAGAGTGCTTTCTAGCTAACAAATTTAGAAGGGAGTGGGTTACAGTCATATTCAAATGTTTTTTCGTAACATTCTTTCATATAAATAAAAACAAGACCTTGCTCGACTTATAGGATATTGAATATACCTTTTAGTAATGAACAATTGCGCTAAAAAAATTTATTGTTCTATAAATTACAAAGTGCTACTAAATTTACTCTTGCAATTTAAAGAGCAGGGTCACTTTTCAATGTTTTAACCCTCGGAGCCTCTTATGGGTCAATTTGACCCATACACCGACTTTGATCGTGAATAGCGCTCAGGTATTTTAAATTTTTCACGATTTTTTAAAGTATGTTGAATACTTCAAAGGTATTTGTAACACTTATAAATTCATTTACCATGAATCAAAGTATACCTTTGAATTTTGGTAAGTCAAAAGGTTTCGTAGTTGCGGAATTATAGGCGATCAAAAATAAGCAGGGTCAAATTGACCCAGAGTGTACTAGTAGGTTGAAAAAATAGGTGTGTACTCCGAGGGTTAAATAACTCGAAAACTAAACAGAATTGGACAATTTTACAATGATATTTTTTTGTAGAAAATTGAATTTCCCATCAAAATGGGTGATTTAAAAAAAATTATACAAAAAATATTTAAAAATACAAATCATATTTTACTAAATTGCTTTTTTTCTGAGCAAAGATAGGTATAGGATAAAATGGCGGGTCGTAAAAGATTTTTCGATGAAAATTGACTAAGGTATAGCCATTCAAATTAACCTTTTTTTAATCACTCATATCTTTTTATTTACAATAAAAAATTAATTTTTATGTAATAAAGAACAATTTTTATAACTATTAAATGATTTTATTTGTATTATAATCGTTTGAACTATTACTGTTTAATCAAGCAGTAATAATAAAATTTTAATTAATAAAGTTATATGATTTCGATGATAAATAATAAAATACCAATCGAAGAATGAATGTTTTTTTTTTAATATAAAAGTAATAAAATAATAAATACCACTCTTTATAAAATCGTTGAAATATTTTGTTTTGAAAACAAGTTACGCAAAGTTTTATTGAAAAGAGATGGACAAAACTTTCATATAACGGCCGTAAAGCATCGCACAATTATCAAATAACCATAACCGATCTAATAAAGCGTACAAATCATCATCTCACTCGTAATGGCAGTTCTTGCAAACTTGAATAAACCGCCAAACTTAAACGGCATAGACGCCAGCGCGCCTAGCGGTTGTCCGCACAACCACACCGCTGTCGCACTAATGTCGTCCGATAAATAATATACTACAAGCATAGGCGGCTACGATCAATTGTTAGTTATTACTGAATATTCACTCGAATTTTGTATACGGAATCAACGCCATTTTTTTTATAAAACAAAATTTTCATTTTTTTGTTTGAGTATTTGGATGAATTTTTGTTATTATATATTTAATATGGCGCCTGCATTTTGTCCCCGTAATTTTAATATTTAATTTATATTTTGGATCTCAAATAAACTATTTAAAAAACCGCTCCGTACTGAGATTATGAAAATTATCATTAAAATCAAAAAATTTTAGCAAATATTTCCAGCCAGATCAAGAAAAGGCGTTTTGAGAAAAATGCTATTGTAAAGTTTAAGTAGGTACATATGTACATATTTATAAATCAAAAATTATTAATTTTTTACTTATTGTAATTTCGTCAAATTTTAATATTTTTTGGAGATATTTTAGGATGCATACAATATCATGGAGGCAAATAAGGCCTACCTTAATTAAAAATGCTATATTTTTGGTTTATTATTAATCTAAAGAAGAACAAAAATAAAAATTTAATAAATGTATTTTCCATTTTTAAGATATCTTATAAAAGTATCTTTGAACCTTATTAAACAACGGTGATATAATAAAGCCACTATAGCGTAATGGTTGCTTGATTACAGCTAAAAAGAAATAGCTAATAATCTTAATTTAACATTTATTTTTTATCCATAACGTGCCGATGTTGCATGGTTGCATCCATAGCAGTTACTAGACTCACGTTATTTCTTTGTTGTAGATTATTTTTTTTATAAAACTATTAGTAAATAAAAACAACATGCCAGTCTAGAACAAAATATGTGATCATAAATTGTAACAATTATTAACCCTTTGTAGCCTCATGTGACATTTTTGTAACAAACCTCAATTATCTGTAACATACCACTGAATAACTTAGTATCAAGTAAAATTCACAGGTGGCATAACCTATTGACTTACGTATTATTACGTAACTATTGGCAGTAAGGCAGCACCAGATCGGCTACTGGCCGATTTGGGTAGAAAAAAGAATACGTTGTAAGTTTCCCCAGTGTACCGGCGTTTCACAAACAATTTGCGAAAAATGCGATGTAGCATTATGCTAAAATAAACAAAATAATTGTTTCAAATCCCGCCATACCACATAAGTGTTTTTTACGATTAACTCACAGTACCTAATGTTACTCTCAAAAAAGTCAAAAAAATAGTTAATAATAAATATTTTAAAAATTCTGAAAAATACGCATTTGTTATATTAGTACAGTAAAAACAGTCAAATATTTCCAAAATAAACACGAAAATTCCTTCATCAACGAAATTTGGTACATACGTAGTTTTAAACATAAACTTGAAGAAACCGTTGAGCGTAGTCGACTAAGGGGTGCAGGGGTAGTTTGATAAGGGGTGAAAGGTGTAAAAATGTGTTTTTTTATAAATAACATCAAGATGGCTTAATTTGTTGAAAAATATTTTAGATATTTTTTGTAGCACTGCGTTAGACCTTTAATTTGTTTTTTATTTTATTCCAATACAATAAAAATTGACCGAGATACGGCCGTTACAATCCGACCTGTTTATGTGCGAAGCGTGATAACTCAATTTTTGTCTCGTTCCCGTTTATAATTCACGCTGCTATTGCACTGATTCATCAATTTTAAAGGATATTTATATTTTTGTATCTAAATTAAATTCTCTTTACGTTGGTATCAGTAATATGCCTAAACTTGTCTCATTAACAACATAATTTAAAAATTTGAAAATTGCGCATATAAGCGCGTGGGTTGCACTAAAAACAATAGAAATCAACTTGCAGCATAAATGGATCGATAAAATAAGAGGTGTTCCTCATTAAAAACATTCCCAATTTAAAACGCGAAACCCTATTAAATCAAACTATTTACATAACATCAAAAACATCAAGTCAAATCTCATACAAGTTCTGTAGACATAATGAAAGTAGCTAGCTAGGCTAGGTTGGCGTACTAACGGCATTTAAGTTGAGCGGTATAGACGCACACGTAACGAGCGTCTAACTACTACGAACGTCGGCGTTGTGAATGCTAACGACATACGTTCCCGACACTATAACGACGTCAACGGGATCCGATAGCCCGCTTTTGAAGGGCACTAGCGACTGGATATATATACAATTGTGGTGAACCTTCCCATAGTAATGTGAACATGTGGATTCGTGTCACTTTAAATGGTGAATACGTGTACCTATTTCAAGTTTTATCATTGTAGTTTTTTTTTTTTAATATAATCATATCTGTTAAATTTATGGGTTTTTAGTTTCTGTTTTTTTTTTTTTAATGGATGTAAACTGTTGATGACATTTCGTTGCTTTTTCATAATATCATTTTCACTGTAACTCTCTTACAAAAACTTAAACTAAAATTGCACCTTTACCACAAAAGTTATGTCACTCGACTCGTGTTTCGACTTCACAAGAAGTCCTCATCAGGAGCCTAACGATTCCAGACTTTCTTACAGAGAGATGCAGATATCTTATAATAATGCCAGTAACCCATTTTCAAAGTTCCAGTCTCTATATTTGCGTTAAAAAAATACACTTTACCTTTAATAACTATCTAAAACAAGCTATAGATTTATTTAAGGTAGTTGGTCCGTAAACATGTTTTCGTCAGATTTTGTTTAAATTGCACAAGAATATTCCCTAGATTATTATCTGAAAAATAGCCCATTTTTATTAAAATTGACCATCTCAAAGTCATGAAAAACGATCTCAAAGTTTATATTTTTAACACAGTTTATATGGACTAACCGTACACTAACGTAACGTTTTATTAGATAAAATTTAAACGTAGCGTCAGTTTCTCATAAAAAACTGACATGTTGTGTATTTATATGAAAGAAAACAGCATACAAAAAATTGGAATTATTGACCATCCCGTTATTAAGATTTAACCAGATTTACCTACCAAACCATCACATAAATTACAGTATTGTTGACAATGTGGCAACAACGTATTCATTTGATTATAGTAAAAAATACACGAAATAATGAAATATTTTTTTACAAAATATGATAAGTGGATTGAAGGGAATTATAATCGATTTCATTAATTATTAATATATTCTGTGGTAGTTTAGAATAGTTTAGATGATAAAATATAATCATTTGACAAGTAATTAATAGTAGATAATGTACAGCGTTGCCATGATCATTTCTCTAAATTAAAAATATGTACTCATGGCCTAATGTGATCACATTATGATGGACCAACTACCTTAAACTAGTATAGTAGAAATTCGACCAATATTTTACCTGCCTTCATGGCAACTTACATACATGATTTTTTTGTACACAGTAAATTTCGAATTATATAAATTCCATTCCACTCCTTTTATAATAAATACAAAAAAAGGTACGACAATTTTGGATGTTCACTTATTAATATAAAGATTCAAATAGGTGTCACTTTGGTCCAAATGGTCGTATCAACATTTAAAAAATATGATTTTTAAATTGAAGATGTAAGCATTCATGTTTTTAAACACATTTTTTAAAGATATCAATTATAAAAAATAATAAAAAGCAATGTTATGAACTTACTGATGTATCATTGGCATCAAAAGTCGTCTGCTACCCTAAAGGTGAGAATCACTTATAACAAATTCGAAAATATTAAAACAAATATATCTTTTTCTTTGCGTCCATTTCATTAACTAATTGTATGTCAAGTTTTACATTTTCAAATACTAAAATTCGGAGTATTAAATATTTATTTCTATCAAATTTACTTATACAATTTTCATAATATATACGAGTATGAGTAGGTACTATAAATGAAGATTACATCTTTATCTAGCAAATGAGTTTCAAAATATCTATCTTTGTTTGGTACATGGAAAAATGATTTAAATATAATGAGAGGAGCCTACTAAGTTCATCTTAAACGAATTTCAATACAAACTGAACGACCACTTATGAATGTCACTGTACGTACTTACGAAGTAACATTACGTATATTTTCCTATGTTCAAGAGGCTCTTATTACGGTAACCAATTATAAGTACAAAACGATTATACCTAAAAAGTTTTATCAACTACCAACTACAATATATTAAAATAGATATCGCATTCCGGTATAATAAAAGTTTGGAAAATAATTATCTACATATACATAGGTATATGTTACCGGCAATGTATGAAATGAATTTAATTATACTTATACATTTCCTAGCCATTGTATAGACTAGAAATATAAACATAAATAAGGTGAACCAACCAATTTTGGTTCAGGCACAGATATTGGTTTACTTTATGTAATAAAATACTAAAATACTGATTATTTATCTTATTTAATACAGGCCTAATATGTTATTAACACTAGAAAGACGGGAGCAGTCATTTGACGGTAATTTCAATTTCAATATTGAATAATTCAAAAACTATTTGACTTACCGTAATGAGACTTTGTAACTTTTATTAATACTAGTAGTTAAATGAAACTATGTATCAAAATAATTCACATCTATATTCTTTATTGTTTGAAATGTTGATATACCGACGAAGACGGCGGCGCGGCGGTCTTTTGACGACTATGATCTGATAAATATGTTTTTAATTATTGTATGAGAGGGTATACAACAATAAATACGTATATGAATTGTCAGTCAAATAAACCTGTAATTGTGTATCGATATTTTTGTGAGTAATTTGTGAAAAAAGCCCAGGAAATTCGAAGAAGGCGAGAATATCTTATTCAGAAATGTAAAAATAAAACTAATAAAGTATGCGATACTTATACTTGTAAAAACCCGCTTTGCGGCTCTTGTAACATGTAAAAATTGTGTATAAATATTAAAATTAAACATACATTACATCTACTTTACTTGACATTTATTAATAACTCATAAAAAAAGATACTTAGTCTTGTAGTCATTTGACCGGTCGCCGTCTTTGTAGGTAGGTAGATTTTCCCGTCTTTCTATCTAATATCTAATATTTTTTTATGTTTTTTTTAACAAGTTTTAATCATATACTTAATATACGTCTAATATTTTATTTATTATAACAATAAATAGAAATTATTTCATACTTTGCCTGAAATCGTTAGGCATTGTATAGAATTCCTAGGAATTATATAGAAAACCTTAATTACATACTTTGCCGTTAACATTACTATAAATGATGTATATGATAGTAAAAAACAAGCATCTTTTTATGTATATGTTCAAATTTGCTGTTAATGTGTTATAATATAATATATAGCGGTCATGGATTATCAGTAGAATCTTTTTCCCTCGCATGAAATAAATCTTTTGAATTCAATGTATAAATCATGATAAATATTATTACTTTGACATTATTTAAAATCAATTGCCTACATCATTCCTTTTATAAGATTAATGTAGGCTCATTAATGTAATTTATAAAAAGAGATTTGAAATAACGATAAATCTATAACAATAATACTTTGTGAATATGTCTACTGATTAAGTATTCTTTACAGTAGATTTCTAAATCGATAGTACTTATTTAAATGACATCTAAAGGTGTAAAGAACGAGAACATTAAAGAAAATGAAGGAATTTATCAGGATTACTAAACAGAACGTAAGATAAAGTTGAAACACCCAACGAGAAACGCCTTTTTGTAAAGTGAAGGTGTGTTGAGAAAAGTAATGGCATTCTGCTAATTACAAGTTTATTTTATGGGACCTTTTTGGTCGAATAAATTAATTTGTGGAGTTTTTTTAATACTCCCGAGAGCAGTTTTCATGAAATAAGTATTTTTTTTCAGTACTCGTCTATATAATTTGTATTTGCTTTCTTTTATTTATTTTGAATGGAATAGAATACTTAAAGTTTGAATTTTGTTAACATTTATTTTTTGTATTTTGTACCAAACGGAATACTTACGAAAACACTCCAGTGACTGTCTGTCCGTCCGTCTGTCGTCTGTCATAGGTGATTTTCTCTGAAATTATTTGACGTAAGAATTAAAAATTTTACGTATTTTAGTATATTTGTATTTGTTAACATTTATTTTTTTGTATTTTGTGCCAAACGGAATACTTATGATATCACTCCAGTGTCCGTCCGTCTATCATAGACGATTTTCTCTGAAATCATTCGACGTAAAAATTTAAAATTTAAACGTATCTTAGTAAATTTATATTTTGTTAACATTTATTTTTTAGTATTTTGTACTAAACGGAATACTTATGAAAACACCCCAGTGTCGGTCCGTCCATCTGTCTGTTACAGGCGATTTTCTCTGAATTCAACATAATATCGCATGTTTTTTAAGAAAAATGTTTAAAAATTGCTGCCCCCACTCTTATCACCAAAAAAAATCTATAAAAAAATCATGAACATTGAGAATTAGGTGTAGATTAAGCTAAATATATCAGGATTGGAAAATTATAGCGCGATTAATTGTTATAAATAATTTAATTCTTTATTTCCTTATACTGAATGATGTTTTTTTCAAAATCTTTAATAATTTAAGTGGGAGGGGGGGGGGGCTGATAGCATGAAATATTAACTGTACAATGTTTTGTATGATCTGTACTATTTTATGTTAAAACTTATCTAGGTTTAGGAGACCAACGTTAGTTTTAATTAATTTAACTTATTTTATATGTTTCAAAGATTTTATAACATTTGTATAGGCATGCGTAAATCCTACGTAATCTGTTTCCATAGCAACAACAAAGTTTTAAATTATTGAAGGATCACTTCCGGTTGTTGGATTTTATTACACGACCATAAACTTCGTCTCTAAACTATTTTTTTTCATAATAAATCCTTTCAAACTTAGTTCGAAAACACAGGACAAAGAGTACAAAGTCTGCAGTAATTTCTTAAGCTTCTTATCTAAAGTTTAAAAGGTTGTAATATTGTTGAGAAAGCATTATTATATTTGGCAGTTTTTAATATTATAAATTTTTTTTAATTTTATAAAAAATACTTGTGTCCATATCTAAATATCTACTTATAAATATCTACTAAATGCTTCTTTAACTAACCGTCGTATTATTATCAACAGAACCAAGTACTGTCCATATCATAAAAAAAGACCGGACTTAAGGTTGTTGTTCACTGAAAGTCGTGGCATCTAGCGAAATTTAGCATGAACTACAGGGTTTTGATATGTCGGTAAAAAAGAACAAATAGATCTGGCAACAAATTACAATATTAGACAAGAATAGAAGATTCATTTTTAACAATATTATAATTATTACTGTTGCTGACAATATTAATAATTATAATAACAATAGTAACTATTATTATTATAAATAAAAACATTAAATGTAATCAATAATCACTTGCTATTTCCAATGCGCGTCAGTTGTCAAACCACGTTTTTATATTTCAAAGATCGCGCCGAATGCGCTGTTGCCATATCCTATATTTACGTCATGTGTTCGGGAATTTATCAAAGTTAAAAATTAATAATTATTTGAGGAGATGGTAAATCATTCTAAAATTTTCTATACACATTCCTTAATTACCAATCTATAACATATCCGTTTTTGGTTAAAATCTGACGTTTAGTTTTAATACACGAATTAAATGAATATCGAATTCCATGTTGATCCCTATGCTTGCAATGTATAAGAGGCCAACTTTGCACGTTTATAATTAATAAACGAAATGGTAAACTGACCTGAATTTTTTTTACAAATGCGAACTAGCTTACTTAACACAATATTAAAATTTTAACAAATTCTGTAGTGATCGATTTTAGTGAACAACAACCTTAAGAATGTAATCACATGTCACTATGCATATGAAGCTTCCTACTCGAAATGTTACATATTTTGTTAAAATATAGAGTATATATGTGCCGCTCTCTTTATAATGCATGCTATAGTCGACCAATTAAGTTGTAGTGTTAGATGTGCGGCGTTTTATTGAATAATGAACTGGACGAGCCCACTGAATCAAGGCAGTGACGGATAGTTCAATAAATGTTTTTAATTTTTAATGGAAATCTAATATTCATACATTCTATAAATGTATTTGACTACGCCAATGGACTGACGTCAGTTCGGATTTCTTACCCTTACTGCTCCGGTCATTTTTCATGATACGTACAATATAATATAATACATTTGAAGAGGCAGTATTGCTATGTGATGCGTAAAATTTTAATCCAATTTTATTTAAATTTCTGTAGCACATTATTTCTGTTTTTTTTTTTTTTTACCAACTACTAATTCGAATACTCGTGACATTCCATGGAATTCCTTTACTTGAAAGAACAATTCTGTTCATTTTGTAGCTTTTAATAGATACAGAAATAATCTAGTGCGTCACAGCGTTTGAAACATAACCTATATACACGGAGAGAATATTCTTTTAAAAATTAACAGAAAATGCTGTGAACCTGAGGACAGAATCAACTTCTGAAAAGTCGGTAGAATTTAAAATAAATGAAAAATTACAATGACATACTGGTAAATTTTAACATAGTACTAGTATTATAATTTATTTACTCTGAAAAAGTAATATACGCGATTCTTTAATTTAATTTCTTGCATATGAAAATTTCACGTATATTCTTTACAATTTTACTATGTTTCTATATTACTTTTCATATCTGGCCTATCGCCGTCACAGAAACTAATATACAGTAATACAGTATATTGAATTGTAATAGACGTTCATTTAAATTTTACAATGTCGGGTGTTAAAAATTTCTAGGATCAATTTCGTCCTCCCGTTAACAATTTTTTTTAGTGTAGTAAAATAAATTATATAATGCGTTAGTTTTTTATTTCTTTCTTTCAAATATATTGTTATGTAACAAGTATATATTATATGAAGGAATAACATATTGAGAAAATTAATATTAAAAAGATAATGTTACTTTTCTTTTTATTGAAGTATATAAAAGCTATTTTTGTTTTTTATTGTTTCTTTATTACCTACTTCACTATGTATTACATACATATATAAAACTTGTAAAACTTTCGTATTATATCGATTGCTAACTTTTACTTACACGCACGACAAGCTGCTATACTTCTTTTGTTGAGCGTACTGTTCAAATTTGACACTGCAACAATAAAAATCCCACTAATATTGATTCACGTATTCTTCAGAAGTGATAGTTTAACTTAATTCTAGTCTTATGCTTCTGAATAATAGCGAAAATTCTATCAAAATCTTCTTCAGAAGTGATTCTGAAACTGTCATAATATTAAACACAAATTACAAATAATTATAATTAATATAATTAATATCATGTGTGAAGCTTCACTATAGCAATAATTGAATAGCACAAACACAGAACACAATAATAAATCAATCACGATCAAATTTATATTATGACAGTTTGACAGCGATGGCGACCATTTGAAATCTAGAAGGTTGAAAAGAACTTCATGGTGACGTCACAGGGCAAGTAAGCATACCTAGTCATTTACTTACCTTGGGGTCCCTGAAAAAAGGGTCCTTAGACTACTTAAGTTTTAGAATCGCTGGTTTAGATAGTGGAGTTGTTTTTATTTATTATATTTAACGTCACTGCAATTATATTATTTATTTATTAATTGGTATTTGATAATAATCAAATTTCACATGTATAGAGAATTAAAAACGACTTCGTCTACAAGAAATTCGAACCATCTTCAATCAAAGCAGTTACGTGACAACAAGACGCATACCCAAACTGACAGTAATTGCGATTGTGATTGGTTATAAACGGTTTCCGATATGTGTAACCGATATTGCGGTGCGAGGCTCCACGGCCGACTGCGATGTATGCCAGTCACGTACATTGTGTTATGGCTACCGTCTCTAACAAAATATTTAGAGCTCTGTTCTTTCTACAGCTATTTGTTTTTGTTGCCCATGTCGTCGCTTAATGTGAGTCACCTGCACCCCCTTTTGAAGATTTCTTTTATATCTTTTTTCTTGTTGGCAGTAATGTCTCTATTTAACTGAAAATTGTTTTTTAAAACTTTTTTAATTTTGTTCATTTTTTTTTGAAGTTATACTTCTTTAAACGTATCGTATACAGATTTTTCAAATGCGTCATGCATAATACATAACGTTCTCACTCTCTCAGCGGTTTACACTACCGTATGCTTGTCTCTGTCAGATTCGCTCAAAGTGCGTTATATGTTTACATTATATAGTATTACATTTAAGATTATGTTTGATATTATGTATGCAAAATCACATACAGTAGAATTCTAATTTAACGACTCTCAAGGGACCGGTGACACTTGGTCGTACTAACCGGAAGACGCACTAAACGACCGGATTTTTTTATTTAACATCCAAGTTATTCTGTCTTTTTTTGAAGACATTCAGCAATTTACCAGATAATTTAAGCTTGTTTTTTTATGTACATATGAACATATTAATATTACTGTAATTATTATTATCAAATAATAATATACATAGTTAGATTAATTTCTATTTAAATAAAACAAATATTAAAATTAACAAAAAGTAACTTTAATGGTATTTACTTAAATATTGCACATTACATGCATACATAATGTATTGCAGTTTGATCAGAGATACAATGTACCTACATTCTATGCATATAAATATGTATTTACTGACGTAGAAAGTCTGTAATTTTACTAATCAACAATCAACATACGTAGGAATGATGAGAAAGCCGGGATGCGGGGAGGCAAGAGGTATTGCTTGTGCGTAGATATTGGAAACATTACATTGCGCGTCGTTTTAACCGGACATTTTATTCAATTCATTGTCAAAATAGGTCGCTATGAGCAGTTAGTCGCTTAAATCGGAGTCGTACTATACGGATATGTTTTCATAGTACGTCTACATGAAACTTTATTTGAATTTGCATTTTCGTCGCTAAAAACGGTTAGTAAATGCGTCACTCTCATTTTTTCACGCACTTATCATTTTTTAATTAAAAAAACGCAGTTCCTAATCATCCCGAAAATGTACAGATATCTTTGGAAATGAATAAAAAATGTATACTAAAATTTTTGATCAAATTATATTTGTCACATCACTTTGGAAAGTCCTTTCATGTCTCATTGAAATTATGCAGTTCTCATAAGAATGCATGTTAATTTGTTTATTTAATATCTCTTATTAATATCTCCTAATGACTTTGAAATCTCTGTTATTTTTTATAGTGTCAATCTCCTTAACACAAAAAAGCTTTCATGAAAATAAATATTATATTTTACTTATGTACATACCTCGAATTTATAATATAGATATACTTATACGAATAAAGAAAAGAATATCGTAAATGTTGTTATTGTTTCTGGTCCATTAAAACAGCATCCGTTGAATGCGTGTGTTGAAATCAATCATCTTTATACCGAATGAAGAAAATGTTTTGAAGATGACATAAAATATAGCCACGTATTGGAAATGATTTACATATGCAGTATCGATATTCGTGGTCGTAAATTTTTACCGAGAAGTTAGTTTAGTGGAAATATTTGAAATGCTTTCTATCATACACCGTTCTGGTTTATAACATACGATTTTATGTTTATGTAAGAAAACGATGTTATGATATAGGTAGAAAAATGTGTACAAGAAACTGCATGTTAAGTGTAAACATGTAAGCAGATAGACGAAAACTTTTTTTTTAATGTTGTGAAACATGTTCGATCATGAAAATAATCAGGAATTATTTTTGAATACTTTTTAGATATTCACTGAAATTTTTAGTTTTGTTTATGTTGCATTTTTAGTACACTCAGCGTTCTATAAAACGTCCATCCACAGTACGACCGTTCCATAGTACAATGTTCTAACAGTTCTATAGAACGTCTTTCCCCAACCTCCACCATAATACCATTGTGACTGCTATATTTCAGCGCCAAATTTAAATTAACAAATTGACGTTAAAGTCTTCTATGTAGATTTTACACACAAAACTTGTGTTTTGGTGTGACTCAATGTGGAAAAAAATGAAATTCAATACAAATTTTCGTTGAAATTGAAATATAATAAATAGTATAAATAAAATGTATAAGGTACATTTTATTTAAAATTTGATAATTTGAAAACGATTAAAAAAGGAAATAACAAAAATAAATTATTGGCATATGATTGTATAGAAATCTATACATTTTTCATCCAGTATTAAAGCAACGAATAACAATTGTCTAGAGTTCTAGAGTATCAAAGTTGCAAAAGAAAATTAACATTTTATTGGATTTTATGAAAGAAAGTTAAATATACACGTAATACCAATTATTTTAACATTTTATGATAAAAAATAATACATAATGTATATAGTTGACTGAGTTCATCGTATGGTATTTGCATGTACATATGTAATTGAAAAAGCCAACAAACTATATAAATAGGATCCCGTTCATCAACAGTGCCTTTTTTATTATTATTATTATGTATCTGTCAACTTTTAGGCGTGGTGGTGGGGACTCCTCTAGCCGGCGTTTTGTGGAATTATTGAATTACCGATGGCGACGTTATGTAGAACGCTGAGTGTAGGTACACTAAAAAAAAGTATAGCATACCGAAATACAACGTAGTTGAGTCAACAACGATACGTTTCTAATGTGGCGAATGCAGCGCCATATAGTTTAAACAACTGCAAGGTACAACTACGTGCGGACGTAGTTAGCTCAACGGAACCAAACTTTTTTCTCGTAATTGCCTCAACGGAAGTGTATTTACCATAGATACAGTTTCTTTCATTTAAATATGTATCGGCCAACTACGTAGCAGTGTTGGCGCACTGTTATTTTTTCTTCAGTGTAGATACAGTCGAAATCGGTTAAACTTAAACGAGGGAACCAATCATATAAGGTCGTAAAAAAACGGTAAAAAGGCGTACTAAAAAGGGATTTGAGTCGTTATAACCGGGTTCGACTGTATACCTGTATCAATTTGTGATCATGGTAACAGAAACAATTAAAAAATGTTAATTGTTTCCATTTAAAGTGGTAAACATCGAATAATAATAAAAACTATGAAATGCGTGTTGAGTTGTTGAGCATGCATTTGATAGGGTTCTGTAGCCATTTTCACTAACATTATCCACTTGATAATACGTATTAAGAGCTATTTTATGTTGACTGAATATAATCTCTATAAAAGTGTGACGATTTATTAAAAAAACACATTTATTTTTAATTTTTTCATAATAGTATTCATTATAAGTTATTGATTAAAATATACATTCTGGAATTTTTTCAGATTTTTTGCATCGATAATTTAGAAGGGGTACTCTGATAACGATTTATGAAGCAAATATCTCGTGATTGAAGGGTTAAAAATCAAAAAACCCTAAAACATATTTGCTGTATTTTAAATGATCTATCTGAAAACACTCCAGTCAACGGGGTACGTGAAAAAAATACTTTTCAATACAAAAAAATATTTTTTCAATAATCTCATATATTTTCTATGATTACGAAATATGAAACAAAATATTTGAATTAAAATACTTGCATGTAAATACCGTTAATAATAAAAATTGAATTCAATATGGATTAATTAATGTTTTCAATCTATTGAAAACATTTTCCTCAATGATTAGTTCACATTTGTAACAAACAATTTAAATGAATGCATGTTCAAATGCATTCATCATATGTACCATATATACCAGAAGTTCCCAACTGTTAAATCTAGGGCTGTGGAGTCGGAGTCGGAGTTTTAGTAATTTTGGGTGGAGTCGGAGTCGGTAAAAAGGTACCGACTCCGACTCCTTTAATTAAATAATGGTTTTTACCTCTTTACACACTTAATAATTTTTGTTCGTTTTGAATTTTGAAGTAAAATGATTTGAAATTTTCCATTCTGCCCGGAACCAGAATCACCGGAATTCACTAAAAAAAAGTTTGCCCGAAAACGGAATTTTTTTCAAAAAAAATTTTGTACACTAAAGAGTCGGAGTCGAACATTAGAAAAATAAGGGAGTCGGAGTCGGAGTCGTAGGTTTTTGTACCGACTCCACAGCCCTGGACTTAAATCCATTAGTAAAAGTTACATTGACTCTGAAAAAAATTTGGGAAACCCTGCATTATTTGTTTTTTCGTTCTGCTTATATATTTATTATATAGAATTTTTATGGTTATTAAATAGAAAATGGTGTATTTCGTATATACTCAAATCCATTAGTACCTAAAAGTTACATTGACACTTAAAAAGTTTTGCGAAACCCTACATTATTTGTTTTCTTTTTTTCGTTCTGCTTATATATTTATAGTATAGACTTTTTATGCTTATTAAATAGAAAATGGTGTATTTATATACTAAAAACAATTTATAATGTAAGCTTGCAAGAGCGTGAGTTATTAGTAAAGTTACCAATGCGACACGCTATAAAGACATTTGTCAAACATTATGTACTATGCTTTATATGCATGTATTTGTGTTAGTGTACATAATGATCAAGTTCTCTGTAATTACACTTCTTAATGTAAAGTACGATATTGTTAATGATAATACAGACTATTTGTATTGTTTAAACATATGTATATATTTCTAAACATACGTAGTAGTGATGTAACGAATATTCGCATTCGCACATTTTTAAACATTCGTATTTGCATTAGCACATTTTTAAACATTCGTATTCGCAATGCAGTTGCGAATATAATATGATGTATTAACAAATAAAAATATCGTTTTTTAATCAGATGACCTTTTTTTAGCTTTTTTTTTAAGTCAATATTTTCACATTCGCGAATGTTTAAAATCATAAATTCGTTACATCACTAATTCGTAGATATTTCATAAAGTTCGAATACAGATTAAAATGTGTAGATACCTATTGGTTTTGGAATTTTCATTTTATTTTTTATTGTTTATCTTAATATATATAAATTACGTGTCACATGTTCTTCCGCGATGGACTCCTAAACTACTTAACCGATTTTAATCAAATTTGTACACCGTGTGCAGTTTGATCCAACTTGAAATATAGGATAGCTTACATCACAATTTATGATCGCAATATTATTTTATTGCAAATTATTTGTCTTTATCTGTTAGTTCCAAACGATTCTAACAGATGGTGACATCTGTTGACTGGATTGAGTAAGTATTCAATAGATGGCGCTATGTCAAACTTCCAAATATTTCATATAACCTACAATTAAAGTATAGGTTAACCACAGCAACGCGTGGCCGAGTCAGCTAGTCAAGTATATATCTTTTTATAAGTTTATTATTTATTGTTGATTTTAATTTTTATCAAACAGTCTATAATAATATTATAAATATGAAAGTGTGTATGTATCTCTGTTTGTTTGTTATCTTTTCACGACTTAACTGCTGAACAGATCTTGATAAAATTTGGCACGGAGTTAGCTTACATCCTGAAGATATATATAGGTTAGTTTGTATTCCGAAAAAAATGGGGAGGGATACTTTTGTACGCATAATAGGTTAGATTAGTGAATATTGACGTGTTTTTAAAGGTTTTTTTCGATTTTTTGCAAAAATTAAAGATATAAATTAACTTTCAAATTATTTTAAGTTGTTATTTTTATGAAAAGTTGATTTTTTAAATGATATTTCTATGAAAAGTGAAATTAGAATTATGTAATTTGACCAAAAAATTTTAACCGTTCTTGAGATATAGCCTTTCAAATTTTTCGATTTTTGAAAATTTTAGAGAAAAATTACCATAACTTTTGAACGTGTGGTCGGAATTGATTTTCGTTGGCAGATTTGTAATCAGCGTGTCAAAATCTATATAATGACATGCATAATACTTTAAAATCAGACAAAAAAAATTTTGCCAAAAATCGACATTTTTTTAAGTTATACCCCTTTGAATTTTTTCGATTTTTCATGAATTTTTTTTTGTTGAGTTTTGAAGTATTATACATGTCATTATATAGATTTTGACACGCTGATTTCAAATCTGTCAACGAAAATCAATTCCGACCACACGTTCAAAAATTATAGCCATTTTTCTCCAAAATTTTCAAAAATCGAAAACTTTGAAAGGCCGTATCTCAAGAACGGTTTGAGATACAGACTTGCGGTTTGAAAAATTCAACTTTTCACATCATTTTCTATAGAATAAACATACTATTAACGAAATCTAATACTAAAAAAAGTTAATCTAATTTCATTACTGAATTAAAAGAAAAATCAACATAAAGGTAAAAAATTAAGAAAGAAAGTCATGATACTAAATAAATTAATTCTTTTTTATTTAATTTTTCATTTAAATCACATTTTTTTAAATATAAAGAGTGTAAAAATTCACGTGATATCACACCTAAGTGTGGCGATTCCTCTCTTCCCCCCTCCTTAAAAACTGGCACCTATGATTGTACAATTATTCATATCAAAAAAGAAATTTGAGTGAAATATTAAAAAAGAACGCATCACAACATTTAACGATGCCTTGAAAATACGTCCCAGCGTATACATATATTCATTATTTACTAAGCACATAATATAGTGTATATGTGTATTTGCATTGGAATTTACACTAAAGAGAGAGAGAGAGAGAAATATCCGACTAATAAAAAAAGTCAGATATTAGTACGTACTACCTACGCATCGGCGAGGTTTATTTCTCAGGTTTGCACCGTCGCACATTCACTAAGCACGGTCCTCAAGGGCCAGGAAATACATTAACCGTACTGGAGGAACAGGAAATCATGTGGAAACAGCCAGAAACATTCCAGAAAAATAAGAAGGAGCACATTGCTGGTTGTGCGCGTATATCCGGTGGGACGTCGATGTTTCCCTCGGCAATAAATAAAATATAGTCTCTCTCTTCTACAAATACTATAGTGGCAGTGCTTCTGCAACTATGGTTCTTAAATAACTAATTAAATATGTATTATTGCCTCATATAACTATACAGGGTGTTCCAGCTTTAAAAGATCAGACAAAAGCCATTTTTCATGGTTGTTGCTATATTTTGTATTGACAGATATAAATATGGTTCTTATGGTTGTTGTTCACTAAAATCGACCACTACAGAATTTGTTAAAATTTTAATATTGTGTTAAGTAAGCTAGTTCGCATTTGTAAAAAAAATTCAGGTCAGTTTACCATTTCGTTTATTAATTATAAACGTACAAAGTTGGCCTCTTATACATTGCAAGCATATGGATCCACTTTGAATTTGATATTAGTTTAATTCGTGTATTAAAACTAAACGTCAGATTTTAACCAAAAACGGATATGTTATAGATTGGTAATTAAACAATGTATATATAAAATTCTAGAATGATTTACCACCTACTTAAATAATTATTAATTTTTAACTTTGATAAATTCCCGAACACATGACGTAAATATACGATATGGCAACACCGCATTCGGCGCGCTCTTCGAAATGTAAAAACGTGGTATTAACAACACGCGCGTTGTAAATAGCAAGTTATTATTATTAACATTTAATGTTTTTATTTTTAATAATAAAAGTTACTATTGTTATTATAATTATTACCATTGTCAGCAATAGTAATAATTATAATATTGTTAAAAATAAATCTTCTATTCTTGTCTAATATTGTAAATTGTTGCCAGATCTATTTGTTCTTTTTTACCGACATATCAAAACCCTGTAGTTCATGCTAAATTCCGCTAGATGCAACGACTTTCAGTGAACAACCTTAAAAAATGTATTAAATATGTTTTATCGCCTTTTATAACTATAGAGGGTGTTCCAGTTTTAAAATATCAAACAAAAGTCTGTAAAGATCATAAAAAAATAAGAAACTTTTATAAAACAAAAAATTTCATACTTTCAATTGTTTAAAAAATATGGCGACTTGTTCTCAAATTTTAGGGTTTTACAAAAAGTGCTCTAATTGCGTTAAATATTAATGGAATTTTATTATTTTTTTTAATTTAGAAAAATTCCATTAATATTTAGCGTAAATAGAGCACTTTTAGTAAAACCCTAAAAGTATGAAAATTTTGTTTTATAAAAGTTTCTTATTTTTTTATGATCTTTATAAAAATGTACTTTTTGATATACCATTCCATTTGATTTTGCTGAGAAACGGGCATGTACCCCTCAAACTACCCCCAAGGAGTGGTTTTAGGAGGTTGAAAATATTTTCCTGAAATTCTTTAGGGTCGATATATATAGTAAATTTTTTATTCTAAGACTCTATCTTCAATAGTTTGGGCGTAAAACATAGTGGACAGGTGGTCTGGAACATTCTGTATATCTTTATTTTATTCGAATATGATGATAACATGTTTAAAACCACTGCTATAAAAACAGAAACATATACACGACATTGTAAAATAAAAGCAAGTTGTATAGCTATATACAAAAGCTCCGTCTATATAAATTGTGGTCGCTTATTGTGTAGCTAAAAAATATATTACAGTTTCTCATAATAACGTTTTTAGTCAAGTTTTATAGTTTAATTCATGAACTTGTTAAATGTCATGTTCTCTTGGTTCAAATCGATATAAACTAGGAACAAAATTGTTGACAACTATCATAAAATGTAACTGAACTTACGAACTTGATACTTATTAACCCCCTCGAACCAAGTCCTCGTATATATATATTTTATACAGACTATAAAATTTGATAAGTTTATAAATTCAATTAAAAAGATATTTTGAAATGAATCTTCTTACGCGAAAATCAAAAACGTTTTCAAATAATTTGATATAAAACGCTAAGGAGGGGGTCCATATGTGTGAGAGAGCGATGAGTAGATGTATAAGAGAAATATGGGTAAGTTATACATTAAATATTCAATACGAGAATTGAATATATTATATTGTTTAATTATACTGGTCGACAGCCATTTTGCTACAGGGCATTATACAACAACTTTTTAAGGGTAATTTGGACACGCTGAATCCAAAAATTACCACAATTTTGCTCAATCAGCTTTTGTTTTTGCGGTATTGCAAAAAAATGTTTTTTTCCGATATGCAACCATTCAAATTTGTGTATATATTTTTTTAAATCAATGACTTCAACCAAAGATAATTCAGAATGAAGCTATGGGTCCTAATTGAACTAAAAAACCTTAAATTATACACATTCATAAAGTTATTCCCTTCGAAAATCATGTCTTAAACGAAAAGAATCGATTTTTTTAACCAAAATTCGGCAATTTTCAAAATTCAAAGCGCTATTACACAAACAATTTTTGTCCAATTTCAATGTTCATCGAAAATTATGATACCTTATTTTGTATTTATTATATAAGGAGCGGAATGAAACTTCTATCATTCGAAAGGTAATGTTCCATATACACAGGTAGAAAGGTTTACTTGAGCCAAGTAAACCTTGTTTTGTATATAACAAAAACAATATTTTCTTAAGATGAGAAATATATTCTTAAACCAACTATAGTATTCTTGGACGAAGAAATAATGTAGTTGGATTAAGAGTACTTTTCTTATATTAAGAAAATATTGTTTTCGTTATATACAGTTTTTTGTGTGTGTATGTGCACACAAAAAATGTGTGTATGTTGCCGTTAAAGCAGGTAAAATATTGGTCGAATTTCAACCATTTTTATATAGGTCAAAAACAAAAATGTAATATTAATTCGAATTGGTCGTTTTATCAAACCTGCATTGTGTCAATAAAATATTTAAAGTAATTAAAAATGTTCATTGATTTACTCTGAAATTACAGTTTTAAAATGTCATTAATGAAATTTTGTGTTGGTGTATTCAAAAACCCAGTATTCTCTTTGTGGAATAATGTAAATATTGTTTAATGAGATTTTACAAATTTAGATTGGGGTTAAATTGTCTGTACTACAACAAAAATTATGTTTTCAAATAAGACAATTTTCTTTGATAGTGAAAAAGTAAAATATTAGTAAATGTTTATTTATTTTCTTTAAATAAAAATAATAATATAAATAACAATAATATAAACTTATACAGTGACATCCATAAGTGGCCGTTCAGTTTGTATTGAAATTCGCTTATAAATCACAAACATATTCGGCTCCTCCCATTTGAATATTATAATATATTTAAATCATTTATCCATGTGCCAAACAAAGACAGATATTTTGAAACTCATTTGCTAGATAAAGAAGTACTCTTGGTTTATAGTACCCATACATGGGCGTACCGAGGGGGGCAGGGGGGGGGGCAGCTGCCCCCCCTAGACCTGACTTACTATATATTTAGCTGGTTAATTATTTGCCTATGCCTAAGTTCTATTGTATTTATGAAATTGAAGAAGTAAAATGTATAGGTATTTCAAAATTTTCATTCTGAAAACTCACGTTTGAGTCACGTTATGAGTTAATTTAAAAAAAAATCGCGCTACGCGTGATAGTGAGTTAGGTAGTTATTATATTATTATTATTTGATGTGCATTTGATTTTTAATTTAAATTTTTAATCCAGAAAAAAACATCATTTTTAAAATTACAATCTCTTGTTAAAACTGTTGTCATTTTCCTTTTTATATTAGGCAAAAAAATGTTAATTTTATTTTTTTACATTTAAACTATCATATTTATATATTTACCAAGTTATAGAGCAGTCAAATCAAATTGATTTTTTACCAAAAATAGAAAAAAAAATTCCGAAAAAAATATGTCTTACTAATTTGTAATTTTTACAAAAATTAAATTAATAATTTGTATTAAAAATGATATAACTATATTTATAAGCTCCGCCCTAATTATAAATAAATAAATACCTGCTTAACGGGTAATAGGGTATAATAAATATATAATAATGCAAATATGAAATAGAATAGAAATAGGTATATTTACTTATTCAAATTGTATTATCATCTAGTTTATCTAATAGCATTTTTCATCTAAATAAAAATCTAAACGAATCCGGAGAAAATACGAGCGTATTGTTTTCAGTTCATTTTTTTTATCTAGGCCAATCTGACTTTTATATCACAGGGTTGCGTCGAAGGGTTAAGTGAGTAAAGGGTGAATGTATCTCCCCATAAAATCCTTGCTAGTGGGCTCAGAAAAAGTTTGAATCGGTGACTATCTCCTGAGAATAATACCGCAGGATAAACTTCTAGCCATTCACATTTGAATATATTGCGGTTAGATCGCAGGCGAAATAAAATTCATACTGAGGAGGGAAAAATCCACCAATATTTGTTACGCCAAGGGATGAAATGGATAGCTTCAATTTCTTAAATCTTTTTTAACATTTTTATTTTGCTATTCTCAAGTACAAAAATTAACTATTTATTATTTTAAAACATTTAAGATACTATTCATTTTAGCATATCTTACTTGAAAAACAGAGAAACTGAGGTTTCTTACAATTAGTCACATAAACTAAAATTGCACCTTTACCACACTATGTCACACTAGTGACATAGTGTGGTAAAGGTGCAATTTTAGTTTAAGTGATTTTAGCATATCTTTAATTGAATTAATACATGTGTACCCACACATGTATTAATTATTATCTCAAAAAGATAAATACTGTGACACAAAAGTTAAAAAATAAAATTTGATTTACATTGTTTCAAATTTTATTTTTTAACTTATTTTTTATTAATTATTATAATACAGGATGTCCCATTTTAATCTATCACCCCCCTAATTTTTTTTATCTATCAATTAAATCAAAAAATGCTTCAAATAAAAGTTGTTTGGTTTTGAGGGGGACCCAAAATGGCGTTATTATTTTTTTATTTTTTGGACGTCTTCATGGTCAAATAGGCCCAACTTTTTTTTTCAAATGGAGACCTAAATTTTTTATTACAATATATTATTGTTTGGAAAAAAACAAGTAGCTTTTGTTTCAAAAAATTTTTTGTATGACTTCATTTTTTTTAATTTTCAACAAAATAATTTTAGATTTTTTATTTTTACTAATTTTTTACTCGAAACCCATTACCTTTAGAGGAAAAGTGTAAAAAACAAAAAATGTTTATTTTAATATGATATAACTAGGAAAATTATTTCAGATTTTTTTATTTTATTTTTTATTTGCTTTAATATTTTGAAGAGCAAAAATTAACAAAAATCCTGATATAATTTTCCTAGTTATATCATATTAAAATAAACATTTTTTGTTTTTTACACTTTTCCTCTAAAGTTAATGGGTTTCGAGTAAAAAATTAGTAAAAATCTAAAATTTAAAATTATTTTGTTTAATATTAAAAAAAAATGAAGTCATACAAAATTTTTTTTGAAACAAAAGCTACTTTTTTTCCAAACAATAAGATACCGTAATAAAAAATATAGGTAGACGTCCAAAAAATAAAAAATTAATAACGCCATTTTGGGTTCCCCTCCAAACCAAACAACTTTTATTTGAAGCGTTTTTTGATCTTTTAATCATAACATTTTTATAAAGATTTGAAGCATTTAAAAATTAGTTTAAATGTCCACCATTTTGACACCCATTAACCGATTGTCATCAAATTAAGTTGTTTTACAGTTAAGTGTCTATAGATTATGATTCAGTAATGACAGTAATCAAATATCAACAAATATTTATAAATTAATACATTTAATTAAACAAGAATCCAAACTGATGCGCGCCAGTATCATTAAGAATTTTTCTTGAAAAAAGAATAAATCTGAAACAAAGTAAATATAAAAATGACTTATTGTTGAAGATAACATGAATATAAAATAAACAAGTACAATGTAATAAATATTATCAAACATAAAAATAATTTATTTAAAACATAAAGACAAATTGACTTTTTGATGCTGCGTTTCCCTAACTTTTGAACAGAACACTTTATGAAAATATGAAATAACACATCCCGTTTATGCAATAAAACGACACAAAACAGTATATTTAAACGGGGGAATCACAGTATATACATACACGCATCGCACATCCGCTTTGTAGAATGTAACCACGCATAAGTTATGACGGCAATTAGAACTGGTTGTTCGAAATCTGGACCGCTGGAACGTGTCCAAAGTGGGGAACCTCGCAAATAATATTGGCCCGATGAACTAACACAGGGCCGGTCTTATCTTATCTGCTTTACAACTGTCTACTAACTAAAAACATACAGTTCCAGACTGATGAGGACTTCTTGTGAAATCGAAACACGTGTCAAGTGGCATTGTTTTATTTTATTGTTTACTTAAAAAAAAGTTATTTATTGTTACCCCACACAAGAGACACATTGATGAAATAGGAGTAACTTTGGGAGAATCAGAGAATTTTGGTGATCTTGGTTTCTGGGTATAAACCGCGTCAATTTAGTCGTTTTTTTGGCCAACGTTTCTTCGTACATTACAGTGGACATCTTCAGGGCTTTATTATTGAAATTACGTATGTTACTTTATTTTGTTACGCGTGGTTTTTCATACTAATTATTACTTTTCTATGATCTGTCGGGGTATGACAAGAGGAAGGGGCATTCAAAAGCTTTGTGACGTCACATCTAATCAATCAATACAATTAATTTTATATGAATTCTATGAGCAAAAAAGTGAAAAAAATTAATATGTTGTTAGTAACTCGAAATTGATGAAGAGTTTTTGGAAAAAAATTCCAAACGTGTATGGGTGAATGGGTCAATGCATATTGGTCCAGAATTAAATTGAATAATTGCTTGACTATAATAAAAAAATATTTTTGTGTGTGCAGTTACCTTTGCATGTTAGTAGTTCAAAATGACCATAATTTTATTGTTTTTTTGTTTTCGAATAGTGGTCATATTCGTTTTACCAGGTACATTGTTTTTTCCACATTAAAGGGTTTGCGAAAACTAGAATACCTTAAGATATATAGTATTTATCCTACCAACATTGGAGTAGAACCAATTTGTTAAAAAAACGGGCTATAAGATTACTTCTAGACTTTTTCACCTAAATTCAATTCTAAAGGGTGAAATATCAGCCTAAATTCTGAACTCTATTTTTGAAAAAAAAAAAACATTTTCAAGGGGATGTTTTTGCAAGAAGGGGTAGAATCAAGGAATCAATTTTTTTTACAAAAAAGTGGGTACTAATTGTATTTGCATTCACACACCAACGTTCAACCCTGAGACTACTCACCCTTTTTTTCAAAAAATTCACAAAATTTGAAAATTTGAGAAAACGGCACTTTTTCAAAGCTTTCAAAACTAAATATCTCTGGTGGGGGACCAGATAAAAATATGAAATTTCTGCCCAAAAAAAACTGCTAAAAAAACATGACATAAATTATCGATGGTTACTAGGTGATCGCAAATTTCAGAGTTCTATTATAAATATACGATACCTAATATATGTACTATATGTGCGCTTATCATTAAAAGAAATGCATAATAATTATGTTGCTTAAACTGTTACTATTATGAGTGTAATCAAATTGAATTAAATTAATAAATAAACAAGATTAAAAATTTCAACATAAAAAAATGAAGAGAATGAGAACAAAAAAATATAAAAATAAACATTAAAATATTATTATATTCGCATTAAATGTATTTTTTTCCTCATTTTCCACAATCCGAGTATGTTATTTATGATCTAAAGACAACCCTGTTGGTAAATGTAAGCGCAGTATATTTCATTCTCTCTGCAGAATGTGTGACAATTACAGATGCGATATCATAATGAATTAATATAAAGTGGAGGGGGATAAAATGAATGGATTTAATTAACTCAACCTATAGAAGTGTTGCACACTGTGGGTATCTTTGTAGAATGATGTGATGATTAAAATCTCGTTTCGTGATTTTTTACATTTATATTACATGCAAATATACACTCATGAATACGCGTAGGTTAGCACGAGATAATCGTCAGTGCGAGAAAAATGTTTTATGTCATATTCACATTAATAAATCTAATTATATATGCTTTATAGTCATTGTTTAGTACCTCTTGTTTTTGATTTATTAATTTTAAGTTGGCTTTGCCAATAGAAACAATTGATATATTGAGTTTTTGTTTTATAAATAAGAGTTGGAAAAATTTATCATTCGAAATTGTTTGTGTAAAAGATATGTAACGTTTTAAATTGAAATAAAGATATTGTTATAATGAAACGTTTGTGATTCAGTAGCGAAGTATTTAAAGCAGCGTTTCTCAACCTTTTAGTATTTGTGACCCAATTTTCAATCACAATTCTCATCGCGCCCCCCTCCCCCTACCCTCATACAATAATTTTCACTGAAAAATAGATGTCAGCTAAATATAAAAAAATGCTTTATATTGTCAATTTCTAATATTAAACCTTCTTTCGAAAAACTTTGCTCTTCAAGACAGGTCCAAAGAAGTCACTAATAATTATTAATCTTGTTTTTAATTTAATATTGATAAATACATTGTGCAGTACTGATACAATCTTATTTAAAAGTGTATTATGTCAGTGTAAATGTAAACGTATATTTTTATTTTTATTTTTTATTCATATCAGAATGTATTTTATTGCTTTTCATTCAGTAAATTAAATAAGTTTTTTAATAATATTTTTTCTTAATATCCTCGCGCCCCCCATTCAGTTTTATCACAAAATGTAATTCTTTTTAAAAATATTAAACGTATACTCAAAAATATTTTCTTAAACAATCACAATAAACTAGGCTACCATTTTAGTAAGCATTTCGATTTTATTAAGTTACCATGCTTCTTATTTTAAACAAAAAATCTGAAAAGTGGCCAACATTATCAGTGGCCAATAATTATACCGTTTCCCCTATATACAGCTAAATTGAGAATCTCCTCCTTTTTAAAGTCAATTAAAAATTACGTCAAATTGACTGACCATTCTAAACATAATTTCCCTTACATCGCAAAATAGTAATATTAATTTTTTATAAGAACATACACATAATCCAACTTTAAAAAAAAATTAAATAGTAAAAAGCTCTTAAAATAAGCCATATAATTATTTTTTTATAAGTTTAAAAACTTTTCCCCTTTGGAAAAAATATTCCGAGCACATACTCACTACAAAATATTTCTGTCAAATAAATTTTCAATTATTTTAATAAAATTTAAAAACAATAAAAGTAACTGCAGTTAATATAAGTGGTACTGACACATTTTTGTCTAGCAGGACTGTGTGCCAAGGCATATACTATACATATGTATGTGATACCTACAGCAGTATCTGATGCGTGGTTTCCCCCGCCAAACGGCCAGATAAAATGCATATTTTGTACATCGCTGCACTTGTACATTATGTATATGTTGCCTACACTTATCTGCACGAGACAGTAAATACACTTTGTGTGTATAAAATATAACAACTATCTCGTACCACAGTTTTATACTGTCCGGAGCCAATTTTCGTTTGTGTTTTATGGAATGGATATGTTATGTTGCTCTTTTTATATGATGCACTTCTCTTAACAACTAGGTGTACATTGCGGAAATTTTATGTTTTTAAAAATTTTAATTAAAAATATTTCTCTTTTTATTAATTAAATTAATATTAATTTTAATATAGCATTTTTTCATACTGGTTTTATTTTTACAATTTTTTTTTTTATAATACTATGAGGTACTGGCTCTAGTCTTGGACACTACCCCAGTGCAAGTGTTGAGTAATTTTTAATTAAATGTACTAAATTAGAAATATTTGTTGATATTTGATTACTGCCATTACTGAATATTAATCTATACACATTTAACTGTCTTACAACGTGATTTGATGAATTTTGTTTAAAAATAATTATAAATAAATAAAACACTATCAAAAAAAGTTTTTTATTATTTTATTTTTAACTTCCCAATAGGAAGTTATTGTAATTGGTCCGAAAATCGAAATCAAAAATTTTAACATATTTTCATGTTTCAAGGGCATTAGAGTATATTTACACTATTTTCAGAAAAATGTCTGTGTGTGTGTGTGTGTGTGTGTGTATGTACGTACGTACGTATGTACGTACGTACGTACGTGTCATTTTTTTCCGGGACGAAATCTCGCGAACAAAAAATGCTATTGACTTCAATGGGGTGCTAATCGAAGCGTCTTGACGTGAATATGATCTGAAAGAAAGGATTTTTCGAAATTCAACCCCTACGGGAGTAAAAAGGGTGTTTTTTAACTTCCCAATAGGGAGTTATTGTAATTGGTCCGAAAATCGAAATCAAAAATTTTAACATATTTTCATGTTTCAAGGGCATTAGAGTATATTTACACTATTTTCAGAAAAATGTCTGTGTGTGTGTGTGTGTGTGTGTGTATGTACGTACGTACGTATGTACGTACGTACGTGTCATTTTTTTCCGGGACGAAATCTCGCGAACAAAAAATGCTATTGACTTCAATGGGGTGCTAATCGAAGCGTCTTGACGTGAATATGATCTGAAAGAAAGGATTTTTCGAAATTCAACCCCTACGGGAGTAAAAAGGGTGTTTTTTTTCATTTTTATTTTTTTTCTTGGTCGAATTTAGTCGGAACTTAGAATAAATACTATACAATACAAATAATGAAACGTGTATTTCAGTATTTATTTTTTATATGGGTCCAAACAGCCATTAAAGGGATGAAAACCACCATCAAAATTTGAATTTCATACTAATAAATACATCTAATAATTCATGTTGCCTTGGAAACAACACAATTCAAAATTCAAACTGTCAGATTAGTTTTTCTAAAAATGTGCATTATATTATTAACATTATTAGGATATTAGAAAACTAATATTCATAATACAAAGGGTGAGTTTTATTTCTGATAAATTCCATTAAAATTTTTCATATACATATTAAAAAAAATATTTACAAACTATAACATAGTAATATTAATTATGGAAACAATAAGTTATCAGTATTAATACTTGAATACTTTACCATGTTGGGAAGTTGATTGTGTGGACCTAAAGGATCGCACCCCACAGCATTATACGTTATATAGTTTAATTTTATATCCCCGGGTAAAATTGGATCCGACAGCTAGTTTTTATTTTATTATCATTTTGTAATCATTAGCAAGTGTCCATCACTGTGTACCCATTACTTTTATCAATTATTGAAGAAAAACATAAACAATTAAAAATAAAAAAAAAACTATATTTGCAGACTTTGGTATTCAGTTGATTTAATAAAGTGTTATTTGTTTTATTAGAAACATGAGTTGAAGCACATCAATCCCAAAAAAATACAGCTTGCTTTTAAAGTTCCCATGACGGGTGCCGGTATTTTATTTAATTTATTTTTATATTTATTAATTTATATAAATTTTAAATTATTTTGTAATAACATGAGCTATACATGCATTTTCTTTTTTTTGTAGTTTTATTGTAATTTAAGCTTATTGAAGCACGAATTAAACAATTGTATGCATTTTTTGAAAAAAACCGCTTTAAGATTGCTATCCCCAATGGTTTTTGAAAAATATTTTTTTTTTATATTTCTCACTATATTAGAAGCAACTGTTTTTTTTTTAATTTTTATAATTTGAGTGAAAATAATGCTGAAAAAGATTTATTTTAATATTTTATAATATATCCATATATATGCAGTGTCTATTATTGTGTGGGGGGGGGGAATATTCCAAAACTAAGAGGTAAACACACCATACCTATAAAACCAGTACTAAAAATTGAATTACTGTTATCACAACGCAGTGTCAGTTTTTGTTTTTAATAAAAAATCAGATATGATTTTCATATCCCCCATTTGATCGTAGTTTACAATTCACATTGTGGATGTCACATCCCCGTAAACAACATTGTTGTCATGACAACCGGGGTCCGTGGAAAAAAAAATACTTCATATCCAGTAATACAAACAGTTAATATGTTTTGATTGATGTGCTCGTACATGTCGACACCATATAACACACACATGCACACAATACACACACACACACATACACATGCACACATGCACACACACACTGTGTAATATACTGCACGTGTTTTATACAGTTCATATACGTTATGTTAACCCTTTCAGTGTGCACGGAGGATTAAGTACATGTTATAATATATGTATGTTAGTATGATAAATGGTGTTTATGTAGCGAGATGAGTTTTTTTTTTGCAATTTTGTAAGATTATAATAAAATTATTGCAATATGAATATATTTTCAAATTTTTTTTTAATATTTATTGCCATTGCATACATTATTTTGATATTTTTATGGAAATGTTGATTAATAATATTTTTCTGCCTGATTATTTTTTCAGATGTCAAATTTAATTTATTGTGTACTTGTACGAGTGCCCATAAGACCATAAGTATATGTTAAGGATTATTTAATGGAAGAGCAATACTTCTTATGGGGGGGGGGGGCATTGATATATGTATAACAATATCATTTTACATATACAATTGAAAACGGTTATAACGGTATCGAAGGGACCAATTATATTAGGTTGTAAGAGCCGGTAAAAAGGCAGTTATATGGGATTCAGTCGTACTTTTATTTTGAGTCTTTAAAACTGATATGTGGTATTAACCGATATCGTTATAAACGGTTTCGACTATATTTATGGAGATATTGTATAATATATAATATTTTTTCTTGGTGATTTTTCTAGGCATACATTTTTGTTCTATTATGTACTTATATAAGTGTGTATGTTAATTTTTAAATTTAGTAACCAGGATTATTTAGGGGTGAGAGAGAAATGGGCAACATTTTTATGAGGGGGCATTGATATATAATAATAATATCTTACATATATGTATATTATATAGTATTTAGCCCCTTACTGATTACAACACTGTGAAGGCCTGGCCCTCTTTCTTTGATTTTGGTTCTTCGTAGACTATAAAAAACATTGAAAACAATATTTTTTTATTTTTTAACTAAAAGAATGTTTTAATGTTAACAATAAATTGGTTTTTTATGTAATGAAAAAATCGAAGATTCCTAGTTTCGGTCACGTCTTAATATTTTCACAAGACGAGACTACCAATTAATAATAGACGGGACGAGAAAAGACTTACAAAAACCTAGTCTCGTCTAATTATAAATGCTACCTATAGTCTGTTTTATTTAAGTTTGCAGTGGTTGCCGAGGATTTGACAGTACGAATCGTGAATCCTACCGTCAAATCCTTTGGCTATAGTCTATAGTACATGTAAAAATAAAAATAAACTATCTGAACAGTTTTCAAAATAAAATTAATTCTTTTTTCGTCGTATAGATGGCATAATTTTCTGTAAGATATTGATTAATATTTATAATTATTATAAATTAGATTATTTTATAACAAATAGAAATGCGTACTATTAAATTTTTCAAAGAAATGCCATCAATAGACAAAATAACAATTGTTTTAAACTCATCCTTAATATGAACCATTTGTTATCTCTGGAATTCTCGTTTGAATATAAAACTGAACTCGATAATGTGATATTTTGCTGATTTGACAATGCCTAAATCATATCCGAGTCACCCCTCGTTTGGTCAAATCCCGCTTTATACAAACGTATCATGCAATTTAATTTTAGTTCAACTGACACATGAATTTTAGTGCAAATTTGTCGACTTTCTCATCCCATAATTACTTATATATATTTTTTAATTAAAATACAACTACATAAAAATTAGAACAATTCTAAAACTTTTCAAAACAAAAATTGGTATAAAAGACTAGCACATTGGATCCGGTGTTACCCGGAGATAAATTTAATCTGTAATAATAAACATTGTTTTCATTTAAACATTCTATCTATAAGTGAAAACCGGAATAAAATCGGTTCAGTAGTTACTGAAAAAATCATATATACACGCCTGTGATTTTTTTACCAGATAAAAATATAAATATCCAACGCTCAGCGATAGCGTGATGATTTGTATAATCAATACCCTATAGTATAGCATTTAAGGAACACACTGGTGCAGGTTTCACTAAAATCGGTACAGTAGTTTTTGTGATTACACAAACATTCTCACTAAATAAACAATATCCTAGAATGGGATAGGGGTTATAGGGAAAATCAAAAAAATAATATTAAAAGAATTAAAACATAAAATATAAGTATAAAAATTCTTATATATTTCAAAATAAATAAATCACGTAACGTAGCAAATTCTAAGTGCATATGTACCTAAATATTTTGTAGTGTGTACGTAAAACAAGATAGAAATTGATTTGTAGTAATTAAAATGGCGATCAATGCAGACGTTATTAAAATAACTAGTAAACTATTTTAACTTTATTATGTGTTTTAAGTGTTTTTTAAAGTTTTTTATTGTAAAAAAACTTGTGTAAAGCATATATTTCGTACTTTAGTTCCCATTGTAATTAGTGATTACTTAATTTTAGAGTTAATTCTTCAAAGTTTTTATTTTTTTTATATTTGTGAGTGAATTTTTATTGCCAGTTCCATGAAATAATAAATGTAAGTAATGTATTTTAATATAATAATATTTGGCTAAATCATCAGAGATGGAAGGCCAAAAAAAATTAATATTCTTTATTACGTAAAAAGGCATTTTTGTATTTTTATTTATCACTATTATTATTATCTATTGAATAACTTCCTAGTATTTATTTATCTTGGCTTCTGGTAGTTATTTAACCCTCGGAGCCTCTTGTGGGTCAATTTGACCCATACACCGACTTTGATCGTGAATAGCGCTCAGGTATTTTAAATTTTTCGCGATTTTTTTTAAGTATGTTGAATACTTCAAAGGTATATGTAACACTTATAAATTCATTTACCATGAGTCAAAGTATACCTTTGAATTTTGGTAAGTCAAAAGGTTTCGTAGTTGCGGAATTATAGGCGATCAAAAAGTAAGCAGGGTCAAATTGACCCAGAGTGTACTAGTAGGTTGAAAAAATAGGTGTGTACTCCGAGGGTTAACTGATAATGATTTTTTTAAATATTGTTTTAAATTCAATTCATTTGCATTTTGTGGCTCATTTTATAAAACACTAGTTGAGCTGACTCATTGCTCCAAGCACTCTCAACTGAGGTATCAAACTTATATGACAGTTTTCTTGGAGTTTCATGAAGACTTTGACAAGTTGTATGAAAACACTAATTATATTAAAACAATCGTAATTTATAAAAATTATTTTGTACGGTCAGAGTCGCCAACTGTGTTACAATACGTTGAAGTATCACTGCTCTAAATTCCATAGATACTATTGAGGTATTATAAAATAATACCTCATTTGTGAGTGCTTGCTAGCTAGTAAATTTTGCTAACTCATGAATCCGGACATTAGTGCAGCGAGGACTTTCTAATATTAAGTTTGTAGATATATTAATATCCTTTAATTGAGGAGTTAACAATTCATAGTTTGGTATAAATACTTAATAATAAATTAAAAATCTACATAAAATAAATAATCATATAAATAAAACGCTAATGTGAGTCATAAAATGTTTAATTTGTGTGGCTGTAAAAGAGAAAAATGCAACCCCTAACATACCATCATGTTGAAATGCTGTTTGAATATCAAGCATATTAAAGTAAAAAAACTTTTAGCTATAACTCATAACTGTTATATATAATATGTCTGGTGAACCAGAAAGGTGAAGTTATGTTATAATCGTGTACATAGGTAAAATTTACAAAGTATGTTTAACGATTTTAAATTTTTATCATTACTTGTAACTCTTAAATTAAATTTAACATATTTTAGACACATTGCGATAAATATTGTAATTTTCAATTTTTTTCACAGGTATAACTTATTACTTATTTTAGGATCGGGTAAAGGACATTTTAACATTTTTTATTGAAAAATATTAAAAATTTATTAAAAAGTTATGAACCTCGATGTGACGACCAAAAAAAAATTTTTTCTCCACGGTTCCATATAATTGAGATATTGGAAAAAAAGTCTGTGTTTTTGATATGTTTATCTGCATAGCTTAAGTTATAATGGTCGAGTCGGGCAAAATAATCTGCAATAAAAAAAAATCGATATTCAACGGAGGTAAGCAGAGGTTTGGTTTTTACAATTTTTAACTAAGATCCGAGACATTTACGGTTTTTATAGGTAATGAAAAAAAATGAATATAAAAAAACGTTATTACCATCCCCTATCATGTATGGAGGGTTGTAATTAGTTTCGAAATTTACGCGAGCGAAGCCGCGGGATTCCGCTAGTTAATAAATGTTTTATCAATATCTATATGAATGTAGTTAACATTTGCATAGCCCCCTGTTCTTACTTTTATGAAGAAAAATATAAATTTTACGCATAAATATATACAGGGTGTCCCAGGACTGTGTTAAAGTTGAATATTTCATTTATCATAAGAATTGGAAGAAAACTTTAAATGCAAAAGTTGTCAGGCTAGAGAAGCGGCATAATTTAAAAATAGTTACATTTATACCGGATGACCCATAACTGCTTTACAAATCAAAGTTATGTTTTTTTAAATACAAACTGTATTTTTTTATTTGATAATCTAAAAGCATTCATTTTTCTGAGTATTTTGATATATCATGTATGGGATTATACAGAGGGGTTTAGAAATTATGACCAATTTTGTAAGAAAATAGGAATATTTTCAACACCTTGTAATTTTGTAATTACAAAAAAAAAAATTTCTTTGCTTGAAGTAGTTTTTGGCATATTCTCTATTATTGCGATATTATGTCAAACATTTACAAAATTGTATTATTTGTATAGGGTGTATCAAAACTCTGAACCTAGTTTTTTTCAAAATTTTCAAATGGAACTCCCTATATATTTTTACATTTTCGAATTACCTGTTCAATTCTCAACACATTTTACAAACCATGTTCTATACCTAAATCCTTATAATAAATGAAATATTGAGTTTTGACACAGTCATGTGACATCCTGTAGAACAAAATAAAATTACTATCTTTTCTCAATTATAATATGATATACCCATTAACGATAAAGGCGGAAAAAGAATCCTATTTTATAGCAACAGTCACATAAAGAAATCTGGAAGGTAGTCTGAATTCTGCAACACAAATCACAGGCCCTGATAAAACTGGGATGTTTCACTATATAGAGGATGATTTTATTATGTATTATAGTAAACTTTCTATAGCATACAAAGCATGAATCAATAACGCTTTTAGTAGTTGATTCATACAATAAAAAGAAATCTTTATACTGTTCCAACCTTAATGCTTTGAGCATTATGTTCTATTTCTTTATTTATTTTGTCGTAGAACTACATTTTTCTTGATAGTACAAGGGGGTAGCCTAGATAACTAGGATGACATGAAATATGTCACAATTTAAAACTATAATAATCCTATATAAAATGAGTCCAACAGAAGGGTTTTGAAATTTTTAAATCATAGGTACTCTTAAAATGAGTTAACTTGACTTAAGGTTATACACCTAGCACACTGTAAAAAAAGATTTGGTTTCGAAAAGTTTTGTTTTTAATTTATATTTAGATCACATGTATCTACATACATTCAATGGCATATTTTACTTTGTTGGTTATTAAAACTAAAAAAAAAGTTTAATTTAATTTGAAAATTGAAATAGACAAAACGGTACAAAACATGTACTAATTTGCTGTAATCCAGAGCTAGTTTTTCATTATTTTGAACAAATTACACGTGAATATATTTGTTTTATAATTTTTATAGTATTTAAAAGGGTTGAAGTTTCGAATAATTAGTTTATAAAACGTCTCTATATAGCCAATTGTGTAGAATATCAATAAATAGAGCACTTTTGGCAAATTATCTCATTTATCGTGTGTTAAAAACTCTATTTTTAAATCCAATTATTCAAAAGCCATACATCCGATATTTTAAATTAAAATTAGTAAAATATATGAGCTATCCATAAATAACATATTAAAATTTTAGACTTTTATCTATACATTGCTCTAATGATCGAATAACCTTAAATATACATATACTAATAATTTAAATATGGTGTGACGTTAATAAATAGCTAACTTATATAATTCCATAAAATGAGTTTCAACCCGGTATCCCTCAACCCTTAAATACAGTAGCAAAATAGGTTTTGTGCTCATATCTATAGCTGGCCTAATTAATAATTAATATTATAGATTTCTGTATGAAAATAATTGATAAAACAGGTTTTTAATTTCAAATTTAAGTTTTTTATCTAGTTTTTTATCTAATATATTTCGGGATATAAAGTAGCATATGCCCTTCCTTAATATGTAAGCTATTTCCCTGCCAAATTTCATCAAGATCGGTTAAGCAGTTTAACCGTGGAACGATAAAAACAGATTGAGATGAAGTATTTATAAATGTACAGATATATGAATATAAAGATCATCCTGTATAGATATTTAGTGTATGTAGATGAAGAAGAGCGCGATCGAGGGTCAACGCTAAAGGTTGGTGGCGGAGTCTTTGGGCGAGTAACCTCCTGCCCCTTGACAGGAACATGCGTATCCAGAACACATAACCGGGTCACATAGGATTTATAGTTACTGCCGGGAAAAGTCAGGACACCGCTACTTATCACTTTTTCAAAAAATGTGCACTGCCTAGTTCTCCATATTTCATATATTTTTTTAGGAAACGCGAGAACGGTGAAAAATATGGCTAGAAAATATGTTTAATATCTACTTGTTAACTAATTGCTTTAACATTAACTTATTATTAAAGTGTATTACCATTTTTGATCTCAAACAGATAATTAAAGTTTTCATCTAATAAATAAAAAAGAAGGGGGGTTAGACGGTACATACTTTTTTGTCTTCCCCTATATTTTTGGCCAGTTAATAAGGTACTAACACCAGTTTAATGTACTAAATTAGAATTATTTGTTGATATTTGATTACTGTCATTACTGAATATTAATCTATAGACACTTAACTCTACTATAACTTAAAACTTAAATTGATGACAATAGGTCAACGGGTGTCAAAATGGTGGACATTTCAATTAATTATTAGTGTAATCAATTTATTAATTATTATATTATCATAGCATCTGCTTTACATTGTTTCAAATTTTATGATTCTTTATTTTATTACTTTTGTATCGTAGTACTTTTCATTTTGTATAATCATTAGCAAATGTGGTGACTTTTAATGGTTTTATTTTGTCCATTACTGGAAAAAAACATTAAAAAAAATTTAAGGTACTTAATAGTAACATGAGTTCATGAAAATTGCAAAAAAGGATCCCAAAAACAATAAATCGTGCTCTTAAAGCGTCTAAGACTGTTGCCACTACCTTATCTGTAAAGAAAATATATTTTCAAATAATAATTTTCATTTATCTTTCAATTTTTTTGCAGCGACAACGAGTTAACTCCATTTTTAAGCCAAACAAGCGTTTCTTGGGGGAAAAAATCATTCCTTCGTTTGGTTCAACAAAGAGTTACCTACCATTGATAGTTCTCAAGGTATCCGCTAGAATGAATTAGCTGTTTCATTCGCTTGGGTAAAAATGGAGTTAACTCCAGGAGCTGACTCTTTGTTTTTGGGCTTAGAATTTAGTTAGTACACTCGTTACTGTGTTCTTTCTTGAAATAAACTAATTTTCTTGAAAATTGTTCTTATTAAATGCTTCCTTACTTTTCATAATTTTCAATTATTTGGGTCAAAAAGAAGTTAACTCCAGAATAAAATTGACTCTAGAATTGCGAATTTGACGAATTTCTCAATGGAATTTGGCCAAAACATGTGGTAGGTGACAAATAATAATTGGACGGAGACAAAGGCGATTTAAATACATTCTCCATTTTTCTATTTTCCCACAAATTATAAAAACTGGAGTTAACTCCTTGTGTCTGCATACCCCTCAATTCTTATAAGATTTATAGAGAATAAATGTAATTAAAAAACTTTTAGATCTTTTAAAATATCAATAACACTACCTCAAAGCTATTCACAAAAGTTACTTACTCGAGTCTGTAAAAGATATATTTTATTGTCTGTAACCATACTAATTAAAACTTTAAATTAACTAGAAAATTACTAAAAGTTTCGCACCTAGGTAGTTTATACTTATAAACTTATTAACTGTATTGATAAAGTGTACATAGACAGATTTTGCCTGAATAAATAATAACAGTCATAGAAATATTGTAGCATGCAAATTAAAAACTTTTACATTACAAATCAAGTTTATATTTTTTTTTAATTTATTCCAATATAGTTTTATTAATTTAAAATTTTTTTCATTTAATATTTAGCTATGTAAATTAATTAATATTGTTTTTTTGGATAACTTTTAGTTTTCAATATACCTATTGGTGTAAATGTATGAATTAAACAAAAAAATATAAAATTAGGTAAATCAGTAAAAAAAAAGTATATATTAATATTTCTGCGCGGTTTTACTCGCATATATTTAGGTTTAGTGGGGAATGAGGCATCAACCCTAGTCTATTTTTCTATAAAAGGAAATACTAGAGACTAAAAAAATATTTAGGTACAATCACATTCATAAGTGATCGTTCAGTTTGTATTAAAACTCGCTTTTTATCGCAAACTTAGTAGGGTTCTCTCATTTGATTATTATAATATTTTATGTAAATCATTTTTTCATGTACCAAACAAAGACAGATATTTTGAAACTCATTTGCTAGATAAAGAAGTACTCTACGTTTATAGTACTCATATATATTTGTGCGATTAAATTATTATGTAATATATTTGTGACAGTAAATATATGATATTCCGAATTTTCGTATTTAAATACAATATGTTCAAATTGATATAAAATTAATCAATAAAATGTACGTAATTTGTGTTTTCATTTAAAATTAAGTAACTATATAAGCTCTGCCCTATAAAAAAATAACCGATGAAGTTTGTTTTAATATTTTCGAATTTGTTGTAAACGATTCTTACCTTTAGGGTGGTAGACAACTTCTGGTGTCAATAGTACATCGTACCAATGTATGCTAGTATTGATTATTCCCATGTTCTTGATATACTTGTCCATATTACAATATTACATACATATATGTTATAATAAAAAAATAAATTACACTAGATTTAGATATCAAAATGAATCTTGCAACATATTTTTGTATATGTATGTATATGTATCACACATATATATGTAATATTCTTTCGTTTTCATTCGACGTGAATATCTTTTCAATAACTCAATAATATAGCAAAGAAATTTAATATTGAAGTTCTTCAGAAACTACTCTTCGTCGTTGATTTTTGTATGATAGCGATAACTTCTTTCCTCCGTATGTTTTTTAGCTGAAAACTGGATCATAGCAAAAGAAAAACATTCTTAAAGATAAAATACTGATCCATTTTCCAGTATCCATGAATATATACATACTATAAGTTACATATGTACACAGGGTGAGCACAAAAATGTTGATCGAGAAAAATATTTCAAGCAAAAAAATGTATTCTGAAATTCTAAACTACAGACCCTCAAAAATTAGTTTTTATTTAATGTATGAGACCCCATTGTGACACAGTTATATATGAAATTTGATACCCAGTTAAGTATTAGTACGTGTTATTAATTTTTTCTTATATTTGTAACCTTTTATAAGGTAGTTGTCTAGTCTGTCTAAGAGTCCAGGGGCTTATGAGGCCAGTGTTTTTATGTTCTTAATTTTTTCTTATATTCGTCACTTTTATATGGTAGCTGTCTAGTCTGCCTAGGCCAAAAAGTTCACCCCTTAATTTAATATGAAGTCATGTTCATTCAATTCATTTATTATTCTTTTAAATAAATGAATTTGAATCGTGTAAAATGTCATATAACTGTGTAATCCTTCATAGATGGCATTTCATATATACATTTATATAGACTGTAGACAGCTACGGAATATAATTTATCATGTTCCGGTATTGTTGTTTGAAACAATCGACTCTTTTGGCAATGTCAAATCAATAAGTTTTGTAATTGATAGAATTTCATTGAAAAACAAAATATGATTTATGTTTGCTTGTTTGTTCTTTTGAATTGTTTTAATCAACAAAAAAAATAGATAAATTTAAAATGATCCAGCAAATATTTAATTATTTTTAAAAAATAATTAAGTTCATATTTTCTACCAAGTAGTTCAATATTATATTCTCCTACCATAAGGTTTTTTAAATACATACTAAAATTATAAATGCAAAAGTGTGTCTGTCTCTCTGTCTTCCTGTCTAAACCACTGAACCGATCTTGATGAAATTTGGCAGGGAGATAGCATGCATCTTGAGGAAGAACATAGGCTACTTAGTATTCCGTTGTGTGACATTTGTACACGCTATAGGTTATACTTTTTTGGCGTAGACATCTAGCGTAAAAATGTGAAACTAAAAACTTGTTTTATCGACTATCATAACAGAAATTTGTATTATCTATCTGTATTTTTGACCTAACCTAACTTCACAGTGTTGTTTTCATTAACCTCAACCAACAAATTCGTGAGTAACAGTTAATATAATATTAAGGTATATAAAGACAAGGTAGCCTCATCAGCTCCTTGACCAATCAGTGTTGATGCGGGAATTGACGTCACCACGAAGACATATTCAAATGTTATGAATGTATAATAGAATATCAGTTATAAAAAATTCCTTTAGTTATTCTTGTACTCATATTTTTTGATATTTTAACAACACATAGAATAGAATCAAAAGAAATACAAGTTCGACATTGCAAGATCATAAAAAGCTATCAAAATCAAAGAACGTCTTGCCAACTAAAGAATAGTAAAAATGACGTTTCCCGAATAGATCAGCTTTGTTTATGATTTTGCAATGTCGAATTTGTATGTGTTGTTAAAATATCAAAAAATACGAAAACAATAATAAATAAAGAGTTTTTTTGTAATTTATATTCTATTATGCATATGAATATGTCATCGTGGTGACGTCAATTCCCACGCCAATGCTGATTGGTCAAGGAGCTGTTGAAGCTACCTTGTATTTATAATATACAGGGTGATTCAGCACTATCGTGCCAAACTTGAACAGTAGATTGATAAAAATATTTTAAGCAAAAAACTTCTTATAAACATGTGTCCGGAATTTTTTCCTTAGGGAACTACAGGCCTCCAAAGATCTTACTAAAAATGAGTTTTAATTTAATATCTAAAGAACCCTTTGTGATAGAATTATGAAATTTAGTATTTGGTTTAGTAATAATATGTGTTATCGATTTCTAATATTAACCAATTATATTTTAGACCAGGGTTGTATGGGGCCAGTGGGCCCATCGATTTTTATCTAGTATTTGTTTGTTCCTTATTTTTTTTTCTGAGTTGGTATTTTTATAAGATTATATGACACAAAATACACAAAAACATACTTTGCTTGTTTATCATAGGATAAACCGTTTTCGAGAAATATCGATGGAAAAGAAAGCATGCAGAATTTAACTTAATACGGATGCTTGAAATTATAAAAAATAAATTTATATTCCTTTTTAATGACTAAAGGTAAGAATAAATTTCATATAAATAAACCTCCTAATATGAATCCTGTAAGATCTATAGCCAGTTCTTTTACTGTTACATACGTACTTTATTAACATGACTAAAAAAAACAAACTAAAAATGGCTATTTGTTTATATGGATGCATTTTCGGAGGTATATGTATATTAACTTTTTGTCTTATTTTTTATCATGGAACAAGAACATAAATTTATTTTTTATAATTTCAAGCATCCGTATTAAGTTAAATTCTGCATCGTTTCTATAATAATATTTTTATCAATCTACTGTTCAAATTTGGCACGACAGTGCTGAATCACTCTGTATATTTTGGTATAATACCGAATAAAAATGATATTTTTGCAGAATTTTATTTTTGATGACGGTCAAATTTAAAAATAAATAAATTAAACAAAAGTTAAATTGTATTACATATAATTAATTATAAAACACACGTCAATTAAAATAATTTATAAAGCAGTTTATCAGCCTAAACAAATATTCGGTTTTAATTAACGTTTCAATTACTTTTTCACAACGTCCAAATGACAGTGCGGAATTTCACCACATTTGTAATTAATTGTAATTTTAAAATTGCACCGCTTTGTCTGTATAAACAGTAGTGGATTTTAAATGGTTTAATACTATGATCATAATTTAAATTCTGTGGTCTATGTAACCTTATTATTAAGTGTGCAAACATTTCATTTTTATCTCTAATGTTTTAATTAAACGCGCCGCGTTCATTTATCGGTTATTTCAAAGAAGATAAACAACAAATAGTCAAATGCAAAATAAACGATGTAACGACCCCGTGTACATTCAAATTTATGTATTTTCAAATTTATAGTTTTTATTCTTTTTTTTATTTTAATTAATGTTGCATTATACTATTTGTATTTAGATAGTATCTTTGGATTAATAATTATTTATAAATGTATGTCTGTTATATTAAGGTGACCAAACGTACTCCTTTAGGGAGTTTTGAACTCCTTTTTTGTGGACAGTACTCCTTTTTAAACTGTACTCTCAAACTACTCCTTTTTGTGTTTTTATACTCCTTTCTACTTCCAAATACATAAAAATTACAACGATTACTATTGATTTTCCTATTATATAAAAAATAGGATGTGGCTATTTGCACATACACTATGTGCAAGCAATTGGCTATTCGAACATACACTATGTGCAAACAATTGGCTATTCGAACATACACTATGTGCAAGCAATTGGCTATTTGCACATACTGAATGATCTGAATGTGAACCGAAACCCCTAAATCTAGAAACGTGAAATTTCAGGGGTGTATTTATTTTATGTCGTAAATACCCACTAAGGAAATATTTTTCGAATTTCAGCCCCTACGGGGGTAAAAGAGGGTGTAAATTTTTGTATGGGAAAAATATTTTTTCGGTGGATTTACTTGAAACTTAAAATACACACTCTACATTATCAATAATGAAACATGTATTTCAGCATATCCTAAAATTCAACCCCTGAGGGGTTGCATGGGGGTGTTAATTTTATGAAATTTTGGAATATTAATCTACATAACTGTTTATGATATTGAGGTAAATACGGACAAAGAAAGTAATCTATACTAATATTATAAATGCGAAAGTGTGTCTGTCTGTTTGTTTGTTTGTTACCTTTTCACGGCTAAACCGCTGTACCGATCTTGATGAAATTTGGTAGAAAAAACCCTTGCATTCTGAATAAGGACATAGGCTACTTTAAATTCCAAAAATGCATCCCCTAAGGAATTGGCAGGGGGTGAAAATGTTTGTATGGGAAAAAAATTAAATTTGATTATTAATATTTCACCCCCTGTCACATATGAAGAGTTGTAATTATTTTCATTCAATCCGGCGGGAAAAATACTACGGGAGTGGGGGTTTTAAGGGGAAAAACAACCCCCTATCTCGCATGGGAAACGAGATATTTGCGATTTTGTGTAATGAATAAAAAAATTTATCACGTGACCGGGGGGGGGGGGGGGGCTGTGAAATTTAAAATTATTATTTTTTCGCTCTTTATTCATTATACAAAATTATAAATATCACGGACCGTAGATAAGAATAGCAAAAACCCACCCCAGTCTACCCCCGCCATTAGAGGTTGAATTTTGAAATTTGTATTTTTATTGAATACTAGCTGCTACTCGCGACTTCGCTCGCGTGGAATTTAGGTTAGTGAAAATACATTAATTGTAAGTTCAGTTAGGTAAATAATACAGATTTTTGTACACGGAGAAAACGAAACACCAATGAGTATTGTTTTGGAACATTAATCTAGTCAATGTAGTGTTTTTTTATCGTAAAAAACCAAGCATTACGGTTGTGACAGCAATGAGACTGTCAGACACACTATAGGGAAATGTTTAAAGCATCACAACAAAAAAAGGTAATCGTTTCTGTTTAAACATCGATGAGTCGCGTCACAAATAACACTCGTAACCGTTATGCGTATGATCTACTCACGGATATAACTAAATTAAATTAAACAGTTATTTAGAGTTGAACTGCTGAACCGATCTTGATGAAATTTGGCAGGGAGATAGCTTACATCCTGAGACAGGACATAGGCTATTTCGAATCTCAAAAATTCATCCCCTAAGAAATTGCAAGGGGGTGGAAATATTTGTATGGGAAATATTTCACCCCCTGTCACATATTAAGGGTTGTAATTATTTTCATTCGATCCGGCAGGAAAAATACTACGGGAGTGGGGGGTTTTAGGGGGAAAAACAACCCCCTAACTCCCATAGGAACCGAGATATTTACGATTTTGTAAAATGAATGAAAACCAAAATAAAAGAAAAAATATATATTTCACCCCCTTCAACATATGAAGAGTTGTTGTATCTCCCTTATAACCTCTACCCCGTGGTATTTTCCCGCCAGATCGAATGAAACTCATTACAACCCTTTATATGTGAAAGGGGGTGAAATATATATATTTTCTTTTATTTTGGTTTTCATTTATTTTACAAAATCGTAAATATCTCGGTTCCTATGGGAGATAGGGGGTTATTTTTCCCCCTATAACCCCCAACTCTCGTAGTATTTTTCCCGCCGGATCGAATAAAAATAATTACAACCCTTAATATGTGACAGGGGGTGAAATATTTCCCATACAAATATTTCCACCCCCTTGCAATTTCTTAGGGGATGAACTTTTGAGATTCGAAATAGCCTATGTCCTGTCTCAGGATGTAAGCTATCTCCCTGCCAAATTTCATCAAGATCGGTACAGCGGTTTAGCCGTGAAAAGGTAACAAACAAACAAACAGACACAGACAGACAGACAGACACACTTTCGCATTTATAATATTAGTATAGATTACTTTCTTTGTCCGTATTTACCTCAATATCATAAACAGTTATGTAGATTAATATTCCAAAATTTCATAAAATTAACACCCTCTTGCAACCCCTCAGGGGTTGAATTTTAGGATATGCTGAAATACATGTTTCATTATTGATAATGTAGAGTGTGTATTTTAAGTTTCAAGTAAATCCACCGAAAAAATATTTTTCCAATACAAAAATTTACACCCTCTTTTACCCCCGTAGGGGCTGAAATTCGAAAAATATTTCCTTAGTGGGTATTTACGACATAAAATAAATACACCCCTGAAATTTCACGTTTCTAGATTTAGGGGTTTCGGTTCACATTCAGATCATTCAGTATGTGCAAATAGCCAATTGCTTGCACATAGTGTATGTTCGAATAGCCAATTGCTTGCACATAGTGTATGTTCGAATAGCCAATTGCTTGCACATAGTGTATGTGCAAATAGCCACATCCTAAAAAATATATCGACAATTGAGGGGTATGCAGCAACAAGGAGTTAACTCCAGTTTTTATAATTTGTGGGAAAATAGAAAAAACTTTAAACAATGGAAAATGTATTTAAATCGCCTTTGTCTTCGTCCAATTATTATTTGTCACTGACCACATGTTTTGACCAAATTCCATTGAGAAATTCGTCAAATTTGCAATTCTAGAGTCAATTTTATCCTGGAGTTAACTCCTTTTTGACCCAATAGTTGAAAATTATTTTCTTTTTAAAGTAAGGAAGCATTGAATAAGAACAATTTTCAAGAAAATTAGTTTATTTCAAGAAAGAATACAGTAACGAGTGTACTAACAAAATTCTAAGCCCAAAAACAAAGAGTCAGCTCCTGGATATAATAATTATTTTCCAATAGATACGTATTTCATCTAAATTCAAGTAATTGACAACAAACACTGTTAGAAAGGATTTCTCAAACTAAGTAAACCTTGTTTTGTATATAACGAAAACAATATTTTCTTAAGATAAACAATAATCTCTTAAACCAACTATAGTATTCTTGAACGAAGAAATAACGTAGTTGGATTAAAAGTATGTTTCTTATATTAAAAAAATATTGTTTTCGTTATATACAAAACAAGGTTTTCTTGGTCCAATACAGTTTTTTTTCTGTTTACTTGAAAATAATTTAAAAATCTTGGAAGAATACGTAAAAAAATATGAAAAGATTGAACCTTTATAAAAGGTCATAACAACGATGTAAAGACACTTGTTATTCTGATATTAGAATTCTTCACGGGTGAAAGAATGCGCTGCAATCATATTGTAATATATTCTTGGTGCGAGTTGGCGTGTTTGTCTTTTGCAAGTTTTGTTTTGAATGATACTAACGAATAATCCCATCCACTTTACCTGAGGAACTTTAACTACAAGCGGTTAGTTTTACCGCAACTTGTTTAAGATTCCGCTAAACTTGTCCGTATACTCACTTCAAAATACTTTACTTCTTCTAGTTCTCTAACAAAGAACACATTCGTACAAGTACGTTTTATTGCTATAAATATTTGTAAAATTGTGTAGATTACTTATAAACATATCCGAAGAATAGGGTATTTGACTAAATTTTAAATTGTACTTTAAATTGTTCGTATGTATATAATATAAACTTGTGTGTGTGTTTTTTTTCAAAATAATGCCGAAAAGACACTGAAAATAATATTTTTTTATTCAAATGAAAATTTTCCCGCCAAAACACTCATTCCAAAACTCGTAGTATGTGTGACGTCACATTATGATAATCAAACAGTGTAATGCATAATATGTAATAATATGTATACGCCGTATACAGCTATATAGTGTTTTGATATTTAATTTTCTCGAATAAATTCCATAAAATGAACACTTATAACTGCTGTGTAGTATCTGAATATTCAAATACTTCGATAAGTACTCTTGAAAAAATATTTATACATGTGCCACATAAAGAAGATATCCGAAAAAAATGGTTATATCTTGCAAGGTGAGATCTAAAGAAGTTATCAGCCAAATCAGTGCTTTACTTTTATGAAGATCATTTAAATGTAAGTAATATTTTACATAAATACATTGAAATCACAAACGTGAAACAAAAAATGACAGTTGAGGTTAGGTTATCATTAAACTACTTTATTTTGTAATCTGTTTAAAAAAATATATTTAATGATTTCAGTTACCAAAGGATATGGCGAATTACATGCAATACTCAATAATTAGTTCCATCAAAAGAACCCAAATGATAAAGAGATGTTTACCTTCAAAATTTGAAAATAAATTAAGTTACCGAAGCCTACAAGTGTTGCGACTGGTTCAATATTATCAAAAAAAGAAGCTCGAGTTTGACAATTCACGTAGAAAGGACAATACGAAAGTTTTCAATGTTAAAACCACATACTGTTATTAATTTTAATTTAATTTGTATTCTTGATTAAGCTTTACGAAGCTATCACGATAGGTGCTCTTTTAAATTTACAGAATTCTATTATTAAATAAATTTTATATGTTCAAACAATATGTATTTATTGTACAGTACAAAATAAATAAAAATAAATATAAAATTTTGTAATTTTATTCAATAAATTCAATAAACGGCATGTTTGCAGCCTCCTCTTGCAGCAATCGTGGCACTGAACGCTTCATCGTAACCGAATTGGATTTTGAATATACGTTATGTACCCGTCCATGTATCGTCTCAGCTGCTCATATAAGATAGGATCATCACAATTAGATTGTCTTGAAGTTCTACTAATAGAAAAATAAAAACATTATGTGGATGTTCAAAATACTACTATATATTCTATAAAAATCAATCTATGTAGTTTTCTGATAAGTCATGTAACCTATTTTATAACAACTTATAGCCTATTAGGTATATTATATTTTATTTATACTTACACAGATATACTTTAGCATTCCTAAACTCTGCAGAATAAAAATCAAGGTTTGACTTGAAGCATTCTACCATTAATACGTCTATTCTAGGTAAATTAGCACTGCCAGTTTTTATAAAACCATCTTCCATTATTACACAAGTGTTTTTATTTTATTTTGTATTGATTTAAAACCATTTTCACGTGTACAATCACTGTACAATACAATAATTATCAATAATACAATACAATAATAGATTTTTCAAATGTCAAATATCATACGGTGACGTCACACCAATGAGAGAAGCGTTTGCAATCACGTGACAATCGGGTTAAAATTTCCAATTTTTAATAAGGTTTATTATTAAAATACTGACTTAACTTACATAAAAAAATACTTGATTGTGTATTTTTACAACATATACTATACTTTTTACAACATTTTGTATCTAATTATTAATACTGTCAAATACCCTATTAAGAAACCTATATGAAAATATGCATGATGCCAGTAATCATTGAAATTATGATTTTAAATAGGTTAAAAAGATTCTTAAAAATGTATTTATTTTTATATTAAAAGCGAGATAAATACATCAATCCGCCATGTTAAATGGAACACCAATCAGAGCGAATGACGTCACGCATCAGTAAACGTCAAAAGTCATTAACTTTTATTTTAGACAAATATCAATTCCTCTTACAAGATTATTAGGTACATATCTTATTTAAGAACTTATATACTTTGGAATTCATTTTTAACACACAAAATAATTAAATTATTGTCTAACTTTGAATGTTTGATTATTGTTGATAAGAATAGTGTGACGTCACAACTCTGAAATTTCACCTGCGAACTTTTGGTATCAAATTCAAAATTAGTTTTAAAAGAGTCAATTGTTACGATCAAACTTTTATTTTCTGCAGAAATAAGTAGTTTTTTGGAAATAGGAGACACGTAAGATCATCATAGAATAGTTTTTTTTAAAATTAGTCATCATGCCTATTTCTGAAATCATCAAAAATGTTTTCTCCAATACCTAATAATATGTTTAATTTTTTTGTAATTTTTGGCTTTTGCTTGGTCAGTCCAGTTAAATGATCGTTCTTAAGTGACATTATTTGTCATCTAAAAGGTATTACATTAGAACATATAATAGAGTGCAATTTCCCACACCAGATACTTGAGTTTTCACAAATCGCCAAACTTCAGGAATCTGAAGATCATAGAAGCTGTTAAAAGAGAAGAGACGACGGCCGCTGACAGCGTCGATTGGTCGTGTAAATGTATGTCATGTTAGTGACAGAAACAGGCTACTAGATGGCACCACCGTTGCATGTCAGGTGTTGACAGCGGTAACTCCGAGTCGATTCTTCACAAACACCTTCTGCTATCCGTCTCTCTTACACGTACAGTGGTGGCGGGTGATGTAACATACATTATTTAACTCGATAAAATATTTATCTGGTTTGAATTAGGGTAGTAATGTGTAGTAGTAGTTGATCGGGTCCTTTCGTACATGAATAATTATGGAAGCGATTTATTATTTTCCAGTATTATTAGCATACATTTATTTATCTTTATCTATGAATTAAATCTTTTGAAAATCAATCTACACATATGAATCTTGGCTTCTGGGTGTAAACCGCGTCGATTTGGTCTTCAGATCACCGCGGAAGCTTCAAGAGTTGTATAATTTATATACCGTCCCTTAGCTTACAACACCGCTCAAGTCGTTTTGACCAATTTTACAGGAGAACGAAAAAAACGTGTATGTTTTATATAGGCTACCGGCTTGCGCGCTGTCACTATTTTTTGAATTCTGATCTCTTATTGTCCGAAACGTCTAGAATGTGATTGGTAGATCGACGCGCAATGAGTAGCTCTATCCAATGGCATTAAAATGTAAAAACTGCTAATTTTTGACTTATGCGGTTTTGTTAGCTAAAGGACGATATATATATGTCGCAGCCGAATTGTACATTTAGCCGCTTTACAAAGCGGGTAGCCGTTTTGTAGAAAATTTATGTTCTAATAATAATATACACGTTAACTGTCTTTGATCAGGGCAATCTTTTGGAGTGAAATAAGCAGGTTAATATCTCTGTGAGGTTAAAAACGGGAATTCAATCTCTGCTTTGGTTAGGACAATCTAATAGGTCGTAAGGGGATAAATATAGTATAAAAACGGGGATCCAATTCCCGCTGCAATGAACTGTTTTTTAATAATTCTGTCAAATACAATAAACGTTAAAATTTCTACAGTTCGTTGCGGCGGATATTGAATCCCCGTTTTTATACTATATTAATCCCCTTTCGTCTCAATAAATTGCCCTAACCAAGGCAGAGATTGAATCCCCGCTTTTAAACTATTAAATTCTACAAAACGACTAGCCGCTTTATAAAGCGGCTAAATTTACAATCCGGCTGCGACATATACATAGTAAAAAACAAAGGCCCTCGCCGCGTCTGTGCACGATTTTCTCAGTAACTACTGAACCGATTTTGTTCCGGTTTTCACGATATCTTCGCGTGCATCTAATGTGCTAGTTTCTTTTATTTTTATATCTGTTAACGCTAATAGCGCCCAAAAATACGTAAGAAACGTGAAGTTAGGTTAGGTAAATAATACAGATTTCTGTTATGATAGTTGGTAAAATAGTTTTATTTGTTTTGCATTTTCTCGCTAGATGTCACTACTAGTATCAACAGTGCACTTTTTTTAAATTAGAATTCGCTAACACCGGTATAATGCAATCTTTAAAGTAAAATGATATTCAATACGTTTAATAAAGCCGCCACTGCATTGGGAACAGCCTGGTAGATGCGTCTTAGTTCTATGGTATTTGTAGACTTGTTTATCTACAGAGTGTCAGCAGGATAACGCTCCTTGTAAATCGTACACGTCACCACTGCTGGTGGTAATTTTTGTTTTGTTAGGATAATGTATTGCCGCGGGATTTATATGGCAACAAATAGCGATGTTGTTGTTGAGGAGAATGCGGTTGTATTTTGTTTAAAACGTCAAGATAACGCCGATTAACGGTCTCATTTTTTGGAAATGAATTTAGATTAAAATTGAAATATTTCTTTCGGTGTGAAATTTCGTGTTATTTTATTGTTTTTTGTTTCGTTTTATGTTTTATTAAGATTCATATAATTATTAAAAAAAAAAAAAAATTAATAAGAAAAATTATATTTTTGCGTTAAATCACGTCAATTTTGATCAAAAAGTAGCCCTGCCAGTTTTGTATGAATCTTTACTTTTTCTAACTCCCTACGCTCTGGGAAAATGTTTGTTTCTTATGTTAGTTTGGTAAAAATTGCTATTATGTAATTTAATAAAACTTCCTGTTTCACCGGAAATAGATAAAGATTTTTTTTCATATTTTGCTGAAATGTTCAAAGAATAGGTCATCCTATAACGGTATTAAAATGTATATGTGTCCGACGAACTAGTAGAATAATCTTAAGTCCTTCTTGTATTAATTATAAATATAGTATTTTATTAATTAGATTTGTAATATTTCAAAATTTCTGTTTATTATTTAAAAATAAATGAAAAATATATTTTTCATAAAAAATAGATTTTTCTCGGTCACATATACGAGACAAGACCGGCTTAATTTTTGTCGAGGTAAAACTGAGACGAGAGTCTAGTTTTAAAAACCGAGATAAGACGAAAATAACCTGACTTTCGTTTAATCTCGTGTGCAGTATGCAACCCTTTTTCTAAACGAAATTTTGAAGTTTTGAATCTCAAATTTAAACAATTACATTTTTTTTAATATTTTTTTCTTATTTATGATCTTAAATATAGATTTAATTCAATAAATTTATTCCATAAAAAACCATATTGATTAAATATTTACTACGTCCCCCCCCCTCTCTCCCAATATTTTCCAAAAATGTACTAATGAAGTTCTGTAGTTCAATTCCTATAATAGAAAGATATTAATTATTTATATACATAGATATATTTTGCATTGTATCTAAATTGGTTAAAATTAACTTAACTAGGGTAGTTAATATTTACTGCAGAAGCATACAATCTTGATTTTAATTAATTGTAAAGATTATTATAGTTTATGGATCTAATAAGCTTTATTTAAGTAGCGATGTAAAGAATATTAGTTACCAAGTATATCAGAAAATAATGTTTGTGTAGAGAGTAACGATTATTACATATCTTGGTTCATGTGTTCGAGTAATACATTACTTTTTATTATAACGTAAATTGTAGTTTTCATACATTTTTCTCAAAGTTTATTAAAATGGCGTAATATTCTGTAAAATTGAGTTTCGTTTCTTATAACTATATTTTACTACTTTATTTTTAAATGAGGTTCGTTTAAATGTAGTTGTTTTTAAAATGTCTAGTATGAAATTATTATTTTTTAGGTTATAAATATATAGTTTCTAAAAGGCTTGTTCTAGATCAGGGGTTCCCAACCTTTTTTGCACGTAAACCTCCTATGAAGGAATGACATAGTTCATTAAAAAAGTTTTTTTTTTGTTTTTTGTTCATGTAGTTGTAAATTACCTACCTTCTTTTTTTGCTCTTTGAACTGTTTTGAAACTCTTGCATTACATCAGATTTCAAAACATACTATAGGCTCCTGGTGTACTATAGACCCCTTTCAAATTTCTATAGACCCCTTTCAAATTTCTATAGACCCTTAGGGGGTCCACATAGACCACGTTGGGAAAGTCTGTTCTAGATTATTAAGTTTTTTGAGATCTTTATCATTCCTAATACATAATATGACTTTTTCCGTGTCCGAAAAAAAATTGTTGGTGGATTTTCTACGGAAACAAAAATTATAAATTGAAACTAGTAATTTATAAAAATTTGCCAACTACCAGAAAAATTCATAATATATATGAAAAAACAGTATTTTCAGAAAAAACTTGAAAATTTGCTATTTAAAATCCACGTTAAATTGAAAATGCATTGAACATACGCCCAGTATTATCAAGTTTAACTAAATGCTCCTTTAACTAACTGTCATATTATTAACAGATCCAAGCATAATACATTTAATTAAATAGATTTTAAATTATCTGCAGTATGTCTTTACAACGTATATTATGTATATTTGTCATTGGGAGCTTAAATATTGATTTAAATCACGTTTGTAATACACCAAATTTACTTTAAAGGAACATTTAACGCTAAAGGAGCTTTAAATTAGTTGATAATACCGGGTAATAGTCTAAATATTAATTATCAATAAAATTGTAACAACCTTATTTTTTGATCACTAAGAACATATTGAGGGGATGCCCCGTTAATATTTCAATCTGTACAGACACCCTTATGTACATATATCGTACATTATACATACATTCATATATAAATTAAATGTGAATATTTAGTATTTAGTAGAGATTACAATATTTATTAAAACCACATCATGAAATATTTTATATATGAATTCATATAGTTAATATTAAACAGATTTCCAAGAATACAATTGTTAAAGTACCCCCTCTCCCCATCTTCCCTCTCTCTCCTCTCCATCTCTCTCTCTCTTTCTCATGTACCTCAGGTACAGCTATTATGGTCGACATCATACATTTCAGGAATATCTTATGTATATGTACTAATGTGCCTACTTGTATGTACATACATATGTATACAGTATACAGGTAACCTAAGTATGTATGAATTGCAATTACAAGGTACTTGTACGAATTACGGATAAATATATAAACCACTCGTGTAATGTGTCTATTAACTACGCTCTGGAAATAATATATATATATATATATTTATGTTTGCTTATTACGTAAACGTATGATGTACACTATAAATATTAAAATGATAAGACCATATAACCTTAGGGTATATATTTCGATGCTGATACGGTTATTAGTACGTTTTATTCATAACTATGGAGTATACATATATACCTCCTGATATTGTTTCATTTTTCATATGTTCAATAAATATATTGTTTGTATAAAATATCGATTTTTTAAATTAACTATTCTTAACTATTATACATTTTTGAATTTTGTAAATGTTGTTTTTGATCAGTATTTCTTAACCTGAAACGACATTATACGTAATTTCATAGGTGGGCACAGTTAACCGAAAAGTTAACTTAGTTAATCGTTAATTCGTTAATAAAAAAGTTAACTTCGTTAATCGTTAAAGCGTGAAAATTCCGAAAATGTAACGGAAGTTAAAGTAAACCGAAAATACCGAAAATGTAACGGAAGTTAACCGTTAAAAGTTAAAAGTTAACCATCCAAAATGTTTGAAGACCTTTTTTTGCTTTTTCGACAACTTTCTTATGTATTTGTCATCAAACAACCAATGTAACGGACTAAAGTTAACGGAAGTTAAATTTAACAGAAGTTAACAAAAGCGTTAACATTTTTTTGAGTTAACTTAAAAGTTAATCCGTTTAGCATTTTGTTAACTTCGTTAATTAACGATTAAAGGATTAACGAGTTAATGCCCACCTATGCGTAATTTTAATGAGGAAAAATCATACACAAAAAAAACGTATATGGATTAAATATACATTCGTAAAAAAATTTGAAAATTTTGTTTTATGACCTTTTGATTTTAACCCTTCAGTGCTTTTTAAAGTCGCTATCAAAGCGTCTCCCCTTCTAATTTCTTTACTATCGATGCAAAAAAAATTTTTTAAAAATCCAGAATGTAGCTTTAAATTAGTAATTTCAATGAAAATTATAACGAAATAGAGATGACATATCTACATTTTATATTACTTATCGATACTTTTAAAAAAATCTGTGATTTAATTTGATCAGAAAAAAATAAATAAATACTTTCTGATCCTGTTGACAAGTTCCTATTTATCTTAAATTACAAAAGTTCAATACTACAAAACATTCTTTGACCATTTGTTATAATTAGATTTGAATCGGACTGGAAAGATGTTCGAGATTAAAAAAAAGAACGATATAATATAATTAAATACAAATTGAAAATACGACATTTTGGATTGGTCACATTTTCTATCCATACTAATAATTAAATACGAAAGTGTTTCTATCTCTGTCTCTCTGTCTGTTTGTTACCTTTTCACGGCTTAACCACTGTACTGATCTTGATTAAACTTCCTGAGGAAAGACATAATAAGCTACTTTGTATCCAAAAAAAAAAAATTAAATAAAACACAGAAAAAAAACTAATTAATTTATCTTGTTAATATAACAATATTTCCTCAATATAATAAAAAAATCTTATTGAGGTTCATTTGAAAAATATATCTTCATGTTTTCATTTATCAAATTAATAAATAATTTATTACACCAACTAACGAAACTCTCAAATAAATTAAACCATAATGGTTGTATTAATAAATATTTATCAGTGTGAATATTTTTTACACCACCCAACTAGTGAAAGTGCAATTTTCGATATGGTAAATTCAGTGATGTCATTTATAAAGTATTTTTTTGTATTTAAAATATATGTTTTCAATACGAAACAAAATTTTTGTACCGTGATAAGAACATTGTTAGTAAGAATATACATTTATCAATAAGATAAACGTGGATATTCCCATATTAATAAAAAATTATCATATTAATAAACAACCTCTATCGGCGCCAAATCGATCACATTTTTTAACACATAGACAAATTATTATTTTTTGTGTAGTCTTATCGACTATCATAACAGAAATCTGTTCTTCTTCTTCTTCGTAGATTTTATGTCAAGTAGATTTCCTCCTTTTCTGATAGCTCCTACCTAACCTAAGTTCAACGCCAACGAAATCATAGGTAACAGCTAGTACAGTGTTATAAATCGATTCATAGGTACTTAATGCTAGTTTTAATTCAAGTGCCATAGGTACACATTTATCAATAACGTTTTTGTTTGCAGAATGGAAGTCCAATACGTGCCCGGTAGCGCGCTGTCCCACCTGCAGATAAAGGACTTACAGCTGACCGACGAAGCCGTGTATAAATGTGAAATTACTTACATGGAAGTACGCGAGAATTGTGACGTTGTGCAGTTCGTCAATCTTACTACATTAGGTAAGTGATATATAATTATTTATATTTAATAATAATTGTTATCAAATGTAAATGCACAGTGCTTCCTTGTGCTAAATTCATCAAAGCTATAGTTAATTATCGAACAATTTTAATAAATACCGATAGTTTTTCGATAAACTGCCATTGGTTATCTCAGTGGTTCCTAAAATGTGCGTTATGACGCCCTGGGGAACCGCGGCGTCTTTACAAAGGCGAATTTTTATACATTTTTATAAAAAAACATTAATCCGAAATTTTGTTCGAAAAGTTTCTACAAATAGTAACTTGTAGACAAAAATTTGAGGTTTTAACTGTGATCTGGATACGGATCTTGGTTTCTGGGCATAATCCGCGTCAATTTGGTTGTAAGCATCTTCAGGTCTATTCTAAAAGTGTACTGCAATGTGTAATGAAACGTTGGCCGATAATACGACTAAATTGACATGGTTTACATCCAGAAGCCAAGATATACATTAACATGTAGATATTTTTAATGCGAGATAAATACAAAATTTGTGTGTAAAAAATTGCAAATAATTATTAAAACAGTCACCACCCCCAATCTATGATCATTAAAAAATATATAATTACAGTTTCTGCTAATTTTCATCAAAATAAATTTTTTTATTTTTTTATAAATTTGATTATAAATGGAATGTCTCCGTTATAATATAGATACAAAAAAAGTTTTCAATTTTTTTCCCGGAAACCTTCATAATTTCATTCTGAATATAAAGAATTCTTATGAATCCTAACAATTTTTGAAACGGAATATTTCTTGGCGCCCGATCTAACTACATACAGTGAAACTTGTTTAAGCGGGACTTGGATAAGTGGGAAACTTCTATAACTAGAATTTATACTGAGGCACCGTTGCTTCTACATGTGCACCTCTTTAAGTGGTATAAAATAACTGGTCCCTTGAGATTCCAATTATGACTTCACTGTTTTTCATTTAAAATTAATATGTTAGTTTTATTTGAGGACCTGGGGAACAAAACTGAATAAATCCATTTTCACAAATATTACAGAAGAGGTAAAATTGTAACTACTCTATCTTCGTATACTTTTTTAAACTTTTGAGTATGGTTATAGGTAGTACAGTGAAGATTTTTTAATATCCAAATTTTGAACTGGCGTCTTTGCACAAGCTTGAAGATGAATAGCATAAAAAAATAGATATCCAAGTTTTGTTCCACAGCTCCTCATTTATAATTCTTTTATTTTCATATTGAACGTTATAAAAACAAAGTAAAACGCTTTTAAAATAAACAAATAAAATCTATCAACCATTCAATAAAGTAATTTATTATATCCACCCACATGATAATAATTTATATATAAAAAAAAACATTTTTGTAAAACATGGTCCTAAATATCTCACTCACGCGTTAGATATCAAATCAAATGTAAAGTGACAATAATTGGGAGAGGCAATTTAAATTACTACGATAATTCCGCAGGAGGTGACCTTCGAGTTAAATTATCGATCAATAAATCAAGCCGGGCTATTCGTAGCGTATAAATCCCGGTCCCGTATGGACACTACCGGGGTCTGATTAAAGTGCAACGCACTCTACTGTCACTGCTATAATTTCCTGTAGTTGTACATAGTTATGTCATAACCATATGTGATTTACTGGCTACAGATCGACGACGCCTTATGCCTTCTACTAACGTGGTCTGTTGCACTATTAGTGAATACACTATTTGACGGAAATGAATATGTAGGTACATTATGTAGTCCTGTGTATATGATGAAATTGTGCAGTTAATTATTCATTTGTGTTTACTTCTTTCTTAGGTATTATGTAATATATATTCATAAGAATAGCAATGGTAGCTTAATTCATATAGTATGTAAATAGAAAAATATAAGTATCTACATTTTCAATTTCCACCATTCCGTGGTGCTTAAGAAGTATCATTGACTAGATCAGACGTTCCCAAACTGTGGTACGCGTACCGGTACTGGTACGCGTATGTCGAGCTACCGGTACGCGATAAGGGAATGAAATAATAACGAAAACAATATTTTGCGTAAAATAATGTGTTTTTTATACAATACATTGTCAACCCCGAACGTATTGTCTACCTTTTTTCAATCCGAATACTTTAACTTTCTACAGTGGTAGGTGACAACGTCATAAAATTTATTATTATTTTTGTAATAAATAAGGCCCAGGGCACAGAATATTACAAAATATTTTCCAGAAGATTTTACTCCTCAGAGCAGTCCCTTCACATTCACATCAGAAGTTCCAGATGATATAATTGCGAAAGAGTCCTTCATCGATCTAATAAGTTTACTGTCGTTTTGGTTTTCTATTCGTACAGAATATTCAGAACTTTCTTGCCAAGCTCTCAAATTTTTAATGCCCTTCAGTACTATATACTTATGTGAAACTGGATATTCTGCAATGACAGCGATGAAAAACAAATACCGATCATTGCTTAGTATTGAGTCTGATCTTCGCCTTAAATTGACCAAAATTGAACCAGATATTTCTACCCTGGTAAAAATTCCCGAAAGAAATAAACAATGAAAAAAGGTCATTAATTAAAAATTTACGAGACAAAAAATTAGGACTCTTTTGCAAAAATATTTACCTACCGGTACGCCACCATATTTTCTACTACACACCGGTACATCATATTAAAAAGATTGGAAACCTCTGGACTAGATGATACTATACCACTAGTTCGACTTTTAATATACAGGATGATCACGGGAACCGACTCATCATTGCTCTAAATATAATGGTTAAAGTATCAAAAAATTTTCTGGTGTCAAAAAAAAACTAGTGTATGTCAGAAATCATAGATGATTTGAAATATAAAATTTTTAATAGAGGACTTATTAGATTTTATAGCTGAGAATACTCCCCTTATAAAGGAAATATGAGGGAAGAGAAGCGATCGCCCTACTAGGCATGATTTTACGTGAATTTTTATTCTCTTTAGTTTGAATTTTATATTTAACAAAATGTGATTTAAGTAAAAAAGAATTAAAATTATTATTAACATGGTATCATGACTTTCTTTCTTATTTTCTTGATATTTCTTTTAATTCAATCATGAAATTAGACTAAATTTTTTTGAGTTTTAGATTTTGTTAAAAGTATGTTTATTATATAGAAAATGATGTGAAATGTTGAATTTTTCAAACCGCAGGTCTGTATCTCAAACTGTTCTTTAGTTATGGTCTCTGAAAGTTTCACTTGTTTCAAAATTTTGGAAATAAATGGCTATAACTTTTGAACGTGTGGTCGGAATTGATTTTCGTTGACAAATTTGAAATCAGCGTGTCAAAATCTATGTAATGACATGTATAGTACTTTAAAATCGGACAAAAAATTTTTTGTCAAAAATCGACATTTTTTTAAGGTATACCCCTTTGAATTTTTTCGATTTTTTATGAAAATTTTTTGTCGTGTTTTGAAGTGTTATACATGCCATTATATAGATTTTGCCACGCTGATTTCAAATCCGTAAACGAAAATCAATTCCGACCACACGTTTAAAAGTTATGATCATTTTTTTTCCAAAATTTTGAAAAAAACTGAAACTTTCAGAGGCCATATCTCAAGAACGGTTTGAGATGCAGACTTGCGGCTAGAAAAATTCAACTTTTCACATCATTTTCAATATAATAAACATACTTTTAACGAAATCTAAAACTCAAAAAAATTTATTTAATTTCATGATTGAATTAAAAGAAATGTATGAAAAATGTAAGAAAATAAGAAAAAAAGTCACGATGCTATGTTAACAATAATTTTAATTCTTTTCTATTTATTTTTCATTTAAATTCACTGCAATTAATAATATTTTATCAATAATATAATAATAATAAAAATGTTTAAAACCTGCTAACAAATGGTATCAAAGACGGTCGGAGAAATCCCGTAATATCTGACTTGTTCATGTATTCACGAATCTAATGTGTTATACATATATTAAGTAGATAAAGGTTAAGAGTTGCAATAAATAATTCATTTAATTCTGTAAAATACACGTCAAGTGAATTTGACATTTTGTAGACATCCTTTTTTTCTGTAATTTTTTTTTGAAACCATTAATTATTATTCAAAACATATTGATTGAAAAAGGGACGTAAGTGTAATATATTCGCAGCGTGCGCGATGACAGCGCCAACTAATGGGTGGACTTTAGTAGCAACTTGGGTGGACTTTGACGTACTAACAAACAAATAATTTCAATAAAATATCGTAATATATACATTTTAGACGATTATTTATGACTATTAGCTAGGTGCACGAAGTCTATTAGCGCCGCTAGCGGGTAACAGAGAAGGATTGAATGTATTTAACTCTATTTTTATCATTGTTGAATATCGTGAAATTTTTTATTAAACAAATAACATTTAATTTAGCTGTTTGCATATAATATAAATAGTATAGCATAAAAGGTACGTGAAAATTATTTATTTTGGGTATCTTTTTCTCTTTAATTATGACGTATAATAGAGAAATAATTCATTCGTTTACATTGACAGCATAACCTCAAATTTTGACGCCGATAATTTTACAATATTGCTCACCACGAACACTCGCATCGACATTATTTCTAACTCCACCCCCTTGCACATAGTCTATAGTGGGATTAACCATGTTGACCTTTCTATTTTCAGTTAAAAACGAGTCTATTAAAAATGACAGTTAGTCCACCCAAAGTGTTATTTTTTGCCACGTTATGCGCTGTGATCGATTTCGTTTCCCCCACTACCTACTTTGCACCCAGCGAATACACATAACTGTATATTTTGAGTTTGTCATATTATACAACGCACTCTACTGTAATTTCCTGTAGCGCCCATATATACTATATATGTCATACAACCTCGAATGATTTACCGACTTCAACTTGACGCCTTCTGTTGCAATAAATTGAAACAGGATTGTACCAAACGTCCAGATCATGATTCCCGATGGCATTAGATGCGCACCGAGCCATCTATTCGATATGGTCGATTGGAGATGATGTTCTCATGTTCGTTATATATGTCTGGATGGAAGAACCTTGTTTTCGACGCCGATTTTCAACAGAAACGCGATTTGTCAACACTAATCTTTCTGTATCGTGTTGAGATAAGGGCTTTTGTCAGATCTTTGTCGCTGTAATTTTTTTTTGCGATATCCGTATTTTTTAAATTTATTGAACGGGATTATATAATTTTTCTTCTTTGTTTCTTTTTTATTATAGTTAATCTTAAAAGTAGGTACTAGCACCAGTCTTGATCGCTTTAACCCTTTGTAGCTAAAGATCTTAAAAATTTAAATTATGTTGATAATGAGACAAGTTTAGGCATATAAAAAAACACGTATTTTTCAGAAATTTAAAAATATTTATTATTAATTATTTATTTGACTTTTTTGGGAGTGACATTACTGTGAGTTAATCATTTGTTTGTTGTAGCATAATGCTACACCGCATTTTTTGCAAATTGTTTGTGAAACGCCAGTACACTGGGGAAACTTACAACTTATAACGTACTCTTTTTCTACCCAAACTGGCCAGTAACCGATCTGATCCTGCCTTACTGCCAATAGTTACGTAATAATACGTAAGTCAATAGGTTATGCCATCTGTGAATTTTACTTGATACTAAGTTATTCAGTGGTATGTTACAATAGTGTTACACATATTTGAATGTACTTACCTACTAAATATATTTAGTACGTATATTAGCGGGATTATTGAGGTCTGTTACAGAAATGTCACATGAGGCTACAAAGGGTTAGTACCTACTAAAAAAACTAGTACCTCTTTATTAAATCAATTTAACTAACAAAGTCTGAAAAATAGCTTTTTTTTTAATTATAGTATTTTATTTGTTTATGTTTTTTCTCCAGTAATGGATAAAGTAAAACCAGTAATGAACACCCAGATAAAACAAATGATAAGTACTACGATACCAAAGGTATAAAATAAAGAATCATAAAATTTGAAACAATGTATAGCAGATGCTATGATAATATAATAATTAATAAATAGATTACACTAATAATAATTAGTAAATGTCCACCATTTTGACACAAATTGTCAACAAATTAAGCTGTTTTGCAGTTAAGTTTCTATAGATTATGATAAACAAGAGTCCTGGGCCTCTATTCTCGACTTTTTCTTATTCGAGATTACTTAACCAAAACTAAAAGTCACTAACAATAAGTTGTTTACTAGAATCTCGATTGTGTAAGTTATACCGTATTCTCGAATCTCGATGCTACTTTTATATATAGAAATGATGAATGAAAAATCTCGAGCTCACTCGAGAATATTCTCGAGTGAGCTCGAGAATATTCTCGAGTGAGCTCGAGAATAGGTCGATTCAAGTTTTTCGTTCGAGATTTTAAATCTCGCATGCCCAGGAGCAGTCGAGATTTTTCATTCGACATTTCTAGAAAAAAAAATGTTATAGAGATTCGAGAATACGGTATAATTTTCAAAAAAGACGAACGAAATCGAGATTAGGGACCCAGCACTGCGGTTCGATCCAAAACTGGTGCCAGTACAGGGTGGCCAATTTCTGGAAAACTGGGAAAAGTCAGGAAATTTTGCTATACAGGGAAATGTAAGGGAATTTGGTTGGAAGTCAGGGAATTTTTTATAAAATTGCAAAAACCACACAAATTCTCATAAATATTTAAACAGTAGAAAACATGTGACTTTTATTTTTTTAGGTTTTTTATTTTTGTAGGTTTTTTATCTGAATTTTAAATAGAAAACAGGGAAAAACGGTAAAAATTCTCCTGAAAAACCGGCAAAAGTCAGGGAAATTTGTTCCAGAGAAATACTGGCCACCCTGCAGTACCTTACATAGTACAAAAAAAATTCTTCACCGTGTCTGTGCACATTTTTCTCAGTAACTACTGAACCGATTTTATTCCGGTTTTCACTAATGGATAGAATGTTTCACGGGGAAGATTTAATTGTGTAATTTGTGGATATTTTCTGTAAATTTCAAGTCGAAAAAAAAAACAATCTTCGAGCGCGCTGCGTAAATAGTTAGCGATAAGTTAAAACAATGTTTTTTACAGATTAAATTTATATCCCCGGGTAGCACCGGATCCAATACGCTAGTTATAAAAAATATAAATAAAACTTATATACAAAATTAAAATAAATATATCCAGTTTACCTACAAAACATAACTATTCGTATGTAGTACATACGATAATGAGTTCAAATATATTTTAGGTATACATATAGGTACTTTAATTTGTATTTTATTTATGACCATTTTAATTTTGATTGATTGTGGTTTTATCGGTCAGCATTTAATTACATATTAATATAATATCACCATAAAAGCCATAAAATTCTATAACTTCTAAAAATAATATATTTATTTAATTAGTATTAATTACCTTAATGTATTGGGTTAGTTATTAATAATTAATGAATTAATTAAGCTTAAATGATCATCTATTTTCAGTTTCCATATAATTTAATTATGTACAAATGATAATCCACTTCCATCATGTATAGAAATTAAAACGTATTATATGAAATTTTATATATACTAGTAAATGTATTTTACTATAATCACCTCATTAAAAAAATGAGTGGGTTCTCAATTCTATCAATATATTTTTTTTGTATTTTTGGGTATAACCCCAACAAATATACACCCATTTGGATTATTTTTATGTTTTTGAAAGAGTATTCTCCCGAAATGACCCCATTTCGCTTCTTTCACTTTTCTGAAATCTCTTAAAAAGTAGTGAGGGGGACGAGAAAAAAAATCGAATAAAATATTCAAAAACTAGAAATTATCAGCTTTAAAATGCATTTTAAAACATCAAAATCCATTCAATTTTCAAAAAAATACAGCTGTTTACAGAAAAAGTGAAAAAATAAAATGCATTTTACGTGTTAATATTCGATCGTACTATACAGTGCGTTCATGATGAAAGAAACAAATTCGTTTAAAATTCAGGTAATGATTTTGTGGAAAAATGCTCGGACCTGTCGATTAGTATTTTTAGTTGCGGATTTATTGACATAAGAAAATTGTATACGGAGTGTCTTAAGAAGAACATACGCAGTCATAATTGATTTTTTTAAATGGAACACCCTATATATTATACCATTTTTGAATTATACGATAAATTCTTAACACTTTTTGTACAGCATACCATATCTCTAAAATTAGTGGTTTATGGAATAATGACGTTTGAAATGTGTCTCAAGATGAATATATGCAGTCATCATTGTTCCATTAAAAAAATCAATGATGACTTATTGTGTAATTCAAAAATGGTATAATATATAGAGTTTTCCATTTAAAAAAATCAATTATGACTGCGTATGTTCTTCTTGAGACAGCCTGTATACAATTTTCTTATGTCAAAAAATCCGCAACTAAAAATACTAATCTACGTGTCCGAGCGTTTTGCTTGAAAACATTAAATGACGCAGTTATGAATTTTGTTCCTTACTTTATCAACACACTGTATAATAATTTAATTATTATATAATATATTTTTTAATGTTTTTAGATATTTTATTATAATCTTATTTTAGTAAATAAATATTTTCATATGAAAATAATTAATTAGATCAGAGATAATCCTGGAAGATTGAATTTATTTAACTTTCCGTTGCAATGATAGGAAAAAAGTTCAAGCGTTTCTCTTTCATTTCCAGGAAAACAACTTTAGAAACAGAGTGTTTAATTAGTGCTTACTTTGTTGATAGTACTTAATGTTTGGATGGGCTGGTAGAGATTACATTGGTTTTAACCCCTATGTATTCTTGGTATAGGGAGGTGAGTAAATTCCGAAGAAAAAGTTTTAATTTCCAATCCAATCTTAATTTAGATCAATAGAATGATTACTATACATATCAGTTAGAACAGGGGTTTGCAAACTTTTTACTACATAGACTTCTTTTAAAAGAATGATTTTATTTATATACCCCCTTACATTTTTAGATTTTAGAAAACAAACTACAAAGTACAAATAGAAAATATATATATATGTATTTGAAAAAAAGGAAAATTTTAATAAAAACCGAAAATCGGATTAAAATTGCATACAGCAATTTTTAATCGGGTCAAAAAATGTCTTTTTCTATCTTCATTTCAAAAATCATTATACGGATAGACTTTTTCTATTTTTAAACGTATCTACATATATAGATTCATAAAAATTGAGCAATATCATTTTTCGATATATAGAAAAATAACAATTTATGTATTTTGATAAAACTTTGAAAAAAAACAAGACATTTATATTTAAAAAATCCTTACTAAGTTTCAAGTTCATTAGGAGAATAGTTTAAAGGATATTAAATAAACAAATTAACATGCATTCTTATGAGAACTGCATAATTTCGAAATATGACAGGCCTTTTCAAAGTGATGTGACAGAGAGAATTTGATGAAAATTTGAGCATACATTCTTTATTCATTTACAAAGATATTTGTACATTTTCATAATGATTAGAAACCGCGTTTTTTAATTAAAAAATAAGTGTATGAAAAAAATAGAGAGACGCATCTATGTAATTTCGCATGTTTCACTCTATAGTGTAACGGTTTGGGTTCTCTTTATGTTAATATTCTATTTCTCCTTTTACAGATATACTATTAAGAAAATAAATTTAATTTTTATCAAAACTTACACGTTTAACACTATTTCATTACAATTTAACACACTATTTTGTAACAATGGAACACTTTTTATATGAACAATATATACACTACAGAAGTTAACTTATTACTAGTTAACTCAAGTACACAGTGAACACAATAAACAATAATACTATTTTTAACACTATTAGGTAGAAACAACTATGCACTTAAACGTAATTTTCGGGGTCGCTACCACAGAGACTCAATTTCTCCTGGGCGTGAATTACAGTGCGCAGGAGGTTTTTCAGTATTTAATAAATTTGTCAATCACTGAAAAAAAAAAAAAATTTATAGTCGTACTCAAGCCCCTGTGCTATCGACTGACTCATATTTATTTTATTGGCTGTATTCTAACAAGTATTGCGTAATGTCACTGTTTTCCAAAATTGTTATAAACACCGGGATTACGCAATACTAATTGCCATCGCTTACAAATTTTCAAAATTGTAGTGTTATATATAACACTACAATAGTTATCCACAAACGCTAACCCTCACCGTTCCCCGCAAAGCCAACTTCCTTGTCAACCTCCTTAAAACCGACGCGATCAAAAATAATAAAATAAATAAATAGAAATAAAACTGATATCGTATAGTTTTCTTTTAACCTTCTACATACATACATCGACATACATAAGTATAAAGATAATTGTTACCGTTTTGTGAAATGCGTGCACCGGATGTTGTCTGTAGACCGGAAATCAGTTGGGGTCCGCATATTTATATATATGATACACAGTTAGTAGGGGTTGTTTTTGACCGTAACATTTCTCCAGTTACACGTTGACTTATTTTACACTGTCGTGAAATCTGGCATGTTTATTTGTAATGTTTATGTAACTGTGTTTGTTTTGTTTTTGAATTTATTTAATTACGAACTATGAACTATGTTATTCATTAATGTATCAACTGATACAGATATCATTTTTATATAAGGTATTGGCAACATTTTTAACTTAAATGTACTTTATTAGAAATATTTGTTGGTATTTGATTACTGCCATTACTGAATATTAATCTATATACATTTAACTGTCTTTTTTTTGGCCTTGTTATTTAAAAATTCAGCCAGTTAACTGTCTTACACACACAAAAAACTGTATTGGACCAAGAAAATCTTGTTTTGTATATAACGAAAACAATATTTTCTTAATATAAGAAAAGTACTCTTAATCCAACTACATTATTTCTTCGTCCAAGAATACTATAGTTGGTTTAAGAATATATTTCTTATCTTAAGAAAATATTGTTTTCGTTATATACAAAACAAGGTTTACTTGGCTTAAGTAAACCTTTCTGCCTTTATACAGCGTGATTTGATGATAATTGATCATTTTGTTTAAAAACAGTGGACAAATAATTACCGTAATTCGACAGACTATCAAGAAAAGTGTATAATCTTATGTAAATACTTTACATTGTTTTAAATTTTATGACTCTTTATTTTATAACGTTTCTGTAGTAGTACTTATCATTTTATATGATATCACTGGGTGTTCATTACTGGTTTTACTTAGTCCATCACTGGAGGAAAAAATTTGTACAAAATAAAAGGTTATAATTTAAAAAATAAACTATATTTTATTAGTAACATAGGTTCATTTGAATTACAAAAAAGTAGCCCACCAATCCAAAAAAACAACATATTTTGCGCTTAACCCGTTCAAGACTGGTGCCAGTACCTTATAGGAATGCAGTTTCATTCAAAATATAGTTTATAATATTACAAAAAAGTCTCATTGTTATAAAAAAATATATTTAAATTATTATTTAATAAACACTTATTACAAAAAACTCTTCTTTGAATAAAATCATTATAAAAAAAAACAAACGCAAAATTACTTTTTTCTAATAATAGTATATTGTGTAGCAAGGGTTGAAACAAGACGATTTCTGACGAGGGCGAGAGTTGACTGCCCGAGCGAAGCCAGTCGAAGTAAGACTATTTCAGACAAATAGCGCAGTAATATCTTATACTATTTTAATAATAGAATAATTCAGAAATAAAATTGGCTTTTGTTTATTACAAATGCGATTCTGACGGACTTGAAATAAATAATAAATAAATGAATGTGCCGGGCAGAAACAACGTTGTTTCTTTGTTTTTGCCCGGCACAATCGCATTGGTCTGAAATTGTCTTGTTTCGACTGGCAAAACAGGGTTCAAAACTAGTTGTTTCAATGCATGTGATATGAAAAAATAAATATTAAAAAAACACAATCATATTTTCTTAAGGTGCACCAAAATAATTAATATCTCGAAATAAGTTTCGTGTGTGTTCATACTAGTGATGTAACGAATATTCGCATTCGCATTCGCGAATATTCGCACATTTTTAAACATTCGTATTCGCATTCGCATTCGCATTAGCACATTTTTAAACATTCGTATTCGCATTCGCATTCGCAGGTAAAGATGCGAATATTTTTGCGAACATAATATGATGTATTAACAAATAAAAATATCTATTTTAATCAGAAGCCTGTTTTTTTTTTTTTTAGCTTTTTTTTTCAAAAAGTCAATATTCGCATTCGCATTCGCATTCGCGAATATCGACCAGTCAATATTCTCATTCGCATTCGCATTCGCAAATATCGACAGCTAATATTCGCAATCGCATTCGCATTCGCGAATGTTTAAAATCATACATTCGTTACATCTCTAGTTCATACATTAGTGCAAAACATAGTCCACATATTGTATAGTATTTATTTTATTCAGTTCTTATTTTTTGTTCGGTACTCGGTACTTATAATAATTGAACAAATATAGTAAAATAAAAATCTATAACAAGTAAAAATAAAAATAAATTCTTTTAATAGTCACGTAGATAATGAAAAGAACGAATACAGCTGAAGTATTCTGAAAAAAACGTCTACTGCACAGCAGTCTCAAAAAAAAGATCTTAAGAAAATTCAAGTTCTCTTTAAAATTTTTGTAAATCAATTTGCTGCCTAAAGAAAGAGCAAATTAAGGACTGGAATAGCTTGAAAGGGGATGTTCGATTTACAAGCAACACTTGGAAACTAATTTTCTCGTTCCATTAAATGCTATTCAGAAGCCAATACCATCCCGAGTAAATTCAGTGAAGATTTATTTAAATTACATGTAGGTTCACTGCGTTGTAAAATAAACTAATTATTCTTTTCCTTTATGCAATACTTACCTGCTACTTTGCTTTTTGCAAACATTATTTTAACTTAATGAAAATTATCAAAAGGGCATACGTTAGATTTTTGTTATACATTTTGGATTTATCTATTTCAAGATTTAATAACATCGATTAATAAGGTACGGAAAAAATGGAGTCGATTGTGAAATCAAAATTACAGTTGTCGATTAAAAATTTCATTTTGTTCCGTGTCTGTCTGTCTGTTTGTCTGACCCCTAATCCTTGTCACACACATAACTCATGAACCACTGAACCTATATTGATGAAACTTGGTTGTTTGGTTGGGTCTGACTTGAACTGCAAAATCATGTGAAAGGAGGAGGAGTGACACTCTAGAATAATTAATTTTTTCAAGATATCTTAAGAACGAGCTTTTCCTTTATACAATACTTACCTGCTACTTTGCTTTTTGCAAACATTATTTTAACTTAATGAAAATTATCTAAAAGGCATACGTTGGTTTTTGTTATACATTTTGGATTTATCAATTTAAAGATTTAAAATATAATAAGGCACGAAGAAAAATGGAATCGGTTATTTAATAAAAATTACAGTTGCCGATTAAAAATTTCAATTTTGTATCAAAAAATACTATCAGTTTTAACATGTACTGTCATTGTAATTTTTATAATACGCAATTTTTACTATATTCGTAAATATCGTTTCCATGATTTATTCAACTAATTATTCTTAAGTTGAATTATTTGTTAAGTGCTATACAAATTATTTCATTTCAATTAAAAGACAATATAATAAATATACTACGTTTGTGTAAAATTAATTATATTAATAGTATATTTTTTATTGGTATAAAAAATTAAACTATACCAATAATATAGATTTCGATCCTACACGCAAAAATTACTAATTCGTATTATAACTTTAGTTAAGTTAACTTTAGTAAAGCGTCCCCCCCTCTATTTTCTAAACTATTGATTCAAAAAGTCTGAAAAAAATCAGAATGTAGCTTTTAATTAGTACTTTCACTGAAAATTATAACGAACATTGTCAAAAATATTTTGAACCCCCCTATCATAGATTGAAAAGTTAACTCAAATTTTTTTCATTTACCCCATTGAGTAAGGTGTCATTTGATAGATCTCCTAAAATGCAATAATAAAAGCCAAATGGCTTTTTGATTTTAAACCTTCGGTAACGAATTTTTTTTTATAAATCGTAGTGAGAATGACTACGGAACCCTATCATGTGCGTGCCCGTTTTATTATAGATTAACCTCGGGTTGCATAAAGCAAAATAATTTACGATTAGTTAATCAGTTGTTTTCGATTAATTATTAATGTTTATTCTAAACTTATTCTCAATTTGTAAATGAACAATTCACTCAAAATGACAATTATTTACCTTATAATATGTATCATAACCATGATTGTTTTTTAAAATTGACATAATAACGTTTTGAAAATAACTGATTAACTAATAGTGAATAATTTTGCTTTGTGCAACCCGAGGTAAGTGAATTTACCAAATTTTAGATACCGAAGTAACTATCGATTTCTTAAGTTATTGGGATTTGTGTATTATTATTTTAGTTTTACAATAAAACCTTTTTTAGTATCGAGGATAAAAAATAAAACATATATGGTAACTATCTATTTTCCCCGACTTAAACCGCGTGAAATTTGTATTAATTTTTCTGGATAAAAAGCAGCCTATATTCTTCCTTAGGATGCAAATTATCTCCCTTCCAAATTTCATCAAAATCGGTTCAGCAGTTCAACCATAACAACAAGTATATTTTTTCATACATTTTATTTATAAAAACACAATTTTTCGATTTATGTAATTATATGGTTCAAAATCATTACTTTTTATCTTAATTCTTTAATTACTTTTCTACACTTTAGTGTACAAGGATAATGAAAATGTAATAAAATCACACCGATGTACAGATAACTGTTGTAAAATACTAATTTGCAATCTAGATTTTTTTTTCACAATGAACGATTGTTTCGTGTTGTGCAATGCTGATGAGGAACCCAACAGGAGAGATAATGTTGACAGACACGCAATACACTGTTGTGATAGTAACCCTATAGCTCTATCGGTGTCTGTTTACAGAGATGGCATCAGTGTAATGCACCTTTTATTTATTTTTTTACAGTAGAAACTCATTATTGTACCTATTACTACTTTCCTTTGATTCTATACTTGTTTGATTGCTTACCACTTTAATTTAACACTAGAAACGGGAAAATCTACCTACCTACAAAGACGGCGACCGGTCAAATGACTACTTTACTAAATATCTTTTTTTATGAGTAATTAATAAATGTCAAGTAAAGAAATAAAAGTAGATGTAATGTATGTTTAATTTTAATATTTATACACAATTTTTACATGTTACAAGAGCCGCAAAGCGGTTTTTTACAAGTATAAGTATCGCATACTTTATTTGTTTTATTTTTACATTTCTGAATAAGACATTCTCGCCTTCTTCGAATTTCCTGGGCTTTTTTCACAAATTACTCACAATAATATCGATACACAATTACAGGCTTATTTGACTGACAATTCATATACGTATTTATTATTGTACCCTTTCATACAACAATTAAAAACATATTTATCAAATCATAGCCGTCAAAAGACCGCCGCCGTCTTTGTCGGTATATCAACATTTCAAACAATAAAGAAAATAGATGTGAATTATTTTGATACATAGTTTCATTTAACTACTAGTATTAATAAAAGTCACAAAGTCTCATTACGGTAAGTCAAATAGTTTTTGAATTATTCAATATTGAAATTGAAATTACCGTCAAATGACTGCTCCCGTCTTTCTAGTGTTAAGGGGCTATAACAGTGTGAACGCTGGAAATTTGGGTAATTTTCGGAAATTTTTTCGAAGAAAAATACTCAATGAAATATTTTGGAAAATTGAGAATATATTTGACTATATTAGACGTGTATTCCATAATTTTTTCACGTAAAAATATCGATATCTGCGCTGTCTTTGAAGGCGCCAAAAAAATGTCGTCAAACTGGAAGGTATTTCCAGTACGACTTCGATTTTCGAAAAATATCAAAATCTAATAAAGTGGCGCAGTTATGAAAAAAATTGTTTTTTTGCCTATAAAATGGTCGTATTTTTAATGCCAAATCGTCAATTTTCATCCAATCAAAAATATCCTACGTCATCGTAGAACAAATATATTCAAGAGTACTCAGTTCAAATTTCAAGTCAATCGGATAATTGCTCTTTGAGTTACAATGTCAGCAAATTTGAAAAATCTCATTTCGAGAAAAACGCGTTTAAAGATTTAACTATTGATTTACCATAAAAACTACTGATCAGCTATACCTGGCCCATATAATGGACCCTCTTCTTCCTCGAATAATGCCTCCAAAAAGGCAAAAAAAAAATATTTTTTTAAATTTCACACTGGTATGGCCCCTTAAAAGTAATATTCGGCATGCCCGCGTTTTACTCTTCGTAATGAATTGACAGTCTGCAATATGCGTAATAACCACCCGGAAAAAAATTGTAGATCTGCAGATATCTACTCAGCCGCCAAACAAAAAACATTTATTTACACTCAGCGTTCTGTAAGACGACCATTCACAAGACGACCGTTCCGTAAGACAATGTTATAACTGTTCTATAGAACGTCTTTCCCCAACCCCCATCATAATACAATTGTGACTGCTATATTTCAGCGTGAAATTTAAATTAACAAATTGACGTTAAAGTCTTCTATGTAGATTTTACAGACAAAACTTGTGTTTTGGTGTGACTCAATGTGGAAAAAAAATGAAATTCAATACAAGTTTTCGTTGAAATTGAAATATAATAAATAGTATAAAAAAATGTGTGAGTACATTTTATTTAAAATTTGATAATTTGAAAACGATTAAAAAAGGAAATAACAAAAATAAATTATTGGGATATGATTGTATAGAAATCTATACATTTTTCATCCAGTATTAAAACAACGAATAACAATTGTCTAGAGTTCAATTCAAAAAATTCAACAAACCAGGATCTCGTTCACCAACAGCGCCATTTTTATTATTACCTGTCAACTTTTAGGCGTGGTGATGGGAGCTCCTCTAGCCGTTCTATTGTGGAATTTTTGAATTACCGATACCGTCGTCCTATAGAACGCTGAGTGTACGTTTTAGAGGAAATACGAGATTTTGACTTGTTTTCGTAAAAAAGTGAGCACAAAAATGCATACATAACTTTTCTTGCAAGTAACATAGATATATTGAATCAATAAATTATTTTTAATCGTATATTTGCCAATTACTGCGACTAAAACTTTTCTGCTTTTCTATTTGTATCTTTCACCCCTGTTTCGAGTTGTTCAAGTATTTGTGTACACAGTGTGCGTGCGTGTGTGTGTGGGTGGATGTGTATAGGAACGTGTATGTGTTCTGGAGGGGATCTTTACGCTCAGGGATGACTGCACAAGTGGCGTCTACCCTCCGGGTATACTGGGGTTGCGTGCGTGCCCCAAAAACCAATAGACCTTCACGTCATTTTCTATGCTGCCGTGTGACCTGGAGGTCACTTTCTAGAAGAAGCCACTCGAGTAGGGTGATTGCCACTAACTTGAATATACAACTTTTCCTGTATTGATTTAACGCTGTTAATATATCTGCAGAAGCTTTGTTCGACGAAATTAAAAAATATTGACAAAAATCGTAATTGTTACTGTTTCATTAGTTTATTTTATTTTTATTTTTATTGAATAAAAGTTACTATCAATATTTGAATATTTAACAAAATGTTTTTCATTTTGTTCCGGTTTGACATGAAAATTACTTAACTAATTTAGATGGGATTTTTACTGTTTGTTTGGTATCATAAAATTAGCTAGCTACCTAGCTAGCAAGCACTTCTAAATGAGGTATTAATTTTGTGATAGTATCTATTGATTTTCTATGGAATTTAGAGCAGTGATACTTCAACGTATTGTAACACAGTTGGCGACTCTTACCGTACAAAATAATTATCATAATATCACCACCACTGTTTTAATACCTTGGTGTTTGCATACAACGTGTGCGCAAAACTTGTCAAAATCTTCATGAAACGCCAAGAGAACTGTCATATAAGTTTGATACCTGTTTGAGAGTACTTGCTAACTAAAAAAATAAATTACTAGCTCCTTTATAATATCAAACATTAGTGTCTAGAATTAGTTTAGGCAATACATACATATTTTCTAATAAAAATATATCAAAAACAAATGTATTCTAATATAAAATTATGGCAAGGAAAATATATAAAATAGAAGAAATAAAAACATAAAATCCAACCAGAAAACTTTAGTTAATAAAATTGCATAAGTATATTTTAAATACATTTTTCATCATACAAATAGGTATATTAAAAATATTTCATTTTACTGTTAAGAGTCTTCACATGTTTCTATTTCAGATTTTTGCTATTATTACATATTATTTTAACATTATATTACGAAGTACTACATATGTTAATAAATACATAGATGCATCACAAATTTAATATAAAATATGATAGACGTATGGAGTACCTACATACATAGGTATATTATACAGGATGAATTTTTTATCTTGAGACTGTTTTATCACTGGAAAAGTTAGAATTTTTACGGAAAATGTTTGGTACAAAAGTTTTAGGAATTGGAGGGACAAAACTAATAGAGGTAACAATTTTGACCATGAGTGTACATTTGGGGTCAGCTCAATTTTTTCAAATGGGAATCTATTTATTTTTTTGCAGAAAAAAGAAGCAACTTTTGTCTAAAAAATAAATAACAAAATAAATAATAAATAAACAATTTTAACGTCATTTTTTTTATGTAAAACAGAAAAAAATTTCATTAAAATTAAACTTTTAAAAAAACTTTCCAGACAAAAGTTGTTTTCTGCGAAATATGAATTTGTAAAAAAATAGGGTTCCATTTGAAAAAAATTATAGCTGATCCCAAAATAGCTTTAAAAACATCCACTCATGGTCAAAATTGTTACTGTTGATTCCAAAATGTTACTGTTGTCCCTCCAAAATACTAAAATTTGTGTACCAAACATTTTCCATAAAAAGCCTTACTTTTCCAAATATTAAGTAGTCTCAAGATATATATCATCCTGTATATATAACTGAACATATGAAGAATGTTGTAATATAAGTTTTTAATAATAATAAAGCATTGGATGAACATGTTACACATTGTCTACACTTTCATTTAATACTTCCTGCCATAGTAGATTATTCAGACAGTTTGTATGACTGCTTCTATTATAAATATCAAAAAGCTCTGTTAGATCATAAATCAAAGAATGTAATAATTAAAGGATTATATGAAAAATGATGCCGCTTTTATAACACACTGCAATATTTTATTAGAAAGAAAATAATAAATCGTTGCCTACCTACTAAAACAATTTCAACGTCTGGACATGGATTATTTATAAACATAACACGACGTAGAGATGGGCATATTTCGACGTCAAATAAAGAACATAAAAGGAGAGAAGAATAAATAAATCATATGTATCTGGACACAAAGAGGTCTTCTGTCGCCCACTAAACCGCGTGTAACTGTATGTACTAGAAAATTCTTTCATCTCTCTTTTTTTCTACCATGTGAGTTTTGACGTGCAACTGAAATTGTACGGGTAAATCCTACTGTACATAAAATACTGTAGGTAAACAAAGTCCCATTTTCATAAACGAATGTTATTATTATTTATTAGATATGCTTTATATGTTTATTGAAAATTTTATCATATATACGATTATAAATAAATTAAATGTTTGAAAAGGAACATTAAAGTAAATTAGAAATTCGTGGCCTGTTTAATCTGAAACTAGGTTTCTATTAGGTCGGTTATTATGAAATGGTAGTATTTTTAGCGCAACCCATGAAGTGATAGCACTTATATACTCGATTTTCCGTCCGTCAGTCTTCCATCGCGAGATCTCGGCCCCCTGACCACCTAGAGACCTCAGGTTTTCGCTAAATGGTAGGTCTGTGGTTCTAGTTTAGCCTACTTTAAGAATTTTTCTCCATCCGGCTACGGACAGGCATAATGTCCATTTTTCATGCAAAGTTTTTCATATATGGCTTCATGTGCCTCGTTGGACTCGGGATTGATTCACGAATCGATTGGCAAGGGTATTTATTGAGTTGTGGCCAAGTGGGTTGCTCGTTAACACCCACGTGTGTTCTTATGCTTAACATTTTGGTAGCCTATTTTTTCGTATTAACATTTGGGAAACGAATTCAGTACGCTAAAAACTTTCGGGATCGTATTTATGTTAATATAAGAAAAAATCAACAAGTTATATTGAAGCACGTTTAAAAGTAAATTAATAAGATAGTGATACCAGTGTTGGACACCTAATTAAATATACTAAATTGAACATATTTCTTGATATTTGATAACTGCCATTATTGAATAACAATCTATAGACACTTAATTGTAAAATAAATTAATTTGGTGACAATCGGCTAATGGGTGTCAAAATGGTGGACAATTAAATTAATTATTAGTATAATCCATTTATTATTTATTATGTTATCATAACATCTGCTTTACATTGTTTCAAATTTTATGATTCTTTATATATTTTATTAATTTTGTGACATATTACATAACTGAATGTCATGACTGGTTTCAATTTGTCCATTACAAAAATAAAAGGCTATAATTTATAAAACAAACTATATTTACTGTAGTACCTAATTAAATTGATTTAATAAAGATGTACTTGTTTTATTAGTTACATGAGTTCATGATAATTGCAAAAAAGAAGCCCATCAATCCCAAAAAACATACTTGGTCTTCAAGCGGCCAAGACTGGTATACCAGTAGCTTTATTGATTACACTATGCAACAAAAAAAATTCACAGTTTGAATATGTGATTTAGAAGGTATTTGTTATGCCGAAACCGAATTCGTTGCCCAAATGATTCCATCACGTCAGGTTTTTTAGATATCTAAGATATCCGAACATAAAAGTCCCAAAAATGACGATTTTGGCAATGTTGGAGAATTTATTACTAAATAGGTAATTTTTTTATGAAGTTTTCTTTCATGATTTCGAATAGTACTATTCTTTCTCTTTAAAATGATTTTTTACATTTTACTATGCGATTTTTCTTTACCGAAATATACTACTTTGAAGGTATATGTAGTAAAGTTCACACTCTATTAACAAAAAAATCATATCTTCAAACTAGTATATCTCGGCTCAAAAAAATCGTACAGTAAAAAATTAAAACTCATTTTAAAGAGGAAAGATAATACTATTTGTTACCGTGACCGAAAACTTTAGAAAAAAATTACCTACTTAATAATAAATTCTTTAACATTGCCAATATAGTCATTTTTGGGACTTTTACGTTAGAACATCTCAAAACTCTGACATGATAAAACCAATTAGGCAACAAATTCGATTTCGGCATACCAAAAGCCTCCTAAATTTTCTATTCAGATCTCTGTTATATTACAAAAGTATTTTTTTTGTTGCATAATGTTATTGATATTTATTAGTAAAAAGCCTTTCTATAAACGCTTTATAAAATATGTAAAGTTTTAAGCTAATGTCAAATACCCATACAAAAATCAAAAAATATGTGGTCCCTCTTTTTCCATCACCATAAAATTCATACGAAAATCTGAAAGCGTGTCGTCCTGCTTCATAAATTTCAACCACTACACACATTCTAAACGCGGCAGAGGTCAGCGCGCGGCCTCTTAATATTTGTGAGGTTATGTGACAGGTGTGCGTCCGGACAAAGCCTACTACCCGCCGCACCCGGACTTTGGTTCTTCCGGTGACAGATGCTCGACCATTGTCTGTTGCTCTTTAACAAGTCAACGATTATTTTCTATACATAACATTTTTGTTTTTAAGATATTCATTCTCATATACATCTAATTCTGTTTTTACACGGTAGATACGTTCCAGAAAAAAACGTGTAAAAAAAGACATGAAGTACATAGAAAAACGAGGATTAGTTCCATATCCTTCAACCCTGTAAAAAGTAGGTAAAATGAAATGATTCATACAAAAAAAAATATAAATTAAATTTTTATGTGCATTCATGCACAGTTTATTTCATAAAAATAAAAGGCAATTCAATTCTTAGAGTAAAAATAACATAAATATAAAATTATCGCAAGTTTAGAAACTGAAAACCCGCGTACAAGACTAAAAAATATACTTTAGCGGCTATGAAAATAAATTAGAAAAGGGAATTCCTTAACTACATATTTTATAAATAACAGATAGAAAAAAAATTCCTAGAAGATTACGGTTAGTAAAAATATTTTTCTTTAAAATTTAAATCCAATTTTTTTATGTCCGGTATTATAAAGGACCTAGCAAATTTTCAAGCTAGCTAACACTCTCAAATGAGATATCAAACTTATATGACAGTTCTCTTTGAGTTTTTAACAGATAGTTGCAGGCGCAGTAAGTTGGGTTTTACCATTTTTTTACACAAGGTTAGTAACTACACTTTAGTAACTATACTTTACATACCTTTTTTTACTTCCTATGTATGAAACTATCTGTCAAAAACTTCAAGAGAACTGACATATAAGTTATGCTGTTAGATAGACAGTTAAATGTACATTAGATTAATATCCAGTAATATAATGGCAGTAATCAAATATCAACAAATATTTCTAATTTAGTACATTTAAGTTAAAAATATTCAACACTATAGTCTATTTCATTTAAGTTTGCAGTGGTGGGCGGGGATTAGACGGTACGATTCACACAGGAACTATTTTATAGCTAACAGAAAAGTTTTTTCACTAGAAATTTATTAAATCTTAAACCTTTCAGTGAATTTTTTTCAAACTTTCACTGTATTTAGATTCATCCTTCATACAAAGTATAGGCTAAAATTTATTTTCAACACATTTATAGTTTTTATGCTGTGATTTTTTTGTTTGGCAAAACGGGAAATAACTCGCATTTTAATTTATTACTGATTGTTGTAAATACTCAATAGTGTTTTTTTTCTTGACGTCAGACGTGTAATTTTTTTAAAACCACGTAATTTTTGGCATATCTGAACTGTCATATAACTTTTAATGAATTTACAAGAAATTAAATTCACCTTTGTGTCATAAATATTAGTTTTCTTATATCCTAATGTCAACTGTATATATACATACATACATTTGTAGAATAACTAATCTGACAGTTTGAATTTAATTGCAATTATTTCCAAGGCAACATGATGTATTGCATTAGTGAAAATTGTGTTATTGTGAATTTATCTGGCGTTTTGACCAATCAGGAGCGCGTATTATACTTCCTATGCTAGCTACCGCTGCAATCTTAAATGAAATAGACTATAGGGTGTTGTCCAAAACTGGTGCCAGCATATTAAATACTAAAATATATAGATATATATTATTGATATAATTTAATTATTATATAAAATTTATTGCGTACGAAGAAATTTTTATCCAATTAAATTTTTAATTCAGTAATATATCATTTTCGGAAGAATCGTTTCATGGGGAAAATAAATTCAATTTTGTAAGAAACATTTTATAAAAAAAGAAGTAGAATAATATAAACGGATTTGTACCACTTGCGAATATAATAATTCAGTAAGTAATTATAAGTTTCCAAAATATAAATTATATTCTTGTTAAAAATTCATTGTCACTTTCTTTTTATTTCCGAAGTTTTCATTTGAACGCAGCGGCGTAGAAAAATATCTCGCGTTAGATATTAAATACGTTTACGTACCAGAGACGGCTTATTATTAACGCTCTTTAAAGTTTTACACTTAGACAAGGAAAGATATAGGACTCAAAACACATTACCTAACGTTGTTACCATATCGCTCCAGTAAAAATCTCTCCACGAATCATTGGCGTATCATTCGTATTTTGAAATAAATATTAATTGTTTTGAATTATAAAATTAATTAATATTGTCTTTAACATACAGTGGTGCCTCGTATAACGACCGCCTCGCATAACGAACGCTGCGCACAACGAACTTTCTGTTCGTTCATTATGCGACTCGCTCAACGAACCTCGCTTCGTTCAACGAACTGCATCGTGTTTAATTTTGCCGCCCGAACACTCCTACGTATCACGAAGTTGCCCGAACTTCCAAGGTCGCACGCAGTCGATGCTCAAACTTGCATGAACATGCACGTCAGTCATTCTTTTCTGTGCTTAACTCACACACCTGTTTGTTTTAATAAATGTAATTTTGTGTGTCTATATTATGAGTTCTAAAAAAAGCAGGAAGGTGATTTCTGTTGAAATGAAACAAGAAAAAATTAGAAAGAGGATTTGACCCTGCAAGCCTCGGTAGACTCTTCTAAATCTGATTCTGACTAAAAAATAAAAAACGTGTGTACAATCTTTTTTATGTTACAGTACCATATTTTATGCTACAGAACGAATTAAAATTTTTAACATGTATTGTTATGAGAAAACGCGTTTCACATAACGAACTCTTCGCATAACGAACTTGCTCCCGGAACGAATTAAGTTCGTTATGCGAGGCACCACTGTATTTGCATATTATAAATTATCAACTGACGCCTCTGGGATATTTATATGAAAATGATAAAAGTGACATTTAATTAAAGATGTTTATATGATTATTTTTGAAGTTAAACTTCTTTAACGAACTAGTAAATTTGAATTACCTCGACACATTTTAAAATACGGCAGGTTTTCAAGATGTAACGCCAAGGAGAGTGACTATATTTATATCTCACCTACAAACAAACAAACAAACAAACAAACAAACAAGTTTACAGTTCAAATACAAAACCAGTATTTTGAAAAACACGTACTTTAGATTTAAAAAAACACCCTCTATATATGTATTTATAAATAGGTACTGTAATTGTAATTTTAAAAATGAATATAGGGCCTTTTCAATTTAAACAATTCCCGATCTGTTTAGATCAGTTTTACGGAATTCTTATAAATATTGGAGAAGGAAGTTATATGAAATATTTTTGTCATTAAAAAGTTATTCTTTTGCAGCCGCCGTGCCTTCCAAAGACGTGTCGTCGGTTTTTTCACGTCGATCTTATGAAATTTCAGTTCGCTTTCGAATTATATTTTCTTCATAATCTCCTCGCAAATGGATTATTGTTTTTATAAAGTATGGAAATCAGAATTTATTGGAATTTCTTTTATCTGGATTTTTCACGTTTTAAATATTTTTAATATGGAATACCTCCTTTGCGAACATTTTCAGAATATGTATTTATGATTCATAATATATATTGGAAACTGAAGAGTTTACTTATTAATTAATTTTTCTAACAAAATAAAACTTTACATAAGTAAATGTACATTTAAAAAAAATTGTTGATCACATTGATTTTTTAATTAAATTTATTTAAATCGTTTAAGGCAGGGATTCCCAATGGGGTCCAGGTGGACCTCCGGGAGGCCTATAGAAGTTTAAAAGGGGGTTTATAGTATCCCAAAGGTCTATGGAAAATTTTGATGTTTTAAAATTCGATGTTTTTTGTTTTGCATTTCAATTGTATAAATGTATAAAATACATTACAATTATACAACATATACAAAATAAAATTACTTGTAATTTTTCATCAAAATGTGGAATGTAAGGGGGTCTATAAAGAAAATCATTCTTTCAAAGTAGCCTATGTGGAAAAAAGGTTGGGAACCCCTGGTTTAAGGCAAAAATTTATAAAGAAAGCTTGAATTTTTTTAAAATTTATAAGAAATAAAAAAAAATCATTCTCATTTTTTTTCCGTGATGTCTATAAAAATATTTTTTTTTATCAAACTACTTTCTAATCAATTTTTCGGGAGACAAATCAGCCTATAATCTTCCTCGGGATGCAAGCTATCTCCTTAACAAATTTCATCAAGATCGGTTTAGCGGTTTAACCATGATGAGGTAACAAACAGTTTTTTTTTTAAGAAATTACAAAAAGAATTAGAATGAAAATTGTTTATCTTCTTATAAATTAATAATATTTTTTATACAACCCTGAACCCAGTGGCGTAGTTAGGGGGGGATTAAGGGGATCAATCCCCCCCCCCATGAGTCTACAAAACTTATAAGGTAGTTAAAATATGCAAGCATTTTTTCATACATCTGAAGAATATAACCAATTTTTGTACTTTGCACTACATAAAAGATGATTTTAATAATGAAAAATGTAACTATGAAATTTAATACTAGCAATAAGTCATATCTCCCCCCCCCCATCTACGCCACCCAAATAAAAGGTAGAATCAGGTGTTATCCTTTTCCCTCACATTGAAAATATTTATTATTTTTACATATTTAATCGAAAATTGTTTTGAAAAGTTAAACCATCTTATAAAATTGGATCATGTAAGTATGTACGACTTACTTAACACGAGACGTATTTGCATTGAAGTACGAGCAATCTTTCATAAACGTTTTCGAAAACAACACTTTAAAGAACTGTTAGGAGTTGATCAGTAAATTTTATGTACACCATCCATAGTAATCTTCAAATATCACACGCCTTATGAATACCAACGTTGGCGAAATAAAATTCCTACATAAAATAAAACGCATGCAGAGGCGTCTCATAAATCACACCCCTGGCCCCTGTGTCCACCCCCCACCACTTCGGCACCCATTACCATCCGCACGTCCTCAGTGTTCTGTATGACGTCACGAACAAAAAAAAAACGGCCGCATAATATACGAGTATTTACGACGGGGGTGAAATGAAAGAAAGTGAATAATAACACCCCTTCAGAATTTGGTCCCATCATTCCGTGTCATATCTGAATACAGGTTCGGAACGCCATATAACCCTCGTGGTAGATGTCGGAATGTCACCAAAATGTCAAACATTTTTTTTACTGCTTACTCCAAGTGGGGGGTCAGTCTCCCCCTGGAACTTGTCAATTTTCATTTCTTTTATAAAACTCTTGGTGCATATGTACCGGTAATAATCAGGCCTAAACCACTGGACGTATCGTATCCATATTCACACCATATATTTGTTTGGTGCTCGGGAAGGTTAATAGATTTTTTTGTTCCCGGTAGGTGGCTGTGGGGTCGAGATATTTACGAAAATGAGAAAAACCGTTCAATGGCTACTATGTTTTTATATAAATAACAGTGACATCATGAAAACAAAACACGACTTAAAAATAAAATATTTTTTAGTGTTTTGACGTGATTTTGACGTTTAAAAGTTTTTATCAAATATTAATAGCTACGTACTGAAAAATTATATATCTATTGGTGATAACCGAATTTAAAGCAGTATGTTTTGTTGTATTTCTTAAATTCAATTGTTTTCAACTTCAAGTGTTTTTTAACATAACCTACTATACAGTTTATTTATATTCTTAAAATATAGTGAAATTTTACAAAAATGCATACACCACGACGTTTAAACATCGGTCGAAATACTCAAAATAGTCATAATACACAAAACAACCCTAACAAAAACACCATAACAATGAGAAAGAAAGAGCATGCAAATTATCTTTTGGCAAAACAACGTTTGCCGGGGCAGCTAGTAATGATATAAAAATTAAAATTTTATATATTTACAAAAAAAATTTCCCTACCCCCCCGAATTTTTTAAATTTCTCTAATTTCATAATTTTTATTTTAATCTTCATTTGATTTGCCATTAATTTGTATTATTGTTTTATCTATAATTAATTCACTATTATGTATTTACATGTGACCAAATAAATAATTATATGAAATTTGTATATTGATGTCTCTTTGTTTATCATAGTAAAACAAAAATAATTCTATAAATATTTGATGGAAATACGTACATAGATAGATATGTTATGATGGACATTATTTGATTAATTGTTGTTTACCACAGTATTTACTTACCATCGTATTTTCAGTTAATTAGAATAAAACATATTGATATCAGTGCTTGTCAAAATTTACGGGCCACCTAAATTGTTTAAAATATAGGATAAAAATAGTGAGATCATAAAGTCTATTATTTAATCACAAAAACCCTAGGATGGCGGAGGGAGGGGGGGGACAAAAAATCTTACATAGCACGTTGGGTTGAGTGAGGGCTCGTTCGAAAGGGTTTTCCAAAACAAAAACAAACAAGGAGGTCTCTACAATGTTTTTTTCGAAAAGTTATGATCGTTTGAATATTTTTATTGAGATTAGGTTTAATAGAGTTTCAAAAATGTTCTAAAATGAACGAAAAAACAAATCTAGTAGAAAAATTATTGACGTTTATCAGCAAGTCGTGTCATCATTGTGTTTTTGTTTTTTTTCATTTTAGAATATAGTAGATTGAAAATGTTATTTCAAACAAAGAACTTCATATTAACATGTATCCGGTAGTTCTTCTTTAGGGAGCCACAGCTACAGCTATACTATTTGGATAGCCCATTGTGATACTGTCATGAAATTTCATTATCGATTTAGTATTAATAAGTGTTACAGATTTTTAGTATCAATCAACAATTATATAGTAACTCCATAAGTATGGAGTAACTTACCAGACCCTTGAATTTATTTATTGTATATTTTGTTATTTATTTAATTCATACATTCCTGGGCTAAATAATTATTGCTCGATACTAAAAATCGATAGTATTTTTTAATATAAAAACGATTATGAATTTTCATAACTTTATCACATTGTTTCTCCAGATATCAAATAAAAACTGCTACTTTTTTTGGGTGAACTGTACTTCTCTCGCGAAGAATTTTATAACTTAAAATATATAGATAGATTAAAATTAAAATATATTGATGACTTTAATTACTCCGGAACTCATCTAGAAAATAAAACAAGAAAATTTTGTTAATTTTGTTTTAATTTTTTTTATTGATAATGATATTAAATTGTCAGATAATTTGTTAAAAAATTTTACAATTTGTATTATATGGTCCTTTATAAATAGTATTTATTGTGGTTTGTTTCAGTTTCATATAGTTTTTTTTTCTCGTCGGGTATTACACCTGAAATGGAAAGATCGAGTTAAATTTTTGAAATCCCAAAACTTCTCGTATTTTCGATTTATTATTTTTCTTTATATGCTTAAAACAATTGTCAAGCGCGATTCAACAATAAGTAACTATTCTTACAGTGCAGTCTGCGTCTTAAAACGTACACATGCATACTTAAATACCGTATGTGTCTGTGTAAAATTCAGAAACAGTGCAAATTGCTTGCCCGATGTAAGCTGCACTCGCTCCCTACACGGACTTTCTTTGCTAATGCACAACACATGGCGCTTCCCTGCAAGATTAGGTGTACAATCTGCAATAGAACTGTGAATTTGCTAACTTATGTGTGTCTGTGTGTGTGTGTGTGTGTGTCAGAGGTGTATGTGGGTGTATGAGTAAGCGAAATATATATTTTTTTATTGTTATGGTTGCAGATGTTTCAGATTTTATATTAAAGGAAGACTGCATACGAAATTTTCTTGATTTATATTTGTGCTATTTTTTTATCAGATAAATGTACCTAGTAAATAATATCCATACTAAATATTTGTTACCTTTTCATGGTTCAACTGCTAAACCGATCATTAGGTAAATTAAACAGGGGTGTCTATTTCGTTCTTCTTAGAAAAGAGATAGATATATTCTAAACGCCATCGCATTTGAAGAAATGTTACACCGTTATATTAATACAAATAGCGTGATCCATGCTCTATGTCTATGATATTTACAAGATTTAAAAACTACTTCTACATCAAAAAGCAAGGATAAATCTATAAAAATATACAAGACTAATAGAATAAACTAACGAAGGTAAATCATTAAGAAAATACGTGAAAAACTTTACCCAATGGGTTCTATGGAAAAGATATCAAAATAATAGAATTTACGTTTGTGAAAAAAGGTAAAAAGAATCAATAAAAAATATTTGAAACAAAATCGTGGTACTTGGATCACATAGAGGAGACTCAGTTCTACAATTTCTATTATAATCAATTTTTTGGTAAAATTATCCGTAATGAAAATATTTACGGTGAAAAATTTTGCTATATCGATTTTTCTTTGCGTTCCGAAAACTACCCTTCACTTTGAGCATTGAATGCGAGAGTAGGCTGAGAATTAGCCGAATAGTGCACATGACATTTTTTACGTAGAATTGCATGTTTAATCTTTAATTCCAATAATATTTTTTTCTCCGAGCAGTACTTCGGATTAAAAATGAAAAAAAACTGGAATAAATCCACTCCGGGGGTAGTTTTTTTAGGTAGGAACTTTTCGGCCTCTAATTCCAAACCCTTCTCATATCAATACTTTATGATTTTTTTCTTCTATTTGCCAAATTTTAATCTAAATACCGTGGACTAGAGCTGGGCGAGGGTCGTGAATTCTTCGGGTCACGCCGTGTCACGGCCGTGACCCGCGTGAGCGTGAGCGATTTTCAAATATTGGATCGTGAGCGTGCGTGATCGTGAGTAACAATAAAACAATCGTGCGTGACCGTGCGTGAGTAAATTTTTGTCGTGCGTGAGTCCGTGAGTCTTGACTATGCATATTTTTAGAATGATACGTTTGGATTCGTTTCACATATTTAATTGTTAATACGAAATGCTACAATTGACTACAATAAGAATTTCAAAGAAGAAGCACTGTAAAATTTAGTAGTCAGCGTTGTCAACTTGAAATAAATTTTAAAAATCCCTCTGTCGACACATTAATAATCCCCCAGATTTTAAAATGTATTGGTTGTTACTATTACATACTATGTTTTATTTCTATTTTATCCATTTTTTTGTTATTATTTGCACTAAAAATGTAGTTTAAAAGAAATAATACAAATATAAAGTATACACATATTATATTGCACGAAAAAAAAATTAATTAAAAATTTTATTTATTTCATATTATTAAATCGTGTCACGACCGTGACCCGCCGTGCGTGAGTAAAAAAATACAATTCGTGAGCGTGCGTGATCGTGATTTTTATTTCTGAGACCGTGAGTGAGCGGGCGTGACTAAAAAAAATTTGCTCGTGAGCGTTCGTGATCGTGGGCAAAAATTACTCACGCGCCCAGCTCTACCGTGGACTAATTGTATTATTTTTAAATGAAGTATTAAAATTTTTTTAATGTACATACGCCAGAATCTAACATAACATTTCTATTACTAATTGGTGAAAATTGCGTGAATATCCTTTATAAGTTTACAACTCTCTCGAGGTTGTAATCTATAGTTTGAAAAGTTTGCTCTAACCAAAACTGATTCTGTTGAAACCTAATGCCGTTATAAATCAAATATGTAAATTTTTGTGCGTATGGAAAAATGGTGATCTATATCACCCCTGAGATTGTAACGAAAAATTGGAATGTTTCTGTACAGTGATTTTCAAATATAATTATCAATTAAATGAAAACGTACAATTTCACTGTGTATAAAAAATAGTAGGTACATATTATATTAAAATGTAAATGTAACACACTTAAATATGTGATAATAACATCGAAATGAAAAAATTGTGCAGATTTATTATTAGAAAAATATAGACTTTTTATACCCATTTCCGTTAGATAACTTTGTGTTTTTGATACATAATAACATACAGGTTAGGTAATACAAATTTCTGTTATGATAGTCAGTAAAATAGTTTCGAATTTACAAGCTAGATGTCACTAAAACTAACCGAACTCATCTCGCGTACAAAATTACACACACTCATTTTTTTATATATTCAATTTTTCGTGAAATAATAATCTACTTTCTGCCTCATCTCCCTGCCAATTTTCATTAAGATCGGTTCAGCGGTTTAGCCGTGAATAGGTAACACACAGACAGATAAAGATTTAATATCAAGAGATTAAATTTATAGAGAATGAAATTATCTTTAAAACAATTTTTTCATGTAGGTAATAAAATCATGAAAAATTTGACAAACAAAAAATTATTTTTATAATAACAATTTAATATAAAAATAAATTTTGAAGTCATAAATAACTTCTCCTAAGTGTATAGTTAAATTATAAATTTTTTGAAAATTTTTATTAACTCCCAAATACCAATATTACATTTTTTTAGATAACCGAAGCAAATTGTTACATTTTCAAAAAAGTACATTTTTGTCTCACATTTTGAATGGCCCCCATTTCTGAACTTTTAATTTTAGATATATACTCGAGTGCAATTCTTATAAGAAATTTTCTTACCTGTAAAATTGACCCTCTTCACTTTTACTCTAACTTATATCATTTTCTCTGGATTGTCGATTTAAGCATAACCGGCACTTAATTTTTTTACGTGTATTTCTCAGAGGCCTACAGACTTGCATTTCTTATATTTTATTAAGGACATCATTTGCTATCAATTGGCACTAATTGAGACGAATTTAAATTGATTGAGTTGTGAAGTATTGCTTGATATTTTTGTCATATTGTATTATAATAAAATTAGTATTTCATTAAAATGTTTATTTTTTTATTCCAAGTATCACAAACGAATAAGAGAAAGGAAAATTTGAATCGCGGTATTATCTCTCAAGGGACTCTTAGATATTACTTGTTCTAATTAAAAAAATTTAAACTCGATGTACTGCCATGAAAGAATTTCATCTTAAGAATGTATATTGAGATAAGTTTTGTTTTTTGTTTAAATTTGTAATGCGCATCATTAAGATAAGATAGTATTTGGTTGTAGTAGACAATGTTAAACATCTGGAAAATAAGAATGTTACCTTTTTTATTGTTCTTGAAGTTTTTTTGTGTTATTATATGAAATTTATTATATTATTCTTTTATGCATTAAGTTGTAATATAAGATAACATTCTATAGTATGCATGTTTGTTTTAATTTAATAAAAATCAAAATTTGCAAGAAATGGCGAGTCAGTTTGTATAATTTTTATTAGATATATTTTTAGTGCAACCCATATATATGCTCGATTTTTCGTCCGTCTGTCTTCCACTGCGAGATCTCGGCCCCCTGACCACCTAGAGACCTCAGGTTTTCGCTAAATGGTAGGTATGTGGTTCTAGTTTAGCCCATTTTAGAAATTTTTCCGGTCATGACCTCCCCCTCTTCATTTTTTTTCATATATGGCTTCATGTACCTCGTTGGACTCGGGATTGATTCACGAATCGATTGGCAAGGGTATTTTTTGAGTTGTTTCCATCAACTTTATATAAAATTTTATATAAAGACAGTCAAGACTAGATAGGTATAGCTAGAGGGGGATTGTGGCTTACACTCAGAAGCCAGGATTTTTTTATTTATAAATATGCTAATATGTCTTCCATTTATGATAGAACTACTGGCTGTATTTTTTGGATTTTACTGATAGTGATGTTTACAATTTATTGTAAATAGAGACATAACCTCACATGGAGGGGGGGGGGGCTGACAGGATTCTAGTTTGTAACCCGATGAGGCTAACAAAAAATAATCATTGAATAAATTTTAATTCTTTTATTGAATGATCGAAAAAAAATCATTCAAAGGTACTTATGTCTTTTTTTCTTATTGAAAAAAATAACTTCGAAACAAGTTTTGATAGGATGTGGCGAGGGGGGGGGGGGGGATGCATAAAGGAGAGATAATATTGAACGAAGGAATTTGGTTAATTTCTATTAAATCTTACTACAGTAATTATGTACTTAAAACTTTTTTTATTATAAAGTAGAGAGCAATTAATTGTATAATATTTACAAATATATTTATGTTATCTATGACTATAATATGTAAAAAAAATATTTATTTAGTCTTGTTCCTTGGTGTTATTGTAATTGGATGATTACATTTCCATTTTGTTACAATCGCAAATGAGCATGTCACATCGGACATCTTTGCAGTAGTGTGTAAACTGTAAGATCTAATAATATTAGCAATTACAGTTTTAACTATAGTCATGGCTGCTTTCTCTCCTGAAAAACAAAAAAAAACGTTATACAGTGTATTCCAAGCCATAGGAAAATTAACATAGGGTGAATTAGAAGTCTTGTAGTAGCCTTTGGTCAAATTTAATAATATGCCATTGGTGCATTTTGAAATGCTACCATAAAATTTGATAAACGCTTTTTGCGTGGAGGGGCGGATATGACTTAGTAATAAAGCTCATAAAGTTATATTTTTCATTATAAAAATCATCTTTTATGTGGTTCAAAGTACAAAAATTGGTTATATTCTTCACCTTTACTCTATTTCATTTAATGAACCACTACAAACTTAAATGAAATAGAGTATAGATGTATCCATTATTAAAAAAATGTATATTATAATCATCTTATAATTTTCGTACACTCATGGAGGGGAGATTGATCCCCTTAATACCCCCTCTAACTATGCCACTGGGAAGTGTCCTCGGTGTGCAAGTTTATGAAACGCAACTGACGGTTTGTGGCTAACTTCAGTCACTAAATGTCAACAAAGTCTGGGAGTATAAACATAGTGTGATTATTAATGAATAATGTTTGTTAAAATAATTAATGTCCTTAGAAACAGTGTATCGTGACGGGTATTGAAGATAATGTAATTTTATGTTTTTGTGTTCACAAAAGTATTTAAAAAAATATTTTATCAAACATTTTAAGCAATTTACTTAAGTCAATCATAGATTAAGTAATAAACACGTTTTTATTATCTTGGATTGTAACTTCCTAACATTGTAAAGAAATCTTACAACTCATTTATAGGGTTCCAAAGAAACCCTATTAATCTCACTTTGCTGTCCGTCCGTCCGTCCTTTGCACTCAAAGCTAAATAGCTTGTAAATTGAATAAGCTAGAACCTTTAAATTTTTACTGAACATGTAAAATTATACCCTCTATAATAAAATATGTATACATTTTTTGAAAAATATTTTTTCAAGGGGGGGGGGGTAAATAGCTATGTGGTGTCAAAATGAAGATCTCAATTAGTACAGTATGATCCTATTTTTTCCTAACTCAAAAATGCACCTGTAAATGGCTCTAAACAGTTCACGTAGTACGTACTTCGGAACTCTTATCTTATGGCATACACTCGTGTATATCTTGACCGTTTTTCTAACATTAAGCCCAATCATAATCCAATAAAACAAGGTCTGCTATGGATATTTTGGCAACCGCCATTTTATATAAATTTCGTGTCGATGACGTATTACATCGACAAGAAATTTATGTATGTTGTGCTTCAAAATAATTGATCCGATAATTAAATAAAAAATAAAAAAACTATTAGGTAAACAGTATTGGTCGTTTATTTATTTATATTCCGTTTGTCACAAATTCCTTATTAAAAAAATTTCTTGGTGATGACGTCACAGTTATGAACTGTCGAGCAGACCTTGTATTATTGGATTATAAAACCAAATCGTGTTTTTTTTAATTCTTTAAACTAGATTTTTATGAATGTCAGTTAGGTAACTAAATAAAGATTTAAATTAAACTTATTTTCAGTTTGTGAACTGTCCTGTTTAAATAAAATTAAATAATATTAGTTATTTTATAATATACATACCCAAACAATTTCTTGGTCCCCCACTGAAAGCAATAAAACTATATTTATGCCTTTTAGTACAATTTTCTGGCAAGAAACGATCGGGATCAAATTTTTCCGGTTCCGGCCAAATCAGTGGATTTCTATGTATCGCATAAATAGGTATAGCACATATAGTTCTAGGTGGCAATGTACATTTTATTAGTTTCAAATCTTTTGTAACCATTCTACCGATGACAATAAACTCTGTGAAAACTCTGAGCGATTCTTTTAGCACCATTTCTAAATAGACCATTTCTCGGACGTCAGATGCTGTTACTGGTCTATCCGAATCACCAAATATACTATCTATTTCTTCTCGGACTTTTTCTTGTGATTCTGGATGCATGGCGAGTAAAAGAAGGACGTAGTGGATGAGGGAACCTGAACTTTCTGCACTCTGGAAAAAAATTTAAAAATTAGTTTCAGAAGCATAAAAATTATTTTTATTTTTACCACTACATATTACATTATTTTTCCTGTACATATTATAAAAAAATTTTACAGTCTGAAACTGTAATAATGTTTGCAGATACTCAATATAAATTAAAGGATAAAGTGCAAACATAACAGTTTTAGACAGAATAAAACATTTTATAATAACACTATGCAACAAAAAAAATTCACAGAAATTTTAATAGGTGATTTAGAAGGTATTTGTCATGCCGAAACCGAATTCATTGCTCAAATGATTCCATCACGTCAGGTTTTTTAGATATCCGAACCTAAAAGTCCCAAAAATGACGATTTTGGCAATGTTGGGGAATTTATTACTAAGTAGGTAATTTTTTTCTGAAGTTTTTTTTCATGATTACGAATAATACTATCTTTTCTCTTTAAAATGATTTTTTACATTTTACTATGCGATTTTTCTTTACCGAAATATACTACTTTGAAGATATATGTAGTAAAGTTCATTGTATCTACTATACTACACTCTATTAACCAAAATATCATATCTACAAAATAGTACATCTCGGCTAAAAAAAAATCATACAATAAAAAGTTAAAACTCATTTTAAAGAGGAAAGATAATACTATTTGTTATCGTGACCGAAAACTTTAGAAAAAAATTACCTACTTGATAATAAATTCTTTAACATTGCCAATATAGTCATTTTTGGGATTTTTAGGTAAGAATATCTCAAAACCAATGATGAAACCAATTGGGCAACAAATCCGGTTTCGGCATGCCAAAAGCCTCCTAAATTTTCTATTCAGATATCTGTTATATTACAAAAAAAAAATTGTTGGATAGTGTAATTTGTTGTCGCAAGCGTCGATTACATTAAGCTGCTAGTAAACTCGCCCAGTGTAATCATGTTCATTAGTTAACAAGCAGATTGTAATCAACCTGCGAATAAAGTTGAAAGCCGGGCTACTTTACTTGCTACTCGCTGGCGTGTGGGCTTGTTAGCTAGTAAACTAGCCGTGTGTCATCATAGTTACTAATGAACTAACTGCAAGTATCTAGGTGATTCCTGATTTCAGTATCTACAAAATGTATTCACAACACGTGATTTACTCGCTAGCTAGTTGGCTACTGAGCGAGTGGAAAGTTTTGTGTGTCATTATCACTATCGCACTAGCTGACTCGCCCGCTTCTAAAATCGCTGGCTTGTAGCAAGTAAACTCGCATAGACTAGGATGTACAGAAAAAAACTATGTATCTTTTTTTCCGTATAGGTAACTGTTTTGGTCCATCATATTTTTTGGAGGCTCGAGATTTCTCGGAATGAACTAAACTTCGAGTGAAATTTGGTATATTTCAAAATTAAATTAAATTAAATTCAGTCAGTCATATATTTCGTATTTTTGTAATGTTTCTTTTTTAAATTTCTAAAGATCTTAAAATCTGCATATATCAATCAAAATTTATTTATTTATATTTAAAAAAGTCGATCAAATATTGGTGTCTTATAACATATTCACTAATTATATAATGATTTTTGGCGTTATTACATTGCTATTTTTATAGCGTATGTTTAAAAAATTAAGTTAATGTAGCATTCACTTTTTGTGCAACAATTTCGTGGTAGAATTTAGGTTGTTTTATATTTAAAAAGTTGTTTTGTACGTTAAATTTGATATTATGATGAAATTAAGGAAACGAGTTTTTTTACATAGTAGTATATCGATTTAAAATCATGTATGATATAATATACAGTCGAACACAGTTATAATGACATCGGTTAATACTTACAACATATCGGTTTTAACGACTCAAAATAAAAGTTCGACTGAATCCCATTTATAATTACATTTTTACCGGTTTTTAGAACCTAATGTGACTGGTGCCTTCGATGTCGTTATACCCGGTTTCGACTGTATTGTTCTTCTTCTTCTTCTGTTGGCGTTCTTTTTTCCATAATACAACCAAATAGTGTCTTATCTAGATGTATGTAAATTTATTATTTTATTATTATTATTCTTTATTTTTATTCTGCAATACTATTGTTGTTTTTTTATTTATTTATTTTTTGTTTTCTTTCTTGTTTAAGTTGTTTATTACTGTTTTTCTTCTTATGTATGTACATAAATAACGGGGACACAAATTAAGGATATATTTTTTTTGCCACTGTGCCTATCAGGGCAGGACAAACAACCTAATATGACTGGTCCCTTCGATGTCGTTATACCCGATTTCGACTATATATTTCTTTTTTTAGTTTAGTTTACCTTTTCTAAGTAGGTACTTATTTAGTTTATTATTTGCTTTCAATACCTATTAAGAAAATAGTTACCGAATAACTTTATTATAGAATTAACTATAATTTGATCCACAAAAAGCCATATATATTTTGACGTAACATATGCACCCGTTCTTGAGAAGAAAAAATATTATATCACCCCCCCCCCCCCCTACATCTTATACCCGATTGTGATGATTTTTATATAAGGCCATCTACAACCCAAACCTAACATACACATCAAGTTTCATTAAAATCTGTTCAGTGGTTCATGAGTTACGCGTGTAACAATGATTTAGGTCACCGACAAAAAAAATATTTTCTTTAATTTTATACTTATTTTGAAATTATTTAAAAATTATATATTACTATTTAATTAATAATATTCAATCAAGAATATTTAGGTTGTATTAAAATTGAAATTTAATAATATATCTTATAAATGTTCTTATGTAATACCTACTAGACATAGAATATCTATCTATTAAAATAACATTATTAGGGTCAATGGACCAAACGAACGTTCTAGGCCCAGTAAGCGAATGTTACCAACATCTTCGGATTCTACAAAAGTTACTTTTACTGTCTATTCAAGGTTGATAGCAATATTTTCTTATTTTACATAGTTATTTTGTTGATATGCTAAACCAGTTTCCTTAAAATGTATTTTTATCAATTAATTTCTCATTAAAAAAATTAGTATTCACATGAATATTTTTCTTCATAAGGAAATAAAATTTGATATTTTAATAATTCTTATTAAGGTGTTTTGAGTCATTTAACTTATTTCATTTTATCAAAAATTATTTAATGAATATTATATCTTTTCTTATACATTTTTGGGGGGCGTCCATAAATTACGTGAGATGTTTAAGGGGGGGAGGGGGTCGAGTCAAATCTCATCTAATCTTACGTTGGAGAGAGGGGGGGTCTCGGCAAATATCACGCAATTTTTTTTCTGATTGAAACAAAAAAAAATTATACTATTTTGGTCTATTTAATCCAGATTATACATGCTTAAGAATTAATCTTAAGCGTATATCGCAATACGATTAAGATCATTCACTAATTCGTTGGAAAGAAAATAATTTCATTCATACTTTGACGTTATACATCTACTGACTGTCAAACCACCATATTTGTTTTATACCAAATAGCTCAATTCCAACGCGTTTACATAAGAAACCCACATTTTGAAAAATCTCACGTGAGATTGGGGGATGGGGGAGGGGGTTGAATAAAATCTCACGACATCTCACCAGGGGGGGAGGGAGGGACAGAAAATTTAAAAAAAACACCTCACGTAATTTATGGACGCCCCCTTTACAACAAATAATTAAATATATACAGGGTGTTCGCGGAAAATAAGTGATCATTGCTAACTTTGTTATTATTGGAGCTAGAAGATCGGTTAAATAGGAAAAATATCAGTAAAAAAAATTAATGTAAATTTTCAGATATACATTGAAATATAACTTATTTTTTTAATGGAATATCCTGTATATTATTATTGGATTTTATAGCTGAGAATGTACTCTTTATAAAAGTTTAATACATGCGTGGTGTTAAAATTTATACGAAATCAGATATTAATAAAGTACTAAATTATTAAATAATTATTTAATAAATTAATAAATAGTTAAATTATAATTTTTATAAATCTTTAACTAAATTTTGCTACGCCAATTAATATATCTTACCGCATTGTTAAATGAAAGATGATTTTCTGTATCTATTCTTTTAATTTGTCCCTCATCTTCAAGGTCTATTAAAAGATCCAAAAAACATTTCTCTTTCACTTGAGTACCGTTGCTCGTCTCTGTCTTGAGGTCATTTTTTCGTGCTTCAACTATCTGAAAAGTGCAATTTAAAAAATTAAAAATAAATAACTAATTACTTTCGCTGTTTTGTTTAAATAAATTGAAAACAAAAGTTAAAAAAAATAATTTTCCAAGTTTCCTTAGATTAAAATATACATTTTTTGGTTTTATAATTCTTTCAAAAATTCGTTGGTTTCTGAGTAAAAGATTGTTAAAATTCAAAAATCACTTTTTTGTTAAAAATCTTGGAAAAATTAAATTGTTCAAAAAGTTATCTGGCATTATTATTTTCCATACTGTTATTTGAAACACAAATAATGTTTAGTTTCCAAAAAAATTGTTTGGTAGGTTTAAAAATGAACACCTGGTATACTAATTTAAATAATATTTTAATTTATTTCTGATAGTGAAGTTTTATTAAGGTAGTTGGTCCATCATAATGTGATCACATTAGGCCATGAGTACATATTTATAATTTAGAGAAATGATCATGGCAACGCTGTACATTATCTACTATTAACTACTTGTCAAATGATTATATTTTATCATCTAAACTACCACAGAATATATTAATAACACTGGCCGACAGCCATTTTGCTGCAGGGTGTACAATAACTTTTTAAGGGTGATTTGGACACGCTGAATCTAAAAATGACCACCGTTTTGCTCAATCAGCTCTTGTTTTTGCGGTATAGCAAAAAACATGTTTTTTGCTATTTGCAAACATTCAAATTCGTATATATATTTTTTAAATCAATGACTTCAACCAATTATCATTCAGATTGAAGCTATGGGTCCTAATTGAACTAAATACCTTTAAATTATATACATTCATAAAGTTATTCCCTTCAAAAATCATGTTTTAAACGAAAAAAAATCGATTTTTTAGCAAAAATTCAGCAATTTTCAAAATTCAAAACGCTGTAACACAAACAATTTTTGTCCAATTTTAATGTTATTCACTAAATTTGTAGCTTTATCTATCTTCTTTATTGTGTAAAAATTTCAACGTAATCGAATGAAAATTGGCGAAATGGTACTAAAATAAACTGCGCGTGACAAAATTTAGTAGTTCGGTCATATATTTTTTAAATTAAATGCTTCAAGCAAAGATCATTCGGAATGCAACTATGGGTCCTAATTAAACTATAAAGCCTCAAACTATACACATTTTTAAAGTTATTCCCTTCGAAATTCATGTTTTAAATGAAGAAAATTTGATTTTTTTAGCCAAAATTCGACAATTTCCAAATTTCAATGTGCTGTTACATGAACAATTTTTGTCCAATTTTAATATAATTGACTAAATTTATTGCTTTATCTATCTTCTTTATTGTGTTAAAATTTTAACGTAATCGACTGAAAATTGGCAAAAAGGTATTAAAATCAACCGCCCGTGTCAGAATTTAGTAGTTCGCTTATAACCACTCCTGGCGTTAAATAAATTCTTTGAACAAAGTTATTAATTAAAATACGTATTAATTTGAGTTTCGAAACGAAAATTAATGACACTGTTTTACAAAATAAAAAAAAAATCATTCAAAAACGTTCTTGCCCATAAATTAAAAAAAAAATCATTATGTGTAAGAAAAACTTCTTTTCAGCGATTATCTTGGCATAGTTATTATTATTTTCGAAAAAATATATAAAATAAGTAAAAACTTATTCATTACTTTGTTCACAGAATTTATTTTACGAGCCATACATACGCCAGGAGTGAAAATTACCGAACTACCAATTTTGACACGCGCAGTTGATTTTAGTACCATTTCGCCAATTTTCATTCGATTACGTTGAAATTTTTACACAATAAAGAAAATAGATAAAGCTACAAATTTAGTGAATAACATTAAAATTGGACAAAAATTGTTTGTGTTATAGCGTTTTGAATTTTGAAAATTGCTGTATTTTTGCTAAAATTGAATGAATTTTTCGTTTAAAACATGATTTTTGAAGGGAATAACTTTATGAATGTATATAATTTAAGGGTGTTTAGTTCAATTAGGACCCATAGCTTCAATCTGAATGATAATTGATTGAAGTCATTGATTTAAAAAATATATATACGAATTTGAATGTTTGCAAATAGCAAAAAACATGTTTTTTCCTATACCGCAAAAACAAGAGCTGATTGAGCAAAACGGTGGTCACTTTTGGATTCAGCGTGTCCAAATTACCCTTAAAAAGTTGTTGTTTGCCCTGCAGCAAACAAACAAATTTTTTTTGTCGGCCTGTGTAATTAATGAAATCGATTATAATTCCCTTCAATCCACTTATCATATTTTTGTAAAAAATTATTTCGTGTATTTTTTTACTATAATCGAATGAATACGTTGTTGCCACATTGTCAACAATACTGTAATTTATGTGATGGTTTGGTAGTTAAATCTGGTTAAATCTTAATAACGGGATGGTCAATAATTCCAATCTTTTGTATACTGTTTTCTCTCATATAAATATACAACATGTCAGTTTTTTATGAAAATCTGACGCTACGTTTAAATTTTATCTCATAAAACGTTACGTTAGTGTACGGTTAGTCCATATAAGCTGTGTTAAAAATATAAACTTTGAGATCGTTTTTCATTACTTTGAGATGGTCAATTTTAATAAAAATGGACTATTTTCAGATATTAATCTAGGGAATATTCCTGTGCAATTTAAACAAAATCTGACGAAAACATGTTTACGGACCAACTACCTTAAGAGAACCATGTATTTTTTTACAATATTCGTATAAAATTAAAAGTCGTAGTTTTATGGTATGTTTTCAAACAATTTACTTGAAATATGAATTTTAATTATTTTGAAATTGGGATTGATACTGAGGATATAATATATTTAAATACCTTATTAATAATTTCTGTTTTTCTTTTAACTATGTCATAAAATTCTTTACTTTTACTCGATAACTTGAAAATATAATCTTTGGCATACCATATCCACTGTAGTCGATAAAATGCTAAATAGTTTATTCTAAAAAAAAGTATATTTAGCGAAATATTTCTTCAAAATAATTTTTTTATGATAATAAAATTTTACTGTACTCAAATTACCTTTTAAGCATTTTTGTTATATCAGATATATCATTCATCGTCATTATATTAGTTTTTGTAAATGTTTCTAAAAATGAAATATATAAAGTTTATTATGTATTTAAATATGCGCTTATCTAACAACACCGCTCAAGTCATTTTGACCAACTTTACGGAAGAGCGAAAAAACCGTGTATGTTTTATATAGGTTACCGGCTTGCGCGCTGTCACTAATTTTTGAATTCTGGTCTCTTATTGTCCGAAACATCTAGAATAGTGGTTCCCAAACTCTTTTGGCCCACGGACCCCTTTTCATAGTCAAAACTTGCCCACGGACCCCCTTTCATAGTCAAAACTTTCCCACGGACCCTGGGTGAAAAACTACTAAATTTTGACACGCGCAGTTGATTTTAGTACCACTTCGCCAATTTTTATTCGATTACGTTGAAATTTTAACACAGTGAAGAAGATAGATAAAGCTACTAATTTAGTGAATAACATTAAAATTGGACAAAAATTGTTTGTTAATGCGCTTTGATAAAAAATAGATTTTTTTTTCGTTTGAAAAATGATTTTCGAAGAGAATAACTTTATGAATGTATATAATTTAAGGCTTTTTAGTTCAATTAGGACCCATAGCTTCATTCTGAATGATCTTTGGTTGAAATTGATTCAAAAAATATATATACGAATTTGAATGTTTGCATATCGAAAAAAACATTTTTTTGCAATATTGCAAAAACAAGAGCTGATTGAGCAAAATGGTGGTCAATTTTGGATTCAGCGTGTCCAAATTACCCTTAAAAAGTTGTTGTATGCCCTGCAGCAAAATGGCTGTCAACCAGTGTAATTTATTCAGTTATTTATTTTAACTTCCATATTAATAAAAATGTGCGCGGACCCCCTGACGTTGTTCAGGGACCCCCAAATCGACTTTGGGAACCACTGATCTAGAATGATGTGATTGGTAGATCGACGCGCAATGAGTAGCTCTATCCAATGACATTAAAATGTAAAAACCGCTAATTTTCGACTTCAGCGGTGTTGTTAGATAAGCGACGATATGTAAGTTTTTTGTACGTGATATTTACCTAATATGCAATCCAAACTTATTCCAACAGCGATATGTTCTAATTCCGATTCTAACCATACAGATTTATTTTCAAATAAACTAATGTATTTTCTACATTTCTTATCAATACCTTCTATATAATTTTCACAACTTATTTTGGAAAATGGCCCTGATAAACTTTTTCTCATTGGTCTCCATTGCGAAACTGAAAAATACATTGTAAAATAATCAATGACGCACCCAGAAAAAAATCATTGGGGTTATTTTTTATATAATTTTCAATTTTTATACATGTTTCATAATTTTTAAATTAAATAATGTATACTGACAAAGTCGGAGGGGGGGGAGAGAAATTTTAACACAGATTTTAAACCTGGTGCACAAATGAAATGATTATATTTAGAATGTTAAATTTTTCAGATTTAAAAAATTCATGTATAAATATTAAAAATTTTTACCTGGAGAATACAATAATGTATCATCAAAAAAGTCTTTTAATACACTATAAAGTTCTGGAATCTTCTCCATACTTTCTGGAGAGTTAAGAATTATTTGGATATCATCTGGAGTACTGGGTAGAATAATTAAGTAATTTCCCAACCATAACCTCACAGGTTTTTTTTCTTGCTGATATTTTACCATACACTCATGAAACAATTCTGTTAAACCTGTAAGAAATATCATTTATTACTATTTTATATAGGTGTGTGTACTTCTATACACGCATTAGAAGTTACACTTCTTTCACATGCATGAAAGCCAAATACTGAGACTCGTAATGACATCTAGCGAACAAATGTAAAACTAATAACTAAAAAAACATTTACCCACTATCATAACAGAAATCTGTATTATCTACACGAGTGTATGTACTGTTCTTATCATGAAAAATGACCGGGTTTAGGAATGTAATCACATGTCATTATGCATATGGAGCTTCTTACTCGAAATATAACATACTTTGTTAAAATATAAAGTGTTTCTGTGTGCCGCTCTCTTTATACTAAATCATTAATTTGTAGTGTTAGATGTGCGGCGTTCTATTGAATAATGAACTGGACGAGCCTACAGAATCAAGTCAGTAGCGGATAGTCCAATAATTATTTTTTAATTTTTAATGGTAATCTAACATTCATATATTCTATAAATGTATTTGTGTTTGACTACGCCAATGGACTGACGTCAGATCGGATTTCCTTCCTTTACCGCTCCGGTCATTTTTCATGTTATGGACAATATATAAGATATATTCACACCTTTCCTAACCTAACTTCATCCTTATATCTTCGTTTATATTACTTAAAATTGCACCCTGAACGCATCTAAAGAAGTTCAACTTCAAAACTAGTTTTATTTAAAAAAAATAAAAAAAAGATATCATCTTTATCTTTGAAACTGTAGTAATATAAATTTGGTGATAAATATTTAACTATACTTATCGACATTTATTAGCAATAACCCCTAATTTACCTAATTTATGAATAAATTACAATACAAAATGATAATGACATTTGATAATGCGTGTAAATTACAAATACTTATAAATATTTGTATACATAAAATACATATACATATGTTTATTTAGTTTTGTTAGTGCTTAGTTCAAACAAACATTACAACACAAAGAGGTTAAGTAATTTGTATTTCTTAATATTGGGTAGGGTCTATGGATAATTTCTACTTATCTGTTAATTATTATAAAAAAAATTAATTTAATTTTTAATGTTAAAAACGAATCAAACTTAAGGGGGATAGCCACTGTGACGGGTCAAATGTTTAGGAATTTTTTTCACAGATATAACTAATTATTTTTGAATCAGGTAAAGAACGTTTTATTTAGTATATATTTAACTTATTTAATGTCAATTTTTATTGAAAAATATTAAATATTTACAAAGTTATGAGCCTCGATGTGACAACCAAAAAAAATATTTTTCTCTATGGTTGACTCGAAAGGGTTATATGAAAAAAATAAATAAAATTTTTATCAAAATCTATATGAATGTAACTATCGTTGCACGTAAACGTTTTTTTTTTTTAATTTTATTTTTTCATTTCATTTTTTAAGACCTATTTTTCTATTAGAGCGGTTTTAAAAATAGTTATTATAAAAATTTCAAAAATCGGCTACGTGCAGCGATAGCTACTACAGTTACGAAATTTATTTTTAAAAATATGAAATCGGTGCATTAGTCGAGGAATCGTATCGACCAGGTCGAAAAAAATGTCATTTCGAGATAAACGTGTTTAGTGTTTTTGTTATGTCATAACCGGTCGTGCTACATCGTCTCACTAAATTGATTATAACTCCGTCAATTTTCAAAATTTAAATTCAATTTTCTGTATACGTATTTATGAATATGTATACTTTAAAAAAATGTAAAAAAAAAATTTTTATTTTTTTTTCTGTCACAGTAACTTTCCGTCTTCAAAGAAGAAAAATGTATTTATTTATTTACAACTTGACTATAATATTATTAACAGAAGAGAAAATATTTGCATGTATCTAAATATCATTGATTTCCACACGTACTGTAGTGTATACTGTATAAGTAACTTACACATCAATATATAGGTTTTAATTACAGTACAAATCAAATTCTATTATTTTTTCAGTTAATTAAGTACTGACTACATAATTTTAACTATCAATTATTTTTACATCGTTAATCATTGTATGTATTGTAAAACTTTTAACTTTCTATAAATTTTAATTCATCGATGAGAATATTTTTTATTAATAGATATTGAAATGATAGTATTCGTAAAGAGATAAAAAAAAGAAAGTATGTTACTTAATATTTTTTTTTATAATTCGCACATTTGTGCGTATAAGATTCGGATAGCAGTAAAAATTTATGTTTTTTTTATGCATTATTGAACATGTGTATTTTTTGCTATCCGCATTTTTTTTACATTAATTATTATTGAAAAGTTACCTAAGGCAAGAGGTAAAATTATAAGTAGGCCTTTATGTTATTTAGTATTATTGGAGAAATTTAAATACCAACGTGATAAAAAGGAACTATGTAAAACCGCATAAATAACTGTTCATGTTTTATGAATTTTATCTGCTAAAAACTATACACAATTTAGAGTTACTCATAGTAAAAGTTCTGACAGACGGAATTAGTTTCTATGTAGTTGATTGTAGTCACTACTAGCCAAGTCAATTTTTATTAATAAATTTTTTATATACTCACTAAAAATAATAAATAAATGAATTTTAGATATCGGGAAAAAATTGATAGATTCGTATTTCAACCCAAATTTTGGAAAACACTTTATTTCTTCCATATGTTTGTTTTTATATATAGGGTGATTTAATACTATCGTGCCAAACTTGAACAGAAATTAAGAAAAATATCTTTTCGTGAGGGAGCTACAGCTACAGTTATAATTAGTATTAATAAGTCGATATCTAGTTTTTTTTCTAAAATATTCGGTCACGGTAACAAATAATATTATCTTTCCTCTTTAAAATGAGTTTTAACTTTTTACTGTACGATTTTTTTTTAGCCGAAATGTTTGAAGATATATTTTTGTTAATAGAGTGTAGTATATGTAGTAGATACAATGAACTTTACTACATACATATATCTTCAAAGTAGTATATTTCGGTAAAGAAAAATCGCATAGTAAAATGTAAAAAATCATTTTAAAGAGAAAAGATAGTACTTTTCGAAATCATGAAAGAAAACTCCAGTAAAAAATTACCTACTTAGTAATAAATTCCCTAACATTGCCAAAATCGTCATTTTTGGGACTTTTAGGTTCGGATATCTAAAAAACCTGACGTGATGGAATCATTTGAGCAATGAATTCGGTTTCAGCATGACAAATACCTTCTAAATCATCTATTCAAATTTCTGTGAAATTTTTGTTGTATAGTGTATTTAATAACCTAATTAAAATTGAGTATATTTATTTTTGGTTTAACCCTTTATTATTAAAAAGTTTAAAATCCATATTAATTTATTGTGTACCATACCTTGTGCATCTTTCCCGATAAACATATACATATTCCCTAGCAAAGGAAGTGCAAGAGGTCCTGGCAACTGCGTCGATAACTTATACATCTTCCTTTTATCCCAGTGGTACTTAACAAACAATACGAACAGTACCAAAAGTAACCAATTGGTTACATAATGATAATCGTCAACTAACAATGATGCCCACATTTTTTTTGTTTCCGACGTTTCGTCACAGTTAATATATGTATATTTAAATCAACATAGTTGAGTTGTAGTTATAGGTGAAGAGAACGCGCGCACACACTGACACACAAAATGTGTTTGATAAGTGTTTTGGTAGGCCCGTCGCGGTTGAAGGTAAAATATTAGCTACAATTGTGTGTATCTAATTATTTGGTGTTGGAGGTACAGTGAAGGTAAAGTCGAAACCGGTTTTTATACAGTTTTTTGTTAGGTTTTATTTGATTGGGGGGACTTATATAGACAATATGCAAGATTGTGCGTAGCGCTGAAATTTTGATTGTTGAAACGGAATACACCAATACCTCGCTTTGCGTCGTTTTTTCTGTGTTTTTTCGAAGTTGCGTCGCTGCTGAATTAGTACTAATTTTCACTGTGCGTCGTTAGATTTTCGAAGTTGCGTTGTTTTGGGTTCGAGTCTTTAATTTTTTTTTAATTATAGGTTTTTTAGTTCTAATTCAAGTTTTTTCATTTCAAATTCAACTAATAGAGCCAGTTTAACAATATATTTGTTTTGTTTAAAAATACATAGTTTCTTCAGTTTAAAAAATTAAAAAATAAATATCAATTTATTTTCAAATATTGAATTTGAAATGAAAAAACTTTAATTAGAACTAAAAAACCTATAAAACGAGAGTAACTATAAAATGTTTATTATATTATTATATTTAATTATGTGGTTTTTACGATGCAACATGTATCAACTACACTGTTTGACTAATGTTAATTTTACATAGTACACTAAAAAGAGGACTACAATTAACTTTTTTAAATATACTATATGCATCTCATGTCACAAGTGCACCAACCTAATTTGTAATTATATTAAACATTGACAAATTCAAAATATCATTGTTGAATTAAAATTGTCAATTGTCTGTTGTGATTTTAATTTTGTTTTTATAAATTAATTGAATATTTTATTTTGTTTTAATTGATTTTTTTTTTGTATGTATGTAATAAAATTTTATATTATTTTTGTTTTTTAAATATTTACTTTGTTCAATACTCTTTTTAAAAAGTAGTATTTTTGTAACCTTGGAACCTATCTTCGATCTTTACATGGTTTGTTATAGAAAATCAATTCACTTTGCGTCGTTTCAATTTGCGTCGTGTTTTTTTGGAACGTAACCACGACGCAAAGTGAGGTATTGGTGTATTTAATTTTTATAGTGTATAGAATAACATTTTGAAAAAAAATGTGTATTTTATTTTACTCCAGTTAATATTTTTAATGTTTTATACGTAATTAGCTCTTGCCTGTGTGGAATTTGTATTTTTTTAGTGGCCTATGTCCTTTCTCAGGATGTAAGTTATCTCCTTGCTTTCTTTTTTTCTTATTTTTAAGTTGATATTTCTATGAAAAATTGAAGTTTGACACAAAATATTATTAAAAAATTTTGAATTTTAGATTTCGTTAAAAGTGTGTTTATTATATAGAAAATGATCTGAAAAGTTGAAATTTTCAAACCGCAGGTCTGTACGTCAAACCGTTCTCGAGATATGGCTGTCAAAGTTTTAGTTTTTTCAAAATTTTGAAGAAAAATGGCCATAACTTTTGAACGTGAAGTCGGATTTGATTTTTGTTGACAGATTTGGAATCAGCGTGTCAAAATCTATATAGTGACATATATAATACTTGGAAATTCGACAAAAAATTTTTGTGAAAAATCGACATTTTTTTAAGGTATACCCCTTAGAAAAATTTCGATTTTCATCGAGAATTTTTTTTTTTTAATTATCAAGTATTATACATGTAATTATATAGATTGTGACACGCTGATTTTAAATCTGTCAACAAAAATCAAATCCAACCACACGTTCAAAAGTTATAGCCATTTTTCTCCAAAATTTAAAAAAAAAACTAAAACTTTGACAGGCCATATCTCGAAAACGATTTGACGTACAGACCTGCGGTTTCAAAATTTCAACTTTTCACATCATTTTCTATAAAATAACACACACTTTTAATGAAATCTAAAATTCAAAAAAATGTAATATTTTATGTGTCAAACTTCAACTTGTCATAGAAATATCAACTTAAAGATAAGAAAACAAGAAAGAAAATCATAAATAACTGTATAAACAATAAATTTCATTATTTGTCATTTTTTTATAGAGCACTTTTGATTATGCCCAATTACTGATAAATGTCAAAAAAAAACACCATTTCTCTTTTGTCTCTTTAGTCTTAACACAGTATTAGAACCCACAACATTTTATGTATTTGTATACAATTTATTTTAAATTACTATTTTCGTAAAACAACTTTAATAATTTCCTCCAAAAAAAGAATACATACACAAAAACTGTAATTACTTAGAGTGTTGCTAACCTTCAGTGCATCTGTACATAAAAAGTAAAGTAAACATTATATTGTATTGTCGCTATACAAGGACAACTTTGCATCTACTTACAAACTAAATAAACATACTTAAGTAATTAGGCATGTTGCGCCTCATGTGTGTTAAGAAAATATTATTTCTATAGTGATTTTAAAATGATATTTATTTATAGTTATACTCATCATAGTTAAATATTGTGAACTGTTTCCTGCAAAATATAACATGGCTTTAATAATAATATTTTCCTTGTGGTAAAAAGGGTATTCTAAAATTTTATATACAAGGTGGATTATTCTGAAATAACGAATTTTTAGAAAAAATGTTTCTGACAAAGTTTTTTTTTAACTGTAAGTTACAAATCTGAATCAAAAAAGCTGCGGGACTTTCTTATACGTAATACTGACAGTGAACAGTAGACGTGATTTTTATTTTATTGAAACATATTTCTAACAAACTAATAAATAATCTGCCGTGTGCCACAGGACTTTCTTATACGTAATAATGACAGTGAACAGTGTACGTAATTTTTATTTTATTGAAGGATATTTCTGACAAACTAATAAAAGATAGAGTAAAATGAATGAGACATAAACTATAGAAATATTATTTTATACATTATGTATTGAACGAATTTTGTTTAACATAATTACTAACATTAAGATGGAAACGGATGTTTACTCCTGTCATTTTTAAATTTTTTTTAATAAGACAAAAATGTTTCAGATAAAAAATGCCGAGTATGTTATTATCTATAATTTATTCCCCATACATATTCTTCCAACACTTATGATTTAACCAGAAATATTTTTTTTAAAATCATTATTTAGAATAATCTATACTGGTTGCTGGGTGCTTTGACCGTACGGATCACGACTCATACCGTCAAGTCGCACGGCGACCACTGCAAACTAAATGAAATAGAGTATACAGTGTTTATTCTCAGTATTACGTATAAGAAAGACCCATGGTACCTATGGCAAACACGTACAGTCTCTGTAATACGTATAAGAAAGTCCCACGACACTCATGGTAGATATTTCTTCTCTATTATGAACCATTTGAAATGTACTTAAAAACAAATACTTGGTAAAAAAAAAAATTAAATTTGTTTTTTCGAAAAAATGAATAGAACATAAATTATAGATAATAATATTACCTACAATTTTCAACTTTGCCATTTTTCTCCAATTCGCACTGTTTCAATGTAATTAAAAAAATTCAAAAATCGATGTAGGTAAACATCCGTTTCCGGTTGAAAGATCGCTTTCAAAAATAGGAGGTTTTCATCCCAGGCAAAAATTAATCTTAAGTATAAAATTTTTTTAATTTTCAATTTATTTTTTAAATTTTTAAATTTTTTAGATAAAAAATGTCGAGTATGTTATATATATTTTTAGAGGGTACTCCTTCCACACAATATGACAAACATTCGTTTTTAAACTTGACAAGAAGAAAAATTGAAAATTTAATTAATATAATTGGACATATTCTTATGTAGACATCTTTGTAACGATGTACTTAGTTATAAATAAGATGACAATGTATTATTTTTACAAAAAATGTCACCAGTCGGATCATGAAAGACGTATTTTTAAACGTTCACGTGAAGATTATTTTATGAAAAAGTTTAAAATACTTTTATTACTATATAGGGTGTCTGTAAAGATTGAAATATTAACAGGATATCACAGTAACAGAAAAATAACTGAAATAAAAACAAATAAACGAGCTGCCTCTCTTTTAATATATTTTAATATATTTTTAATATATTTGGGTAAAAACCCAAATCTGTTACGAAACAGAAATTGGCAATTACAAAGAAATGCAAAATTTGCTGACTAATTATTACCTTTGTAGAAGTTTTATGAAATTTACCATCTATCACTATGGCCAATAATTGTAAAAAAATACTATGCCAATCATTTTAAAAAATGGCCAATCATTATACTTTTTTGAGATATTTTCTATCTTATGCAGGTTTTTCCTTATACTTATAGTTGTAATACGTACACCAATGATAAAGGACTAAATAATGAACGTATTACTGTATTTATATTCCATTTATCACTTATATTAAAAAAATAACGTTTCTTTCGAGTTTTTTTCTTAAGTGCCAATAATTATACTTTTTCCCCTACATATTAAATTTAAAGTGCATTGAACATGCCATAAATATTTATTGTAAACGCTGAATTTGCGGCTACCTTACTTTTTCATCACAAATAACAAATTGGGGGGGGGGGGGGTAATATTTCAATATGAACGAACACCTTAATGTACAATATACAATACATGATTCTTGTAAAATAAATTTTTTATTTATGCAGTGCTTTTTTTTATGTTCTTGAAGGTATACGAGAACTTCTATAGAGCAATAAATAGAAACAACCTCTAGCAAGAATTATCATGGGCAAACATAGCGTGTTTCTAGAGCTAAAAACAAATTGAGACACATGTTACATAATTAATGTTGGGATAACAGTAGTAAGTATCTAAACTTTAGTAGTCCGCAGTTTCAAACTTAACAGTTAAAGGGTTTCATAACATATGGTAGTTCTCTCATGATCTGATCAGAGAAAATACTACCTAACTTATCCTTTTATAATAACATTGCAGTTTTTTTTAAGGGTTATTTTTCACTTCGTACATCGAACATAAATTTTAATACTTTGCACTTAACTTTTATAGTATGCACTTTTATACATCGAACATAAATTTTAATACTTTTTTATTTTATTTTTAATGCATAAGGTGAATAATAGTTTTAAAATATAGAAAATCACAAAAATCACATACAAAATATCAAATCTATTTGGGCCAAAGGAAGGAGATTAGTAGGTAGATTAGGAAAAAATATAAAAAATCACAAAAATCACATTAAATATATAAAAAATATGTAATTTTTAAATCTGACAGGTCCAAATTTAGGTCAAGTGCAAAGTATTATTTTTTTAGTGCAAAGTATTTATTTTTAGTGGGAATTATTTATTTAAAGTGATATAATTTAAGTTCAATATATTTCTTTAATGTTGAATAATTATTTTTTCGTGCATTATATTTGTTATAAATGAAAACGATAAAATAAAGTGTTTATTATTATCAAAAAAGTACATTTAAATACAAGCCTTTTTAAAATAAGTTTACTCATCTCTCTCTCTCTCTTACGCATAACCGATATAAAGTGACTTCTACACATGCGCTATTCATCCATTAAAAAGTGCATTTAAATGCAAGCCTTTTTTAATAAGTTTACTCCTCTCTTTTAAGCATAACCAATGTAAAGTGACTTGTACGTATGCGCTATTCATCCATCTTTCTCACTCTCCTAAGCGTATCATATTTAACCCTTAGCTGCTCCACATCTCCAGAATAACCTGTGTAATGTTATTAGTTATTAAATATTTCATTACAAAGTTATTAGTCATATTATATTAGAGAATTACATAATATTTTGTATAAAAGCGCCAGATAATGCACTAAGCAGGCAGTCTTATCCAAAGTGTCTTGGAGTAAGGAAGGTAATAGTAATTTTTCTTGTGTTGAATCATATAAAGTTAAAACCAACCACCGACAGCACTGTAATACAAGCTGCGGCCAAGGCATTATGGAGTCACCGAAATACTAAATAACTATTAAATAATTAGTATAAGATCATTGTTAAATTATTAAAGAAAACAAAGGTATGTTTATATTGTTATTATTATTAAGTCAGTAATAAATTGTATAAAATTGATATAATTTGATGTTTCCATATCCTGAGGTTTCTAATTACCTTTTTGATTAAAAAATAGAAATTAGAAGTGTATTTATAAAACAAAAAACGTTACACCTGCCATACTGGGGTCACCTCGTAGACACTAAAATGTTAACTACTCGTAAGATATTGAATATTTTAATTCAAAAAATCCTCTATCATTTTCGAACGATACGGAATGCACTCCAATCGGTTATTTATTTATATAATTTATATAATATTATATTTAAAAATTGAAAACCTTGTAAAATTTAAACAGCTTACATTGAAGTTGAAAAATGTGGGGCGCCTGGGACCCCACAGTGACAGCTAAGAGTTAAAACGTGTCGAAGTTTTAAATCTGTCATACCAATACACCAGTCTCGCTTAAGAAGTTTCACTTCTTTAATTAACTTTTACGTATTGTTTTAAAAACATAAGTTGATGAAAATACAACTGTTTTTATACTATACTAGCTTGGCCCGTGCGGTTTCGCTCGCGTGGACTACGGAATTATTGTTAAGGATTAAAAAAATATATACTTGATTATTTAAAAGTTAATTATTGAAAACAAATTAAACAATTGACAATCAAAAGAATACCGGTCTGTCCCCTCTGCCCAGCATTATTTCACGTTATTTCCTAAACCAAAAGACCAAATTGGATTCTGTAAAAGGCAAATTATATCTACATTAAGTACTTACAACGATGAAATCATTTATTTCGATAAGGATTAAAGTTTTGCAGGTCATAAGTCGATGTAAACAGAACCCAAATATTTTATGTTTTCTTTGTAACATAAAAGCAGCCATTGTGGCTTAAATATAAAAGTTAGACATATGGTGTCGCGAACTTTATTGTAGAACTTTTGATTCTACACAATTCTTTAATACATTATTTTGTTCTATATTCAACGGTTTAGGCAGTGTATTGCAAAACAGCGCGCCGTCGGTAAAATTTTTTCCGACTTGATTTACTATTATCGTCACTGCTTAGTTGTTATGTTACCTAACGTAAGAAAATATAGCCTATAACCTGGCCAGAGAATGTACCTATGAATTAAAAAAAATCACGTAAATCGGATAAGTGGTTCTCGAGTGATAAGTGGACTAACGGACAGACAGACAGACAGACGTTGAGTTTTATATATATTAAGGATTATATAAAATATTATATATATAATACAATCTACATAACGTATTCATATGCATGCTTATATAGCGTGTATTTCTTCTTTGTGCGAGCTTTTGTGTAAACGAGTGCGTGTGCGGAGCTTGTACGTGTGTGTGTGTGTGTAGGAGTCAGTCCATGTTTATTGATTGTTCTGGTTCACGAACTTCCATAATTAAAACCTTTGCAAATAAACAAAGCGCGAAAAATATATTATATACAATGTGACAGTTGTAAGTTCCGGTAGTTATATTTTGCAAGCTTGGGTGACAATAATCGGAAACATTGGCCAACTATATGTCGTTATAGTTGTACAATACACCACCTACTACTGTCATACAGGATTTCAAATTTATATTGTACGACAGGAAATGCGATATTGCATATAATATACCGGTGTCCAAACATTTTACATCGTTGTAGTAGCAAAATACAAATATAATAATTTTCGTGAAATAATATATCTGCTCACTTACAAGAGAACCTTTTCAAGTCGAAAATTCGTATCGAGTTAAAAACTTTGTATATAGTTAAAGGAGGTCAAGATAAGTACAGAAAAAAATTATCTTAGCTGCGGTAAAACGGTTTAAGGGGGTGAAACACCCCTATGAAAATGTGCAAAATAATCTTTTTTTTTCAAATAACTCTGAAACTAATTAAAATTTAAAAAAATCTATAATACAAAATTTTCATGATTTTTTATGCTCTTTCGAATGGCGACAGTCAAAATTCTAAAAAATTAAACCTGTGGGAGGTGGGGGTTAACGGTTTAATTTTTTTCGAATTGTGACTGTCGCCTTACTAGCACCCTTAAGGTACTATCTTTTTAAAAATAACATTTTATTCTATTTGCTTTTTGGTATCATCCCCTAAGTTTATGTCAACAAAAATATAGGAAGACATTAAACAAATTTAAAAAAAAACTTTATAATTTGTTAAAAACAATCACAGTTTATATAAATTTACAATTTCAATAAAATCCAGTTATTTTTAACATTTTTTCTACCCTTAAGGGGTATGAACAGTGTAAACGTCTGAATTTTAGGTGTTTTTTGTTAATTTTATAAAAAGAAATCGGTTTGATGGATTCATATTAAACTTTATATCCATCTTTAGTACATTGATAAGTACTTTTTTACTTACTTATACTATATGTATATGAAATATACATATAGTATAAGTAAGTATAGTAAACGCGATTTTTTTCGAAATCCGGATTTTGATGGAATTATTAATTTTGACCTTCCCTGAATCCATTCTGACTATTTTCGCCATGATGTCTGTGTGTCTGTCGGTCTGTCTGTCGGTCTGTCTGTCGGTCTGTCTGTCGGTCTGTCTGTAGACGCTGTAACTCAAATACGACAAATCGTAGAAAGGTGGAATTTTATACTTAAGATTGATTTTTGCCTGGGAAGAAAACCTCCTATTTTTGAAAACGATCATTCAACCGGAAACGGATGTTTACCTACATCGATTTTTGAATTTTTCGAATTACACTGAAACAGTGCGAATTAGAGAAAAATGGCCAAGTTGAAAATTGTAGGTAATATTATTATCTATAATTTATGTTCTATTCATTTTTTCGAAAAAAAACAAATTTAATTTTTTTTTTTTACTAAGTATTCGATTTTAAGTACATTTCAAATGGTTCATAACAGAGAAGAAATATCTGCCATGAGTGTCATGGGACTTTCTTATACGTATTACAGAGACTGTACGTGTTTGCCATAGGTACCATGGGCCTTTCTTATACGTAATACTGAGAATAAACACTGTATACTCTATTTCATTTAGTTTGCAGTGGTCGCCGTGCGACTTGACGGTATTAGTCGTGATCCGTACGGTCAAAGCACCCAGCAACCAATATAGATTATTCTAAATAATGATTTTAAAAAAATATTTCTGGCTAAATCATAAGTGTTGGAAAAAAATGTATGGGGAATAAATTATAGATAGTAACATACTCGACATTTTTTATCTATAACATTTTTGTCTTATTTCAAAAAATTAAAAAAATTACATGAGTAAACATCTTATTGTTAGTAATTATGTTAAACAAAATTCGTTCGATACATAATGTATAAAATAATATTTCTATAGTTTATGTCTCATTCATTTTACTCTATCTTTTATTAGTTTGTCAGAAATATCCTTCACTAAAATAAAAATCAAGTACACTGTTCACTGTCATTATTACGTATAAGAAAGTCCTGTGGCACACGGCAGATTATTTTAATAGTATATTTTTGCATAATGGTCCTTTGAAAATGGCACCTCTTAAATCTGACCTCAGTGGAGTTGACAGCAGTTCGTTCAAATATCTGAGAACAAAAAAAAAGATTCTTAAAATATATGTTATTAGCTATAGCCGGACGTAGGGGATTTTCAAAATATCGTTTGGAAAAAAAATGTCGACCATTTAAAAAAAATCAAAATTTTCGCGAATTTTTCTATAGAAAATTGAAGATAAACAAAACGTTTTCTCTACAAAATCCATTTTGTTATGCTGTCAACCAGGTCAAAAAAAGTAATTTTGAGTAAACGGCGTTTAAAGTTTTGTAAGAGATAAATCGAATATATAGCATGACAGCATTTTGCGCTCTTTTCGAATATTTAACGTTTAAATTTTCAATTGAAACTTGTGATACATGTTCTATGAGGTGTAAACTAATTATTTATAAACAAATAAAAAAACTTTTTTAATAATTTTACACTGTTCCTACATCTTAATGATTACATTGTATGTAGACAGTATTTATACGCTAAGTTAGTTAAGCTAGTATATAAAATAAACTAATAAGATTCAGTAATAATGTACATAAACTACGATTAATAAATTTTCCTACAATTAAATTACGATTAAAGTGGTAGTCATTTCTGTAAACAGATTATGAAGCAAATAGAGATATCTGGAGATCCTGTTAGAACAATCCGTAATATGAATTCGATCCGGAAACAGGCGTCGAAATGGTAAGGGAATTGAAGAGGAGGTTAGCAATTAGGCACATTACAACGTACCACAATCACTACATAAATTAATTAAAACGTGTATCGTCTAGTTAGTCTATAACAATAACAGAAATCTGTTGTATTCACCTACAAGCTACAGTTTCTACTTAAAATTTATATGTTCTTACATTGTATTATATGTAAAGATTTAACCCTTTGAATGACGTATTGCGGTGTGACCCGTAAAAAAATCTTTCGTAGCAAAATAAAAGTATTGTTATATGTTTTTATTCGCATCTTAAATTATAGAAAAATAATTTTGTAGTAAATTTTTATAATAGATTGTTTGTTGGGGTCAAAGTGGATTCTTCGAAAAAAGGGGCTGTTAGGAAACACATTTTCACTAGTAATGAAACAAAATCAAATATATTTTTATTTTATCATATTACCTAGAATTAGACTTTTATATTAAAAAACAACAAAATGGCGGACTTTTTATGTATTTTTTTCCGTTGAAAATCGAAAATTATTAATAAAAATAAATTATTTTAGGTTTTACGATAACTGTTAGTGTGTACAACAAAATTATAGCACATTCGGTTGATTAGAATTTCAGTTCTGCTTTCCACCAAACGAGAAAACGTAGTTTCCAGAAAAACGCGTTTAAAGATTTAGTAACAGATGTTACACTAACATGGCCCGTTCTCTTCTATTTGCTATAACCGCGTAAAAACTTTGAATTTCGGTGTAGAATACTTATTTCACAATAATGCCTTAATTTCTTTCAAAATGCTCCTATTCCCAAACATTAAAACTGCAATATACTTCTTGTTAGATTATCCACACTTAACATTATAAATGCAAAAGTGTGCCTGCCTCTCTGTCTGTTTGTTACTTTTTCACGGCTAAACCACTAAACCGATCTTGATGAAATTTAGCAGAGAGATAGCTTGCATCATCAAGAAAAACATAGTTTACTTTGTATCCTGAAAAATTTATTTTTCAATAACTTTAGATAAAAAAAGATATGACATTCATACGCGAGACCTGTTTCATCGACTATCATAACAGAAAACTGTATAACCTAACCTTATTCTTCTTCTTCAGTTTTGACGCCTCTAAGCTTTATACCACATAAGTTTCACTTATAGTTAGGTTATAAATTTAACCCTTTTTCTATGCACCAATTTCATCACTTACATGATCTTCCATAACTCTTTTATGAGATATTACATTACATAATTCTTTCATGTCTCTAATTATTCATACGATGAACGTGCCATATCAGATCAGCTGTTTTGCCTCTCTACTTCATATTGTGAGTTATAGTTTAATTCTGTTTTCACATTAATCAATGATAAATTACAACGTGATCAATAAAACATAATTTATATCTACCATTCAATGAGCACAATTAATAGAATCAATCTATATCTATAAAAGAGTTTGTCCTTAACCACTCACTCACTCACTCACTCACTCACTCATATATCAACGTACAGCCCAAACCCCTGGACCTAGAAACGTGAAATTTCGTAGGTGCCTTTCTTTTATGATGTTAGCACCCACCAAGAAAGGATTTTTCGAAATTCAACCCCTACGGGGGTAAAACAGAGTGCCAAAGTTTATATAAAAAATATTTTTTTTGTTCGCATTTAATTGAAACTAATCGAACATACTCTACAATATAAATAATGAAATAATTATTTCAGCATTTCCCAAAATTTAACCCCAAAGAAATTAGGGGGGTGGAAAAATTTGTAAAATATTTTTTTTTGTATTCACTGAATGAAACATGGCACAAGTAGGTACTCTACAAGACAAATATCACGAAAATTCAACCCCTATGGGAATGGGGGGAGGGTAAAATTTTGATATATTTATTTTCATAATTGTTCATGATATTAAAGTAAATTCGGACAAATTAATATTCAATTAAAAATTAAAGTTCGGTATTCAAACCCTAATAGCATGGGACGGGGACGAGGATGGATTTAGATATGTTTATCTGCATACCTACTTTACTTATAAAAGTAAATTTGGGCAAAAGAGTCATCTATTAAAATAAAAATTTAGACATTCAACCCCTAACGGCGGGGGTAGACATTATTATAATTATAAATATTGAATAAAAATCAATATAAAAAAATATAATGTCATCCCCTATCACATATATGGAGGGTTCTAATTAATTTCGAAGTTTACGCGAGCGAAGCCGCGGAATTCCGCTAGTTCCAAATATAGGTTTTTTACCTCTAATTCAAGTTTTTTCATTTCAAATTAATTTTTTTTCATTTCAAATTAATTTTTTTTCATTTCAAGTTAATTTTTTTCCATTTCAAATTCAATTTTTTTCATTTCAAATTCAATATTTGAAAATAAATTGATATATTTATTTTTAATTTTTTAAACTGAAGAAACTAATTACTTTTAAACAATTAAAAAATAAATATATAAATTTATTTTCAAATATTGAATTTGAAATGAAAAAAATTGAATTTGAAATGGAAAAAATTGAATTTGAAATGAAAAAAATTTAATTTGAAATGAAAAAACTTGAATTAGATGTAAAAACCTATAAAACTTGTTTAGAAATTGTGCAAACAAATACATTAAAACATATAGTACAGTTAGATTCAGAAAGGGGGGGTTGGGGTTGAAAGAGGGAGGTTTAAGTGAGATAGAAAGAACAAGAGGTGTCTGCTGGGTGGAGTGTTAGGCAACAGCAGCAGCAATTATACACCAGCTTAGAGTTTAGAGTAATTTGGGGGATTTTGGTGTTATTGTCTATTCGGCACTGTTATGTGTATAGTGTAGACCGAGAGAATTTGTATGTGCATAATTATAAGAGGACTATTCGTGCTACAAATTGTAGTAGTATCGTGTTAGTTTATAGTTCACCGAATTGATAGGATTTATTTTAACAGGAAACAATAACCGAAGTGCTGCTTCGAGAAATGCTTACATAGATTGATATTCAAGGCATATGTTACAACAGTGGTTCCCAAACTCTTTTGGCCCACGGACCACTTTTCATAGTCAAAACTTGCCCACGGACCACCTATCATAGTCAAAACTTTCCCACGGACCCTGGGTGAAAAACTACTAAATTTTGACACGCGCAGTTGATTTTAGTACCACTTCGCCAATTTTTATTCGATTACGTTGAAATTTTAACACAATGAAGAAGATAGATAAAGCTACTAATTTAGTGAATAACATTAAAATTGGACAAAAATTGTTTGTGTTAATGCGCTTTGAATTTTAAAAATTGCTGAATTTTTGCTAAAAAATAGATTTTTTTCGTTTAAAAAATGATTTTTGAAGGGAATAACTTTATATAATTTAAGGCTTTTTAGTTCAATTAGAACCCATAGCTTCATTCTGAATGATCTTTGGTTGAAGTCATTGATTCAAAAAATATATATACGAATTTGAATGTTTGCATATCGAAAAAAACATTTTTTTGCAATATTGCAAAAACAAGAGCTGATTGAGCAAAATGGTGGTCATTTTTGGATTCAGCGTGTCCAAATTACCCTTAAAAAGTTGTTGTATGCCCTGCAGCAAAATGGCTGTCGGCCAGTGTTATTTATTCATTGTTATTTATTTTAACTTCCATATTAATAAAAATGTGCGCGGACCCCCTGACGTTGTTCAGGGACCCCCAAATCGATTTTAATTTTCCATGGACCCCCTGAACGATGCCAGGGACCCCTTGGGGTCCGTAGGGACCACTTTGGGAACCACTGTGTTACAAGAACGTGCAAATGTCTTAACTATATACAATACATTTATTGTAAGACTGGGTGATATATTTTTAGCGCAACCCTTATATGTTCGATTTTCTGTCCGTCCGTTTGTCTTCCACTGCGAGATCTTGGCCCCCTGACCACCTAGAGACCTCGGGTTTTCTCTAAATGGTTTGTGGTTCTAGTTTCGTCCATTTTAGGAATTTTTTCGGTCATGACCCCCCTCCTCAGAATTTTACATATATGGCTTCATGTACCTCGTTGGAATCGGGATTGATTCACGAATCGATTGGTAAGGGTATTTTTTGAGTTGTGTCAAGTGGGTTGCGTGCAAACTCCCACTTGTAAGTTTTGATAAATTTATATTTAAGTTTGCAGAAGTTGTGAGGGATTTGACGGTACGATTCACGTTTCGTACCGTCGTATTATTTTTAAAATAAGAAAAAAATGTTTTAGATAAAAATTGTCAAAGCGTCGTAAAAAATACGGTAACCGTGCATTTTGGGTAGGCTGAAATTTTTTATGGGGGTTCGTAGAAGGGTCATCCCTAAATCTAAAACTCATTTTCCGGGATTCGGAACGATATTGTTTTTCCGCCATTTTGAAAATGAAGGTGTACCTAATCAGTTTTTTTATTATCTCCGTAACCGTCTTCTTAAGAAAAATTTAGTAAAAAGCATTTTTGTAGGTAATTTAACTGTCTGTAACTTTTATTTAAAACTATTTTCTATATTTATAACCTTTTCATTTTTTCCATCATTTATGATTTAGGCAGATATAATTTTTGTACATCATTAATTACAATCACTCACACTGTTTACTCTCAGTATTACGTATAAGAAAGTCCTATGGTACCTATGGCAAACATGTACACTTTTCAATCTCTGTAATACGTATAAGAAAATCCCATGGCACTCATGGCAGATATTTCTCTTCTGTTATGAATGATTTAGAATATTATTTAAAATATTTTTTCAAAAATTTACTTTTTCGAAAAACTTAACCCTATAACGTCGAGCATGACGTTTTCGTAACATTTAATTAACACGTATTTCGTATTGAATATATAAATAAATTCAGGCGTTATAGGGTTAATACTTTGCACTTAAAATTTAATAGTATCCACTTTATACACGTGAACATAAATTTTAATACTTTTTTTTAATGCATAAGGCGAATATTTAATCGTTTTAAAATATAGAAAATCACAAATTACATTAAAAATATCAAATCTATTGGGGCGAAAGAAGGTTAGTTAGTTTTTACGTTAAATAAAAATATAGAAAATCATAAAAATCACAATAAATTCATCACAAATATGTTATTTTTAAATCTAAGTCCAAATTTAGGTCAAATGCAAAGTATTTTTTTAGTGCAACGTATTTATTTTTAGTCAAAACTATTTGTTTTAAGTGATATAATTTGTTTTAATTAAGTTCAATATATTTGTTTAATGTTGAATAATTTTTCGTGCACTATATTTTGTTATGAGTGAAAACAATTAATTAAAAATTGTTTATTAAAAAAAAAAATACAAGCTTTATAATTATTCTTGTATGTACATTTATATAATAAAATTACCGTTGATTTTTAATGAATTAAACGAGAGCAGAGCACGTACATATAGTGTACAATTTAAAATGATTATATTTTTTAAATTGTAATACGTCGAGTCGGGTAAAAACTGCAGTAAATATAACGAATACTTGGCGGCGTGTTTACAAACGGTGGCACGGGCGAGCGACACTTAGATGTTTTCTGCTGACAGCGTAATTTCTGTAACTCTAATGAATGCCTACACAACATTATGCGACAATTAAAAGCCCCACACTACTTCGCTGTTTCTGAAATACTGACTGGCTGCCTGCCCGGAGATTCGTTTTACATTTAATTGGACAATTAACGTCTAAATAAAATTACTAAATACTACTACGTCGAGAATTTTGTTGTTCAGAATACTTCAGGTGTTGGGGTGCAGCAAAATAGTTTTTTTTTTAAGTATTTAGCGCGTGATTGTTTGGAATGTTTTCTGATTATAATTAAAAGGCAAAAGGTTTATGATTATATAACTTTTTGTTTTGGATTCGTTTAATTGTTTCATGTTAAGGGTTATGTAATTTGTAGATAATTTGTCACATCCCTAGCAACCTTTGTTAGTAATGTCTGATGGAATATCAAAGAAATTATTTTGAAATTGCAAAAATATGCTTTATTTCAGCTCTACTAAAATTTGAAGTATATTTTATCAAGAAGGAGAAATTTCAAGTGCAAGTTTCACAAAAATCGGTTCGAGATTATTTCGATCAAAATTCGGTATTATAAACGAGCTAACAAAATTTGCTAGCTTTCAAGTACTTTCAAATAGCATATCAAAGTTATATGACAGTTCTCTTTGAGTCTTTAACCCTGGACGGGTAGACGTTCGTAATAATTACGACTACATTTACACAACGCCCTCTACAGGGAAATCAAGACGGGGTGGGGAGCCGAGCGGGAAGATATGCCTCGTTTAATAGTTCGTCTTCAACCTCTGCCAAGGACAGGTGTCAGTGTTTGCTATTTTTCTAGAGAAAGCCATAGATCGACAAGTCACATCGTATCTTTCACGAAGGTCTACTCTCTTACGTAAATTTTAGTCGAAATATATACGTAAAAGGATATGCTGTGAATGTGAAAAAGATCTCAATCGTCTCAATGCTTGATCCAATGATACTTTCTTTCGTTTGTCGTTTCGCTGTAAACTTATATTACTAAGCTTATATTTTAATCTTTCGTATTTCGGTATTTTTTTAAATACACAAATCAAAAGATTTTAAAAGCAAAACTTTTTTTTTGCCATAAATTTATTAGAAAACCAAAAATTATATAGTAGTAGTCAATTTTACGAACGTCTACTCTTGCCCGCTTACGTTTGACATCTACCCGTCCAGGGTTAACAGATATTTGCATGCACAGTAAGTTGGGTTTTTACTCAGTAAATTCACTTTAGTAAATTTACTTTACATACCCTTGTTTTTACTTCCTATACATGAAACTATCTGTCAAAAACTTCAAGAGAATTTTGATACCCCGTTTGAAAGAGGTAACAAATTTGTTAACTCCTTTATAATACCGGACATTATTATCTTTGTATTTTTATCAGATACTAGTTATGCTCGCGGTTTCTCTCGTTTTTTTATATAAAAATTAGATATATGGTATCGCGGAATTTATTGAGATCTTTTTATTCTACACAATTCTTTACTACATTATATTATTCAATATTTAAAAACTTTTTGCAAAATAGTGGCAGACTTTCTTCTTAATTCATTTACTAATATCGTCACTGCTTATTCCTTATGTAACCTAACGTATATACTCGTAAATATATACTAAAAACTGAGCAAAGAACATATCTATGAATAAAAAAAAAACACGTAAATCTGATAAGTTGTTCTCGAGTCAAAGCGCACTGACGGACAGACAGACAGATATAGAGACGTTGCGTTTTAAAATACAGTGAAACCTGCAAAACTGGAATCTCAAGGGACCAGTTGTTTTATCCCACTTAAAGAGGTTTGCATTAAAAGCAAATGTAGAAGTAACAGGACCTCAGTATATGAATTCTAGCTATAGAAGTTTCCCACTTATCCAAGTATAGGGTGACCAGGTCTCAGGTATTGACCCGGAGTCTCAGGGTTTGTATACTGTTTCTCTGGGCTCCAAGTTTTGTTACAATTTCTCTGGGTTTGGTAAAAATGATGAGAAATAAAAGAAAAAAGAGGGCGGAACAGTAAAAATAAAATTTGCGAAAAAAGGTCTTCATGTATAAACGCAAGCAATTTTATTTTCTCAGGGTTGGCGTAATCTAAAATCAGGGGGTGTTACATGATCTGAAATCTGGTCACCCTATCCAAGTCCCACTTAACCAAGTTTCTCTGTACCTATTTATTTAAATATATCTATTTTTCTTTATGACATTTTGTTAATATTATTTATTTCGTATAACATTCTTTAATATGGTAAAACATAGAGTTGATAAACAAAATGAATAAGATCCAAACTCAAAAGATGATAAACAAGATGATTTAATAAAAGAATATATTCCCAGGAAGTTGATCCTTTGATGTGGTAGCAGCTATTACCTGAGATGATTCCGTATCTACCTGTAAGATGTAAAACACGTAGCTCTAACGTACACATACATATATATATTTATAGAACACTTATATTAGCAACGCTTTACAGCGAAAGGGAGGTACCGCGGAGTTGCTTGTACAAGGTACCAGACATTCCACTATTGTGTGAAATTAAATTCCTCTGACGTCGCTGAAGCCATTACCACCTTCTCATTGCATCTACTAGATCAGTGTTAGTCAACGTTTTTATACTTTGAGACACTTGATATACGAGTATAATACTGTACATATATGGTATGCATGTAAGGTATTGAGATTCCCAAATCTTTTTTTTACAGTGTGCTAGAGCTAGACGTATAACCTTAAGTTATAAGTAGCTATTATGATATTTTTAGTTCCTTTAGAATCTTAATACCTTACACACATATGTACAGTATGGAACAAAACATATCTTAATAGCTACTGATAGTAAAATCACGATCAACTTACACGTGAATATATTTATTTTATAATTTATATAGTATTAAAAAAGGGTTGAAGTTTCGAATAATTCGTTTTTAAAACGTTTCTATATAGCCAATTTTAATAAATAGAGCACTTGCGGCAAAGTCTCTCATTTATCGTGTTATAAACTCTATTTTTAATATTCAATTACTCAAAAACCATAGGTACGTCCAATATTTTAAATAAAAATTAGTAAAATACATATATGAGTTATCCATAAATAACATATTAAAATTTTAGACTTTTTTATCTATACATTGCTCTAATGATCGAATAATCTTAAGAATATAAAAAAAAATGGGTGTATTGAGTTAAGTACCTACTAGGTTTAATAGTAATATGTATAAAAGAACACGCGATAAAAATACCATGTCTCAAAATAATGTTTAATAAAGAATACAGCAACTAAAATTTTTTAGCCACCCCAAATGCCTTAGATATGAAGTAAAAAAATAAGTTAGATTTGCTTTGGCTCTTTAGTACCCCTTCCTGTTTTTTAAACTTCTTTATCTAGAACAGGGTTTTCCAACGTGGTCTATGTGGACCCTTTGGGGTCTATGGAAGTTTGAAAAGGGTTTATAGTACACCAAGAGTCTATAGTATACCAATATGAATTGAAATTTGATGTTTTTCATGCAATGCAAAAGTTTAAAAACAGTTCAAAGAGCAAAAAAAGGTTATTTACAAATTTTAATTTACAAATAATTACAGGGGGGGTCTATGAACTTTGTCCTTTGCGAAAAAGGTTGGAGGAACCCCTGATCTAGAGCGTATTGCTTTACATATTCAGTAAAAATTTCACGTTTCTATCTTATATAGATATTTATCTTTGATTGAAAAGGATTCAAATAGTTTCTTTGGAACCCTAAAAAAAGTATTAGTCGTTGAGATAATGCAGCCTTATCGAAAATCCAAATTTTAACTCGATCTTTCCGTTTCAGATCAAGGCAAACACTCTTCATTCCGTGTCTGTCTGGCTGTGTGTCTGTCTCCTGAATCCTTGTCACTCTACGTGTTGTATTTAAAACTGTTTGAAAACCACTGTACATAATTAATCTTTTGTGTTGACCAGACGACCGTTTGGTTAGTATTCCGAATAGACGATCGGCAGGCTATTAACCGATGTAGAGATGTTTGTGAGAACTGCAGTTCGATATTAACGACCCGCAGGGCTATCGGTGGAATGTTTGAATATATCAAACACACACACACACATACACACACACACACATATGTACTAATGTTAATTGTAATTATGCGGTAAATACCGGAAACTGGGGTGGATTGATTGATATCAATACCTACGTACTTCAGTCATAACGTTGTCATTAATAATGTTCAAATAATTAGTTTGTAATTCATGATATTCTAATTCATCTATTTACTTTGTTGTCTAGCTGATACTTGCGTTAAATGTAAGTTAGATAATACAGATTTCTGTTATGGTAGTCGATAAAATAGGTTTTTAGTTCAGCATTTGTACGTTAGATGTCACTAAACTGACCTAACTTATCGCGCGTACAAAAGTACACATACCTATTTTTTATCTGATATAAAGTAGGCTATGTTCTTCCTCAGGATGTAAGTTATCTCCCTGCAAAATTTAATCAAGATCGGTTCAGCAGTTTAGCTATGAAAAGGTAATTAACAGACAGACATACAGAGATTTTTTCGCATTTATAATATTAATATGGGTTAGAGCAATGATTGCCAAACTGTGCGCCGCAAAAATTTGATATTAAAAATATATATTTATATTGTATTATAATTAAAATTTATGTATTTTTGTTCATACTTCCCGGTCAGTATGTCGTCAGGTAAAAAAAAATTGGCAAACATTGCCTTATTATAAACAAATTAAATTTGATAAATCGATAAATTATTAAATAAATTGAATAATTAATATCTCCGCTTAAACTTTTTTTAGATTATACCTTACACCTTACACCAATAACTTTAGGAGTACCGTTCCCTAAAACCTATTATTAAACCTATTATTATTAAATAAATTAAATTTAATAAATTGGTAAATTAACAAATAACTAACATCTCAGCTTGGCGTGATCTTGCAGACTTTTTTTTAGAATATACCTTACACAATTAACTTTAAGACTATCAAGTACCCTAAGAACATCGCGACCCCTTTCTCCTATTACAGTGGCTACCAAACTATGTACCGCGACATTTGAGTACCTTATATAATAACATGTTTAATCAAACCTTTTATAATAACTAAATGTTAATATAGATATTAAGTAAATGCTTCTAAAATAAACATAAATAACACTATGCAACAACCAAAAATTCACAGTTTGAATAGGTGATTTACAAGGTATTTGTCATGCCGAAACCGAATTCGTTGCCCAAATGATTCCATCACGTCAGGTTTTTTAGATATCTGAACCTAAAAGTCCCAAAAATGACGATTTTGGCAATGTTGGGGAATTTATTACTAAGTAGGTAATTTTTTTCTGAAGTTTTCTTTCATGATTTCGAATAGTACTATCTTTTCTCTTTAAAATGATTTTAATCGAAATATACTACTTTGAAGATAAATGTAGTAAAGTTCATTGTATCTACTATACTACACTCTATTAACAAAAATATCATATCTTCAAACTAGTACATCTCGGCTAAAAAAATCGTACAATAAAAAGTTAAAACTCATTTTAAAGAGGAAAGATAGTACTTTTTGCTACCGTGACCGAAAACTTAAGAAAAAAACTACCTACTTGATAATAAATTCTTTAACATTGCCAATATAGTCATTTTTGGGACTTTTAGGTTATAATATCTAAAAACCCTGACGTGATGAAACCAATTGGGCAACAAATCCGGTTTCGGCATACCAAAAGCCTCCTAAATTTTCTATTCAGGTCTCTGTTATATTACAAAAGTATTTTTTTGTAGCATAGTGTAATTAATTATATAATAATATTAGTGTATTTGATATGTTAATATTTATATAGAGACTATCATTTTCATATACAAGTAACTGTTAATATACAACGTCACAAAAATGTAAACACAATATTATATATTTACCGAATGAAAACATAATTTGAAAACTCCTGAAAGCTTTTATTGTATGCACTTGTGCACATATTCTAACAATTTTATTTAATTCCCGTCATAACAATATTGACATAGGCATGTATATGTATTCTGTAAATATACTGGTGTATTTCTGCGGTGTAAATAGTTTTGTGATTTGTCGAGTAGCAATGGGAGTCGGAGTGTCTCAATTTGAAACAAAGCCTGAATCAGTTTTGTACGTGCTCGTGTTAACGCCAACAATGAGAAATTCAGTTTAACAAGTGTATACACTTTAGTTGCCAACTGGGGATGATTTGAGACAAGAATTAGTATGATTCGTAGGTTGTATATCGAAAAAAGTTTTATAAAATGTGTTTTATTATAAAAATGAATTGTTTATGGAGTAAAAAATTATTTTATTTCTTCTTTTCTGTATGGTAAGTTGATATTTCTTTGATAAATTGAAATTTGACACATAAAATATTACTAAAAAAATTTGAATTCTAGATTTCGTTAAAAGTATGTTTATTTTATAGAAAATGAAGTGAAAAGTTTAAATTTTCAAACCGCATGTCTGTATCTTTAACCGTTCTTGAGATATGGCCTCTCAAAGTTTTAGTTTTTTCAAAATTTTGAAGAAAAATGGCCATAACTTTTGAACGTGTAGTCGGATTTGATTTTTGTTGACAAATTTGAAATCAGCGTGTAAAATTCTATATAATTACATGTATAATACTTTAAAATTCAATAAAAAAAATTTTGCTGAAAATTGAAAAAATTCAAAGGGGTATACCTTAAAAAAATGTCGATTTTTTACTAAAATTTTTTTGTCGAATTTTTAATTAATATACATGTCATTGAATAGATTTTGTTACGCTGATTTCAAATCCGTCGACCAAAATCAAATCCGACCACACGTTCAAAAGTTATGGCCATTTTTCTTCAAAATTTTTGAAATTGAAAACTTTAAATGGCGATATCTCGAGAACGGTTTGAGATACAGACCTGCGGTTTGAAAATTTCAACTTTTCACATCATTTTATATATAAAAACACTAATTTTTACGAAATCTAAAAATTCAAAATTTTTGGGTAAAATTTCATATATTTTATCAGGAAAGGTCAACTCGGCGCATCGAACTCGGCTATGTTCAACACGGCGACGAATTAAAAATACTGAGAATAAATGGAAAATTTAAAATTTATTTTCATTTACCTATGTTAAATAAAAAAATATGTAGATAAATGTGCTAACTCCAACACTAAATGTGAAAAACGCTTACAGAAAATATGCTATCTCGAAAAACTAATTTTACCAAATCCACGAAACATAATTATGATTTTACGATATGAAATCATATTTTATGTGATTTAGCTCGTTTTTTCGTTCTCCTGTCATTTTGGACTTAGCATACTTTCACTTTAAACCACCGATATATAAAAAATATAATACTTTAATACTGCGATCTCCAAACTATATCAATTTGTTTACTTTTTATTATTTACAAAGTAAAAAAAATCCAATTAATGTACATGCGTTCTGCATAAAAATAAAAAAATAAATTTTCCGAAATCAAAGGACCCCGCAGAATCCTTATGGGAAAGGGGTTTGAAACTTTGGATTATGATAGTCCTTGATGGATAGATCAAAAGTGTCAATGGGCACTAAGTCCTAAAAACTCAAACTTTTAAGATATAGCTTTCTGAAGTTGGGGATTATGATTGTCTTTAATTTGCAATAAAAAAATTTGTAGAACCTTAATTTTCGCACAACTTTTTGTATGTGTCCCCAAAGACATCTATAATCGATTGCCACCAGAAAAAAGTAAACTTTTTAATTCATTGAGAAATGACAACACTTCAATCTTATTGTTACGTTTTTTTAATTATAAACAAATCCAATTGTTTTATAATAAAAAAATAATTTATAATAAAAAAAAAACGTAATAATAAGATTTAAGTACTGTCATTGGTTAAAGAATTTAAAAGTTTACTTTTTTATGGTGACAATCAATTATATAAGTCTTTGGGAACACATACAAATAGTTGTGCGAAAATTAAGGTTCTACAAATTATTTTATTGCAAATTAAAGGCGAGCATGATCCTCAACTTTAGAGGGCTATATCTTAAAAGTTTGAGTTTTTAGGACTTAGTGCCCATTGACACTTTTGATCTATTCATCAAGGACTATCATAATCCAAAGTTTCAAAGAGTTTGACCGAAACCCCTTTCCCATAAGGATTATGCGGGGTCCTTTAAAAAAAATACGGATACTTCACAAGTAAAGGAGTTCTGGGCTTCTGGGCCAATAACCTTATAGAGTTTACACTAAAGACTGCATTGACATTTTTATGAATAGTTACCGTACATCACATATATATTTTTAACATGAGAGAAGGACAGGCTGTAATATTTGTCAAACGCCATATATCCCGAGCAAACATGTTACCTGTAAGGATCGAGTAGCGTGATATGGGAAAAATCTGTCAGCACATATGTTCACATGCCCGACATATAATCCACGTTTACATATCGTATGACAAATGCATTTCTCAATCGTGTACGTGTATTCGCCACAAAACACTGCAGAAAAACATTTCCAATATTGAAGTTGAAATGAATTACTCTTGCTGCCCACTAGTAATTGTAAATGTAATATTTATTTTATACTATTTTTCCCTCTATCGTTACTACTGAACGTTCATTTCAAATGCGAGCGACGTTCTTTTAAAATGGGTCACTAAAACTCATAAACATTCATAGAATTCAGAGATATGACCCCTTTCCCCTACTCGTACATTTCAAAAGTTATTATTCGTTTTGTCCTTTATTAATTTAAGCGCTATTTCAGTCACGTAGTTGCACTGGCGTCAACAGAAGAGGGAAAAAAGAGCATGCCTACAATGTATTTTTATTTGCGATTGCGAAAACGAAAAAAAGCTCTTACATTATTACATTAACCTAACCTAATCTGTTAAGAATAATGTTGATTAAAGTTCCCCCCCCCCTCCTTCCTTGGAATTTTTTTTTGTTGATACCCCTATTAAAAACAAAATTTATATTATTTTAATCGAAAATTGAAGTGTTAATATAAAATAATACTATCGAAATTCGACGAATGTTTTACCTGCCTAAACGGCAACATACACATATGATTTTTTTTCTGCATATCTATGATACAGTACCTTTCAAATGATATAAGTTACATTCCCCTCATTTTATAATAAATACTTTTTTTTGCTCTTTTTAACTCTTGCATTGCATAAAAAAACATCGAATTTCAAAACAAATTTCCCATAGATCCCCTATAAACCCCATATATCCCAGGGGTTCACATAGATCACATTGGGAAACCCTGGATTTAAGGTATTGGAAAATTTTCATTTTATAGTAAATAAAACTATCCCTAATTGCTTTTAGTTCAATTACCTTTTAATTTTCTGAAAATGATGATTATTTTTCTTACGAATTTTTTAGTAATATATAGAAAAAAGTTTTAAAAAAACTGTACGAAATCATTAATATAATAATTTTTCTTTTCTAATACTTACTTCGACTGTTTTGGGAGAAAGGTGTATGTTTCTTTATGTTTCAAAAATATGTATAGGATTTATTGAAATCTATGTTGACAGAAACAAAGATTATTATTTGAAGAAAATATTTCATAAAATATCAAACGGATTACTGCATTTTTAAAATGTATTTAAATTTTAACAAATACAAAATATTTGTATAGGTACGCTTGTTATTTTTTTGTAGAAGAAAATTTAAATCTGAAGTGATTTAAAAATCATTTTAACAATCTAGAAAAGAGGTTCTTAACGTGTGGGTCACCCACTGTTTTTTATTTTTATGAAACATTAAAAAAGTCATTTTACGATTTGTTAATTACGAATAAAATGTAAATAAATTTGCTAGCTTGCAAGCACTCTCAAATGAGATATCAAACATATATGACAGTTCTCTTGGAGTTTTATGAAGACTTTGACAAGTTTCGCGCACGCGTTGTATGTGAACACCAACAATGGTATTAAAACAGTAGTGATATTATGAAAATTAATTTGTACGGTCAACTGTGTTACAGTACGTTAAAGTATCACTACTCTAAATTACATAGCAAATCCATAGATACTATCATAAAATTAATACCTCATTTCGCCTCCTCGAAAAAAAAGTGTCACAACTCAATACAAGAAGTTTTGAGGAAATAGGAATAAATAAAATTATAACAAATTGTAAAGGCAGTATAGGAAAAGGACTGATACACAGTATTTAATTTAAATATTTCAGTATTCCTGTAATGTTTAAAAAATAGTAACTATTAAAACACTTTTAGTGACATTTTTTTAGAATATGCTAGTTTTGACGGTAGGTACACGTAGTACATTAGTGACAATTTTTAGTAGAAATATACCGGGTGGTCTATTTAAATTGAGACGAGCAAATATCTCGAAAATTAAGGTTTTTCAGGGATAATGTTTGGTACAAAAGTTTCAGGGTTCAAAGGGGGAAAACCAATGAAGGCAAAATTTTTGACTTTGAGTGGAAGTTTTAAGGTCATTTTGGGGTCAACTTCATTTTTTTAAATGGAAACCTATTTCTTTTTTTACATATTCGTATTTTGCAGAAAAAAAGAAACAACTTTTGTCTAATAAGTTTTTTCAAAATCCTCAAATTCAGGGGCATTTTTTTAATCTATTTTATTATTTTTTTGTTTGTTTTTATTAAAAAAATTCGAAATTATTATTTATAATTATTAACTATGCATGTTTAAGTAACAATTAAATATAAAAAATGATTTTTTTTAATTTTAGGATTTAAAAAAAAATTTTTTTTTATATTTTGAAAATTTTTACTAAAAAAAAATAGATTAAAATTGAGGATTTTGAAAAAACTTCTCAGACAAAAGTTGTTTCTTTTTATCTGCAAAATACGTATATGTAAAAAAAGAAATAGGTTTCCATTTAAAAAAATGAAGTTGACCCCAAAATGACCTTAAAACCTCCACTCAAAGTAAAAAAAATTACCTCCATCGGTTTTCCCCCTTCGAACCCTGAAACTTTTGTACCAAACATTATCCCTGAAAAACCTTAATTTTCGAGATATTTGCTTGTCTCAATTTAAATAGACCACGCGGTATAGTAATTTGGAATCATTCTACATATTTATCTCAAATATGACATTTTTTGGGTTGTGACACTTTTGCGTGGGTGCGCTTTGTGAGCACTTGCAAGCTAGCAAATTTTGATAGCCCTTTTATGATAACCGACAAAAGTATTTTTATTTTTTCCCGTTCCATATAAGTTTGAGAACCCTTAATTTAAAACATATTTTTATATGAAACTCAATTAATATTTTACACGCAATCTCAAAATGTTTACAATATATCATTAAAAAACTTCAAAAGAATATATTTCATATAGGTATGTTAGTTTTACGTGCAATGCATTGAGCATAAAATTACAAAAGCTGTAGATATGTAGCAAAGTTTAACTAGTGTTGTCTACATAGATCATTTTCATCATTAACCTTTCATTCGCGTACACGATCACGTAAGCTTAATATCGGACGGCGCCGCTTTACTACAAAAGACCTAATTGAACAACCGAGGCTTTGTGCGGAGGTTAAATATAGTCCAATTCGTCGTTCGGCTCAGATAATGAGAGATTCGCAATCATGCTTTGAGCACAGGTACCCGCTGAAATATTGCTACAAAAGATTAAATTGATTTCCGAATTTCAGTCGACCTGTCGCCGCCGATGTAAAATGTTGCGGAAGATCGCAATTGAACCACGATTTATTTACCGATTCTTGATTATCAAGTTTGTCTTTTTTAGGGTTTTTTATTTTCTATGGAACTGTCTGTCTGTCTGTCTGTATGTATGTATGTTATAGCACTTTCATTCTCTCAATTATATACCGATTAAGACAAAATCTATATCTATAAAATAGTTTATCCTTAACTATTCACTCACTCATATATCAACGTACAGCCCAAACCTCTGGACAAAGAAACATGAAATTTCGTAGGTGCCTTCCTTTTATGATGTAAGCACCCACTAAGAAAGGATTTTTCGAAATTCAACCCCTACGGGGTTAAAACAGGGCGTCAAAGTTTATATAAAAAATTATTTATTTTGTTTACATTTAATTGAAACTTATCGAACATACTCTACAATATAAATAATGAAACAATTATTTCAGCATTTCTCAAAATCTACAAGGGGTTAGTTTTTACAATTTTTAACTAAGATCCGAGATTATTGCGTTTTTTTTTATAGGTAATGAATAAAATTCAATATAAAAAAAATGTAATATGTCATCCCCTATCACGTATGGATGGTTCTAATTAGTTTCAATGTTTACGCGAGCGAAGCCACGGGATTACGCTAGTTTAGTATAAGGGCGTAAATTGATAACCAAAAAACAGAAATGATGATATTTTTAAAAAAAATAATTTTTGGATACACTGAAAAATATACTCAAAAATATTTTTTTATTTATCCTATTATAGATTTCATAAAATGCAACAAAAAATGTTTTAGGACCTTTTGGTTTTAACCCTTCAGTCACGAAATTTTTGTTTTCGAATGCATCAGACTTTCCATCTCTCTAATTTATAAACTATTGATGCAAAAATTCTTGAATATAGATTTTAATTAATACTTTCAATGAAAATTATAACGAACACTGTATCAAAAATTGTTGATTCAGATAGATTTCTTAAAATGCAACAAAAAATGTTTTAGAACCTTTTGGTTTTAACCCTTCAGTATCGAGATGTTTTTGAAAGCATTATCAGACTGCCCCCCTCTCTAATTTCTAAACTATCGATGCAAAAAATTATAGAATATAGTTTTTAATTAGTATTTTAAATAAAAATTATAACGAACACTGTAGCAAAAATAGTTGATGAAAAATTTAAAAATAACTATTTTTATAAATCGTCATACAAACACGTACATTTTTATAAAGTTTGCATCTTTCGTTAAGATCAAATAGCTCTTGATACGTATTGTCAAGTAGAGAATGTTAGTGAGAATGGCTAGGGAACCCTATCATGTGTGTGCGAGATGGGACCTAGGAAATCATGATAATAATAAAACTGTTATTTTAAATAAACAAGTACTTATTATTCATTGAATTTTATTTCAGGTTCATGTCTTCTGATAAAATAATAAAATCATACAGTTAAAAAAATATTTTTAAAATAATTAATTCATCACTTTTTATTTTTATTGGTATTTTAAATAATTAATTAAATACCAAAAATTGTTATATATAAAAACCGCACAATTATTTATTGGTGATATTCAATCAGTGAGGGTGTACATAAAATACCTACATATAATCTAAATTCTGCAGTGTCGTATAAATTTTTATAAAAATTCTTTTAAATCACTGAAATTCCAGACATTCTTAATTTTCTCCGTAGTAAAAATAAATATATCTACATTTTTGTCTTTAATTAAAATATGATTTATTTTTTTAATCATTTGCGTTATTAAATTTTTTCTTCCTAGTTCACATTTCTGCCATTTTTAACTTACTTATGTACATATTAATCCTATTCCATACCTAGGTACTAATATTATAATGTGAAAGTATGGCTGTCTGATTACCTTTTCACGACGTAACCACTAAACCGATCTTAATGAAATTTGGCAAGGAGATAGCTTGCATCCTGAGAAAGGACATAGGCTACTTTGTACCCCCCAAAAAATATTAACTATACATTACTTTAAATTTAAAAAAAATGAGAATGTGACATGTACGCACAACCTGTTTTATCGACTGTCTGAACAGAAATCTTAATTACCTAACCTTCTTATTGTTTTTCTTCTTCGTAGGTTTTTTATATCTAACAGCTTTTACCTAACCTAAATTTCACGCGAACGTAGTCGCAGGTAACAGCTAGCTAGTGATAAAATAAAGAAATAAAAGATAATCAATATAAGTAAATCTGGCGAAGCTGCAAACTGACCCTGAGGAAGGGTATATGCTATTTTATATCCCAAAAAAATATTAATGTTACAATTACTTTTGATTCAAAAAAATGATAATGTGACATTTGTACGCGCAACCTGTTTTACCGACTATCATAACAGAAATCTTTATTAGCTAACATAAGTTTTATGTCTAATTCACGTGAACGAAGTGTTAAAATATAGAATTAAAAATATAATCAATAGAAGTAAATCGAACGAAACTGCAAAAAACTTCTACACACAAAAAAAAACTGTATTGGACCAAGAAAATCTTGTTTTGTATGTAACGAAAACAATATTTTCTTAATAATAAGAAAAGTACTCTTAATCCAACTACATTATTTCTTCGTCCAAGAATACTATAGTTGGTTTAAGAATATATTTTTTATCTTAAGAAAATATTGTTTTCGTTATATACAAAACAATGTTTACTTGGCTCAAGTAAACCTTTCTACCTGTGTAATAATACAATATTAATACATTTTATATTAAATAATAAAATAAATGTTAGTATTGTAATTTTTAATCGCATTCATGTATAATAAAAAATAAAAAAATACCGTCAATGTTATCAAAGTAAATTTTATGAATATATACATACATAATATAACATTTTCGATAGTCAATCGGTATTATTTTTTTCTACTACAAGATCTGCCAGTAAAGTGTTATCTTCGTTCAATTCGCACCAGGCACAACCTAACACAGATCGTATTTTATTTTAAAATGGTACTTCGTCATCGTATTTGTGTTATTTGATAACCTTGTTTTAATTTATTGATATATCGCGTGTAAGCTACTATTCCACATATATATAAAACAGATACACATTTTTTTGCAATAGATATTGTACGCAATGCACATATGTGAAGATTTATGTATAAATCAATTTAAGGAAATATGTGTTTACGATGTATCAATTTCATCTGTCTTTATGTGTTTTGATATTGTATATATCTATGCTAAAAATAATTGAGTTAAATCTTTGAACTCGAGAAAAAAATTACTTTTGTATTGTACATAGTGGCGTTGATAGCTTTTTGTGATTGGGGGGGGGGGGGTGTGACATAGTATTAAATCTCAAAGTTATATTTTTCATTATGAATATCATATTTTATGTGGTACAAAGTATAATCTTCATTTAGATGTATTCATTATTGAAAAAATACTCGTATATCATAATGATCACAATTTTTGTAGACTTAAGGGGGAGAGGAGGTTGATACCCCTGATCCTCCCTCCCCTATCTACACTATCAGACACGCGGCAGCGTGTCAAGCCAAGTTCAAGTCAAGCGCACCGTGTGTATATTTACACGAACCATTTAGAGTCACTTTTGACCCCCTCATAACTCAAAAACTATTTCACATAAACATGTCAAATTTGGCTGATATATTGAGGCTTGCGAGATACATATGTGCTCCAAATTTCATAAACGTACCTCAAACGGTTATTTAGATATTAACGTCTAAAAATCATCATTTTTATCAACTAACTATAGATCAAAACTCTTATCAAGTTCGAAACTATGGCAGCACTGTCAAATGTAAAATAGTTTAAAATCGATTTTTTTACTACGTATATTGTACGATGAGTCGTACAATATAATTACTGGTGAGTGACGCACTTACCTTACACCGAATTATATCAATGCCTGCCGATGGAAGCTGCCTATTCCATTCAATTGCATATTCTTTGTTTGAGTATACTGATATACAACAAACCAATAGGTTGCGTGAGACTATAGAGTATGTATGTATGTTGTTATACCCCCTCAAACGTAGGAAAATACAGTAGTTTAACAAAAACCATTTGGTATTAATTTTATTAACTATTATTATTAGTGAAAGAGAATTAAATGTTTATTTATTTATTTCTTATGAATAAGTACTTACTAATAATTTCTGTACAAAAAGTAATGATATCCTATCAAAAACATAAATGTAAAATAGAGCCAAGTTCAATATTATGAATTTATGATATATACCTTGGTTGTTGACTTCAACGACAAAATAAATGATATCTAAATGGGTGCCAAGTTCAATGGTCAGTCCTGAAATTTATTTATAACAACATAAATTATTTTATAACAACTTAAAATATAATTTCTTCTTATAACTTAGGATAATATATTGAAGCCTAAGGTCTGACTTGGCTAGTTCTTATATACGAATTATTATTAAGTACCTACTAAAAAAGTCATGGAAGAGACGTATGTTCGATGGCTACCAACAAGGCAAATTTTCGGAAGAATAAAATAAGAACTTACAGCTTTAGAACTTGCGAAAGCTATAATATAACTCGTTTATATGAAAACTAGCCAAGTCAGACCTTAGGCTTCAATATATTATCCTAAGTTATAAGAAGAAATTATATTTTAAGTTGTTATAAAATAATTTATGTTGTTATAAATAAATTTCAGGACTGACCATTGAACTTGGCACCCATTTAGATATCATTTATTTTGTCGTTGAAGTCAACAACCAAGGTATATATCATAAATTCATAATATTGAACTTGGCTCTATTTTACATTTATGTTTTTGATAGGATTGATTGTACAGAAGTTGTTTAACAATTAACAAATAATATTATCAATATGTAACATATGGTTTTTAATACAGTTATTATTTGTTTTCTATTTTTCTAGTCATATTTTATCAATATAGTCCATTGTGACTGCGTTTTTTTTTAAAACCTGTCAAATTATTTTAAGTTGATTAAAGATATCTGACCACTATGAGATATTTTATGACATTTTCATTTTTGGAGACAAAAATTTCAATAATAATTATATTTTATAATGGAAACAATTGTGAGATGAGATTTTGAAAAATATATCATTAAATAGGTCTCATAATGTCTGGTATCATAGAGGAGCTAGCAAAATTTGCTAACAATAAGTAACAAGCACTCACAAATAAGGTATTAATTTTGCGATAGTATCTATAGATTTGCTAAGGAATTTTACGTATTGTAACATTTTAATATTGGCGACTCTGACCGTACACAGTAATTTTTATAATATCACCACTTTTTTAATACCGTTGGTTTTACATACAATGCGTGCGCGAAACTTGTCAAAGTCTTCAGAAAGCTCCAAGGGAACTGTCATATAAGTTTGATACCTCATTTGAGCTAACTAGCAAATTTGCTAGTTCCTTTACGTTACTGGACATAAGATCTTCATGAAACTAGTAACACAATATGTAATCGTAAAAAATCATTGTTTTGTACATTTATTTTTTGAGTTAAACTATTAATTAAGTATATATTTCGTGTTATTATTACATATTTTAATAATAATTGATTTTTTTAGATTCCTTGTTTAAAAAAAACTCTTAAATTAATTCATTATAATTTAATTTAAAAAAAAATACAAATATATTTTTTTATATATAAATTTTTGATAACCGAAACTATTTCAAATAACTCAACGAATATATAATATTTATCGAGACAAAAGGCTTATATGTATGTAGGGGCAGACTTTGGCATAGGGCCTGTAATTTATAAGGGCCCAAAATTTCGCAATCATCAAGAAAAAAGGTCATTAATTCCACCAAAAGAATATTTTTCTGTATTATCGTAGACTGGTACAGTACATTCAGATTCAGAGATTCAACTTTTTAACTAAAGAAAAATCGGGATGTAAGGAGCTATTATCTTCCCGTATCTATCTACCCTCCTACGCTATATAATTTGTTTTACTTTTAACAAAAATTAACAGACGTTATCTCCACCATAGAAAAAGTTTGTAACCATCAATTTTTCAAAACTGAATCATTCTTAAAAATGTGACTTGCAAGATAAACATTTATCTAACGGTAGTACTGTAATAGGCAACATAAAGATCTCCATTCATACATACACAGAAAGAAAAAAAATAACATGTACCTACACAAAACCAAGGGTTGGTTTTCCCCCACCTGGCGTTGACATTTGCACTAAGCAGTTCATCCCTTGAGGGGGTAACATCGCCTAGCGGGGGCGACACTTCATTTGATCCGTCGTTACGCCCCATTTGTTCCCTTGATGGCCTCCTTTGTCCGCTGTGCAAATGTCTTCCTTGGATCTAATACGACTTGTCACTGATTACTGTCTATACCATACAGTACCGGATTAAGGTACGGAAACACTCCGCACTCTGGGCGCCAATATTACAATGTTTCGTTTAAATATTTTACATGTAGGCTAGACACAACTATAGTCTGTTTCATTTAAGGTACTTGACCACCTTGTAAATTTTAAAAAATCGTTTTTTTTTTTGTTTTTTTGCGTTTTCTCAATCCTTATACTTTTAAAAATCACGCCCAATTTTTTTTTTAATTCGAATTCTAACATAGTGAAATTTGTGTTTCAAATGGCGGACAGTTAATCTCCGAAACTACTCGGCCGATTTCAATGATTTTGGTCTTATTTTGTTCGTTGAGATGTTTTGTATGCCAATTTACCACATTTTGCCAAAATAAATTAATTATAACATTTTTTTAGCAGAGAATAGTGAAAAATAAGAGTGTTTTTTCAACTTTTTTTTTCAAACATCCGCCATTTTTTATTTTTGGTAAATTGTGGTAAATTGTCACGTAAGGAACCTTTCTTTTGAAGATGCGGTTTTTTTTTCCAATTCACCAATCCTGAGATTAATTGTCCGCCGTGGTACACCATTTTTTTAGGCCTCGACTTTGGCGCCTCCTAGATAGTTGTTAAAAAATGAAATTAAAAAAAATAAGTATTTTTGTATTCTATAAGCTTCAAATAAAAGTTTTAAAAGAAATCATTGTAATATCTTGTACAGGGCCCTGAAAAAAAAATTATTGAAAATGTTATGAATCGTGAATCGTATAGGTACCGTCAAATTCCCCGACAGCCACTGCAACCTTAAATGTAACAGACTATATGTATACATCTTTACTAATATTATAAAAGCGAAAGTTTGTCTGTCTGTCTGTTTGTTACCTTTTCACGGCTAACCTGCTGAACCGATCTTGATGAAATTTGCATCTTGAGGAAGGGCATAGGCTACACAGGTAGAAAGGTTTACTTGAGCCAAGTAAACCTTGTTTTGTATATAACGAAAACAATATTTTCTTAAGATGAGAAATATATTCTTAAACCAACTATAGTATTCTTGGACGAAGAAATAATGTAGTTGGATTAAGAGTACTTTTCTTATATTAAGAAAATATTGTTTTCGTTATATACAAAATAAGATTTTCTTGGTCCAATAGAGTTTTTTTGTGTGTACTTTGTATCCTGAAAATTTATTAGTTAAAAAAAATGAGTGAAATCACGAGTAATAGCTAGACTCTGTTTGTGCTCGATTTTATCAATAACTACTGAACGGATTTTTTCCCAGTTTTCACTAATGGATAGAGTGTTTCACGGGGAAGATTTAAGGATATAATTTGTTGATATTTTGTGTAAATTGAAGTCTAAAAAAACAATCGTCGGAAAGGTATCTTTGCGGACACTGCGTAAATAGTTAACAAAAGGTTTAGAAGTAACACTGGGCCAAATACGTTAGTACTGCATAGATTGAATATTAAAGTAAACATTTCTGAGGAAAATTAGAACATTGAAAACGGTTTTGGTTTTATACATAGTTTCGTATACTATATGGCATCATTTATTTGCTGTAAACTTTGTAGTACGAGTACATCCCAACTCTTATTGTCATTCTCTATGACATTTTGGATTTACTTGTGACATGAAAGAAGATGTAACTGACATATGCAGTAACGTTATGTTTTATATACAGTATACAAACTTTAACGTTTTTAGTTTACGTTGTATAAAAAAAACAAATAATATAATAAACCTAATTTTTTTACAAAATTTTGTAATCAACATTATTTATTGTATTTTATTTAAGATAATAAGGAAATATAACGATATCTTAATAAGATGATCATGGGCGATTTTGAAATTTTGGATCGTGAATATTCGTGAGTGTGAGTGATCGTGAGTCAGAGTAAATGAGTCGTGCGTGAGTTTGTATTTATTTTGAAGATGAAAAAAGTAATTTTCGATTATTTATTCCCATATATATTTTAGAATTCGATTTATACTTTTCTAAAATTTTATAAATATCAGAAGACAAAAATAAAATAGTTTCATAAAAATTATTATTTTTTCAGATATTACGCCATGCGTGCTTAGGCATAATAAAAAGTCGTGAGCTGATCTTGAGTAAAAAAAAATTAATTCAGTCCCAATTATACATTTAACTTATTACAATCGTGTTTTAATAAAAATTCTTAATTTTACTTGTTCAAAATTAAAACAACAATTTAGCGAAATATCTTCACCCAACCCTAATTCTTCCATCGGTACTTTTGCGTGTGCGTGTACTAGCCCGCCACACGCAAAATGCTCAGCAGGGTTGGGGGGTGGTGTAGGGGTTGGGGTTTAGTGAGTGTGCAAGTGGGGGTTCGGTGCGTGCCAGTAATGTTTTCTTTTTTCATTTTGATCGTCTCTTTAGTGCGGATAATGTTACATGGATCAAAGATGTGTTTGATTTATATATTCTTCGATTTTCTCCCCTTTTTCAGCTTGTTATTTTTGCTATTTTAAATGGTCTTATATAGAAAACGAGCTCAAGAATACTATAAGATAGTGCAAAAGTGATGCAGATTTAATAGGTTTACCTGAAAATAATTTAAGGTGTATAAACACAATAAACAGTGTAAAATTTTCATTTTTTTTTAATTTGTTTATAAATTATTAGTTTACACCCCAAAGAATATGTATCTGAAGTTTCAAGTGATTATTCGAACGTTAAGTATTCGAAAAGAGCGCCAAATGCTGTCATGCTACACACACAAAAAACTGTATTGGACCAAGAAAATCTTGTATTTGTATATAACGAAATCGTAAGTACGTTTAATCCAACTACATTATTTCTTCGTTCAAGAATGCTATAGTTGGTTTGAGAATATATCTTATCTTAAAAAAAATATTGTTTTCGTTATATACAAAACAAGGTTTACTAGGCTCAAGTAAACCTTTCTACCCGTGTATATATTCGATTTATCTCTTCCAAAACTTTAAACGCCGTATACTCAAAATCACTTTTTTTGACCTAGTTGACAGTTTTCGTCCGATCGATTTGATTCAAAACGGATTTTGTAGAGGAAACGTGCCGCTTCAAACGGACGTAGCCGATCTTTTTTTATAAACAATTTTCTATAGAAAAATTCGCGAAAAAATTTTTTTTTCAAGTGGTTGCCATTTTTTCTAAACGATATTTTGAAAATTCCCCTACATCCGACTATAGCTAAAAACATATATTTTAATAATCTTTTTCGATTTTGTCGTCAGATGATCCATTAGAACGAATTACTGTCATCGCCATTGAGGTCAGATTTAAGAGCTGCCATTTTTATAGGACCATTATGCAAAAATATACCATTAAAAAAATTTAAGTACTTATTAATGTACTAAAGATGTGAACAAAGTTTGATATGAATCGTTCATGTCCTAAACACAAAATCCATCACACCTGGCCCTCTAAGTTACCAAGACCGGCGATGATCGGCCCATCAGCAAACTCCCAATCCTTCTTATATTTCCATCAACCTCCAAAAAAAAAATTAATAATTATAATAATAATAAAAACACCAAAAAACGACACTAACAACAAAAAGCAATAGAAACACAACTGAGCTGTCGGACTAGAAGAGATTCTGCCGACATATAATTCATCAATAGAAAAAAAAAAAATTATTTTTATAAAATAAACAAAAAACACCTAAAATTCTGATTGATATTTTTCATAGCCCTTAAAAAAATAAAATATATATAATTTTATTTAAAATTAATTATTTATTTTTGTTTCTGTATAAAAAATGTTTGTATATTAATTGAAATTTGAAGCTATTAGATCTATATATTATTTTATTTTTTGAAGAACCTCATTGTAATATGATTATTTTTACAATTGTTTAAAAAAATCATCTATATTTCTGATGAAGATCGAACGATCGAAATATAAAATAAATACAAACTGAAGATAAATGTCACATGTTTTATAAATAAACATTTTTGACCAATTATTCCCTTTTTAAATAATTTATAAATATGTTAAATATAAATATATACGGCCCTGCTTTGTCACAACCATTTACCCCGCAGTTAAGATTAAAATGGTGGTGATAAAAATACTAATTATCTCTGATTGATGCTCTGGTTTGAGGTAGGATTCAGTTAAATTGACTGCCTTAAATATATGTAGTTTAGTTAAAGATAATCAAGTATTTATTATAGCTTATTTTTTTGTATTTAATCTTTTAGAACTTGATTGAAAATTTAATTGCGTTTTATAATAAAATATAGTCAGTTAACAAAACAATGATATCTAAAACGTTCCAATTTATTGTTTCCAATCGATTAAATTTAAAGATCGTATAGAAGTTTCTCCAATGTTTATGGGTTTTATCATCAGATTATATGCTGTTAAACTTTTGTACATATTTTTATTAGTTAGTTTAAAGTGCTATAAAACTATAAAGTAATGTAAACGTCAGATATATAGGTATCGTATAGATACAATAATTAAAAATTTAACTTTACCTAAGTTAACTTAAAAATATCTTTTTTTTCTCTAAAATTTTATATATTTTATATATTTAGTCACGTTTATATTTTTAGTCATGCTCACTCACTCACGTTTATAGAAAAAAAATCACACGTTACTCGATTTAAATTATGTTTTAAATACTGACGAGACGAGATTTACCTAAACGTATAGTTTCATCTCGTCTACATACAAACAAACAAGTTTACAGTCGAAAGACATAACCAATATTTTTAATAAATTAAAAAAAAAACAGAAAAGAACAACTCTTTATTTAGATTCTATCCATACTATATATATATTAAATGCGAAAGTGTCTGTCTGTCTGTCTGTTTGCTTGTAACGTTTTCACGGCTAAACCGCTGAACCGATCTTGATGAAATTTGGTAGAGAGATAGCTTGCATCCTTAGGAAGGGCATATACTACTTGATATCCCGAAACATACACCCAATTCTGTTTTACACGGTTTTGATTTCACATGGTCTAGAAAAAAAATTGATTCCGTTTTTACACGATTTCATTCGATTTAGCACGATTAAAAAACTATTTGATTTAAAGAAAAATATTTTAAGTAATCGTAATCTTCTAGGATTTTTTTTCTATCTGTTATTTATAAAATATGTAGTTAGAGAATTCCCATTTCTAATTTATTTTCATAGCAGCTTAAGTATATACTTTAGTACGAGTTTTCAGTTCCTAAACTCGCGATAATTTTATATTTATAATACTTTTACTTTAAGAATTGAATTGCATTTTATTTTTATAAAATAAACTGTGCATGAATGCACATAAAAATTTAATTTAGGATGTGGCTATTTGCACATACACTATGTGCAAGCAATTGGCTATTCGAACATACACTATGTGCAAGCAATTGGCTATTCGAACATACACTATGTGCAAGCAATTGGCTATTTGCACATACTGAATGATCTGAATGTGAACCGAAACCCCTAAATCTAGAAACGTGAAATTTCAGGAGTGTATTTATTTTATGTCGTAAATACCCACTAAGGAAATATTTTTCGAATTTCAGCCCCTACGGGGGTAAAAGAGGGTATAAATTTTTGTATGGGAAAAATATTTTTTCGATGGATTTACTTGAAACTTAAAATACACACTCTACATTACCAATAATGAAACATGTATTTCAGCATATCCTAAAATTCAACCCCTGAGGGGTTGCAAGGGGGTGTTAATTTTATTAAATTTTGGAATATTAATCTACATAACTGTTTATGATATTGAGGTAAATACGGACAAAGAAAGTAATCTATACTAATATTATAAATGCGAAAGTGTGTCTGTCTGTCTGTTTGTTTGTTTGTTTGTTTGTTACCTTTTCACGGCTAAACTGCTGTACCGATCTTGATGAAATTTGGTAGAAAGAAACCTTGCATCCTGAGTAAGGACATAGGCTATTTCGAATCTCAAATTTCATCCCCTAAGAAATTGCAAGGGGGTGGAAATATTTGTATGGGAAATATTTCACCTCCTGTCACATATTAAGGGTTGTAATTATTTTCATTCGATCCGGCGGGAAAAATACTACGGAAGTGGGGAGTTTTAGGGGGAAAAACAACCCCCTATCTCTCATAGGAACCGAGATATTTACGATTTTGTAAAACAAATGAAAACTAAAATAAAAGAAAATATATATTTTTCACCCCCTTTCACATATAAAGGGTTGTAATGAGTTTCATTCGATCTGGCGGGAAAATACCACGGGGTAGGTGTTATAAGGGAGATACAATAACCTCATATGTGGAAGGGGGTGAAATATATTTATATTTTTTTGTTTTGGTTTTCATTCATTTTACAAAATCGTAAATATCTCGGTTCCTATGAAAGATAGGGGGTTGTTTTTCCCCCTAAAACCCCTCACTCCCGTAGTATTTTTCCCGCCGGATCGAATGAAAATAATTACAACCCTTAATATGTGACAGGGGGTGAAATATTTCCCATACAAATATTTCCACTCCTTTGTATTTTCTTAGGGGATGAATTTTTGAGATTCGAAATAGCCTATGTCCTTTCTCAGGATGTAATTTATCTCCCTGCCAAATTTCATCAAGATCGGTTCAGCGGTTCAACTCTAAATAACTGTTTAATTAAAGAGCATGGCAGGGTAAGCATGGGCGATCTGCCCCTGGGGAAAGTTTGGTCGATATTTTTTTTATAAGAAGGTATGACTAAAAGGTACTCATCTACAAACTATTGAGCCTCTGCCCCCACTAATTTTCCGGAAAATTTGAAAAATGTAATTTCGAAAAAAATTTTTTTTTGCTATAACGGCTTTATAAATGTTGATCTCTGTGATATATGTTGTAGCTATACCTTAGTAGTATCATATCAATTTTTTTGAAAAATCTCCCATTAGAAATAAATAAAAATTTTGAAATTCAAAATTTTCAAAAAAAATTTTTTTTGCTTAAATGGCCTGGTACACCTACGAAATTTTTGTCATAAATACCCCTTCTTATGCACAAACACATATATTTCTTTCAAATTTCTACATTGGGTGGACGGGGGGTAAAATTCGAAATGTTTACTGACCCTTATTTCTATAGTATGCATATACATTATACATGTATAGTATTGTTTGTATGTTGTAGGCTGGGTTAAATTAAAGAAAGTTTCGCGGATCGAAACGTAATAGTCACTCTCATTAATACATACATAAAGAAACATTTTTTTTAATTTAGTCAATATCTTGAGATTACGAATTAGGTCTAAAATTTCGAAAATTTTAATTAAGTGAATTTAAAAAAAATATTTTATAGAAATTCTCATAAATACCCCACATTCTTCACTAATACATATTATTTCTAGTTTTTCCTTTAGTTGGACGAAGAGGGGCGGGGGTAAAAATGGACAGTGCGTTACTGGACATAAAATGTCAATCGGCTTCGGCCAAAATTAGGCCGAAGGTTTTGCTGAAGCCGAAGGTTTAATTATTTACTATTATAATTTTTTTTTCGGATAAATGTTTCTTTTAATGAAAGAAATGGTTTTTCATTAGTTTAAAAAAAATATAGAAACAAAACAAAAAAATCCCACTAATATAGAGAAGATGGTGGCCGAAGCCGATTGATTAGTCTGACAGTAGTGGTTATACGTAATACAGATTTGTAAAAATATATCGTTTAATCGGACGTTCACATAAAAAAGGCTATGTTAAATTAAGGAAAGTTTCGCGTATAAACACTACTGGCAGACCAATCAATCGGCTTCGGCCACCGTCTTCTCTATATTAGTGGAATTTTTTTGTTTTGTTTCTATATTTTTTTTAAACTAATGAAAAACCATTTTTTTTCATTAAAAGAAACATTTATCCGAAAAAAAATAATAATAGTAAATAGTTAAACCTTCGGCCTAATTTTGGCCGAAAGTGGCCGAAGCCGATTGACATTTAATGACCATTTTTACCCCCGCCCCTCTTCGTCCAACTAAAGGAAAAACTAGAAATAATATGTATTAGTGAAGAATGTGGGGTATTTATGAGAATTTCTATAAAATAATTTTTTTAAATTCACTTAATTAAAATTTTCGAAATTTTAGACCTAATTCGTAATCTCAAGATATTGACTAAATTAAAAAAAATGTTTCTTTATGTATGTATTAATGAGAGTGACTATTACGTTTCGATCCGCGAAACTTTCTTTAATTTAACCCAGCCTACAACATACAAGCAATACTATACATGTATAATGTATAATAATATGCATACTATAGAAATAAGGGTCAGTAAACATTTCGAATTTTACCCCCCGTCCACCCAATGTAGAAATTTGAAAAAAATATATGTGTTTGTGCATAAGAAGGGGTATTTATGACAAAAATTTCGTAGGTGTACCAGGCCATTTAAGCAAAAAAAATTTTTTTTGAAAATTTTGAATTTCAAAATTTTTATTTATTTCTAATGGGAGATTTTTCAAAAAAATTGATATGATACTACTAAGGTATAGCTACAACATATATCACAGAGATCAACATTTATAAAGCCGTTATAGCAAAAAAAAATTTTTTCGAAATTACATTTTACAAATTTTCCGGAAAATTAGTGGGGGCAGAGGCTCAATAGTTTGTAGATGAGTACCTTTTAGTCATACCTTCTTATAAAAAAAATATCGACCCAACTTTCCCCAGGGGCAGATCGCCCATGCTTACCCTGCCATGCTCTTTAGTTATATCCGTGAGTAAATCATACGCAGAACGGTTACGAGTGTTATTTGTGACGCGACTCATCGATGTTTAAACAGAAACGATTACCTTTTTTGCTGTGATGCTCAAAACATTTCCCTATAGTGTGTCTGACAGTGTCATTGCGGTCACAACCGTAATACTTGGTTTTTTACGATAAAAAAACATTACATTGACTAGATTAATGTTCCAAAACAATTCGTTTTCTCCGTGTACAAAAATCTGTATTGACTGTATTATTTACCTAACTGAACTTAATGTATTTTCACTAACCTAAATTCCACGCGAGCTAACAATAAGTCGCGAGTAGCAGCTAGTATTCAATAAAAATACAAATTTCAAAATTCAACCTCTAATGGCGGTGGTAGACAGGGGTGGGTTTTTGCTATTCTTATCTGCGGTCCGTGATATTTATAATTTTGTATAATGAATAAAGAGCGAAAAAATAATAATTTTAAATTTCACCCCCCCCCCCCCCCCAACGGCCACGTGATATTTTTTTTATTCATTACACAAAATCGCAAATATCTCGTTTCCCATGCGAGATAGGGGGTTATTTTCCCCCCTAAAACCCCTCACTCCCGTAGTATTTTTCCCGCCGGATCGAATGAAAATAATTACAACTCTTCATATGTGACAGGGGGTGAAATATTAATAATCAAATTTAATTTTTTTCCCATACAAACATTTTCACCCCCTGCCAATTCCTTAGGGGATGCATTTTTGGAATTTAAAGTAGCCTATGTCCTTACTCAGGATGCAAGGTTTCTTTCTACCAAATTTCATCAAGATCGGTACAGCAGTTTAGCCGTGAAATGGTAACTAACAAACAAACAAACAAACAAACAAACAGACAGACAGACACACTTTCGCATTTATAATATTAGTATAGATTACTTTCTTTGTCCGTATTTACATCAATATCATAAACAGTTATGTAGATTAATATTCCAAAATTTAATAAAATTAACACCCCCTTGCAACCCCTCAGGGGTTGAATTTTAGGATATGCTGAAATACATGTTTCATTATTGGTAATGTAGAGTGTGTATTTTAAGTTTCAAGTAAATCCATCGAAAAAATATTTTTCCTATACAAAAATTTACACCCTCTTTTACCCCCGTAGGGGCTGAAATTCGAAAAATATTTCCTTAGTGGGTATTTACGACATAAAATAAATACACCCCTGAAATTTCACGTTTCTAGATTTAGGGGTTTCGGTTCACATTCAGATCATTCAGTATGTGCAAATAGCCAATTGCTTGCACATAGTGTATGTTCGAATAGCCAATTGCTTGCACATAGTGTATGTTCGAATAGCCAATTGCTTGCACATAGTGTATGTGCAAATAGCCACATCCTTTAATTTATACTTTTTTTGTATGAATCATTTCATTTTACCTATTTTTTACAGGGTTGAAGGATATGGAACTAATCCCCATTTTATCTATGTATTTCATGTCTTTTTTACACGTTTTTTCTGGAACGTATCTACCGTGTAAAAACAGAATTAGGTGTATATTAGTTTTGCAATTATTCACTTTCTTTTACTTATTCTTTTTCATCTGACCTAAATTCCACATGAACCATATACATTTATCCGTATCATATATTTATGATCTTATTAAATATATAACGCGAACGAAGTTGCGGGTAACAACGAGTTGTTAAATAATTACTTATTTATTACCAATAATATATATTGTTATAAATCTATCACTCAGCTTTAATAAACATAAATATATTATTATATATGTATATATTTAAATTATCAATAAATAATTCAAAAAGCATAAATACCGACGGTTACTAAAACACCCCTTACATCGATATACATAAAAGATTTAAAGCATTATACAGCCCTTGATGGACAAATTATAATTCAACAGCATGTCGATTACAAGACATAATTACAGGAATTTTCATGCATGCACTGACATATTTTTCGTACAGGTGTATGGAACGAGCTACCAACTACCAACTACCAGTTACTCATACATATACACATATTTCACATATATGCATAACTGTAAACGCCCTGTTACATTATTTAGATCGTAAATCGATTTCACACGCACAGTGTTCTGCATATTGCGTGTTTACTAATTCACTCAATATCTGACAATTTTGTACGTAAATTTGTGTCACCCACTACTTCGTTTGTTTTTTGTTTCTCGATTCTCGTATTTTTGTTTTATTTGTTTAAGGCGGAAGCCGTGAATTTTTTAGGTCACGACGATTTTAACACCTTAAATTGTGAACATGCATTTTTGTCGGGTATATGCAGGAAAAAAGTTGGGAACACCTGATTTGTATAGTAATATATCATTTTTCCTATTTATTTTGTAATTTTAGTCCATATTTCTATGACAAAATGAAATTTGGTGCATGAAAATTAACCAAAAAATTTTGAATTTTAGATTTAGTTAAAAGTATGTTTATTTTATAGAAAATGACGTGAAAAGTTGAATTTTTCAAACCGCAGTTCTGTATCTCAAACCGTTCTCGAGATATGGCATTTTAAAGTTTTCGATTTTTGAAAATTTTGGAGAAAAATGGCCGTAACTTTTGAACGTGTGTTCGGATTTGATTTTTGCTGACGGATTTGAAATCAGCGTGTCAAAATCTACAGGATGACATGTATAATACTTCAAAACTCGACAAAAAAATTTTTTTCGAAAAATTGAAACAATTCAAAGGGGTATACCTTAAAAAAATGTCGATTTTTGACCAAAATTTTTTTTTCCGAAATTTAAAGTATTATACATGTCATCATATAGATTTTGACACGCTGATTTCAAATCCGTCGACAAAAATCAAATCCGACCACACGTTCAAAAGTTATGACCATTTTTCTTCAAAATTTTCAAAAATCGAAAACTTTGAACGGCCATATCTCGCGAACGTGATAAGATACAGAACTGCGGTTTGAAAATTTCAACTTTTCACGTCATTTTCTATAAAATAAACATAATTTAAACGAAATCTAAAATTCAAAATTTTATAGTAATTTTCATGCACCAAATTTCAATTTGTCATAGAATTATCGACTTTAAGATAAAAAAATAAAAAGCAAAATCATAAATTACTATATAAAAATCTACCCCATAGATGCTTATATGGTTTAGAATCAAAAACACATGTAAGAGAGAAATACATAATTATATTTGTGTTTCAATAATAGTAAAAAAATAGTACACATTCAGTACCTTAAAATATCTATAAAAATAAAATTAATCTATACCACAGGTACTTATGGTTTAGAATCCAAAGAGCATGCAAGGAGAAATACGTATATGATAATTATATTTGTGGTTGTGCTCTTTTCATAATTACATTATACGAAAGCATAGCTTTTCACATTTGTGTGCATAAATGTTTGTGTTAACTAGGTTACACTCTAAACTTACGGTAATAGCTTTTTAAGCTCACTTAACCTCAATAATAATAATCTTAGGTTGGTTATATTGTATGCAGTAGAGAAGCTTACCTTGAAGATGACCATTTTCTGCATACAATATATTTAGTTGGAAACAGTTCTAATTTAACTTAAAAGCATTTTTATATTTCGAATACATATTGTTGACCTCTTTCGTATACTTTTGTTAAGAATATGACAAAAGAACCAATCTGTTTATTATGTTGGCTGCTTGCATTCAATATCTTTTAAGATGTAAGCAAAATAAATAAAAATTTATTTTCTGTATCTTCAAACTTTAGTATTATTTGGTAATAAACTAAACTAAAATATTTATAAATGTGTTAACCTAACCACAATGGTTCTACTATATCTTTACATACATACCAGTGGCGTAGTGTAGCGTTATTCATAACACTTGTTTTTCGAATCGTAATCGATTGCAATTAGTATTGCGTAATTCCTTGCTTATGTTTTATTGATAACAATTTTGGAAAAAATAACGTTACGCAATACTCGTTGGAAATAAGAAATAGAGAAATAAAATCTAGTCAGTCGTGAGCACAGAGTGCCTAGAGTACAACAATAAAATTTATAATTGTTCAGTGATTGTAAAATCTACCAAATACTGAAAAACCTCCTTGTGCGGTGTAATTCACGCCAAGGAGAAAGTGAGGCTCTGGGGTAGCGACCACGAAAATTACTTTTAAGAGCATAGTTGTTTTTACCAAATAGTGTTAATAAATTGTATTATTGTATAATGTGTCCAACGTGTATTTAAGTTAACTAGTAATCAGTCAACTTCTGTAGTGTAGATTATTGTTTCTATTAGTGTTTAAAGTGTCATTAAATAGTGTTTAAATTGTTATGAAATACTGTTTAAATTGTTATTAAAAAGTGTTCGCCATTAAATACGGTAAACCATTATTAAACCGTTGTTATGAGTTATTGTTATAATTAAATTTATTTTATTAACTGTCAAAGTGTACGTTTCTAGTCACCTATAGGTTATCCTGCTTAGCCGATTAAAGGATAAATAGAATATTGAAAGAAATTATAACCCAAACCGTTACAGTAGTAAGAAACATTTTTCGAAATGTACAAGATGGCCCAAAAGTCACAACAACATTTAAAATTCAAAAAACTTTCTACAATTAATTTTTTTTTAATTTGATTTCAAATTATTAAAACGTTATCCTTGGAAATTAACTATGGAGAAATTCACGACTGAGTAATTGTGCTAACACAAAGAACTTACACTCATAATTTTGGGGCCAGAAAACTACCACATAAACAAACTATATTTAAAATTAAAATTAACTGCTCCAGACTTATTTCTGTGGGGGTATTTCAAAGATAAAGTATACTGTAACAATCCTCGAACCATTCAGCAATTGAAGGCCAACATCCGTGAAGAAATTGAAGGAATAAGCCAAGAAACATTACGACAGATGATGATTCACGCCTTAGAAAGAGCGCGTCAGTGCGAAGCGCAAAATGGTGGTTATTTAAAAGGATGTAATTTTCAAAACTAAATAAAATTTATTTCGGTTTATTAAAGAATAAAAGTGAATTAGTACGAAATGAAAAAAAAATATTGTCATATTCTACTGACAGATCTACATTTCGACACCCCACATGCATATAGATAAAAAAATAAAAAAATGTATGATACCTCTCTCCTTTTCTCGAAAATTTTAAATGATATTGGTGACTTTAGTATTTGTCGTTGGTAGTCTCACCAAAGCCTCTTTACCTAATTTTTTTAGATTTTCTGAGCCAGTAGTTATCGAGTTAGAGGGGGGGACAGACAAAATTTTTGCTTGCAGACGCCATTTATGATTTAGAAAAAAAAATATTGTCATTTTCTACTCACTGAGATCTACATTTCGACACCCCACACGCCTTGGAATACATTTTTTTAATTTGCTTTAAAGCCTTCTGCAGGCGCCATTTGTCACTTATAAAAAAATAAGAATGAGGATCAAATTACACTAGCTTGGTTACACATTTTGATGTGCCACATACCTTAGTATAAAAAAATGTTTTTGCCTGGCTTTAGCTTCTTAGCACTCCTTCTAAAAATATATTTTTCCAAAATATTTGTACATATTTTACTAGAGAGTGTCATTTTACATGTTCAGTAAAAATTTCAAGGTTCTAGCTTATAAAGGACGGACAGACGGACGGACGGACGACAAAGTGAGATTAATAGGGTTTCTTTGGAACCCTAAAAATATTCAATTTTAAAATGGTGTTGTGACTTTTGGGCCACCTATATTTTGAACTGATGTTTTGTCAAAACATACATTTTTTTAGATCACTGACTATTTCGGGGGCATAGGGGATTATACCACCCCCTTCCCAGCTACTACGCCTCTGATATGTACATTTAAATATTAAATATATCTAATTGTAAGTTTTGCTCACAATTGTTATGATATAGTATGTATGTTTTGTTTACAGTACGACCGAATGAAGTACGGGTGACTGACAATTCTGGAAAGGTCCTTGGGGATGGTGAAACTCTAGGACCGTACAACGAACGGGATCAGGTAGAGCTGGTCTGTGAAGCTCTTGGAGGTAAACCAGTCCCAGCAGTCTCTTGGTACAACGGCACAAAGAAAATGGAAGGTTAGTTTTAAAGTGTATTCTTATATATTGTGTGTGTTTTACTCACGTAAAAGTTCTATGCTTTTAGGGATTGTAATTTAACTTTTTTTGTGAAACATTACTATTTAATTTTATTGATCAGTGATGTAAAAATGATAAAAGATTTTTGGCATTTTGAATTTCTTTTACATATATAAAAGTAGTTTTATACCAAAAATTAAAAAAAAAAAACTAACACGGATGTTCATTGTAATGTGTGACGAAACGTTGGCCGATAACACGACCAAATTGACGCGGCTTACACCCAGAAGCCGTATTTTTAAAACATATAAATTTTTTAATATTAATTGTTTTTAAAACACCGTATTTGTGTTTTGTCTTTTTGAAATAAAACCATTATTAGAGTTATCTTTAGAAAAAAAAGTCAGTCAATTAGCAACGAATTAGAGATGTTTTAAAAGTATTAAGACACTTGCACTCCATACAGTCCAGAATTTATACGAGTGTTATACCCTTCATATTTGTTTGGGGTTTTGATATGTTGTTTGGGTACATACAAGGTATATTTTATAAAAAATAGCGATTGCCCTCCGAGTACAACATAGTGTTTTTAAATTTTTTAAATTTTATTATTTTTTTTCTGGTTTACTATGTAATAAAATTACCTCAGATGAGTCATAAGTACCTCTATAATATACCACAAGCACCATCAAATTCGATTGATGTATTATCAAAAAAAAAAAAATTGAAAATCAAAAAAAAATTTTTTTTTTCGAAAACTACAAAATTTTGGTAGCTAATATTTGGTCAAGATGAAAGTTACATAGAATGTGACTTTCAAAAAAAAAATCAGCCAAATTGCATGCTTTCCCGGCTACAGCCTTTGGTTAAAATTTCAACAAGTAAACAAAATTTGACGAAAATCGTACGTCGAGAAGTTAGTTAAAAATCGATTGCAAGATTTGCCTTCCCTGACATATGTACATTTAGTTAAGTAAAAGCTCGTTAATTAGTTGTTTTAATTAATTTTAATACCTTTCAATTCGTATAGTATTTTGAACCACATGTTTTCAATTAAACGTATTTAATCAATCAACAAGAGTTTTTTCAACAACTTTTTTTGGGGGTTAAATTGCCAGAACTCTCTTTTAAATATAAAAAAACTCCATAACTTTTAGAGTGCTCTACAGAACTCTAAGAAACAATTGTTTTTTTTTTTTAAATTAGCACCCCATTTTGAAAATATGGATTTGGAAGGGGGGGGGGGGTAAACTGACAGAACTCTATAAAAAAATATCAAAACTTGCGGTGCTAACTTCACACAGGTGTAGATGTTTGCAGGCCCGGATTTACCATGCAGACAGTGTAGGCACGTGCCTAGTGTGGCAAAAATTAAGGGGGCGGCAAATTTTAGTGGAAACTAAAAAAAAGGTTACCGGTATCTAAAATCTTATCCGACATAAAATACTTTTTTATTTTTGTTCAAATAAAATATTTATTTTGAAAAATAGGACGGCAATTTTCGCAACCGCCTAGGAGCGAAAAATTTATAAATCCGGGCCTGGATGTTTGTTAATGTTAAACAAAATATATGTATTTTCCGGTGCACGAACAAGGTTTATTGATGTTTTTGTTTTTTTACTCATTAAAAGCTATAATAATTGAAATAAAACATTAAGCTCTTGTATTTGATACAGTTATGGACTAATTAACAAATTAAAACGCACTTATATTATAAAACATGACTATAAAACATAAACTTGTGACAGAACCACAACGACATGCAACATGTATATAAATTATTCAAATATAATCGGTAATTTTAGGTAATATCACTTCACCGTTATTAACAGTCATTAAAATTATTGTTTCATACATGATATTTGTCCGGAAAATAATAAACTACCTAATGACATATGTATACTTCAAGTATGTGTATTTATGGTGCATATTTGATGGGATTTTTAATTTCAAAATATCGATATTGATTATATATATATGTACATAAATAAAACAACTAATTGTCTAAACGTCAAACAATTTAATAAGCAAGGAAACGTAGCGAGCTTTCGATTCACAGAATCATCGTCAGGCTATTTAAAGGGGAGAATGCGAGAACGGTGTCGAAAGCTCGCTACGTTTCCTTGCTTATTAAATTGTTTGACGTTTAGACAATTAGTTGTTTTATTTATTATATTTTAACGTCACTACTAGTATATTATATGTACATAAATATAGTGTACCTACTAAAATTTTCTTGCATTAAGGTTATACGCCTAGCACACTGTAAAAAAAGTTTTAGTTTCGAAAAATTTTGTTTTTAATTTATATTCAGAACACATGTAGAATATTTTACTTTGTTTATTATTAAAAGTAAAAAAAAGTTTAATTTAATTTGAAAATTGAAATAGACAGAACGGTATATAATAGTAACATGTACTAATTTGCTGTAATGGCAGAGCTAGTTTTTCATTATTTTGAATAAATTACACGTGAATATATTTGTTTTATAATTATTATAGTATTTAAAAGGGTTGAAGTTTCGAATAATTAGTTTTTAAAACGTCTCTATATTGCCAATTATGTAGAATTTCAATAAATAGAACACTTTCGACAAGTTCTCTCATTTACCGTGTGTTAAATACTCTATTTTTAATATCCAGTTACTCAAAAACCATACGTCCAATATTAAAAAAAAAAAATATTAAAATATATGACTTATCCATAAATAACATATTAAAATTTTAGACTTTTATCTATACATTGCTCTAATGATCGAATAAGCTTAAAATATTAAATAATTGTTTCTTTGTATAAATTATTTTATGATAAGTGAAGTGTCAAGTTCAAAAATCAAAAATTTTACAATCAAACAACCGCGAATGTTACGTTAAAAAATAATTTAATAACTTTTAACTTTCCAATATAAAAATCCCTTTTTTTATCTAAATAAATAAAAAAATAACATTATGTTATCTAAAAGTTGGTAACACTGCCAAACAATAATTTGTAGCAGTTTCTGCATGCTTACGTAGTAAGGAAAAATTATCGAAAAGTTAAGTCGACGCAATTCAAGGGTGTATAAATAACTTTTATCGGCCTATACTAGAGGTAGTTTAGGGGAAAAAGGGATTTTCTTTCTACACAAGGGTAAATGTTGTATTAGAAGCGATAATTCTTAACCTCACATGCAATTTGTTTCGATGTTATTTTTTATCAAATCAGTTATACAAAAAAATTGTATTTATAAATAAAATAATTTATAATTTAAATTATTACCAAATTCATATTTAATTTCAAATTATTTACTACTAGCGTAGTGTTACCCAGGTTAATATATTTAAATTAAGAAAACATTGAAACCGTAAATTATATTTAAAAAAATGTATATGCTCTGTGACATCAGGGAAACAATTAAATCTTAGGTTTTCATAAAATATTAATAGCTAAGAACATGCACTGAAAAATTATCTACCTTTTGGTGAAAACTACATTAAAATCGGTTCAGTAGTTTTCGAGTTGGCCTGTAATATGTAGAAAAAAATATAACTTCTTTTTATAGAGGTAATGATATTAATTTGTTCATAAAAAAATTATGTTACTAAATAACTCAAATATAGTATACCGAGTAGAAAAAATACTATACCATGATATTTTTACATTTTTTTAAATTTGAATAATATATTTACCTACATATTAAAATTCATTGAATTGTTAGTTTTAACTTGATACCTCATTCAAATTTAGATAACTAACACTAAACAAAAAAATCGGCTTTACAATAGGTACTTACTACTATATGTATATTTCATATACATGTGTATAAAAAAGTAAAAACTAACAGAAAACTATACCTAAACTAAATTCTTTATTTACCATAGATACAACTAAAAAATAAACGCTGCGTAAAAATTTTGTAAACACCCTTCTTTAGAAAATATATATACGCCATAAATAATCTGATTTGAATTTCAATATTTTGTTTTTTAATTAAAATTTATTTTCCGAAGTAAAAAAACAATTTTTATAAGATGATTATTTTTTATTTATAATGGTTTGGGAGCGATTTTTTAATTAGTATAATAAAATTACTTACATCACTTAATTAAATTTCAATTAAAAATATTGTTAAATGCGAAAATTATATAGGTATTAAAAAAATCAAGATTTTTATATTATGTTTTTCATTTTCATTTTACCGCTCAGCCGATTTTAATGAAATTTGGTACGAAGATAGCTTGCATTGTAAGGAAGGCTACTTTTTATCCCGAAATACTTATTAAATTTTAAAAAAATGGGTGTATAACATTTATACGCGCAATAGGTTATATTGTTTTGATGTAGACATCTTGCGTGCAAATGCGACCTGAATCGAATAGATCCGATTAAATTTTTTAAATCGGAGAACACATTTTTTTCTCGTTTTAAAACGATAACAAAACTTCTCGTATCTTCGATATTACGAGGAAGCAAAACTGACTATCATAACAGAAATCTGTATTACCTCACCTGTATTCCACGCGAACAAAATGTAAGAGCTAGTTATGGCTAAAAGAAATAAATCTCATGAATGCATATATCAAGCGAACACATTAATCTGATGAAACATTGTTCAAGTGAGAAAATAATTTATATTACGTTAGGATGAAAATATGATGATAAGAAGGTGCAAGTTTTATATATTTTGTTGGAGTAAATGATGAAGCATCAATTCTCAGGGTGCGCACAAAGTTTAGATAAGGCGGGGCGAGTGACCATTGGCTACATTGAGGTTATCGGTGTAAGAATAGAAAGAAGAAATTTATAATCCCCTTAGGAATTGAATGATGTTATAATACATAGGGAATTCTTGATCTATGTGATTGGAAATCGCAATAGGGTGTTGAATACTCAGTCAATCCATTTCAAACTGCTGACGTAAATGAATAAAATAATTATATCACGCTCTAATATGATTTATATGAAATTTAGGGTAAATTTATTTCCCATTGAATATGTATTTATTACTGTTGTTACATTGTACCACTACATGGAAAATTATTTCATTTAAATGAACATTGACATGCATAATAAATATTAATAATGCTCACAATGATTTCGTCGAAATTAACATTATTTATTTAAGAATTTATATTTTATTCATATCTTCATTTTGTATATTTAAATGTATTTAAACAAAAATAATGAAGAATTTTATACAGTTATTTAATATATAGTATATACAAATAATGTTAAGAAAACATTTATTTATATTTTCGTCTCGTTTTTGAGACTCAGGTCGATTCAAATTAAAGGACTGTATTTGTTATATTAAAAATATTATGATTTGATAATAAAAACAGTAGTTACTCTACATGACATGGAGGAAAATATTTTATAACAATCATTCATTTTTAAAGAAATATTTCTATTTGTTGTAATATTCTTGAAACGGTCCAAAATATTGTAATTCTTGTTAGGTAGGTCACGTGTTACTAAAGTTACAATATGAATTAGTAATTTTGCGTGTAGGATTGAAATTTATATTATTGGTATAGTCAGACCCTGAGAGAACCCTCCTACAGAAAAAATTATATTTTGGCTCATAACTAAAAAAAATTTGCATCAAATTGTTTTTTATTGCCGGTACCATAGGTGGGCACAGTTAACCGAAATGTTAACTTCGTTAATCGTTAATTCGTTAACAAAAAAGTTAACTTCGTTAATCGTTAAAGCGTTAAAATTCCGAAAATGTAACGGAAGTTAAAGTTAACCATCTAAAATATTTTAAGTCCTTTTTTTGCTTTTTTGACAACTTTCTTATGTATTTATCATCAAAAAACCAATGTAACGGACTAAAGTTAACGAAAGTTAAATTTAACGTTAACAAAAGCGTTAACATTTTTTTAAGTTAACTTAAAAGCTAATCCGTTAAGCATTTTGTCAACTTCGTTAATTAACGATTAACGGATTAACGAGTTAATGCCCAGCTATGGCTGATACATAGTAGAGTAAACCGAGCACATTTCAGCACAATATACTCGGTTTATTTTTTTCTGAAGCATAATTTCTACTACACACTAAAATAACCCCTGTACAAGTATCAAATATATATGTAAAATATAAATAATTTTCAGGGCGCCGGGGCCCCTGAGTCACAGGGGGCCTGGACCATATGCCCCCGCCCCTCTATATGGGCCTGGGTATAGTTTAATTTGTTATACCAATAAAAAATATACTATTCATAAAATTAATTTTACACATTCGTAGTATTGATATTATTGTCTTTTAAAATATTTATTTTAATGTAATGATATTAAGGAATATAAAAATATGTGTATTATAAAAATTACAATGGAAACTGTAGAAGTTGACAATTGACAGCAGGTACAATTATAGGGTGTGCCAAAAAAAGGCGATATTTTTTTTTTGCCCTAAGCCCAAAAAAAAAAAATATCGCCTTTTTTTGGCACACCCTAAGGTACATGTAAAACTGATAATTTTTTTAATACAAAAAAAATGAAATTTTTAATCGGCAACTGTAATTTTAATGAAAAAAATCGACTCCATATAATTTTTCTCCGTATAATTTTATAGTGGTGTATTTTCGAAGTCCATGGTCAGATTTTAATAAAACTTATATGAGACTACCACGAAAGTATACTCTTTCAAACAACCAAAAAATCATCCAAATCGGTGGAGTTATATTCGAACAAACATAAAAAATATATACAGCCGAATTGAGAACTTCAAGTTGGTTAAATATCGATGAAAATAAATAACCACGATATCTATCTGCAGATGCAACGTCACGTGAAGGATTATTTAAAGAAAAACGATCACGACAGATAGGTAAACGTCTATCACACCATCATGTGTGTAATCGGTTCCGACTTGCGGCGGATAAAATAACGACATTGACAGTCCGGCTGTGTCAAAGGCGGGTCATTAACTACAAAAGCATCACGTTTGAGCGGCCCATGTGCGAAATACCAAACATACAAATGTCACCCCCGACGGTTTCTGAGGTCACTGGGTTTTATTAGAACCGTCTCCTGTGCTGGCCGTCTGTGTGTGTGTGTGTGTGTGTCTGTGTGTGTGTGTGTGTGTGTGTGTGTGTGTGTCTGTGTGTCTGTGTCTGTATGTGTACGCACCCATGTTTGATCGGTTGGGATGCCGTTATTTAAGTTTGTTCGATCACTACAGAATTTGTTAAAAATTTAATATTGTGTTAAGTAAGCTAGTTTGCATTTGTAAAAAAAATTTCAGGTCAGTTTACCATTTCGTTTATTAATTATAAACGTGCAAAGTTGGCCCCTTATACATTGCAAGCATAGGGATCCACTTTGAATTTGATATTCGTTTAATTCGTGTATTAAAACTAAACGTCAGATTATAACCAAAAACAGATATGTTATAGATTGGTAATTAAAGAATGTATATATAAAATTCTAGAATGATTTACCACCTACTTAAATAATGATTAATTATAAACTTTGATAAATTCCCGAACACATGATGTAAATATACGATATGGCAACACCGCATTCCGCTAGATGCCACGACTTTCAGTGAACAACAACCTTAAGTTGACTATATTCTTTCATGTGATTTATGTCAAAAAGTGTTGAAAAATACAATAAATATTTATACATGCATTTTATTATTTTATTTTCATTTACTGGCTTTTACTTGCAATTTTGTTTGTGTGAAATTAAGTTAGGTAAGATTTATCAGATATAAAACCCATGAAGAAGAAGAAGAATAGGTAATACAGATTATGTTATGATAGTCGATAAAACAGATCACGGTACAAATGTCACATACTAATTTTTTTATCTAAAATAATTGTATATTACTGAGGATGCAAGCTATCTTTCTGCTAAATTTCATCAACATCGGTTCAGCAGTTTAAACGTGGAAAGGTTACAAACAGACAGAGAGACAGATACATTTTCGCATTTAATATAAATAAACAATTCTTCATTTTCCTGGAAAAAACTTCACTATTATCAAAATTAACAAACTATTAAAAGTAGACATATTGTTTTCTTAGGTCTTAGAGCAATTAAATAAATATGTAGTAAATAGCTTGCTCTCTGTCTGTTTTTTTTTTTCAATATAAACTCGCAACCTACTGAACTGATTTTAATGTTGTTTTACCAACGAACAGATTAAGGTACCTACTTATTGGTACCAGTTTTGTATGCTTTAAAAACAAAGTATTTTTTTTTCTTTGGAATTGATGGGACACTTTTTTTATAAATCTAAATAATAGTTTTTTTTTATTTTGTTTACGTTTTTCTCCAGTAATAAACAACAATCAGTACTTACTAATGATAACAAAATTATAAGTACTACTACACAAACGTTATAAAATAAAGAGTAGTAAAATTTAAAACAATGTAAAGCTTTTAAATAAGAAAATACACTTTTCTTGATAATTTACCGAACAGCGATAATTGTTTGTTAATTTAAAAAAAGGTTCACCATTGGAGTATTGTTCAAAACTGGTACCACTACCTTATTTATATGGGTAAATTTTAGGTTATGTAACATCACGCTATCACCCAAAGTGACTGAGCAATGAATTATATTTAATTTTACCCTCACGCTAGTCTATTATAAATAAATTAATAATGATCCATAAAAAAAACTTTTATATTTTTATTAATAAATATACCACACCATATTGTATGGACAAATTAGTAACAAACTTTAAATTAAATATTATATACATACCTGCATGAATATTTTTGTATGATCTATAATCAACACTGCCATAATTTCTAATTACCTCTGTTGCCATATTTTGGCACATTAATGTTTAATGAATATACATGTGAATTAGGTATAATTGTTGCTAATTATTTTATGTTGTGAACTTGATTCATAGACTAAACATTCTCCCAATGATGTATCTGTAGTGATTTTCATAATATTTTTATATATAATAATCATAAAAGAAGTGCATTAAATTTTAGCACCAGATTCTATTACCTTAACTCATTTTTAAGATCGGATGAAGGAAAACTAGTGGAAAATAGTATAATAAAATTTTATGATTCTTTCGTTATAATGTAGGTATGACGTATATTACGAAGATTTCGACATTTATTATTTTTCACATATACCTAGGTCCCTGCGTACTTTTCTCATTTCCATTGGCAGAATTATGTCGAGAGTAACTTCAGTTAGATAGAAAATCAATATGGGATATATTTAAAAAAATATAGCCTCGCAATCACAAGTTGCCAATTTTCAATTTATGGCAAATTTCATCCACTCTTTTTCGTAGGTATATACATATTTCAATATTTATATCAATATCAGCAATTCTTTAAATTTATTTTTGAGTGGGTTTTAAATGATTCTTGGATACTGGGTGTAAACTGTAGTGTTTTCTCTTAGATTTAAGACTAAACTGCTGATCCGATCTTGATGAAATTTGGCAAGGAGATAACTTGTATCCTCAGTAGTATACAATTACCTACTTTAAATAAAAAAATTAGTATGTTACATATAGAAATCTGTATTACCCACCCTTTCTTCTTCTTCGTGGGTTATTTTTATGAGATTAAAATTGTTATAGAAAAATTTTAATTCGAATAATATTTTATTTTTCGTTTTTGAAGGGTTAAGATAAGTTTTATCATTTTTTTTAAATTCTACTAGACAATAGGTGAATTTTTAAGCTTTAATTTTCTTCTTTTTTTCTGTATGTCCCAAATTAGGCTCTTTACGATATATTTTTTCTTCTGTAGGCTTTCGTGGTTGCTGTCCATAAGAGCTAACTCTTCGGGCTGTTTTCCACGTTATCGTATTGTTTTTCTTGTCGGAGTCTTCTTCAGAAGTGTTTCTGAAACACTTTTGTAGAAAAACAATACGACAGCGTGGACAACAGCCAGAAAAGTTAGCTTTCTTTATGATCGTTTAAAGTTTTTTGGTACATTTTCATTCAGACTCGAATATCACAGCACCAAAAAATGTTAAAAAATAAAATAAAACAGCATTTTAAAGACGAGAAGATTTCCGAAAAAATAGTAACTTTGAAATTTTGATACAAAAAATAGCCATCTTCTTGGACAACTTTCAAAATTGCAAAAAAAATCTGTTAATATTTTTTATTCAATAAAAAAAAAACAATGAATATCCCTGAATTCAAAAAGAAGATACAATTCCCTTTAATTTTCACCCCCGATATGTTCAAAAAACGATCATATGAATTTAGCATAATTTCAAAAAAAAAATATATATTTTTATACAATCATATACCTATTATACAACAATTTAATTTAAACTCTAAAAATTAAATTTTGTAATTAATTTTTATAAAGTACCTACATTCTATCTAAACTCATATCTATATAATTACAACTGACATAAAATTTCGTTATAAATGAATTTTGTTGAAAACACTGACATATTTGCACGTTCGTCTGATGAGAAAGAGTGTCTACGACAGACTTCTCATTAAAACAAACAAATTCATATAATAAATACATGCACAAGTATATACACATGAACGTACATATATGTACACGTGTTTGTATGTATGTGTGCTTCATACAAAATTCTCAGATGTGAAACATTTCTGTTAATGAATACAATGATTGCCGATGCGAGAAATAATTTCTCTTTCATGAAACGTGTAGAAGTTTATAATGTGCAATGTCATAAACACGTTTTTAACCGAATGTTGTATATAATATAGGTACATATGTTTGATCTAGTATAGCTCAAAGATATATATGAATACATATATATAAGTGTGTTCATTGTATATATAAGAGTACATTAACATTATTTAAATTCTTAATTTTATTACACATTTTTCTTATATGGTGAAAAATTGTTTTTTAAATATTATAGGGTTATATTTAATTACACTATATATATTAGACAGTATTCACCTCGTGCATCGAACATTAATTTTAATACTTTGCACTTAAAATTTTATAGTATCCACTTTATACACGTTAATATAAATTTTAATACTTTTTTTCAATTCATAAGGCAAATATTTAATCGTTTTAAAATAAAGAAAATCACATTTTAAATATCAAATCTATTTAGACCAAAGGAAGGAGGTTAGTAGGTAGGTTAGGTAAAAATATAGAAATTCACAATACAGTCAGCATTCTGCAGGACGACCATCCACAAGACGACCGTTCCGTAATACAATGTTCTAACAGATCTATAGAACGTCTTTCCCCAACCCGCACCATAATACCATTGTGACTGCTATATTTCAGCACGAAATTAAATTAACAAATTGACGTTAAAGTCTTCTATGTAGATTTTACACACAAAACTTGTGTTTTGGTGTGACTCAATGTGGAAAAAAAATTAAATTCAATACAAATATTCGTTGAAAATGAAATATAATAAATAGCATAAAAAAATGTGTAAGGTTCATTTTATTTAAAATAAATAATTTGAAAACGATTAAAAAAGGAAATAACAAAAATAAATTATTGGCATATGATTGTATAGAAATCTATACATTTTTCATCCAGTATTAAAGCAACGAATAACAATTATCTAGAGTTCAATTCTAAAAAGTCAACAAACCAGAATCTCGTTCACCAACAGCGCCATTTTTATTATTTCAACTTTTAGGCGTGGTTATGGGGGCTCCTCTAGCCGTTGTATTGTGGAATTTTTGAATTACCGATGCGGTCGTCTTATAGAACGCTGAGTGTAAATACATAAAAAGTAAGTAATTTTTAAATCTGACAGGTCCATTAGATCAAGTGCAAATTATTATTTATTTTTAGTGCAAAGTATTTATTTTTTGTGGAAACTATTTATTTTAAGTGATATAAGTAATTTGTTTTAAGTTCAATATATTTGTTAAATGTTAAATAATTAATTTTTCGTGCAATATATTTGTTATAAGTGTAAACGATTAAATAAAAAGTTTTTATTATTTAAAAAAAAGTGCATTTAAATACAAGCCTATATTATAATGATTATTTATTGAAGTTAAACTTCTTTGCGCGTTCAGGGTGAAATTTTCTTTATTGCATGCAACGAAAATTACACATTGAAGTTAAGTTAGGTTAGGTATTCAGTCGTGTAGATAATACAGATTTCTGTTAAGATAAACAAACGTTTAGATTAAAATTAGTTTAAGCCCTCGTTCTCAGTGAAAGTTACATCAAAATTAGTTCAGTAGTTTTAATAGATATCTTAATTAGTATGTTTATAATATTAATAAAATAAATATACTACCTTCCTTTACTAATTCACTACACGTAAGTTCATGTCGTATTGAAAATGTGATCACATTAAGATAGTTTTTATGTTCAAATCAGTATAGCGTGTGGTGACTACATAATCTATAGTGCAGTCTGACCGTAAAATATCCAATGACCAACAAAGTAGCTTTTGTAATTTCAAACATGTAATCCAATTAACTTTGTTACAGAATTCGACAGAAACCTATCTTACGATTATAATTTTTCAATCTTTATTTTAAATCCAAATACTAGATAAAAATCGATGTGCCCATTCAAGCTTGGTCTAAATTATATTTGGTTAATACGAGAAATCGATAACACTTATTAAACATATAATAATTTTATCACAATTGGTTCTCTAGATATCAAATAAAAACTTTAAGCAAAATCTTTGGAGGGCTGTAGTTCCCTCACGAAAAATTTCCGGACACAAGTTCATTAGAAGTTTTTTGCTTAAAATATTTTTCTTAATCTACTGTTTGGATTGTTAGTCTTGAATCACCCTGTATATTTTACTTGTTTTGTATATCTGTCTGGTTAGTTTTATAGTTTATATTGAAAATAATTTAAGTGTAAATGTATATTGATTAACTAGGTCAGAAAAAGTTGTCAAATGCAAGTCGAGTCTCGCGTATTAGTGTCACATACCGTATAATTTTTCGATTTATTCGATTATGATAATTTCATTTAATTTTAACAAAATAACACATACAATTTTTGAAAATTATTATTAGGTATATTATCAACAAGTGCTTTTATTTATTTTTTTTCCTTAATTTTCCATATGGGTCAGCCCGCGGTGATGGGTGTGACATTTCAACTCGGATTGGAGTTCATAATTTCTAAACTAGTTAATAACATGGTTTTACCATTTTTCTGTAGATTTTAATGTAATAAATGTATATTGAAAGAATAAAAGGTCTATGGTTATTTTACAAAAAAAAAATGCCAGCATTCAAAGCCCTGTGACGGGTGTGATGCCAACTATTGCAAGTCTTGCAACCTCTATTCAAAATCTCAAAAATTTAGCGAAAATATTGAATTTACTTTATAATAATCATACTTAATATGTTACGAATAAATTATTTTTTAGTTACACAAGAGCATCAGGTAAATACGTAATCTATTTAACTGGTTATTACTCAACAAACATTGTGACGGGTGTGACAGAAAATTGTGACGAGTGTGACACGTTGAATAAAAGGATACAATAAGAGTACTATTTGTGTTTTTAATTACTTATTGATATTATTAACTAATACTTATAACAATTATTTATCAAATACATCAATAGACTCATTAAATTTATAATAATTATTATTAGTCATTATTGTTGGTGAGGGTACTTTTTTTAAATTTAGTCAAACGTCACGTTTGATATGTAATTGTCAAAGACTTTTAATAGTTTGCCGCGATCGTCACTTATTCTTAAGTAAGTTATTGTGATTTCACCTTATTTGTTGTCTTTTTTGAAAATAACCTAACATTTTTATAATTTTCTTTTGGTTTATGAAAATTGATGTTAAATAGCCTGTTAATTTTATATTTTGGTATCTGGTATCGATTACCGCGGACTGACCCATATTTAATCAGATTTTTCTCACTGTTACTTCTGAAGGTAAAGGGGCATATTTTTACGATTAATCTTTTTCATGATATTGTCTCGTCACGGTTCGTTCAAAATCATTCGTTATTGTTTCTAATTCGCATTTCATTCATAACATGAGGTTAGTATTAATTAGATTACCTGCTGTGAACCAACATATATAATTTTCCACTAGATATAATTGGTAGACATGCGCACACCCGTACTTGCATTCAGAATATAGATTAACTTATAATATAATAGATGTAATAAAATTTTATTGGTACTACAAACCAAGCATACATTGCACACTTACTGCAGCATCTTGATTTGAAACCAGACGGCCATCTTCACAATGAGACTTTAGTTATTACGAATTAGAAGATTATTAGATCTACAATATAGTTTCATGAAATGTATTTTCTCGAGATTGTTCTATATCGGTAATTTTCTGAGATGGTTTACAGCTATATAGGTCACCAAGATACGTTTTAAAGAAGCTAGGTTAAATTAAATAATAAAAATAATATAATAAAAATTAAATCAAAATTGTTATGACATAATTTATAAAATAATCCAAAAGGTAGCTTCATTAGCTCCTTGACTAATCAGAGAGTGCGGGAGTTGACGTCACCACGAAGACATTTTCAAATTTAATAAATGTATAATAGAATATCAATTACAAAAAATTCCTTTATTTCTTCTTGTTTTCGTATTTTTGATATTTTAACAATACATAAATATATGTACAATCAGAGAAGTACAAATTCGACATTAAAATCATAAAAAAACTGTCACATACAATTTGGTCTATTTGAGAAGCGTCATTCTTACTATTCTTAAGTTGGCAATACGTTCTGTGATTCTGACAGCTTTTTATGATTTTATAATGTCGAATTTGTACTTATTTGATTGTATGTGTTGTTAAAATATCAAAAAATACGAAAATTAGAATAAATAAAGGATTTTTTTTAATTGATGTTCTATTATACATTTATTACATTTGATATACATCCGGTGCTATCCAGTACTCTGAAATGAGGTGTCAAATTTATATGACAATTCTCTTTGAGTTTCATGAAGACTTTGACAAGTTTCACGCATGCGTTGTATGTAAACACCAACGGTATTAAAACAGTGGTTATGAAAATTATTTTCTACGGTTAGAGTCGCCAACTGTGTTACAATACGTTGAAGTATCACTGCTCTAAATTCTATAACAAATCAATAGACACTATCACGAAATTAATACCTTATTTGAGAGTGTTTGTTAGATAGCAATTTTTTTCTAGCCCCTTTTTGATACCGAACCATGAAGCATACAATACGGAGTGTGAACTATGTATCTCTGTAATACAATTTCTTGAGTCAAAATAAGACCCCCGAGCCGGGTGGTCTCTCCAATATAGCTGTGTGCGTACCGCCTAATAACATTTGACCAATCAGCGGCCGCACGGGGGAATACGTCTTCCTGAGGAACCTTTCAAATGTATTCTTCATACTGCGTTCAAAGTAAATTTCTTACTTCTGCGCAGATACCCAAAAAAAGCGGACCCCCTCCGCCTACCCCTTCCACTCAAGTTTAACCTCCTTATTGCGTAATTTCGTAGCTGAAACCGTCCACGAACACTTTTCAGTCGCCATTTCGATTTATCCGTCAAGAAACTTTGATCAAATTTAAGAAACTGTCATTATCTATGATAAAAGAAATATTATGAAAGTAAATATTACGTAAATATTATAAAAGTTGACGTATTACACTGTCATATTTCTTTGATCAAAGAAATTTTATCACATTTCTTTGATAGTGTAATAGCCGCCTAAATCAGAAAAGAAGAAAATTTACTTCATATGAAACCCATAAAGAATAAAAACAAAAGACGATGGCCATAAGTGAAAAATTAATATTTTCCAGTCCCAGGTAACTAGTTGTAATATACTTAATTGTATAATCAAAAGGAAGATTGATTAAATTATCCTTAAGTTAGCAATGTAATTAAAACTAAAACACACAAAACTTACAATCAATAGACATCCAACTCAAATAAAAGATATAAACGTAAAGCGAGCCTCTTGAAACGACTGCTGAAGTTTTACTGTTTTATCAGTTTACTCAAGTAACCTGTAACGTATATCGTAGTAACATACAAAAGGTTTGTCTGATATCTAAAACTACTGGTATAAAGGTAACAAAATCTTATATATATGTATATGTTCTATCTTCGGAATGCTTTGTTAATAAAGGGTCAGTCTTTTTGCTACATATTTATTACAGAAAATAAAATTAAGGGAACATCAAAGAGGTTAAACTGAAAGTTATATTTGAAAATATATAAATATATGCATTCTTATTTCTCTGATAATAATGAATTTAAATATATTCTAAAAAAGGTTTTTTTATATTAAAAAAATATCATTTATAGAATTCAAAGAAAAGTTAAAATAATAAGGTACTGGCACGAGTTTTTTTTAACATTTTTTAATTAAATGTACTGAATAAGAAATATTTGTTGATATTTGATTACTGCCATTACTGGATATTAACCTTTATTATACACTAGCGGCATCCCGCGGCTTCGCTCGCGTAAACTTCGAAACTAATTAGAACCCTCCATACGTGATAGGGGATGACATATTACATTTTTTATAGTAATAGTATTTACCTTTGTAGTGATCGCGTATCACAGCTGACTATTTATAAGTATTTAACTTTATAAGTAAAGCAAGTATGTAGATAAACATATTTAAATCCATCCTCGTCCCATGCTATTAGAGCTTGAATATCAAACTTTCATTTTTAACTGAATTTGTCCAAATTTACTTTAATATCATGAACAATTATGAAGATAAATATATCAAAATTTTACCCCCCCCCCTCCCCCCCGCACCATTCCACTAGGGGTTGAATTTTTGTAACTGCTATTTGTCTTGTAGAGTAACATTTGCCACGTTTCATTCGTTGAATACAAAAAAAAATATTTTATACATTTTTTCCACCCCCCTAACACCTTAAGGGTTAAACATTTGGAAATGCTGAAATAATTGTTTCATTATTTATATTGTAGAGTACGTTCGATAAGTTTCAATTAAATGCGAACAAAAAAAAAAAAATTATATAAACTTTGACACTCTGTTTTAACCACGTAGGGGTTGAATTTCGAAAAATCCTTTCTTAGTGGGTGCTTACATCATAAAAGGAAGGCACCTACGAAATTTCACGTTTCTAGGTCCAGGGGTTTGGGCTGTACGTTGATATATGAGTGAGTGAGTGAGTGAATGAGTGAGTGGTTAAGGACAAACTCTTTTATAGATATAGATTTAACTGTCTTAGGCGGCTATTACTCTATCAAATAAATGTCATATTTCTTTGATCATAGAAATTTTATCACTTTTCTTTGTTAGTGTAATATTCGCATGTTAAATGTAATAAAATTTCTTAAATTAAAAAAATATGACAGTGTAATAAGTCATATTTTATAATATTCATAATAATTCTCTGATCATAGATAGTGACAATCTCAATATTTGATCAAATCTTTGTCAAAGATCTTTGACATATTTATTTGATAGTGTAATAGCCGCCTTACAACGTGATATGATAATTGATCATTTTGTAACTTTTTTAATGTCTAAATAAAAAGTTTGTATTAAAAAAATTATCTATATTTTATTATTCCAGTTGTAATTTTTAAACTCTAATTTTGGTTAAATGGAACACCCTGTATAAAAACAAACAAAATAATATAATGAATGAAGACAAATTTAACAAAAAAAAAACTAATCTATTTTTGAGATGTCATCGAACACAAAAATTGCCACTCAATCTAAAAATTATCAAATAACGTACTGGAGAACCTGTCTAGGTCACTTTAAAAGTAAAATATGCTGTTTTTTTGGAGGGGGGGGGTCTCATTTTTTGTAATTTTCATGAGCTCATGTTACTAATAAAACAACTACCTCTTTATTAAATCAATTTAATTACCAAAGTTTGCAAATACAGATTTTTTTTAATTTTTTTAAATAGTATTTTTATCCCTTTGTAGCCTCATGTGACATTTCTGTAATAAACTTCAATAATCCCGCTAATATACGTACTAAATATATTTAGTTCATTCAAATATGTGTAACACTACTGTAACATACCTCTGAATAACTTAGTATCAAGTAAAATTCACAGATGGCATAACCTATTGACTTACATATTATTACGTAACTATTGGCAGTAAGGTAGGACCAGATCGACCGATTTGGGTAAGAAAGAGAATAGTTATAAGTTTCCCCAGTATACTGGCGTTTCACAAACAATTTGCGAAAAATGCGATATAGCATTATGCTACAACAAACAAAATAATTGTTTCAAATCCTGCCATACCACATAAGTGTTTTTTACGATTAACTCACAGTAATGTCACTCCCAAAAAAGTCAAATAAATAATTAATTATAAATATTTTTTTTCTGAAAAATACTTGTTCTTTTATATGCCTAAACTTGTCTCATTATGAAAATTATTTAAATTATTAAGATCTTGAGCTACAAATGGTTATTTTGTTTGTGTTTTTTCTCCAGTAATGGATAAAGTAAAATTAGTAATTAGATGTACACAAAAAAATCATGTGTGTATGTTGCCGTTAAGGCAGGTAAAATATTGGTCGAATTTCGACCAAAGGCGATACTAGTATAAGTAAATATTTATTTATAGAAATTCCAATAGAAGATATACGTAAAGGAATTGCTTGGGAACTATTTTATTTAAAATGTCTTGACGCAATATTCTGTTCGCGGAAAACTAGGGATGTGTTTGCTTAGATATTAAATTCCATTCATATTTTTGATATCTACCAAACCATATATTTCATGTCACTATATACGCGTTCATATATATTATCATACATATATTAAATTTACTAGTAGATTAATACATGATATTATTATGTAGATATGTACTACATAAAGTACAGTAATCTCTCTATTTACGCGAATGATTGGTTCCATGAAAACAGCGCGTTAAAAAAACACATAAATGGAGTAGTTTGTAGATAAGTCTATTTTCAAACTTTTACAACTACGTGAAAACTGAATTAAGGTTATACGCCTAGCGCACTGTAAAAAAAGATTTGGTTTCGAAAAATGTGTTTTTAATTTATATTCAGAACACATGGGAAAATTTTACTTTGTTAATTATTAAAAGTAAAAAAAGTTTAATTTAACTTCAAAATCGAAATAGACAGAACGGTATATAATAGTAACATGTACTAATTTGCTGTAATGGCAGAGCTAGTATTTCATTATTTTGAATAAGTTACACGTGAATATATTTGTTTTGTAATTATTATAGTATTTAAAAGCGTTGATGTTTCGAATAATTAGTTTTTAAAACGTCTCTATATAGCTAATTGTGTAGAATTTCAATAAATAGAGCACTTTCGGCAAGTTCTCTCATTTATCGTGTGTTTTAATATCCAATTACTCAAAAACCATACGTCCAATATTTTAAATGAAAATTAGTAAAATATATGAGTTATCCATAAACTCATAAAGGCAATATGTGTCTCTTTCTGGAGCATGCAAAATCACATAGATGCGTCTCTCTCGTTTTCACACACTTAATTTAAAAAAAAACGCAATTCCTATTCATTCTAAAAATTTACAGATTTCTTTGTAAATGAATAAAGGATGTATGCTCAAATTTTCATCAAATTCTCTCTGTCACATCACTTTGAAAAGTATTGTCATGTCTCGAAATTATGCAGTTCTCATATAAGAATGCATGTTAATTTGTTTATTTAATATCTCTTAAACTATCCCCCTAATGAATTTTGCAAGACTTTTTTAAACATAAATGTTTTATTTTCAAAGCTACATTATTATTTTTCTATGGTATCAACCTCCTTAATAATTCAGAGAGTAAACCTCCTTACCTACATTCAAATTATCAGTTTTAAATTTCTTCAATTTAAATTTAATATTTAATTAAAAGTGCAATTATGTAATCACACCCAAGTTTTGACGTTGGTGTAAAAACAATCAGATTCTTGGAAATTCTTAATTAAGTCGGCTACTTTTCCGCCTAAATTTAATTAATTTTTTATATCCTCGAATCGTCATATTTCATTTCAGCTACACAAATATACTTCCTTTTTCATCAGTATTTCTTTTTTTTTGTTAAGTAGAATATATATTTACTTTTAAAATTAAATTTTAAAACAATTCTGTTTAATTTATTTTAGAAATGTGAGACAAAAATGAAAATTAACAAATGTACTTATTATTATATTTTATTATTCTTATTAAATTTAAATAAACAATGGCATAGATAACAATTTATTATAATTTTGAATTATTTATTACACGGAAAAAATATTGTAATAAAAATTACTATGTTATTATGGTACTGGAAGGACGGTTCTGTATTATGGTAAAAATTGCAATTTTTATTAATATTATAGTAAAATGTAATTTGTAATCTCTACAATTTTACTAATATTCTAATAAAAAATTTAATGAACATTGCAATTTTTACCATAATACTGCATAATAACATTGCAATTTTTACCATAATACTGAACCGTCCTTCCAGTACCATAAAGTATAGTAATTTTTATTACAATATTTTTTCCGTATATATTTTCAAATTTTTTAACTTATCAGCTTTCAATTGATACCCTATCCTTTTTTAGTAACTACTGAACAGATTTTATTACGGTTTTCACTATAGACAGAGTGTCTCACGAGGAAGGTTGTATTTATTTTTACTTATAACAAATATCAAATCAAAGTTCTTGTACTTATATGGGTATTTCTCTGCTAACAGGGTCACATTTTACGGTTAGTGTCCCAATGATATTTTTGTTTGATTGATACAATTTAGTGTTTTAGATTGAAGATAAAAATTAAACAAATACAGTCCATCATGTACCTCAAAGTAATTTGCAGTATTATACCATATAATACAAATAAAAAAAACAGACTGTGCTTAAAATTACACGACAAAAGTGTAACTAATTTTTACACTAATAAAAATCAATTTCACTAAAGAAAAGTATGGTATTTGCATATGATAATTATTCATCTCTGAAAATATGGTAGTGAATTTAATATTTCTAATTACGTGTTTCTGAAATTAAGTACTTTGACAGTTATTTTGAGTTGGTGACCGACCAAGAGACTGTGTTTTACGATTTCAAAATAATATTAAATAAGTGACAGTATTTTATTGTAACTTTTTATATTACGCACAAGTAGAATTTATTATTAATTTTTATCTTTCATAATAAATACAGAAAAATGATAATAAAAAAATTAGTGAGACACCAAACTGCCCAATTAGTAAAGAAATGCCCATATAAGTAATTAAATTTCTTTAATACAACTATTTTCATTCAATTATACACAGAAAAAAAATCGATCTTAAAAAATGCTTTATAAATTTATCTTGTTAGTATAACAATATTTCATCAATATAATAATAAAAAAAATCTTATTGAGGATATTTTATTAATTTGACAAAATATAAATAATTAATAAATATTTATCAGTGTAAATATTTTTTACACCACCCAATTAGTGAAAGTACAATTTTCCATATGGTAAATTCAGTGATGTCATTTATAAAATATTTTTTTGTATTTAAAATATGTTTTCAATACGAAACAAAATTTTCACCGTGATAAGAACATTGTTAGTAAAAATATACATTTATCAATAAGATAAACGTGGATATTTCCATATTGATAAAAAATTATCATATTAACAAACAACCAAATCGATCACGGATTTTTTACATTGATCACATTTTTTTAACACTAGAAAGACGGGAGCAGTCATTTGACGGTAATTTCAATTTCAATATTGAATAATTCAAAAAGTATTTGACTTACTGTAATGAGACTTTGTGACTTTTATTAATACTAGTAGTTAAATGAAACTATGTATCAAAATAATTCACATCTATTTTCTTTATTGTTTGAAATGTTGATATACCGACAAAGACGGCGGCGGTCTTTTGACGGCTATGATCTGATAAATATGTTTTTAATTGTTGTATGAGAGGGTACAACAATAAATACGTATATGAATTGTCAGTCAAATAAGCCTGTAATTGTGTATCGATATTATTGTGAGTAATTTGTGAAAAAAGCCCAGGAAATTTGGAGAAGGCAAGAATGTCTTATTCAGAAATGTAAAAATAAAACTAATAAAGTATGCGATACTTATACTTGTAAAAATCCGCTTTGCGGCTCTTCTAACATGTAAAAATTGTGTATAAATATTAAAATTAAACATACGTTACATCTACTTTTATTTCTTTACTTGACATTTATTAATTACTCATAAAAAAAGATATTTAGTAAATTTGTAGTCATTTGACCGGTCGCCGTCTTTGTAGGTAGGTAGATTTTCCCGTCTTAACACATAGACGAATTATTTTTTCCGTATATAATTTAATAATTGAACAAATTTTAGGTTGATTCGAAAATAAATAAAACCATTAACTGAATTAAAATCAACCATATACAGATATACTCTAGCTCCTATTCTTATAAAATATTCCCTGTCTAATTTATATGTTTGCTTAAAGGTTCAGTTTTGCTTCGGTAATCTAAGCTTTCACATATAAACATATACTAGTCCGCTGCGCACTGCAGACTTTAAAACGAAAGGGTAGTTAAAGCCATGGGCAGGGCTGATTTGTTACGGGATAATAGTATACAAAGTACCTTGTTAAGGTGAAATTATATGCAAAACTCTTGCTGAAGTAAAGACGAATAACAATGTATCCTTATATACTGGAAACGAACTGAAATGTTTATTGTTTAACTGGTAATGTTGTACGAGTACTGTAGGTACGGTAGGTTTCTATGTCGGATGGTTGGGCTAGAATGTATGTATTTCTTTTCAGTTACAAAATGAGCCGGAATGGGTGGTTATAATGTTACTTTTGTGTTTATGAATATATTAGTTGTTGTAATAATATTGTTTGTTGTTCTTGGTTTCCATTATTGTTGATGATTTGATAGTTATAATAATTAGTATTATTATTATTATTTTGATAACTTGATTAATGAAAATATTGAAAGGTTAGTTTATATAGAATTATTATAATTGTAAATAGACATCGTGTATTTTCGTCTATGGTTTATTTAATATTTTATCTATTCACATTCTTCCACTTCTTCTTCTTCTTCTTCTTCTATATCTTTCTTGTCAGCTGAATCGTCTCATTTTATAGGATAGGAATGTACTAATAACCCGTTCATAGCAGGTTTTAACGCACAGGGAGGCCATGTTTATAGGATTAAAGTGAAATTTATTCACATTAAAAGTAAAAATAAAAAAATCGGTCAAGTGCAAGTTATACTTGCACAATTCGGTTTCCTTGCCATCATCTCAATGTTTATCATTTTTTTTTCTGAGCGGTCCTTTTTGTGATAAGGGTGAGGACAGCAATTTTTAAGCGTTTTTTCCGAATAATATTTTTTTAAATGCATTAAAAGTACATCATATAAGTTGTTAAATTTTTGCTTCAATAAACTTTTATTTGACACACTACAAAATTTCCCAACTTACCCCCTGAAATTAACACTCACTCAACACATCTTTAATTTGTAATTTCCATAAATGTTCCATTTTTACGAAACACTAAAAATGCATAAAATACTTGATATCAAAATAGTCATTCTCTATTTAAAAAAATGGTTATTAGTACCCTCATAAATATACATTTATGTTTGAAACTGTATCCTACATTTTTGTTCTTCAATTTAGTACTTAGTAAACATATAAGATTGAAAACAAAACAATTGAATTATATTTTTGTATACACATATATACCACGTATATTGCATTGTTTGTACTCAAATAGTGATAAACAAACAATTGTATCAAAAACAATTTGTGTAGACTAAACATGTGAATTCTGATTATATTGTTTACCAAACCTACCCTAATGGTGCCGTAGGCAACCCTCATTTCATCTTTGTGTCCCTGTTTGTTTATTTGTTAATTAATTAATGATAATGCAAAGAGCCAATGGTCACATTATTGCATTCCAAAAAGCTAAATAAGCTTTTTTATAAAAAATGGCATAACTGCTACTAATAGTGATTTTGATGATACATTTTTGGGGTAATAGGTATTTAATCAAATCCCCTCATCACAGTATTAATGTTGTTCATGAATGCAGGTTCTTTAGTGATAATTTGTTTGCATTTTTTTTTTAATTTAGTTAGTTCATCATTCATTTTTTCTTCCTCGCCTTATAGAAAGTTTTTTTTCCCGATTTCAAAAGTTTAACTTGATTTTTTCGTTTCAGATCAAAACAAACACTTTTCGTACCTGTCTGTCTGTCTGTCCCTTGAATCTCACGCATAACTCATGAACCACTGAACCGATATTAATGAAACTTGGTTTAATTTCAAAATTTTCACTTGATCTTTTCGTTTCAGGTCAATGCAAACACTTTTCGTACTGTATATGTCTATCTGTCTGTCTGTCTGTCTGTCTGTCTGTCTGTCTGTCTGTCTGTCTGTCTGTCTGTCTGTCTGTCTGTCTATTTGACTGCCTGTCCCTTGAGTCTCACGCATAACTCATGAACCACTGAACCGATATTAATGAAACTTGGTTTAATTTCAAAATTTTTACTTGATCTTTTCGTTTCAGGTCAATGCAAACACTTTTCGTACTGTATATGTCTATCTGTCTGTCTGTCTGTCTATCTGTCTGTCTGTCTGTCTGTCTGTCTGTCTGTCTGTCTGTCTGTCTGTCTGTCTGTCTGTCTGTCTGTCTGTCTGTCTGTCTATTTGACTGCCTGTCCCTTGAGTCTCACGCATAACTCATGAACCACTGAACCGATATTAATGAAACTTGGTTTAATTTCAAAATTTTTACTTGATCTTTTCGTTTCAGGTCAATGCAAACACTTTTCGTACTGTGTCTGTCTGTCTGTCTGTCTGTCTGTCTGTCTGTCTGTCTGTCTGTCTGTCTGTCTGTCTGTCTGTCTGTCTGTCTGTCTGTCTGTCTGTCTATTTGACTATTTGACTGCCTGTCCCTTGAGTCTCACGCATAACTCATGAACCACTGAACCGATATTAATGAAACTTGGTTTAATTTCAAAATTTTCACTTGATCTTTTCGTTTCAGGTCAATGCAAACACTTTTCGTACTGTATATGTCTGTCTGTCTGTCTGTCTATTTGACTGCCTGTCCCTTGAGTCTCACGCATAACTTTTTTTTTCCAAGATATCTTAAGAACGATGCATTTTAGGTAAAAATTTGTCAGAATCTTTTTTGTAGAGCATTAAATTTTCTATAAAATAGGTAATTACAACTTTTGTCTTAAAATACTCTCTAACGAAGATTTATTTATTTTTTAAAACGCTATATACTTTATTTTGACATATTAAAAGTCATTTTGAGTTTAAGAAGAAAAATATAGATTTTTATTGAAATTGTTAAAAAATTAAAAGCGAAAAAATAATCAGACACGTATTAAATAGTTAACCAATAAAAATTCCTCTGAATACTTTATAGGTACAGTCGAAACCGGTTATAACGATATCAGTTATTACAGCATATCGGTTTTAATCAAAACTCAAAATAAATGTCCGACTAAATTCCATATAATTGTTTTTTTATCGATCGGCTTTTACGACCTAATTTGACTGGTCTCCTCAATGTCGTTATAACCGGTTTCAACTGTACGAGTATTTATTAAAATTGTTCGATAATTAACTCCCTCATACTGATATTTTAAAAAAATTATTGAATCCAAATTGAAATAAATATAAAAACATTTGAAATGAATAAATAAATATATTATGTATCTATTGTAATGAATGCTATTATAAATTATACGTATCAATGTTATACGTACATAGATATTTCTACTATTCATTTTATATTTGATAAGTAAAAATTATAATTGATGAATCTACATGGGATTGCAATGATTTATTCGTTCGATTAAATTGCTGCATATATTTCTTCCAGCCCGCAATTCGCGGAAACCATATTTATTCATAGTTTTTAATTTTATCCATATAATGTAACACTTTATCGTACGTCATCCAGTACAGTAGCGTATCATAAATCATTTTGTTTAAAATAAATGAGCATCTGTATTTTACACTATGACTGTCTGAATTGTAGGTTGAGTAAAATCCGTTACAAATTGTTTGGGGAAGTTTTAGTGTACATGACGGATTTTTGAAAATTATAGATTTCGTTTCTACACAATTCTTTACTATTATTCATATTATATTGTTCAATAATTAACCAGGGTGGCCAAGTCAGGGAATTTTGCTATACAGAGAAATGTCAGGGAAAAGTGGGGGAAATTTGGTTGGAAGTCAGGGAATTTTTTATAAAAATTCAAAAACCACACAAATTCTCGTAAATATTTAAATTTTATCCATGTGACCTTTTGAGGATTTTTATCTAAATTTTAAATAAAAAACAGGGAAAAACGATAAAAATTCTCCTGGAAAACCGGGAAATGTCAAGGAAATTTGTTCCAGAGAAATACTGGTCACCCTGTTAACAGTTTAAGTTGCATATTGCAAAAAAGCAAACGTTTTTCCGACTTGATTTACTATTATCATCACTGCTTATTCCTTATGTTACCTAACGTAATAAAATATATACTAAAACCTCTACAAAGAACGTATCTATTCATTTAAAAAAACACGTAAATCGGATAAGTGGTTCTCGAGTAATAAGCGCCCTAACGGACAGACATACAGACAGAGAAACGTTGCGTTTTATTATACATAAGGATAGCTGTATCCTCTTTATTTGTTTATGAAATTTTCAGTTGAAATCATCACAACTGTCTGTCCGTCTGTCTGTATTTTGTTACCTTTTCACGGCTAAACCACTGAACAGATTTTAATGAAATTTGGCATAAAGATAGCTTACATCCTGAGGAAGGACATAGGCTACTTTGTTTCCCGAAAAAAAGGGGGGGGGGGCATTTCTACGCGCGACCTGTTTTATCGACTTCCATAACAATATTCTTCTACTTCTTCTTCATGGGTTTAATATCAAGTAGATTTTCTCATTTTCTGAAAGCTTCTACCTAACCTAAATTCCATATTCTATGAAAGTGTTAAAATTAACAAGAATCGTGATGAGGCAAATAGTATGAAAAGTATATTAACAATCATCCAATACTTCACAACTATTTACTTCCGCAAAAATCCTTTTTTTAGTACATATATTCATGATGGTGCTCACTAAATGGGGTGCTAATAAGGAGGTTCTATCCGCGCACTCTTTGCTACGCCACTGCTTTTTTTTACAGTGACAATATATAAGTTTGAAATAAAAACAACAAAATAAATAAAAAAATAAAATTTTTAATCACTTTATATAAATAATCTTGTATAAGGTAAATTGTAAGCGTGTAATATGGACCACTGTGGGCCATATTACACTCACGTTTTTTAAGAGGCTGATTTTCGATTGTTTTAGATTTTTTATTTTGTTTTAATTTCAGAATTCTATGTTTGCCTAAATTCTGTGTCTAATGAAATGATAAGTACTGATTTTAAATAAAATTGTCATAGTTTTCTTATCTAAATCATGAATGGTGTTCCATATATACCGACTTTACTCTATAAGAGCTAATAAAGAAAAAAATGTAATATCATTATCAAAATGTATAAAGAAAAATATAATCTCCTAGTAAATTAACTAAAGACGCCACTGGTTTAACTACATGCACTAGTTCATGTTGTATTTGCATCTTGCTGGCGTATTCAAAAATACGACAGAACAATAAATCTGCGATGGAATTACAGTTTAATAAATTCACATATATCATTCAAGTCGAGATAATGTAAATTTAGAACAGTATGCAGTGGCAATGCGAAAGTATCAAGTAGATAAAATTGTAACGTAATATGACAGATATATTCTTCTACACATTAATTGAGTCCTCCCCCATGTATTGTATTACGTTTTTACTTTTTTCTTGTGTTTTTTTGTAAGGAAATAAATGTCACAGTAGTTAATTACTGGGGATGTATTACGTGCTGAAATAAAATATGTTTCACTTAATTTATACAGAAAAATGGAATTTGTTTTTAATGCGTTCATTTGTTGATATGAGAAAATAGGTGAATATAAAGGTGTATGTATGGAATATGTTGATATAGTTAATCCATTACTTTCCGACTTTTTATTTCTTCGAATTTTTTTATCTAGTTTTCAATTATTGTTGAAAATATAACCGAAAAGATAGATTCAATACAATACATAATAGTTATCAGTCACAGACTAGATTATTATCATGAGAACCCAATGCCATATTTATAGGACAGCACTTTTTTTTAACGACGATAGTCTGTACATGGATTTATTTTTGAAATGATTGATATTGTTAAGCTTTATTTACACTATCATACGTAATATTATAATATAGTTTTGTCAATTTTAAAACGTTTTAGAAAATGGAAAAATGTAACTATAAAAGTTGGCTAGCTGGAATAATTACCCGGTTACTTTAAAAATGTTATAATTTATCATAGAATTAACTTTATTGTAAATAGAGAGACTTAAAAAAACATATTAGTAATGTTAGTCAAATTAACAACGTTATAATGCAGAGAAAAAAATTAGAAAATATGATGTCCTATAAATAGGGCACTGGGAAGTAATTTACACAATAAATTGTGTAAAATTAATTATATTAATAGTATATTTTTTATTTGTATAACAAATTAAACTATACCAATAATACCTATAGATTTAGATCCTGCAGGCAAAAATTACTAATTCATATTGTAACTTTAGTGACAAACACGTCGCCTAGCAAGGATTACAATATTTTGAAATGTTTCAAGATTATTACGTCAAATAATATTTCTTTAAAATTTCAGTGACTTTTGTGAAATATTTTTCTGTGTATTTTTTTCAATTTTCAGAATATTGGTTCAAATATTACAAATTAAATAAGTGTATCAAAATATTACAATACAACTCTGATATTATAGGGAAAAAAAACATTTATAAAAAACTTTTTACGAAATAAAATTATTATTTCTTTTTATAACGAAACATCCAAACGGCATACTGTAAAAACAAAATACTGCCGTAAAGTAGCACGATCATTTGGAATGTTTAATGAATAAAAAGGTATTCGCTTTTTTTTTTCAATACAATTCAAAACTTTCAGCAAACACCCGTTCAGAAAATCTGAACTCGCAACACAAGTAATGTAAGCTGAAGAACTCTCAACGCTCTAAAGGCCTTTAAAATTCTTCAACTTGTGCAAAACACTTCAAATTTAAAATAAAACTTCCACCATTAATGTCTACGATACCGTTAATGCAAGTCACAAATCCACATAATAGATATGAATGCTACGTCTTCAAGCAACCAGCAGCTGCGACAGCATGAAGGGGGCGGAGGGGGGGTTACATAACAGTAATTGTTTCAAGTTTACTTTGAGAGTTACGTGGAACAGTTCCTGTTGTCGTATTTAGGTTGACAACATGTTTCTTTACGACTTTCACGTATGACGGACAAATTTGTAAAATATTTTACGAAAACATTTAATAACTTTAACTTAATTTCACCTGAAACATGTGCAATGTTTACCCATAATACTAATTAAAATAAAATAAATACAAATATATTTAAGATATATTAGATAAATACAGTCAATCATGGGACTCAAAACAATTTGCAGTATTATACGATATAATACTAATTAAAAAAGGGGCTGTGCTTAAAATTACACGATAAAAGTGTAACTCATTTTTACACTAATAAACATCAATTTCACTAAAAAAAGTATGGTATTTGCATATGATAATTATTAATCTCTGAAAATATGATAGTGAATTTAATATTTCTAATTCTGAAATTATGTACTTTGACAGTTATTCTGGATTGGTGACCGTGTTTGACGATTTGAAAATAATATTTAATCAAAATGGGCCCATAAATCAACCTTTTCAGAGATCTGAGTGATTTCTAACCTCAGCAAGTTAAATGAGGTGCACCTATATGTTTATTATCACTCGACACAAAGTTATTCTATGAAATTTATTACACTCAGCGTTCTATAATACGACCATCCACAAGACGTCCGATCCATAAGACAATGTTCTAACAGTTCTATAGTACGTCTTTCCCCAACTCCCACCATAATACCACTGTGACTGCTATATTTCAGCGCGAAATTTAATTTACAAATTGACGTTCAAGTCTTCTATGTAGTTGTAAATTTTACACACAAAACTTGTGTTTTGGTGTGACTCAATGTGGAAAAAAATGAAATTCAATACAAATTTTTGTTGAAATTGAAATAGAATAAATAGTATAAAAAAATGTGTAAGGTACATACATTTTATTTAAAATTTGATAATTTGAAAACGATTAAAAAAGGAAATAACAAAAATAAATTATTGGCATATGATTGTATAGAAATCTATACATTTTTCATCCAGTATTAAAGCAACGAATAACAATTGTCTAGAATTCAATCCTAAAAAGTCAACAAACCAGGATCTCGTTCACCAACAGCGCCATTTTTATTATTATGTACACAGAACATTATGTATCTGTCAACTTTTAGGCGTGGTGGTGGGGGCTCCTCTAGCCGGCGTCTTGTGGAATTATTGAATTACCGATGGCTACGTATTATAGAACGCTGTGTGTAACTCATTTAATTTTTCGAAGTTGGGAATAATGAACAACCTATGTAGACTTTATTTTTACTCATTACAGTTGACTTTTTTAAGTTTTCGGATATAAAGTAGCCTATATCCTTCCTCAAGATGTAAGCTATCTCCTTGCCGAATTTCATTAAGATCGGTTGAGCAGTTTATCCGTCAAAATATTAACAAACAATAACTAATACAACAGTATGTATAATTAAGTTCAAACTCATGATAATATTCAAACAAGTAAGCAATTATGTTCAAGTATAATGATAAACACAAAATTCATAAAGGATAACGACTTATGGTGACCCTGTATACACATAAGATCTATCGACAATCGGTCCAAAGAGACATATGTGATATCACCTCTACTCTATTCATCATACATAACACAGTACCTATATATACTTGTTGCTAAAGATGGGGTGATGATAACTTTGGTAATGACAGTTGACGTACAACGTGCAAGGAGTTCTACTTATCCTGGATACAAACTTTGACTAATGGCTGGAGATAATCAATAATATATTAGTTTGATATATTGACTGAAGTTTATTATTCGTCAGTTGAGACGACGGGGCACACATATACACTAGATTTATTACCTACACATTTAATATTAATATGTGTTCCATTAGTGCAAGATTCTCAAACTAGTGCTCTATCTTATATTATCAAACAACTATATCAAAGATACAAGACGTTCAAACGAATTAATTATGTGTTGAAGTAATCTACAATGTGTTATATTTTAATATATTCTCGAGTAGATCAACTAATTAAGATATTAACCGGGAATTTATTTAAAAATATAATATAATAGAATTTTTAATCGGCAACTATAATTTTTATTAAAAAATCGACATTTTTCTCCGTGTAAGAACAACACGTATTTTTGTATCAATCGAATACTATCAGGCGGGGGCATCCTTCAGTTTCTTCCCCTCTAAAAAAAGATGACAAAATGACAAAATTTTTTCATTCGTTTCGTCTCGTCTATATACAAACAAACAAACAAATAAATAAACAAGCTAACAATTCAAATACATAACCTATATTTTGAATGACATGCACTTCAAAATTAACCTAAATTACCTAAACCTAGTTTCGTCTCGTCTATATATACAAATAAACAAGCTTACAATTTAAATATGTACATAACCTATATTTTGAATGACATGCACTTCAAAAATAACCCGATAAATATCTCATCCTTTATAATATTGCATAGGTAATAGGTTCACATGTTCATTCCATAGATAGTGAACTGAAGCATTAGTAAATAACAAACAAATATACAAGCTTAGGTGGGCACAGTTAATCGAAAAATTATCTTCGTTAATCGTTAATTCGTTAATAAAAAAGTTATTTTCGTTAAAACGTTAAAATTCCGAAAATTTAACGAAAGTTAAAGTTAACCATCCAAAGACCTTTTTTTCCCCTATTTCGACAACTTTCTTATGCACTTGTCATCAAACAACCAATGTAACGGGCTAAAGTTAACGGAAGTTAGCAAGAGCGTTCACATTTTTTTGAGTTAACTTAAAAGTTAATCCGTTAAGCATTTTGTTACTTCGTTAATTAACGGATTAACGAGTTAATGCCCACCTATGTAAACAAGCTTACAGTTCAAATATATAACCAATATTTTGAATGACGACATGCACTTCAAAAATAACCCGATAGATATCTCACTCTTTATATAATATTGTATAAGTTTACATGTTCATTTGTTGTTAGATATTGAGCTTAAAGTATTAGTAAATAACAAACAAATCAATTCACTGAATACAATACATATTTGTGATCTACATAAATCAGTATTTATTTAATCGAACACATAAATTTTATATAAACATCTATACATATTTATAAATATACATGTATATCTACAAAAGAAAGTCTTAAATTGCGAAGTCGTATTTCCACTCTACCAATACTACTTACTGCTCTTTATCCCATGTCACATGTTATTGATCTCCTACTTTTGTATTCCGTACACATTCGGGACCCATATTTTTTCATCCTGTTCGATTTAAACATCAGTTTAGTTTTTTGTCGAGAACGCTTTGATTGGTTGGCCGATAAATGATGCCCACATATCCAAACTGTTGTGAAAGTTATAAAGCAATTTTAGCTTATTGCCCAAGAAATGTTTTTGCAAAACCCTATTTGATCTAAGGTCTGATTTGGTTCGCTTGAAAAACTATCCACAAAATAACGAATCTAAAGTCATTTTTATTCAAAATTCAAACGTTATTAATGTGTGATAAAGGTCGCGATGATGAATGTTTATTAGATTACATTTTAATCGATTGAAATGTTTACATTTAATGAAAATCATATAAGCTAGAGAATTCCGCACATGAACGAAGAAAGATGTGAAAATCATCTTTCAAATAGTATTAATATAATCCAATGTTTTAAATTCTTTATTTAATTATATAATTTATTTCTCTTAAAGTATATTTTCTCTGTCTATTAAATCTTATATAATTAAACTTAAACAATTTTATTGTTTAATTTATAAGTAGGGTTAGAAGGGAAATATATTTTTGATAGGTTGTTGCCACTGTGACGGAAAAAAATGTTTTTCTTACAATTTTTTAAAGTATACATATTCATAAATATGTATACAAAAAATTGAGTTTAAATTTTGAAAATTGACGGAGTTACAGTCAATTTAGTGAGACGATGTAGTACGGCCGGTTATGACATAACAAAATATTAAACACGTTTATCTCGACCTGGTTTGCACGATTCCTCAAAGACTAATGATAGTCCAGTCAAGTTAAAAATTTTGTATATATGACAAATAGGATAAATATTCGCCAGGATAATTTTAGTGCCGATCGATGGGTAATGATGTTCTTAATAAAATATTGAATTTGCAAGGTTGTGGGCCTCCGGGAAATACACCAAAAAAATAAAAACAAAAAAACTTGACCTCCGCTTATGTTTAAATCATCTATGCAGCGAAAACGATGTGAGCTAGAGCAAAAATGAACAGGACCCGTTTGATAGAGAATGAAATTTCCAATAAAAAACAACAAAATTCATATTTCTAAAGTTAATATTTTTTGTGTGATGGTCGTCGAAAATCACATGACTTAAATGTTATTTTTGAAATATGTCGCTATATGCCCCGATCAGCTGAAAGAAGGAATATTGGTATTTAACGATTAATAAAAAATTTCAAAAAATTCACTGTTTAACTAGATACTAAAGGGAATCTATTTATGGATTCAAAAATGGTTTTCACCTTGAATTGTATTCATAGGGGCAACATCAAGAAATTTTTTTTTGTAAATTTTTGCCTTTTTTTGGTATTACGTATTTTAAAAACTATCCAACGTAGAATAATACATTGCAATGCGTTTTATATGTGATTTTATTCTATACAAATTGAATCTCTTGATATGAAGTTGTAAGTATAACCGTTTGCCCACAATGTTTAAATAAACACAAAATTATGCATTTTACAAGTTTAATATAATATGAACATAAAGATTGCCATGGATTATTTTATTTCACAAGTATATTAATAGATATTTTTACTGTTTTTCACTTGTATTTTTCAAAGTATATGTTAGATTACAAATTTTATTACATCATTGATTTCATATTTTAAAATGGCACAACTTGGGTAAACAATGGGTATCTTTTCTTTTCTTCTATAGGCTTTCGTGGCCGTTGTCCATAAGAGCTAACTTTTCGGGCTGTTTTCCACATTGGCGTTTCGACTCTCCTGTCGAGTTTCAGAATCACTTTTGAAGAAGACTCCGACATGAGAGTCGAAACTCAAGTGTAATAACACAACAACATGGACAACAGCCCGAAAAGTTAGCTCTATAGAAGAAAATATACTCATTTTCTACCCAAATTGTGCCATTTTAAAATATGAAATCAATGATGGCGTAAAATTTGTAATATAACATTTACTTTAAAAGATACAAGTGAAAAACTTTAAAAATATATGTTAATATACTTGTGAAATAAAATAATTCATGGCAATCTTTATTTTCATTTTACATTAAACTTGTAAAATGCATAATTTTGTGTTTATTTAAACATTGTGGGCAAACGGTTATACCTACAACTTCATATCAAGAGATTCAATTTGTATAGAATAAATTCACATATAAAACGCATTGCATTGTATTATTCTACGTTTGATAGTTTTTAAAATACGTAATACCAAAAAAAGGCAAAAATTTACAAAAAAAAATTTCTTGATGTTGCCCCTATGAATACAATTCAAGGTGAAAACCATTTTTGAATGCATATATAACTTCCTTATAGTATCTAGTTAAACAGTGAATTTTTTGAATTTTTTTATTAATCGTTAAATACCATATTCCTTCTTACAGCTGATCGGGGCATATAGCAACATATTTCAAAAATTACATTTTAGTCATGTGATTTTCGACGACCATCACACAAAAACTATTAACTTAAGAAATATGAATTTTGTTGTTTTTTATTGGAAATTTTATTCTCTATCAAACGGGTCTTGTTCATTTTTGCTCTAACTCACATCGTTTTCGTTGCATCGATGATTTAAACATAAGCGGAGGTCAATTTTTTTTGTTTTTATTTTTTTTGTGTATTTCCCGGGGGCCCACAACCTTGCAAATTCAATGTTTTATTAACGACATCAATACCCATCGATCGGCACTAAAATTATCCTGGCGAATATTTATTCTATTTAAATATCTAATTTGATTGGTCTATGAACCGATTTCATATTTTTTTTTTAAATAATTTTCGTAATTGTAGTAGCTATCGTTGCACGTAGCCGATTTTGCAAATTTTGATAATTACTATTTTTATTAAAACCGCTCTAATAAAAAATAGGTCTTAAAAATGAAAAAAAATTTCAAACGATTGCCATTTTGGGAAAAAATAAAATAAAAAGAAACGGCTACGTGCAACGATAGCTACATTCATATAGATATTGAAAAAAATTTTATTTTTTTTTTCATATAATATTTTTTTTGGTCGTCACATCAAGGCTCATAACCTTGTAAATATTTAATATTTTTCAATAAAAATCGATATTAAATAAGTTGAATAAGTATATACTTAATAAAACGTCCTCTACCTGATTCAAAAATAATTAGTTATATTTGTGAAAAAAATTCCCAAACATTGACAATTTTTTGACCCGTCACAGTGGCTATCCCCCTTAAGTTGAAAAATTAAAAGAAAATTAAAGTTCTGGAGAGCGTTCTAGAAATCTCCTATATTTTAAAAAGATTTCTGTCAATTTACCCCCCCCCCCCCCCCAAATGGTTTTTGAAAATATCCTTGAGATGCTTATTTCACATAAATTTGTAATCAGGTCCCAAGTATGGGAGATTGTAGATACTGCAATAATTTCAAATGATTTTATAAAATTTGTACATCTTGATTTCCAAAATCAACAAACACTTTTTTTATCCCATTCCATGGATTGTATATTGCAATTTCACTTGTATACAATTCAAACCATGAATACATATAACCTTTTTACTTACACGTACCAAATAAACTCATTGAAAATTTGGCACAACCCAAGCAAACGTATAATAAAAATTTGTTCCGTCCGTACGTATCGAACGGTATCAATACATCGGGCTAATCACATTTCCACCTGAGAATCAACATAAAATGTAGCCGTATTTCTTATGCACAGTGCTAGTACGAAATCGCATTAGGGGAATTGAATGGGTAATTTCGTATCCTTTGTAGCACCGTTATCTATTGGCGTGTCGTCTCTCGATTCGGGCTTTCTCGCGGGACCGACAAAATGCAACCCGAACTACGGACACATACATACATATAATGTACAATGCGTATATACAGGATGGCCCAAGTATAACGAAACGGGCGAGATTTTGGTCATTTAAGGGGTTAGGTGTAGTCAGAGACATGAAAAAATGACAATTTTAAATAATTTTTTTTTGCCAGTAAATTATTTTATTTTATAAAAGTAAAAACATAGCATCGTTAAATAAGGTTTCGACTTGACTTGACAGAAATTTTAGAAAAAAAAATTAATAATTTTAAAAGTAATGGCTGTTTGTGTTGATCCAGTTCCAACCGAAGCGCCTTGCGGTGACCATCACTTATCCTTGGAGATTCATCCAAATTCAATCGGACAAAAAAAATTAGTTTTATTAATAGATAATCTAGTGCCTGATCGAAGCTTTTTTTATTTCTTAAATTAACAAAATGGCAGCCTCAGGAAATTTTTTTCCAGATTTTCGGAAAAAAAATCAACAGTTAATTGTTTATAACTAATCGAAATTAAAATAAAATCCTTCGATCAGGCACTAGTTTTTCATGTTTTCAAAAAGCTGTATAAACATTAAAATCTACCGAGCGGTTTTCGAGCTACAGTGGTCACCAGTTCAAAATACATAGTTTTGTGAAAAACGCATTTAAAGTTTTACACTCAATTTACGTAAAGTAATACGTATTATTTAATTACTTACACCGACTCATCTATTAATGGGCCATATAATAGTTCTTCAGCCGTTGTAGCAGCTTCCAAAAATGCAAAAAAAAGAAAATCGATTTCTTGAAAATTCTGACTACACCTAACCCTTAAAATAAGATTTAAAAAAAGCTCTAACACGTCGATTTTGCTTCCAAGGGGCACATCCTTTGCTATAAAATTTTTGCGAGAATCTTTTCAATCCTTAGTACTATTAGCACAACCCTTAAAATTTTAAATAGCATGATAGGGCAAGTGATACCTCATTTGAAAGGTTTTTTCATTCTTAATACGGTGCTTTTTGTTTTTTTTTCCAAATCTGTTTAGTTTTAGTCAAGTTATTTACATTTTTAGTTCCATGAATGCATTGATTTTTTACCAGCATCCAAAACTTTAATTAATTCAATAAATGTCCAAATTGGATGTTTTTGAATTATTTGATAAAAAAATAAGCCTACTTTGTTTTAAATTTTAGTTGTTAATATTTGTTTATTAATCAGAAAATCATTGCATTTATGGAATTCAAAATGTAATTAAACTTGACTAAAACTAAACAGATTTGAAAAAAAAGCACCGTATTTAGAATGAAAAAACCCTGTATTTATGTATGTATGTATGTACATATGTATAAGTATATATACACAAATGGACAACACATTCGACAGACATTTCTACTCTCTGTGTTACCCTTTAGTCGTGTTTGTATACAATGTACTACAATGTACATGTGAACATGGGTAACCTTTGTAGGTAGAAAATATCGTAGTCTTTTTTTAACTGGCGTTCTTCTCCTATTCATGTTCTTGAAGTACTCGTACGAAATATAATGTTTATTTCTTTAAGAAATACATATGTACCATTTATATTATACTAACTAACTTTTTAATGTATTTAATGTATGTTTTTAATGTATTTAGACGTCATACCAGTGACAGTTCTGCTAGACGCGTTTGCGATCACGTGGCAAACAGGTTAAATATTACATTTTTAAATTAGGTTTATTATTAAAATACTGACTTATTTCATGTATAAACCACTTGATTATAAATAATAGTAATGTATACTACACTATTAACAACATTTTAGTCTAATATTAATAGTGTCAAATATCCTATTGTCACTCATGGAGAAGAAGAAAAAGATGAAGGTTACAAGATCTTTATTATAGTCGATAAAACAGATCACTCGTAAAAATATCATGCAAGACATGCCGATGAACAGGATCCTGTCCTTTGCTGAAGCAACGGACCTCTTCAACGAGTGAAATAGTCTTAGAGCCAAGGGGAGCACAATGAGCCCCAGTGGCCTAAGTGCCGGAGCTTTTAAAAGCTCCACCCCACAGTTCAAATACAAAAAAATATCATTTACACCAATTTTGTGTATAAAATAAATTTTTCAGAATGTCAAACTGAACCGCAGAACCGATCTTGATGAAATTTGGTAGTAAAATAGCTTACTTTCTGAAGAAGGACGTAAGCTACTTTGAATCCTGAAAAATGGGTGTTTGTATATACTTTTGTACGCGTGATTGGTTAGGTTAGTTTAGTGACATCTAGCGTATAAATGTGAAACTAAAAATCTGTTTTATCGACTATCATAACAGAAATCTGTATTACCTAATCTGGATAACAGCGAGTTGGTTTATATTTTTATCAAAATTCCTTACAAATTAATTGTTTATCAAATACATTCTTTCTGTAATATACCTAACAGATACATTCATATATATGTATGTATACGAATATGAAATTTTATTTTGAAAGTTGTTCGAATAAGCAAAAGTTGTGTATTCATTACATTTCCTCGTCTTTGTTGTTTATTTCCGAGTTCATAAACAGAAACGTATTTGTAACTTTGATAATCCTCGACAATGTTATTCTTCTCGACATTTTCAATATTCAGGAAATATTTATTTAATTCAGACAAATATATTGTGTATATTGCATATCCCTTTTTTAAATTTAATTATTTATTTTCGATGAAAACAAAATATAGGGAATGTGATCGTTATAAAAAGTTTTAATAATGGAATTTCCATTGGAACTTTTTTTAATATTATTTACCTTATTTATATTTTCTACCAATTATTAACAATCTCTTAAAACGAAGACTTCTTTTTAAAGTTGATATCGTTCTAATTTGAAAGTATAAACCCATTACTTCCCAGTGTCCTATTTATTTATAGGACATATTTTCTAATTTTTTTCTCTGACATAATAACGTTGTTAATTTGATTTACATTTCTAGTATTTTTTTAAGTCTCTTTACTTACAATAATTTTTAAAACGAATTTTAGAGTTCATTCAATGACTAATTATAACATTTTTAAAGTAACCGTGTAATTATTCCAGCTAACCGACATTTATAGTTACATTTTTTTTGACTTGACGAAACTATATATAATATCACTTATGAGAGTGTAAATAAAGCATAACAATATCAATAATTTCAAAAATAAATCCAGGTACAGACTGTCGTCGTTAAAAAACGTGCTGTCCTATATTTATAACATTGGGTTCTCATGATAATAATCTAGTCTGCGGCTGATAATTATTATGTCTTGTATTGAATTTATCTTTTTGTTCATATTTTCAACAAGAATTAAGAATTCGGTTAAATTAATTTCGTACTAATACACGAAAAAAAGTTTTTCCCTCTACATCTCGAATAGTAAGCGACAACCATAGGTGGGCACAGTTAATCGAATAGTTAACTTCGTTAATCGTTAATCCGTTAATAAAAAAGTTAACTTCGTTAACCGTTAAACCAAAAGTTAACCGAAAATTCGAAAATTTAACGAAAGTTAAAGTTAATCGTTAAAAAATTAACCATCCAAAATGTTTGTAGACCTTTTTGTAGTACAGCTTTCTTATGTACTTTTCATCAAACAACCAATGTAACGGACTAAAGTTAACGGAAGTTAACAAAAGCGTTAACATTTTTTTTAGTTAACTTAAAAGTTAATCCGTTAACTATTTTGTTAACTACATTGTATACGCCTATACAAAGATTTGATAGCATTTTTGAATATTTTTTCTTCGGTAACCTGATGAAAAGAACAGGGAATTCCCGGGCTTGTAAAATATACATTTAGGAGAATCCCGGTAATCTGTGCGTATTTCACAATACAATAAATGTAAAATAAATTAAATATCTACTTATATAAAGGCTGGTTTACACGCTACGATAAATCGTAACAATTCGATCGTTACGATACATTGTTACAATAAATCGAAAGAGTGTGTACTGTTTACATGCAACGATTTCTTGTCCAATATTCATTGTCGGCCGTGGTATACTTAGTCAGTTTTTGTCATGGAGGAAGTACTGTTGTGATCGTTTGTTTAGCAAGAAAAGTGAAAAGGTCACGAAGACCTAGAAGAAAGTGAAGCCGCCAGTGGTTGCTGAAGAAAAGGGTATTTTCTCATATAAAATTATTGAAAAAATTGCCAAATGAACCCAATCACTGGCGGAATTATTTAAGAATGTATTAAGAGACTTATGTTGAGTTGTTAACAACCTTTCCCGTGAACAGTTAATGCAAACTGAATCAAATCGTAGCAATGAATGACTGCTACTTGTTTACACGTTCTAACTTGTCGTTACGATTTGCAGATATTGATGCCGGCCGGCAACAATCATCCAATCCAATTCTAATTCCAATAAATCGCTACAATGTCCTGTTTACAAGCTATGATAAATCGTAACGATTCGATCGTTACGATAAATTGTTACGATTTATCGATGCGTGTAAACCAGTCTTTACTATCATATGTTTGTTGTTTTATGAACTAAGAACAATTTTGAGTTTTCCACGATGTCTGACTTTTGTTTTACTTAAATAAATTACTGAACCATGCACATTTTGTTTTGTTTTTTCGTTTTACACGATTTTACTTAGCAAAATTCAAGATTTCAATTTACACGATTTTATGAAGAACGTATCTACCGTGTAAATCAGGGAATAGGTGTACTTAATATAATTTTAGGTTGTAACGTTTGCAGTTTGTTTATCTATCAATTTATATTGATTATCTGTAAACTTAATACAGTTTTTCCATTAGATACTAAATTATTGTATTTTATTGTTACAGCTGAGTATAGTGCAGAAGCCGGCAGTGGAGGTCATGGCGTAGGCAACGGACGTAGCAAGCTACGCGTCCGGGTATCACGATGGGACCTGCGCGCGCGATACCAGTGTCGCGTTGAGAGTGAAGCGCTACCGTCACCTGTCATTATCGGACTCTCTGTCGATGTTAACGGTAAGTTGTTTCAGTAGTTGGGTACGCAGGAGGGTGTTAGAGGGGGTCAGAACCCCCCCCCCATGATATTTTTTAAAATTAATATTAATATTATTCTCAATAAAACTATAAATTTGGAACATTTATTTTGGAGACTTTTTTTTTAGTCATTATATTCTTGTGACCTTTTTTTACTCATTATCAATCTTTTTTTTTCTCTTCGAAACCCCACCCCCCTCCCATAACAACATCCCTGCGTACGCCACTGTGTTTCAGTACACTGCGCCTCCACCATGTGCTCTTTTAGATATGTCATTCATTCATTCATTATAAATTTATTCTGAAGTATTTAAAATAAAAATAGTCTTGAATATCTATATATACACTTGTGTATAATATTTTTATTTTTACACACACAAAAATTTCGAAAATCATCATTTTTTTAAAGATTTTTTCGCTTTTTTGCAAAAATTAAATATATATTACATTATAGACTAACTTTTATAATATATTAAGTTGATATTTTTATGAAAAGCTTAAATTTTTTTATGAAATTTTTACAAAAAATGAAATTAGAATTATGAAATTTGACTAAAAAAATTTGAGTTTTAGATTTCGATAAAATTATGTTTATTATATTGAAAATGATGTGAAAAGTTGAATTTTTCAAACCGCAGGTCTGTATCTCAAACCGTTCTCGAGATATGGCCTCTGAAAGTTTCAGTTTTTTTTTCAAAATTTTGGAAAAAAACGGTCATAACTTGTGTAGGTCGAAATTGATTTTCGTTGACAGATTTGAAATCAGCGTATCAAAATCTATATAATAACATGTATATTACTTCAAAACTCGTCAAAAAAAAATTCACGAAAAATTGAAAAAATTCAAAGGGGTATACCTTAAAAAAATGTCGATTTTTAGCAAAAAAAAAATTGTCGAATTTTAAAGTATAATACATGTCATTATATAGATTTTGACACGCTGATTTCAAATCTGTCAACAAAAATCAATTCCGACTACACGTTCAAAAGTTACGGCTATTTTTCTCCAAAATTTTGAAAAAACACAAACTTTGAGAGGCCATATCTCGAGAACGGTTTGAGATACAGACCTGCGGTTTAAAAAATTCAACTTTTCACGGCATTTTCTATAAAATAAACATAATTTAAACGAAATCTAAAATTCAAAAAATTTTAGTCAAAATTCACGATTCTAATTTCATTTTTAATATAAATTTCGTAAAAAAATGTCAACTTTTTGACACGCTGATTTCAAATCCATCAACGCAAATCAATTCCGACCACACGTTCAAAAGTTATGGCCATTTATTTCCAAAAATATTACCTGGTTAAACCGAGCCCTAGGAAAAAAGCCTCGTGGGCCTGGAAGGGGAAATACGTATCTATATTTGAACATATATATGCGTATATCAGCAATCCACGTGCGCAATAAAAAAAACACGCTCCACCAGCAGCGCGAATAGTTCTGTTTTGTTTTGATATTTTCGGCATAGATAATTCATTTGGTACGCATGGGGTTATATGGTACTTTATGACCATGTGCGTCGCTTGGAAATGGTATTATAGTTTATTGTTATTTATTTGCTAGATAAATTTTGATGTTCATCGGGTAGCAATAATTTTTGTTCGTTTGTCCATTAGCCGATTAACTCAAATCAATTTAATTTAAAAAGCTAGCGTAAATAGTTGTTTTTAAAAGTTAATTTTTATTGGGAATTGTCTGCGTCAATAAACAAAAAACACATAAACACAATTCAGAGCAGCTTTTGTTTTTAATCCAAAAACTTTAAAATAATATATTATTGCGACAGTTGAATATTGGATAAAAAGTCACTCTGTTTTAATACAGGGGTTCCCAACCTTTTTCATACATCGACTCCTTTAAAAAAATGATTCTTTTCATATACCCATTTATACACTGTTAGAAAGGATTTCTCAAACCAAGTAAACCTTGTTTTGTATATAACGAAAACAATATTTTCTTAAGATAAGCAATAATCTCTTAAACCAACTACAGTATTCTTGAACGAAAGAATAACGTAGTTGGATTAAGAGTATGTTTCTTATATTAAGAAAATATTGTTTTCGTTATATACAAAACAAGGTTTTCTTGGTCCAATACAGTTTTTTTTCTGTGTATAGGATACAACATAATCATAATACTAATAGAATACCTGAAAAAAACTCGATCTTATTGAAAATTTGAGATGGAAAAATGCTTAATAAATTTATCTTGTGAATATAACATTATTTCGTTAATATAATAATAAAAAAAATCATATTAAGGATATTTTATTCATTTGAAAAATATATCTTCATGTTTATCTAAAAATCTTTTCATTTGTCAAATTAATAAATAATTTATTACACCAATTAACGAAACTCTCAAATAGATTAAACATAATGATTGTATTAATAAATATTTATCAGTGTGAATATTTTTTACACCACCCAACTAGTGAAGGTACAATTTTCGATATGGTAAATTCAGTAATGTTATTTATAAAGTACTTTTTTGTATTTAAAGTATATCATTTTCAATACGAAACAAAATTTTCACCGTGAAAAGAACATTGTTAATAATAATATACATTATCAATAAGATAAACGTGGATATTTCTATATTGGTAAAAAAAATATCATATTAACTAACAACCTCTATCGGAGCCAAATCGATCACGGATTTTTTACATTGATCACATTTCATAACACAAACAAATTATTAAAGATATTCTTTTAAAAATATTAATTATTTTATAAGATTTCTGATTTCAAATCCACTCCCTTTGCAGTAAGAAGAAATTAACCCCCTCCCACCCCCTGCTTATGAAATACTTGAACGCCTCACAATTTATATTAATATTAAAAATACAAAATTAACTCTATATTTTTTACCTTTTAACGACTAAACCGCTGAATCGATATTATATTGATTAAAACCAAGGAGATAGCTTGCACCCTAAGGCAGTAACGTAGATAGGAGGCGAAGGGGAGAGGGTAAAGGGATCAATCCCGAGTATTTTTTCAATAATGAATATATCTAAATAAAGAATATAACCAATTTTTGTACTTTACACCACATTTTTTAATGAAAAATATAACTTTATGAGATTTAATACTGCCATACCCCCCCCCCCCCTTATCGCAAAAAGCTAACTACGCCACTGTTAACCCTTTGGGGCACGACGGGACTGGAAGTGTCCCACCTTTTTGTTACTTTTTTTATACCACCTCGAAAAATTAAAATTGCTACTGGAACTGAGGTTTAAATTTAGTCCCACCTCTTGAAACTAGTTAATAATTTCACCAATAGGTGTCTCACTGGTATTTTTGATTGATTGACCGTTAAACTTGTCAGTACAGGCTCGCCAGCCGTTGAAAGTGGCTTAATGACTTTTTTTTTACTCGTTTATTTTTTATTTTTTTCTTGTTATTGTATTTCTTTACTAATTAAAATAAACCAAATTTGTTAAAAAATTAAAATAAAATTTCTGTGCAACATGGTTTTTTTTATTTGTTAAAATTCCGTGCCTGAAAGAGTTAAGGAAGAACATAGACTACTTTCTATCCCAAAAATTAAATTGATTTAAAAAAAATACTGCATCTATAAATCTGTTATAATAAATAGGATTAAATGTATTTAAAATCAAAATACGGAACAATAAGTTTTCTTAGAAAATCATCACATCTACATCATTGGTTTTCAATATAAAATATTAATTCAATTAAACAGCAAGATGATTAACTGTTTTTAAGCACATCAAATTTAAAGAGATCATTACACCACAGTACCTGCTATAGAGGGGGAAAGTAATAGAGATCGAGGAAAGTAGGGTAAAGTGGAAACGTACGAGAAGCACTCGAGACGCACTATGTAATTTAAATGAAAAAATATGCAATTTGCATCTATCTAACAGGAGCATATAAAAGCACTTATATCTGCTTCCCGAGCAAGCACCACTGGGAACGAAGTATCAAGTACTAGTTTATATATATTCTCCCCTTGCAGCCGTTGTCCCCCCCCCCTTGAACGTTTTCATGGCCCACTGTCATCTAGATTTGATGAAGATCCATGTACCTCGTTATATTGAATTAACTCAACCATGTATTTATGAGGAAAAATGAGTGTTCTATGTTTTTCAAAATGTACCTACTGAAAAAATGTGACGGTTTATTATTTTTGCTTGAAATAAAATCAAGTGGATGTGTAATTAATTATTTTATATATGTACCTACAAATATTGTTATGTTATTCTCGAATTTGAGTTTAAAACATCATTTATGCGACGAAAATTTTGAGACACAGAATTAATTAATGAATTTATGAAAAACCTTAAGGGGTTACATACAGTCAGAAGGCCAAAAAAAGGGGTTTTTCAAGAATTTTTTAAGAGAAGACTTTTAAATTTATTAATGTAAAAATTTGTACACATATTATGGTAACTTTTATTTGTATTTTAACATTTTTTATTTGTAAAAATAATAATTTCGAAAGTTACTACAGCTGTTCTCCAGGAGGTCCTCTCAAAAAAGGCGCCTTGCGGTGACCACTATATCTCTGGACTGGATCATTTAAAATAAAAAACCCAAACGAATTTCATTAAAGTAATGTATAATCTTGTACTTAATCGAAGAAATAAGCAAAATAAAATTTTTTCACAAAATGGCGGCTTCTCAAAAAAAAAATATCGATTTTCGACAAAATTTGACCTTAAATTGTTTATAAAAAAATAAATATTTATCGGTGAGATAAAACCTTCGATTAATTACTAAAAAATATTCTTAAGAAACTTGTGTTAAAATTTGAGATTGATCGGTTCAGCCGTTTCCGAGGAATAGTAGTCACCAACTTTGAAAACGTAGATTTGAGAAAAACGCGCTGCCGCTCCGGCCTCCTACATTCAAACGCTCTGAGATGTCTTTACAAATATGCGTGTAACTTCGAAAATAATCGCCGGATTGACTTGAAATTTTATGTGTGTGTATTTAAATATCTGTACATTACGAAAATGAAATAAAAAAAATTATATTTTTTGAAAATTCTAACTGTATGTAACCCCTTAAGTGGGAGGGAGGAGGGGGGTCAAAATCAAAACATATGACTTAGCTTATGAGTCATATAACATATGACTTAGCCTGTTTTTCACCAGTTTTTGAACACTTTTTATTTAACCAACGTTATATTTTGGTATTTTTTTTGTATTATTTTACACACCGACACTTTCCGTATTACTACAGGGTGACCAGTATTTCTCTGGAACAAATTTCCCTGACTTTTCCCGGTTTTCTAGGAGAATATTTACCGTTTTTCCTTGATTTTTATTTAAAAAATTTAGATAAAAAACCTAAAAAAAAACGTCACTCTTTAAATATTTGCGAGAATTTCTATGATTTTGCATTTTTATAAAAATTCCATGACTTCCTACCAAATTCCCTGACTTTTCCCTGTATAGCAAAATTCCCTGACTTTTTCCGGTTTTCCAGAAACTGGCCACCCTGTACTGACACTTTCCATTATTAACAGTAATGATTCATCACCAGCGACATGACTTGACTTGACTTGTTTTTCACCAAAACTGTGTAGACTTAGCTTCTTATTCCCGTCTATGCATATTTTAAATTAATTTATTTTACGTAATTTAGCTTGTTTTCCCCCTTAATTCATATGTGGCTCGAAAAGTATCTAGATTTGCTACTAAATGGCGCTGTCATATAAATTCGACTAAAAATTGACTTAGCATCTTTTTCCCGTGTACCCTTCATTTGAGACACTACCCGTGAAAATAGAAAAATGTCCATATACTACCGTAAGAAATCTATTTTTAAATTCTAGTAAAATAAAAAGAAAATAACATATTTATTTACATATGTATATTGTATACTAGCATGTGTGTAAATACACATATATACGTTTTACTCCTCAACAATTGATCGTGTTTTATTTACAGAACAGCTTGTAAAAGACATGACAGTTCACTTGATCTTTCAAAACGGATTTACACAGTCTAGTTTTGCTCGTATAAATGGTTTTATTTACTTCTCTCTATGACAGTGTCGGTTAAAATGAATGACCAAATGCTCCACTTGTTGTTAAACTTCGTTCTTACTGTTTTATTTTATTATTAACATTTATAACTACAGTTTATCCATGGGTATTAGGGTGTTCCAAAAAAAGTCGATAATTTTTTTTTTCGATTACATGTGAAATTCTTGTTATATATGCTATAAAAAAAATTCTGTAAAAATTTGAGCCCTTAATATCAACTTGAAGAACTCCATCACCGAATTTGAAGATTTACCATTGATTTAACATGGAAAAATGATTTTTTAACGTTCATTTCTCCTGCAAACTATGTAGAACATTATTTTTCGGAAAAACCATGACTGATCCTTCTTCAGTATTAAATTCTGTAAAAAAAAGCTCTTAGGGTCCAGTCTCTAACGTCAACCCTCTCGTTTTTATTTGCGTTAAAAAATACAGATTTTTTGAAATTTAAAAACGAGAGGGTTGACGTTAGAGACTGGACCCTAAGAGCTTTTTTTTACAGAATTTAATACTGAAGAAGGATCAGTCATGGTTTTTCCGAAAAATAATGTTCTACATAGTTTGCAGGAGAAATGAACGTTAAAAAATCATTTTTCCATGTTAAATCAATGGTAAATCTTCAAATTCGGTGATGGAGTTCTTCAAGTTGATATTAAGGGCTCAAATTTTTACAGAATTTTTTTTATAGCATATATAACAAGAATTTCACATGTAATCGAAAAAAAAAATTATCGACTTTTTTTGGAACACCCTAATACCCATGGATAAACTGTAGTTATAAATGTTAATAATAAAATTAACATTTATAACTAGAGATTCGAGAATACCTACGGTATAATTTACACAATCGAGATTCTAGTAAATAACTTAGTGACTTTTAGTTTTAGTTTAGTAATCTCGAATAAGAAAAAGTCAAACGAACTCGAGAATAGGGGCCATGGTTTGAAAAATCATTTTGGGCTAAATTTTTGAGATTCACTTTTACATTTTGATATATTGTCGCTTATCTAACAACACCGCTCAAGTCGAAAATTAGCGGTTTTTACATTTTAATGTCATTGGATAGAACTACTCATTACGCGTCGATCTATACCAGAATTCAAAAAATAGTGACAGCGCGCAAGCCGCTGGCCTATATAAAACATACACGGTTTTTTCGCTCTCCTGTTAAGTTGGTCAAAATGACTTGAGCGGTGTTGTTAGATAAGCGACGATATTTAATGTCTTTATCCCCCCATACTAATATTATTAATACGAAAGTAACTCTGTCTCTCTAACTGTATGTTACTTTTTCACGACTAAACTGCTGAACCGATCTTAATGAAATTTGGCATGAAGATAGCTATAAATTCATCATAAATAAATAAATAAAATTTTCAAAACAGTTTCATACATATTATATTATATAAATTAATTAACATTGTCCCAAATTTTTGTTAAAAAAACACTTTTTTTTCACTGGTAAAAAAATCACTACTTTGACCCCCTCCCCCTCTTTCCCCTACGATCCTGTGCACACACAAAACAAGCTCTGTGTAGTCATAAACAAATCCAAACACGTTCTGTTTACGCGAGTGCGATACGGCGCTGATAACGCACACCGGCGCTACCACGGCGTCGATAAGTACCCGTGCGAATTAACTGTCCATTACAGTCGCACACAATACAAAACCACAAGTACCCAACATGTTTTTTTTATTTATACCATTGTTGTGTGTTTTTTGCGGTTTTGAACGACGAGATTGAATGAAATGATTTGAAAAATTCCATTGATAAAATGTCTAATTTATTCTACTGCATTTAAAGCTTAAGAATTGAATCAAGATTTACAATTATTGTAACCTGTGGTTATAAACGTTAAATTTAAAATTTCATTGTACATAGGGGCATTAGAAACTGGCACCAGTCTTGGATTACACCCCAAGTGTTTAATTAAATGTACTATATTAAAAATATTTGTTGATATTTGTTTACTGCCATTACAGAATCATAATCTATACAGTGGCGTAGTTAGGAGGGATTAAGGGGATCACCCCCCCCCCCCAAGTGTCTACATAAATTATATGATTATTATGATATACGACTATTTTTTCATTAATGAATACATCTCATTGAAGAATATAACGAATTTTTTACTTTGCACCACATAAAAGATAATTTTCGTAATGAAAAATATAACTTTATGAGATTTAATACTGTCATATCCCCCCCCCCCCCATCGCAGAAAGCTATCTACGCCACTGAATCTATAGATACTTAACTTAAAAATAACTTAATTTGATTACAATCGACCAATAGGTGTCAAAAACAAAATGGTGGACAGTTAAACTAATTATTAGTGTAATTTATTTATTAATTATTATATTATCATAGCATTTACTTTACTTTGTTTCAAATTTTACTATTATTTATTTTATAACTTTTTTCTTGTCGTAGTACTTATCATTTTGTAGCCATTGAAAAATAAAAGGCTATTGATTGATTTAATATTACTTTGTTTACTTTACAAAATTACTTAAATTAACTTAAATTACTTGTTTTATTAGTAACATGAGTTCATGATAATTACAAAAAAGAAGCCCATCAAGCCCAAAAAACTGTATTAACTAACTGACTGTTAAAGCGTCCAAAACTAGTGCCAGTGTACCTTATAAGTATGAACATTTTTTGGGAAAATCAACTTTTCAAAAACACTCATATTTTTCGATGCTTTAGATTTTTTTTAACACAAAAATTCCTTCATCAACGAAAATTGGTACATACGTAGTTTTATACCTAAACTTTAAGAAACCGTTGAGCGCAGTCGACTAAGGGGTGCAGGGGTAATTTTGTAGGAGGTGAAAGGGGTGAAAATGTGTTTTTTCATAAATAACTTCAAGATGGCTTATTTTATTGAAAAATATTTCAGATGTTTTTTGTAGCTCTGTCTTAGACCTTTAATTTGTTTTTTATTTTATTCCAATATAATAAAAATTGACCGAGATACGGCCGTTACAATCTGACCTGTTTATATGCGAAGTGTAATACATTCATTTTTAACGCAAAAAATATTTTTATTTTTTTATAAAATGCGATACTTTAGATTTTTTGAATACAAAAATTCCTTCATCAACGAAAATTGGTACATACGTACTTTTATATCTAAACTTTAAGAAACCGTTGAGCGTAATCGACTAAAGGGTGCAGGGGTAGTTTAGTAGGCGTGAAAATGTTTTTTCGTAAATAACATCAAGATGGCTTATTTTATTTTAAAAATATTTCAGATGTTTTTTGTAGCTCTGTCTTAGACCTTTAATTTGTTTTTTATTTTATTCCAATACAATAAAAATTGACTGAGATACAGCCGTTACAATTTGACCTGTTTATGTGCATTCATTTTTAACACAAAAAATATTTTTATTTTTTTTATAAAATTTCCCCAGCCCTTTACACATTTTAGCCATTTACATACATCCAGTGTGCTATGCGAATTGTGTAGCCACTGTTTGTAACTCATGACGATTATATCATGAGCTGCTATAATGGGGCGGCGTATCGTCCTATCTCACTCACTCTTTTATTGTTTATGGTCAGTTTATTACTATATTAATGCGTTTTATTTCAAACCCTTTGTACATCCCGATGAAATTTAAAAAAAATATATTATACGATTTATCAACTCATTGTAATCGTTTTATTTAAATGTTTATTAAAATTGTTTACATATTAAGTTGATACTTTTTAATTAAATTAAATATTTAATTATTAGTTTTGATATTTTTTTCATTCATTTAATTATAATTATAATTTAATTCATACTAATATTATAAATGCAAAAATGTGTCTGTTTGTTACCTTTTTCATGACTAAACCGCTTAATCGATTTTAATGAAATTTGATAGGGAGATAGTTTGCATATTAAGGAAGGGCATAGGCTACTTTATTTCCTGAAAATTATACCCAAAAAAATATATTAGATAAAAAAAAATTGTGTAAATTACATTTGTACGAAATCTGCTTTACCTATCATTCTTATTTTTCTTCTCCTCTATATATGGGTGACTATCCTATGGGATTCTATCCTTATGATGTGAACCTAGTATTATTAGGTATACTCGTATTTATTCTCTTTCCGTTCTTCTTTATTCAAAAGTTGTAGAAACACAATATAGGTTCTAATAACTTGAAAATATTTTGATAATGATCAAGAAATAAAAATTGTGGCAAATATATTTAAAATATTTTTATTTTCAACTACATATTACATTATCAACATTAAAACAGGGGTTCCTAACTTTTTTTTGCATGTAGAGCCCTTTTCAAGGAATAATAAAATTCATAGACCCCTCCTGTAATTATTTGTGAATTAAAAATTGTAAATTATCTTTTTTTTCTTCTTTTTAACTCTTTTTAAACTCTTGCATTGCATAAAAAGTATCGAATTTCAAAACATACATATTTCCCATAAACCCCCTAGAAACCCCATGTGTACTTTAGACCCCTTTAAAACTGCTATAAACCCCCAGGGGGTTCATGTTGAAAAACCCTGAATTAAAGTGTCAGTTTATATTATATTATAGATTTGATCAATTACAATTTGGTGGAGGCTCTGTCATGGTGGAGGCGCTAGACAGCGCCTATAATATGTTTACATGCGACCACATATTTTTTTAAATGAAATTAATATCGTTATAATAATAAATTATGTAGAAACTATTTAAAGTAGTGGTTTCCAAACTTTATGTTACTACGCCTCCCTTTAAAAAAATAATCTTGCGCCCCCCCCCTCCTTTGTTTCATAAAAGTATGGAGACATTTTAAAAAGGTATAAAATGTATTAATACAAAAAAAATAAAAAACGTAATTGATAGAATAAATTTATTTTGAACGCGATGAATGTACTTGTTTATTAGCACAAACTAATTTTAAAAATTAAATTTAGGTGTCATTGAGGGGAGTGCTTTCACTCTGTATTTTTTTAAGTACCACATGATAGTTCTATCAGTTTTTCCTTTATCAATAGTTGTCAGTCTAAAACTACACAGTAATGTGCCTTTCAAGAACAGATAATATTTATGTTAAAAAATAATGTTAAGTTGTAAAAGTTTATTTATACCGGGTGTCCCAGATAACTTTTCCAGCATGGGGATCTCAGTATCTATAAGAGATACAGGTTTGGTTAAATGAGATGAATTATTTGTATGAAAGGGGTGAGTATTATTACACAAAAAAATATTCATAATTATATGTGGTTTAGATGGTATACCCAAAAAACTGAAAATTCGGAATTTCTTTAAATGGCTATAACTTTTTGCTAAAGAAGATAGGTACTTTTTGTTTGCGGTTTCTTAAAGCACTTTTTTGTGGAGAATCGATTGGTGTATTTAGAATTTTTATATCACTTTTAGTTTCCGAGATACAAGCCCTAACTTTAGTTTTTCTTATGGGCCACTTAGTTGAATATATCATATTTGAACGTGTTTTTTACTCTACTTTATAACGATATGTCACTTGTCATATTTATTATCCAAAAAAAGTGGAAATACTAAATATCAGTGATATTTATGAAGTATTTTATTTCTAACTTTTAAGTGAGCAATGGAAAACAAAAATTGTAAACAAAAATCACAATAACAACAATCAAAATAACAAATGAATATTTGAAACAATGAACTATTTGAAAAAATATATTATAATTTTTTTTTTCGATACTAAATATGGCAAGTGACACATCGTTGTAAAGTAGAGTAAAAAACACGTTCAAATATGTCATAACCAACTTAGCGGCCCATAAGAAAAACTGAAGTTAGGGCTTGTATCTCGGAAACTAAGAGTGATATACAAAATCTAAATACACCAATCAATTCTACACAAAAAAGTGCGCTTAAAGAAATCGCAAACAAAAAGTACCTATCTACTTTAACAAAAAAGTTATAGCCATTTAAAGAAATTCCGAATTATCAGTTTTTTGGGTATACCGCCTAAACCACATAGAATTATGAATATTTTTTGGTGTAATAATACGTATAATTCATCTCATTTAACCAAACCTGTATCTCTTATAGATACTGAGATCCCCATGCTGGAAAAGTTATCTGGGACACCCGGTATACGTGTATATTTTTTATTAATATAATTTAATGTGATGTTATGAAAATTACAATTATGCTAAACTTTTCGCGCCTCCCTTTGCACTAGTCAGCGCCTCCCAGTTTGGAAATCACTGATTTAAAGTATCTTTGTGATAATTAACAACTGTTTGTTTTCTATGTGATAATTTACAACTGTTTTTCTTCAACTAATTATAAACTGTATTACAGTTCGACCAACCAGTCTAGGAGTTTCCGGTGTAGAAAGTCACGTGGTCCAGGGTTCTCTGGTAGTGCTTCAATGTGACGTATACGGCGCTAGACCTGCAGCTAACGTCACGTGGTACAACGGTACAGACCCTGTGACAGGTAGAGAGATATCTGGACACATTTCACCAAAGGTAAATACACGCTCTGTCAACACTTTGTAGCTATCTTATCTTCAAGCAGTAATAATTAAAAGCTAACATTATCATTGTTTATTGTATGTATTGTGAAATTTTGTGTAGGTTTTATGTGAAAATGTTAGAAGATTTCAGATAAAATTAGACACGAGCTTTATTTATTTTTAAGTAAATACTTATACAGATTTCTTAAAATATTTAAATGTTTATTTTGTTCATACTGAAACTTAAACCTATTTATATACTATCTAAAACTGAATCAGTTAAATGTTACTGATTATTATCAGTGACTATGGACTGATCTGCACTGTGAAATAGTGAAAATTATATAATAATCACTGGATCATTGTTAATATGGCCAAAATTATAGTTGATCAGTGAGAACTGGAAAAAAACACTGATTTGCAATGACTTTTACGTTCACTGAAAGAATTAGTGGAATAAACATGATGATTAATTTTAAAAAACTATTCTATGATGATCTTACGTGTCTCCTATTTCCAAAAAAAGACTTATTTCTGCAAAAAATAAATGTTTAATTGCAAAAATTGTCTCTTTTAAAACTTGTTTTGAATTTGACGCCAAAACGCTCGCAAGTGACATTTCAGAGTTGTGACGTCACACTCCTTGTCAACAATAATCAAACATTCAGAGTTAGACAATAATTGAATTATTTTGTGTGTTAAAAATGAATTCCAAAGTATATAAATTCTTAAATTGTAAGAGAAATTGATATTTGTCTAAAATAAAAGTCAATCACTTTTGACGTTTACTGATGCGTGGCGTCATTCGCTCTGATTGGTGTTCCATTTAACATGGCGGATTGCTGTATTTTGCATTTTTATTTTAACAAAAATTATATTAATCTCGCTTTATATAAAAATAAATACATTTTTAGAATCTTTTTACCCTATTTCATTATTTAAAACCATTACTTCAATGATACTTTTTTACTGACATCATACCTATTCTCACTGATTCAGTTTAAGAGAGTAATAATGCAATTATTTTTACGCCCCCCCCCCTCCCAAATATTCAATTTTGAGAAAACTTTTCAAAATACTTTTTTATTTAACTCATATTCACTCCTCCCCTCGAAAATTTTTTTTTACTACGCCACTACAACACATAAACAAAATAAAGAGTGATGTTTGTAAAAGATAAGAGTAAGTAAAATACGGTTTATATAAAACATTATTTCGACGTAACCTAATCCGACAATTGCGTTTTAATCTAAAGAAACAGTCACAAGAAATAGATTGCTCTGCATCCGTTTCATTATCTTGTTACACTTTCTGTAAACTTTCTCTCTCTGTCTGATTCACGTTGTTTGGAGGGGGGAGGCGTGTCGGTGAGGAGATTTACAATTTCCCTAACCCCGGCTCTGCAAGAACAATTCGACTAAACTCGCGACGTAAATCTCGGTTACGTCACTCATGCTGCGTATTATCCCAGCCAGTTGGTGTTGCCTTGTTGTTGTTGTTGTTGTTGTTACAGTTGTTTCCAAAAGCAACAGTGATAAGTAAATACATTAATTCGTTAAAAATATATATATGTATGCATTTATAAATTAGTAGATTAACTCATTGGACTAAACAATTAAAAATATGTTTGACAATTATTTAATAAAAGTACAGTTATACATATGTACAGGGTGTTTGGTTCGGCAATACAAAGTGCTACCGTTTTTTTTATATCGGCCTTTTTAGTAAATTTTTGAGAAAACCCAGATTTATAGATATTAATGGCGAAAGTTCAAAAGTAAATGAGCCCATATTTTTCATACATGATTTTTATATTACTTAAATGTCTAAGCTACACTTTCAGATCAAAATAAAATTTATGAATAACAAAAACAAAGAATGGCTGCAGGTTAACATTTGAAAGTTTATAAAACTTTAATAAAATTATTTCTTTAAAAAATTATTTTATAAAATCTAGCACACTTACAGATGTTCAAATGGTCTTAAAAACTGCTCTATTTCATACCCTTTCGAAAAACCTACCGTATTACCTACATGAACGGGCTACTTTTGTGAAAAAAACTTACATTTATCCGAGAATAAGTAAGATTTTTACATTTTTCCAGTGAGTTGATCCTAGTGTGCTTAATTTACCAAAATTTACCAAAATCCGAAAAAAAGTCGTCATTAGTCTGAAGGGTCATCATTTTCAAGCATTTGTACAGGAGTAAGTGTTACTCTGTCCAATGAGTATAAAAAAATGTTTGAAAAGTACCCCCATCATGTTTTTTTACGACTTATTAAGATTAGCACACTAGGATCAACTCACTGGAAAAATGTAAAAATCTTACTTATTCTCGGATAAATGTAAGTTTTTTTCACAAAAGTAGCCCGTTCATGTAGGTAATACGGTAGGTTTTTCGAAAGGGTATGAAATAGAGCAGTTTTTAAGACCATTTGAACATCTGTAAGTGTGCTAGATTTTATAAAATAATTTTTTAAAGAAATAATTTTATTAAAGTTTTATAAATTTTCAAATGTTAACCTGCAGCCATTCTTTGTTTTTGTTATTCATAAATTTTATTTTGATCTGAAAGTGTAGCTTAGACATTTAAGTAATATAAAAATCATGTTTGAAAAATATGGGCTCATTTACTTTTGAACTTTCGCCATTAATATCTATAAATCTGGGTTTTCTCAAAAATTTACTAAAAAGGCCGATATAAAAAAAACGGTATCACTTTGTATATAGGTATATTTGCTTAAATCACTTCCAAATGACTCATTCTACCTTCCTTCAAAATATTCGTATCGCCGAACCAAACATCCTGTATATGTTCCAGGAAATACCAGCGCTAAATGAAACAGCGTTAAATTGGGTTATCTTTACATGTAAATAATGGCAATAGATTAGTGAATTGTTCATTTACAAATTGAGAATAAGTTTAGAATAAACATTAATCATGGATTGAAAACAATTGATTAACTAATCGTTAATTATTTTGCCTTGTACATACAACCCGAGGTAGATGTCATAATTTTTTTTAATACTTTGGTAACTTAAGCGCGTTAAACCGAAACAGTGTTAAACGGAATCTTACTGTAAATATTTTTTTAAACGGGTTTTTTTATAAGGCATTAAAAATGACAAAGTATTTTTTCTTTCAACATTTTGTTTATGTCCAATATTACAGACTACCTAACATAGTTTGCAAATACTTTCAAATGAGGTATTAAATTTGTGATTTGTCTAAGGATTTGTTTAGGAATTTGAATCAGTGATATTTTAACGTATTGTAACACAGTTGGCGACTCTAACCGTACAAAATAATTTTCATAACATCACCACTGTTTTAATACCTATGGTGTTTACATACAATTACAGTGAAACTTGTGGTATTATAAAAGGGTTAACAAATTTGCAAGCTAGCAAGCACTCTCAAACGAGGTATCAAACTTATTATATCGCTCCCCCGCAAAAAAGTGTCACAAATCAAAAAATGCAGTTTTGAAGAAATAGGAGAAATAAAATTATAACAATTTCGGTAAATCTAAAATTGTAAAGGTAGTATAGGAAAAGGACTGATACACAGTATTTAATTTAAATATTTCAGCATTCCTGTGATGTTTGAAAAATAATAACTATTAAAATGCTTAGTGATTAAGTATTTTAAATATAAATAAAAAATGTGACATTTTTTTAGAATATGCTAGTTTTGACGGTTGGTACACGAAGTACATTAATGACAATTTTTAGTAGAATTATATAGTAATTTGGAATCATTCTACATATTTATCTCAAATATGATATTTTTTAAGTTGTGACACTTTTTTGCGGAGGTGCGATATGACATTAGAGAACTGTCATGTTTTTTTACGATCGAAACACGGCATGAAGTATATTCTAAAATTTCGAATGAAAAATTATAAAATTATAACCAGTAACAATTTTAATTTGAGTAATTTTTGCAAACGACGTGCTACTTCAATCCTGTATTTGGTCGCTTCATTACAAAAAAGGTTTTACTCGGTTTAACAAATAGCTCTCCTGATAAGATCTCTGCACAAATGATCTTGCTTAACGAAAATAACCTCATCTATGTTTAAGCGCTACTTCTTCCAGCCTTTTGTTGTGTTTCATTTGCTTCGCTTTTTACTTTCTGTACAACGAATTTTTATAACTAGGTAATAAGTAAACTGCGAGCAACATTTTTAAAGATTTTTTATGCTAATATATTTGTATTTGCTTCATTGAGATTTTGTTTGCAAAAATCATATTTAGGTTTTTGATTAAATCTTATGTTCAATATTATCATAGACTTATAGAATTGAGTACTCTCTTTAAGGGGTTACATACAGTTAGAATTTTCAAAAAATATAATTTTTTTTATTTCATTTTCGTAATTTACATATATTTAAGTACACACAAAAAAAATTTCAAGTCAATCCGGCGATTATTTTCGAAGTTACACGCATATTTGTAAAGATGTCTCAGAGCGTTTGAAAGTAGGAGGCCGGAGTTAAGGAGTTATATACAGTTAGAATTTTCAAAAAATCGATTTTTTTAATTCCATTTTCGTAATGTACAGATATTTAAATACACACACACAAAATTTCAAGTCAATCCGGCGATTATTTTCGAAGTTACACGCATATTTGTAAAGACGTCTCAGAGCGTTTGAATGTAGGAGGTCGGAGCGGCAGCGCGTTTTTCTCAAATCTACGTTTTCAAAGTCGGTGACCACTATTCCTCGGAAACGGCTGAACCGATCAATCTCAAATTTTAACACAAGTTTCTTAAGAATATTTTTTAGTAATTAATCGAAGGTTTTATCTCACCGATAAATATTTATTTTTTTATAAACAATTTAAGGTAAAATTTTTGTCGAAAATCGATATTTTTTTTTTGAGAAGCCGCCATTTTGTGAAAAAATGTTATTTTGCTTATTCCTTCGATTAAGGACAATATTATACATTACTTTAACGAAATTCGTTTGGGTTTTTTATTTTAAATGATCCAGTCCAGAGATATAGTGGTCACCGCAAGGCGCCTTTTTTGAGAGGACCTCCTGGAGAACAGCTGTAGTAACTTTCAAAATTATTATTTTTACAAATAAAAAATGTTAAAATACAAATAAAAGTTACCATAATATGTGCAAAATTTTTTACATTAATAAATTTAAAAGTCTTCTCTTAAAAAAATCTTGAAAAAAAACTTTTTTTGGCCTTCTAACTGTATGTAACCCCTTAAAGAGACAAAGCGAATATGTAGCCAATACCTGTCTCTTTTCTGTAGGTATGTAATGACTGCAAATCTGTGACGTAACCAATTAGAATTCTAGAAAGAGACAGGTATTGGCTACTTTATCGCTTCGTCTCTGTCATACTTTTTCGTCAGTATTTACTTTACAGTTGGATAGGAAATTCTCAGTCCGTTCTATAAGTCTATGAATATTATTTACAAAATAAAAATAAAATTTTAAAAATAAACAACTTCACGGAAAAAAATAATTTGCGAAAAATAACCTGTGATTTTTTAAAAGAAGCAAAATAATCAGGGAAAATTGTCGTATAACCCAGTAATTTAGAAATTTCATGAGATACTGAATATAAATTGATGGATAAACTGCAAACATTACAGCCATGATCCAATAATACAAGGGCTGCTACGATTATTTTGACAGCCACCATTATTGCATATAACGTTGATGACGTAGTACATCGGCCAAAAATTTACAAATTAAAAATTGACATTGTACATATTAAGTTTGAATTATTAAATTTAGATTTGAAGAAAATAGAAGTCTGAAGTGAAATAGACACTGCTGACATTATATTGGTTATAAAAAAATGCGGTACTGTGTTGTAAAAAAATATTTTAACTGGAAACAGGCAGATAATACAAATATTAAATTATTTCGTTTTCCAAAAAATGAAAAAAATCAAAGAAAAAAATCTAAAAAAATTATTATGTAAATTTTATTTATCGTTTTTTATTTATATTTCGTTTTTCACAAATTCCTTATTAGAAAAATTTAGTGTTGATGACGTCACAGTATAAAGCAAATGGGCTGTCAAGCAGACCTTGTATTATTGGATCATGCATTACAGCCTAAAATTACATTATTACAATTACAGTTTCAGAGAGTAAAATATATAATATAGGTTTTCCTTTACGTTTTTTTGCATTTTATTAATTTTTTTTATAGTTTTACATAAATCGACTACACTGTCGTGCAAAATTCTTAGAACACCCATTTCTTTGCGTATTGTAAATATAAAACTGCAAAATTGGTTGATAAAAAATCTTAAATGTTGATAAGAGTACTTAGTTACAACTTTTGTAATAATCCTAACATATCTAAAATACAGCATTTATAATTATCCATATTAAGGAAAATTTTTGAATTATATGCCTGAAAGGTCAGGTTTACTCAAGTGAAAAGTATTGACGTACACTGTCTTTCAAGCTAACGAGAAATAGTTTTGTTTACTATTTTGACTGCGAGTAAACATATTCTTTTCGATATTTTGGGGATTTTTATTAACTGAAATCTACAATATATATTTATTTTCAAAATCACAGATGTGAAAGTCTTTTACACGGCAGTGTATGTTAAATAGCTTCACATATGTATGTATAATATAAATGTAAAAATACACACTTACAAGTATAATGCTTTCATAGTACCTACATAAAAAACTGTAAGTTTTTGTATACCAGTCGCTTATCTTAACAAAGTTAAAAAGTTCAGAACATACGGCAAGCATAACGTAATCTTGTTTGCAGTTTTATTTTCAAGTTTGGTTTTAATTTTATTGTTTCTTTTTGTTGATGTTTTGTGTTTATAGCCATTATCATCTAATTTTCATATATTTTTTTTTGTTTTTTTTTTTACGTATATAATAAATATAATAATATGAGGTACAGTAAAACCCCATTTAACGCTGTTTCAGTTTAGCGCGATTTTTTTGCGATTAAGCGCAATTTTTCATATCGTATGAACATTATATTTACATTTAAGGTACTTGACTACCTTGGATAGCTAAAAAATACAACATTTTCAATAATTTTTTTCTGGTTCTGTATAAGATATTACAATGGTTTTTTTTAACTTTTATTTGAAGCTTATAGAAAACAAAAATACTTGATTTTTTTAGTTTCATTTTTTTTAAACTATTCAGGAGGCGCCAAAGTCGAGCCCTCAAAAAAATAGTGTCACACGACGGACAGTTAATCTCAGGATTGGTAAATTTGAAAAAAAAAACAACGGCATCTTCAAAATAAAGATCCCTTACGTGACAATTTACCACAAAAATGGATATTTACAAAAAAATATTGAAAGACACCTCTTTTTTCACGATTCTCTGCTAAAAAAATGTAATAATGAATTCATTTTATTTTCATTATCTTCAAAAATACATAGACGCGGTCTTATACCCCCTCCCCTTCGAATTTGTCAATATACAGTATTCAATTTAATATTTGTCATATTATAAAAAATAAATTGTATGTAAATATAAAAAAAAATACCCCCTCCACACATTTTTTTCGAGTATACCACTAAATATATACATTTTCAAGCCATAAGTTTTAAATTGCCAATGTTATCGAGTTTTTAATTATTTTTTTTTAATAAAATAATTTTCAAATTCACCATTACTTACCTATTAATATAATTTATCTAATTGTTTCATGCTTTCCTATTGGCAGGGTCCAATAACAAAACATATTCTAAGCGTAAGTATAAGAAAGTCAAAAAATATATAGCTATACCGGGTGGTCTATTTAAATTGAGACAAGCAAATATCTCGAAAATTAAGGTTTTTCAGGGATAATGTTTGGTACAAAAGTTTCAGGGTTTGAAGGGTGAAAACCAATGGAGGTAAAAAATTTGACTTTGAGTGAAGGTTTTAAGGTCATTTTGGGGTCAACTTCATTTTTTTAAATGGAAACCTATTTCTTTTTTTTACATATTCGTATCTTACAAACAAAAAGAAACATCTTTTGTCTGAAAAGTTTTTTCAAAATCCTCAATTTTAACCTATATTTTTTTAGTAAAAATATTCAAAATATAAAAAAATATATTTTTTTAAATCCTAAAATTAAAAAAAAATCAATTTTTAAATTTAATTGTTACTTAAACATGCATAGTTAATAATTATAAATAATAATTTCGATCTTTTTAATAAAAACAAACAAAAAATTAAAAAAATAGATTTAAAAAATGCCCCTGAATTTGAGGATTTTAAAAAAACTTCTTAAACAAAAGTTGTTTCTTTTTGTTTGTAAAATACGAATATGTAAAAAAAGAAATAGGTTTCCATTTAAAAAAATGAAGTTGACCCCAAAATGACCTTAAAACCTTCACTCAAAATCAAATTTTTTACCTCCATTGGTTTTCCCCCTTCGAACCCTGAAACTTTTGTACCAAACATTATCCCTGAAAAACCTTAATTTTCGAGATATTTGCTTGTCTCAATTTAAATAGACCACCCGGTATATGTTTTATTTAAAAAAAACACAATAACAATAACTAATACTCCAAACTAGCAATAAAAGAGCCCATGCATAAACACCAAGTCACTTGATTATTTTCTGTAAAGGTTCTCTTGCAACTTGCAACAATTAACTATATACCGAACAGTAATAAATATTTCCCCGTAAAAACCATTCAGAGAACTTCATGTAAGAACAGACGAAGGCGGGATTACAAAGTTGAATCCTGAATAATTTAAACGACTTTTGTAATGAATTAAGTGCACTTAAATTGCTTTCCCTTTCCATGCTGTTCTTACATATGAAGAAACTCGTATATTTTCTCTTTAATAGTGTGTTTATTGTACATACCTTATTAAATACTTGCACTGTTTTTATTTAGAATTTATTTATAAATTAGTTAGACACGTAAAAAGGTATTTTATTTAATTTAAATATATTCTAGGGGGACGGAACATACCAGACCCAAAGCCGTTTGTTTTTCAACGCCACCCGGTTTGAAAATGGAAGATCTATCACGTGCGAAGCTGAAAATTCGGTTATGCGAGATAAAGTGGAGCCACCTATGCATCAAACTATTAAACTAGAAGTTAGATGTAAGTACATTACATACTAGATTATAAACTGTATCAAATAGCTCTAGGAGAAAGCCACATGTGACGGGTCAAAAATGTTTGGGATTTTTTTTCATAGGTTTAGCTAATTATTTTAGGATTGGGTAGAGGACATTTTATTAAGTATTTATTCAACTTATTCAATACCAATTTTTAGGGTTTCGTAGAAAACTAGGAACCCTTATAGTTTCTCCATGTCCGTCCGTCTTGAAAAATTTTGTCATAATAAGATGAAATTTGGTATGCGGTCGTAGATTGATGACCCAAAAACAGAAATGATAAGTTTTTTGAAAATAAAAATTTTTTAGACCCCCTTTCATAAAATAAAAAGTGTTAAAAAAAAATTCACCTACACCATTGAGTAGGGTGTCGTTAGAAAGGTCTCCTAAAATGCAATAATAAAAATCAAATGACTTTATGATTTTAACCCTTCAGTCACGAAAATTTTGAAATAACTCTTTTTTATAAATCGTAGTGAGAATGACTACGGAACCCTATCATGTGCGTGCCCAACATGCACTTGCCGGTTTTATTATTGAAACATATTAAAAAAATTTTAAGTTATAAACATCGATGTGATAATCAAAAAAAAAAAATTTATGAAAAAGACGGTTTTAAATTTTTATTTCATTTTTAATTCAAGTGGTCTTAAAAAATAGAGTAAATAGTATAAAAATTTCAACAATCGGTTACACACAAACTGTCGTTCCATTCTAGTTAAAATATATTATTTATTTTTTTATTTATTTTCAGATCCGCCAATTGTGTCTCAAAGAGCAGAAAATATAACAGTGAATGAAACTGTTAATATATTACTACATTGTGATTATCAAGCTAATCCTTCACGACTTTTAATAGCTAAATGGTAAGTTATTTCTGTTTCAATTTTAGCCAAAATTCAAACTTATAATGTTTGAAATATCTGTCATAAATCATCACTAATCTAAGGAAGGGAAAAGGGTAATTATTCCTCTACCTAGGAAAAGAATACTTACCCACTAATAAATTTATTAATTCAACCAAAAACGGTAAAAAATTGAATCGATTTTTTTAATAAAGTTTATATAGTAGTTGCCGATTAAAAATTTCAATTTTTGTAAAGGAAAAATGTAAATCAGTTTTAACATGTATCTACTGTCAATTGAGTAATTTTTACTATATTCGTAAATATCATTTACATGATTTATTTAACTAAATATTCTTAAGTTGAATTATTTGTTAATAAAGTGCTATACAAATTATTTCATTTAAATTAAAAGACAATATAATAACTACTACGATTGTGTAAAAATTAATTATATTAATAATATATTTTTATTGGTATAACAAATTAAACTATACCAATTACCAATAATATAAATTTCGATTCTGCACGCAAAAAATACTAATTCATAACTTGACTAACACATGATCTAGCAATAGTTACAATATTTTGGACCATTTCAAGATTACTACGTCAAATTTAGTATTGTTATGAAAACTTTTGGAACTCGAAAAATATTTAAAATTTATCTACATTGTCTCTGAACTGAAATACGAGAATTTAAATTAATGAGATTAAATACTTTCGTTTTTTAATGACTTGTCTTTTAAATTACAATCAATATTTCTAAATTATATACAAATCAAGGATAAAACAACCGAAGTTATACTGTAAAATGAAAGTTTAATTCTAGGCTAACGATGAAACGAGTTAAGAGTAAGACAAATTTTCTGATATCTGATTAACTGAAACTTGGTTCTTAGCAAGCAACAGGGATTAATCTTATTCTTCTTCTTTCAAAGCACCCTCTTCGCCTCTTTACTCCAAACACACGGATTTGTTACACTCCACCAAATTTGTCATTTAATCACTACTCTCTTAATGCGCTTTATATAGATCTATACTTACAATTGGAAACGTAAAATTCAATCTGAATTGTTTTATCAAAATGTATTAATTTACAACTAGTGAATACAATACCGGTATCCCGAAATACCGAAAACCGGGATACCGGTCAATTTTCTCCGGTATTTCGATACCGGTATTTGTTCGAATTATACCGGTATTTCGGTATATTTTCGGTATTTAATAATTTACTAGGGAGTTAAATTTTACACTAAAAAATTGTTGCTAACTTCATTTTGATTTGTATAATATATTACTATTCTTTCAAAAGTGTTCTATTGTTATATGATATACATATAAATATTAAATTAATAATATATTTAAGAACATATGTGTGATTTTGGTAAGTAAGTATTTAATTTTAATGTTAATACAAATATATAAACATACAAATTAAGAATTTTAAAACGAGTAATATATTATTAATATTATACATGCACCTAGATCATATGAATTTCGGAAAAATATGTTATACATCATTGCAGTAATGGTCTTGCTCAGAATTAAATGTAAAACTTTATAGATTTTAGAGCTAATTATTTTATATGCCTTCTAAAATTTGTTTGCAACAAACAATTGCGCACGTATTTTAAAAATCATAGTTCATTTTCATTAATTTTAAATTATTTAAATCTTTGATAACTATTTATCCAGGTACATAAGTATGTTTGGGGTTAAAGCACTGATTTGGTATAACTGTATGTTTTTATTTATATATTAAACGAAAAAAAATTATAAATTTGATTTTTGAACGTCCGTTGACGCATGTGTACAACCTGTTTCGGTTGTTAGGAAATATTCAATTTCAGCCATCATGTTTGACTTATAATCAGTCCAGTCATGTCAATGGATTAAAGCTAAAATATACATAATTCATAATAAATATATGAAATATTTATTGTAGTATGTACAATGTAAACATTTTTGTTTTTAATTTTTGCCTTAAATAATTCACGATACGTGTAATAACGAATTTAAGGGGCTTTAGCTCTCCACTCAAAAAATTATGTCGAAACATTATCAGGTATATTTTATATTAATATTACAATATATTATAAAATAAAAATTATGGTTCCCCCCAGATCTACTTACGATTCTTGGATTGATGGATGAATAGGTGTAATAACAAAACAAAATTGAATGTTCTATGTATACTTGTATGTATAATAAAACTTTATCGAAAAAAATAATATTCTTCAGTATTTTAAAAATATACCAATGACAACTTACAACAATGTCGGAATTATTTTTTTAATGAAGGTATAAGAAAAATATTAAAATTCAATATTAATTAAATTAACTTTTTTTTTGATCAAAGTCGTTGTGAACTGTTTAAATTCAATATTGTATAGGTACATAAAGATTTTATAATATCATACATACAAGAAGTGGAACAGTTGGTGAAAAAATAAATAAAATTTTTGAAGATGAAGGTATAAGAGATGTTACTAGTCCACGAATATCTATCCACAATTCAACCAACTAGTGTAGAATCGGAGAGCGCATTCTCGTTCTCGGCAGCAAATAAAATATGCACAAAAATTAGATCTCAGCTAAACGATAAAAGTATCGATAGTTTATGTTTTTTAAGAGTATATTTTAAAAACACTGATAATATCTTTTAGTTGTAACTATAAAATAAACTACAAAAATTTTTTATTTATAAAATTTATAATATTTACATTTATTTTTAACAGAATTAAACTTTATTATTATACTTATTTAATTGTTTTTATTAATAAAAAGTGCAAATGTAATTTTATATATTTATTTTTTACATTTATTATAATTGTATTATATTTCTTTAACTTTTTTTAAATACCGGTATTAATACCGGTATCTCGGTTTTGGCATAAAAAAATACCGTAATACCGGTATTACGATTTTGGTCCGGTATTGTATTCACTATTTACAACGCAAGTTATAACTCTGTTAGAAATATACACAGTATAGTTGAGTATATTATAGTTAAATGCTTTTCTATTAATATTATTTTAATATATTAAAAAAATTAAAATCGACTTCAATAATAAAATCTAATAATACTGAAGTTTTAATTGTTGGCATTAGTTTCCTTAGTCGCGTAACGCATGAACATAGGAACAGAATTTTTAAATGCGACATTACTTATTTTGTTTTTAATGTGCCTTTTCATGTGACACTCGACGCTACGACAAATCTAGTCACGTGACTACTTTTTAATTTTGAATGCTTGCTATTGGTCAGCGACAAGTGAAAAAAGCTCAACATGGTTGAGCTCATACTGCTTGACGCTAGAAATCACGTGACACCTAATGACAGTAGTTTTGATATTTTGTGTACCTATTCTTGTTTGTTTTGTGAGTTTACGTCTTTACGAATAGTATAATAAAATGTAAATCAATTTTTAATAACTGAACGTAATTTATCGTCAAACAGTAGTTGACAGCTAAAATTCTTAAATTCAAAATCGGTCACGTGACTAGATTTGACGCAGCGTCGAGCGTCACATGAAAAGGCACCTTTATTTTTTGACGTCTGGTTTACAACTGATAGCTGTCAATGTCAGTGGATTTTAATAATTGAATTTTTTTAAAAACTGAAAAATTTCAGAAATATACGAAAATAAAAATTAGGTCATCAAACAAATTTAGAATTTTTATTTTCTAATTAAATTGTATAAATAAAAATAAAAATGTTGGTAGACTCGAAAACCACTTAACCGATTTAAATGCGGTTTTCACCAATAGTTAGATCATTTTTCTGTAGGTAAACTGGGGCTATTAATATTTTATGAAACCCCAAGATTAACACCATATTGGTTGGGCATGTTGGGTGGGAATAGTTACTTTATGTTTGATTAAATTAATATCCCCGGGTAAAACCGGGTCCAACGGCTAGTATAATAAAAATTAAATTTAACAGTTTTTAAATTCAGTGCAAGTCAATAAAAAAAATTTAAGAAAAAAAAACGACTTAAAAAACTTCGGTTTTATTTATTTTTAAGTTTTTTATTACGCACTGTTTTGACGGAACCAATTAACCGCGTGAATAGAGGGATTTCCGTATATTTATTATTCATACGTAAATGGTATTATTAAAAATAATAAATGTATTCAAACATATTTATTCTACAAAATTAAGTAGAAATAATTTTTAAATTAATTAAATGCGTCTTTTTTTCTGTACTTTGTAGTAATTCGTTTAATTTTTTTAGGAAACGGAATGGTCAGGAATTATCATTAGCAGACAAGAATCACTACGAAGGAGGTGACACTGAGAATCCACCACTTTTAATTAAGAACGTTTCAAGGGAAGACATGGGAGAATATTCTTGTACACTGGGTAACAATGTTGGCACGCAAGAAAGTGAAAATTCAGTTTACTTAAATGTTCACTGTAAGTGTTTACTTAATTTATTAAAACTCGTGTTTTTCTTATTTAAGAACCTTGATTCTAGTAAACTGTGTAAATGATTCATTCAATTCTGTTGTAAGCTTTAAGAATTAATTACATCTTTAATTTTGTAAATAAATAAGATGAGGATTTTTATTATATAAATTAATTAAGATATTTTGAGAAATTTCTTTGTTACAAGTAAATATTAATACTAAATTATAAATGAGCTAATAAAATTTGCAGGTTAGCAATGGGATACAAGGTTAGTAAATACACAGGTTGTACCATATCTCTGGTGGGGTGAGGCATGAGAGGGGAGAGCGCGTCATCATGAGGAATCCTCTAATGTTAAAAATAGTTGTCAAACTTTTTTTACTATATAAAGGTTCATTAGGATGACGTAATTTTGTGCGATCGCTGATTGGTCAAAAGTTATGGTACAACCTGTTCATTTACTAACCTTGAACCCATTCAATATCCCAATATTAATTCTGTGATATTATCTATGGATTTTTCCGGAATTTATATCAGTAATATTATAACTCACAAGGGAACCTTTTCAAGTCGAAAATTCGTATCGAGTTTAAACTTTGTATACAGGGTGTTCGCGGGAACCGAGTGATCATTGCTAACTTTGTTATTATTGGAGCTAGAAGATCGGTTAAATGGACAAAGTATCAGTATTTTTTCCGAGATGAATAATGGCGGTGTCAAAAAAACAATTGAATGTCAAATTTCAGAGATATATTGAAATATAACATTTTTTTAAATGGAACACCCTGTATATTATTATTGAATTTTGTAGCTGAGGATGTTCTCTTTATAAAAGTGCAATACATGTATGATGGTAAAATTGATAGAAAACTAGTTATAACAAGTATAAAATTAATAGAAAATATCGAAAAATAGTGTGCTATGAAGATTTAATAAATTGAGAACAAATGATTAAAACATTTAAAACAATAGTTTAAGGTTTTTATGTCATTTGTTCGCAAATTTTAAATGTTTTTGTTTTTAACTAATAACGAAAAAAATTATTTATTATAATTAATTATATTTTTTATGAATAATGCTCCAAAAATGTTAAAAATCTGCGAAATAAGGTACAAATATCTGAAATTTTTGTTTTAAATTTTTTTATCATTTGTTTGTATTTTATTAAATCTTCATAGCACACTATTTTTCGATATTTTCTATTAATTTTATACTTGTTATAACTTGTTTTCTATCAATTTTACCATCATACATGTATTGCACTTTTATAAAGAGAACATCCTCAGCTACAAAATTCAATAATAATATACAGGATGTTCCATTTAAAAAAATGTTATATTTCAATATATCTCTGAAATTTGACATTCAATTGTTTTTTTGACACCGCCATTATTCATCCCGGAAAAAATACTGATACTTTGTCCATTTAACCGATCTTCTAGCTCCAATAATAACAAAGTTAGCAATGATCACTCGGTTCCCGCGAACACCCTGTATAGTTAGAGGAGGTCAAGATAAGTAAGAAAAAAATTATCTTAGCTGCGGTAAAACGGTTTAAGGGGGTCAAACACCCCGATGAAAATGTGCAAAATAATCATATTTTTTCAATTTACTCTGAAACTAATAAAAATTTTGTATTATAGATTTTTATTTTAAATTTTCATTAATTTCGGAGTTATTTGAAATAATATGATTATTTTGCACATTTTCATAGGGGTGTTTCACCCCCTTAAACCGTTTAACCGCAGCTTAGATAATTTTTTTCATACTTATCTTGACCTCTAACTATATACAAAGTATAAACTCAATACGAATTTTCGACTTGAAATGGTTCTCTTGTTAGAGACTGTCAAACTCTACTTAATTATTTTAATAGCCAGTTTATTTGAATTACTTACATTTCTCTCTGCTGGCATTAAATTTCAGACTTATAAAATAGCGATTATAATCTACTTTTTCTATTTTAGTTAAACCAATAGTAGAACTGATTATGACTCCATCATCGGTTGTGATTGAAAATGATCGCTCAAATATAACATTGACATGTAGAGTTATGTCTGGTAATCCAGAAACATTATTAGCAGTTAGATGGTATGATATATTATTATATTTAAATTTATAAGTACGTACATTTAATATTTTTTAATTTAAATTTAATATAGGTACTTTCTGGGAGACATATTAAAAGAACTACCAGAATGCAATAACACTTTAGAATATGATCCGATGTGTGACATCGACCCAAGTAAAATGTTTTTTCAATACGTAGAGAGACAATTTGCTGGTAATTATTCTTGTGAAGGTATGAACGAAGCTGGATGGGGAGAACGCTCATCAAATACAGATCTAGTTGTTTATTGTAAGTATAAAATTTAATTAAAAATTGTATCAAACACAATATAATTTTTATTTATATTTATAGATCCTCCAAGTCCAGCACAACTTACATTTGAACCAAAGAAAGTAATTAAAAAGTCATCGTTAAAATTATCTTGTTCGGTTGTCAACGCTGGACAACCAGAAAAAGTTCAATTTAAATGGTTACGTGGAACGCATCTCGTGCCTGATATAACAACATCGGAATGGACGATTAACCCAGTCACTCTTGAAACTGAAAGTAATTTTACATGTGTTGCTTACAATGAAGGCGGTGACAGTGAATCCGATACAGTTTTTATTGAAGTTTACGGTAAGTTATTCTTCTTAAAATACATTAAATTGAAAAAATTTCAAAATCCAATACCTCATGTATATTTTTAACATTTATAGCACCACCTACGTTTATTTCAAAACTACCACCGTATCATGGAGCGCTTTATAATGCAAAAAATATTAGCATTTCTTGCCGTATAGAATGTTCACCGTTATGTAATGTTACGTGGTTGAAAAACGGTCGACGTCTTGATATATCTAATACTGACTTATACTATCAACAAGATACTGTGATTCCACCTGACTTTAAAACTAATGATTTTGAATCTATACATTCTGCACTTGTAAGTATAAAATTTCAATCCAATATGGCTGAACATTGACATAAATATTAACATGGGGACTAATTCAATATGGCTGAACATTAACACAAACAAATGTCAGTTGAGGATTAATCTAATATGGCTGAACATTGACACAAATGTCAGTTGAGGATTAATCCAATATGGCTGAACATTGACACAAATGTCAGTTGAGGATTAATCCAATATAGCTGAACATTAATTAGTACAAATATTAACATGGGGGCTAATCCAATATGGCTGAACATTAACACAAACAAATGTCAGTTGAGGATTAATCCAATATGGCTGAACATTGACACAAATGTCAGTTGAGGATTAATCCAATATAGCTGAACATTAATTAGTACAAATATTAACATGGGGGCTAATCCAATATGGCTGAACATTAACACAAATGTCAGTTGGGGATTAATCCAATATGGCTGAACATTGACACAAATGTCAGTTGAGGATTAATCCAATATAGCTGAACATTAATTAGTACAAATATTAACATGGGGGCTAATCCAATATGGCTGAACATTAACACAAATGTCAGTTGGGGATTAATCCAATATGGCTGAACATTGACACAAATATTAACATGGGGACTAATTCAATATGGCTGAACAAATAACACAAACAAATGTCAGTTGAGGATTAATCCAATATGGTTGAACATTGACACAAATGTCAGTTGAGGATTAATCCAATATAGCTGAACATTAATTAGTACAAATATTAACATGGGGGCTAATCCAATATGGCTGAACATTGACACAAATGTCAGTTGGGGATTAATCCAATATGGCTGAACATTGACACAAATGTCAGTTGAGGATTAATCCAATATATCTGAACATTAATTAGTACAAATATTAACATGGGGGCTAATCCAATATGGCTGAACATTGACACAAATGTCAGTTGCGGATTAATCCAATATGGTTGAACATTGACACAAATATTAACATGGGGGATACTTTGAAGGGAGCTATACAGGCCCGGATTTACCATACAGGCAGTGTAGGCACGTGCCTAGAGTGGCAAATATTAAAGGGCGGCAAATTTTAACGGAAAAATTGAAAAAAAAGGTCACCAATACCTAAAATCTAATTCGACATATACTTTTTTATTTTGATTCAAATAAAATATTTGAGAGGGGGGGGGGCAATTTTCGCAACTGCCTAGGGGCGGCAAATTTATAAATCCGGGCCTGGAGCTATATAAATATTGATGTTGATAACTTTTTAATCAAACCTCTAAATTCTATTTGAATCTAAATATAATTTTTAACAATACAGATATGGAACATGACAGCGTGGCCTAATGAACAACTAGACAGACTAAATGATAATGCAAATTACACATGCGAAAGTACAAGTAATGGTGTAGGAGGTGCAAACGGTGTTAAATCAACAACGTACTTTGCCGTTGAATGTAAGTTACTAAAATTAAACAATCGATAATATTATTCTAAACATTTTAATCATTTCAGATCCTCCTGAAAACATAACGTTATCAAACTTAGTTGTAAATGTAGTCGAAAATCATATTCCTGAAAAAGTATTATGTTCAGCAAAGTCTCATCCGGAACCATCGTACCAATGGAAACGTGAAGGAAGTAATGATATCATCGTTAAGGGTAATAAATTAATTATAAGTCAAGCTGTACCACGCAGAGATGCTGGTAACTATTTATGTGAAGCGTTTAACAGACATGGAAGCACTACAAGAGCTACACGGATGAACGTACTTTGTAAGCATTGATTTTCTATTATAATTGAACAACAATTAAAACTGTCTCGTAATGTTTTCAGTTAAACCGGAATGTCAAATATCACAAACTGTTAAAGACGGCAACGCTGTCTTGGTTTGTTCTGTGAAAGCGAACCCAGAAGAAGTAGATTTTGTTTGGAAGATAAAAGATGACAACGACACAGTGGAATTAGACAACGTAGAGAATAACGGCCTGAAAAGTGTCTTGTTATTAGATCCGAACATCGAAGAGTTCCGAACATATTTATGTTACGCCAACAATTCAGTTGGTGTAAGTTTTCCATGCGAGCGAGATGTTATAGGTAAGTGATTTTTAAGTTTTAATATAGTTTCGATAGTTCACGATAATGTCAATGGTAAAACGACACGATTTTAAGGGGAGGGTTGATTATTATATTTTTAATACCGAATTAATGTTTGTAGCAAACCAGGAGCAAAGTAGTAAGTTCAGACAAGCAGGTAAAATTAGTTTTTGAAGATTTATTAATAAAATACACAAAATACAATTTTTTGCACTTTGCACGCTATGTTATTTTTTATATTTGCGCATTTTTTATTTTGCAGTAAGCATGGCGATCCATATTTATTTCAAATAAAAGAGATATTTACAGGCCAGCTTTACTCCTGGGTTTGCAAAATTTTTATGCATAAGGTTTAACGAAACAAAAAAAAAAAAAAATAGTTTAAAACTTTAAAAACACGTTATTTTATTACATTTTATTAAATCTGGGTTATTTTATATAATTATAGTGAAAATTATTAGAAATTTTTATTTTATTCAAAATTGAAATTTCTTATTTTATAATGATATATTAATCTTTAGAATCGGGTAATAAATTAATGTTTTGCAGATTTTTTGATTTATGCCTCGTATTGTTTTCACAAAGTACCAATGTGTTCAAATATAACCTCACAAATTTTGATTTTGGAAATTTAACTACTTACAGACAAAAGTTACTCATTTTTGGAAAGGTGAAATATTTGGGGCTATATAATTTGCTTATAATTAAAATTCTATATGAAAAAGTTAAAAACATTTAGCCAAAACGTTTTTTTATCCAAAGGTATAAATGACATTAGTACAAGTGACCTGTTTTATCGACTATAATAGAAATCTACTTTACCTACCTAACTTTCTTCTTTTTCTTCTTTCCTATGGGTGACAGTTCCTACCTAACCTTAATTCCATGCAAACTAAAGTTACGGGTATATTTTTAACTTAAAAAACACCTGTAAGCAGTTTAATTTTCAAAATAATTTGTGGCGTTTTTTTGAACACCCAGTATACTTATGTAAATATATTTTAAACATAACCTAACTTTAAAAAGATTAATTTATCAATGCACTTATACATATTAATAATAATAATAACAAAGGTTAAAAGTATCTGCCTATTTTAATAAACAAATGTACATTTTTAACAGGTGCTGTGGCGTGGTGGAAACGGCTTTCAAATGACGAACTTCTGATCATTGTTGCCGTAATTGTTGCAGTCATTCTTTGTGTTATCATTATATGTGTAATCATCATAATCGTCTGCAGAAGAAAACGAGCCAGTGATAAATGTGAGTTCCGTATCACTTCTTTTCCTGTGATAGAGATCAGCCCCTATCCGACTTATGTTTGACATTTGCATGTAAATTAAAATTGGCGTGAATGAATAATCGTGATTCAAATAGTTAAAAATACTATAATTATTTGATCACTTTAGTCTGTAAATTATTAAATAATATAACATTGATCTGTGATGTTTTTTAACAATAGAATACAGTAATTCTTCATTTATTTATTTATTTTATTTTTAACAATCGATTTTTGGATCCTTTCACTTTTCTAAAAACAAAATTAATTATTTGCTGTTTTATCATTAGATTTATTAATTGTTACTTTTTATTAATTTGAATAATTATTGGTATATCTGGTGGTGAAAAAAGGAACTATTCCTATCAGGTTAGGTTAACTATCAATTGTTAGTTTTTAAAACGTATTTAATTAAAATGGGAAATTGTTTTGAAGAATTATACTTATTTTCTTTACAAAGGAAATTAATTGTTTACAAAAAAATCGGTTGAGTTAGGTTATGTAACAATTGACTTGATTGTGTTAGTTGTGATTTTCACCACTGAAGGCGTTGCTTGTTATCATTGATGACAACAATGACACCAATAATTAGTTTTGAGTGAAGAAATACTGTATTGGTATATATTTAAGTATTTGTAAATGTAAGCATTGTTTAAAACGCTGTGATAGGTACGCTTAATATATGCAACGCCATTAATAAAATCTGCTGACAATTATATATTTATATTTCTAATTAGTACGTTTAGTCCAAATATCAGAAGATTTAATTAGAAAAAAAAATTCGAGAAATTAATAGATCTGAAAGCGAGTCATTTTGTAAAAAAAATTTCAGATTGACGTACTAAATAATTTTATTTACTAAAATAATTTTCAGTGGACTTTGATTTTAATTATAATGAAAATAATAATATTCGTTCATGTTTGGTAATTTTAAATTAAACGTTGTTAATAGTTTTTATTTATTTAAAAAATTTTAAAACTACGAAATAAAAAAATATATATATGAATATACGTTTGTAAAATAATTATAGTTTATAAGTTACAATTTTTTCAATAAAATGAAAATTTGATTTCATACGAAAGGTGAAAAAGTACATATAGCAGACTTTATTTATAAAATTAATTTGTTTAATGTTGCAATGTTTTACTAATATTTGTTTGTTTGTTTTTGCTTGACAATTCGTTAGATAACAATCCAGTGGAATTGGAAGAAAGAGAAAAGTAAGTTTATGTTTTGATTTTCAGTAGAATTTTCTGTTTAATGTTAGCGATGTGTACAGAAATCAAAAAGTCTATATTAATTTTTTGATTCTGTTTTAAACAAATTATACTAAAAGCTGTGCAATAATTAGCACATTTTTTCAATATGTGGTTTGTATGATTTGCTCATTTGTTTATTTGAATATATTTTTTATGTTTATTTAGTCACAGTAAGTACCTATAGAAATATTATTGGCATTTTGTGTGGTTTACACATTTTTTTAACAAATTTTATTTTTGTTTTTGCAATATTTAATTTTTTTATCACAATTGAGAACGTCATTTTAAAATAACTATCAATTCATTAATTCTAGTATTCATCAATTATCCATACGAGTGTGTCTATTTGTTACCTATTTACGGCTAAACCTCTTAACTGATCTTGATGAAATTTGGCAGGAAGATAGCTTACATCCTGAGGAAAGACATAGGCTAGTTTATTTCCTGAAAATGTTACCCCAAAAAAATGTATTAGATAAAACAAATTGGGTTTAAATGACATTTTTACTAGTGACCTGTTTTATCGACTATAACAGAAATCTGCCTTACCTACCTAACTTTCTTATTTTTCTTCTTCTCATCGGTTACAGTTCAAACCTAACCTAAACAAAGTTGATTATATTTATTAATATTTAATTAAATAATATATTAATTATTAATTTGATGAATACTGGAATTTCTGAAATGTGTGGCTTGTGATATAAATTACTAAATATTATTTTGTAGATATAATGTTTTTGTTTTCTTGTGTACCAGCTTTTTCATTTGTGTTTTTGCTTATAAGTCACTACTTTATTGCACACACTTTAGTATAATACTGTGTTAGACCTACATAAATGGGCCCTTATTAGTTCCTATATAATTTATATATATATAAAACATTTATCAATTCAGTAATACTGACATGCAGCTTATATTTGTATACGATACATTATCATGGGTATAATATACATACAGTCTGTTTGATAAAAGCGTGCCAGGTAAAAATCTTGCCTAGAACCTATTAGACAGGAAATTCCAAAAGAAAATATATTTGGACTCTTCCCTTATTACGAGTTATAGAAAAAAATTCAGTTGTTTAACATTCATTGGGACTACGAGATTTTCTATAATAAAGATACTCGTTTGACCAAAATTTACAAAAAAGTTTTAATAATCTCAGCTGTGGTTTTAAGTAAAACACGAGAATTTGCTGCTTCAAGAAATTAATGGCCACTGTCACAATCATCCGATGCAAATCAGCTTGATTAAAAAAACATTGAGATGAAGAAGAAATTATTTAGACAGATTCGTTGGATCTTATCTCTACAAATTAATAGAAAGTATGCTCAGTGAATATTGGCAAGGGGGGTTTTACTATCGAATTGATTTTCATATAATTGAAATAAATAGTTTTTGACTTATGCGTGATATACTCTTATCAAACAGACTATATATAACAAATTCATTTTGGAAAATTAACTATCAAAACACTAATAACATTTTCTAAAAGATTTTTATGCTCGCAAAGTCCCGATGTATTGGCGAATCAAGCTATTAGACTGTCATCTAGTAAATTCTCCTTATACAGATCAGGTATAAACATATATCAAAGCTGCTCTTTTCATTTGGCTTTAAACCTGCACTTTTAATGTTAGCATGTCTTTATTACGAACATTTTTTAATTACAAATAGACACAAGTTTAAAAAATGTTTGTATTTTTTATTTTTAAAATTGATTCTGCATGACGTGTTTTTTTCTTTGATTGTTTCTATGTGTGGCATCGTTCATCTGTGTGTATTTTTAAAAAACAAAGACCTGAGGGAGAATCACCGCCTGAAGAAGAGACACAAACAACACATAAATGGCCTCTCAAACCTGGTGTTATGGTACACGTGAATCGAATGCATAATCTGAGCATGGGACATTTGACTAATTTATCTCTTGCCGGTTTAAACTTGACAAACACAGCTCCTAAACAATCCTCATTCACATCAAAACCTGCTTGTTCTACCACAAAATACACTAAGGCTCAAACACGCCGTGTTAAAAGCACAGGGTGTTTGGTGAAATCAGATGATACCGATCAATCTTCTAAAACAAATAAGTTCAAACAGTTCTTTAGTAAAAGTTTCGGCGGAACTTTAGATGATTCGTTTCCAGAAAGTGTATTCAGAGGAAATAGTGGAGGTGATTTTTTTTTATTATAATTAATAATTATACATGTGGTCCTCAACTTTTAAATATTATAAATTAGATAAAATATCATTTCAATTACTTTTTAGAGAAAAGTTGAGAACCTCCTGTATTTAACTTTAAAAAAAATAACATTATCATTTAACCCTTTCGCTGTGACATGCGTTTTGAATAGATATAAAATGGCCACGAATTTTGAAACTAAAAGTTTTTTCATTTTGAAATGTCAAATACAAACAAATGTCGCAGCGAAAATGTGATTTTAAACTTTAAATAACTTTAACTAGTACAGGTAAATCAAAAGTAAAAGATTTTTAAGCATGGTCATTGTTGTCATAATATTTTGAATGTGTTTGTTAATCTGTGTTTTATTTAAGATGTGCTATTGCTTTGCTTGTTTTGTAGTCGTGACTTTTAAAAAGCTACCAACTCCAAGTCCAAATGAAGGTGTCGGTACAGCTTCTCGTAAAAGAAAGAAGCCAGGTCAAGGTAAATAATTTGTTCTTAAAATAATATTTAAATGTTGACGCATGTTCATGTGCTTATACTTGTTTTGTAATTTTGTAGTTTCTTTTACGATACAGTCAATCATCACCGATATATTAATTAAATTAATGATATTATTCGAGTTCCTTGTACATGAACAATTTTAATAATTAACATAATGTACGCTATCGATTTTTATATTGTTCTTTTAAAATTTCAGGCCCAAGCCAATCAAATACAGCAGATAAAACTGGATTGAATCCAGATCATCCGTCCGAGGCTCTCACAGATCCCGACAGAGGGTTCTATGAGAACCTTCCATTCCATGGAATGCAAAACCCTCCAAATAAGGTATGTTATTCATTTTTATAATCACGTAAACATTTATATTTTGCTTCTATATTTAATTTTTGTATTTTTCTCGTAGTTAGATTTAGTAATCAATGTTGGTATTATCTATTAATAAGTTTCAGTAAAATACTAATATCTTTACTCTCGGTATAGTAAATTAACCACTTAACTGATGGATTTTGGCGAAAAAGCGAACTAAACGCCTGAGCATGGCTCAGGCAAAAATGCATGATAAATTGGAATCGTATGTAACTAAAAAAATAATTTATCATTTCGATCTATACATTTTCAAATGTTTTATTATTAATTAGGTGGTACGATGTTTAAGCGTCTGGTGTGATTGGAGTATTAAGCACCTAAACTCTTTTTTATTTGGTGACAGTTCGAACTGTATATTTATTTATTTGAATCAATTAATAGGGTATTTGACACTATTAATAATAAAGACTAAAATGTTCTAAATAGTGTAGTATAAATATATTACTATAATTAACAATCAAATGTTTTTTTGCATCAGTATTTTAATAATAAACCTAATTTTAAAATGTAATATTTAACTTATTGGTCACGTGATCGCAAATGCGTCTAGCAGAACTGCTGCTGGTATCATGACGTAGTTACTTATTAAAAATGTCAGAATACTTGATCCCTATTTGTTGATTTCAGTTTGTTTTAGTAAACAATTACGTCACGCATACCACGTGACTGAATGCGCGTTTTGGCGGGAATTTTTTCATTTGAATAGAAAAAGATTACTTTAAGCGTACTTACAATATATTTTAAAATTTAGTCAAATACCCTATTATTTTTTATCTACGAATTTTAATTAATTAATTGCCCCTTTGTACTACGGTCCTTTAAACACACTATAATAATTATGATAAGAAACTATTTATTAGTAGATAATTATACGTGCATTTCTACTTTTATTTTTCTTGTAGGCACCTTTACTTTACTTCGAAACTTCATTTTAATTCATCTCTTTGAAGCTTTTGCATGTAAGTGTTGTAATTAAAATTCGAATAAGAGAAACACATAAGCTATACATTATTATTTATATTTTTGTCGCATGGTTTTTATATGTTTTTGTTTTGTTTTTATTTGCAGCCAATATCTGTGATAGCTCCATTAATGACAAGGCCTATAACGAGTAACAAACAAATAATTTCTCCTATCCAGAAACCTCATGTATTTTCTCCAATCAAACCTTTTGAAACTCCTGTAAAACCTACATCGATAATAAATTCTGAATATTTCAAAAGTCCACCGACAAATTCAAAAATAAATTCCGGAGATATTATTAACTACACTGCCAATAGAAATAGAAGACTTTGTAATATAGCAAACAATATTTATTCAACTTCAAATAAAAGATTTTTATCTCAATCAGGTCCGAATATTACAGCTTTGCATTTTTCAAATCATCGGGATTCACTGAGACGTAACATAGATTCTAGTAAATTTTATTCGTTAGTACCACGTAAAAATAAAGCCATACAACCGCATTTTTATTCCATGCGAATTTGTAGAAAACATAATAAAAAAGCGGCTGTTTTTAGTGTTAGAAAAGAATTTGCAAAACCTGAAAATATTGTAAATCCTAGTATAACAACGAAAGTCCAACCTCCGTTATTGCCAAAACCGGTAATGAACACAGAAGAAGTGCAAAATAACGTTTTGAAGTTTGCAACGGTAGCTAATGTCTCAAATTTAAATAGTTCTGAAAATAAACCAAACGTAGAAAGTGTTTATGAAAATTTAACGGACAGTATACAGATATCAGAACAAAGTACTGATGAACAAAAACCGAAACCGGCACCGAGAAAAAAGCTCTCTATAAATAAAGTACAGGATGATAAACCTTTATACCAAAATTTACCTTTAGACGTTCTTTTAAATAAGGAAGAAAATAGTTTAAATAATGATCGTGTATTACCTGTAAGTAGCGAGGACCAAAAAATTGAAACAAAACCAAAGAAATTACCTATAATTAGTCCGATATCGTGTGATCAAAATACCGTAGGCTTACCGATAGTTACGCAAACTTTTCCTAAACTTCAATCGGGTATGGCTAAAACGCCTAGTTTTAAATACAGTTCAAATAAAGTAAATCCACTTGCAACCTCTTTAAAACCACAAAATCTACAATCTCCTAATCCTGTAATGCTACCAAATACAATCCGTTCTCCTGTACCTATAAAGCCTCAAACTGTTAAGAATTTCGCTGCTAAAATTAATAGTAATTGTGAACAGGTGTGTTTTTTGTTTTATTTTTGTTTATATGAACTAGATGCACATTACAATATATAATAAATGTTTTTTAGGTTAACTATACATTATCTTTTACGTGTGCAGTATATTTTTTATTATATGATATAATATGTACATCTAGTTCTCATTTATATCAACTTATATGTAATATTGTATCCTTCCTCATTTGGTTTTTATTTAGTTACTTTTTTATATTTGAAATTTAATCCATTAACGCTCAAAAGAAAACATGCAAAAGATTTTTTTTAATAATTAGAAAAAAATAACAGTAAAGCGATTAAATTAGGTAGATATGAAGTCTATTTTGTGTGAGACTGTTTTTCTGATATCATTTTTATTTAAATAAATTTCATTTAAAAGTCATGTTATATGTATATTTAAGTTATTTCATATGATTTGAACAAAATTCGAAATCACATGCTCTAGTTGGATAAAATATATTAGCATACCATGTACCTCTTTTCATATAAAAATTATTCTGAACAATTAAAACACGTTTAAACTCTTATGAAACTAATAACGTTAACAGATTTTGTTTGTTGCACTTCTACCAACTGATTTTTAAGGAAATATTGTGAATTAATATCCATAGACAGTAGTACTAATTATAAAATGAGGTTCACACAAATATGTACCGCGAGCGTTAATTGGTTAATCAAACGATATAACAATCACTATTCATGGTTTTATGTATTTGCAGTATTTTTCAAAATGAAGAGGGATTACTATATTGTATTGTTATATTATAATACATATGTGCAATTGCATATTGCTATAATTTACATACTAACATTTACTAATATTATTCCAGAACCAATTTTATACCCTAACACCTAACTTCAAGCATTTAACCGCAACAACTGAACAACAGCTGTTTAACAATTATAACAATTATTCAACATTACCACCAAATCGTCACTTGAAAATATTATCAAGAACATTATTCAAAGAGCCTCAACAATTAAGTAAAAGCAAATCGTTTTCTGCTAAGCCAAAACCAAAGAAACATTTTCAAATACCGTTACAAAAATGTCATAGTTTTAAATTTCAACCAACTGAATCTTATTTTCAACCGATAAATCCAAGTTTGAATGATGATTTTACTGAAAACGGTCACTTGAAAAATAATTCCGTCGAAAATAAATTTGGCGGTAATTATTTTAACGATATGAAACCGTATTTACAAAAACGAAATACAGAAAACGTTCAAGATATTCAGCTACAAATGAGAAACCCTATAATGCTGAATGTGGCCGGTGACAAACCTCGAAAAGGTCCTCTAATATGTGTCCAAAATGATGTAATGGGCCATGATAATTTTCATGAAAATAATGAATTTGTCAAATTACAATATCCGCAACCATTGTATGCTCAGAGTATATCGAATATTGGCTGTCCACCAAACGGAATTGTTTACGCAGATCTGACTATTTGTAATCAAAAAAATAAGAAGAGCATGCCTTCATTATCATCTAGCAATGACAAAATATGTAATCATTCAATAAATGATAGTAGGAAAGGTAGCCAAGAATTAAAAACTCGTAGCAAACATAAAACAGAATATGCAACATTAAAGTTTAATGAAATCGGCCAAGAGATAGATGTTTAATTATAATTTAACTATATTATATCAACATAAAGACTAACAAACTAATGTACTAATAGTTTACTAATTAATTATTCCGGTAAGTTATAACGCTACTTGCACAAAAAAATTGTTATTTTATAATAAGTTGCTCAAAATTTACAATTCAATAGTACTGATATTTAATTTTTTTTTAAATTTCATTTTAAATTATGCTTTATTGTTTTTTTAGCTCAACGGCCCTGCACGAAGTGACACCTATATTTATTAACGAGGTAAATTTTTTTGTAACATTTGCTTTGCAGTGTCTATTAATATTGTATATTTTGAGCAAATTAAATAAATTTTAAAATTGATTAAATTTAAATTATAGAACTTTCAAATTTAGTAAAAAATAACGATACTTGTCTATTATAACCTCTGCAGTTTGATAAAAACTAAAATCACTAGGAACAAGAAATAATCAGTCTGTAGATAGGCAAGTGTCATGATGAAATCAACGCCAATGTGATTAAAGTTTGTACTATTAATTTAATAACGTAATTATTATACGTATAGGTATTCAGTTGCTAATTACATTATGGGGTGAAGATTTAATCGCAATTTTGATAAGAGCAATCTATTGGGGTGAAATAGGGAGGTTAGTTTCTTTGTTAGGTTAATATATACCTAACGAAAACTAACCAAACTTAAACATAACTCGATGTTGCCTCAGTAGATTGCCCTAACCAAGGACAGTTAGAAGTTATCATTCAAAAATGATATGAATATTGAATTTAATAGTACAAACTTTACTCACATTAGCGCTGATTTATCTCAAATAATACATGACACTTGCCTATCTACAGACTGATTATTTCTTGTTCCTAGTGATTTTAGTTTTTTCAAACTGTGGAGGTTATAATAGACAAGTATCAAAAAAACTACATTCAAAAATAAATATACTAATTTTTAATGCATGGTTTAAATTTTTAGCCGTTTCGTCCCGAATTCTCTGATTTGGATTACGCCGATGTAGACTACCGATCGTACGGCCCAATCAACTACAAAGCGGCATCCATTAATGCACAAGAAAAGAAAAATAACAAAACGCAGGACAAAGTTTACGATGATCTACTGTAAATACTTTTCAATTTGCCTGTTCGTATGTCACATCATGTAGTTATTTATTTAAATATTATGTTCATAGATTCAATAATAATAATATCTGTGATCTGTAGTATACAAAAAAAAATTGCAATGGTCAAATTATATTTACTAATCAAAAAAATTCAAATTTTAATTGTTTTTCGGAAATATACGTACCGTGAACCAGAGATACTTTGATTAAAAAGGATAATAGAAATATTAACCCAGATTACATCTACTCCGTAAACATTTTCAAATATTTCGAAAACGTCTCAAAATATCCGCGGTTTACGGTAATTCTTGTATAGTCACAATAACAATTTTTTTTTTCATTTTAATAGGCTATATAAAACAATAATAATGACCATTGATATGATCTTTGGTAAATTTTTAAATACCAAATAATGTAAATAATTTGTAGATACGACATAAGTCGATATTTTAATTTATTAATATGATATTTTAAATTTAGGATATAATCAATATCAAAATATAAATAATAAATCTTATTCGTTTTAACCAGTATTGGCTAAAGATGTTAAACTTCAAAACATTTTTTTTGAGGTTATGAATACTTTAGCTGCAACAATCAAAAATTCAAATCAAGTTAGATCTATTGTTGTCAAAAATATTTTTTGAGGTTATGAATACTTTAACTGCAACAATCAAGAATTCAAATCAAATTAGATCTATTGTTGTCAAAAAAAAAAAATGAGGTTATGAATACTTAATCTGCAACAATCAAGAATTCAAATCAAATTAGATCTATTGTTGTCAAAAAAAAAAAAATTGAGGTTATGAATACTTTAGCTGCAACAATCAAGAATTCAAATCAAATTAGATCTATTGTTGTCAAAATTTCAACCTGCGTTAATTACAAGATAAATGCTATGTTATTACAGTATAACAGTAGTATTGGCCAACACTGGTTTTAACTGATAGCGAGTTATATACCACAGGTCACAAGTCATGGATAATATGAAAATATATTAAACATTAATTTTCTAAAGTAACCAAAAGCTGCATTTATAAAAAACATTTTAATTATATGTTATTAAAATGGTCATTTATAATTTTTACTTTTATTTATTTAGTTATTAATCGTTTATTAATGGTAAATAGATTAAAAACAATCAATTTACAATATATGTACTTGAACGTGCCGACATTGACAGTACTGCATCTGATGTACGCAAATATATGTTGATTGATTTATTTTAATCTTTTAAGGACTGGAAACGTTACAATTAATAGTTCAACCTTATCCAACAAATTATCATTTCTGAAACCCTCAAATAACCTTTGTAACCGTCCAAACAAAACAAAAATAAAATATATTTGCATACCTAACCTAACATTATAGTAATGTTTGTTAAAAATCAATGTTGGTGTTTGAACCACTAAATGTACGTGCATACATAGATTTACTAATTGATTAAATTATGCGTTCAATGAAATAAAAACATCCATTTACTTTAAAATGTTTCTTAACTTGTAAATATGGACTACTTTTTTACAAGGGTATCGTCAGGTACATGCAAAAAACGATTTTATCCAGATTAAGAATATTGTAAAGGTAGGTCTCACAATAATATCTATATGCGTTTGTCAGCTATTGAGTTGTAAATTCAAATATACTAATATACAGGATGAAAGAAAAAAAAAATTTTTATCTAAATTTTTCAACACCTAGATTTTCACAAATTTTTTACTCAAAAACCATCAAATTGAGAAAAAAAATTTATAAAAGTTAATTGTTGCAGCAATTTTTTCCATAGATTAAAATACTGTAATAGAAAATGTAGATTTCTGTTTTAAAAATCTTGATGTGACATTTTAAGGTTATGTAACTATTACCATCCGGTAGAATTTTGAAAACTTTTACACTTAAAATACAGAGAATTAATAATAAAATTGTAATTACTGTATATCATGAAACCATTGTCAAGTGGCCGGCTAAATTTCGCATGGATGTTATCAGATGACCCTTCTCTGCAACATAACCTCAATGTGAGTAAAGTCAATTTCAAGTCCTGATGAGTATTTAATTATTTATTTATCAAGTTAATATATGTATGCATAAATTCTATGATTAATAAATCGTAAACATTATTCTCACACATTAATCTCTATAGAATTTGTAAATTAACTTGCGGCCTATATAATATAATATTACTTATTCATAGCGATTAATGTGTTCAAATGGACGCATTAATTATTGGACATAATTAAAACCATCGAATTATAAGTATTTAGAACACGTGCTTAATTATACTGAAATTACTATTATTAATACTTTTTTATTATGTTTAACATCAAATTTATTTCATTTTAAATAATACACAGAACAACATATATTTAACCTTAATTTTGTTCTAGTATTTTTATTTTATTTTAATAAATCAACAATGTAAACATAAATGCATAAGTTTTTGACCAAAAATACATATAATATCATTATGTAATAACAACATATGTCTAGCACTGTTAAATCACCTAAGATTATTTTAATAGTACATTTACGTAAACGTTCATAAAATCTAAAAAAATATATATTTGTTATCTCTAACATTAATTAATCTAACACATACGATATGAATTTATATATAATCATCACGTGGTCAAGATTTTTTTTAGATTTTATGGATTAGTATAATATATAGATCCCAACTTTCTTTTCAAGCCTGTTGAATAGAATATGCAAAAAAATGTGAGTTTGTGTCTGTTAATTAAATATTACGTGGATATTAATATTTGAAGATATTCTAATTGTTAATATAACAAACTAAAAATATTTTCTATTAAAATCAATCACTGCAAATATTTAAGGGGATGAATAACATAAACAATATTTGTTTCTTAGATCTAATCTCTGTCTGTCCGTTACCATTTCACAGCTAAACCGCTGAATCGATCTTAATGAAATTTGGCAGGGAGATAGCTTACATTCTGAGAAAGGACATAGGCTACTTTATTTCCTAAAAAAATGTACCCCAAAAAATTTATTCGATTAAAAAAGTCGGTGTAAATGACATTTGTATGAGTGGCCTGTTTTATCGACTATAACAGAAATCTACTATACCTACTTTCTTCTTTATCTCCATAAGTGACAGTTCCTACCTAACCTAAATTCATATTATATATAATATACATCTTATTTATTATATTACATATGACGTGAACGAAGTTAAGAGTAATATAAATTATTTTTTTATCTTTAGGTACAATTTTTGGAGGTTAATTGTGATTTTTATGTCGTCATCATCCCTTTAAATATTTCTTTGTGATGATAATAGTGATGCAACTTTATGAATAAAAATAATCATTATATGGCATTACTATATGAATTGATTTATTAATCCATTTCTAGCCTTAATCCGGTGTTATTCCTTATCTGGATACTAGGATATCTATATATTATAAATGGCAAACTTTAAATAAACCCCATATTTATGTATAATGAATGTACTGTTTATAATTTAAAATAAGTATAACGTTGGTAAAGCAGACTGAAAAAGTTAGATGGGACGTTGCATAAACTATGTTGTATATTTATAGTGTTTTATACTCATTGTTATTTTGTGTCGAAATATAGATAAATCTTGGTGACTCAAATAAGTGATTGTGCCAAATAAAGCCAGAATACTTAATGTGGATGAATGGTACAGATGAATTAGAGGTAGAGCGAATTTAGTGAGTGAAATATTTTGACGGATTGTAAATTTATATGGACTTTGTATAAAATGTAATATCAAATTATTTAATTAAAAAAAATCAATCAGTTTGATGATATTATCATATAAATATGTTATTTGTTTTATATCGGTATGTGTCTGATTGGTGTGGTGAAAAAAGGAACTATTAGCTGTCAAAACGTATTAAATTAAAATGGGAACTTATTTTGAAGGATTATACTTATTTTCTTTATAAGTATAAGAAATTAAATACTCTAATTGTTAAACATATATAATCACAATCACTGATTTAATTGTTTACTAAGTTAGGTTATGTTAGTTTCGATTTTCACCACTGAAGATGTCACTACCATAGACTACAGATACCATACATTTTGTATAGTATAAATTTAAGAAGAGTGAGGCAATAGACTTTATTTTTACGTTTAATTTATAAAACAGATACAATTATTAATTTAACATTCTCGAAAACCTATTGCGTTGGTCGATAAATACTTTTTTATAATGCTGGATGAATCTTTCACTACTTCGATAATGTTTATAATTGTTTCTTAATATTTCACTTACACAAATGTGATATATCACTTAAGTAGGGACAAGATTTCTAGGAATCTAAAGTAACTGATTCAAATTAAGTTATTGATAGTACAGAAGTATAAAAAATATTAAATTTGATATAAAATTGTTGTAAATAAATTATGTATGTACATTTAAGTGATTTCCAGTATCTGTGTGAATATATAATGAAAGATTTTAGTTATTATTTTTTTTGCTCTTTCATGAACTGATAATCAATTTATTTATTTTTTCACATCGAGAATGTTAAAACAGACATTGTAAATCTTTAATTTATATTTTACACTGTGCCTGATTAAAATTCTGCTTGTATTAACCTTCATTTTACAATGTAATATTCTGTAATAAAAATAAATGGAATATTTTCTTTCATATGTTAATTTTGTTTTTTTATTATTACAATGGCGCAGTTTATTATCGTGGTATCTTCATTTCGAAGATTTCTTTGAAGCGTACAAACAAATAACTCGACATGTGTGAAATTTATTTTAATAGAAGCAGAGTACAGTAAAACCTTCATATAACGGACAAAAAATTCGGTCAAATGTAAAAAAATTAAAAACGTCTTATTAATATTATACATGCTAAAATTCAAGCAGCCATGATGATCACGTCATACGTCTAACACTAGAATTTGAGACATAATGCCGTCCTGCTCGTAGACTGCACCTAGCCGGAGCTATAGTATATTAAGAGATTCCCTGATATAATAATACGTAGGTTTTGATGTTTGCCACGTTGGCCAGGGATTCACGCAACTCTACAGCAGTTTAACTTGTTTACTCGAAGTGTATTCCAGTAAATAAATTTAAATTTTCGCAACCCTACCCTTTAAATATGGGACAAACGGAAAAGATAAAAAAAATTTTTTGATTTATTTTAAACCTATTTTTATATAACAGACTTTCGGGTTTAATGGGCACTCCCTCCCCCCAATTAGTCCATTATATCGAGGTTTTACTGTATTTTGTCTGATATTTATCATAAAACAGTCAGTGAGCGTGGATAAACTCTAGAAGCATTTTGCCATCTTCGACGAAAACCTAAATTATTATGTTCGCTTGCCAAAGTCAAGCTTCTCAGTAACTACCTCTAGTTTGGGCTTACTCAGTGTATGGTGGCCATCGGGACGAGAAGATTGTTACAGTGTATTACGCAACAACAATTTTACTCACCATGCGCCCACTCAAGTTTTATAGATAGGCGCGCCTATTCTAGGGTTAAATATATTCTTAATGAAGGAAAATAAAACGAAGTACTTATAAGGACATAATATTTAATAATCGTTTACAAAACTACAAATTTTTAAACAGAATTTTTTCAACTTAATTCTATAACATTTGTTATTTTCTTAAATATTTTAAACACATAATTAATTTTATTCTTTTATAAAGAAAAACAGAACAATAATTCTTTGATAATCGATAAGAAAATAAGAAACAAAACATTTTAATTATTTTTAAGACCTTCTAGCGATTGCCAGTCTAGTCAATATCGACAACGGATTATATGAACTATAATTACTCGTTCTGGACAACGTTGGTGATTTGAGCCCGCTAATGTTTCCGGAACTTTTAACACTTGCTGGTGAAGTTTGCTGTGACGCTGAGTAACCCTGTTATATATATAAAATTATATATTTTAATAATTACGATAGCTGTTATATTGTAATGTACAAAAAATGTTATATGTATAATACCTGCACGTTTCTGTATGAATTCATATTAGACATTGATTGGATTCCGTGTCCCATTTTTGGAGTCGGCAATACATCCTTAAAAAAACAATTTTGTTTAAAAAAATAGCCACTGTGACGAGTCAAAAAATTGTCAAAGTTTGGGAATTTTTTTCACAGATTTAACTAATTATTTTTAAATCAGGTAAAGGACGTTTTATTAAGTATATATTCAACTTATTTAATATAAATTTTTATTGAAAAATATTAAATGTTTACAAAGTTATGAGCCTCGATGTGACGACCAAAAAAAAATTTTTCTCTATGGTCGACTCGATATTTCGAGAAGGGTTAAGTATATTATTATGAAAAAAATAAATAAAAATTTTATCAATATCTATATGAATGCAGCTATCGTTGCACGTAGCCATTTTATTTTATTTTATTTTTTCACAAAATGGCTTGAAATTTTTTTTCATTTTTAAGACCTATTTTTTTTATTAGAGTGGTTTTAAAAATAGTAATTATCAAAATTTCAAAAATCAACTACGTGCAACGATAGCTACTACAATTACGAAAATTATTTAATATGAAATCGGTTCATTAGTCTTTGAGGAATCGTGTCGACCAGGTCGAAAAATGTCATTCCGAGATAAACATGTTTAATGTTTTTGTTTTGTCATAACCGGCCGTGCTACATCGTCTCACTAAATTGACTGTAACTCCGTCAATTTTCAAAATTTAAACTCAATTTTTTGTACACATATTTATGAATATGTATACTTTAAAAAAATCTAAGAAATTTTCCGTCACGGTGGCTTTCCCCCTTAAGTTTTTTAATAATTCAAAATAATAACATACTGGTTTCGGCTGTGATTGCATCATTCCGGATCTTATAGAAACCATTGAATTGGCAGGCGAAAGTATAAAACTTGTATCTTGCGGACTCTTATTTGACATTGCCGGAGAGTTGAAAAAAAACGCAGGTGATTTTTTTTGACTATTCTGAAAATATAAAAACGTAAATAATTTTATTTAATTTAAAATTTAAAAAAATTAATACCATAATCATTGTTTTTAACGTTTTATTTTCGTTCATCACTGACGTATTTATCAATTGAAGTTTTTGATATTCGATTTTCAAACGATTATATTTTTCTGTCAGACCTGAATAATGGTCTAATAATTTATCTTTATGCGAAGTCTGAAATCCCATTATCTAAAAAAAATTTTAAGTGTATTTATATTGTAAAAGTATAATATATTTCAAAATAACCTTAATTATATGATCTAAGCTCTTCATAGGTTCAGAAAAAAAATCAACTACATCGGGAGGTAAGTCATTTGACAAACGTAGTAACACGCATGAGTTCTTACATACACTACATTTCTTTTCAGAATCTAAAAGTAAGTCTAATTAATTAGATTATCTTTGAAATTAAATATCAACAAAAAAAAATTTATGATACCTTTGAGCTTACAAAGTTGGCATACAAAATGACCACAATTAGACATATAAAATGTTATTCGTTTTTCCTTGCTAGGTTGACGAAAACATATATTGCAGTGAATCCAATTCATTTTAAATATTTATAAATCTTTTTCTTAGAACGATTAATTATTTTTAATTGTTATTTTGTCTGACATTTGAATCAAACAAAGTGAACAATAGAAATGGCGCGTGTTGAAATACGACGCCACCTACAAAATGATATTTAATAACTCAACCAATCAGCGTTCGCGCGGGAATTACGTCAACAAGAATCGATTTTCAAATGTTATAAAGTTTCTCTAACTTTTTCGAATGATTTTTATATTTTAATAAGATATTTAAAATAATTTCTTGGTGTTATAATTTATTATGTCTAGGTATTATTTGATTTTTTCACAAATTATAAAAAATTGAATGTCGCAACAATGGCGCCATGGTGTAAAAGAACTTATACAATAATATTTATAAATAGAAGGTAAGTAATTTTCAATATAACAATACTTTAAACCTGTGTAGATAAACAGGTAACAAATAACTAACTAAGAGTATCTATGTAGATAAATAGATATCAATTTAGTGTGTTCTGCAAATTTTTTTTTTGGAGTTAATCGAAATGGCTGTTGAATTTTTTTAAGTACATGTAACGACATCTACCGGAAAAAGCTTGAACAGACAAAAACATAACCGAAATGGTTACTGAAAAAATAGAAACCATTTCTGCTAGAATTTGTTAGTTCAAGGTTTTTCCTTGATCAGAAGTATATTTTTTTTAATTTTTTTCTCTTCTAGATTTATATAAAGATGGTAAGTAAGAATCAATTTTTTTATACTTGTGTAGATAAACAAGTAACATAAAATTAAGAACATCTATGTAGATAAATAGATACAGATAAAATAATAAAGACTTAGTCGGAATAGCATCTGAAAAAAAAAATTGTACTTTAAAAAGTACGTGTAGAGACATCTTTCGGAAAAAGCTTGAACTATCAAAAACTTAATCGAAATGGCTTCCGAACAAAAAATTGAAATTTCAAAGGTGTATGTAACGACATCTAGCGAAAAAAAGCTTAAACTAATGATATTATTCAGAAGCCATTCCGATTAAGTTTTTGGTAGCTTCAGCTTTTACCCACTAGATGTCGTTACATGCACTTTTATAATATCAATTATTTTTCAGAAGCCATTCCGACTAATCAACTTTTGTCTTATATTTTTTGTTTAAATTTTGAAACAATGAACGAATGAAATATCTGGTATCATTTATGATATCAGTGTGTCTTCTTACATACAATGGTGTATATATTACCTTAAAATTCAAAAAGGGTGTGTTTTTCAGCATCAAAATTGATATATCCTTTTAGAATTTCAAAATATTATACATGCTATCGTATGTAAGAGGACTCGCTGATATCATAAATGATATTAGATTTCAAATTAATTCACTGGTTCAAATTTTCACGAAATTTTTTAAGACTAAAGTTGATTTAAAACACTTTTGTCGATCCAAGCGCAACTTTTGATGGGCATATTGGGTATCAGGGTACCCTAATACATACGATAGCGTTGCTAACTCGACAAAAATTTTTGGAAACCAAAAAAAAGGAAGGTAATAGCCTTGCTTCTTTTTTGACCGAAAAAAACTTTTTTCGATTTTCAAAGAATTAGACACGTTATCGTATGTAAAGGGATACGCTGATTCGTCTTTTCGTGTCAGTTGCGAAATTCATTAAAGGATTCAAAAGTTATAGCGATTTTAAGACGAAAAATCGATAAAAAACAGTGTTAGCGGTCAGAGGGCAACTTTTTATCAACATTTTTGCAATCACCAAGCTGTAATACATACGATAGCGGGCCTAACTCGACACAAAAAAATTTTTTGTGATGACGTCAGATGACGGCGCCTTCACCATATATAAAAACTTTTTCAAGAAATATTGTAAATATGGTGGAGGTGTTTTTTGTCTAGTTAAGCAAATTTACCGGTAGATGTCGTCACATGTAACTTTTAAATTTTAATATTTTTTTCTGAAGCCATTCCGACTAATTGTAAGTCAAAAAAATTTGTCGAGTTAGAGACGCTTTCGTATGTATTTTGGGAAACTGAATTCGAAAATGCACTTTAAAAGATTTTCTAGAGTCAATAAAACTGTTTTTTATAAACTTTTATCTGAAAAATTTGCTTGAAATTTTTAACAAAAAAAGGAATTTTAATCTGTTATTATATATGATATCAGCAGGTCCTTTTACACAGGATCACGTATATAATACTTAAAAATTCAAAAAGGATGTATCAAAAACCGTACTGAAAAACACCCCCTTTTTGAATTTGAATGTAATAGACACGCCATCGTATGTAATATGACACTCTGATACCGTATATTACACCAGATTTTAAATTAATTCACTGGTTCAAAATTTGATGAAAATCTGTAAGACAAAACTTGATAAAAAACCATGTTATCGATCCAAGCGCAACTTTTGATGGGCATATTGGGTATCAGGGTACCCTAATACATACGATAGCGTCGCTAACTCGACAAAAATTTTTGGAAACCAAAAAAAAGGAAGGTAATAGCCTTGCTTCTTTTTTGACCGAAAAAAACTTTTTTCGATTTTCGAATAATTAGACACGTTATCGCATGTAAAGGGATACGTTGATTCGACTTTTTGTGTCAGTTGCGAAATTCATTAAAGGATTCAAAAGTTATAGCGATTTTAAGACGAAAAATCGATAAAAAACAGTGTTAGCGGTCAAAGGGCAACTTTTTATCAACATTTTTGCAATCACCAAGCTGTAATACATACGATAGCGGGCCTAACTCGACACAAAAAAAAATTTGTGATGACGTCAGATGACAGCGCCTTCACCATATTAAAAAACTTTTTCAAGAAATATTGTAAATATGGTGGAGGTGTTTTTTGTCTAGTTAAGCAAATTTACCGATTGATGTCGTCACATGTAACTTTTAAATTTTAACATTTTTTTCTGAAGCCATTCCTGATATCAGTGAATTTCGTTTTATTGACCTTTGTTCTAATTTTTGAAGGGTCACTGCTACTCATTACATTTTTTATCAAATGAATAAAAATTACCTTTAATCTGTATACTTTTAACTTGCATAGAGAAGTGAATTAAAACACTTGAATTTGATTTTAAAAACCCTATGATTTAAATAATTGATTTTATTCCTGAATGCATTCTATTAAAAACAGGTGTGGAGTAGTGTGGACTGCACTGAATTTTTTTGAAGGGCCTACGTCTGAACATTTAATAAAACTTCATAAGAAGGCTTAATAGTTTAATAAATATGTTATTGCATAAAAAAATAACTAATTTTTAATTAAATAAAAAAAAACACTTATTGTTAAACAAAAGAGAAGAGACACATTATTTATCTAAATCACATGCAATAATTCTGAGAGGGTAAACAGCTCGAATGAACCTTTTTATGCTCGTTTTTGGATTCAGGATGTCTTAATACATACGATAGCGTCTATAACTCGACAAAATTTTTTTGACTTAGTCGGAATGGCTTCAGAAAAAAATATTAAAATTTAAAAGTTACATGTGATGACATCTATCGGTAAATTTGTTTAACTATCCAAAAAACACCTCCACCATATTTACAATATTTCTTGAAAAAGTTTTTTAATATGGTGAAGGCGCCGTCATCTGACGTCATCACAAAAAAAAATTTTATGTCGAGTTAGGCCCGCTATCGTATGTATTACAGCTTGGTGATTGCAAAAATGTTGATAAAAAGTTGCCCTCTGGCCGCTAACACTGTTTTTTATCGATTTTTCGTCTTAAAATCGCTATAACTTTTGAATCCTTTAATGAATTTCGCAACTGACACAAAAAGTCGAATCAGCGTATCCCTTTACATACGATAACGTGTCTAATTATTCGAAAATCGAAAAAAGTTTTTTTCGGTCAAAAAAGAAGCAAGGCTTTTTTTTTGGTTTCCAAAAATTTTTGTCGAGTTAGCGACGCTATCGTATGTATTAGGGCACTCTGATACCCAATATGCCCATCAAAAGTTGCGCTTGGATCGATAACATGGTTTTTTATCAAGTTTTGTCTTACAGATTTTCATCAAATTTTGAACCAGTGAATTAATTTAAAATCTGGTGTAATATACGGTATCAGAGTGTCATATTACATACGATGACGTGTCTATTATATTCAAATTCAAAAAAGGGGTGTTTTTCAATACGGTTTTTGATACATCCTTTTTGAATTTTTAAGTATTATATACGTGATCCTGTGTAAAAGGACCTGCTGATATCATATATAATACCAGATTAAAATTCCTTTTTTTGTTAAAAATTTCAAGCAAATTTTTCAGATAAAAGTTTATAAAAAACAGTTTTATTGACTCTAGAAAAATTTTTTAAGTGCATTTTCGAATTCAGTTTCCCAAAATACATACGAAAGCGTCTCTAACTCGACAAAATTTTTTGACTTAGTCGGAATGGCTTCAGAAAAAAATATTAAAATTTAAAAGTTACATGTGACGACATCTACCGGTAAATTTGCTTAACTAGACAAAAAACACCTCCACCATATTTACAATATTTCTTGAAAAAGTTTTTTAATATGGTGAAGGCGCTGTCATCTGACGTCATCACAAATTTTTTTTTGTGTCGAGTTAGGCCCGCTATCGTATGTATTACAGCTTGGTGATTGCAAAAATGTTGATAAAAAGTTGCCCTTTGACCGCTAACACTGTTTTTTATCGATTTTTCGTCTTAAAATCGCTATAACTTTTGAATCCTTTAATGAATTTCGCAACTGACACAAAAAGTCGAATCAACGTATCCCTTTACATGCGATAACGTGTCTAATTATTCGAAAATCGAAAAAAGTTTTTTTCGGTCAAAAAAGAAGCAAGGCTATTACCTTCCTTTTTTTTGGTTTCCAAAAATTTTTGTCGAGTTAGCGACGCTATCGTATGTATTAGGGCACCCTGATACCCAATATGCCCATTAAAAGTTGCGCTTGGATCGACAAAAGTGATTTAAATCAACTTTTGTCTTAAAAAATTTCGTGAAAATTTGAACCAGTGAATTAATTTGAAATCTAATATCATTTATGATATCAGCGAGTCCTCTTACATACGATGGCATGTATAATATTTTGAAATTCTAAAAGGATGTATCAATTTTGATGATGAAAAACACACCCTTTTTGAATTTTAAGGTAATATATACGCCATTGTATGTAAGAAGACACATTGATATCATAAATGATACCAGATATTTCATTCATTCATTGTTTCAAAATTTAAACAAAAAATAAAAGTTGGTTAGTCGGAATGGCTTCTGAAAAATAATTGATATTATAAAAGTACATGTAACGACATCTGGTGGGCAAAAGCTGAAGCTACCAAAAACTTAATCGGAATGGCTTCTGAATAATATCATTAGCTTAAGCTTTTTCTCGCGAGATGTCGTTACATACACCTTTGACTTTAAAATTTTTTGTTCGGAAGCCATTTCGATTAAGTTTTTAATAGTTCAAGCTTTTTCCGATAGATGTCACTACACGTACTTTTTAAAAGTACAAATTTTTTTTCAGATGCCATTCCGACTAAGTCTTTATTATTTTATCTGTATCTATTTATCTACATAGATGTTCTTAATTTTATGTTACTTGTTTATCTACACAAGTATAAAAAAATTGATTCTTACTTACCATCTTTATATAAATCTAGAAGAGCTTTAGAAAATTTAAAAAAATACATACTTCTGAGCTTATTATTAAAGACTTGGTTTACCTTTATTTTTACATTGTTTTTTTTGCAGTTTCTATATTATTAGATTATTATATATTTATAACAATCGAATATCGATTCTCGATGACGTGATTCCTGCGCAAACGCTGATTGGTCAAGGAGCTAACTATAATTTGCAGTATAAGTGATGTTTCAAATTTTTTTTAAGTATAATGAATGAAGGGGCCTGTCTGCATTGTGACAAGCAAATAAATGAATTTCACATGATATCATTGTATATTTTTTACTCAATTACGTTTTACTACGATGTAAAATGTATTTTGGCAATTTCCCAAAGAAGAAATAAACAAAAAACACGCGACAATCGAGACAAACATAACGTAATACATATATTTTGCAACAATCAACAACGTTCTTATTTTTAACTTACCTATTGCGTATTTTGTCTAGTCTTTTTTTTTTTTTAATTGACATTTTACTTTCTTTTTTAATTTTAAGGTGAGTAATTAACTAAAAAAATGTTGATTTTGATATTAATCAATTCTAAAGGATAAAAAATAAATAATAAATTTTAATTCAACTTTTTTATTTTATTTAAAAATATCACAATCACTGAAATAAAAATAAATGTAAAATATTACAATTCTTTAGAAATATTCTTGATTTTGAAAATTCATTAATTTTCAACTTTCTGCCCTCTTTAGGAAGTAATTTACACTCATTTTTCATTTACATTTTTATTTCTTTGAAAATAAATACAAATTCTTTTTTTTTCGTTTTTTTGGTGTATAAAAACAAATGAAAATTAACTTCTAAAGGGTTAAATATTGACTAAACGTTTATCAATATAAATAATTTTGATTTATAAGCATATCGTAGACTACGTCTTCTCTCCAAACTATAAGTTTTATTTATTCTTAAATTTTTATTAATAAATATTACGTTAACAGGGAAAATGAATAAAAAAAGGCGATATATATTTTAATATTTAAATTTTCTATAAAAATACGGAATTGCATATTTCTGTATTGTAAAATCTAAAAATTAATAAAAAATAAATACTAGGGTGCAACAAATTTTTAAGTTTAATTTTAGGATACTTAAAAAATTTCGCTATTCGATTGAAAGAAAACTGTAGTCGACGTAATTACCTTAATTATTCAATTATTATTATTTCTACTTACTCTAAAGCATCCATCTTTGAAAATAAGTATTACAACATAAATAAATACATTTTAAATTAAATAAACTGGTAACATAAAAAACACAAATGATATTCTCAACTTTTACGAAGAAAATAAAAAGTAAATCACTAATTGTTTTAAATAATATAACTATGAATTAATAAATTATTAGTTATGTTATTCTTTTCAAGCATTTGTAATTGTAATCGGCACTTATCTATTACACCAATACCGTACGAATTAGTACATTTTATAATATATCTCGGTAACGTAGAAAGATATTTAAACACGCAATAGTTTAAATTTAAAATTATATATTTTATATATGATTTATAAAAATTATGCACATTTTTGTGGTTAGCTTATTTTGATCATGCTTTAAAACTGATTAAGGAGGTATCCTGCTTTATGAGTATCAAAAAATACATTTTTTTTATTGTTTAAATCTCTTCCTAATATATCTAAGAATATGTCTGTAAAGTTTTATAGGCAAATTCGAAATATTTTCAAAGATATAGCACTAAACGTAGTTGGGTGTCGAGCAGGTATACCGTAAACTTTGAAGCACGTTTTCTCGAGTTTTAATTTTTATTATTTTTCTAAACTGTGGGTGTTATTGCAAGAAAACTAAACGACCAATCAAAATGAACCAAAGCTTGTTGTCTTCAGTTTTAAATTCTCTTCTATTTGAACTAAAAAAATTCATGAAAAAAAATTCTAAATAATTTTTTAGCAAGTTGAAATGATTTTTTTTCTTGCAAAAAGCACTTTTTTTTTTTCAAACCTGATTTTTTTTTTAATTTTACAATTTTTTGGGTTTTTCTTAGTTCACCTAGAAGAAAAATATATAAAAATTAAAATTTACTTTGGTTTTTTTTTTGTCTCAGACAAAAATTTCGAGCTTCATCTTTCCCGCCGATTGGAGACTGCGATTGTAAGACGTTGCACAAATCTACATATAAATTGGCTGCGTTTGAATATTTTTGTCTTAATAAATTTTTTTTTTAAAGTTCAAATATGCAATAAAATAATCTGAAAAGTTTGTTACACTTGCTTATTTTTTTGTCATAAAAAAATTCCCCAAAAAACGCTTTGTTTTGGCCTCATAAAGCAGGATCCCCCTTTAACTGTAGTAAATGTTTAATTGTTATATTTCATTTTAAAACAACTGAATTTCTCTTTAATTTAAACTCTTTCACATTAAACAATACCGAAATGTATTACTTTTTAGGAACTTGAAGATGATATTAATTTACGTACAAATTTCACTGACAGGTGTTTTTAAGTTATGAATAGGAAATACAGTCTATTTTCATACTTATTGTAACTGGTGTTGGTATAACAGACAAGTACCTTTGTAATTATAAATTTATAAATATTTAGATAATTTTAAATCACGATCATATAAATTAAAATTAATTAAATCGTTCTTGTACACTTCCTACACATCATTCATTGTTTTATCAAAAAATTAACAATCACAAATATTTACAGAAAATATACGTCAAGATTGAATTTGTCAAAGAGAAAATGCTTATAATAAATGCTAGCTAACGTTATTATATATCACATTATGTAAAATAAGGGTACTTGTCTATTATAACTTCTGCAGTTTGGAAAAAACTAAAATCACTAGGAACATAACATAATCAAGTTTACAGATAGGCAAGTGTCATGTATTATAATTTGAGATAATCACTATTCAAATTTAATATTCATATTTATATAAGTATTGAATTTTTCATGATTTTTGAATGATAACTTCTAACTGTCCTTGATTAGGACAATCTATTGAGACTACATCGAGTTTTGTTAAGGGTTGGTTAGTTTTCGTTAGGTATATATTAACCTAACCTAACAAACTAAACTAACCTCCCTATTTCGCCCATTTGATTGTTCTTACCAAAATTGCAATTCAAAACGATTAAATCTTATTCACCTCATAATGTAATTAGCAACAGAATACCTATATGTATAATAATTTACCTTATGAAATTAATAGTACAAACTTTACTCACATTGGCGTTGATTTCATCATGGCAACTTGCGTATCTACAGACTGATTATTTCTTGTTCCTAGTGATTTTAGTTTCTTCAAACTGCGGAGGTTATAATAGACAAGCACCAAAATAAGTTAAAATTTTTATTAATATTAAATTTTAAATTTAAAGCATTGGTCTGAAGAGCAGAAGGACCCCCCCCTCCCCACCCACATTAAGGCAAATCACGAAGAAATTTAATTTATGACTGTTAATCTGAATAAAACAGATACTAAAAATTCATACCATAGTTCATCAACTTATTTATTATTATAAACGGTACTTAGAAAACTGTCCACGCATCACTATAATTATTTAACTACTACGATTTGTCACGCACGTCATCCGAATCTACAATTTCAAAATCGCTATCACTATCTGAATTCTGTCTCTGCACAGACGGCACTGGCGTTGACGACAACGTTGTCTGTTTAAGTACAGCCGACACTAAGTTACTTCCTACCGTACCCAAGTTAGTCAGCAAACTGCTGCCGATGTTCTGTAAGATTCCCGGCGAATAGCTATCGTTTATTTCTCGATTTGTCGCGTCGTGGAACTTTACACCTTCGACGAAATCTTTTTCTTCATCTGAACTGTCGTTATCACGGAAATGTAGAGATTCAAAGTTGATTTCAGGACGTATTTCTACTTCTGAGTCGCTTGAATCGCATGGGGTTAAAGATGACGCACGTACGGCCGGTATGTTTAAGTCTTCGTCGTCGAGACCATCCAGACTTCCTTCTACTTCGTGATAGGACGGCATTGCATTTAAACCACTGACAAAAGAGCCAGTGCACGATTCTGTCAAATATTTTTAATTAAAACTTTTATTTATATTTGTCGTCGAAGATGATTTTAACGTTTATATTTTTTTAAATAACATACCTGCAATACTTTCACTCTCTATATCATCGGCTACTTCCTTTGGTTCAAGATCTTCCTCTGCTACTTCTGTTAAAAATGAAATAAGTATAAAATTCAATGGTAGATAGCGATTTTATAATATAATTCTATTTAATATAATACTGACCGTTTTCTTGTTGAAGCACGAAACAGAAATTACACAGCATGTTACGTGTCTCTTCTGGAAGGTATGTGACGATTAAAGGCGCAGCAAATACAAACAATAGACCAAACTGTGTTAGAACTATACCGGAGACAGCACGGCTTAAAACGTTCAATGTTAGAAATGTTCCCACCATGTACGCTCGGAACTGAAAATAAAAAATAACTATTTTATTTTTAGGAATGATTTTAAAATGAGTGAAATTAAATTGACATTTTTATGTTAAAATTAAAATTATTATAATTTTTTTTTATAAACTACATATTTTAAACATAACTAATATTTTTATATTATAGTAAAATCTAGTTTAACTAGTTCTGTGCATATTTTAATTTCCATATTATTCAAATATCATTTGTTATTCATAATAAATGTCATCTATCGAACGTCCAGTAATTTATAATAAAAATAATATCTTAACAAAAAAAAAATACAATTTGCGCCAATGCGAAATATTGATAGAGGGAACAATTTACTACATTTTTCATTGCGTATACATTTTTTTAAAATGGTGATTTTTCAGCAGGGAGGTTGGATTCTTCCGACCACAAGATTCTGCCTTGTGCGCCCCCTACCCCCAAAGAATTAATAGATTATATCCATATAAAATAACAAATATTTTTCTTATCTACGTTTTATCTAAAATGTATTCCATTATAAACAAGTCAATTAATTAATATAAATTGTTTTAAATAATTCAACTACTATGTATCTCAACAACATAACTAATTAAAATTGCAACATTTATCAACAATAATAATTATTGTTTATGTATTATTATGAATGAATAAAAATGTCTTATCAAAAAAGGATGTTTACAAAAACATTTCAAATATTCGCAACTTATATAATAATTCATAATCAATGTATTACTTTTATTTCCAATAAAAAACAACTTAATATTAAAAACATATTAAAATAAAAAGTAAATTTGGAGCCATCTGTTTTCTAACAGACGAATTATTATTTTTTGCTAAAAATAATCGAAAAAAAAAATGAAAAACTTTACGGTACGGGACAACAATACGCGAAGCTCGACTCGCATTTGACAAATTGTTAGGGGTATTTTTTTTTTCTTAAACTACTTTAAGTTTTTGTTACCCCACGTGTTGCTGTTTTGTCTTTTTAGTGTTAACATGCCATAACATTTATTTATCGTAAATTTATCAAAACCGGAAACGCGAATCGAAATTTTATGTAGATAACAAATACATAATATACATTTATATTTCATTGGATGAATGTATGTGATAATAATAATAATAATATGTTAATGGGAATTATCAATAATAGGTTCATGGACATTATTGAGATGTTAACCAAAAAAATGTCAAATAAATTGTATTGATATTAATAAATAAGTAATAACTAATTATATTTATTCGATATATCTAACTTGATCTATAAACTTTTACTTTTATGTAAGACGTCTTTATCAGTGGCGTAACAAACTTCACATAAAAAAAATAGGGAGGGGTAATTTTTTTTGTAAATATAATATAAATTAATAATCAAAATTTGACTTTTATTTTACCTGCCTTAAAGGCAACATACACTCATTACCCCCCCCCCCCACCTTATCTATATCTATAAAAGAGTTTTTTTATCAGTGGCGTAACAAGCTTCACATAAAAAAAATTAGGGAGGGATAAATTTTTTTGTAAATATAATATAAATTAATAATCAAAATTCGACCTTTATTTTACCTGCCTTAACGGCAACATACGCTCATTATTCCCCCCACCCCTTTATCTATATCTATAAAAGAGTTTGTCCTTAACCACTCACTCACTCACTCTCTCATATATCAACGTCAAGCCCAAACCCCTAGACCTAGAAAAGTGAAATTTTGTAGGTGCCTTCCTTTTATGATGTAAAATTCGATATTCAACCCCTAATGGCGAGGGTTTATACAATTTTAAACTAAGATCCGAGATATTTACGTTTTTTTATAGGTAATGAATAAAAATCAATATAAAAAAAAGTAACATGTCATCCCCTATCACGTATGAAGCGTTCTAATTAGCTTCGAAGTTTACGCGAGCGAAGCCGCGGGATTCCGCTAGTAATAAATATTTAAAAAAAGGTACGACAATTTTCGATGTTCATCTATTAACAGGGCCGGATTTTGAAATTTGCCGCCCCGAGGCAGTTGCGAAAATTGCCGCCCTTTTTGATTAAATAAAATTAAAAATGATCTTTTTTTAGGTTTCCATGTTAAAATTTTATCAGTTATTAAAAAGAAAGTGTGAAAAGACCTTTTTTTTCGCTAAAATTTGCCGCCCCTAAATTTTTGCCACTCTAGGCACGTGCCTGCATGGTAAATCCGGGCCTGTCTATTAATATACATATAGACTGTAAGAGGGGGGTCTGTAAATAAGTAATTGTATGACATATTTTATTTTGTAAAAATATTAAATATTGCTATAAATACCTTTATTTTTTTTCACTTATTAATGTGAATTATTACAAGGCCATTGAAAAATCAATACAAATATTTAAATTTCAAATAAGCATACAAATAACAATAGATTTTTTTTTACATATCCGTATTATGTATGTACCTACTTATCAATAAAAGGTTGTATTATTTAGTCCATAGTAACAAAATACGTAACTAATTATTTTTGAAGCAGTCTAACTTCAAAACAGAAAATCTTGGAAAAAAATAGATTAGATCTAAGTAGATCTACGTAGATCAATTTAGATCTATTTCTGTTTAGATTTACGTGGATCTCCATTAATCATTTTTTTGGATCTATCTATTTTTTCCTGGGAATCCAATAATTTTGATTATTTAATCATGCCTCTTCTGAAATTAGTCCGACTAATTTCATAAAACAAAAGTAGAAACATTTAGATCGGGTTGCAAGATCACGCCGATAAAGAGACGTAACTATGAAGCAAACGCCGCAACTTCGAAGATTGATGATTATTGCAAATTGTAAACGTACGTAAATTCGTAGCAATTCTATTTCTATGTATTAACACTTTTGGTTTATAAATGACCCCCCTTTTTCAAATCGTTTTGTGAAAATCGGAATTTTATAAAAATTTTAAACTTCGTAATATTGAAAAATTTGAAAGAAGAGAAAAAAAAATACAATTCGAATTTTTTAACTGAAAAGCAGAAAAAAATGTCTTGAAAAATTATTTTTTAACTTAATTTTCCCCTCTCAAATAAGTCCTGGTAACGCCACTGTCTAAAATTAAGGAAATTGGTCGCTATCGTTTATTAAATTTCTATAAATAAGGGCCTGATACAGATACGCATGATACAATTAACATTAAATCAAAATGACGTATTTGGCTTGAGATAGGCAAAAAAATAATCAGTTTTCCGCGCATTCCACTCTGTTTTCATTACGAGGCCATATTATGATTCACGCATGTGTTGTTTGTGGGTGTGTATGTCTGTGTGTTACATTATTATTTACATACTTCATACTCTCCAATGTCGCATTTGGTATAAAAAAAAATCAAAACATTTAATTTAATTTTTTCAGGGACGAAAATTGATTGACAGTTTTTTAGGTTTCATATTCAGAAAATTAATTCTGATCTCAATTTGTAAGTGAATATTCAAAAGTGGTTATTTTAGCTCTCTTTTTTCAATAGAATATATATGTTTATACTTTTTTTTAATTATGACGTAAAATTATAAAAGAGAAAATATTAATAATTGATAACACAGGCCCACAAAAATGGCCCTGTATAAAAGTACAATATATACTTTTCTTACGTATTTTTGTGCAGTGGAAAAAACCTTGTTGACTCCCAAAAATTTTTGATAACATTAAAAAACTTCCAAAAAAATTATATCAAATTTTAGAGCCTCCACGAGCCGTATCATTTTTTTGGACCAAATCTAATAAATGTCTTTTGTTAGATCAGACTTTATGTCTGTACAACATTTTTTGAGCGAGTTATTTGCAATCAAAGTAAAAATATAAAAATATATCTGTCCCCATATTAAAAAATTCTGAATGCGAGCCTGTCAATTTTCTAATTTTGACATCAAATTTATTGATTACTTACAATCATCACGTATTTCGTTTATTTTCCAAGTGAAAATCATTTTCCTTTCACTCATTTAACTTATTTCCTGCTTCTAAAAACATCGATTTTTAAAAATCTTTTTTGGAGTTAATTATATTGGCTTTTGAACAAAATCTATATTACAATGAAAAGTATAAAATAATATACAAATATAAACATGCCATTTTCTTACAATAAAATAATATATTCTATCTGTTTTTAACCCTTTCTGCAAAGGTCAGAAAATTGAAAATATTTAGCAGTTTCATTCATGAAAATAATTTATCAGTTAGGATATTTTGTATAATTATAGGTCCAAGAAGGTCATGATATCTTTAACAAGGACGTACTTACAAATAGTCTAAAAGGACACTTGCCCTAGTTTGTAAATTTGAAGTAGGTGGCAAGTCTAATACCATTGAAAATATTTTTGATTTTTATTATACCATATTTTTTTAAGTCAACACTTAAAATGAATAAATTATAAAGTGCCCCAAATCGGGAGAATAGTTCACCGACATACAGTTTTTCTTTTGATAACGTTATTGAATATAAAAAATATATAAAATAGACCATACGGTTCCATTAATTATTATCGCATAATAGGGTCAAGATGACAAGGTCATTTTTAGGTAAGGTTATGTTAGCTTACATACTTTCCCTTTGGCCACATTAATAATTAAAGATCTCAAAATATAATAAGACAATATACCATACGTTTTTCATCTACCCCCCTCTTTCTCTAAATTAATTAGAGTAATTATTAAACGCCAAATATCAGTTTTGTCTAAAAACTTATGTATACAAATAATTCTATTTTTAAGTCCAAATAATGACAATGTCAAATTTCGTAATTTTTAATTTGTAGAAGTGTTACATTATTATTTACAACATTTAACAAATGCCAGAATTGGCCGAATAAAAAAAAACAATTTCAACATTTTTAACACATAATTTAATTGAGGTACTTCATTTATCATTTCGGCAATAGTGACAGTTGAAAAGTGATTTCTAGTTGACACAATAAAGCGTATCGAACCTTGAATATTATCAGCAGCTATAAAAATTTATGAGTATCTACCCAAATAATATAACTATACAATAAATATAACGAAAACAAATTACTGCTATTTTATGCCATAGACTTAAGGGGTTAGGTGTAGTCAGAATTTTCAATAAATCGATTTTCTTTTTTTGCATTTTTGGAAGCTGCTACAACAGCTGAAGAACTATTATATGGCCCATTAATAGATGACTCGGTGTAAGTAATTAAATAATACGTATTTACGTAAATTGAGTGTAAAACTTTAAATGCGTTTTTCTCAAAACTATGTTTTTTGAACTGGAGACCACTGTAGCTCGAAAACCGCTCGGTAGATTTTAATGAAATTTATACAGCTTTTTGAAAACATGAAAAACTAGTGCCTGATCGAAGGAGTTTTTTTTAATTTCGATTTGTTATAAACAATTAACTGTTGGTTTTTTTCCCGAAAATCTGGAAAAAATTTTCCTGAGGCTACCATTTTGTTAATTTAAGAAAGAAAAAAAAAGCTTCGATCAGGCACTAGATTATCTATTAATAAAACTAATTTTTTTTGTCCGATTGAATTTGGATGAATCTCCAAGGATAAGTGATGGTCACCGCAAGGAGCTTCGGTTGGAACTGGATCAACACAAACAGCCATTACTTTTAAAATTATTAATTTTTTTTTCTAAAATTTCTGTCAAGTCAAGTCGAAACCTTATTTAATGATGCTATGTTTTTACTTTTATAAAATAAAATAATTTACTGGCAAAAAAAAATTATTTAAAATTGTAATTTTTTCGTGTCTCTGACTACACCTAACCCCTTAAGGAACATATTTTTTGTATTTCAAGTCTCGTTCTCGTCTCAGTCACGTATATAAGACGAGACTTATTTAAACCATATCTCGTATGAAACCAAGATCTCGGTTAGTAAACGGACGACTTACTAACCACGATCACATTTGTTTTATGTACGTGCAAATTAATTTTGGGAAAAAAACATTGATTAAAAATGGGAGGAGGATAAGATATACAATTTAGGGGGCAGGGGCATCGTCTGTAAAGTTTAATTTTTGGATCTACTTTTCAGGAAGAAGGGGGTGTCTCTCGTTATATTCAGGAACCCTAACCTTGCCACTGTCAATGTCAAATCACAAAGTAAGTATTGTATTTGTTACAATTTTCTTGGAACGACTTAAGCTTCTATAACAAAAGATTGTACTTCTATATAATTGGTTATTTTTTACTTTAGCTATACAAAAACACGTCTAGTCAGTTCTATTTATGGCTTCTGTAATGCTGATAGGTGAATGAATCTTCTCACTGAAAAATCACGCCACTCTAACCTTTACTGTAAATGCTGCGTCAAGAAAAACAAGCCAACACCGTACATGTTTTTTTATATAAACTTAGTAATTATTTATTTATAAATTAATTAAAGTTGTGCAGTGAAGTTAGCACCGTAAGTTAAAAAAATATTGAAAAATTTTTTTATATCATTTTGAACAAGAATTATGTCAATTTGACCCCCCAAATACGATTTTTGAAAAAAAAAGGCAGAAACAGTGGTTTCTTAGTCACTAATTGCTTGTGAAGGCCTTTTATGAATTGAAAACGCGTGTCGAGTGACATTGTTTTTTGTTTTTTGAGGTTAGGTTAGGTATACAATATTAACGCCCAGTATTATCAAGTTTAACTAAATGCTCCTTTAACTAACTGTCATATTATCAACAGATCCAAGCATAATACATTTAATTAAATAGATTTTAAATTATCTGCAGTATGTCTTTACAACGTATATTATGTAAATTTTTCATTGAGAGCTTAAATATTGATTTAAATCACGTTTGTAATACACCAAATTTACTTTAAAGGAGCATTTAGCGCTAAAGGAGCTTTAAATTGGTTGATAATACCGGGCATTAGTTTTAGTAATATTTCTTATAGTTATTTTATATTATTACTAATTAAGTGGAGGGGGGGGGAGGTATAGTGGCAGTACTCTTTAAAAAATATTATAGAAATCTTATGAAGAAGCTAATCCATTCATCGTTAGTTAGTGAAAATTGCATCAATATTTTCGAACTTACTAGATTGGCAATATTCCAATCTCTCTCTTAAAACTTTTACTGATTTAAATAAATTATATTTGTTCCAACTACGTAACAATGTGCAAATGAATCGACAAAATTATATTAGTAGTAAACAGTAAACAAAATAAAATAAGCATGGACATTGTCCCTTGGCCACCTTTTTGAATGAAGTAACAAAAAGGTCAACCAATAACTTATTTACTTACGTTTTTTATCTCAGAAAAAACTGATATAAAACAAATTATTTCTTAAGAACCTTTTCTCGATCAAATTAAATCAAGTTAACAACGAAATGATTATTTTAAATAGGGTTGCATCTCACAGGGAATTTTTTTTATTGTGGCGGTTGGCAGAGGATTCCCCAATTAAAAAATAATAATTCAGGGTGGCCAGTATTTCTCTGGAACAAATTTCCCTGACTTTTCCCGGTTTTCCAGGAGAATTTTTACGTTTTTCCCTGTTTTTTATATAAAATTTAGATTAAAAAAAACCTAAAAAAAGGTCACATGTTTAAACAGGATGACCGTTTTTCCCTGTTTTTTATTTTAAAAATTTTGATAAAAAACCTAAAAAAAAAACGACACTCTTTAAATATTTGCGAGAATTTGTGTGATTTTGCATTTTTATAAAAATTCCCTGACTTCCAACCAAATTCCCTGACTTTTCCCTGTATAGCAAAATTCCCTGACTTTACCCGGTTTTCCAGAAACTGGCCACCCTGTAATTACAATTAGGTATTTTTGTATTTGTTCTTAACGCAACGCTGTGCCAGGCTCATTCACGTACTCGATTTTAATCAAGTTACAGCGGTGTTCTTATTTACCAAATGATCATAAATAATCAGATAGTAGCATGGAAGTTTATATTGAAAGTTTAAATAAATTGGTGTAAGTTATTTTTGTAAATGTTGAGAACTACTGGTCTAAGAAAATGAACAAATCGACGCAACATTTTTAGGATTTGTAAAATCTATTTTCTAAACGATTATTTTTAGACGCTATTAAAAACAGTATCAAATTTTGTTTTGATTTTTTTGTAATTGGACACTTTCCAAATCAAGAATATTTAAAATCATTCCATAAAAATTTTATTGGTAAAAAATTAAATTGTATTTGACAATTCATGCATTAATCAAATAAAAATATATAATTTCTGCGCATATTTTGATTGTATTATGTTTAAAAATAGTTTATTATGAATGAACGAATTCGTTCACTAAATCACTTTTGTTTATATTTTGTAACAAAAAATATGTAGAGCAAAAGGGGGCGGGAAGCGGGGTATTTGTTTTCTTGTTGTCCCCCCCCCCCATAAAAATACTTGGCTACACGCCTGATTGTATGTATCACATGTTATTATTAATTTTGCCTACATGATTCAAACTATAAATTGTTTACATCTAAAGTAAAAATATTATTTCAATATTTTATTTTTGAAGTTATCATAAATATTTTTATTACAGATGTTTTTTATAATAAATCTTTTCGGTGATTGTTATAAGCAATATATGATTCTTTACATCAATATACAGGGTTGTTATTGATTGATTTAGGTGCCCATTTAAATATAAATCAATAATTTTAATACAACTATTTGTATTTTAAATAAATGATTAACGTTAAGTCATATTACTATGAATACAGTGCATTTATCAATAAGCAAAGTAAGCAATTGCTTAGGACATCTGATCCCTGAGGGCCCCATCAGACTGACTATTAAACAGGAAAAAAAAATTACAAAAATAATGCAAAAATATATATTTTTTTCAATTTAATATTAATTCATTATTTGTCTTATTTTACTATGAACTCAAAATTTTTTCGAAGTTAAACTTATTAAAAAATTAAAAAAGAACTACTATGCGATAAGAAAGGCTTGATGCTCTGTCAATATAATACATAGAGTCAGATCTGTTACGAAAGATTGATTTTAACAACGTTATTCGTAAATTCGCTAAAAAATTCAATTTTTTTCAAATAATATTACTAAATAGGTGAAAATTCGTATGATCGAAAAATAAATATGTTTTTGATTATTATACGTTTTTCTTTTGTCTTATCCTTCACTAAATCATTCTCCTTTGATTCATTTTATCCTTCACTTTAAAATATAATATTTATTTTGGTAAACTAAAAATTTATTGATAAAAGAAAAGGGCTTTGAGATAATTAGTGCTAAATCCGGTACTGTATGAATATAAGGTTTAATTTTAAAAAGGAGTTAATAAAAACACTTACCGTATTAGGATGTTTATCACGAAACACTCTGAGATACTCAACAATACCAGCGACCAATGCTACGATTTGTTGTGACCAATTATTTGATTGGTTATCGTTTGAATGAAAACCACAGAACTGGAGTCCTGCATCACATATGAAAGCCAAAAGACATGCCGAGAACAATATACCGTAAAAACGCCATTCTAATCGTACCATCAACCTGGTATAAAATATGCATTTCAGTCTAATTTTAGATTTATGTATTATAAAATATAATCAATGAAAACAAATGTAAGTAAAAACTTACCAAAACATTAAATTCAATGTAAGGAACGTCGCTCCTGTTATGACAGGATTTTCCCACATAATTAATTGTTGGAGGACCCCCAGGTAAGAATCCAGTATTTCAGTCATTATAAAATATTTTCACTGAACTGTTTTGTTCTTGTTTTCTTTATGCTACACTTACTACTGATTCTATTTTAAACCATAACCTATTTAAAAGGCTCTTCTCACAAACAAAAACACATGTCACGTTATTTTTTAGACGTCATTCCTGCGTTCTTTGTTTATCAATATGCAGAAAGTTGTATTTCTTTAAACAACTACGATGTTTTTAATTAATCGTCGAAAATCGGTGAACTCCGTAATAATTCGTCAAGTGCAACCAAACGCAAATCATATTATCCTTTGTCCTTGTTCAAGGTATATAAATATAGAGGTATGGCAATGCGGTCGTTGACCAATCAGCGGTGGCGCGGGAATTGACGTCACTGGCGTACATATTCAAATGTTATAAAAATGTATAATTGCAAAAACATTCTTTAATTTATTATTGTTTTCGTATTTTTTGACATTTTAACAATACATACAATCACAGAAGTACAAATTTAATATTACAAAATTATAAAAAGCTGTTAACACGATAAGCCCAGTTTTTGTATTGCCAACTTAAAACAGTAAAAGTAATGCTTCTCGAATACACCAAATTGTCTGTGACAGCTTTTTATGATTTTGTAATATTGAATTTGTACTTCTGTGATTGTATGTATTGTTAAAATGTCAAAAAATACGAAACAATAATAAATTAAAGAATGTTTTTGCAACTATACATTTTTATAACATTTGAATATGTACGCCAGTGACGTCAATTCCCGCGCCACCGCTGATTGGTCAACGACCGCATTGCCATACCTCTATATTTATATACCTTGGTCCTTGTTCTCCTTTCGTATACATACGTACTTCACACACCCCCATACTCGAATGTCAATTTTAGTGGAAATTATAACCGTTTCACAATAACACAGCTGTTGAATGTTTTGCCTACATTATAAAGCAAATTACCAGATTATTTACACATGTGGAAAACATTAATTAATGACTTTTATGGTAATTTATGACTTCATATTCATGAATGTGAATTTTCAAATATGAAGTTAATTTGATTATTAAATTTAAAACTATCAATTCAAAAGGATAACATCCCTATATTAATAGTCTGCATTAGATCTGTCAATTTTAAGTCCTATAGTCACGGGGGTTCAACTCTTCGATAAAAAATTTTGACCGCAATATGTGCTGCCACCTGGCAATGGTACCAAGAACTATACCATTCCGAAGCGCGAAATTCAAATCCCTTTTTATTCCAATATATATTTTATATTATACTCAACAGTTTAGATGCAAAATATTGCAAATACAATAAAATATATCACCAAATAAGATATAATTTATTGTATTTACAATATTTTGCATTTAAACTGTAAATCTGTAATGAAAATAATTGAAATAAAACAAAATATTTTTACAAATAGGTATTTATTATCATAATTTTCTAGAAAGCATGCAAACATATATTATATAAATTGAAAAAACCTAAAAAAATGTTAAATTAATTAAAATATTTACTATAATTAATACAATATTTATCATATTTAATTAAGATATTTCTCTGGAAGCAACAAGGTTTGATAAATGATAGAAAAAGATAAATATTGCATGATTTGTAAAATTTCTCAGAAAATTGAAAAAAATCAACAGTGAGCTCGGATTTTATAAATAAATAACAGAGTAAAAGAAGTTCCATATAAAATTCACTACCTGCGAGCAATAGATATCGTCAAAATAAATTCAATATATTAAACATTGCGAGTACAATTTCTATAGTTGCATTGTTAAATATATTGACTTTATTTTGATATCTTTTGCTCGCAGGTATTAAATCATTTCAGGATTTTATTTGGAGCTTCTTTTAGTCTTCTGTAATTTATTTACAAAATTTGGACTTACTCTTCATATTTCTTAATTTTCAAAGGCATATATATGCCTTTATTTAAGATATAAAATGAAATATTGTACAAGAAACAATGCAGTTGTAGTTGTTGCTTATTTTGTAAGATATCTTAATAAAAAAATTTAATATTCTTACAAAATAAGCAACAACTACAACTGCATTGTTTCTTGTACAATATTTCATTTTATATCTTAAATAAAAATTCAGGATTTCAAACAATTTGCATTTGCTAATTAGTATTTTAGAAATTATTTACTAACAGTGACTTTTTCTACATATATTCATTAAATTGATTAATGCTAATTTAATTTAAAATTTGTGGCAAATTATCAAAAATGCTAGTTTTTTCATGGTGAAAATATAAAATGTGCTACTTTTTGCAGCGAAATATCAAATGAGATAATAAAATGTGCTAGTCTTCGTAACAAGCGTTGATATATACGTGTACAGAATGTACATGTACAAGGTCTGTCTATACTAATATCACTGGTCGAGACGGTCCAGATATTTTAGTCTTCTCAGAATTATTGTTGTCCGGCACAGCATTCTGATAATTTCCAGAGTGTAGATTCTTCTGCAATAATAACAACTTTTAAGTACCTTGATAAAATTGTGAAATTGTTCTTTTTATAAGTATATATATTTGATATTATTATAATTACCTTCTTGTTCAAAATCTCGCAATAATTAAAATGATATTTTAAAACTGCTCTCGACCTGAAAAAATTAATAATTCAATGAGTATTATAGAAGTATTTCAAGTATTCAATGCAAGTATGTTGCTAATATTCAATATAATTTCTAAATTGAATTTAAAGTGAAAATAATTAATTAAAGTATAATCAAACATGGTTGCAACGAGAAGGGAAATAACAAGCCATGATTCTAATTTACACATATTCCCATACCAGTGCTAATATATATAATGAACGTACTACAACAAAATACAAAATTAAAGGTATGAACTTTATTTAAAACAAATATAAATCTCAAAATCAATTGCAAGGATTAATTATTCACAAGGAAAAATACATTATTTTCTCTAATATTTTTAATTTATCATCACTAATATAGAGAGTAATAGACAAATTTTATTGATTCTCTGGTGCTCGTTACAACCAAGTTCGATTGAATAACTTATTTGCTAAAAGTTCAATATACATGCCATTTTAAACTGATACAATAAATTAAAAAATAAACTATCATGAAATATCTTTTGAAAATATTTTTTAACAGAATGAATAAAATTAAATAAAAGTTTAATAAAAATATATTAAATCATGTATGACAAACAAATTAGCTAATAAGGTTTAAGAAATATATTTTTAAAAAATCAATGTGTCCTTCAAGGCAACGTTTCTCTTCCTACAGAAAATGTCAATAAACATTCTACAGACACTCAACAGATATCTGTCTTTGATTATTTCTGAATGATCCGTGCAACGTAACCAAGTGAAACAAATTTCTTCCTGCAATTTTTGAGACAACTTTCTGACTATACCATCACTGTGGTCTTCACTTTTTAAATTCTCCATGATAAAAAGTTCTGTACGTCTTATATCAGCAAATAATTCATACAATGGATGATCAATTTCTGATGTATAGTCGTGCGTGCGAATAATATCAATCACAAGAACCAAGGAATCAGGATTTAAGCATTTGCAGTCATCACAAGAAACGTTACTAAGAATAAGTTTTGCAATAGCAATGCACACCACCGAGAATATTTCTAACTTACGTTAGAATTTTTATAATGCGAGAAACATTACAAGATGATTGAACATTAATATTGCCTGTTGTTTCACTTGGAATATTCACAGATGATCCAGCAACATCAAATAAAGATCTTAGGTCATTTAAAATTGTACAATTATCTAACTCACAATTGCTTTTTTTATGTCCAGTTATCACACAATTTTTTAAAGCTCCCTTAAATTGAGAAACTGTAGGATGTCTATTGGATCCACAAGAAGATCTAACTGCTCCAAACAAGTTCTCTAATGGGTCCTGATTAAGGCGTACCATTTTCATCATCCTTACACCTAACGATTTAATCTCTTGCCAAACGTTCTTCACAGCTTGAATCGTTGTCAATCATTCTTTCAATGAAAATGATCAATAGAAACTTCCATTCCGGTTAAAACTCCAATTTGGAAGTTTATGTTCTATCCATGTACTGAATCTGTTCATATAAAATAAAATTTAAAATTAGTGAATCATAAATATAGTTGTTTTAAAATGTTTTTATAAGAAATATAACACATCACTAATAATATACTATAATTTTTATTTGTATACTTTTTATGATCATATGTATATCCAAAATAATGGTAAAATTCACATTAATTTTACTTTGTGGAATTTATTTGCACCACAAACTATCTTATTTGTTTTATTTCCATTACCTTTTTGTATCGTGCCCCTTAATTAATGAACTAAATTTATGTTAACTGATATGGGAAAATTTCAAACAAGTTCAAAAATTCTTATTATTATCTTAATATTTTATTATCATATTAAATATAAGTTTAAGATTGAAATTCAGTTATTTTCAACCACTTTTCAACTTATTTTTTTTAATTTCAATATACATAATTAATTAAAATTCAAAATAAAGTTTTACTTACCGATATCCAGATTACGACGTAATGACACAAGTATGAAATTTAACTACAATTCGTTCTTGATTAGATATGCACACTTGTTATTAGCATAAATGTTTATATTTATTAGCACTAAACTGATCAGACATATTCAATTTAAAGTCGAAACACAGTTAAAATAGTTTTTTAGCACAATTACCTAAATATTATGTGTTTGTTTTCAGCCATTTTGCAGCTAATATTCCTTGTCATATTGCGTTCGTAAAATTTCGTTTGTACGAACTTTAACGAAACTAGAATTTAATACTAGTGCTGTCATCTGGCACTGGTACCAAGAACTAAAAGTGACGTTTACATAAGAAAAATTTTCTCATTATCAGTCGGTAAGAGTTGGACAGCCGTGCCTATAGTTATTGATGAAAATAAACGTTATAATTTTCCGTTAATATTTCGGTAATTTCTAGGGATAAAAATTAATTTACTGCTTTACTAATTTACAGTGGCGTAACTACCGCCGGTCTGGCCGGTTAGATTGTCCGGGGCCCCGAGCATCTAGGGGGCCCCCAAAAGTGGTGAAATATTTTTTTAATTGCTGTTTTTTTTTAGAATCGAAACAATCAATAAAATTTTGGTGAAAAAGCTGATTTTTCAATTATTTTATTTTAAAATTCTAAAATTAACTACCAAAATCTCAAAAACTTGAAAATTTGGTGTGTTATTGACTGTTTTTCATTTTAGTATTATTTTTTTTTACATAAATCAATTTTTCTCAAACGTTTCCGTATCTATACCTCAAATATTTATGGATTTTATCCCTTCAAAATTCTAAGCAATAATTATTATTGTGGGGGGGAGGGGTAATTGTAAAAAAAAATCCTGTCAAGGGCCTCCTTCTGAAAAATTGTCTGGGGCGTCTGGGGCCCTCATTTCTATAGTTACGCCACTGCTAATTTATGTTGTTTTTTGTGTTAATTATTCGTCAATTTAGGATTAAAAAATAAACCTATCTATTTGGTTCCTAAAGAAGGATTAAAAAAAACATGTAAAATTAATGTTATTCTTTATTTTTAATGTTACAGTATGGCTTAAAATCACAAATACAATCTATAAAATGATTTAAAAGGCATACAGTCACAACATATAAAATATTAACAGTAAAAAAATACAAATAAACTTTGGATTTAGTAAAATAATTCAGATTTAAAAAACATTACTTTTCAGTTAATAAATAAAAGAATTAATCATTACAGAATATAGAAATAACAATAATAATAAATTAAGTAACTTTTAATGTTTGTCGGTAAATTTTAATAAATGGATAATTAACGTTAATTATAACCAACTGATTATTTGAAAATAATTAATCCTAACTGGCTTCAACATTTACAAACTGAAAAATAAGGCACGTATATATGGAAAACATAAAAATTTATTATTAATAATTACGTAAATTTAGTATATTATCCAATATCGCTAATATAAAATTTCTCTACGAATTAAATAATGACTAATTTTTAGTATTAGATGAGATTAAAAAATCCTATATAATTCTGTAATTTTACTAACCTACAATTATAAATATACAAACACGTAGCAAATATTATATATATTTATTAATGTACCATGAACACTTTTAAATTTTAAAATATATATAAATTTTAATGTACAATAGCCGAATAATATAATTTTCTTTTGTATTCGTATAAAAGTGAAAAGTTCATTTGAAGGCACAATATCAGAATTCTGTTGACGTTTATAAAATTTATAGGCAATATTTAACCAACATATGATATAATAACCACCTCATATATAGAAATATCCCCGGCCATTGAATTTTATAGTTTCATTGTTGATATTTAAAAATATTGTACCAACAATGGTGGGGAGCAACGATGCATATTCTCACAATAAAAAACGTATTTCAGTTTTCACTTATTACCTTTTAAATTTAAATGAATGCTTTTGAACACAGCTGCACGACTGGTCTTAATTTAATCCGATGTAAATTATTTGCAATAGATATATCATATGTTTTTAATTAAGAACAACGTGGTACATAATGAATAATGACTAAACGATAATTTATTAATAAAACAGTGCAAATAAAAAAAATGTTAATACAAATATGGCGAGTTATGTACTATTGCATGCAAAAATGACAGCAGTTCACCTCAAAGTTCAATTTTGCTTCATTTTTATTCAAATTTGATTGTTAGAAAATTTTCAATTGTTGCAATTTTCAATACACAATAATAACTGCAGAGTATGTTGCACTCTAACAAATGTTTGTCAATATGTCTGCCTTTGTTTAATACATGGAAAAACGATTTAACCATTATGCATTATAATAAATAAATATTTCTGCAAATAATTTTGCTTTGCAATGATTTAGAAAAGAAAGATAACTTCACATAACCTTCAATAGCAAAGCTACATGACAGTTAAACTGTAATTTTAAATAAGTATTTTTTTGAAAATTAAAGAATACACAACATTTTGTAAAATTATTGACACATTGTTTTAAAATCAGGTTGAAAAATATGTTTCATATTTTATTCAAATTTGATTGTTAGAAAATTTTTAATTGTTGCAATTTTCAACACACAATAATGACTGAAGAGTATGTTGCACTCTAACAAATGTTTACCAATATGTCTGTCGTTGTTTAGTACATGGAAAAACGATTAGTTAATATTTCTGTGCAAATAATTTTGAACTGTAATTTTAAACAAGTATTTTTTTGAAAATTAAAGAACGCACAACATTTTGTAAAATTATTAATGACACATTTTTTTTTATCAGGTTGAACAATATGTTTCATTTTTATTTAAATTTGATTGTTAGAAAATTTTCAATTGTTGCAATTTTCAATACACAATAATAACTGCAAAGTATGTTGCACTCTAACAAATGTTTGTCAATATGTCTGTCTTGTTTTAGTACATGGAAAAACGATTAGTTAATATTTCTGTGCAAATAATTTTAAACTGTAATTTTAAACAAGTATTTTTTTGAAAATTAAAGAACGCACAACATTTTGTAAAATTATTAATGACACATTTTTTTTTATCAGGTTGAACAATACGTTTCATTTTTATTCAAATTTGTATTGTTACAAAATTTTTAATTGTTGCAATTTTTAATACACAATAATAACTGCATAGTATGTTGCACTCTAACAAATGTTTGTCAATATGTCTCTCTTTGTTTAATACATGGAAAGTAATATTTCTGTAAATAATTTTGCATGCAATAGTACACATTTCAAAATGAATTAAAGATCTTTTGTGAAAAAATGTTCTGCGATAAACCATTCAAAATTAAATAATTATTGGTCTGATACAAAGACTTTCATATATTTATTTTATAACTGTTTCAAAATGAAACGTTATTATGTAATATTAAAATACCACAAATAGTAATAAAAAGCTATTTAATACATTTGACACTTCAGCATCTATAAATTAAAATACAATATTTTCAAAAATATAAATTAAAATTGTACATACAATTAATTCTTAAGAATCACATTCACAAATGAATAAAAAATTTTCTTAGGTCATGATATTTGTAAAAGTACAAATATAAATAAAACTCGTTCGTCGCTTTTTAAAAAACTTATTTACCCGCATAAGTCGGGTTTTTAAATGTCGACGTCGCTTGCTTGTAAATTGGATTTTCTCCCTAAACAATTACGAATAAACAATAATCAATTTGATCAATTTAAGATGAATATAAAATACTTACAGTATCCCATTTAGCCATCATACGTTCTTTCTCGAACTTGGCAAACTCTCTACGATCATGAACGATCGTTACAGCTTTCCAAAGTAACAGAAGCGCTAACCCAATAAGAACGATAGCCGCTATTACAGCCAAAACGATACCAAGTATGAACACCTGAAATAAAACGTGAATTAATAACAAAACTAAAGGTTAATGAATATTATATACTGATCGTACCTTTGGTGGACATTCTCTTTCTTCCCGAGCGTGAACGACTACATTTCCAGACTCATCGTACGTGTACTTGTAAACAAAATGGCAGTTTTCTTCATCATTATAATCGCACATAATTTCATCTTTCTCTTCTTCAACTAAACAAACATAAAAAATACAATAAAAATAAATCGAGTATTTTAACAGGGTGGCCAGTATTTCTCTGGAACAAATTTCCCTGACTTTTCCCGGTTTTCCAGGAGAATTTTTACCATTTTCTCTGTTTTTTGATATTTAAAATTTAGATAAAAAACTTAAAAAAGGTCACATAGATAAAATTTAAAATATAATTTTAAAATTTGTGAGAATTGTCATTTTTATAAAAAATTCCCTGACTTTTCCCTGTATAGCAAAATTCCCTGACTTTTCCCGGTTTTCCAGAAACTGGCCACCATGTTTAAGGATGTTCTGACGATAATCAAAAACATACACAGGATATTAAAAATTTGACAGAATGTAATTTTAAGTATGATAAGACGAATAACGCAATTTAGATGAGATTTACTACACCGTTTAAAAGTTATAGCAGTTTAAAGTTTACACATTTTAACACAAAACTTATTAGTTTTTACTAACTCATTTCAAAGAAAAAAAAAATTGTGTAAGAAAACATTATAAAAAGTAAAAGTGATAAATTGGCAACAATGCACTGAATATTAAATGTATGCACAAAAATAATGACAGTTCGAAATTGGACCAATCAGATTGCAATTAGGTTGCCACGTCTTGTACTTTTAATTGTCATATTTTTTTCATATATTTATGCGTGTAAACTACTTATATTATCATTTTTATTACATTTATGTTCTAAAGAGTGTTATTTAATAATATTTCTTGTGTTATTTAATAGTATTTTCACTTATCAAGTCATTTATAATAAAATATTTGGGTTTTTTTTATTTCTGACAGATGAATTCAAATGACATTCACAAACAAAATTTTTCATATTATTAATAAATATATTAATTTTTTCGGCTAAAATAACAGTTAAAATACAAAATAAGGTTTTAAACATAAATACTAATATTGTTTATGTAGTTTTAAAATGAACTTGACTTTCCTACAAGCATTTAAAGTGAATAATTCATAATTTGATTTTGATCTTTCATTTCATTTAGATTTATATTATTTTTGCCTCAGACTGTACGTCGCATACATACATCCTTAACACAATGAACGTACCTTCTAAATTTTTAACTGCAATTGGTACAAAACTGCAATTGGCACATTCTTCTTCCGTAAGTGGACCTGTCTTATACATTTGGCATTGTACGCACTCTTTATATTCCAAACAACGTCCAGGACATGTCTATAAAGAAGATATAATGAGACTAATATTGATTTTAAACTATCAAAATCACTCACCGGGCATTTTTCACAAAATCTTCCAGAATAACGTCCAGTTTCCTCTACAAAACATTTGCACTGTCCGCACTCGCAATCTCCATGCCCTGAGCAGATCTCCCCGCCTCCAGGAGGTATGCACGTCTCGTTTGAAATCCTGCACTCGCACGCCGAACCTCCCCATTCTTTGTTGCACTTACACTTGCCACACTCGCAGCTGCCGTGATCTGGTCCAGAGCACAGCATTGTTTCATGCCGGTCACACGAGAAGTTGTCGCACTCGCAGAATGCTCCTGAGATCTCCTCCTCCTCGTTTTCTCTTGAATCGCAATCGCACTGGCCACAGATGCAAGTTCCTAACCCGGAACAGTCGACAGTGGCATTGGGTTGACGACAACCCTGGAATTAATTAAATGTTCGTTAAACAACTGCAAATTATTATGTTATTTCTATATTACCAGTGACTCTTTTTCACTTCCAGAAGTCGTTGCATTGCATTCACAACGTCGCCCGAAATGGTGAGCGTCACACTCGCAAACGCCGCACTTGAGGGTACCAGAGTATTGGCATTCCCTTGCAGCCTCTCTGTAGCCGACATTGCCTGGTCTTTCACACGGACAGTCACACAACATCTCCAAGTCGATGATCAGACTTTCGTTTATACCGACAGGGTATAGCTGCAGCACTTGCTTCCATTCCCGAGGGTCACGTGGACACTCAGTCACTTCTATTTTTACTGTGAACGTTACAACATCTCCAACCTAAAGAAAACAATTTTATGTTTAAATATCGTAATAAAATATCAGATATAAATCATTCTTACTTTCAGTCCTTCGCATTTGTTTGTTTCTTCTACTTTGCCCCCTAAACATTCTGAATGATAGCTAACTTTGATGGCACTTGTTGCATTGTCTTTCATTTGTACTGACGAGGAGATTTTCTGAAATATATCATTTAATTAATTATTAAACAAAACTTCAAAAACAAATTAAATCAATTAAATTATAATAACAATTTCTAGTCAGAGATTAAAAATTGATATACAGGTTGTCCCATTTAAGTGCACACTTCTAATAACTTTTTATGTTGAAATGATATCAAAAAACTTTTCAGATAAAAGTTACACGGTTTGGAGGGGGACATAGGCGTACTCGGATGAAATGTTTAGGTGGTGTTTTCAAGGTGATATGAAGGTCAACATCATTTCTTTAAATAGGAACCCATAGTTTTTATCAAGTAATTTTATTTTATGTGAAAAAACACGTATCTTTCATTGAAAACTTTTTTTGAACAACAAACCTTTCCAAGATATTGAACAAAATAATTTGAGATTTTGAACTTTCAATATTTTTTACTCAAAAAATAATCAGGTTTAGGGAAAAAATATAAAAATGTTTATTTTGGTCTAAATAAAACTTAAAGAATTATTCTAAATTTTTTTTAACAATTTTTTTTTGCTTAAATAAAAAAAATTGAAAAATTTTAAAAATAATTCTTCAAGTCTTATTAGATCAAAATCAACATTTTTTGTATTTTATACTTTTTCCCTAAACCCGATGGTTTCTGAATAAAAAAATATTGAAAGTTCTAAATCACGAATTATTTTGTTAGATATCTTGGAAAGGTTTAAATTGTTAAAAAAAAAAGTTTTCAATGAAAGATACGTGTTTTTTTCATGTAAAATAAAATTACTTGATAAAATCGATAGATTCCTATTTAAAAAAAATGATGTAGACCTTCATATCACCCTGAAAACACAACCTAAAAAAATTTCATCCGAGTACATCTATGTCCCCCTCCAAACTGTGTAACTTTTATCTGAAAAGTTTTTTGATAACATTTCACCATAAAAAGTTATTAGAGGTATGCACTTAAAATAGGACATCCTGTATACAGTTAGAAAGTGAAATCACAGGTGTTAGTGAGAGTTAAGTTACTTTAACATAGACATATTTCATCAGATGTGAATTAAACTGGATTAGTTTTGTTCATTTTTTTCCTAGATACTTACACTATATTGATCTTTAACTAGGTCGACAACGTTGGAAGAGTCTTCTGACAAAACACCACTTGAAGCACCTTCTATATAAGTCATCAAACTATGGTAGACACTGTACTCTTCTTGAGTGACAGCAAATATAACATTGATAGCATTTTCTTTTACTTTGAGATTGATTTGTGATATGCTTGGGTAATCTTGTAAAGATGAATGAGTGTAAAGACCAGTTTCAGAATCCAAATGGCAAAGACCATCGTTTGGTTTTATTATTCCACCAATCTAGAAATGTTAGAAGTTTGAAAATGACTAAATTCGAAGTTGTTTTTGTTTCTGATCAACTTACTTTTCCATCTCCGGCGTAGTGAAATCCGGCATCTGTTGAGAATACCAACAAACGACGAGCTTTTTCTCTCCAGCCAATTTCCTTACGGCAGACTACAGCTTGCATTATAGCATCAAACCCACCTTCAGGAGCATCTAAATTACCAGATACTGAAGCATTCCGTACCTCACCCTAATACAAATAATAATTTTAAATGTTATCGTTAGAAAATATTAAATTACATTAGTTTTAGTGCAGTGTTTTAATAAAAATTAAAATCATTGTCTACTTCAAGTCATTCTTAAATTTTGTATAGTTTTAAAAGTCATCACACTTCTATGCAATGAAATTTTTAAATTAGTTAGATAATTTTATATGTAGCATTAAATATTTATATAATTTCATTGCATAAAATCATTAAATTATAATTATTTATATTAGTAAAATTGTCAAAATATCATAAAAAAAAAAATTTAAATTATTGAACAATGTAAAAAAAATTGAAAATTTTTTAAACAATTAAAAATTATATTATTTACCCAGTTATACCAATCTATTATTTCTAACATAATAAATTTTCAAATTGGCCAATCAAAGGCAAGTATTTAAAAACGATTGTTAAAAATAACATACTTTGGAGAAAATGGGTATACCTTAGAGCATATACTACTAGAGCCAGCCTTGTCGCTCGGCCGTACAAAACAAACGTGCGAGAGAGAAAGCGTAAGAATGCTACATCCTTTCTCTCTCGCTCCGCAGCATCAGTACGCGGAGTGAAAGAGAAAGGATGTAGCGTTATGCGTTTTCTCTCTCGACTCGCACGCTTGTTCGCACGGCCGAGCGGTAAGGCTGCCTCTAGTAGTATATGCTCTAAGGGGTATACATGTAGATAATAGATAAGTATGGTGAAAATTTAAGTTGGATTGTGAGGAAAGAAAAGGATATTCAAGGAAAAATTGTATCAATATTGTTAATCATGCCATGTATGTTATTTATCTGCAATTGTCTAATGCAAATCATGCAAAACTAAGCTAAAATAAATAATTTAGAGAATTATTAAAATAACATAGACCAACAATGAAAATATACTTACTTGAAATAAATATACTAGCGATCAAAGTTAATTAACAAGACAATTTTTAATAATAACATAACTTAAAACCGTTTTTAATTTACGAATATAGGTTAGAATATAAAATAACAACAATTAAGTGACATTTATTATAAAATTCATAAATGTCCTGTAAAAAAAATTGCCTTTTTTGTTTTGAACTCTAGCGTATTTGAATAAACACACGCAAATACTTACAGCGAATTGACTTGTATCTTGAGAAAGTGTCATGACATTTTTAAATCCATACGGAGCTGCACAACCAGGGCACGGTTCAACCAAGCTATAATCAGCCAAAATAAACAAACTCATGCTAACCACAAGCGACCGTAAGTTCATAGAAAAATATCGATTTCACCCGTAAAGAAACATTTATATTATAAACCAATATTAAATAACAAATTCGTTTTGTATTTAAAAATATAGACAAGAAATAATTGTTGAAATAAGTAAAAGTAGTAAACAAGTACCGTGGGTTAGTAAAAAATGTGCTTTTATAAAAGTAATGTCAGCAATCAACAAAAATAATATATCGACTTCAAAATGCAAAAAATAAAATGTAAATAAAATTAAACTGACAAGGGAAACCTTAGTCAAAAATTTGTATTGAGTTTAAACTTTGTATATAGTTAGAGGAGGTCAAGATAAGTAAGAAAAAAATTATCTTAACTGCGGTAAAACGGTTTAAGGGGGTGAAACACCCCTATGAAAAAGTGCAAAATAATCATATTTTTTCAAATAACTCTGAAACTAACGAAAATTTTAAAAAATCTTCAATACAAAATTTTCATGATTTTTAATGCTCTTTCGAATGGCGATAGTCAAAATTCGAAAAAATTAAACCTATGAAATTTAGGTGGGTGGTGGAGGTTAACGGTTTAATTTTTTCGAATTTTGACTATCGCCATTCGAAAGAGCATAAAAAATCATGAAAATTTTGTATTATAGATTTTTTTAAATTTTCATTAGTTTCAGAGTTATTTGAAAAAATATGATTATTTTGCACATTTTCATAGGGGTGTTTTACCCCCTTAAACCGTTTTACCGCAGCTAAGATAATTTTTTTCTTACTTACTTTGACCTCCTCTAACTATATACAAAGTTTAAACTCGATACGAATTTTCGACTTGAAAAGGTTCCCTTGTAAGTTGATTATTTGGCTAAATATTCGGTCGAATAGTTTTGTTGAACACTGACAATACAGTATATACAAAATAAAAAATTAATTTTGCTATCTATCAAGTCGTGCAATAGTTTTAGTAAAACATATTCCATTAACGACAATGTATTTAAAATTACCACTGTCGTAAAATTTATATACATATTTAAAATTCATGCTTTAAAGCGTTCGCAAAATAAAACAGTGCTTTTGAGAATTTTAAACTGTGTAAATGAACGAGCCTGGCACTTTAGTGCTAGCCTCGTTTATTTATACTGTTTGAATTCTCAAGATTACGACTTTACAACAAATGTGTTACGGTTAATCGTTAATAACCATTTCACTAAGGTGTTTAATGCAGCAGCAAAAAAACTTGCGGTGAACTTACCACAGAGTAGTATAAACGGTTCCCGCAGTTTGACTTTAAAAAACATTACAAAACATCTATATTTCTTGCTATGAAAATTCATTATTATATGATAATTACTTTTAGTTTTATTGAAAAACATTTAATTAATATTATATGAATTACTGCTGCTTAGATTAGAAACAAAAAAGATGAATTAATCGCATGAAAAATATTTAAGACACATCAGTCATACCACAAAATTACATCACCTTCGGTTCCAGACGTAGATTATAACATGAAAATGTCTGCTAGTTGAAGTACTGTTATTTTATAAATTGGAAGCCGATTAGATATATGAAATATGACTGCAGTTTATGTAAAATTCCACAGTGAAATGGTTAATGTTTATTTATCAACATATATATACAAAAACACTAAACTAATGCATTAGTAATTGTTAGTTTATATTGGGAAAGGGTACATCGATAGCAAAAAAAAGCAAGATAGGGGATAATAAAATTTCTTATAAAAATGCGATTTCAAAAAATAAATACAATGGTTTTTAACTAAAAAATTTTATACAGTATAAAACCGTTATTAATATTGTTTATAAAAATAAAAATATTAATTTTTAGTCTTATCAATTGTCAATTTTTATACCAGATATTAATATTAATTAAAATAACGGCTTTATACTTGATTTTATTAAATGTCAATACATGTAGAAGATTGGTCCGTTCCTTATTTTATTTAATAATTTCATTAAAAAAAAATATTCAAACTTATGTGACAGTTACAACCATTGTTGTAAAGTTAAACATAACCTCAAAATAGCATTTAATGGTGTAAAAAGAGTCCAAGGGCAAAATATATACATTTATTTAACTGTGTATACGTTTTCTATATATTAATTTGGTAGTAATCATTTACATGCATTGACATTTGTGCTAAATGACGTTAAGTGGCGTTGATTAGACTTACAGAAAACAGGTTAGTGTTAGTGCTGAGAGACATGTGGTTCCGGAATCCATACGGCGCCACGCATTGGCTGCATGGAGCTATCAGTCTGAAGTCACAGCACACAGTTAGAGTTATCAAAACTAAGCACTTCCGTATCCTTCAACTTAATATTATTAACCATGTAAGTTGGTAATATAATGTCAAAAATTGTTATCTCGTCAAATTCTACTTGTGTGTTACATAGGTTATGAAAACAATTTAAATGTACAGTCATTTTTTTCTCAAAAAAATTTTTTCTGCGCAATACTCGAAGAGTTTTTAATTTTGGTTATCTATCGTTTTAGTGCTCTAAATTATTTAATAATATTTTTTCAATTTCTTAGAGAGTTTTAATCTATGGATTCTATACAAACAAATGCTTAAAGTTGTTATTATAAGGCGGTCGAAAAGTCTTTTCATTTTAATTGAATTGTTTTTTTTTTTTTTTTTACAGATTTTAAGCAATTTAGGCAGCTGTTTAGAGTGCCAAAATTTAGAAAAAATTGTATATGCATCACAGGCAGTTTGATACTTATTATTAATATTAATATTTGTTTATTTATAATAATAAAGAAATAAATAAATTTTCACAAATATACTTTAAGATCATCTATTACAATATATCTTGACATTCAAACATTTTAAAATTATTTAGTCCATAGACTATAAGTTGAGTAGTTAAAAAAACTATGATTTAAAATGAAATAATTTAGAGCACTGAAACGATAAATAACCTAAATTTTTTTTAGATTCCTTTTTTTTTAAATAATTCATTCTCTAGTCTGTCAATTATTTTTTATTTATAATTCATAAAAATCACTGTACATTATAAATAACGTGATCACTAAAACTTTCAAAACAAAAATTTTAAACTTCAAATAAAAAAAATAAATTCAAAACAATTTTTTTGTAAATATTTAGTGTCTCGCAAATGAACAATTGTTAAATAAAAAAGCTATGCATGTGACGTACACATTCTTTATAAGTGCATCAAAGTGGTAGTTTGTATATTTCTTTGCATTAACTGTACATAATTCGATAATTAAAAGAAAGTGCGTAAAATATTTTAATTTTTTTTTTTATTAAAGTGCGATTATTAGAATATTAATTCAATCAGTATGTATAAGTACATATTAATAACCTGAAAAATAAAATAACTTGTTTAACAGGTCAGGCACCAAATATTACGCCAAAAAGTACAAAAATCAATTTTTATCGATTTTTTAGCGGCACTCTAAAAAAAATATCAAATCATAATTATTTTCGAATTTTGTAAATTTTATTGTTTCCGGCGCCCATCCTATAACATAGTTAAATGGTTCGTTTATTATTAAATATTGATTTAAGATGTATATGTTCGTACATATATAAAAATTGAATCAAATTACTATCTTCTCATGTTTAAATATTTTAGAAAACTACTAAAGATATAATTGTAATATTATAAAAAAAACGATATATAAATATAAACGAAAACACTTACTTTTTAGGTATTGTGCTGACGTAAGGCATAACGACTTTATCAACAAAACTTCCAAAACCCAATCGGAAATTGGAGGTTATGTTTCTCATAGATTCCGCTAACAAATCACCTAAACTCGACAGTTTATGTTTATCATCTTCCATACTCTTACTCAAGTCCATCAAGTAATATAAATCAACCGGATAATCTTCAGCTTGAGAATAATGCATTTGCAATGTGTATTCTTCCTCTAAAAATAAAAAAAATATTTATATTCATGAATATTAAACAGTCACTATTATTTATTTACTTATTCTTAATTTCAACGCAACCCTTTGAGGACTGATTTGCACAATTTCTCCGTGAGAGCTTGCACTAGAGCTGGATCCAGAACTAGAGCTCCAAGAACTACTGGAACTTGATGAATGTGAACTGCTACTACTCCACGACCCACTTTGGTGCATGCTTCCACCAGCAGCGCTACCGCCTTTAGTTCTTGTCAGTTCTTTTTGTAATATCAACCGTTGTTCATTGTCTGGGTTCCATGTAAATTCCTCTGAGCAACCACCAATCAAAGGGTGGTTGGTTGAAGGTTGATAGCATCGTTTTAAATCACCAAAGTCCTAAAATTGATCAGTTTGTCATTTGTATCAGCTATTAACCCTTTGTAGCTCAAGATCTTAAAAATTTAAACTATGTTGATAAAGAGACAAGTTTAGGCATATAAAAAAACATGTATTTATCAGAAAGTTAAAAATATTTACGACTTATGTCGTAATGCAGGATTTGAAACAATTATTTAGTTTGTTGTAGCATAATGTTACACCGCATTTTTTGCAAATTGCTTGTGAAACGCCATACACTTGGGAAACTTACAACGTATTCTTTTTTCTACCCAAATCACCCAATAACTGGATCTGATTCTGTCTTACTGCCAATAGTTACGTAATAATACGTAAGTCAATAGGTTATGCCATCTGTGAATTTTACTTGATACTAAGTTATTGAGTGTTATATATGTTACAGTAGTGTTACACATATTTGAATGAACTAAATATATTTAGTACGTATATTAGCGGGATTATTGAGGTTGGGGCTACAAAGGGTTAAAATAAAACAAATCGAACTTACTGGTTGAAAGCACCACGCACACGTAGGTGTTTGTATGCATTCTCGACAGCTTGTTTTTGAGGCACAAGGATTTTGTACTGACTTTTCTATAATCTGTCCAAACACTGGACACAGTGCGGAGAACAATAATATAATGGCACTGGATTTCATGCTGGAATATAAATGCTTCATTCATATAAACAAACTTAAGATAAAAATAGTTTCAAGTAGTTTTTTTTTTGTTCATTATTTACATTAGTCTTATCTCCCCCAAAAATATACAATGTATTTAATTGTTACTGGCTTCTAGGAAATGTTTGATGACTCAGAATAATTTTATATTGCATGTATTACATTTAAATCATTTTTTTAATATTAATATCTGCTGATATGTACAAAAAAGGGAATGTATGTATGATGTTCATAAAAATATATATGTATACTTTACTGAAATGTCAAATTGAAAACTATTTTGAAAAGTTTAAAAGCGTAAAAATGCAAAGTTAGTTCATAATAATAATGTTTAAAAATATTTATACGCGATCATATTATTTAATTTTTACTCAAAGTTATTTTTACTGAACATCTCATTTTCTCATTGCATAATTATCAGTATTTGAACGAAGCGCTACGGTGAAATATGTCATAGAATATTTTCGTATAACGTTAAAATATTGTACCGCTCTATACAAATGTAGGTTTAAATAGTTATAAAAAGAAATATGAGTCAATTTTAACTTTAAATATAAATTTTAGGAAACTGTACAATTATTCATGATTCAATTAATTCGATCAGTTGCAACAATTACTAATATATCCGTATTTGGACACACATAATTATTATAATTTAAAAAACTTGTCCACCCACAAGATTTGAAGTAATGACAAAATAGGTAGGACTCGCCTCATATGAGTAAAATCGATACAAAAAGGGCACATTTTATGATGAAAATAGAGAAAAGGAGTATATTATCGAGTTATTTAGACTGAAAATTATATTCACTGAGATTTTTATGTGCATTTGTTCTTTACTTTATTACATTTTATCACATTGAATATAAACAAAAAATATATAAAATACATACCTTAATAAATTAGTCAGTCTGTTTATAGTTTTAAAAGTATATGTATAAAATTAACTTCAATAAATATTAGTTCATTTTTAAAGTAAAAACAAATCACTTCACAAATTCACCATCACCTTACTTCTTTCACAGACGTTCCTCTTTCTTTACACCAGACACAACCTACAAACAGCTTCTGTTATAAAAACATCATGCATCAGAATGGGGATCAGTGGCGGCGTTCGATTTTATTTACAATAATTTTTTTATAGACTTTCTTTGAAAATACATTTTATTTTAATTTCTTCGGTTATAAATTTAATAAATAATTAGTTGTGTATATTTTATGTGTTATTTTGTTGTTAAAAAGTAATAAAATTAATTAAAAATGAGTAAAAAAATGTATTATTTATTTTTATAGGTGAGAATATACTTACCACATATTTTTATGTATAATTTTAGTGACTATTTTATATATTACTTATGACTCGTCGTGATTCAGATTATTTATATTATGTCATCATATGTGTGAGTAATTATATTAACTTTGTGTTATAACTTACCAACAATTACAGGCATCTTAAAGGGTTATATACAGTTAGAACTTTCAAAAAATCGATTTTTTTTAATTTTATTTTCGTAATGTACATATATTTAAGTACACACACAGAAAATTTCAAATCAATCCGGTTATTATTTTCGAAGTTACACGCATATTTGTAAAGACGTCTCAGAGCGTTTGAATGTAGGAGGTCGGAGCGGCAGCGTGTTTTTCTCAAATCTGTGTTTTTAAAGTCGGTGACCACGATTCCTCGGAAATGGCTGAACCGATCAGTCTCAAATTTTAACACAAGTTTCTTAAGTATATTTTTTAGTAATTAATCGAAGGTTTTTTCTCACCGATAAATATTTTGTTTTTTATAAACAATTTAAGGTCAAAATTTTTGTCAAAAATAGTTTTTTTTTTTTTTGAAAAAGCCGCTATTTTGTCAAAAAAAATTATTTTGCTTATTCCTTCGATTAAGTACAAGATTGATTATACATTAATTTAACGAAATCCGTTTGGGTTTTTTATTTTAAATGATCCAGTCCGGAGATATCGTGGTCACCGCAAGGCGTCTTTTTTGAGAGGACCTCCTGGAGAACAGCTGTAGCAGCTTTCGAAATTATTATTTTTACAAATAAAAAATGTTAAAATACAATTCAAAGTTACCATAATATGTGTACAAATTTATACATCAATAAATTTAAAAGTATTAATTCTTGAAAAAACCCTTTTTTTAGCCTTCTGACTGTATGTAACCCCTTAAGCAGAGGTGCAAGGCTCCCAGATCTAAAGGAGTGGCAGATTGATAAACCTTGGGTGTGAAACCGATTTTTTTTTCAAATTTGAAATTATTTTGAACATTTTATTGCAGTTGTAGAAAAATCGTCCAAGTTTAAAAAAATTATAATTTTTTAATAAAATATTATCTTGAGCTGTTATTTCTTAGAAATGATTTGATGGTATTATTTATTAATTAAATCATATTTAAACAATCATTTTATTTTAGGAATGGAAATTAAGGAAGTTGATATGTATCAAGATAACGGAATAGGAAATAAAAGACATAATTGTTAGAATACAGATTACAAATAGCTGTAAGTCATTTATTTAGAACAATTACACCGGCATCATAATAAATAAATCATAGCATTAATTTTTTTTTTCTAAAATATTAAATAGTTTTATAAATTAATATAATACAATTAAAAGCCATATAATTTTTAGAGCGGTGTGTACAATAAAATTATTTCCTAATGTGCATCTAAAAAAATATATATAAAATAGCTAGCTAAATAGTACCCATTAAACAGTACATTCTCAGTGGACTAACGGCGTCATCAAAATTAAAAAAACACAATTTAAACATGCAAATGTTCATTTTTTAGTATCAACGTCAGTCCCGGAGAACGTACCGGATAACGAATACAATAAATTATTGCAACCGATGCAAACATAAACATGATTACATAATTCAGAAGTAAGTAACGTCACTCATAATAGAACTAATAACAGTTAACATACAGCCTCTCAGAAAAACAAGAACAAGGATGTTCGTAAACAAATACAATAAAGTATGTTTTAATCAGTCGACTTTTTTGATCAATACTTCCCACTTTACAAATAAATTTAAAATTTAAATTCAATTTTTTAAAAGGCATATCGTTTATACATAATAAATTAGTTTTAAAATGTTTTAAAATTTATTACAGACCAGGCGTTAAGTTGGAAAAAATAACAAAATTCTGACTCAAGTCTGAATTTCTTCTACTTCAAAATATACGGGCACCTGGACTAAAAGCGAAATAAAAACTTGAAATAAAATATTACTGGTGTTTTTTTTTTTATTATCCACATTACAATTATCGTTTTAAATAACGTGTAACGGTGTTCGGAATGGCTCATCACTTAGCGTTGGACTAAGCCAGCCTTCGTGAACCGTTACTTTTAATTAAATTAAATATTGCAGATATATTAATAATTTAAGTCTCCAGTGACTTCATCCGAATAAATATTATTTTATCATTATTATTACTAAACATAGCGATGTACCCTCACTTTTAAAAGCTGTTACTTATGCCGTTATCAACTTATAAGAATATACTTTTTTTTTAATATCACAAAACTATTTGAGTCACTTATTTTTATAAGCACGACTAACTTTTTTTTTTTAATTTAAATTTCAATCAACACCTACTAAGAACTTTTAAAAGTAAGGGTTCCGATTGAAATGTAACAAACAAAAATCGTAAAAAGCTTATGTTTTAAATATAGCTACTACAATACAAAAAATCTAAAAAGTTAGGTTGTGTAAATCGATTTTTATTCTACAATTTCCCTAAATTATATAATGTGGTTTAAAATAAGTAGTAGTTGACACTAACAAAAAAATAAGGTTACATTTGACTTGTTTACATGATTTAACATCGATGTCAATTGTTGACAACAATGTTAATTGTTGTCATTGATTTATATTAATGGTGTAATTAGTTTTAACCAATATTACGGTGCATTTTAGGAAATAATTCTGGGAAAGTGAATCTGAATTGAACTGTAACCTGTAATCTTAGCCATTACATTGTATATCACAAAATTTGTTAGGTTAAAACTTGCTTTTTGTAAACACGTCATTTTACATTTATGTATCATAACCTCACAATTCTTAAAATTAAACATTTGTATAGATAACCTCACTTTTTAGATTTAAATACACAAAATTTTGCATAAAAAAGAAGTGTACAACTGCATTGTGACATTTGTCATTAATTTTCAATTAACTTCAGTTATTATAGTGTTTATAGTTAAATACATTACAAAATAAAAGTATCTTTGAGAAATATTCCATTAACATGGTGAAGAAAACAGCAAATTGCATTGGCATTCAAAAATAACTTTCCACGTCACAATGTACTAATGATAGATATATATATGTACTAAATAAGCCACAAAAAGCTCTATATTTTATAGAATACCAATGGACTTTAAGTATTGTTGCTTTTATTTTATAATAATGGTAGAGTATTTTTGGTATTTTTTATGTGTATTTTAAGCGACTGAATTTAAGTTGTGTTTTGTAATTTGCTGAAGCACCAGCGACGTAGGGCAAGCTACATCGATTGCACCAATATTTGACATATTAACTAGTTCAACTTTCATCTGAAAATGTAAAAATATTATCATTGAATACATACCAAACCTCACTGACAGGTAAAAAATCGATTATATCGCATATAATTTAAAAATAAATGTAAAACGTACCTCTATTTCCTCCGACAATGATGCTCTTGCGTTTTGATGGATCATTATCTGTAATAATACGAGTAACAGGCGACCCTGGGCTTCCTCGAATAGCTGGGTTCAAATGCTGACCAGCTCGAATTGGTTTTGCTAAAAAATTTCATTAGATATAATAAAATCTGTAACTTTTTAAAATAAAATATACAACAAACCTATCTGAGCACTGGGTCCACGCCGTGCCAAGTTCTTTTGCCTGACAGCCTCCTTGATCCTGTCCACCTCGTACTGGTATCGTTTACGGTCACGCATGGCGCCCTCCTTGGCATCACGGAGCGCTGACTCAAGCGCTTTAACACGTTCCATTGTCGCACGCAAGCGTTTCTCGAGCTTTGGAAGTTCACAGCGAAGGTCTGCATTGTCTCGCACCAGCTGTTTGTGAACTTTGGTTAACTGGTCTAGGTTGTTCTCCAGGAATGAGATCTTCTGTTTTTGTGCTAGCGAACCTCCATCATCTTCGTTGTCTTCTGATGTGAGTGACTTCTTAATGCGAGCCTGGAAGTTAAAAAAGAAATCAAGTCTCACTCTAACCACTGTCAAAATCTTCTTAATACAAAAACAAAGATAGAAAAGTAAAAGGCTTAAGGAGTTGTTTCATGTTCATCTTGTTATTGTGTTTATAACCTACTTACTCTACCAAGACAAAATATTCCGTCATAAATACGAAGTTTACTCATAAAAGTAATAAAGAACGTTGTTAGACATACCTGAAGATCTTGTACGAATAGTTTCCGAAGATTGTGTAGGGTCTGCAATTCTTTGGCGACTGTATCCTCGAGGCCTTTGAGGTCCTTTCTCGCCTGCTCCCGTCGCTCGTTGGTCAAACTGCACACACATAACACTGTACTAGCGCACTTACGTACGTATACACGCCGCGTCTTACACGACACTAATCTTTGTACAGTTTTATACATTTCATTTGCTTTTATAGAAAAATAATTCTCGCAATAAATATATTTAATACTTTTGATTTTTTTTTATTGCTCATTGATAATAGAGGTCCAAAGGATATATATTTTTTGACAACAAGGATCAAGGAATAAATTCAATTAAAATAAATGTATAAAAATGTGCAAATCGATTTAAAATATAACATAAAAATATCTACAGCAATACCTTCTTATTAAAAAGTTTATTTCTATTTTCATGAAGAATCAAATAAAATAATATATTTATAAATATAGAGAGACAAAATTATACAGAAGGAGGTATTGCTATAGTTAATAAATAAAAATAATTTAAAAAATAATAATTAATAAATAAAATAAAAGCAGCGTAATGAAAAATAAAAATGATTACTTAAAGCATGCATTTTTTCGATAAATTAAATAACACGAAATATTTATCAATATCTGTACTTTAAAGAAATTATTATCATAAATCCAATTTTATATTCAAGTATTAGTTTTGATAGTGGAGAGCTATAAACAAAATATATGTGATGCATACCAAATCCAAAAATTTATTTTATTTGAGGTTATGTTAAACATATTTGAGGTTATGTTAAAAAAATTTATAGTGTAATTTAACTGTCAATATAAGTTAATAAATAAAAAAATATCTCCATATTTTTCACATTTCAAAATAACAATCATAAATGATAAAATTATTGTTTGTGAAGAAAAATTAAATATTCTTCAAGGATCATAAAATTGGATTTAAGATAAAAAAATGAAACATAACTGTTCAGTGTCAATTTGTTTCAATTGCAATAAATGTAAAACGTGATAAAACCATGATATGTAATCATTAATCAAAATGAAAGAAAATGAGAACCAACGTAAGGCGCAGAGCAAAATAATAAAAATATCATCAGAGATTCAAATAAATTGTCATGATTTAAAAATTATCACAGTTTCGCTTTAATTATATTAAAATCTCTGATTCAGTTAATTCAAAACTTAAAATTAATATGTAACAATGACAAAAATAAAACTAAATAAAATTTATTCCTTGCTTTGTCGTCATTGTGTGCAGTACAGATATTTCTTTGTTTTTAATTTCGATACAAATAAAAGCTTTTTCTATACAACAGTGGGATCGATTTATTTACATCTATAGTTAAATTTAAATTAGTGTCGTCTAGTACCGTTATTACAAGAAAAAAGGATTTCAAATAAAAGAAAATAGAACCATTTCTATTTTCTTATAATAATTATAACTATGAAGATATTATCACAATGGCAAGTTGATGACCTAACCTCAAAAATGACAAACATTTAAAATTGATTGTTGTGTATTGTTAAAAAAATCTTGTGGTTTAATTTTGTTTTTAAAATTTACAACTGTGTTTATATCAGACAGTAGGTTCCTTTGAAGTTAGACCACTGGCCACTACTGTTAAGGGTGGTTTAAATATTGAGTTATGTAATGAAAAAATAAAGAGAAATACTTCATGATTTTTGAGAGAATAATTTTAAAACTCAAATTTTTGCAAAATATTGTTAAACGACACCAAAATAGAATAGGTGTAAATAAATCTGTCAAAAGCAATAAAAATTAATGCAAATGAAGGTGTCAGGGTATTGCGACGTGTACACTTTAAAAACGTGCGATTAAAAATACTTTAATTTTTAAATGTAACGATGTTCCCTAACAAATAACAATATTTAATACCCGATTAACTTTATAAATTAGACCACTATATACAAATATGTTTCGCAAAATATTCATTCATTTCTTTACACACATTTAAATAAGAGAGAGACAGTTATACTGCAATCACAACGTCAAAATTGAAATTATGTACAAATACGATAAAGGTTGTGTTACGTTTCATGAGAAAGTATTTACATATATATATTTACAAATATAACCAGTGAAATATTAAAAATAGCACGTTTTCACTGAATTTATTTTCCATTACAGCCTTGATTTCATTTTTATTGATTTATTATCAGAATTTAACCCGTATCCAGAAACTCAAAAGGACCCTAATAAGCGCGACATGGTTCTCTGGAATTGTAAATAATATAAACTTCAGATTGGTCTTAAAACGTTCCTTATACAATCTAGTTTAATGTATTAAAATTTCAAATTATTCCGGTAATTACTTTATTAGTTACAACCCGTTAAGTAAAGTACGAAAAAAAAAATGGTATCCGAAGAGCTAGCGGTGAATTTACTACGCTGATGGTAATATTGCAATTGTACATAAAATCAAGAGCAGCGATACAATCATTTAAAACTTAAATTCGCATGATAATTGCATTTGGAATTAATTTAAAGTACAGAAAAATAACATACTCAAATTTAATTGATGTAGCGTTAATGGCAAATTTACGGTTTGAGCTCTAAAAATGTGTCATAAATAACATAAAAGCTAGGTGTTTACAGCGATGAAAAGAATAGGTAAAATACGATTTATTTACGTATTTAAACAAAAAAATTCACGAATTATAACATGTCAAAATTATAATTGTGAAATTAAAATATTTTTAGCATATTTTTGACATGTTTTACTTAACGTGCTGAAAAAAAAACTAAAAAAATAATCGAAATGATTTCAAATTTTAACACGTAAAACTAGATTATATAACGATCATTTCAAGACTATATCAAAGTTTTTATGATTTATAGTTCCAGAGTACTATGCTGCCGAACAGGAGAAATTTTTTTTTTTTTTAAATCACCCACAAAAAATACGAAAATATATTTATTATTTAAAAATACCCATATTTCCTGAATAAAATTAAAAATTGTATTTATTTGTTAATACAATATACTGTATTTATCGCAGTTCTTAAAAATTGGAGTATAAAAATTACAATTTGCAGTATTGAAATATAAAAATATCTTTATCCAAAATTATTTGCATTCTTTTGAGCTCGTAACAATTATTTATCAACAGTGGTATATAAATAATATTTGTGCAGGAAATTGTGATTGTAATAATCAAAAAATATACACTGGATAGCACAAATGCTGATCAAAAATATTTGTTTTTCAATTCCCTTAAAAATTCTCGGCCAAAATAAAAAAATATATAGCTTATATAGTTGTTTCATCTTCCTGATGTTATTGTGTATAAAGCATACTCATTCTACCAATGTGTCTGAATATTTACTATGATGCAAGGTTTCTCTTTGGTTTATGTTTTTGTGTATATAGCTTACTCACTCTACCAATATGTCTGAATATTTATTATGTTGGGAGGTTTCTCTTTGGTTTATGTTATTGTGCATATAGCTTACTCACTCTATCAATATGTCTGAATATTTACTATGTTTGAAGTTTTCTCTTTGGTTTGTGTTATTGTGTATATAGCTTACTCACTCTCTCAATATGTTTGAATATTTATTATCTTGGAAGGTTTCTCTTTGGTTTATGTTATTGTGTATATAGCTTACTCACTCTATTAATATGTCTGAATATTTACTATGTTTGAAGGTTTCTCTTTGGTTTATGTAATTGTGTATATAGCTTACTCACTCTATCAATATGTCTGAATATTTATTATGTTGGAAGGTTTCTATTTGGTTCATGTTATTGTGTATATAGCTTACTCACTCTATCAATATATCTGTTAATTGTTGCTTTATGCAATCCAGTATAAAACAACTGTGCTTTGGGTTTAATATTCCTAAAATTCACCACTGATTTAAAACAAAACGTTTTATATAATGATAAAACTTATATAAATATGCGTAATCACCGTATAACTGTCTTTTCTCGATTATTGTTTTAATATTTTTCCAATAAAATAATCAATTTTTACTATTAACATTGGAAACAACAAACGACTATGGAATATACGAAAGTCCATAGTTTAAATAACATTTATGTACATCTGTATCACAATCTAACACGAATTCCGAATCCGTAACAAAATATATGATTTTTATTGACTACTTTACACAACAAGTATATACTGGGGACACTTGTGCGTAACAAGAATCATCGTAATCGAAATGATAACATGCAAATGAATAGTGCTGAGATGAAGGAAAGAAGGGAAAAACGCAGTCTGGACACCGATGTTAGTCCGGACGAGTTTAGAGTTGATGGTATCTTTAAAGGACTTGGCGGGGGACGAATACGGACTATTATTACGTACAAAAGTGTTGGTTATATGCTTCAGGTCACAAGGACTATCGTAGAAAGCGGAGGTGTAAGGGTCAAGGTCTAGGTACGAGGATTCAGTGCAGTAGTTGTATTTATTGTCATTGTGGGGTAAGCGGGATAGATTAGATTGGCACAAGTTAGTTTTTGCGGTCACACTGCGTACTGACATGAGTTCCTGAAGTTTGTTTGATTTTTCGCTCTCTTCGCTCTTTAGTTTCTCGTAGTCAGACTGTAATTGTTGCTGGGCCAGCGTCAGTTTTTGATTCAAACTGTAACAAAAACATACATAAAATATTATATTTATTCAAAGTGGGGGTGTAATATAATAATAACTGGAAAGAAGGAACAAAAGTTATAAAATAAAAATAAAAAAATTATAAAAAAAAACTTTTTTAAAAAACAATTTGCCTTTGAAAAACCAACTAAAAAGATGAAAATAAAATCAGGTTAAAAAAAGTTGATTTTGTTCATACTAGAAGAGTTAAAAAAAGTATCTTCTAGTATGAACAAAATCAACTTTTTTTAACCTGATTTTATTTTCATCTTTTTAGTTGGTTTTTCAAAGGCAAATTGTTTTTTAAAAAAGTTTTTTTTTATAATTTTTTATTTTTGAGTTTTTAGTTAAACACATACAAAGAACAAAATTCAAAAAAAATCATGTTAACATACTTCCTGAATCTTTACCAACAAATTATCATTTTTAGTTTCGTTTTTATATCAAGTTAGTAATGATCATTATTTCATTATACAGTTATATTTTTTCTATATATTAATTATCACTAAAACACATCACGTATATTATGGTACATATATTAATATTTATTGATTTGAATAGATTTCCTTCTATTTCTATCGTTGTCCAATGTCAATAATAAAAAATATTTTCAACTGACAGTAGTGACAGATGGTATTTTTAAAACATGTAGCTATGGAAATGGGATATTTCGGTTGTAACTTAACTCTCGTTATCACTGTGTTTTCTAATTGCATTGGTATATATGGATGATTCGTTGCCACAAACATATAAAGAAATAAATAAATTTATTATAAATAAATAAATAAATAAATAAATAAATAATTAAATAAATATCGCGGTGAGTTAAATAAGGCAAATTTAAAAAAACTAATTGTTGAAGTTTTTGTTTTTAGGTTATGTAATAAATTTACAGGGAATTAAATTGTTCATTGTTATGAGGAAATTCAAAATAAAGAAACTATCCAACCAACAGAACGGATATTTTTAAAAACTACAAGAGAAATTGTAAAAAATACTGTTTTTAGGTTATGTAATAAACTTCAGCTATTTTTAGGTTATGTAATGAAACTTTTCATTGTTGTGGGGGAATTAAAAATGAAGAAATTATTCTTTTGATCATTGAAATCCAACCAATACAGGATATTTTTTAAAAACTACAAGAGAAATTGTAAAAAAATACTGTTTTTAGGTTATGTAATAAACTTCAGCTATTTTTAGGTTATGTAATGAAACTGTTAATTGTTGTGGGGGAATTCAAAATGAAAAAACTGCTCTTTTGATTATTGAAATCTAACCAACACAGGATATTTTTTAAAAACTATAAGAAAAATTGTAAAAAAAATATTGTTTATTTTTTTTTAACAAGGTCTGATGTATAGGTTATGTGCTCCTTCTTTTTAATTCTTTATTTAAATTTTTTCCACACTATCCCTGTAAAGAACAAAGGAAAAATAGACAAATCAACTCACTCTTTAAGTTCAACAATCAGCTCTTGCTTCTCAGATATCTCATCTCTCAGCTGCGCCACTTGCCGCTGGTGAGCATCACGCAACTGATCCATTTGCTGTTCAAGTGCGAGTCTAAGAGCTGCAGCCTGTTG